>CM077668.1:478293085-479700343 GCA_039707655.1 Elymus sibiricus
GATTAGGGTAGGCATCTTTTAATGGTTTATCTCCAACCCACCAATCTTCCAAAATCTGGTATTTTTTCCATCCCAAACCCACCAATCCCCCTGATTGTTTCTTTCTTGAATCGAAAATTACCTTGCATGCTGACACGCGGATAGCTTAGGCCAGCACTATGTGACCAGTTATGCCAATTCAAACCATTAATTAGTTGATGTCATAATCTTAAAGCATGTCTATAATCCCAAAATACAATATAACATCATAGTATACACATGTCACAGGATGTTTGTCCAATGAGCCACGACTTGCAATCATTGTCCAGAGTAGACAGTTCAACACTTGCAAAGCATACTTGTCGGAGTTTGATTTTAGCCAACATGTCCATTCACAATATTAAAATCTGATGAATAACTTTACTATTTGCCTCTGCCCTCCCCCCCCCAATTTCTTTTTCAAGTACAAAAGAGACACGCACGGAAACCGGTTTCTCCTCCCATTGCTTGCCTCCTAGAGACTTAATTACAGAAAAAATACTTACAGACAATAGCAACTGATGATAGCTTTGTCGAGGGCGGCTTCATTGTATAACTGAAATAATTCTTCAAATTCAATGTACAACGCCTCGACTCCATTGAAGTAGTGCTCATCTTTAATTCCCAGTAAGATATTGTTGGTCCCTTCCTTGCGGGCTTTCAAGTACCAGTTATGCAATGTTCGCATCATCGTTGATAGACGCGGGAGCTGCTCAGGTCTGACGAGAGGCTTCCCGTGCTCGTATCTAAAGGCTACCTCAGCCATTTCGAACTGTACCTCGTCGCCTAAGTAATCAGCAAGAGTGTAACCAGGATGAGCGGCCGCTACCCTCGGATCATTAGCGATATCGGGAAACACCTGGAGCGGGGGGCACGATTGTTTTTCCTGTTCGCCGAGCTGGGGAATTGTTTTCCCACTTCTTGCAGCACTGCTAGTCCTTCCCGACCTTTTCGCTTCATGAAATCTCTTTACAATACAGCGGTCATAGTGTGAGAGCGGCGGAGGAGATGGTGGGCGCTGAAGGGCATCCAGGCAGCGCTTCGCTTTTACCGGATCTATTTTCTCCTTTGGATCTGGACGTTTCAGTGCAAGCTGGCGTTTCACATCGGCAGCCACGAACTCGTCGGTTTCCTCCTCAGTCATGTCGTATGATAACTTGGGAGGAGCCTTCTTGACGCTTGGACCTGCTCTGGATTTCTTCGTTGTTGTACTGCTAGCCGTCGGAGCGGCGGCGGGTCTCTTCCGTCGTTGTTGGGAGGAGCCTTCTTGACGCGGCGGAGGAGGCGGAGTTCGCTGACGCGGCGGAGACAGCTGAGGCGGCGGAGGATTCTGCTGAGGGGCCTCCTCCGGCGGAGTCCGCTGACGCGGCGGAGACAGCTGAGGCGGCGGAGGATTCTGCTGAGGGGCCTCCTCCGTCGGAGTCCGCTGACGCGGCGGAGACAGCTGAGGCGGCAGAGTGTGCTGACGTGGCGGAGACGACTGAGGCAGCGGAGATAGAGCTGGACAGTGAGGAGTCTGTTGAGGGGCCTCCTCCGGCTGAGTCTGCTGACGCGGCATCCATTGTGGAAGCACGATGTATTCCTTTCTCCATAGAATGGTAGTCCTTACGGCATCTACCAGATGAGTCTCCCCTTCACCTGTAGGGTACTCAAGCTCCGGCCCCTCGAATCCTTTGGTAACTTCATCCACCCCGACAATAGCAAAGCCATCTGGAATCGGATTGCAATGGAAAGTTCCATCAGGTCTAGGAGGTAAGCCATAGCCGACCGCCACCTTCAAGGGTAGGTTGATGCATTTCGCCATTAGCTCACAATGTTCCCTCTCCGTGATATAATCCACGGGGTAGCGAGGAGCCGTGATATCTGGCCGAACAAGCTCCGTGGAAGCCACGCTGCTTTTCCGCTGAGATGGTGGGGTAGCTTCGTGGGCAGTATCGAATGAAGGATCTTCGTGCTGCTGAGATGGTGAGCCGGTAGCTCGCTGACTGGTAAGTGCCTCTAGTTTCTTCTCCTGCAACGCTAATCTTTCTTCTACCTTCTGCATCCGGTCTGCTTCCTCTTTCTTCTTTCTCCCTCGGCTTCTATAACCAGCGCTGTCGGGAAACCCATGCACCCACGGAACGGAGCCTGTTGTGCCTCATGTTCGTCCAGGGTGTTCAGGATTCCCGAGGGCGCGTGACAGCACGTCCTTCTCTCTGTCGGGATGGAACCTCCCTTCCTGCACGTCCTTGATTGCTTCCTGAATCTTTGTGACGGGTGTTTCAAGTTGTTCTTTCGTGTAAACACACTTACCTGTTTCATGGTCCAAAGTTCCCCCATGCCCGAAGAACCAAGTCCTTGCCCGTTCGGGCCAGTTCATTGTCGCTGGTTGGATCCCTTTAGCAAGCAGGTGGTTCTCAGCTTTGTCCCACGTAGGCCGGGCAACCTTGTAGCCACCTGACCCCATAACATTTAGCTTATTTGTCTGTGACCTATTCTTAGCTTTCTCCGATTTCTTGTATGTCACAAATGCGGGCCAGTGATCTTTTATCTTTGCATATTGACCGGTGAATTCTGGAGTCTTGTCTTTCTCGACAAACTGTTCGTTCAATCTTTTCTTCCAGTTCTTGAATTGTTCTGCCATCTTCTTAAGAGCCCATTTTTTGACTTTTCGCTGTATAACTGGGTTATTTGGATCCTCCTCTGGCGATAGGCTGAAATTTATCATGAGCGAGTTCCAAAGCTGATCTTTGCATCTATCGTCGACATAAGAAACTCCACCGTCCTTCTTCTTATTCCATTCTTGGATGCTGATCGGGACGTTGTCCCTAACAACAACTCCGCACTGATGTATAAATCGGTCTTGGGTCCGCTTGGGAACAGTCGGTTTGCCATCTGGATCGACTTGTTCGATCGTGAACCTTTCATTCTCGCCCAACCTTTTCTTCGGGCCTCGTCTCCTTATAGAAGTTTGGCTCGATCCGGAGGGCTAAAAGAAGAAAGAAGTGTTAATATATGTACATACAAAACAATTAATGCATCTAGTCAGGAGAGGCTTAATTAATATATATACCTCGCCGGACTTTGCAACAGTTAAGGCTCCAACACTGGCGGAGCCGTCATCTTCTCTCCCCCCTCGTATCTCCTCTGACGTAGACCGTCGGGACAAAGCAGAGCCGACCGTCGCCACTGCCGGAGATTTGCTCCCCCTCCTCCCTGTCGCATTTGAGGGATGCTGTAGCCTCGCTGCTCAAAAGCCATCGTGAGAGAGAGAAGTGATGGAGCCGCGACGGAGGCAGCCGGTGCTGTGAACACCGCCGCACGGAAGACCACGGATTGAGAGTAGCTTCTACGCTGTGACGCCCCCGGCCCGACCATGCACTAATCATACACGCAAATGCGCACGATCAAGCCCAGTGACTCACGGGAAGATATCACAGCATAACTCTAAACAGAAAAAAAATACAAGCTTTATATTACAAGCCAGGGGTTTCGAGAGCTCGAATACAAAAGCTCGAGTTACACAAGCATCAGCGGAAGCATTAGTATCTGAGTACAGATATAATTAGACAAGTTTGCGTTAAGAAAGCTGAGCAAAACAACGACAACTAGATCGAAAAGGCGCAGGCTTCCTGCCTGGGAACCTCCTAAACTACTCCTGGTCGTCGGTCTCCACGTAGTAGTAGGCTCCGTCGGGGTAGTAGTATTCGTCGACCGGGTTAGCTGACTCCGGGGCTCTGTCATCTGATCGCAGCAATCGGGTATGGGGAAAAAGAGGTAGCAAAGCAACCGTGAGTACTCATCCAAAGTATTCGCAAGACTTACATCAGATCTATGCTAAGTATGCATCGGTATCAAAGGATAGGGGCTGTATCTGTGAAATATACTGCAGAAATGCCAGAATAGAAGGGAAGGCCTAGCCTATCGATGACTAGCATCTTGCAGCATTAGAAGAGTGCAGATTAGTAGCATATAATAAAGCAGCAAGCATGTAGTAACAAAGCACAGAGATCCTTCCTCGACTCCCTGCGAGAAAGCGATCCCGGAGCTAACATTTCATTAAAGTACATGTATCCAGTTCAAGTTGTAGTAGATCGGGATACAACACTGAGCGTCCTGTTACCGTGGACACGGCTATTCGAATAGATAACTTCCCTGCAGGGGTGCACCACTGTTACCCAACACGCTCGATTAACTCCGGCCGGACACACCTTTCTCGGTCATGCCCGGCCTCGGCTGATCGACACGACGTAGTCCTACCTAGGATCAGCAGAGAGGTCCCCGCCGGTCTACATCCTAAGTGCTCAGGGGTCTTGGGCCCATCGCCCTTTGCACTCCGGGTCGTTGCGTGCAGGTTGAAGCCAGGCACCACCCCTGTGCTGGATGGCGCCGGTCCGTCCCGGCCGCAATGCTGAACTGGACGTCTGACAGAGCTTTCGGCTGATACATACGGCGCCGAGGGCCCCATTAAACCATTATGCAACGTGGTGGTAGTGTGTATAGGCCAGTGGCCAACTCAGATCAAATACCCAAATCCGTTAGTGAGTTGGGAGCTCGCGGTGACGATCAGTGCTCCTGTTGCCCCGTCTCGAGGACTTGCAACAAGGGTCAGTCCCATCCCTCTCTAGGGCGGTCTCTGCCTGCCCAGCCGTGCCTCGTAATTATCTCGCGGGTACTCTCCAGGTCAACCCGACTCTCAAAAGACTGTCGGGAACTCGGGTCCACCTCTATCGGGGTGGTACCGCCTGTCCCTTCAGTCCCGCAGTAACAATTAGAAGGGGCAACAGTTAAAGGTAACAGTGTGTTCTTGTCATCAAGGGGGAAATCCGAGGAATCACCATCGATGGATTCCCACTCAATGTATCCGTCAAGGTGAACTTGGAGGAATCACCCTCGATGGGTTCACACTTGAGGGGTTGCATGATAGAGGCATCATCCGAGGTGGTGAAAGAGGAATCACCCTCGGTAACCCACAACTGACTAGCTATGCTACAGAGCTATCATCAGGAGTGAGGTAGGAGGTATCACCCTCGGCACTCGATAGTAGCTCTGCAGAGTCATACAACTAAGGGGTGTGCGGTGCGGTGTTCGGTCTCTCCACATCGATCCTGTTGATCGAAGTATCCGGTAGTAAAGCCTGGCAACACGGACAAGGTGTGGGGCCACTGATGGATCGCTAACCAACCTATTCTAAGCATTTAGGATAGCAGGTAAGGTATCAACAGCAGTTGCAAAAGCAGGCTATGCATCAGAATAGGAGCAATCAAATACGGTAGCAAATTCTAATGCAAGCACGGGGAAGAATGAATAGGTGATATAGGAATGATCAAGGGGGTTTGCTTGCCTGGAAGCTCTGCTGCAAGGGGCTGGACGTCGTCAACGTAGTCGTACTTGGGAGCAGCATCAGGGGCGGTCTCGGGGTCTACCGGAGAGAAAGAGGGGGAAGAAACAGTAAATATAAAGCACACAAATGTAGCACAGATGCATGACATGTCGGTAGGCTATGCTAGGGGTGACCTAATGCAGTACTAAGTATTTTAGTCGGAGCGGGAAAATATCCGGGAATATTTTCCCGGCTCCGGGCAATTTCTTCGGTATCGAACCGGAGGGAAAGGTTCCATGTTTGTTATGTTAGAGGCATGTGGCAGGTATGTGAATGACATATTCGGATTCGTCATATTTTTCTGACTGTTTTTCATATATAAATTATTTTCATCCGAGTTACGGATTATTTTATATGATTTTTCAAAGTTTAAAGTATTTTCTGAAATTTTCTGGAATATTTTTATTTAATCTAATCCGAATTTGACCAAGTCAAATTGACTAGTCAAAAGGGGGAATGTGGCCCACATGTCATAGGTTATACCTGAACAAATAAATAAATCTAACTTATTTAATGGGGGGCCTACATGTCATCTACTACTAGACTAACTGTGACGCCCCCGAATTAATCATGCACTAACCATACACGCAAATGCACACGATCAAGCCTAGGGACTCACTTGAAGATATCACAACACAACTCTAGACTCAAAATAAAATAATTCAAGCTTTATATTACAAGCCAGGGGCCTCGAGGGCTCGAATACATAAGCTCGATGTCATACACGCATCAGCGGAAGCATTAGATATCTGAATACAGATATAAAAGTAAAATAGATAGGCATTAACAGGCGGGGCAAAACAAAAACACTGATCGAAAAGGCGCAGGCCCCCTGCCTGGGAGCCTCCTAACTACTCCTGGTCATCGGCGGTCTCCATGTAGTAGCAGGCTCCTCCAGAAGTATAGTAGCAGTCGTCGACTGGGGCGGCTGACTCTGGGGCTCCAGCATCTGGTCGCAGCAATTGGGTAGGGGAAAAAGGGAAGCAAAGAAACCGTGAGTACTCATCCAAAGTACTCGCAAGACTTACATCAGAACTAGTCTAGATATGCAACATTTTCAAGGAAGGTTGTATATGTGGACTTGACTGCAGAAAGCCAGAAGAGAGGGGAAAAGCCTAGCCTATCGAAGACTAGCATCTTCAGTGGTCTTGAAGCATTAGAAGAGTACAGATTAGTATTATAACATAAATTAACAAGCATGTTGAATCGAAGCCTAGAGATCCTTCCTAGACTCCCTGCGAGAAAGCGATCCCGGAGCTTCCAATTAATTAGATTATCCAGTTCAAGTAGTAGCAGATCGGGATACAACACTGAGCGTCCTGTTACCATGGACATGGCTATTTGAATAGATAATCTTCCCTGCAGGGGTGCACTACTGTTACCAAACACGCTCGATTAACTCCGGCCGGACACACTTTCCTGGTTCATGCCTGGCCTCGGCTGATCGACACACCGCAGCCCTACCTAGAGCTCAGCAGAGAGGTCCCCGCCGGTCTACATCCTAAGTGCTCAGGGTTCTTGGGCCCATCCCCCTTTGCACTCCGGGTCGTTGTGTGCAGGGTGGATACCAGCGCCATCGGCACGGTCCGACCATGCCACAATGCTGAACTGGACGTCTAACAGAGCTTTTGGCTGATACATACGGCGCCGAGGGCCCCATTAAACCATTATCCTGCGTGGTGGTAGTGCGTATAGGGCCAACGACCCACTCAGACCAATACCCAAATCCGTTAAGTGTATTATTGGGAACTCGCGGTGACGATCAGTACTCCTGTCGCCCCGTCTCGAGGAAGTGCTACAAGGGCCAGGCCCATCCCTCTCTAGGGCAGTCTCTGCCTGCCCGGCCGCGCCTCGTAATTATCTTGCGGGTGCCTCCCAGGTCGGCCCGACTTCCCAGGAGACTGTCGGGAACTCAGGTCCACCTCTACCGGGGTGGTACTGCCTGTTCCTTCAGTCCCGCAATAACAGTACAAGGGGGCAATAGTTAAGTGCAACTGTGTGTCCGTAACATCAAGAGGGTAATCCGAGGAATCACCCTCGATGTATCCGTCAAGGTGAACCTGGAGGAATCACCCTCGATGGATTCACACTTGAGGGGTTGCACGACAGAAGCTTCATCGGAGGTGGTGGAAGAGGAATCACCCTCGTATCCTACAACCGACTAGCTGTACCACAGAGGCATATAAGGAGTGATATAAGAGGTATCACCCTCGGCACTCGAGGAAATGAACGAAAGTTGCCGATATGGTGCGATAATGATTGAACTTACTTCTGGAGCATTTGACTCATGTCCGCCCACTCCTTAGCCTCTTTACATCTCGAGTCCAAGACAACTACTAGTCCCGCGTCAAGCTGAATGGCTAGCAGAATAAAGTGGAACATGCGCACGCATAACTCATCAATTACACTTAACCTCGAGTAAGCGAAATAGAATGTGCAGAAGACAGTAACACTCACTTGAAGTTGTAAGGAAATAGTATTTCCCTTTTGTTTTGTTGTCCAAGTAACGCCTTTAGCAAGTAATTCTCTGTATCATCGGTGATTTTTTGTACCATATATTCATTTACGGTATTTGGGTTAATGAACCCAATGTCATAGATTTTTTCTCTGCATTCGCGGATCTTCAATCTGCATAATATAGTGTGAGGATAATTATACATGCAATGAACGAGCTGAGCTAGAGACTTAATTACAGAAAAAATACTTACAGACAATAGCAACTGACGATACCTTTGTCGAGGGCGGCTTGATTGTATAACTGAAATAATTCTTCAAATTCAATGTACAACGCCTCGACTCCATTGAAGTAGTGCTCATCTTTAATTCCCACTAAGATACTGTTGGTCCCTTCCTTGCAGGCTTTCAAGTACCAGTTATGCAATGTTCGCATCATCGTTGATAGACGCGTGAGCTGCTTAGGTATGACGAGAGGCTTCCCGTGCTCGTATCTAAAGGCTACCTCAGCCATTTAGAACTGTACCTCATCGCCTAAGTAATCAGCAAGAGTGTAACCAGGATGAGCGGCCGCTACCCTCGGATCATTAGCGATATCGGGAAACACCTTGAGCGGGGGGCACGATTGTTTTTCCTGTTCGCCGAGCTGGGGAATTGTTTTCCCACTTCTTGTAGCACTGCTAGTACTTCCCGACCTTTTCGCTTCATGAAATGTCTTTACAATACAGCGATCATAGTGTGAGAGCGGCGGAGGAGATGGTGGGCGCTGAAGGGCATCCAGGCAGCGCTTCGCTTTTACCGGATCTATTTTCTCCTTTGGATCTGGATGTTTCGGTGCAAGCTGGCGTTTCACATCGGCAGCCACGAACTCGTCGGTTTCCTCCTCAGTTATGTCGTATGGTAACTTGGGAGGAGCCTTCTTGACGCTTGGACCTGCTCTGGATTTCTTCGTTGTTGTACTGCTAGCCGCCGGAGCGGCGGCGGGTCTCTTCCGTCATTGTTGGGAGGAGCCTTCTTGACGCGGCGGAGGAGGCGGAGTTCGCTGACGCGGCGGAGACAGCTGAGGCGGCGGAGGATTCTGCTGAGGGGCCTCCTCCGGCGGAGTCCGCTGACGCGGCGGAGACCGCTGAGGCGGCGGAGGATTCTGCTGAGGGGCCTCCTCCGGCGGAGTCCGCTGACGCGGCGGAGACCGCTGAGGCGGCGGAGGATTCTGCTGAGGGGCCTCCTCCGGCGGAGTCCGCTGAGGCGGCGGAGTGTGCTGACGTGGCGGAGACGACTGAGGCAGCGGAGATAGAGCTGGACAGTGAGGAGTCTGCTCAGGGGCCTCCTCCGGCTGAGTCTGCTGACGCGGCGTCCATTGTGGAAGCACGATGTATTCCTTTCTCCATAGAATGGTAGTCCTTACGGCATCTACCAGATGAGTCTCCCCTTCACCTGTAGGGTACTCAAGCTCCGGCCCCTCGAATCCTTTGGTAACTTCATCCACCCCGACAATAGCAAAGCCATCTGGAATCGGATTGCAATGGAAAGTTCCATCAGGTCTAGGAGGTAAGCCATAGCCGACCGCCACCTTCAAGGGTAGGTTGATGCATTTCGCCGTTAGCTCACAATGTTCCCTCTCCGTGATATAATCCACGGGGTAGCGAGGAGCCGTGATATCTGGCCGAACGAGCTCCGTGGAAGCCACGCTGCTTTTCTGCTGAGATGGTGGGGTAGCTTCGTGGGCAGTATCGAATGAAGGATCTTCGTGCTGCTGAGATGGTGAGCCGGTAGCTCGCTGACTGGTAAGTTCCTGTAGTTTCTTCTCCTGCAACGCTAATCTTTCTTCTACCTTCTGCATCCGGTCTGCTTCCTCTTTCTTCTTTCTCCCTCGGCTTCTATAACCAGCGCTGTCGGGAAACCCATGCACCCACGGAACGGAGCCTGCTGTGCCTGGTGTTCGTCCAGGGTGTTCAGGATTCCCGAGGGCGCGTGACAGCACGTCCTTCTCTCTGTCGGGATGGAACCTCCCTTCCTGCACGTCCTTGATTGCTTCCTGAATCTTTGTGACGGGCGTTTCAAGTTGTTCTTTCATGTAAACACACTTCCCTGTTTCATGTTCCAAAGTTCCCCCATGCCCGAAGAACCAAGTCCTTGCCCGTTCGGGCCAGTTCAATGTCTCTGGTTGAATCCCTTTAGCAAGCAGGTCGTTCTCAGCTTTGTCCCACGTAGGCCGGGCAACCTTGTAGCCACCTGACCCCGTAACATGGTGATACTGCTTCTTTGAAGCATTTAGCTTATTTGTCTGTGACCTGTTCTTAGCTTTCTCTGATTTCTTGTACGCCACAAATGCGGGCCAGTGATCTTTTATCTTCGCATATTGACCGGTGAATTCTGGAGTCTCGTCTTTCTCGACAAACTGTTCGTTCAATCTTTTCTTCCAGTTCTTGAATTGTTCTGCCATCTTCTTAAGAGCCCATTTTTTGACTTTTCGCTGTATAACTGGGTTATTTGGATCCTCCTCTGGCGGCAGGCTGAAATTTATCATGAGCGAGTTCCAAAGCTGATCTTTGCATCTATCGTCGGCATAAGAAACTTCATCGTCCTTCTTCTTATTCCATTCTTGGAAGCTGATCGGGACGCTGTCCCTAACAACAACTCCACACTGATGTATAAATCGGTCTTGGGTCCGCTTGGGAACAGTCGGTTTGCCATCTGGATCGACTTGTTCGATCGTGAACCTTTCATTCTCGCCCAACCTTTTCTTCGGGCCTCATCTCCTTATAGAAGTTTGGCTCGATCCGGAGGGCTAAAAGAAGAAAGAAGTGCTAATATATGTACATACAAAACAATTAATGCATCTAGTCAGCAGAGGCTTAATTAATATATATACCTCGCCGGACTTTGCAACAGTTAAGGCTCCAACACTGGCGGAGCCGTCATCTTCTCTTCCCTCACCACCGGAGTCGTTGAGAAACTGTGAGGTCATGATATCATCATCTCCCCCGTGGATTATTTCCCCTAACGCCTTTTCTTGTTCTAAGTCTCTGTCGTGTTCCATAGTTTCTGCAAATATTACAACATGGCAATATACAACCATGAGAGATGGATTAGTGGCAAACATAGACCTAATCACAACAAGGAATCATATGCATATGAGCAATGGATTAGTGGATTATCGGGGTTATGTTTTAACGACCCCCTCCCCCCTCATGTCGAAGTTATACCGAAATTATCGGGGTTATGTTTTAACACGACCCCCCCCTCATGTCGAAGTCAATGAACAACATGAAAATTTGTAAGTGATTGCTAAACTTTTATGCTTCATTTATATGAAGATCAATTATCCAATATAACTATGTTCGCGATATGAGGCATTGGACATTATCTAGAATCATATCTGATGAGTTGTCCTATCTTTCGGGAGAGGATACTTTGCGGACCGCCTCTCTCATGCCTGTCCGACGTGCAAATCAGGTTTTCATATGCCTCAAAATCAAAGTTATCGGGGTTATGTTTTAACGACCCCCCCCCCTCTCATGTCGAAGTTACGACGATATTTCTACAAGATGAATACAAGATTTATACACAAGTTGAATACAAAATGAATACAAGATGAATACAAGATTTATACACAAGATGAATACACAACTCAACAAATGAACCAACCATCATCCTATGAACAAAACTCAACATACGACAAATGGACACCTTTTGTCGAACAGCGGAGGGACGATCAGGGACCAACTCCACGGAGATGCAACACCACAACCTGTAATTCCACCGAGTGAAAAAAAATTAGGCAAACCCAAGTATGCCACTGGATAGAATGGAAGATTTTAGTTGAAATGGACTTATAAAGATCATGGCAAACGGATGCACGGAACTCAAATGGTGATCAAAGCAATATGCAATGCAAATCTGTCCATTATAGCTAGATACCAATTTGAAAGCAAGATTTGAACATGCTACAAAATTTCTACATGGCAACAAATGGCATGACACATGGCAAAACAAGATTAATTACTGAACTAATTCAAATGAGTGGCAGAAAACAGATTCATGATGCAACCTTTTAGGCAAGTAAAATATATGCTACAACAGTTTTTCATGGCAACAAAGAGCATGGCAAGCATGTACTAATTACCCTCAACAAAACACCCTTACTGATCATGATCCAAAGATGCACAGATTTGTTGCAAACCTCAAGGCAAAATGCAAAGTATTAATACTGCCAGTTTCAGACTTAGAGAAAAATAGCATGACATGGCAGAAATGAATAGATAGCAAGTTTACAAGCTTGTAGCACTCACTACAGGTCCTAACATGGCATGAACTAAAATCTACCAGCAAGATGACATCAAAATGCTCCTAGTTCATGTTCAAAGATTGCCCGAAAGATGCTTGCATTAAAACATACAAAAAAGACAAAATGAACTCTAATGCAAAAATTTTGTTCTTTGATTTGCAAAGGAGCTATATTCTCCCCAATTCTTTTGCACCCACAGAAATTACTCAATCTATTTGACAGTACCCACAACCCATTCCACCAAAAACATTTGGTTCCATAGTTCAAAATTTTCAAATTTCATTCAGTTCAAATTTGAATCAGAATAGGAGCAATCAAATACGGTAGCAAATTCTAATGCAAGCACGGGGGAGAATGAATAGGTGATATAGGAATGATCAAGGGGGTTTGCTTGCCTGGAAGCTCTGCTAAAAGGGGCTGGACGTCATCGACATAGTCGTACTTGGGAGCAGCGTCTGGGGCGGTCTCGGGGTCTACCGGAGAGAAAGAGGGGGAAGAAACAGTAAATATAAAGCACACAAATGTAGCACAGATGCATGACATGTCGGTAGGCTATGCTAGGGGTGACCTAATGCAGTACTAAGTATTTTAGTCGGAGCGGGAAAATATCCGGGAATATTTTCCCGGCTCCGGGCAATTTCTTCGGTATCGAACCGGAGGGAAAGGTTCCATGTTTGTTATGTTAGAGGCATGTGGCAGGTATGTGAATGACATATTCGGATTCGTCATATTTTTCTGATTGTTTTTCATATATAAATTATTTTCATCCGAGTTACGGATTATTTTATATGATTTTTCAAAGTTTAAAGTATTTTCTGAAATTTTCTGGAATATATTTATCTAATCTAATCCGAATTTGACCAAGTCAAATTGACTAGTCAAAAGGGGGAATGTGGCCCACATGTCATAGGTTATACCTGAACAAATAAATAAATCTTACTTATTTAATGGGGGGCCTACATGTCATCTACTACTACAGTAACTGTGACGCCCCCGACTTAATCGTGCACTAACCATACACGCAAATGCCCACAATCAAGCCTAGGGTCTCACTTGAAGATATCACAACACAACTCTAGACTCAAAATAAAATAATTCAAGCTTTATATTACAAGCCAGGGGCCTCGAGGGCTCGAATACATAAGCTCGATGTCATACAAGCATCAGTGGAAGCATTAGATATCTGAGTACAGATATAAAAGTAAAATAGATAGGCATTAACAGGCGGGGCAAAACAAAAACACTGATCGAAAAGGCGCAGGCCTCCTGCTTGGGAGCCTCCTAACTACTCCTGGTCGTCGGCGGTCTCCACGTAGTAGCAGGCTGCTCCAAAAGTATAGTAGCAGTCGTCGACTGGGGCGGCTGACTGCGGGGCTCCAGCATCTGGTCGCAGCAATCGGGTAGGGGAAAAAGGGAAGCAAAGCAACCGTGAGTACTCATCCAAAGTACTCGCAAGACTTACATCAGAACTAGTCTAGATATGCAACATTTTCAAGGAAGGCTGTATATGTGGACTTGACTGCAGAAAGCCAGAAGAGAGGGGAAAAGCCTAGCCTATCAAAAACTAGCATCTTCAGCGGTCTTGAAGCATTAGAAGAGTACATATTAGTATTATAAAATAAATTAACAAGCATGTTGAATCGAAGCCTAGAGATCCTTCCTTGACAGCCTGCGAGAAAGCGATCCCGGAGCTTCCAATTAATTAGATTATCCAGTTCAAGTAGTAGCAGATCAGATACAACACTGAGCGTCCTGTTACCGTGGACACGGCTATTCGAATAGATAATCTTCCTTGCAGGGGTGCACTACTGTTACCCAACACGCTCGATTAACTCCAGCCGGACACACTTTCCTGGATCATGCCCGGCCTCGGCTGATCGACACACCGCAGCCCTACCTAGGGCTCAGCAGAGAGGTCCCCGCCGGTCTACATCCTAAGTGCTCAGGGTTCTTGGGCCCATCCCCCTTTGCACTTCGGGTCGTTGTGTGCAGGGTGGATACCAGTGCCATCGGCACGATCCGACCGTGCCACAATGCTGAACTGGACGTCTGACAGAGCTTTCTGCTGATACATACGGCGCCGAGGGCCCCATTAAACCATTATCCAGCGTGGTGGTAGTACGTATAGGGCCAACGACCCACAAAGACCAATACCCAAATCCGTTAAGTGTATTATTAGGAGCTCGCGGTGACAATCAGTACTCCTGTCGCCCCGTCTTGAGGAAGTGCAACAAGGGCCAGGCCCATCCCTCTCAAGGGCGGTCTCGGCCTGCCCGGCCGCGCCTCGTAATTATCTCGCGTGTGGCTCCCAGGTCGGCCCGACTTCCCAGGAGACTGTCGGGACCTCAGGTCCACCTCTACCGGGGTGGTACCGCCTATCCCTTCAATCCCGCAATAACAGTACAAGGGGGCAATAGTTAAGTGCAACCGTGTGTCCATAACATCAAGAGGGTAATCCGAGGAATCACCCTCGATGGATTCCCACTCGATGTATCCGTCAAGGTGAACCCGGAGGAATCACCCTCGATGGATTCACACTTGAGGGGTTGCACGACAGAAGCTTCATCGGAGGTGGTGGAAGAGGAATCACCCTCGTATCCCACAACCGACTAGCTGTACCACAGAGGCATATCAAGAGTGATATAAGAGGTATCACCCTCGGCACTCGAGGATAACTCTGTGGAGTCGAACAACTTAGGGGGTGTGCGGTTTTGTGCTGGTCTCAGCCCGTCGATCACATCGACCGGGGCACAGGTAACTAAGCGGGGCAACTAAGACAAGGAAGAGGGGCCACAGATGGATTACCAACCAAACTATACTAAGTATCTCGGATAGCAGACATGTATAAATAACAGTTACAAAAACAGGCTATGCAGCAGATTAGGATAAAACAGAGCAGTGGCAAATTCTAATGCAAGCAGGAGGGAGAAAGAATAGGTGATATAGGCATACGTCAAGGAGGGTTTGCTTGCCTGGTTGCTCTGCGGCAAAGGAAGGGTCCTCAACAGTGTAGTCGGTCTCCGGAGCTGCGTCGGTCTCGGGGGCTATCGGATAAGAAGAGGGGGAAGAAACAATAAATAAAGGCAAACAATGCAACACAGATGCAAGGCATAACGATATGCAGTGTTAGAGGAGACCTAATGCATGGCTACATGTCGCAGACGAAACGGGAAAATATCTGGGATATTTCCCGGCGTTTAGGCTGATTTCAGAATATTGAACTGGAGGTGAAAGTTCCATGTTCAGGTAGTTAGGAGTGATGGTCAACCATTTTGACCACATATTCGGATTCGTCTCGAAATTCTGAGCAACTTTCATGTAGAAAGTTTTTCGATCCGAGCTACGGTTTATTTTCTATGAATTTCCAAAGATTTAAACTATTTTATGTAATTTCTGGAATTATATAATTCGAAATATTAAAAGACTAAAATGCTAGGCACACCCAGAAGTGTACCCAGCCAGTGTCTGAGAGGGACTGACAGGTGGGGCCAGTCAACTGCCCAGTCAGCAGTTGACTAGTCCACGATTGACTGGTCAAAGGTCCAGTCGGACCCAGCTGTCATAGACGGATATTTTAATCAGTGTTTAATTAATCCTAATCAGTCTAATTAATCCAGATGGGCCCAGCGTCAGTGTCACTGTTAACAGTAAGCTAATTAGCAGTTAATCTAATCGCTACAGTAAACGGGCCCACCAGTCAGCGCTTATCTTTAATTAACAGGAGTTATTTTAACTGGGGGTTATTAGAGCCGGTGGGGCCCGTTGTCAGTGTCTGCTTAGGGTGTTGGTTAGGGGACTAATGACGTCCACGTCAGCATCGCCGGAATCAGGCGCCGGCGACCTTCCGGTGCGGCGGAGGCACGCCGGAATCTCCATTCCGGCGACCACTTGTCGCGTGGCTGGATCCGTTCGGCAGCTGGGAGTGTGCCGCATCCAATGGGGCTAGCTACTGGACGCGGGAAGGCCTGAGCTCGCCGGGAGCAAGCTTGCGGCGGCGGCCGGAGCTCGGTGAGGTGCGGGCGTGGGCAAATGGCGACGAAAATGGGAGGGAAAAGCGGGGATCGAGAGAGGAGCTCACAGCGGAGGACGAGGAGAGGCTCGGGGAAGCTGGAAGCGGTCGGGATGATGCGGATCGAGGCGGCGGACGAGGTGGATTCCGGCGAGGGGAATGGCGATGGCGTCGGATTGGGGGCACTCCGGCTTGGTCCGGTGGTCGAGGAAGACCAGGCAGAAGGCGGCGGTGCTCCCAAACACTACGGCAGGTCGTGCGGTGGCCGGTGGCCATGCGGGCAACGGCGGCGCGACGGTGGATCTCTCGGGTGTGTGCTGAGAGAGGGAGAGAGCGAGGGAAGGGGAAGGCGTGGCGCCAGGGGGTCCAGGGGAACGAGGGACGTCGCGGGCGGCCTTATCTCCTCCTCCTGCCTACTCCGTCGCCGTGGCGGGTGGAGGGTGGTGCGGCGAGCGTTCAGCCACGGCGGCGCCGACACGAGGGGGAGGAGTAGGTGGACGAAGGGGAAAATGGGCCGGGCTATGGCACTGTAGCAGAAGGCCTTTAACACAGTAGGTTTTAGTTATTTTCTGTTCCAGAAAACCAAAAGAGCTACTGTTGCCAATAAAAGAGCTAGCAAATGATTTTTGCTAAGATTGAGATTTGGTACATAAATTGTGGACAATATTGCGAGGCTACACAAAAAAGTTTGGAGCCAACAGGAGTTGTCCAAGCATTTTTTTGAAAATGAAAAGGCCATTTAAAATGCTGCTGGACCAGAAAATAAATTCCCAGGGGCAATTTGGGAATTCCGAAAATGTTGGTTTCAACATGACAAATATTTAGAGATTATTTCCCATAAGATGAACTATTTTGATTGCATGACAGAGAAAGTAAATTATTTCCATACAATTTAAATTGGAAATTGACTTTGATTTTAGACAAGTGGCAGATTCGCATGATGATCATGATGACATGACCATCATTAGGGGGAGATCACTGTAGTATGATGCTGGGGATGTTACAAATCTCCCCCACTACAAGAAATCTCGTCCCGAGATTTAAGAGGTGGAGGTAAGGGGTATCTTCAGGATCAAGGGTGCTTAGGAGAGACAGGTTTCGATCATGTGGAACTGTGGTGAGTGTGGATTAAGAGTAGAAAGAGCGGTGACATCTTGCGCGGTCACGACAATAAGACATGTCAGAGGATAGCTTGTCAGCTATGTCGGCAACACGTCGGTACCATGGGCGGGAACGAAGAGAACCATTTTCCTGCTCGTTAAAACGAGGCGGACCAATAGGCAAGGTTCTCGTCCATCGGTGGTTACCAGGATGTAATCAACAATAGTGACAGGGTTTTATTGTGGGGGTTGACTTTTGCAGGGAATTATCACTGCTCAGATAAGTTAGGTTACAAGAAAGCTCAAACAGACCAATGGAAAGGAAAATGTGATTATACACAACTACTAGGTGTATATCCTTCCCAAGGAAAAGCAGAGCATGATATACACGGAAAGGAATAATTGCAGATAATCCAGCTCTCCGGGTGAATGAGATCACGAGAACCTAATGTAAGAGTCAGCAAAATCTTTAACCCGAAAGGATGAGAGATCAGAGTCCCAGAGTAAGGAAGAGGAATAAAAGATCCTAATACCACCCATTGGCAACGTGGGCCCGTAAGCCACACAGCCATGTTAGTAAAACGATTTTGCAAGGACTAGACTCAACTACGGCCAAGGAGTTGGAAAGGGGCTTCCTACAGGCAGTCGGCTCTGATACCCACTTGTGACGCCCCCGACTTAATCGTGCACAAACCATACACGCAAATGCACACGATCAAGCCTAGGGACTCACTTGAAGATATCACAACACAACTCTAGACTCAAAATAAAATAATTCAAGCTTTATGTTACAAGCCAAGGGCCTCGAGGGCTCGAATACATAAGCTCGATGTCATACAAGCATCAGCGGAAGCATTAGATATCTGAGTACAGATATAAAAGTAAAACAGATAGGCATTAACAGGCGGGGCAAAACAAAAACACTGATCGAAAAGGCGCAGGCCTCCTGCCTGGGAGCCTCCTAACTACTCCTGGTCATCGGCGGTCTCCACGTGGTAGCAGGCTCCTCCAGAAGTATAGTAGCAGTCGTCGACTGGGGCGGCTGACTGCGGGGCTCCAGCATCTGGTCGCAGCAATTGGGTAGGGGAAAAAGGGAAGCAAAGCAACCGTGAGTACTCATCCAAAGTACTCGCAAGACTTACATCAGAACTCGTCTAGATATGCAACATTTTCAAGGAAGGCTGTGTTGGAAATATGCCCTAGAGGCAATAATAAATTGGTTATTATTATATTTCCTTGTTCATGATAATCGTTTATTATCCATGCTATAATTGTATTGATTGGAAACTCAAATACATGTGTGGGTACATAGACAACACTGTGTCCCTAGTAAGCCTCTAGTTGACTAGCTCGTTGATCAAAGATGGTTAAGGTTTCCTAGCCATTGACATGAGATGTCATTTGATAACGGGATCACATCATTAGGAGAATGATGTGATGGACAAGACCCAAACTGTAAACGTAGCATTTGATCGTGTCAGTTTATTGCTATTGTTTTCTGCATGTCAAGTATCTGTTCCTTTGACCATGAGATCATGCAACTCACTAACACCGGAGGAATACCTTGTGTGTATCAAACGTCGCAACGTAACTGGGTGACTATAAAGGTGCTCTACAGGTATCTCCGAGGGTGTCTGTTGGGTTGGCATGGATCAAGACTGGGATTTGTTACTCCGTATGACGGAGAGGTATCTCAGGGCCCACTCGGTAATACAACATCACAATGAGCCTTGCAAGCAATGTGACTAAAGTGTTAGCCACGAGATCTTGTATTACGGAACGAGTAAAGAGACTTGCCGGTAACGAGATTGAACTAGGTATAGTGATACCGACGATCGAATCTCGGGCAAGTAACATACCGAAGAACAAAGGGAACAGCATACGGGATTAACTGAATCCTTGACATAGAGGTTCGACCGATAAAGATCTTCGTAGAATATGTAGGAGCCAATATGGGCATCCAGGTCCCGCTATTGGTTATTGGCCGTAGAGGTGTCTCGGTCATGTCTACATAGTTCTCGAACCCGCAGGGTCTACACACTTAACGTTTGGTGACGATTAGTATAATTGAGTTATTATGTTGGTGACCGAAAGTTGTTCGGAGTCCCGGATAAGATCCCGGACATGACGAGGATCTCCGGAATAGTCCGGAGGTAAAGATTGATATATGTGATAATAGTGTTTTGATCTCCGGAAGAGTTCCGAAGTTCACCGGAAGGGGTTCCGGATGTTTACCGAAGTGTTCGGGTGCAGCAACACTTTATATGGGCCAAGGGATAAAAGCCCACGAGGTATTGGAAAGTGCAAAAGTAGTTTTGCTGCCGCGTAAGCGGTACTACCGCTTGGTGAAGCGGTACTACCGCCCGAGCGGTACTACCGCTTGTGTGAAGCGGTACTACCGCCCAAGCGGTACTACCGCTTGTGTGAAGCGGTACTACCGCTTGTGCGCGGCTGTGCACGATTCGGCAGGGATCCGAGTTGGACTCTTTCCCTGCGGGCCAAACCGACCTTGTGCGGGCAAAACCGACCCGGAGGAGGCTTTTACTCCAAGTTTAGACCCCAAGGCTCAACATATAAATAGAGGGGCAGGGCTAGCACACGGGACACATCAAGATTTCCCCAAGCCGTGTGCGGCAACCCTAACCCTCTAGTTCCTCCGTCATAATCTCCGTAGTGCTTGGCGAAGCCCTGCAGAGATTGTTCTTCACCACCATCACCACGCCGTCGTGCTGCTGGAACTCAACCACTACTTCACCATCGCTCGCTGGATCGAGGAGGTGAAGGCGTCATCAAGCCGTACGTGTGTTGAACGCGGAGGTGCCGTCCGTTCGGCGCTAGTTCGTGATCGGATCGAGGGACGACTTGCGATTTGGATCGCGGAGACGTTCGACTACATCAACCGCGTTTCTTAAACGCTTCCGCTTAGCGATCTACAAGGGTATGTAGATTCACTCTCCCTCTCGTAGATGCTCATCACCATGGATAGATCTTGTGTGTGCGTAGGAAAATTTTTGTTTCCCATGCAACGTTCCCCATCAGTGGTATCAGAGCCAGGTCTATGCGTAGATGAGATCTCGAGTAGAACACAAACGAGTTGTGGGCGTGGATGTATACATATTGCTTGCCGTTACTAGTTGATATTTGATTCGGCGGTACTGTGAGATGAAGCGGCCCGGACCGACATTACGCGTACACTTACGCGAGACAGGTTCCTTCAACTGACATGTAACTTCGTTGCATAAAGATGGCTAGCGGGTGTCTGTCTCTCTCACTTTAGTTGAATCGATTTCAATGAAGAGGGTTCTTTTAGAAGATCAAAAAGCAATCACTACACCACGTTGTGGTTTTGCGTAGGTAAGAACGGTTCTTGCAAACCCGTAGCAGCCACGTAAAATTTGCAACAACAATTAGAGGACGTCTAACTTGTTTTTGCAGGGTATGTTGTGATGTGATATGGCCAATTACATGATGAGATATATGTGATGTATGAGATGATCATGTGATGTATAGAATATCACGACTTGCATGTCGATGAGTACGGCAACTGGCAGGAGCCATAGAGTTGTCTTTAATTATTGTATGACCTGCGTGTCAATCATTAAGCGCTATGTAATGCTTTACTTTATCGCTAAACGTTAGCTATAGTCGTGGAAGCAACAGTCAGCGCGACAACCTTATGGCGACACGTTGATGGAGATCAAGATGATGGAGATCATGGTGTCATGCCGGTGACGATGGAGATCATGCCGGTGCTTTGGAGATGGAGATCAAAAGCACAAGTTCATGGCCATATCATGTCACTTATGATTTGCATGTGATGTTAATCCTTTTATGCATCTTATTTTGCTTAGGACGACGGTAGCATTATAAGGTGATCCCTCACTTAAATTTCAAGATAAATTGTGTTCTCCCCAAGTGTGCACCGTTGCGAAAGTTCATCGTTTCGAGACACGCCGTGATGATCCGGTGTGATAGACTCTACGTTCGCATACAACGGGTGTAAGCCATGTTGCACGTGCGGAACACTCGGGTTAAACTTGACGAGCCTAGCATGTACAGACATGGCCTCGGAACACAAGAGACCGAAAGGTCGAACATGAGTCATATAGTAGATATGATCAACATGAAGATGTTCACCATTGAAACCACCTCAACTCACGTGATGATCGGACTTGAGTTGGTGGATTTGGATCATGTTACACTCGAATGATCGGAGGGATGTCAATTTGAGTGGGAGTTTTTTAAATATGATTAACTAAACTCATTATCTAAGAACAATAGTCTAAGTTGTCTTTGCTATATTTATGTTGTAGATCATGGCTCGCGCAGTAGCACCCCTGAATTTTAATACGTTCCTAGAGAAAGCTAAGTTGAAAGATGATGGAAGTAACTTTGTGGACTGGGCCCGTAATCTAAGGATTATCCTTACGGCTTCCCAGAAGGCTTATGTCCTTGATGCACCGCTTGGTGATCCACCTGCTCCAGTTGAGTCTCTAGACGTTGTGAACGCCTGGCAGGCTCGTTCTGATGATTACTCAATAGTTCAATGTGCAATGTTGTATGGCTTAGAACCGGGACTTCAAAGACGTTTTGAACGTCATGGAGCATATGAGATGTTCCAGGAATTGAAGTTTATCTTTCAGAAGAATGCCCGGATCGAGAGATATGAGATCTCCGATAAGTTCTATGCTTGCAAGATGGAGGAGAACGGGTCTATCAGTGATCACGTGCTCAGAATGTCTGGGTACTCCACCCGTCTGGCTGAGTTAGGGATGCCCCTTCCGCCAGAGGCTATCACTGACAGAGTTCTTCAATCATTGCCACCTAGCTATAAGAGCTTCGTGTTGAACTATAACATGCACGGGATGAACAAGTCAGTCGCCGAGCTGTTTGCGATGCTGAAAGCCGCTGAGTCTGAAATTCAGAAGGAGCATCAAGTGTTGATGGTCAATAAAACCACTAGTTTCAAGAAAAATGGCAAGGGTAAGAAGGGTAACTCCAAGCAGAGTGGCAAAGCAGTTGCTCCTCTCGTGAAGAAACCCAAGGCTGGACCCAAACCAGAAACTGTGTGTTTTCATTGCAAGGGAACTGGACACTGGAAGCGGAATTGCCCCAAGTATTTGGCTGACAAGAAGGCGGCCAACAACAAACAAGGTATATATGATATACATGTTATTGATGTGTACCTTACCAACTCTCGTTGTAGTGCCTGGGTATTTGATACCGGCGCGGTTGCTCATATTTGCAACTCAAAACAGGAACTGCGGAATAGACGGAGGCTGGCAAAGGACGAAGTGACGATGCGCGTGGGAAATGGTTCCAAGGTTGATGTGATCGCCGTCGGCACGCTCGCTCTTCGATTACCGTCGGGATTAGTGATGAACCTAAATAAGTGTTATTTGGTGCCTGCGTTAAGCATGAACATTATATCTGGATCTTGTTTATTGCGAGACGGTTACTCATTTAAATCAGAGAATAATGGTTGTTCTATTTATATGAGTAATATCTTTTATGGTCATGCACCCAATGTGAGGGGTTTATTCTTGTTGAATCTCGATAGTAATGATACACATGTTCATAACATTGATGCCAAAAGATATAGAATTGATAATGATAATACCACTTTCTTGTGGCACTGCCGTTTAGGTCATATTGGCGTAAAACGCATGAAGAAGCTCCATGCTGATGGACTTTTGGAGTCACTTGATTTTGAATCACTTGACACATGTGAGCCATGCCTCATGGGCAAGATGACTAAAACGCCGTTCTCTGGAACAATGGAACGGGCAAGTGACTTATTGGAAATCATACATACTGATGTGTGCGGTCCGATGAGTATTGAGGCGCGTGGTGGTTATCGTTACTTTCTCACCTTCACTGATGACTTAAGTAGATATGGGTATATTTACTTAATGAAACACAAGTCTGAAACATTTGAAAAGTTCAAACAATTTCAGAGTGAAGTTGAGAATCATCGTAACAAGAAGATTAAATTCCTACGATCTGATCGAGGGGGAGAATATCTGAGTTATGAGTTTGGCAGTCACTTAAGACAGTGTGGAATTGTTTCACAATTGACACCGCCTGGAACACCACAGCGTAATGGTGTGTCCGAACGTCGTAATCGAACCTTATTGGATATGGTGCGATCTATGATGTCTCTTGCCGATTTGCCACTATCGTTTTGGGGTTATGCATTAGAGACAGCTGCATTCACTTTAAATAGGGCACCATCGAAATCCGTTGAGACAACGCCATATGAACTTTGGTTTGACAAGAAGCCAAAGCTGTCGTTTCTTAAAGTTTGGGGATGTGATGCTTATGTCAAAAAGCTTCAGCCTGAAAAGCTGGAACCCAAAGCGGAGAAATGCGTCTTCATAGGATACCCAAAAGAGACAGTTGGGTATACCTTCTACCTCAGATCCGAAGGCAAAGTGTTTGTCGCTAAAAAAATGGAACATTTCTTGAGAAAGAGTTTCTCTCGAAAGAATTGAGTGGGAGGAAGATAGAACTTGATGAGGTTGTTGAACCTTTACTTCAACCTGAGAGTAGCGCAGCGCAGAAAGTTGTTTCTGTGGAGCCTACATTAGCTGAAGAGGAAGTTAATGATGATGATCATGAAGCTTTGGATCAAGTTGCTATCGAACCTCGTAGGTCGACAAGGACGCGTACTGCTCCTGAGTGGTACGGCAACCCTGTCTTAGAGGTCATGTTGTTAAACAACGATGAACCTACGAGCTATGGAGAAGCGATGATGGGCCCGGATTCCGAGAAGTGGTTAGAGGCCATGAAATCCGAGATGGGATCCATGTATGAAAACAAAGTATGGACTTTGGAAGTATTACCTGAAGGGCGTAAGGCCATTCAGAACAAATGGATCTTTAAGAGGAAGACGGACGCGGACGGTAATGTCACCGTCTATAAAAGCTCGACTTGTGGCAAAGGGTTTTTCACAAGTTCAAGGAGTTGACTACGATGAGACCTTCTCACCCGTAGCGATGCTTAAGTCCGTCAGAATCATGTTAGCAATAGCTGCCTTTTTCGATTATGAAATTTGGCAGATGGATGTCAAAACAGCGTTCCTTAACGGTTTCCTTAAGGAAGAGTTGTATATGATGCAACCAGAAGGTTTTGTCGATCCAGAGAATGCTGACAAAGTTTGCAAA
The DNA here is from genome assembly GCA_039707655.1 of Elymus sibiricus. NCBI lineage: Eukaryota > Viridiplantae > Streptophyta > Magnoliopsida > Poales > Poaceae > Elymus > Elymus sibiricus. The sequence goes on from CM077668.1 coordinate 478,317,483, forward strand.
CTCCAGCGATCCATTTATGGACTGGTGCAAGCATCTCGGAGTTGGAATCTTCGTTTTGATGAGGTGATCAAAGCGTTCGAGTTTATACAAGTTTACGGAGAAGCTTGTATTTACAAGAAAGTGAGTGGGAGCTCTATAGCGTTTCTAATATTATATGTGGATGACATATTGCTGATTGGAAACAATATAGAAATGCTGGAAAGCGTAAAGGAATATTTGAACAAGAGTTTTTCAATGAAGGACCTAGGAGAAGCTGCTTTCATATTAGGCATCAAGATCTATAGAGATAGATCAAGACGCTTAATAGGACTTTCACAAAGCACATACCTTGATAAGATTTTGAAGAAGTTCAAAATGGATCAGTCCAAGAAGGGGTTCTTGCCTGTTTTGCAAGGTGTGAAGTTGAGTAAGACTTAATGCCCAGTGACTGCAGAAGATAGAGAAAAGATGAGTGTCATCCCCTATGCTTCAGCCATAGGCTCTATCATGTATGCAATGCTGTGCACAAGACCCGATGTCAGCCTTGCCATAAGTATGGTCGGAAGGTTTCAAGGTGATCCAGGAATGGAACACTGGACGGCGGTCAAGAATATCCTGAAGTACCTGAAAAGGACTAAGGACATGTTTCTCGTTTATGGAGGTGATCAAGAGCTCGTCGTAAAGGGTTACGTCGATGCAAGCTTTGACACTGATCCGGATGACTCTAAGTCGCAAACCGGATACGTATTTATTCTTAATGGGGGTGCGGTTAGCTGGTGCAGTTCCAAGCAAAGCGTGGTAGCAGATTCTACATGCGAAGCGGAGTACATCGCTGCCTCGGAGGCGGCGAAGGAAGGTGTCTGGATGAAGGAGTTCATGACAGATCTTGGAGTAGTGCCTAGTGCACTTGACCCAATGACTCTGTTTTGTGATAATACTGGTGCCATTGCTCTAGCCAAGGAACCAAGATTTCACAAGAGGACCAGACACATAAAACGACGTTTCAATTCCATCCGCGATTACATCAAGGAGGACGACATAAATATTTGCAAAGTACACACGGATCTAAAATGTTGCAGATCCGATGACTAAACCTCTTCCAAGGGCTAAACATGAACAACACCAGAACTGCATGGGTGTTCGATTCATTACAATGTAAATCACATAGTGATGTGAACTAGATTATTGACTCTAGTGCAAGTGGGAGACTGTTGGAAATATGCCCTAGAGGCAATAATAAATTGGTTATTATTATATTTCCTTGTTCATGATAATCGTTTATTATCCATGCTATAATTGTATTGATTGGAAACTCAAATACATGTGTGGGTACATAGACAACACTGTGTCCCTAGTAAGCCTCTAGTTGACTAGCTCGTTGATCAAAGATGGTTAAGGTTTCCTAGCCATTGACATGAGATGTCATTTGATAACGGGATCACATCATTAGGAGAATGATGTGATGGACAAGACCCAAACTGTAAACGTAGCATTTGATCGTGTCAGTTTATTGCTATTGTTTTCTGCATGTCAAGTATCTGTTCCTTTGACCATGAGATCATGCAACTCACTAACACCGGAGGAATACCTTGTGTGTATCAAACGTCGCAACGTAACTGGGTGACTATAAAGGTGCTCTACAGGTATCTCCGAGGGTGTCTGTTGGGTTGGCATGGATCAAGACTGGGATTTGTTACTCCGTATGACGGAGAGGTATCTCAGGGCCCACTCGGTAATACAACATCACAATGAGCCTTGCAAGCAATGTGACTAAAGAGTTAGCCACGAGATCTTGTATTACGGAACGAGTAAAGAGACTTGCCGGTAACGAGATTGAACTAGGTATAGTGATACCGACGATCGAATCTCGGGCAAGTAACATACCGAAGAACAAAGGGAACAGCATACGGGATTAACTGAATCCTTGACATAGAGGTTCGACCGATAAAGATCTTCGTAGAATATGTAGGAGCCAATATGGGCATCCAGGTCCCGCTATTGGTTATTGGCCGTAGAGGTGTCTCGGTCATGTCTACATAGTTCTCGAACCCGCAGGGTCTACACACTTAACGTTTGGTGACGATTAGTATAATTGAGTTATTATGTTGGTGACCGAAAGTTGTTCGGAGTCCCGGATAAGATCCCGGACATGACGAGGATCTCCGGAATAGTCCGGAGGTAAAGATTGATATATGTGATAATAGTGTTTTGATCTCCGGAAGAGTTCCGAAGTTCACCGGAAGGGGTTCCGGATGTTTACCGAAGTGTTCGGGTGCAGCAACACTTTATATGGGCCAAGGGATAAAAGCCCACGAGGTATTGGAAAGTGCAAAAGTAGTTTTGCTGCCGCGTAAGCGGTACTACCGCTTGGTGAAGCGGTACTACCGCCCGAGCGGTACTACCGCTTGTGTGAAGCGGTACTACCGCCCAAGCGGTACTACCGCTTGTGTGAAGCGGTACTACCGCTTGTGCGCGGCTGTGCACGGTTCGGCAGGGATCCGAGTTGGACTCTTTCCCTGCGGGCCAAACCGACCTTGTGCGGGCAAAACCGACCCGGAGGAGGCTTTTACTCCAAGTTTAGACCCCAAGGCTCAACATATAAATAGAGGGGCAGGGCTAGCACACGGGACACATCAAGATTTCCCCAAGCCGTGTGCGGCAACCCTAACCCTCTAGTTCCTCCGTCATAATCTCCGTAGTGCTTGGCGAAGCCCTGCAGAGATTGTTCTTCACCACCATCACCACGCCGTCGTGCTGCTGGAACTCAACCACTACTTCACCATCGCTCGCTGGATCGAGGAGGTGAAGGCGTCATCAAGCCGTACGTGTGTTGAACGCGGAGGTGCCGTCCGTTCGGCGCTAGTTCGTGATCGGATCGAGGGACGACTTGCGATTTGGATCGCGGAGACGTTCGACTACATCAACCGCGTTTCTTAAACGCTTCCGCTTAGCGATCTACAAGGGTATGTAGATTCACTCTCCCTCTCGTAGATGCTCATCACCATGGATAGATCTTGTGTGTGCGTAGGAAAATTTTTGTTTCCCATGCAACGTTCCCCATCAGGCTGTATATGTGGACTTGACTGCAGAAAGCCAGAAGAGAGGGGAAAAGCCTAGCCTATCGAAGACTAGCATCTTCAGCGGTCTTGAAGCATTAGAAGAGTACAGATTAGTATTATAACATAAATTAACAAGCATGTTGAATCGAAGCCTAGAGATCCTTCCTCGACTTCCTGCGAGAAAGCAATCCCGGAGCTTCCAATTAATTAGAGTATCCAGTTCAAGTAGTAGCAGATCGGGATACAACACTGAGCGTCCTGTTACCGTGGACACGGCTATTAGAATAGATAATCTTCCCTGCAGGGGTGAACTACTGTTACCCAACACGCTCGATTAACTCCGGCCGGACACACTTTCCTGGGTCATGCCCGGCCTCGGCTGATCGACACACCGCAGCCCTACCTAGAGCTCAACAGAGAGGTCCCCGCCAGTCTACATCCTAAGTGCTCAGGGTTCTTGGGCCCATCCCCCTTTGCACTCCGGGTCGTTGTGTGCAGGGTGGATACCAGCGCCATCGGCACGATCCGACCGTGCCACAATGCTGAACTGGACGTCTGACAGAGCTTTCGGCTGATACATACGGCGCCGAGGGCCCCATTAAACCATTATTCCGCGTGGTGGTAGTGCGTATAGGGCCAATGACCCACTTAGACCAATACCTAAATCCGTTAAGTGTATTATTAGGAGGTCGCAGTGACGATCAGTACTCCTGTCGCCCCGTCTCGAGGAAGTGCAACAAGGGCCAGGCCCATCCCTCTCTAGGGCGGTCTCTGCCTGCCAGGCCGCGCCTCGTATTTATCTCGCGGGTGCCTCCCAGGTCGGCCCGACTTCCCAGGAGACTGTCGGGAACTCAGGTCCACCTCTACCGGGGTGGTACCGCCTGTCCCTTCAGTCCCGCAATAACAGTACAAGGAGGCAATAGTTAAGTGTAACCGTGTGTCCGTAACATCAAGAGGGTAATCCGAGGAATCACCCTCGATGGATTCCCACTCGATGTATCCGTCAAGGTGAACTCGGAGGAATCACCCTCGATGGATTCACACTTGAGGGGTTGCACGACAGAAGCTTCATCGGAGGTGGTGGAAGAGGAATCACCCTCATATCCCACAACCGACTAGCTGTACCACAGAGGCATATCAGGAGTGATATAAGAGGTATCACCCTCGGCACTCGAGGATAACTCTGTGGAGTCGAACAACTTAGGGGGTGTGCGGTGATGTGCTGGTCTCAGCCCGTCGATCACATCGACCGGGGCACAGGTAACTAAGCGGGGCAACTAGGACAAGGAAGAGGGGCCACAAATGGATTACCAACCAAACTATACTAAGTATCTCGGATAGCAGACATGTATCAATAACTGTTACAAAAACAGGCTATGCAGCAGATTAGGATAAAACAGAGCAGTAGCAAATTTTAATGCAAGCAGGAGGGAGAAAGAATAGGTGATATAGGCATGCGTCAAGGGGGGTTTGCTTGCCTGGTTGCTCTGCGGCAAAGGAAGGGTCCTCAACAGTGTAGTCAGTCTCCGGAGCTGCGTAGGTCTCGGGGGCTATCGGATAAGAAGAGGGGGAAGAAACAATAAATAAAGGCAAACAATGCAACACAGATGCAAGGCATAATGATATGCAGTGTTAGAGGTGACCTAATGCATGGCTACATGTCGCAGACGAAACGGGAAAATATCTGGGATATTTCCCGGCGTTTAGGCAGATTTCAGAATATTGAACCGGAGGGGAAAGTTCCATGTTCATGTAGTTAGGAGTGATGGTCAAGCATTTTGACCAAGTATTCGGATTCGTCTCGAAATTCTGAGCAACTTTCATGTAGAAACTTTTTCGATCCGAGCTACGGTTTATTTTCTATGAATTTCCAAAGATTTAAACTATTTTATAAAATTCTGGAATTATATAATTCGAAATATTAAATGACTAAAATGCTAGGCACACCCAGAAGTGTACCCAGCCAGTGGCTGAGAGGGACTGATAGGTGGGGCCAGTCAACTGCCCAGTCAGCAGTTGACTGGTCCACGGTTGACTGGTCAAAGGTTAAGTGGGACCCCGCTGTCATAGACAGATATTTTAATCAGTGTTTAATTAATCCTAATCAGTCTAATTGATCCAGACGGGCCCAACGTCATGGTCACTGTTAACAGTAAGCTATTAGCAGTTAATCTAATCGCTACAGTAAATGGGCCCACCAGTCAGCGTCTGTCTTTAATTAACAGGAGTTATTTTAACTGGGGGTTATTAGAGCCGGTGGGGCCCGTTGTCAGTGTCTGCTTAGGGTGTTGGTTAGGGGACTAATGACGTCCACGTCAGCATCGCCGGAATCAGGCGCCGGCGACCTTCCGGTGCGGCGGAGGCACGCCGGAATCTCCATTCCGGCGACCACTTGTCGCGTGTCTGGATCCGTTCGGCAGCTGGGAGTGTGCCGCATCCAATGGGGCTAGCTACTGGATGCGGGGACGCCTGAGCTCGCCGGGAGCGAGCTTGCGGCGGCGGCCGGAGCTCGGTGAGGTGTGGGCGCGGGCAAACGGCGAGGAAAATGGGAGGGAAAAGCGGGGATCGAGAGAGGAGCTCACAGCGGAGGACGAGGAGAGGCTCGGGGAAGCCGGAAGCGGTCGGGATGATGCGGATTGAGGCGGCGGACGAGGTGGATTCCGTCGAGGGGAATGGCGATGGCGTCGGATTGGGGGCACTCCGGCTTGGTCCGGTGGTCGAGGAATTCCAGGAAGACGGCGGCGGTGCTCCCATACACTACGGTAGGTCGTGCGGTGGCCGGTGGCCATGCGTGCAACGGCGGCGCGACGGTGGAGCTCTCGGGTGTGTGCTGAGAGAGGGAGAGAGAGCGAGGGAAGGGGAAGGAGTGGCGCCAGGGGGTTCAGGGGAACGAGGGACGTCGCGGGCGGCCTTATCTCCTCCTCCTGCCTACTCCGTCGCCTTGGCGGGCGGAGGGTGGTGCGGCGAGCGTTCAGCCACGGCGGCGCCGACACGAGGGGGAGGAGTAGGTGGACGAAGGGGTAAATGGGCCGGGCTATGGCACCGTAGCAGCAGGCCTTTAACACAGTAGGTTTTAGTTATTTTCTGTTCCAGAAAACCAAAAGAGCTACTGTTGCCAATAAAAGAGCTAGCAAATGATTTTTGCTAAGAGTGAGATTTGGCACATAAATTGTGGACAATATTGCGAGGCTACACAAAAAAAGTTTGGAGCCAACAGGAGTTGTCCAAGCATTTTTTTTAAATGAAAAGGCCATTTAAAATGCTGCTCGACCAGAAAATAAACTCCCAGGGGCAATTTGGGAATTCCAAAAATGTTGGTTTCAACATGACAAATATTTAGAGATTATTTCCCATAAGATGAACTATTTTGATTGCATGACAGAGAAAGTAAATTTTTGCCATCCAATTTAAATTGGAAATTGACATTGACTTTAGACAAGTGGCAGATTGGCATGATGATCATGATGACATGACCATCATTAGGGGGAGATCACTGTAGTATGATGCTGGGATGTTACACTAACTTAGCACTAATTTAATCCTAAGCTAGACTAAACAAGGGCCGGCTCATACACACACCTACGCACACACACAGAGCGCACACACACATGCTCACGCACACGGCACACCTAGCGGCAGCAGCACACACGATGCACACACACAGACAGCATAAACGCACACGGCCATAGCCATGGCCGTGGCTAGCAGCAGCAGCAGCGCTGGAGGCGGCAGCAGCAATAGGCGGGCAGCAGCAAGCAAGCAAGGCAGCAACGCAGCAGCTAAGCTCGGCAGCAGCAGAGCAGCAGCTCAGCGCCAAGAGCAGTAGCCGGAGGAGCACAACAAGTAGCAGAGCAGAGGAGCAACGGGCAGCAGCAATTTAGCGGCAGTGGCAGCAGTCAACAGAGAGCAGCAGCAGCAGCTAGGCAGCGCAGCAGCGGCAGCAGCAAGCAGGCAACGGCGGCACGAGCAACAACATGAGCAGCAGTAAGGAGCTCGGGTGCGCGTACGCGGACACTGAGCTGCGGGCGCGACGGTGGCGGCGGCCTATGGCGACGGATCGAGGCGGGGAAAAGGGGGATCCGGAGGAGTTGCTCACTGCGAGTCCAACGGAGGCATCGGGGAGGCCGGAGGTGGACCGGAGACGAGGCATTCGACGACGGCGGCCGGCGATGTACGCGGTGAATAAGAGCTCGATGGGGGCGATGCGGCGCTCCCCTGCTTGAGCTGCTGCTTGGAGTCGACGAAGACGAGGAGGGCGGAGCTCCTGGACGTCTTGGGGCGACGAGGGGAGGCCGGTGGCCACGGGATCGACGCGGCGACGGCGACCATGAGCTTCGGGTGTGTGTGAAACGAGCGGAGCGCGCGAGGAGAGGGGAGGGAAGTGTGCTAGGGTTTGGTCCAGGGACGAGGGTGGCCTCTTATCCACACGGCTTGCCGGTGGATGCTCGACGTGTGGCCATCCGCGCCATGGGCGGTGGTGCCGCCGACACGAGGGGAAAGAGAGAGAGCGAGAGGTTAGGGAAAGGGGTGTGTTGGGCTGGGGCCAGCTCCTGTAGCGAGCTGGGCCATAAGTGCATAGTAGGGTTTAGTCTATTTCCTTTATTCTTTTTCTATTTCATTTTGCAGCTCTGTTTTACAATAAATTTTGTTACTAAATGACTTTAGTAAAATGTGGAACTTGCTAGGTTAATTACTATGCAACACTCTGCACTGCCACAAAAAGTTTGAGATTTATTTGAATTCATTTGCAATTTGATTAAATAGTAATGAGCTAATTGGGGCTGGTTTCTGGTACTGTTTAGGAGGCTAGGTTCAAAATGAGCAAACAAGTGACGTCGTTTTCCTTAACCTTAATTACATAGCGATTATTTGCAAAAAGATGAAGTATTTTGTCGCCACGTTTGTGCAACTTTTATTTCCACTTGCAATTTGAATTTTGAAATTTGAGGTCGGATTATTTCCTAAATGCAATTCTATTAAGATGATCATGAAGACATGGAAATTTAATTAGCTTAAAGGCAAGGTTAGGATCTGGGGATGTTACAAATCTCCTCCACTCAAAGAAATCTCGTCCCGAGATTTAAGAGGTAGAGTAAGGGGGAACTGGTCTGGTTCCGAAATTCTAATGAGTCTTCTCGGCCTTGGTTGCCCTTCGCGAAAGAGTTGATCTCTTCTCGTTGATGTCTTCATTTCACTGTATCAGGGCATCATGTTGAAGTCATCATCCTTCCTTCGGAACTCCATCGTACTTACGAATAGGGTAGGAGGGGAAACTCTTATAGGGTCGAATGTCTGGAAGGATTGTCATCCGGTAATTATCTCAGGGAATGAAGCACAAGGTATCTCTCGAGTTGGAAACTCAGGGAAATCATCGAGAGCAAGATTCATATATAAGAAGTTATAAGGAGTTTCAAGTAGGTAGGCGATTGTTCGATGCCCGAAGCAGAGTGTGAAAGGGGTTCAGAGCAATGGAATAAATATTGCGTGCTGATACCACAATAGATCATCTCTAGGAAGGTGGCTCTTGAATTACATACGAAGCCAAGCGTGAGAAATAACTTTGGAAACAGGGATGTACAGGAGAGTCAGGTTTCGATCCTGTGGAACTGTGCTTAGTGTGGATTATGAGTAGGAAGGGCGGTGACATCTTGCATGGTCACGATAGCAAGGCATGTCAGAGGATAGCTTGTCAGCTATGTCGGCAACAACGCCGGTAGCAAGGGCGGGGGACGAAGAGAACCATTTTCCTACTCGTTAAAATGATGCGGACTAATAGGCAAAGTTCTCGTCCACCGATGTTACCGGAATGTCATCAACAATAGTAACAGGGTCTTACTGATAGAGTTGTACACCGGGGTGTTTACATAAGTAGGGAATTATTACTGCTTAGATCATATGAATTATTTGAAAGGTTAAACAAACCAATCGGAAGGAAAATGTGTTTATTCGCAAAAATTAGGAGTATATCCTTTCCCAAGGACAAGCAAAGCATGATATCGTCGAGATACCAGAGTTTGATATTCAAAGGCAGAACATAATAGAGGTTGAACTGGATCATTCATCTGCGGACGGCAGGTGCTTTAACCTTGTCGAAGGATAGACGAGGCACTGGAATAGAGTTATCAAATTAGGTCAGCATGGTCGGAACCATAACTACATGGAATCAATTTAAGGATATAGGAAGAATTATACAATTGAATAAATATCTTGCAAGAAGCTTCCGTGATAAGATCTACATCATGTCCATGGGCATGAACACAAGGTTCAAGGTCGACTCCCACTTCTTCAATGCATAACCTTTCATTCACTTCTCGTTTTCGATGAAGTTGTAGTGTTGAGAATTTATCTGGCGAAACACCAGAAGAGTATGACTCGTAAAGTTACCGGGTTCACACAAATTCCAGAAAGCACAGATACAGCTCATCAGAGGAGTTTCAGAAACTGTATATCACACTTATTGAAGCGACGGATACAAGTTCAAAAGCAGAGTACAAACGGCAAAGCAGAGGATACAATTCACCAAAGGCGTTATGTATCAGGGGAAGAACTCGTAAAGGGTTCAGATTTATGAAGGAATTATCGGGTAATAATCCACCAAAGGGATTACATTGGTTGAACAATGGCTCCACATTAGAGTCCATCGAGAGAGGAAAAGGGGCAAAGACATCGGGTTATGGGAACATCAGAATAACCCAAAGTATAATAAACGAAGGAGTTGCAAATTCCAAAATGAGGATCAGAAGCAGATGCTCTGATCAAAACATAAGTAAGTAGAATAGAATTAGATGGACAATCAATCAAGGTTGGATTTGTCGAGAACCAGCTCATGTCCGGAATGACGTCTGAGCTGGAAGGACGAATTGTAAGATCCAACTGAGGATTGCGAACATTCTGATACACATTGGATCAACAGGATGGGAACAACAATCGCAGAGGATTTCAATGAAGATTGTGGGGCAACTGGGTGTAAGTAGGTGACAAGGAATTTCAACGGCAATAGGACATATAGGGTTCTCGGAAAATCGGAGAGTATTTCGGGGTATCTTGTAAATACAAGAGCAACTGGGAATGAAGGTACAAACGGCAAGGATGTATAGTTATCCATGGGGATTTATTGGTGGTAGTGAACTGCAAAAGCAGTGGGCACAAGGGTCTCGGGAAACATCGAGGAGTATCTTCAGAATCTTCTGGTGAATCAAGCGATCATCTGTAATGAGGGCCTCTCCGGGAGGAAGTAGTTATGAGAACCTAAAGTTAGAGTTAGCAAAATCTTTAACCTGAATAGAAGAGAGATCGGAATCCCAGAGTAAAGGAAAGAAATAAAAGATCCTAATCCCATCCATTGGTGACGTGGGCCCGTAAGCCACACAACCATGTTAGTAAAACAATTTTTCAAAGACTAGACTCAACTTTGGCCAAGGAGTTGGAAAGGGGGGTTCCTACAGGCAGTTGGCTCTGATACCAGCTTGTGACGCCCCTGGCCCGACCGTGCACTAATCATACACGCAAATGCGCACGATCAAGCCCAAGGACTCACGAGAAGATATCACAGCACAACTCTAGACAAAAAAAAATATACAAGCTTTATATTACAAGCCAGGGGCCTCGAGGGCTCGAATACAAAATCTCGAGTTACACAAGCATCAGCGGAAGCATTAGTATCTGAGTACAGACATAATTAGACAAGTTTGCCTTAAGAAAGCTAAGCAAAACGACGACAACTAGATAGAAAAGGCGCAGGCTTCCTGCCTAGGAACCTCCTAAACTACTCCTGGTCGTCGGTCTCCACGTAGTAGTAGGCTCCGTCGGGGTAGTAGTAGTCGTCGACGGGGTCAGCTGACTCCGGGGCTCTGTCATCTGATCGCAGCAATCGGGTATGGGGAAAAAGAGGTAGCAAAGCAACCGTGAGTACTCATCCAAAGTACTCGCAAGACTTACATCAGATCTATGCTAAGTATGCATCGGTATCAAAGGATAGGGCCTGTATCTGTGAACTATACTGCAAAAATGCCAGAATAGAAGGGAAGGCCTAGCCTATCGAAGACTATCATCTTGCAGCGTCTTACAGCATTAGAAGAGTGCACATTAGTAGCATATAATAAAGCAGCAAGCATGTAGTACCAAAGCCCAGGGATCCTTCCTCGACTCACTGCGAGAAAGCGATCCCGGAGCTAACATTTAATTAAAGTACATGTATCCATTTCAAGTTGTAGTAGATCGGGATACAACACTGAGCGTCCTGTTACCGTGGACACGGCTATTTGAATAGATAACTTCCCTGTAGGGTTGCACTACTGTTACCCAACACGCTCGATTAACTCCGGCCAGACACACTTTTCTCGGTCATGCCCGGCCTCGGCTGATCGACAAGACGTAGTCCTACCTAGGCTCAGCAGAGAGGTCCTCGCCGGTCTACATCCTAAGTGCTCAGGGGTTTTGGGCCCATCCCCCTTTGCACTCCGGGTCGTTGCGTGCTGGGTGAAGCCAGGCACCACCCCTGTGCTGGATGGCGCCGGTCCGTCCCGGCCGCAATGCTGAACTGGACGTCTGAAAGAGATTTCAGCTGATACATACGGCGCCGAGGGCCCCATTAAACCATTATCCCACGTGGTGGTAGTGCGTATAGGCCAGTGGCCAACTCAGATCAAATAACCAAATCAGTTAGTGAGTTGGGAGCTCGCGGTGACGATCAGTGCTCCTGTCGCCCCGTCTCGAGGACTTGCAACAAGGGTCAAGCCCATCCCTCTCTAGGGCGGTCTCTGCCGGCCCGGCCGTGCCTCGTAATTATCTCGCAGGTACCCTCTAGGTCAACCCGACTCTCAAGAGACTATCGGGAACTCGGGTCCACCTCTATCGGGGTGGTACCGCCTGTCCCTTCAGTCCCGCAGTAACAGTTAAAAGGGGCAACAGTTAAAAGTGCGGTAACCCACAACCGACTAGCTATGCTACAGAGCTATCATCAGGAGTGAGGTAGGAGGTATCACCCTCGGCACTCGATAGTAGCTCTGCAGAGTCGTACAACTAAGGGGTGTGCGGTGCGGTGTTCGGTCTCTGCACATCGATCCCGTTGATCGAAGTATCCGGTAGTAAAGCCTGGCAACACGGACAAGGTGTGGGGCCACTGATGGATCGCTAACCAACCTATTCTAAGCATTTAGGATAGCAGGTAAGGTATGAACAGCAGTTGCAAAAGCAGGCTATGCATCAGAATAGGAGCAATCAAATACAGTAGCAAATTCTAATGCAAGCACGGGGAAGAATGAATAGGTGATATAGGAATGATCAAGGGGGTTTGCTTGCCTGGAAACTCTGCTGCAAGGGGCTGGACGTTGTCGACGTAGTCGTACTTGGGAGCAGCATCAGGGGCGGTCTCGGAGTCTACCGGAGAGAAAGAGGGGGAAGAAACAGTAAATATAAAGCACACAAATGTAGCACAGATGCATGACATGTCGGTAGGCTATGCTAGGGGTGACCTAATGCAGTACTAAGTATTTTAGTCGGAGCGGGAAAATATCCGGGAATATTTTCCTGGCTCCGGGCAATTTCTTCGGTATCGAACCGGAGGGAAGGGTTCCATGTTTGTTATGTTAGAGGCATGTGGTAGGTATGTGAATGACATATTCGGATTCGTCATATTTTTCTGTCTGTTTTTCATATATACATTATTTTCATCCGAGTTACGGATTATTTTATATGATTTTTCAAAGTTTAAAGTATTTTCTGAAATTTCCTGGAATATTTTTATTTAATCTAATCCGAATTTGACCAAGTCAAATTGACTAGTCAAAAGGGAGAATGCGGCCCACATGTCATAGGTTATACCTAAACAAATAAATAAATCTAACTTATTTAATAGGGGGCCTACATGTCATCTACTACTAGACTAACTTAGCACTAATTTAATCCTAAGCTAGACTAAACAAGGGCCGGCTCATACACACACCTACGCAAACACACACACAGAGCGCACACACACATGCTCACGCACACGGCACACCTAGCGGCAGCAGCACACACGCTGCACACACACGGCCATAGCCATGGCCGTGGCTAGCAGCTGCAGCAGCGCTGGAGGCGGCAGCAGCAATAGGCGGGCAGCAGCAAGCAAGCAAGGCAGCAACGCAGCAGCTAAGCTCGGCAGCAGCAGAGCAGCAGCTCAGCGCCAAGACCAGCAGCCGCAGGAGCACAACAAGTAGCAGAGCAGAGGAGCAACGGGCTGCAGCAGTTTAGCGGCAGTGGCAGCAGTCAACAGAGAGCAGCAGCAGCAGCTAGGCAGCGCAGCGGCGGCAGCAGCAAGCAGGCAACGGCGGCACGAGCAACAACATGAGCAGCAGCAACCGCAGCAGTAAGGAGCTCGGGTGCACGTACGCGGACACTGAGCTGCGGGCGCGACGGTGGCAGCGGCCCATGGCAACGGATCGAGGCCGGGAAAAGGGGATCCAGAGGAGTTGCTCACTGCGAGTCCAACGGAGGCGTCGGGGAGGCCGGAGGTGGACCGGAGACGAGGCATTCGACGACGGCGGCCGGCGATGTACGCGGTGAATAAGAGCTCGATGGCGGCGATGCGGCGCTCCCCTGCTTGAGCTGCTGCTTGGAGTCGACGAAGACGAGGCGGGCGGAGCTCCTGGACGTATTGGGGCGACGAGGCGAGGCCGGTGGCCGCGGGATCGACGCGGCGACGGCGACCATGAGCTTCGGGTGTGTGTGAAACGAGCGGAGCGCGCGAGGAGAGGGGAGGGAAGTGTGCTAGGGTTCGGTCCAGGGACGAGGGTGGCCTCTTATCCACACGGCTTGCCGGTGGATGCTCGACGTGTGGCCATCCGCACCATGGGCGGTGGTGCTGCCGACACGAGGGGAAAGAGAGAGCGAGAGGTTAGGGACAGGGGTGTGTTGGGCTGGGGCCAGCTCCTGTAGCGAGCTGGGCCATAAGTGCATAGTAGGGTTTAGTCTATTTCCTTTATTCTTTTTCTGTTTCATTTTGCAGCTCTGTTTTACAATAAATTTTGTAACCAAATGACTTTAGTAAAATGTGGAACTTGCCAGGTTAATTACTATGCAACACTCTGCACTGCCACAAAAAGTTTGAGATTTATTTGAATTCATTTGCATTTTGATTAAATAGTAATGAGCTAATTGGGGCTGGTTTCTGGTACTGTTTAGGAGGCTAGGTTCAAAATGAGCAAATAAGTGACGTCATTTTCCTTAACCATAATTACATAGGGATTATTTGCAAAAAGATGAACTATTTTGTCGCCATGTTTGTGCAACTTTTATTTCCACTTGCAATTTGAATTTTGAAATTTGAGGTCGGATTATTTCCTAAATGCAATTCTATTAAGATGATCATGATGACATGGAAATATAATTAGCTTAAAGGCAAGGTTAGGATCTGGGGATGTTAGATACGCCGACCACTGCCCGCCATGGCCGTGTCTATGAGCTGCAATGGAGCGTTGCGCGGTGCTGCGACGGTGACCGCGGCGAGTTGCCGGCGGAGGCGGCGCAACTCCGGCGATGTTGCCTTGAAGCTGTTGGGGAGCACCGCCGGTGTTGCAATGGAGCAACGCTGGGCCGCCGGAAGCATAGCCGGCGCTGCAATGGAGCTTCGCCGGCGCCGTCGGTGCTGCGTTGGAGCTCCGTCGGGGCTGCAATGGAGCTTCGCTGGACGTCGTCGATGCTGCGTTGGAGCAATTGTCTCATCAACAATAGTATTTTGAGCAACAACCTCATCAACAATACCTCATCCCCTTTTAATAGTATTGGTTTTCCTATGGACTCAATGTGATCTTTGATCACTCAACCAAAAATGTAGAGTCTTGAGCTTTTGCCAATGCATGTCCTTAGCATCTTGAAGGGATTCACATCCTTAGTCCTTGCATGCAAATCATTGAACTTCCTGAAATCTTTCACTTGAATGTATATTAGTTCAATGAGATATATGTTGTTATTAATTACCAAAACCACCCGGGGATTAGTTGCACTTTCAATCTCCCCCTTTTTGGTAATTGATGACAACATATAGATCAAAGCTTCGATAGAGTGAATAAACAATGAAAATTATTGTCGCTTTGAGAAGTATGTGATAAGCAAGAGCTCCCCCTAAATTTGCATCACCAATAATTCATGTGAATGATCATACATAGATAATGATAAGGATAATCAATGTGCATAACATGAAGCATAGTATGATCAACCACACACAATCATTCAACATAGTTCTCAAACATCACAGACAAAGTAGCACGCACGAACCAAATAGTAGCAAAGCACTCTCTCTCTCGAAGCCTACTGATCTATACAAATGCTCCCCCTTTGGCAACAAGTACCAAAAAGCTCGAATAGGTATAGAGCTACGCGTCACTCTAGGCACGGTCTCCGGCAGCTCCTGAAGATCTCTGGCTGGCAGCACTAGTGTGCATCGACGACGTTGAGAGAAGTGCGTCTGCAAATGCTTCGGCTGACGTTTGCTGAGCTGGCGGTGTCGATACTGGCGGTGGAACAGCAGGAGCTGTCGCTGGTGCAGAAACGGTAGACCTGGTATCTGCAGTAGGAACAGCAGCAGACCTCGATGCCCTAGGCACTGATCGAAATCTGTCTGTGGTAGGTCTCTCATCACCACTATCCTCATCATCAGACTCTCACTACAGGAATCAGCAAATTTGCCGTCTGCCATAGCAGACGGCAAAGGACCAGGCCACCGATGGCAAACGTCTTTGCCGTCTGCCATGGACGGCAAACACTTCCGGCACTGAAAGTCACGGTAATGAGTTTGTTTGCCGTCTGCGTAAAAACAGCTGACGGCAAAGAAGTTTGCCATCCGCTTTCCTGGCCAAGCTGACGGCAAAGATCATGGATGGCAAAGAATAGCGGTTAGCCCCGTTAGGTGGCTAACGGCAGACTTTGCCGTCTGCCGGCGGACGGCAAACTTTGCCGTCAGCCCTATGATGTCAGCAGACCCGTGGCTAACCATCACTTCTGCTTAGTCTTTGCCGTCTGCTAGGCTGGTCTTTGCCGTCTGCTGGCAGACGGCAGAATGACCAAATGGTCAGACCCGATACTCCCAGGTTGAACAGGTTGCTGCCACGTGGCACCTTTGCCGTCCGCCTACCGACGGCAAAGGTCTTTGCCGTCGGCTGGCAGACGGCAAAGTGCCTGTATTGTTACTGTTTTGTCTGTTTTCTATTATATCCCTGTATTTTGAAAAGACATATATGATATATATAATTTCAACCTCAAGCATAGCCTATGTATCCAACATCTAGCAGTCCATCGAATGCAAGAGAACACATAGGGTATTAAAAGATCCAATACATACATAGTTTCACGGAGTTCATCCATATATACATACATAGTTTCACATTGTTCATCAATACAAATCAAAACTAAAACTAAACACTAGCAGTCCATCAATGCCTGCTTCCATGAAGTGAATCAAACCTGCAAAAATGGGAGTAAGAAAGTTAGAAGAAGAAGAAGAAGAAGAAGACTAGAAGAAGAAGACTAGAAGAAGAAGAAGAAGAAGAAGAAGAAGAAGAAAGAAAGAAGAAGAATAACAATAAGAAAAAGGAGTAGAAGATGGAGAAAAAGAAAAAAGAGAAAAAGGAAGAATAAGAATATATTTTCTTCTTCTTCTTCTCTCCTTTTCTCATCTTTCTTCTTCTCTTCTATCTTTTTATCCTTTTCCTTCTCATTCTTCTTCTTTTATTCTTTCTTTTTCTTCTCTTTCTTCTTCTATTCTTTCTTTTTCTCCTCTTCCTTGTTTTTCTTCTTCTTATTCCTTATTTGTGTCATTTTAGAGCTAACTTAGGTAATTATACCATTTTTGAGCTAACTAAGCTTATTATGTCAATTTGGAGGAAAATAAGGTAAGTATAGGTCATTTTTGTGCTAACCTAGGTAATTATGCCATTTTTGAGCTAACTTAGGTAAGTATAGGTCATTTTAGAGCTAACTTAGGTAATTATGTCATTTTGGAGGAAAATAAGCTAAGTATATGACATTTATGAGCTAACCAAAGTTATTATGCCATTTTTGAAATGAATAAGCTAATTATGTCATAAATAAACTAAATAAGCTAATTATCTCATTTTGAAGGATAATTAGCTAAGTATGTCTTTTTCGGGGAAAATAAGCAAAGTATGTGGCATAATAGGGCTAACAAGCATGTACGAAGCTAAGTATGCATTTGTTAAGCAAAAATGGGAGTAAGAAAGTTAGAAGAAGAAGAAGAAGAAGAAGAAGAAGAAAGAGAAGAAGAAGAAGAAGAAGAAAGAGAAGAAGAAGAAGAAGAAGAATAAGAAGGAATAGAAGATGGAGAAAAAGAAAGAAGAGAAAAAGGAAGAATAAGAATATATTTTCTTCTTCTTCTCTCTTTTTCTCATCTTTCTTCTCTTCTATCTTTTTATCCTTTTCCTTCTCCTTCTTCTTCTTTTATTCTTTCTTTTTCTTCTCTTTCTTCTTCTATTCTTTCTTTTTCTCCTCTTCCTTGTTTTTCTTCTTCTTATTCCTTATTTGTGTAATTTTAGAGCTAACTTAGGTAATTATGCCATTTTAGAGCTAACTAAGCTTATTATGTCATTTTGGAGGAAAATAAGGTAAGTATAGGTCATTATTGAGCTAACTTAGGTAATTATGCCATTTTTGAGCTAACTAAGCTTATTATGTCAATTTGGAGGAAAATAAGGTAAGTATAGGTCATTTTTGTGCTAACCTAGGTAATTATGCCATTTTTGAGCTAACTTAGGTAAGTATAGGTCATTTTAGAGCTAACTTAGGTAATTATGTCATTTTGGAGGAAAATAAGCTAAGTATATGACATTTATGAGCTAACCAAAGTTATTATGCCATTTTTGAAATGAATAAGCTAATTATGTCAAAAATAAACTAAATAAGCTAATTATCTCATTTTGAAGGATAATTAGCTAAGTATGTCTTTTTCGGGGAAAATAAGCAAAGTATGTGGCATAATAGTGCTAACAAGCATGTACGAAGCTAAGTATGCATTTGTTAAGCAAAAATGGGAGTAAGAAAGTTAGAAGAAGAAGAAGAAGAAGAAGAAGAAGAAAGAGAAGAAGAAGAAGAAGTAGAAAGAGAAGAAGAAGAAGAAGAAGAAGAATAAGAAGGAATAGAAGATGGAGAAAAAGAAAGAAGAGAAAAAGGAAGAATAAGAATATATTTTCTTCTTCTTCTCTCTTTTTCTCATCTTTCTTCTCTTCTATCTTTTTATCCTTTTCCTTCTCATTCTTCTTCTTTTATTCTTTCTTTTTCTTCTCTTTCTTCTTCTATTCTTTCTTTTTCTCCTCTTCCTTGTTTTTCTTCTTCTTATTCCTTATTTGTGTAATTTTAGAGCTAACTTAGGTAATTATGCCATTTTAGAGCTAACTAAGCTTATTATGTCATTTTGGAGGAAAATAAGGTAAGTATAGGTCATTATTGAGCTAACTTAGGTAATTATGCCATTTTTGAGCTAACTAAGCTTATTATGTCAATTTGGAGGAAAATAAGGTAAGTATAGGTCATTTTTGTGCTAACTTAGGTAATTATGTCATTTTGAGCTAACTTAGGTAAGTATAGGTCATTATTGAGCTAACTTAGCTTATTATGTCATTTTGGAGGAAAATAAGGTAAGTATATGACATTTATGAGCTAACCAAGGTTATTATTATGCCATTTTTGACCTAACTAAGCTAATTATGTCATAAATGAACTAAATAAGCTAATTATGTCATTTTGGAGGATAATTAGCTAAGTATGTCTTTTTTGGGGAAAATAAGCTAAATATGTGGCATATTAGGGCTAACTAGCATGTACGAAGCTAAGTATGCATTTGTTAAGCAAAACATTAGAGAAAACTTACCGTCGTCATCATCACGGAGGTCAAGCACCGGGGTTGCTCTGGCAGTCGGGATCACCTGGAGAAGGTTTCCCTGGAGAAGGGGTGTGCGATGCGGCTCGGGAGTTATGCTGCACCAAAGATCATTTCCAATGTCTCGTTAGCATGATGACACTCAAATGTTAAGACTAGTAACTAATGACCATTCAAATGAAACTCATCGTTCCCGTCTGAGCAATGACTGGCATCGGCGGAGGGGTCTGACCGGTCTTCTCGCACATAGACTGCACATTTGGTTTTGACGAGTCAGTCATATTAGTTAGTAATGAAACGAACATTACGTGCATGATTTGGCTAATATGCAGAAGAAACTAACCACGAGGAGCTCGTACATGGCCCGGTGAGCCAGGTCATTCCGATTCCTCTCCTCCTCCAACAACCTATATGTGCCAATCATGACTCTTGAGACCAAATATTTTCAATTTTTCAAGACTCGCTCCCCTCTTTAGATTCGCTGCATACCCATCGGGGAACATCAACTGCATTTCACCAACAAGATAATTTCCCTCATAGCTGGCCTTCCAAGATTGAACCAGGCCTTTGGCTTTGTCCAGTTCTGCTTTCCTTTCGGTTGCGCATGTTTTGTAACGGTCTATCACATAGAGTCTGCAGATCGACTCTAGCCTTAGTATTATCCTTTGACTTCCCATCTATGCCGAACAATGTACCAAAAAGGGCCTCGCTGATATTCTTTTCAGTGTGCATCACATCGATGTTGTGTGGAAGAAGGAGGTCTTTGAAGTAAGGCAGATCCCACAAGCATGTCTTGTGAGTCCAGGCGTGTTCCGAATTATACCCCTTGAAATACCCTGGACGCTCTGGATCAGGCTCGAGAGCGTTTAACTGATCCAGGATCTATTGGCCAGTCAACGCAGGTGGTGGAGAGTTTTTGACAACTCTACCTTTGGTGAAGTTCTTCTTGTCTTTTCTGAACTTATGGCGAGGATCCAGGAACTGTCTATGCAAGTCGAAGCAAGAATACTTGCGACCCACCTGCAGCCAATGAAACTGAAGAGCTGCCTTGCATGTGGGGCATGGGAACCTTCCATGCGTACACCAGCCAACGAATAGCGCATACGCCGGCAAGTCATGCATCGAGTACATGTACCAGACACGCATTATGAAGTTTCGTTTGCTAGCGGCGTCGTAAAACCCATTATCCCAAGCTTCTTGCAATTCATCCTTAAGCGGCTGCATGTACACATTCATATTCTTCCCCGAATAGTTGGGCCCTGGAATTATCAACGTCAGGAAAATGTTCTTTCTTTGCATAATCTGTCCGGGGGGGGGGGGGGGAGATTGAGTGGAATGACAAATACAGGCCAACAACTGTATTGGGTTGTCGTCATACCAAACGGATTGAACCAATCCGTGCCGATGCAGACTCGAGGATGCCTTGGATCTGCCGCTTTTTGCTCATGTAATGCATCGAAGTGCTTCCACGCAGAACCATCCGATGTGTGTACCATCATCTGATTCCCATCTGCATCTAGTTCGGTTCTTTTGCCCATTTTGTGCCATGTCATCTGTCTGTCCGTCTCTTCGACCATGAAAAGACGTTGAAGTCTTGGTACGATTGGAAGATACCGAAGAACATTAATGGGGATTTTGGTCTACCTCTTCTCACCCATACCGTTGTCTACCACAACATACCTGTAAGAGTTGCAAATGGGACAATAGTTCAAGTCCGCATACTCAAGCCTAAATAAGGCACATCCTTTCTCACAGGCATCTATCTTCTCATAGGGCATCATAAGTGCACGGAGGATTTTGTCCGACTGGTACAGGTTTGCAGGCATTACATGGCCTTTGGGTCGAAAGCGTCCAAATAGTGTCATCATCGTGTCGTAGCATTCTCTGCCCAAGTTGAATTGAGCCTTCAGAGCCATTACTTGTGCGATGGCATCCAGCTGACAAAGCTCAGTGTGCTCATGGAGAGGACGTTTTGAAGACTCTAACATTTCATTGAAGGCCTTTGCAGATTCCTCCAACTCATCGTCCGAATCCCGAGCATCATCAAAGTCCTGCACGATGTCTTCGATCCCGGTACCATGCTCGTCGGTGCGACGACGAACCACCTCAGCTCTAGTACGTTGGGCAGACTCTCCATGAAATGTCCACACCGTATAATCGGGCGTAAACCCCCACTTCTGCAGGTGTTTACCCATTTCATCCTCTTTCCTCTGAGAAAAGTTGTCGCACCTAACACAGGGGCACCAAGTTTTTCTCTGGCCATTTGCAAATGTGGCTTTCACAAACCCCTTGGTTTTTGTTAACCATTCATTGCTAATGTCTTCCTAACTAGTGTGACCGGTGTACATCCACACACGATCACTCATCTTGCCTACCTACTAAACACCCAAGAAATATATATAAAATTCATCATATATATTCATCAGTTAATGAAGTTTGTCAATTTTTATTACGTCCATACAACCTACACGCTAATAGGTAAATATAGGTCCTAATCCCACCCGAGTATGTGTAGATTGGGTTCGTTTTCCCATGCTCTGCTCCGGATCCGACGCAAAATTTCGGCAGCACCTCCCCGCTGTTCTCCTGATACACGTCTCGGCAATAAACAGAGAGGATGTGTACCCGGAGAACAACAGGGAGGCACTGACGAAATTCTGCATCGGATCCGGAGCAGAGCATGGGAAAACGAACCCAATCCACACATACTTGGGCTGTCCATGGATAACGTGGACAATTCGAAAGGATGGCGGTTATAAATATGCAAAGACATGCATATTTATAGATGCCGCCCTTTCGAACGGGAGACGCATACTGGTCACGCATACTGATGATTGAAGACACCTATAGCTAGCAAGTTCCATCGACACGAAGACCGGAACAGAGCAAATTAAGGGGGGAGGAGGAGATGTCATTTGTGCTCACCCATGAACACAGGGGAGCTCGTCAAACGCACGGGGAGGTCGTCGAACACCAGACCCTCGCAGCGACGAAACAACTGCACATTTAAATCCACCCGATCAACACGAATATTCAATCCTGATAAAAAATCTATATATATATATATATATATATATAACTACTTTTCTATTTTTTTCTATTCTCCTCTATTCCTTCTTCTTCTCCTCTTTTTCTTCTTCTTCTCCTCTTCTTCTGTTTTTCCTCTTCTTCTCCTCTTCTCCTCTTTTTCTTCTTCTTCCTCTTCTTCTACTCTTCTTCTTCTCCTCTTCTCCTCTTTTTCTTCTTCTTCTTTTCTTCTCCTCCTCCTCCTCCTCTTCTTCTTCTTCTTCTTCTTCCTTCTTTTCCTTTTTCCTCTTCTTCTCCTCTTTTTCTTCTTCTTCTTCTTCTTCTTCTTCTTCTTCTTCTTCTTCTTCTTCTTCTTCTTATCTTCTCCTCCTCCTCCTCTTCTTCTTCTTCTTCCTTCTTTTCCTTTTTCCTCTTCTTCTACTTATTCTTCTTTTCTTCTTCTTTTTTTTCATCTTTTTTCTTCTTCTTCTAATTATGACTAATTAACCTAATTCTTTTCTAAACTAATAACTACTTCTAACTAGTTCTAACTAATTAACCTAATTATAACTAGTTCTTTCTAGCAGCAATTAAATGAAAAAAAACAGAGAAAAAACAATGCTCACCGGAGGGGGGCGGCCGGGCGGCGGGGCTCTGGGGCCGCGGGGCAGCGGGGAGCCGGGTCGGCGGGGGTGCCAGGTCGGCGGGGGCGGCGGGGATCCGGGGCGGCGGGGCGGCTGGTGGTGGGGCGGTGGGGCGGCGGCAGCGGCCGGGCGTCGGGTGGTGCGGCGGTGGGGCGGCGGCGGGTGGTGAGGGCGGCGGGGTCGTGGTGGTCGTCGGGGAAAGAGAGGCAGAGAGAGAGAGAGAGAGAGAGAGAGAGGGGGGAGGGGGGGGCGGCCGTTAGTTAAGTCAAATATTTGCCGTCCGCCGATGTTTGCCGACTTCTTAAAGACACTTTGCCGTCTGCTAGCAAACGGCAAAATGTATTCCATTTGACCTAACTAACTGCACGGCCCAATGGGGCCCAGCTGAGCTCTTTGTCGTCTGCTAACAGACGGCAAAGAGTGTACTGACGGCAAAAAATTACTTTGCCATGAGTCCTTTCTTTGCCGTCTGCTTTGTGGAAGCTGACGGCAAAGAAGGTCTTTGCCGTCCGCTAGCAGATGGCAAAGAATGGACTGACGGCAAATTCTCTGATTCCAGTAGTGTCTCTGACTCTGTCCACATCATCCTTGAGCTTCTCCACTATGGTCTGGATCTCTGTGACTTTCACATCAAGATCATGGAACTTTGTTTCCACAATCCGCCCTAAGCTCGCCTGATTCTTGACAAGGTTGGCCAGGCTTTGTTCAATCCTCTGGGTTGCTTCCAGCAAATAAGTCATTTGATCAGACTTAGACTTGAGGTGAGCTATGGATGCGCTAGGACCTGATGCTTCCTTGGCGGCTTTGGCTACAGCAGCTGCCCGCATCCTTTCTCCTGCCTCTGCAGAAGTAGGGTGAGACGAATCCATCACCACTACGTTGTCCTCGAACTCAGGTGTCAATGGGAGGTGCTCACGGTCAAGAAGATATGTGCCTGTTCCAACCTTGGAATTTATGAGCAACTGGATATGTGGAGCAAAACCACATGACCTCTTTTGGTCAGCTGCTGTCCTCTTTACTGTTTCAACAATCAGACTCATAACCTTGAATTTTTGTGGAACATCAAGCAGGTGTAGCAAGTTGATGGAGTGGCCACGAATCATCTTGTCATCTCCAGATTTGGGGATCAATGTGTGCCTCAAAATAGTGTTAATGGTGGCCAAACGAGGTAGCAAATGCTTCACTGACCCTAGCTTGTGTGTCTCAAGATCACTCTCTGGAATAGGATTGTACATGTTCTTCATGGAATTGTGATCTTGCTTGGGCTTAGCATAAACATCAATGTCATGCTCTTCATCCTCAGGTGCATCAAGAAGAGCAGCCCACTCTGTAATCAAAGACTGGTATCTAACTCCTTCAGTCATCCACACTATCTTCCCATTTGGATAAAAATGTGATGTGGAGTAGAACTGCATGATCATCTCATCACTCCACGATGTAAGCTTCCTTCCTATGAAGGTGTCAACTCCAGCAAGCATAAAACTATCATGAACATTGGGGAAGTAGTCGTCGTTCTCATCAATGTATTCCCAGTTGACCCATCTCATGTCACTGACAGTTGGTTTCTTATCTAGCAGCACAGTCTCATAAAAGTCTTGTTGCTCTCGAGTGTGAAACATGTAGTCACAAGCAGTCCTTCTCCTGATAGCATAAGGATCAGACTGTCTCCATTTCCTCAGACCACTGCCCCTTCTAGCTTTCATGTTTTCAGCAGTAGGGTGATTGTCATCATGGTCAGGCAACTTGGGCCTTAGCTTCTTGAGCACTAGTGGCTCATCATCAACAACTGCTTCAGGCACTGGGGCCTTGTTTTTCTCACTGGCTGAGACATCTCTGGTAGTCTTCCTTGGCTTGGTTGTTGTAGCTTTCTTGGGTTTGGAGGAGGTGCTGGATTTCATTGCATCCGCCATGAGCTTTTGTTGCTTGGCAGGTTGTGGATTCACTGCTGGTTCTTCCTCTTCCTCTTCTTCTGCTGGATCTTTGAACATGGAAGGCCTTCTTCCAACAACATGTACCAATCTCTTCCTTCCTTTCCTCTTCTTGCCTGCAGCTTCTGCCTTTGAGCCACTTGGCTCCTAAAGAGTGAGTGTCATCTTTCCCTGAGCTGCAGTACATGCTGAAACTTTCCTGGTACCTTTCCTCTCTGTTCTGCTCTCATATTCTTTATGCACCACAGCTGGCTTCTTCTTGGAAGTGGTTTCTGCAACAAAGTCTTCATCTTCATCATCTGATTTTTTCTTCCTTCTCGTTCTGATGGCTGCTTTTGGCAGATCTAGAGAG
Organism: Elymus sibiricus; assembly: GCA_039707655.1. Classification (NCBI taxonomy): domain Eukaryota; kingdom Viridiplantae; phylum Streptophyta; class Magnoliopsida; order Poales; family Poaceae; genus Elymus; species Elymus sibiricus. The sequence goes on from CM077668.1 coordinate 478,342,316, forward strand.
CTTCTCTCTCCCTCATAGAAACTTCCTGTTGGACTAGAGCCTGCACTCAGCTCAACATTCTCCTCAGAAGCATTCTGGCTATCACTAGCATCAGACATCTTGAAAGCAGATCCTGTGAATAGTTGGGTATGGGCAGAGTAGATGAGTCATCACAAAAAGTACAACTGTTTTTGAAAAAATATGAGTTCAAATCTTAGTTTCAACTTTTCACAGAAGGGATTTCGGATCCACCGATTTGATCATTTCGGTGATACTGAAGCATTAACAGAAACTTGGCACACAGTTTTCGGTCAGACCGATTTGTCTCTCGGTGTCTTCGATATGCTAGGGTTTCATAGAAACTCATTTTTGGTCTCACTGATTCGTACGACTCGGTGGCACTGAGGGGTACAAGTGCAATGGCTAAAGCCAAATCGGTGACTCCGAAAAGTTCAATTCGGTTGGTCCGAGATGCATTCTGTGAAAACTTAAACCTAAAATTTTACTCGAATCTAATCTACGAACTGCAGTGGATAGGAACTTTCAATCCGTGGCAAGAATCATGGCAATCCCAAGTGCATTGAATCAGAAAATAAAAGCACAAGGGGGCGGGATTTTACCCTAATTGGCGCAAATCCCCTACGGCGGCAACGGAGGGAAGGAAATCCATTGACGGCGGCGGAAACCAATGTCGAAGGCGCGCTGGTCGCAATGACGAAGTCTGGAGACAGGGCGACGGTAGCACAGGGGGTGCGGGAACGAAGCGTTTGAGAAAATTTCAACCGTACAGGCCCGCGGGATTATATACCCAGCTGCTGTCGGTGACTCCGATTGAAGCGAATCGGCGGCACCGAGATGTGTAACTGCTTGCAGTTTGACATATCGGTGGCTCCGAGACGATTCATTTCGGTTGCACCAAGATTAGAAACTCAGATCAATCAACGGTGAGTCTGAATGGATATGGATTGGTCACACCGAAACATATTTGAAGGTTTTGGAATTTAGCCCTTTCAGATCGGTGACTCCGAGTGCGCCTCACCCGGAGGGTTCGAAAATGACTTGTTCAATTTTTGTGATGTAGCAACAATAGAATTTGAGACAAGAAAGAACAGATAGCTAAAGAAGGTGCTTAGGCATTCTTGTACATCCACTTGGCCAGAAAAACCAAGACAGTCAAAACATAGAGTAAAATGCACATGTTATGATGTCCATGAATGCATTGAATACCTTGTCCCTTGTCTTACCAACAAGAGGGTTTGTGACTCCATGAACTAGTGCATGATGTTGAAGTTGGTTGCACAAGTTCTCGCCTAAATGAATATGAGTGAAATTTGTTGGCGGAGTCACCCTCAAGAACTCTCTAGTTCTTCTTCTTTGGGACCCACATCAACTTGATGGGAATCCTTGGAGTTGTAGTAGCACTTGATGAAGTAGAACTTGATGAAGTCTTGGGGACCCACTTGACCAAGGCTTGAGGTGCTTCTTCAAATGAGGCAATCTCTTCTTGAAGCTTGTCCTTGCCTTTTAGCTTGTGGTCTTGTGGTGAAAGATCATCTTGAGCTTGTGTTCCCTTGAAGGAAGTAGGATCATACTTCACTTGTTGAGGAACAAACTTCGTCTTGGGGTATTGATCTTCTTCCCACTCAACTCCATTGGCATTGAACTTTCATTCAAAACGAACACCTTGATTCTTCCGGTGCCTTCCTTGCTTGCGCACAATTTCCTCAAATTGCTTACTCCCGGCAAGGCTCTTGTAGACACCCTTTTCTATAATTCCTTTCAATAAATCGTTTTCTTGCTCAAGTGTAACTTGGCTAAGGGAATCATTAGTGGAATCAATAGAACTACTAGAAGCAACAATATTGGATTTAGCATTGTTATTGTTACTACTAGAGGTAGAATCCTTTTTACCCTTGTTACTAGTTTGCTTCGATTTAACTTGTGGCATAAAAGTAGACAAAAGTAAACATTTGGCAAGATATGAAGAACTCTTCTTTCGAAGATCGTCATTGATAGCTTTTAGAAACTCATGCTCTTGCTCTAAATTTAGCTTCTCGAAGCGTAGCTTCTCATGAGATCTTAAAAGGTCTCTATGATCCTCTTGAGTTGTTTCATGAGCTAACTTAAGAGTGTTTAGTTCTTTAGTTAAACGCTCAATCTCCTTCATAGCATTGTCATTCGTTTCCTCTTGACTATTAAGATTACTAGCATGTTCATTATAGCTCACATCACTATTCCTATCAACAAGTAAATCATCATCACCAAGCAAGTCATGCTCATCACTATTAAAGTCAAAGTACTCGGGATGTGATACCTTGGGGCCTTTTGCCATGAAGCATCTTCCAATTCCTTCATTTGGTGAATCAAATAGATCGTTGGAGTTGGAGGATACGAGTGCAAGTCCGGCAACACCTTCATCTTGACTATAGTCGGAGTCGGAGTGATAGCTTCTCTCGGAGTGGTTGTCGGAGTCGGAGCCAGAAATCCATTCACCAACATGAGCTTGATGTCTTCTTCTTGTGTAGCTCTTGGACGATTTGTCTTTCCTTCCCGAATCCTTGCTTCTCCATGAAGGTCTTCGTTCATAATGATCATCTCTACTCCTTCTCTCCTTGTGAGGTGATTCATCTCTTCTATGTCTTCCTCTTGGTGATTCGTCTCTTTTCTTGTGAGGTGCCATACACTCATTGGAATAGTGTCCGGGTCTTCCCCAATTGTAACAATTACGGTCACGACTTGATGATCTTCTATCATAGTGCCTTGAGCTAGAACTTCTCTCTTTTCCTTTGTTCTTGTAAAACTTGTTGAACCTTTTCACCATTAGGCTAATCTCCACATCGGATACTAGTTTGTTGCTTGTAGTTGAGGGAGCATCGGTTGAGGCTTTGTAAGCACCACTTGACTTGTTGTGTAGCTCCTCCTTATCCTTGAGATCTTCGTAATTTGGCATCATTTGGATCAATGTGCATACGGTATCATATTTTCCATCCAAGGCTCTAAGGATCTTCTTGATGATAAATTTGTCGGTCATCTCTTCACTTCCTAAGCCGGCAATCTCATTTGTGATGAGAGCAAGCCTAGAGTACATTTCGGCGACTCCTTCACCATCCTTCATCTTGAACTTGTCAAGTTGACTTTGAAGCACATCCAACTTGGATTCCTTGACGGACTCGGTACCCTCGTGCATATCAACCAAAGTATCACAAATTTCCTTTGCATTCTCGAGGCGGCTGATCTTGTTGAACTCCTCGGGGCACAAACCGTTGAATAGAATGTCGCAAGCTTGAGCATTATATTGCAACATCCTCAATTCTTCTGCGGTTGCTTCACGATCCAGTTCCTTACCATCCTCAAAGAATTCACCTTGCAAGCCAACACGAACAACAGCCCAAACGGCGAGGTTATGGCCGTGAATATGCATTTTCATCTTATGTTTCCAACTAGCAAAGTTTATACCATCAAAATGTGGACCTCTACGGTGGTAATTACCCTCACTAGACGCCATACTCTCCTAGATTGTGAAACCAAAGCAATGGAGACCAAGCTCTGATACCACTTGTAGGATCGAAAGTAGGTTTAGAGGGGGGGTGATTAGACTACTTGACAAAATAAAATACTAGCCTTTTCCCAATTTTAGTTGTTGACAGATTTTAGCTAGCTAGCAAATCAAGCATCACCCTACACATGCAATTCTAAGAGTATAGGCAGCGGAAAGTAAAACATTGCACATGTAAGTTAAGGAGGGGTTTGGAGATTTCAAACGCGATGGAGACAGAAAGATTTTTCCCGTGGTTCCGATAGGTGGTGCCATCGTACGTCCACGTTGATGGAGACTTCAACCCATGGAGGGTAACGGCTGCGCGAGTCCACGGAGGGCTCCACCCACAAAGGGTCCACGAAGAAGCAACCTTGTCTATTCCACCATGGCTTCTGTCCATGAAGGACTAGCCTCACTCGGGGTAGATCTTCACGAAGTAGGCGATCTCCTTGCCCTTACACACTTCTTGGTTCAACTCCACATCATGTCGGAGGCTCCCAAGCGACACCTAACCAATCTAGGAGACACCACTCTCCAGAAGGTAATAGATGGTGTGTTGATGATAAACTCCTTGCTCTTGTGCTTCAAATGATAGTCTCCCCAACACTCAATCACTCTCTCACAGATATGGCTATGATGGAGGAAGGATTTGAGTGGAAAGCAACTTGGGGTAGGCTAGAAATCAAGGTTCAAATGGTAGGATTGGAATATCTTGATCTCAACACATGAGTAGGTGGTTCGCTGTCAGAAAATGTATGGTGAAAGTGTAGTCACGTTCTGAGGGCTCTCTTACTGGGTAAGAGGGGGTGGAGGGGTATATATAGCCTCCACACAAAAATCCAACCAATACACACTTTTGACTAAACTCGGTGGCACCGAAAGGAATTCTCGGTGAGACCGACCTGTGCAAAAGATATGAACTTTTGAAGTTCGGTGGGACCGATATAAAACATCTCGGAGCGACACATGTGCAATGGTAGGGCAAAACCTTGTTTCGGTGGCACCGATTGCATCATCTCGGTGGGACCAAAGAGTCTTGAGCTTTTGCCAATGCATGTCCTTAGCATCTTGAAGGGATTCACATCCTTAGTCCTTGCCATGCCAATAATTGAACTTCCTGAAATCTTTCACTTGAATGTATATTAGTTCAATGAGATATATGTTGTTATTAATTACCAAAACCACCCGGGGATTAGTTGCACTTTCATGTAGCCATATGATTGTCACTTTAATGACCTGCGTGTCAACCTTATGTAATGCACTTATTTTATTAGCTATAGAGATAGCAATATTATCTGGTGCATCGACAAGGTGGCGGCAATCTTCGCGAAGGTGATCACCGACGCAAATGCCGAAGACGAAGAAATTAAAGACTTCTCCGTCAGAAAGGGCTATACCATATCATGCTATTATGAATTGCCTGAGATGTTTATCCCTTATGATGCACCCTTTTGATTGCGCAGTAGTCACTTTTTATTAGGGTGGTCTCTCACTTAAAATATCAAGTAGTTAGTGTTCTCCCAAGTGTAGCACCGTCACGGCACCTATCTTTTTGGGGTGCGCCATGTCACACGGGTACGAACGATTAGAGAAGTGTGAGGCGGGTGAGTTGAGATCTCGCAGCAAGATCACTTGGTTGTCTTGACATTCAGGCATGACCATCATGAGCTCGGAACACGCCCATCGAAAGATGAACAAGAATCGCATAGAGATGTGATTGCCAAGTTTGCCTACCGGTTAAGATTTTTGTCATCAGTGGTGTTACACCAATGGCGAACAATCAAGACGCGGATCTTGAATAAAATCGTTTATTCACTAGTGCAAATTTATTATGAACAAAGTCTAAGTGAAACTTGTGTTTACCGTTGTAGATCAAATGGCTCGCAACGCACCATTCAGTTTAGCCCCGATGTTAGAGAAAGAGAAGTTAGCTGCAACTGGAAACAACTATGTGGACTGGGTCTGTACCCTGAGGACAATCCTCAGGGGTGCTAAGAAAGTGTATGTGCTTGACGCACCTCTTCCAGCTAAACCGGCGGCAATTGCCCCGGAAGATGAACAAAATGTCTGGGCCACTAAGGAGGATGACTGCAATTTAGTGCAGTGACTCATGCTAGCTTGCATGAGTCCAGAGCTTCGAAAACGTTTTGAATTCCATAATGCCCGTGATATGATCTGGGAATTGGATGCTCTGTACAAGCAAAATGTACGGTCTAAACGTTATGATATAACAAAGACCATGATGGATTGCAAGATGGCTGAAGGAAGTTCAGTTGGCGAGCACATGGTCAATATGATTGGCTACGCTGGAAGGCTTAAAACCCTGGAATTTCCAATTCCACCAGCCCATATGATGGACATGTTGCTTGCTTCACTCCCCCCGTCTTACGACGGTTTTATCATGAACTACAACATGAATGGGATGGAGAAGACACCAAACGAGGTGCTCGCCATGCTGAAAACTGCAGAAGGAGGACTGCGGAAAAATCGCAAGCAAGTGTTGCTTGTGAATAAAACCGCTAGTTTCAAAAAGAAAGGCAACTCCAAGAAGGGCAAGGGCACCGGTAAGACCCGCTCCCGAAGCAACTCTAAGGGCGGAGCCAAGAGTGAAACTGAGTGCTTCTACTACAAGGGCACCGGACACTGGAAGAGAAACTGCAAGAAGTTCTTGGCAGATAAGAAGAAAGGTATAAATGTTATACAGGTTAATGTCATTGACGTTTTGCTTTCTAGCGAAAATTTCAAGTCTTGGGTATTTGATACTGGATCGGTTGCTCACATTTGCAACTCGATACAGGGGCTTCAGAAGTTGCGCAAGCTGGCAAAGAATGAAGTCATGATGCGCGTCGGGAACGGTGCTGGGATCGCCGCTCAAGCCATCGGCATTATGCCTCTACGTCTCCCTTCAGGATTTACCTTAGAACTAAATAACTATTATTTTGTTCCGGCATTTTGTAGAAACATTATCTCTGGATCATGTTTAGTACACGATGGGTACTCTTACAAGTCTGAGAACAATGGTTGTTCACTTTATTGTAAGGATATGTTTTATGGATTTGCACCCATTGTTGGGGGCCTTTTCATACTAAATCTTGAATGTGGAAATGATGTCTTTAACATGAATGCTAAACGCCTTAAGAAGGCTGATACCACCACCACTTACATGTGGCACTGTCGCCTTGGCCACATCGGAAAGAAACGCATGCAAAGACTCCATAAAGATGGAGTTTTACCGTCCTTTGATTTTGAATCATTTGACACATGTGAAGCTTGCCTGATGGGGAAAATGACCAAGACGCCGTTCACGGGTCATCCTGAACGGGCGGGTGAATTATTGGAAATAATACATAGTGATGTATGTGGTCCGATGAGCACGGCCGCACGGAGTGGGTATTTCTACTTCGTGACTTTTACTGATGATTTAAGTAGGTATGGATATATCTACTTGATGAAGCATAAGTTGGAAACCTTTGAAAAGTTCAAAGAATTTCAGAATGAGGTAGAAAATCATCGTAAGAAAAAGGATTAAGTTTCTGCGATCGGATCGCGGGGGCGAATATCTTAGTCATGAGTTTAGCCAACATCTGAGTAACCGTGGAATCATTTCACAGCTGACGCCTCCCGGAACTCCACAGCTAAATGGAGTGTCAGAAAGACGTAACCGAACCCTGTTAGACATGGTAAGGTCGATGATGTCTCTTACAGATCTGTCGATATCTTTTTGGGGTCACGCACTACTTACTGTCGCTTATACATTAAACAGAGCTCCGTCTAAGTCTGTTGAGATGACACCATTTGAATTATGGCACGGGAAGAAACCCGACCTGTCGTTTCTCAAAATTTGGGGTTGCAAGACATACGTAAAGCGTTTACATCCAAACAAACTCGATCCCAGATCAGACAAATGTTACTTTGTAGGTTATCCCAAAGAGACAGTTGGGTATTCTTTCTACCACGCCTCCGAGAACAAAGTGTTTGTTGCAAAACATGGAGTCTTTCTTGAGAAAAAGTTTCTCGCTAAAGAAGTGAGTGGGTGGACAGTACAACTTAATGAGATTAGTGAATCTTCGACGATCGTTGATATGGCTAAGGAATCGGAATTAATTCCACATATTATCCCTACAACCGAGCCAGAAGTTGTCGCTTATGATGCGAAAACTTCTGACAAGTTTGTATCTGAACCGCGCAGATCAGGTAGGGCCATCATGCCACCTGAGTGGTTTCATAACGAAATCTTCATACTTGAAGACGATGAACCTGCGCACTACAAGCAAGCGATGACGGGGCCCAGCTCAAGGGAATGGCACAAAGCCATGAAATCCGAAATGGAATCCATGTACGAAAACCAAGTTTGGAACTTGGAAGAACTTCCAAAAGGCGTAAAGCCCATTGGTTGTAAATGGATTTTCAAAAGAAAGACAGACGCGGATGGTAACATTACTATCCATAAAGCTAGACTTGTCACGAAAGGGTTCACGCAAGTTCCAGGAGTGGACTACAACGAGACTTTCTCTCCCGTAGCTGTGCTTAAGTCTGTACGGATATTACTAGCAATTGCTGCTTATTTCGATTATGAAATACTAGCCGACAACCCGTGCGAATGCACGGTCTAGTCTATGATTTTCTTTCTTATATTAAATTAGTATACAATGTATTTTTCATAAATTATAAATGTCTATGTAAGTATAGCTCCTCACTTATTTTGTCAAAGTGCTCCGAAAAAATAAGTTGACTTGAGGAATAATATGGTAGATAATTTTTTTTGTTCACTTGACTTACTATGGGTTGAGCCCATCCAATGACACATTGAAGTAATTTAGTGTAGCATTAGAAAATACCAATAAAAATCTAGTATTTGCAAAAGTTTTATTTAAATAACACTTTAATTTTTATTACAAAATATGCTTAACATTTATTTTGTCGATACAAACTTTGGACATATCGAATCTTAGTCATTACTCATGAGGTTTTGTACCCCCTTTTTTTGTATGAATTGATATTTGCATATACCGATAGGCAAATATGGAAAAACTTATCAAATCATGACTAATAAGATATACCTAATAAATTGGAGTTCTTATGTTTTGGCAGAAAGAATTCCACCCATGTAGTTGTGGTCTTCAATCCCCCATATGATAACTGACACCTCAGACAACTAAAAATGAATCCTCTCACATGAAGTGAAGTGCAATCGGATACATCTAAAAATACTATAGGGTTAAAATCAAAATTAGTGAGAAATGTTATGAAAACTCACAAATCATGGGAGCTGGTCAAAGAGTTTTAGATAGAGTATCATAGACATTTGCGACGGCTCTAAAAGTGCCACTGCTTATTTAAATTTTAGAGAAAAGAAAATTAAGTATAATCCATGGCCAGTCCTTGGAAGTAATTGCTTAAAATTAATAGTGCAACTTATTTCTACAAATGTTGGATTAATTAGAAGATATTTCTGCTACTATACATTTAACGAAGGGAGTACTGCTTATCTGTAGCGGCTATATGGCGCCCTTCTCAAGACAACAACTGGAAGAATGACATTGGGGCGCAGCTTCAACCTTGGAGGGCTGAGTCAAACATGCTTGCTGCGATTCACAAGTTTGTGCACACCAAACAGGAGGACAACAAGAGTGTACGTGTAGTCGAATACATCAATAGTTCTGTAAGTTATTTTTAGTTTCAAAAATATTTAAATTTCATAACTTGGTCATAATACTCAACTCTAATTCCCATGTGCATCTAGGTTCTAACACAACCATGCTGGCTGACATAAACATGAACTGCTACCTTTTATGGACCGAGGAAAGAGCAAAAATCATGCCGATGATATATAATTTCCTTCTCTTATGGGCAGGGCGGTCATGTATTTCCTCAATGATGGTCGTGAACTGATAATAAAAAAATCCAAGTGATCTTTAAATTATTCTGTTGTTTCTTTAGTAACACGATCAAGTTATTCATTGCTTCTTACCATCCATCGGCCATCATGATCAGCAACACTTCATTTCTTAACTCTTGTAGTCCTACATGCCTTGTCATGCAATATATTTACTCCAACTACTACTTGTCTGTGCCTCAACTATTCTGAGGGTTGTCATGCCGATGGCCTGCCCTATTTATGCAGTCTAGCTTGCATGTGGTAGTAAATTCCAAGCAACAAAGGAGAAGCGAGGCTTTTCTAGCATTTTCGATCCGCTGCTCGGTATGATTATAGTACATATTTTGATATTTGTAATCGACTCCTCGGACTCGACACTCTGTGACACATGCATGCTGCTCTTCATCATGGACGACCTGAGAGAATGGATGATCAGTGCTTCATATTTTTCATCCGATTGAAATAAATCCTTAGATAATCCAGTATTTTTTAGTGCATTGCTCTTCTTTTTTCCTCCTGACTTTAGTTTCTTTCCTATGCTAGCACTGGCTTGTGAGATGCCTCCATCAAGACCCTCCATTCCCACGATATGGCATGCAAGGTTGGGTAGATCGTGCAAGCATGGCTAGCATATGGAAGCAGCGCACCTGATGAATATAGCTAAGAACCTTGAGAATATATTGAAGGGGCAGACGTGGGGAAGCCGCGGCTTGCCTGCTCCGCACCCCTGGTACCCTGCTCGATCCCATTGGTGCTCGCTATCGGTGCTTCCCTTCTCACGTCCAAAACTAAAATCGAAAGTAGCTAAGCCCCTCACCTCAACCAAAGCAGTAAAGGAAGCTAATTGTTTCAGAGTAGGAGGCTTGGAGCGTGGTCACCGTCGCCGCTGCGTGCAAGGAGATCAGAGCCAGGTTCGTGTGCAAGATTTTGCGATGCTAGCGGCCCGCCCAGCTTCGAGCATATGCAACACGGTCGAACTGCTCTCGTGGAACCCGGCCACCGGCGACTGTGTACATTGCACGCCCATCTGCGGCATCAACTGCGTCAGCTGCCACTGGTTTTCTGGGATGAGACTTGGATCGTTGTTTTACTCGAGGAAGAAAAGAGGAGGAGGTACCATGTATTCTGGTTGTGGAAACAGGCTTGGCAGGAGCGCACCAGATTGAATCTATACATGAAAGGAGAGGAACGTGGTGATGGTCTTTTTTTTTAGGAAACGTGCTTGTTGAATATATGGATTGCACGTGTATTTTGTATTCTTGGCCCACCTCTTATTCATTGTATAGATGAGGTTGAGGCCCACCTTGTACATGATATATACGTGCGTTTGCACCCGATCAATACATCAAGAGTTGCATTGCCAAACCCTAGTCTTCTACATGGTATCAGTTACCTCCCGATCCTAACCCTAACCCCCAGCCACCGCCGCAGCCGCGACTCCTATCGCCGCTGCCGCCGACGCCCCCCCGCCGCCGCCGCCACACTCTGCCGCCGCCGCCGCTGCCTTACCTGCTGCCGCCGCCGCCGCCCTCCTCCACTGCTTCCGCCTGCTCCCCACTTTCCCACCGCCGCCGCTGCCCCCATCTACTGCAGCCGCCGCGCCTCTCCTTCTCCTTCGTCATGGGTTCCCCCGGTTCTTCCATATCCAACCGCACCAACCCGTTCGCTGGTCCCGATCCCGTGCTCATCCGCGACCTCGACATCCTTCCTCGCGTTCCCGTCGTCCTCGACCACCACACCTCCATCTACTATGCCTGGAAAACCTACTTCTCTCTCGTCTTCCATGAGTATAGTCTCCATGATCACGTCGATGGCTCCGTGGACTCCAGTCTCATGGTGAACGATGATGAGTGGATGACCATCGACGCCACTCTCATCCGCTGGTTCTACACCACCATCTCGAAGGACCTCTTTCACACGGTGGTATGTGATGAGGATGATGCTCACGCCGTCTGGACCAAGCTCAACGGTCTCTTCACCGACAACAAACTTCAGCGCAAGGTCTTCCTTCACGGCGAGTGTTTTGGGTGCCAGCAGCACGACTCGTCCATTGACGATTATTGCATGCGCCTCAAGAACCTCTCCGACGAGCTCCGTGACCTTGGCGAGAAGGTCTCCGATGAGCTTCTCCTCAGCACCCTCACCGCCGGCCTGAACGAGGAATTCGGGAATGCCGCCTCCAACCTAACCCTCATCCCCGATCCGACCATTCCCAAGGTTGTGGCGTATCTGAAACTGGAGGAACGGCGGATAAAGATGGCACGCACCCGGGCCACCCATACCGCCCTTGCTGCCGGGACGTCCCACGGCGGCGCCCCACCCGCCCCGGTCCCCCCTCAGCAGCGGCCCACCCCGGGCCCCTATCCGCAGCCGCCGGCAGGGTTTCTTCCTCCACCGCCGCCGCCGCCGCAGGCGGCTCCCGCTGATCGCCGCCGTGGCGGCTGCCGCGGCCGCAAGCAGCAGCCGGCTGGCGCCCAGGGAGGGGCGCCGCGCCAACAGCAGCAGCAGTACCAACCAGCCGGCTCCCTGGCATGCCGGGCATAACCCATGGACCGGCGTCGTCCATGCGTACTCCATGCCTATCCCGCGCGCCCCCGTTCCCGGCCTCTTCGGTGCCCGCCCCGCTGGGCATCAGGCGCTCCTTGCCGCCCAGCAACCGTACGCGCAGCCGCCGTCATACGGGCCGTCTCTGGTGTACGGACCGCCGCCACCCTATGGGCCGCTGCCAACGTCCGGCGGCCTTACCCCGCTGCTCCCGGCGCCCCAGCAGCAGCCGCTGCCATCGGCGCCTCCACATCCCCCAGCGCCCTGGGATCCGGCCCTTCTAGCGGCCCTTCACTCAGCCCCTACGCCAACAAACTACACCGGCGGTGGTGACTGGTATATGGATACTGGAGCTACGGCTCACATGTCTTCTCATCCCGGTAACCTCCATACTTCCTATCCCGTCCATACTTCCACTCGTATCACTATCGGTGATGGTTCCTCCCTTCCGATTACACATGTTAGCCATGCTACTTTTCCATCTACATCTACGCCTTTGTCGTTATCTAACATACTTGTCTCTCCTAATCTCATAAAGAACCTTGTTTCTGTCCGTTCTTTTACTCGTGAAAATCCTGCCACCGTTGAATTTGACGAGTTTGATTTTTCTGTTAAGGATTCTCGCACCCGGATGGTGCTCCACCGATGTGACAGCCCCGACGAGCTCTACCCGGTCCACTCGTCTGCCTCCACCGCTACCGCTGCTCCCGTCGCTCTATCCACCGGTGTGGACCTCTGGCATGCTCGCTTGGGACATCCCAACCCCGCCACCCTTCATCATATACTTCGGAGTTTTTCTTTCACTTGTAATAAAATTGATGATCATACTTGTCATGCTTGCCGTCTTGGCAAACATGTTCGTCTTCCTTTTAGCACTTCATCGCATGTCGCATCATACCCGTTTGAGTTAATTCATAGTGATGTGTGGACCTCTCCAGTTGCAAGTAATACGGGCTATCTTTATTATCTAGTTATCCTTGATGATTTTTTGCACTATGTGTGGACCTTCATGTTGCGGCGAAAGTCCGATGTTATATCCACTCTCACCGCATTTTACTCCTATGTCTTCACGCAGTTTGGACGTCCCATTCATGCGTTGCAAACCGACAATGGGAAGGAGTTTGATAACCTCGCTACCCGCAATCTTCTTACCACACATGGCACGATCTTTCGTCTCACTTGCCCGTACACTTCGCAACAAAATGGGCGCGCTGAGCGTGTTCTTCGCACTCTTAATGACTACGTTCGCACGCTCCTTTTTCATGCCAACGTGCCACCACGTTCTTGGCCGGACGCCCTCGCCACCGCATCACTTCTTCTTAACATTCGACCTTGTCGCACTCGCGGGAATTTTGCGCTTCATCACCCCTTGTTCGGCACTCCACCGACTTACGATGAGTTACACATCTTCGGCTGTCTTTGCTACCCTAGCATCGCTTCCACCACTCCTCACAAGCTTGCTCCTCGCTCCTTGGCTTGCATCTTCATCGGCTATCCACCAAACAGCAAAGGCTATCGCTGCTACGATCCTATCTCACATCGCGTGATCACTTCACGACACGTTTACTTTGATGAGAAGGTTTTTCCCTTTCAGCAGGTACCTCCGGTTGTTGCGTCCTCACCGGTCCCAAGGGGCCCCTCGACGCCTTCCTCTGGTGGTGGCCGCTCGCGAGCTGCTCTTGGGCCGCCTCCTGGTTTCGAGGCCACCCCTCGTGCCATGGGTCGAGTACCTCCCCACGCGGCTGCCTCGGTGGACCCGTCCCTTGCTGGGTCGGCCACGCCGACTGCGGCGCCCTCGGCGTCCCCGGCGCCTTCGGTGGCGCCCTTGGCATCCCCCTCCGCCGGTGCATCATCACCCGGCACCTCGCCCGCGAAGGGTTCTTCCTCAGCATCGTCACCCGTCGCTGCGCCGGACCCGCTGCCCCGCCCGCTGACTCGGTCTCGGGCTGGCATTCATCGCCCGAACATGCGGTATACCAGCGATGACTATCTTCTCGCTGCTTCTACCTCCGCGCCGTCACCTCTCCCATCGTCAGCTCGAGCCCCCCTCCGGGATCCTCATTGGCTCGCTACGATGCAGGAAGAGTTTGACGCTCTCCGGCGGAACCGCACCTGGCAGCTCGTCCCTCGGCCTCCACACGCCAATGTCATCACTGGCAAATGGGTCTTCCGCCACAAGACTCGTCCGGACGGCACTCTCGAGCGCTACAAGGCTCGTTGGGTGGTTTGTGGCTTCCGCCAGCGTGCCGGCGTTGACTTCACTGAGACGTTTGCGCCCGTGGTTAAGCCGGGCACGATCCGCACCGTCCTTCAGCTTGCGGTCTCTCGTGCCTGGCCTGTGCATCAGATGGATGTCTCCAACGCCTTTTCCACGGTCATCTTTCCGAACAGGTGTATTGCCAGCAGCCCACAGGCTTCGTCGATGCTATTCATCCAGACTATGTGTGCTTGCTCCCCAGGTCCCTTTATGGCCTAAAGCAAGCGCCTCGTGCTTGGTACCAACGTATCGCCAGTTTTCTTCAGCAGCTTGGGTTCTCCGTCACTCGATCGGATGCCTCGCTGTTTGTCTATCATCACGGCCATGCGACTGCCTACCTGCTACTCTACGTCGACGACATTATCTTGACAGCCTCATCCATCGAGCTTCTCCAGCAGCTTACTACTCGGTTGCGTGATGAGTTTGCTATCAAGGATCTGGGTGCCTTGCACTATTTTCTTGGCATTGAGGTGGTTCAGTGACCAGATGGGTTTTTCCTTCGTCAACAGAAGTATGCACATGAGTTGCTTGAGCGCGCCGGCATGCTCAACTGCAAACCAGTTGCTACTCCTGTCGTTACGAAGGCCAAGCTCTCTACTCTTGATGGCTCTCCTGCGTCAGATGCTCCGTTTTACCGCTCTATTGTTGGTGCTCTTGAGTACCTGACACTCACCAGACCGGACTTGCAGTATGCAGTTCAGCAGGTGTGCCTTCATATGCACTCCCCGCGTGACTCTCATTGGAACCCGGTGAAGCGGATTTTACGGTATATTCGAGGCACTATGGCTCTCGGATTGACATTGACGGCATCTTCGTCTTTGGTTATGGTGGCTTATTCTGATGCTGACTGGGCTGGCTATCCCGACACGCGTCGCTCCACCTCCGACTACTGCATCTACCTCGGTCCCTCCCTCATCTCGTGGTTGTCTAAACGACAACCTACGGTATCGCGCTCAAGCGCGGAGGCTGAGTACCGAGCAGTCGCCAACGCAGTTGCCGAGTGCTCTTGGCTTCGACAGCTGTTACAGGAGTTGCGTCATGACGTCTCCCAGGCTACGGTGGTATATTGTGATAATGTTTCCGCCGTCTACCTTTCCGCCAACCCCGTTCATCATTGCCGGACGAAGCACATCGAACAGGTGGCCCTTGGACGCATTCGGGTTCTTCATGTTCCGACAGCACAACAGTTCGCAGATGTGATGACTAAGGGATTGCCTACTCCCACCTTTGAGGAGTTCAGGTCCAGTCTCTGTGTCTCGGGCGACGCTTCGACTGCGGGGGGGGGGGGGGTGTTGAATATATGGTTTGCACGTGTATTTTGTATTCTTGGCCCACCTCTTATTCATTGTATAGATGAGGTTGAGGCCCACCTTGTACATGATATATACGTGCGTTTGCACCCGATCAATACATCGAGAGTTGCATTGCCAAATCCTAGTCTTCTACAATGCTGATGGTACTGTTTCTTGTGAGACATGATCTCTTATAACGTCGTTTGGTTTTCTTGTGAGATCTCGACTCTTATAATGTTTTTTCTAAGGGAAATATTGATTTTTTTTCCTGATGTTAATTATGTGCAGGTTGGGTCAGCTTTACGTCCAGATTGGATCTTTTTTTGCGACAGGGGTAACGTAAATCGGAGGGTTAAGATAGATCAATTACAAAGATCGAACGATCAAGAATGGTTAAGATATCTTTAATGGTGTGGATTAACGTGGAGCTTTGTATGATGCCTCCAATTAGTAAATATAAGGTTTTCATTTATTAAAGGATAGATCATTAATTTCACAATTATAGACACTACTGCTTTTTGACGGAAAAATTGGAAATAACTAGACAATTCCCCGCACGTTGCTGCAGGAACTGATGGCAATATGTTTAGATGAGACTTGGTTGTGTGAAACATGAATATTCCGATTAACAATATGAGCATGAAAATAGAAATATATGAGATTTACTGTACTTGATTAGTTTATTGCTGCAAAATAGTTTTGGAACATAAGTAGCATAATGTGGGTTTAAAATTCCTTGGAGTTGTCCACGCGGGTGTCTTCTTCATTGAGGACAATTTGGACATGTGGGGTTCCTTTCTTCATGTACTCGAAGATGTATTTGCTAGACCTGAATGGATGTTCTTAGGTTAGCTTTGTTGTATTGTCTTGACATGCGACGTTGTCTCTGAAAGCGATCCATGTTGGCAATTTCGTAGCATTCTTCATGTTGCAATAGCGTCCATGTACTTCTCGTCAGTTTTTCTTGATGTATGAGTTGATGAAGAGGGCAGAACATTCTTTGGTGTGTAAGGTTGCATCCTGTAGAAAAGTAGCCAAGCCAATTGATAATAAAAGGGAGAGCATGCATCATTTATCAACTAATCTCAGAATAAATAAACAGTCTATATTCATGGGTACCAGATATGTGTCATGGTGTGTCTTGGGCCCAATGTTACCTGAAATCACGCTTAAATAGTCCCTATCTACTCAGCCATGTGGCTATGTCATAGATAATAAGGGTCATAATGAAAACCAGCGACCTTGCAAAATAATTCTTATGCAGTGGAAATAAATAATATAATGCAACATAGTGTAACATGCAGATGCTATACTATCCATGACCCACTTTTAATTGCATGGTAGTCTGAAGTACTACCAGAAATTAGCATATGTCTAATTCATCTAGTAAACCATGGTGCATTATAGCGCTTGTGAGTGTTGTGATACCTGTTAGAGTTGTTGGCATCATCCTTGCAAAAATCAATTCTTCTTTTTGCTCCGGAACTGATTTGAATGTACATTATAAATAAGAAAGTAAGTTTGATCAGAGGAATTCAATAAGCATGGAGGTTCGTGAAGCATTATACACATCAACATACAAAACAGGGCAAGCATTTGATTTACCAAACAAAAATCTAAAAGGTTGAAATGTTTAATCTCAATTTCACCATGGACTTTTTAAGATCAAGATAATCTTCAAAGAATGACATTGAAGATGAAGAACTAAGCATTTGATTTACCAAACAAAAATCTAAAAGGTTGAAATGTTTGAACTCAATTTATCTTGATTGATTTTCTTTTGTAGTGAACTAGTGATAGTTGTTTGCTTATCACTTGGAGGTGTATTGTTGTAGGAGGCCTCTTGTTGCTGTGCAATTGGACTGAGAAATAATATAGATAATATTGATTAAAAAATCTGGATGTAATGTTTTGTGAATATATTTTGAGAATTAGAATTGATAAATGGTTGGGAACCTCTGAGCAATCATGACAGATGAAGTTGGAACAGCCAGTAGGTTTGTACCTTGTGCTGACTAAAAAGGCTTCAGATGCCAAGTTAGCAGGATGATATACCAAGGTAATGAGTATCAAAAAGTGGTTACCTTTGGAGCAGTTAGCAGAGGCACTGATTTGGTATAGTCCATGTGGAAACTTTTCTTTAGGACGTATTTTATAGGGTACTTGGCAGCCGAATCAATATTCATTCCTATATAGAATAGCCTTTCTTTACCAATGGCATTATCCAAGGCAATGACATGATCCACAGCATCTATCTTCATGTTCATAGAAACTTGTTCAGCTTGACGCTCAACTAAGTCATCAGCTATTTTAGAGAATGCAACTACATCCAAACTTGCTGAGCTATCTGTTAGTGTAACATGAAGTTTGTACCTGAAGGATGGTAGAATTGTTAGTGACATGAATAAGAGAAAAGCAATTTATAAGGATTAGGAGGATGTGTTGTACATTGGGCATGGAACAGGAAATTGGCAGGCACATGTTGGGGTATCCGACATGTTGTTGTAACCTTTTCTGCAACGCTTGCATGCTTTGTAGTACCATTTGACAGATGGTATAATAGATGTCACTTTTGCCATAGTAATGAAGGTTGCTCCTCCCTTATGGCAGAAAAGGTTGGAGCATCAATCATATTTTTTTTGATAGAGAGGTTAAAAAAATCAACCATCTTGGAAAGTATTGACTTGAAAAGATGTGGTTGGCAAGTTAGATATTTGTTCAATGGTATATAACTTGCCTGCTGCTTCAAGTGGAGATAGCTGTGCGACTTGAGGGAGATGCTTTTGTAGAGTTGGACATTTCCATTGGTAGCTTCAAAAGATTTTCATATGTTGTAGTGCCGAACAATTTTTTTTAGGTAAATAGCAGAGAGAGGGAGAACCTACTGCGGTATTTTTGAACTTCAGGTATATCAAGGTCAAGATATATCTGTGTTGTCGAGCTTGAAGATCCTTCTATCATACCTATAAGATTATTTGGTTAATAGGATGTTTAAATAAATCCATTCATTTTTCCTTTAAGCAAGCTCATTTGATAAGTCACCTGTAAACTTTGTAAAGTTGCAGTTATACCAGCAAAAATGGCTATCACAATTCCTTCTTGAGATTTGTGAAGTACTGCCTCTTCATCAAATGATTCTCCATGCTTGCCCCATAGAACTACTTGCATCTGTTCACTAAAAAAGCAAGGTATACTTATTCAATCATAGGAGAAAGGGTCATTAAGGAAAAAAAATTAAGTGACATCAGTTGCAAGGAAGACATGCTGTAGGTTGCGAATTTTGACCTTTCGAAATTTGTTCTGAGATGTTGGGCTGGCATAGTCATATGGACCAACATCATTGATTACTCCAATTATATCTAAACGGACAAAGTATGTATAAAATTTTAATAAGCATTATAGCGGTTAGGAGATAACTAAGGCAACCACACATTACCTAGGAGTAGTTTCGAATCAATTGCTTTTCTTGGCAGCTGATCAAATGGACAAAAGTTGAAGGAAACTGTGGGAATATTTGCTCCTCTTGACTGTAGCGGATGGACCTTTGTGTCATGTTTGAATTCCAGCATGTAGTTCTAATGGTGATAGACATATGATTTGCTTATGCTATCAATAACTACAATATGTGAAATAATGTAGGTAGATCCTTCAGATAGCAAGCCGCAAAATTGTTTTCCGAATTTTTTGGGCACACTGATCTGTGCCATGTTACCCTGCAAAATAGTTGAAAGAATTAAATGTGATATGTAAAGGTAGTACCATGTTGAGTACAAATGTGAATGTGTAATTTGAAGTAGACAACTATACTTACACCTTCATCTAAGAGAATACCATCAATGCTTATCAAAGCATCCCCATATCTGGGATTCATGTATTTAGCATCCCAAAGCTTTATTAGGCATGCAAACATCCCCACAGTTTTGCTGTCCTACAGTGATGCTTTTAAGTGTTGTAGTTGACTCCATAGCTCTGATATATTTGAATGAATAAGAAGTTTTCTAGCAAAAAATTATGGTATGCGCAAAATATTTAGAACATATCTCTGAAATTTGAGGCATATCATAAAATACCTTTCTGTTTTAGCTTCTATGCCTATTAATTTGACTGAATACCTTGGCATATACTACATTCTGTGTGCAATGTTCATAAGAAACTGGGTTGTCTTCAATGAGAACTCGCAATCCTTCCAGTGATGTAACTCATGAAAATGCTACATATAATTGACCGTGGGAGAAGACAGGAGATGGCAAGTAGACACCAACTTGGTTCAGTGTTTGCCCCTGACTTTTGTTTATTGTCATAGCATGTGACAGGTGAACAGGAAATTGGCGACGCCTCAACTTGAAAGGCCACTTAGACTGAGCTGACGTAGTGACAATCCGAGGAATATGTACTCTTGAACCTATAGCTTTTCCAGTTATGATTTCTCTTTCTATGATACGACCAGTTAGTTATGTAACAATGAGTCTAGTGCCATTACAAAGTCCTCTTGATGGATCAAGATTACGCAGTAGCATGATAGGAACACCAATTTTCAAATGCAGCTCATGGTATGGAAGACCAGGTATGTCAAGGGTGTTTAGAAACTCCGTCGGATATAATGCCTCTAGAGTATAATGATTAGGACAGCTATCATCAATTGAATCTGAACTATAATATCACATTTCACTTGTTGCTAGCTGAGAAATCATTCTGGTATTTAATGTAGTAAAGACATCATTGTTAGGTGCAAGAATTGCACGATCACACAAATACGATGTAATGTTAGCTGATTCACAACCTGAGTTGTACACAAATGATATCAATCCATCTATATTTCTAGACTCTGTGGACAAAAGGAGATATTGGGGTATCTCTATAAATTTGCTATTGGGTTCATTTGGAACAGGAACAAAAGGCTCAGTGCCGTTTCCAACTCGTAAAAGCCAGTCAGCAAAATTCGGTAATGCTTCTCTCTTGGAGATGGACAGAGACCCTGAGGCGAGCCTCATATTTTCATTTAATTGTAGAAGTGTGCAATGGTTCCACAAATAAGAGTTAACAATGCAAGATTTCAAAATCTGTTGTTTTGTTGCATTTTTTATTACCGGTAGTGTTTGACAAAAATCCCCATCTTTATACTACACATTGAATTCTGAGAAATATCCAAAGGGATTTTAAAACGGGACTGTGGTGTTCGACCTCCCAGGAGCAATAGGGAAGCAATTCCCAATGATGCAACTACCAATGCAATTTCCCATTGGCTTCGCAAAGAATAAAGTAAAGTACATAGGAATTTTTTTTCCAGTCCCTCCATATCCACAAACAAAGAATTTTCGACCTTCATTATTTATGGCAGAATTGTAGATAGCATCAAATACATCCTTCTGGTTGCTGTTTAGCTTTGGAATATTATCATTCAAAGTGGATGTCATGTCTGGAATATCATAGCTAAGCTCATCTAGCAAAATCCTGTTTTGTGTAGAAGCATTTTCTATATCATCCGGTAGTGGAAAATTAAAATGGGATAAGCAATATCCAGAATCCTTTAGCAATTTATCGAGCTCAATGAGAAAACAGGATGTCACGTACGGATCTATGTTGGTGCAATAATTTGCCTCCTTATGTTTTGGAGATTGTTGACAAACAGTGAGGGATTAATGTGTTTGCTAGTGCACACAGAGTAACAGGTCCCTGGAGTGAAGAGGAGTTTGGATTCAAACTCCGAAGAATATCCCCTGCGTGGCAGTGAAGGTTATCACCGAAGATTATGACGACAAGAGGGACCCCTCAAAAATTGTTGATGCAAAGCAATTCGTTCGGTGTCCGTCCGAAGAAAGTGACTGCAGACGAGGATATTGAAGACGAAGTGAAGACGTAGCATTCATTTCGTCGTTTCTTTTCTCTTTCCTGATTCATAGGACCACCGTCCTATTAAGAGGGGTGTAGCGTTCGAAGCTTTGATTCGCTGATGCCAAACCCAAATCCGATGAAAGTTGCGAGAGAAATCTCTTTGTGTTCCGAGCAAATACTTGCCAGCAAGAGAGTGTGATCTTCTTCGCTGCGAGAGATTTGTCTCTGACCGAGGAGTTAGCATTACTTGCTCCTCAAGTAATGTTACCGTTGCTCTTAAAATCCGACCGTTGTGAACGTGTCGGTTGGCCATTGGCTGGACCGCGTGTCCAAAATGGTCATTTCCCATCAGGCAAGGCTGCGGCTGTAAATAGCCACCCCGCACCGGCGTTGTCCGGTGGCTGCTCCGTTTGATTCTGAGAAGTTTGTTGAGCAACCCCCTCTCTTCGAGATTTGAGTTTAAAATCCACCGAGGGAAAACCCTAGAGCCGAAAAATTAGATAGTGGTTCAGCATAACTCGAATCTAAGTCCAGTACGCTCCGCCTATTACTCTTGAGAGCTGCGAACTCTCTAGACGGTTAGGTGTCAATTTCTTCAGAGACCAAGAGTAATTGTGGTTCTCGAGGAAGAAGTCTGTAAAGGTTCGGAGATCGCCTCAAGCATCTACCACGAGTAATCGGCATTGGTTGACGAACCAATTGTCGAGGAGAATAGGGCGAAGAGAGTTTATCTTCTGTGTTAAATCACAACCCCTCCAACCAGACGTAGTCCTTTTGCAGAAGGGCGAACTGGTCTACCAAATATCTTGTTGCCATCGAGCATCACTGGTTGTCTCTGCTACTCTCTTTTACATTCGAACTGTACCATATGACATATTTCGATCATGTGAATTATCTTGATGCATGCCTTTAGTTTCCATTCGGTAGATTGTGTTCGCTCACTGTATGATGTTTTCTTTCGCTCCGCTGCTGGGTTCCGAGAGTTTTGATTTTTCCGAAGAAAGTTTAAAACTCCCATTCACCCCCCCTCTGGTAGACATACTTCGTTCCTACAATTGGTATCAGAGCCAAGTTCTCCTTGACACTCCTCATTTTGGTCTCACCACCTTGGAGTTTAAGTATGTCTTCAGTGAGCTACAAGTCGCACCTCAAGATTCCCATCTTCGATGGGACGGACTATCCCTTCTGGAAGGAGAAGATGAAGATCCGTCTCCGAGCTATTGATGATGATATGTGGAACGTGGTGCAGAATGGATTCGTGGTTGAAGTGCCCCAGGTGCCCACTGACCACGACAAGAAACTTATTCAGATGGATGCTCAAGCCAAAGATGAAATTGGTGGCCATCTCTCTCGTGCTCAATTTCTTCGCTACCGTCAGTGTGAAACTGCAAAGGAATTATGGGACATTCTCGAAAAGATAAACGAGGGTGTTTCAACTCAGAAAGAAGCTCGCATCGATACTCTTCGGGCCAAGTTCAATCGGTTCAAGCGAATTGGAAATGAAAGCTGCCAGCAAACCTTCGATCGTCTCAGTGACATTGCAAATGATCTACAAGGTCTCGGCGCCAAAGACATCACTGATCACGAAGTTGTGAAGAAACTGCTCCGATCCCTTGACAGTTTGTTCGAGACTCTAGTTCTGATGATTCGGGAACGAGCTGATTTCAAAGTTCTCTACTCTGCTGATATCATGGAAAGGCTAAACACCCACGAAGAACAAGAAGAAGAAAAGAGAGATCTCTATGGCTCAAGTCACCGTAAAAGTCATGCTCTCAAGGCTGCGGCTGATTCTTCCTCAGAAGGAAACGCCGATGAAGATTCAGATGACCCCGATAGAATCAGCAAGGATCTCGCATTGATCATGAAAAGATTCCAGCGCCTTCATAGGAAAAATCAGTTTCAGAAGAAAGGATCCAGCAACGCTGGTGGCTCCAAATCTTCATCAAAACCTACTGGAGAATACACCTGCTTCAAGTGCAAAAAGCCAGGACATTTCATCTCGGACTGCCCTCTCTGGGAAGCTGAAATCCATGGTAGTGGAAGATTTGACTCAGGACACAACCATGGCAAAGGCAAGAGCAAAAGCTACGACTCCGATGATGAGAAGAAAACGAAGAAGTTCTTCAAGAAGGATAGCTCCTCCAAGTCTTCGTCAAGATCGTCCTCAAGGAATCCCTCCAAGTCCTCATCCAACCGCAAAAACACTTCTCGCAAGGTCAAGTTTTACATCGGCAAGGAAATGGATTCCGATGAAGAAGCATCATCTGACTCCGAAGAAGTTGATGAATCCGATGAGGATTCTGATTCCGGCATGGCTGGCATAGCATGTGCCTCTACTCCTGCATCGAACTTCTTTGAGAATCTTTCGAGCGACAATGAGTCTCCTGTGTACTGCTTCATGTCCAAAGCTTCGAAGGAAAAGGACTATGTCTCCGGATGTACCGAATGGATAATGGATAGTGGATGCACTAGTCATATGACCGGAGACAAGTCGTTGTTTGTCGACCCCAAGTTAACTGCTTCATCTTAGAAGTATATTACTTTCGGCAACAACAACAAAGCAAAGAAAAGGTGATTTATATATTGTGGATTTCTCCCTCAGTCCAAACTTGTTTGCTTACAAAAGCAACCGAAGGATGGCTGTGGCACCGAAGACTTGGTCATGCAGGTATGACAAATTTGCAGACTCTCGTGAAGAAAAATCATCTCCATGGTATTCCTTATGTGAAATTCGACAAGGATCGTCTCTGTGCTGCGTGTGAAGCTGGCAAATTGGCCAAGAAGCACCATTCATCAAAAACTGTCATGACCACAACAAGACCACTGGAAATTCTTCATATGGATTTATTCGAGCCTCAAAACTATGCAAGTTTCGGAGGTAGTCATTATGGTCTGGTTATTGTTGATGATTTCTCTCGATACACTTGGGTATTCTTTCTCGAAGACAAAACCTGCACCCAAGAGATCTTCAAAAGATTCGCCAAGAAGGCTCAAAATGAATATGATGTGCGAATTAAGCATGTCAGAAGCGACAATGGTACTGAGTTCAAAAATACTCATATCGAAGACTTTCTCGATGAAAATGGTATCACTCATGAATTCTCTGCCGCATACACTCCCCAACAGAATGGAGTTGTTGAGCGAAAGAATAGAACTCTCATTGAAATGGCGAGAACAATGCTCAGTGAGTATAAAACTCCCATCGTGTTTATCTTCACAAATTCCTTAAGAAAACCTCATATGAGCTTATCACTGGCAAGAAACCGAATGTCTCTTATTTACGTGTTTTCGGTGCACCTTGCTATATTTGTGACATGAATCATAATTCCAAGTTTGCACCCAAGGCACATGAAGGTTTTCTTCTTGGTTATGGCTCGAACTCGCACACTTATCGTGTCTATAACTCTCACCACGGGAAAGTTATGGAAACGGTAAATGTGCGGTTTGATGAATCTAACGGCTCTCAAAAGGAGCACCTGCCTAATGTGATAGATGAACCTCCGATCTCGGATGCCATTCGGCAAATGGCCATTGGGGACGTCACGCCAGTCGAAAGAAATACACCTAACTCTTCCAATGATGATGCCCCCATAGCTCGAAGAACACGCCAATCTACTGCCGAAGAAAATGCCGCACCGAACGCAAATGGTAACACAAATGCAAATGCAAATGCCGATCAAAATGGCAATCAAGATGAAAATGGCGATACTAATGCCAATCCTGATGCTGATACTGAGGAAAATGAAAATGATCATCAAGAAGGAAATCCTTTACCACGAGTGGCAAATCGAGTTGACCCAGCACTAATCCTCGAAGATCTCTAAAATCCAGGTTACCGACCCACAACTCGCTCTCGCACACGCTTGGCTAACTACTGTGGCAGTTCCTCCTTTGTCTCATTGACAAAACCTACCAAGTATGAAGAAGCTATGAATGATCCCGATTGGATGAATGAATGCAAGAAGAGTTGGTGCAATTCGAATTGAATGATGTGTGGGAATTGGTTGATAAACCAAATCCTAAGAAGCACAATATCATCAGCACAAAATGGATTTTCCGAAACAAGCAAGATGAAAATGGCATTGTTGTGAGAAACAAAGCGCGTCTTGTCGCTCAAGGGTATACACAGGTAGAAGGTATTGATTTCGGTGAAACATATGCTCCTGTTGCTCGCCTTGAGGCAATTCGTATTCATCTCGCTTATGCAAACTACAATGATATTCTGCTTTATCAAATGGATGTGAAAAGTGTTTTCCTTAATGGTGAAATTGATGAGGAAGTATATGTTAGGCAGCCACCTGGCTTTGAAAACCCTCAGTTTCCTAACAAAGTTTTCAGGTTGAAAAAGGCTTTGTATGGGCTGAAGCAAGCCCCTCGAGCTTGGTATGACACTCTGAAGAGGTTTCTGCTCGACAAAGGGTTCAAGCCAGGATCCACTGATTCCACTCTTTTCACTCGTGCTATTGATGGCGATCTATTCGTATGTCAAATTTATGTGGATGATATTATTTTTGGATGTACTAACAGTGCTTGCAGTATGAAATTCGGGCGAATGATGTCCGAGAAATATCAAATGTCGATGATGGGTGAACTCAAGTTCTTTCTCAGACTACAAATTCATCAACGGGACAATGGAATCTTCATATCTTAGGAGAAATATCTGAGCGATTGTCTGAAAAAGGTTCAAAATGCAAGACTGCAAACGGAAGGGCTACAAAACTCCCATGCCCACGAATGGCCAGCTGGATGCGGATGTAGTTTGTAGTTGTCCCTCGCATCCGAAAAATTCCAGATCTAGGGTTTGTGTTATGTCTCGTACGAACGGAATGCTTAGTACGTTTACTAGAATATTCTTCGAACTTACTAGTTCGTTCTATACATTTCCTTCGACCAAAACATTTCTCGAAGTCTGCATCTACTTCTCCATCACAAACATCTTTTTCAAATCTTCGCTGTGTGCATTCGTAACCCTGTGCCCATTTTCCCTCGCATCTATCTTTGTTCACAGGAAAATGCAATCAGTTGAGGATTCAGCTAAACCAGTGAGCTTGGATGACAGAGATGATGTTGTTCTGGGTACTGCTGATGAATCCAAAGCTCCGAATGCTAAGGGCCCAACGGTAGGCCCATCAACCAGCAAGCGAAAAAGAATCGAGCAAAATGCCGATGAGCAAGAATAGAATGCTCCAAAGAAGAAGAGGGGTGGTAGACAGGCATACACAAACACAGTTGAGTACATCTCTCATGACCGGTATGATACTGTTCCAGGAGAAACCAAACACCAGAGAGATACGCGTCAACAATGGATTCGTCGTCATTGGGTGCGAAAGTGGTTCAACTATGAATTTTTTCATCCTCGGTTTGCTCAAAAGTTTGCGTTTCATCCTCCATGGGGTGACTGCCGAGAGATTTCTCTCATAAAGCCAAAGGTTCCTCAAGAGAGACCACCTCCACCACAAAATGCTCATGAGTCCTCCCTTCGAACACCCGACTCTTATCCTGATGAGCTTGCTAAGCGTCAGCGCAATGCCATCAAGCGAGCTCAGAGGGCTGAAAAGCAAAAGGCCCGTGAAGAGGAAAACCTTCGCCTTCTCAAAGATGATGTGGAGAAGAAAAAGTCCGAAGGAAAATCTGAAGGTCGTTCTAAACAAAAGCATGATCCCAGTGCAGCTGCTAAGAGGAAGAGCGCACCAAAGAAGAAAAAGGCTGATCCTGCTGATGAAATGGAAATGAAAGATTCTTCGGCTGATGATGATGACCCTTCGCTCACCAAGGAAGAAGTTGTTGCTACTCTCAGCGAGGAAGTCAATATTACCACATCCACTGTGCTGCCTGATCTTCGGGTTAATTTGGTTCCAGAAGTGCCACCGAAGAAGATACCAGCGAGAAAAACCCCTGCTACCACTGTCACTATGAGACAGCATGTGAACACAACTCCTCACCCAGATGCTATCAATTTGAAGGATTTTGTAGTTGACACTCCTGTGAGTTCTGCCAAGCCAGGCGAAAGAATTCCCAAACCTGATTTGAAGAAAATCAAGGCGCCTACCGAGAAAGATGCTCCACAACCTGCTGCTCCGAAGGAGAAGGCTGCTAAGTTTGCGCCTACCTTGACTCAGCCATTGGCGTCTAAGCCTCCTTCCGAGCAAGTTCCTATCCAGCCTGCTCCAATTGTCCAGTCTGATGCCCCTCATTACTATGATCACATATTTATCATGGAACAGCTCGATAAATTTGTGGACAATCCATTCGATGGTGAAGTGGCCTCTCTGCCATCTCTGCTGAAGTTATCACACAAGCCACTTCCGTTGTTCAAGAACTAAGGGAAGACGCAGTTGAGATCAACTCTCTCTCTGCCGAGCTAATGGACCTTGATGAACGAATGAAAACTGCCTCTTCAAAATTTGTCATTAAACCACTCGAAGATTCCTACAAGGACATCAATCGCGCCATGACTCTCCTTCGTCACTGAAGGTTACGCTTTCACACGGATCTAGATGAGATTGTTCGCAAGATCTGCGATGAACATCAAGCCAAAGTCACTGGGTACAATGATTTGGTCAAGGGTCACATTGATCCAATTGCTCAGCAAAAAAAAAAAGCAACGGAAATGAATGGCAAAGAAAAATGCACCTCCTGCTCCGAAGGAACCGTCGCCTGTTCCCCAAGTTGCTCAGTCTCATCCTGCTCCGCAAGAAAAATCTCCTGCACCAGCTATTCCTTCGAACCCACCAGTCAAAGACTCGGATGCTCCTCCCTTGCCAAGGCCAACTGAATCAGTGCCTGTGGCATCCCCAGCTCGGGCTGATATTCCCTCGCAACAATCTGTTTTTGAGGAAGGTGAAATCCCTCGATCCGAGCCCCAAGCTTCTTCGGCTCCCGAAGCTCCGAAAGTCTCGTCACCTCCTATTGTCGAGCAACAACAGATTCCTGTGGCACAACCGCAACCACCTCCAGTGCATGATTCAGCCTCTGTGCCTAAAGTGGATGAACCTGTTCTATTGCCCACTGTCTCTACAGCACCCTCTGTTGTGTCTCATGCTCCGTCTCCACTCAAGTTATCCATCGACACAGCGACTCGAATACCTGATGTTGGTCCTTCCGAACGAAAATCTGTCTCTACTCGCCATACTAACTCGGTTGTATATGGTGATGAATATCTCACTCCTGAAGAAGAACTCAAATACCCGTTCCCTCGTGAAGAATTGCCCTTGTTCTCGTCAGGAGCAGGCGCCAAAGGACCTTTTTCAATCGGAATGCGCATCCCAAATTCTTTCAAGCTAGTCCGTATGATGGGCCGCGCACTTCGGAATCGCCTCGCTTCTGGACTAAGGAACAGGCCATCTATTACTCTTGGGTCCTCTATGAAAGCCGCAAGATATTTCCTCACGAATATCTGGACATCTCTGCAATGCGCAACATTGGCTGCTTCAATCAATTACTTCAGGATCTGGATGATTTCTGCCTCACCAAGGTCTTTGAATTTGAGCATCCTTGGAACAGAGAGATTATTCTTCAGTTCTATGCTACATTGTACATCTCTGGCGATGAATCTGATAGCTCCAAATGGATTATGGAGTGGATGACCGAAGGAAAACACATTAAATGCACTTCCACAGACTTTGTCTCGCAATTCCATTTCCCTCGTTTTGAGCATGGCAACACTGAAATTCGGGTCCATAACATTGATGTCATATCGGATGAAATTTTTCGGTGCACTATGGATCAAGAAAAGATTCGTGACTACACTGGTCCTCCTCGTCCAGAGCACTTAATGTTCGAGAATCAAACGCTATTCCACATGCTTTCTTACACCATTTGTCCTCTGGCGGGTATGAATCCAGACAAATCCATCTCAGATGTTCTTCGAAATGCTATCTATGCAATCTCAAGTAATGTTACCGTTGCTCTTAAAATCCGACCGTTGTGAACGTGTCGGTTGGCCATTGGCTGGACCGCGTGTCCAAAATGGTCATTTCCCATCAGGGAAGGCTGCGGCTATAAATAGCCATCCCGCACCGGCGTTGTCCGGCAGCTGCTCCGTTTGATTCTGAGAAGTTTGTTGGGCAACCCCCTCTCCGAGAGATTTGAGTTTAAAATCCACCGAGAGAAAACCCTAGAGCCGAAAAATTAGATAGTGGTTCAGCATCACTCGAATCGAAGTCTAGTACGCTCCGCCTATTACTCTTAAGAGCTGCGAACTCTCTAGACGGTTAAGTGTCAATTTCTTCAGAGACCAAGAGTAATTGTGGTTCTCGAGGAAGAAGTCTGTAAAGGTTCGGAGATCGCCTCAAGCATCTACCACGAGTAATCTGCATTGGTTGACGAACCTATTGTCAAGGAGAATAGGGTGAAGAGAGTTTAACTTCTGTGTTAAATCACAATCCCTCCAACCAGACGTAGTCCTTTTGCAGAAGGGCGAACTGGTCTACCAAATATCTTGTCGCCATCGAGCATCACTGGTTATCTCTGCTACTCTCTTTTACATTCGAACTGTACCATATGACATATTTCGATCATGTGAATTATCTCGATGCATGCCTTTAGTTTCCATTCGGTAGATTGTATTCGCTCACTGTATGCTGTTTTCTTTCGCTCCGCTGCTGGGTTCCGAGAGTTGCTCGGCTGAGAAGGGATCACGATTCGACCGATGTGCTATATGTTCAGACATTGGTGATGCATGTTTTTCAAAAAGTTTGACAGGATTTGTTACATCACAAAAAAGCAACAGGGTAACAAAAAGCTGACATAACTGAAATGGTAATGCCCACTGAGCTGCATCTTTTAAAGCATTCGACCACTCTCGGTCATCACCTAGGAGACCTAAAGCTTCACATGCAACATGGAATGTAGGATATTCTTGGCCTGACATAGTGCGAATATCAGTGAAGGAGGTTGGGCCTTTACGAACGTGGAGCAACATCCACAAATAGAATAATTCCCCCTGTAAATGGTTGACACGCGCAATTCGACCAATTTTCTTATGATGATCTTGATGATAATCCTAGTATTTATCTTGCTGGTGCCATGTCCAATATTTAGGAAATTCTATGTAGGTGTATTGTCGAGCAGCGGTGTGTTGCATATTAGCCTCTAACCATGCAATCAATTTAGTTGTCATATTTTTTGGGTCCTCAATTACTTCTTCCAGATTATCATATTCAGAGAAAATTACATTATTTTCAAGATGAATAGGGAGCCTTGCTACAGAAGGGTCTATATTGTGAATATCATACTCGAGCAACCGCCAAGTAGCATCATTTGGTGTGACACAATGACACTCTAAATAGTTATCAATTTCATTAACTATTTCGATT
This sequence comes from Elymus sibiricus, assembly GCA_039707655.1. NCBI lineage: Eukaryota > Viridiplantae > Streptophyta > Magnoliopsida > Poales > Poaceae > Elymus > Elymus sibiricus. The sequence continues at coordinate 478,372,953 of CM077668.1, forward strand.
GATGAATCTGATGCTGAAGACTTGGAGTGGAGGCCAATTCTAGCACAATCAAATCCTTTTGTAACATACTTGAAAAGATATTTGTGCATATTAACAAGATTAACCTTCTCTTCATTTATGTGTGCTTGATACTTAACCACCAGATCAACATTATGAGGAACAATGTATCTATTGCCAACGTCAACTTTATTTTTCCTAGCAGTTATTTCGTTGTTCGGTTGGGTATATTCAGTGAAACCATTCTCCTGGATAGTGGTTTGCTTACAGAAATCCTTTGGGTAAAATTTTGTGCATTTTCCTTCTGACATACATGGTGAAGACTGGTTTAGAGGGCCTCAAGGGCCATGCACCATAAAAGAAGATATAGCTTCATATCCTATTGGGTCTTTTGTAGGATCTGGCAACTGAGCAGAAATATTCGAATTTATCTTTTGTGCATCTAAGGGGGCTTCTTTGTCTAACCATATAATTATATGAACATGTGGGACGCCACATTTATGAAATTCAACTGTGTAGTAGATAACTACAGAAAGTACAATATTTTAATAACAATGATGCCCCCATTCATAATCATGCATTAACCATACACGCAGCATGCACGATCACGAACGGTGACTCCACTGTAGTATCACAACACAACTCTATGACACAAATGTTAAACATCAATCTTTATATTACAAACTAGGGCCGCGAGAATCCATAATACATCAGGCAGATAGGAAATAGGTCTGAGTATAGATGAGTTAAACAAGTTTTGCCTTAAGAAGGCTGAGCATAACAGCGACACTAAACCCAAAAGGCGCATGCCTCCTGCCTGGGACCTCCGAACTACTCGTCGTCGTTGATCTTCACATAGTAGTCTCCATCCTCGGGATCATCTGCCTCCACGGATCCAACATCTGAAAACAGCATCCGGGTTGTAGAAAAAGAATAGCAAAGCGATCATGAGTACTCTCATCCAAAGTACTCGCAAGACTTACATCAGAACTAAACTAGATATGCATCATTATCAAAGGAATAGGGCTATATCTTTGGACTACACTGCAGAAATGCCAGAATAAGGGGGATAAGTCCTATGCAACGAAGTCTGCCTCCATCTTTCAGCAATAGACGAGAATGAGAGCAACTTGCAACAATAGTAGAGTAATAACGGTAACAAGGTCATCAACCTCAACAACAATAGCACTACCCTGAGGTCCTTCCTCGATTCTCAACAATAGCACTACTCCAACTACTACTTGTCCGTGCCTCAACTATTCTGAGGGTTGTCATGCCGATGGCCTGCCCTATTTATGCAGTCTAGCTTGCATGTGGTAGTAAATTCCAAGCAACAATGGAGAAGCGAGGCTTTTCTAGCATTTTCGATCCGCTGCTCGGTATGATTATAGTACATATTTTGATATTTGTAATCGACTCCTCGGACTCGACACTCTGTGACACATGCATGCTGCTCTTCATCATGGACGACCTGAGAGAATGGATGATCAGTGCTTCATATTTTTCATCCGATTGAAATAAATCCTTAGATAATACAGTATTTTTTAGTGCATTGCTCTTCTTTTTTCCTCCTGACTTTAGTTTCTTTCCTATGCTAGCACTGGCTTGTGAGATGCCTCCATCAAGACCCTCCATTCCCATGATATGGCATGCAAGGTTGGGTAGATCGTGCAAGCATGGCTAGCATATGGAAGCAGCGCACCTGATGAAATCTCGATTCTCGAGAGGGAGAGAAGAACCTTGAGAATATATTGAAGGGGCACACGTGGGGAAGCCGCGGCTTGCCTGCTCCGCACCCCTGGTACCCTGCTCGATCCCATTGGTGCTCGCTATCGGTGCTTCCCTTCTCACGGCAAAAACTAAAATCGAAAGTAGCTAAGCCCCTCACCTCAACCAAAGCAGTAAAGGAAGCTAATTGTTTCAGAGTAGGAGGCTTGGAGCGTGGTCACCGTCGCCGCTGCATGCAAGGACATCAGAGCCAGATTCGTAGGCAAGATTTTGCGATGCTTGCGGCCCGCCCTGCTTCGAGCATATGCAACACGGTCGAACTGCTCTCGTGGAACCCGGCCACCGGCGACTCTGTGCAGCTCCCACATTGCACGCCCATCTGCAGCATCAACTGCGTCAGCTGCCACTGGTTTTCTGGGATGAGACTTGGATCGTTGTTTTACTCCAGGAAGAAAAGAGGAGGAGGTACCATGTATTCTGGTTGTGGAAACAGGCTTGGCAGGAGCGCACCAGATTGAATCTATACATGAAAGGAGAGGAACGTGGTGATGGTCTTTTTTTTTAGGAAACGTGCTTGTTGAATATATGGTTTGCACGTGTATTTTGTATTCTTGGCCCACCTCTTATTCATTGTATAGATGAGGTTGAGGCCCACCTTGTACATGATATATACGTGCGTTTGCACCCGATCAATACATCGAGTTGCATTGCCAAACCCTAGTCTTCTACATGATATCAGTTACCTCCCAATCCTAACCCTAACCCCCAGCCGCCGCCGCAGCCGCGACTCCCATCGCCGCTGCCGCCGCCGCCGCCACACTCTGCCACCGCCGCCGCTGCCTTACCTGCTGCCGCCGCCGCAGCCCTCCTCCACTGCTTCCGCCTGCTCCCCACTTTCCCACCACCGCCGCTGCCCCCATCTACCGCAGCCGCCGCGCCTCTCCTTCTCCTTCGTCATGGGTTCCCCCGGTTCTTCCATATCCAACCGCACCAACCCGTTCGCTGGTCCCGATCCCGTGCTCATCCGCGACCTCGACATCCTTCCTCGCGTTCCTGTCGTCCTCGACCACCACACCTCCACCTACTATGCCTGGAAAACCTACTTCTCTCTCGTCTTCCGTTAGTATAGTCTCCATGATCACGTCGATGGCTCCGTGGACTCCAGTCTCATGGTGAACGACGATGAGTGGATGACCATCGACGCCACTCTCATCCGCTGGTTCTACACCACCATCTCGAAGGACCTCTTTCACACGGTGGTATGAGATGAGGATGATGCTCACGCCGTCTGGACCAAGCTCAACGGTCTCTTCACCGACAACAAACTTCAGCGCAAGGTCTTCCTTCAAGGCGAGTTTTTTGGGTGCCAGCAGCACGACTCATCCATTGACGATTATTGCATGCGCCTCAAGAAGCTCTCCGACGAGCTCCGTGACCTTGGCGAGAAGGTCTCCGATGAGCTTCTCATCAGCACCCTCACCGCCGGCCTGAACGAGGAATTCGGGAACGCCGCCTCCAACCTCACCCTCATCCCCGATCCGACATTTCCCTAGGTTGTGGCATATCTGAAACTGGAGGAACGGCGGATAAAAATGGCCCGCACCCGGGCCACCCATACCGCCCTCACTACCGGCACGTCCCGCGGCGGCGCCGCACCCGCCCCGGTCCCCCCTCAGCAGCGGCCCGCCCGGGGCCCCTATCCGCAGCCGCCGGCGCGGTTTCTTCCTCCACCGCCGCCGCCGCCGCAGGCGGCCCCCGCTGATCGCCGCCGTGGCGACCGCCGTGGCCGCAAGCAGCAGCCGGCTGGCGCCCAGGGAGGGGCGCCGCGCCAACAGCAGCAGCAGTACCAGCCGGCCCCCTGGCATGCCGGGCATAACCCATGGACCGGCGTCATCCATGCGTACTCCATGCCTGTCTCGCGCGCCCCCGTTCCCGGCCTCTTCGTTACCCGCCCCGCTGTGCATCAGGCGCTCCTTGCCGCCCAGCAACCGTACGCGCAGCCGCCGTCATACGGGTCGTCTCTGGTGTACGGACCGCCGCAGCCCTATGGGCCGCTGCAACCGTCCGACGGGCTTCCCCCGCTGCTCCCGGCGCCCCAGCAGCAGCCGCTGCCATCGGCGCCTCCACTTCCCCCGGCGCCCTGGGATCCGGCCCTTCTAGCGGCCTTTCACTCCGCCCCTACGCCAACAAACTACACCGGCGGTGGTGACTGGTATATGGATACTGGAGCTACGGCTCACATGTCTTCTCATCCCGGTAACCTCCATACTTCCTATCCCGTCCATACTTCCACTCGTATCACTGTCGGTGATGGTTCCTCCCTTCCGATTACACATGTTAGCCATGCTACTTTTCCATCTACATCTACGCCTTTGTCGTTATCTAACATACTTGTCTCTCCTAATCTCATAAAGAACCTTGTTTCTGTCCGTTCTTTTACTCGTGAAAATCCTGCCACCGTTGAATTTGACGAGTTTGATTTTTCTGTTAAGGATTCTCGCACCCGGATGGTGCTCCACCGATGTGACAGCCCCGATGAGCTCTACCCGGTCCACTCGTCTGCCTCCACCGCCACCGCCGCTCCCGTCGCTCTCTCCACCGGTGTGGACCTCTGGCATGCTCGCTTGGGACATCCCAACCCCGCCACCCTTCGTCATATACTTCGGAGTTTTTCTTTCACTTGTAATAAAATCGATGATCATACTTGTCATGCTTGCCGTCTTGGCAAACATGTTCGTCTTCCTTTTAGCACTTCGTCGCATGTCGCATCATACCCGTTTGAGTTAATTCATAGTGATGTGTGGACCTCTCCAGTTGCAAGTAATACGGGCTATCTTTATTATCTTGTTATCCTTGATGATTTTTCGCACTATGTGTGGACCTTCCTGTTGCGGCGAAATTCCGATGTTATATCCACTCTCACCGCATTTTACTCCTATGTCTTCACGCAGTTTGGACGTCCCATTCATGCGTTGCAAACCGACAACGGGAAGGAGTTTGATAACCTCGCTACCCGCAATCTTATTACCACACATGGCATGATCTTTCGTCTCACTTGCTCGTACACTTCGCAACAAAATGGGCGCGCCGAGCGTGTTCTTCGCACTCTTAATGACTGCGTTCGCACGCTCCTTTTTCATGCCAACGTGCCACCACGTTTTTGGCCGGACGCCCTCGCCACCGCATCACTTCTTCTTAATATTCGACCTTGTCGCACTCACGGGAATTTTGTGCTTCATCACCCCTTGTTCGGCACTCCACCGACTTACGATGAGTTACGCATCTTCGGCTGTCTTTGCTACCCTAGCATCGCTTCCACCACTCCTCACAAGCTTGCTCCTCGCTCCTTGGCTTGCAGCTTCATCGGCTATCCACCGAACACCAAAGGCTATCGCTGCTACGATCCTATCTCACATCGCGTGATCACTTCACGACACGTTTACTTTGATGAGAAGGTTTTTCCCTTTCAGCAGGTACCTCCGGTTGTTGCGTCCTCGCCGGTCCCAAGGTGCCCCTCGACGCCTTCCTCTGGTGGTGGCCGCTCGCGAGCTGCTCTTGGGCTGCCTCCTGGTTTTGAGGCCACCCCTCGTGCCGTGGGTCTAGTACCTCCCCACGCGGCTGCCTCAGTGGACCCGTCCCTTGTTGGGTCGGCCACGCCGACTGCGGTGCCCTCTGCGTCCCCGGCGCCTTCAGCGGCGCCCTCGGCGTCCCCCTCCGCCGGTGCATCATCACCCGGCACCTCGCCCGCGACGGGTTCTTCCTCAGCATCGTCACCCGTCGCTGCGCCGGACCCGCTGTCCCGCCCGCTGATTCGGTCTCGGGCTGGCATTCATCGCCCGAACATGCGGTATACCAGCGATGACTGTTGGGGAACGTTGCATGGGAAACAAAATTTTTCCTACGCACACACAAGATCTATCCATGGTGATGAGCATCTACGAGAGGGAGAGTGAATCTACATACCCTTGTAGATCGCTAAGCGGAAGCGTTAAGAAACGCGGTTGATGTAGTCGAACGTCTCCGCGATCCAAATCGCAAGTCGTCCCTCGATCCGATCACGAACTAGTGCCGAACGGACGGCACCTCCGCGTTCAACACACGTACGGCTTGATGACGCCTTCACCTCCTCGATCCAGCGAGCGATGGTGAAGTAGTAGATGAGTTCCGGCAGCACGACGGCGTGGTGATGGTGGTGAGGAACAATCTCTGCAGGGCTTCGCCAAGCACTACGGAGATTATGACGGAGGAACTAGAGGGTTAGGGTTGCCGCACACGGCTTGGGGAAATCTTGATGTGTTCCGGGTGCTAGCCCTGCCCCTCTATTTATATGTTGAGCCCTGGGGTCGAAACTTGGAGAAAGAGCCTCCTCAAAGTCGGTTTGGCCCGCAAGGCAAGAGTCCTGCTCGGACTCCAGGACCAGACGCCAGGGTCCTCGGCGTCTGGCCCCTGACCTCCGCAAAACTTCCTTTTTCACCTTCCTAAAGCCTCGTGGGCTTTACCCCTTGGCCCAAATAAAGTGTTCTCGTACCCTAACATTTCGGGAAACATCCGAAACTCCTTCCGGTGAATTCCAGAACCCTTCCGGAGACCAAACACTATTATCCCATATATCAATCTTTACCTCCGGACTATTCCAGAGCTCCTCGTCATGTCCGGGATCTCATCCGGGACTCCGAACAACTTTCGGTCACCAACATAACAACTCAACTATACTTATATCGTCACCAAACGTTAAGTGTGTAGACCCTGCGGGTTCGAGAACTATGTAGACATGACCGAGACACCTCTACGGTCAATAACCAATAGCGGGACCTGGATGCCCATACTGGTTCCTACATATTCTACGAAGATCTTTATCGGTCGAACCTCTATGTCAAGGATTCAGTTAATCCCGTATGCTGTTCCCTTTGTTCTTCGGTATGTTACTTGCCCGAGATTCGATCGTCGGTATCTCTATACCTAGTTCAATCTCGTTACCGGCAAGTCTCTTTACTCGTTCCGTAATACAAGATCTCGTGGCTAACTCTTTAGTCACATTGCTTGCAAGGCTCATTGTGATGTTGTATTACCGAGTGGGCCCTGAGATACCTCTCCGTCACACGGAGTAACAAATCCCAGTCTTGATCCATGCCAACCCAACAGACATCCTCGGAGATACCTGTAGAGCACCTTTATAGTCACCCAGTTACGTTGCGACGTTTGATACACACAAGGTACTCCTCCGATGTCAGGGAGTTGCATGATCTCATGGTCATAGGAACAGATACTTGACATGCAGAAAACAATAGCAATAAACTGACACGATCATATGCTATGTTTACAGTTTGGGTCTTGTCCATCACATCATTCTCCTAATGATCTGATCCCGTTATCAAACGACATCTCATGTCCATGGCTAGGAAACCTTCGCCATCTTTTGATCAACGAGCTAGTTAACTAGAGGCATACTAGGGACACAGTGTTGTCTATGTACCCACACATGTATTTGAGTTTACAATCAATACAATTATAGCATGGATAATAAACGATTATCACGAACAAGGAAATATGATAATAACTAAATTATTATTGCCTCTAGGGCATATTTCCAACAGTCTCCCACTTGCACTAGAGTCAATAATCTAGTTCACATCACCATGTGATTTACATTGTTCTAACACCCAATGAGTTCTGGGGTTCGATCATGCTTTGCATGTGAGAGAGGTCTTTAGTCAACGGGCCTGTGACATTCAGATCCGTGTGTACTTTGCAAATCTCTATGTCATACTATAGACACTTCTACCACACTCCACTTGGAGCTATTCCAAATGGCTGCTCCACTATATGTATCCTGACTGCTACTCAGAGTCGTCCGGATAGGTGTCAAAGCTTGCATCGACGTAACCCTTTACGACGAACTCTTCATCACCTCCATAATTGAGAAATATTTCCTTAGTCCTCTAGTTACTAAGGATAATCTTGACCGCTGTCCAGTGATCCACTCCTGGATCACTCTTGTACCCCTTGACAGAATCATGGCAAGGCACACATCAGGTGCGGTACACAGCATGGCATACTATACAGAGCCTATGGATAAGGCATAGGGGATGACCTTCGTCCTTTCTCTTTCTTCTGCCGTGGTCAAGGTTTGAGTCTCACTCAACTCCACACCTTACAAATCAGGCAAGAACTCTTTCTTTGACTGATCCATTTTGAACTCTTTCAAAATCTTGTCAAGGTATGTACTCATTGAAAGTCTTATCAGACGTCTTGATCTATCTCTATAGATCTTGATGCCCAATATTTAAGTAGCTTCATTCCAGGTCTTCCTTTGAAAAACTCCTTTCAAACGACACTTTATGCTTTCCAGAAATTCAACATTATTTCCGATCAACAATATGTCAACCACATATACTTATCAGAAATTCTATAGTGCTCCCACTCTCTCTATTGTAAATACAAGTTTCTCATAAACTTTGTATAGACATAAAAACTTTGATCACCTCATCAAAGTGTATATTCCAACTCCGAGATGCTTGCTCCAGTCCATAGAAGGATCGCTGGAGTTTGCATACATTTTAGCATCCATAGGACTGACAAAACCTTCCGGTTGTATCACATACAACCTTTCCTTACGGATACCGTTAAGGAAACAATGTTTTGACATCCATCTGCCAGATTTCAAAATTGAAAAATGCAGCAACTGCTAACATGATTCCAATAGACTTTAGCATCGCTATGGGTGAGAAAGTCTCATCGTAGTCAACTCCTTGAACTTGTGAAAAACCCTTTGCCACAAGTCGAGCTTTATAGACGGTGACATTACCGTCCACGTCCGTCTTCCTCTTAAAAAATCCATTTGTTCTGAATGGCCTTACGCCCTTCAGGTAATACTTCCAAAGCCCATACTTTGTTTTCTTACATGGATCCCATCTCGGATTTCATGGCCTCTAACCATTTCTCGGAATCCGGGCCCATCATCGCTTCTCCATAGCTCGTAGGTTCATCGTTGTTCAACAACATGACCTCTAAGACAGGGTTGCCGTACCACTCAGGAGCAGTACGCGTCCTTGTCGACCCACGAGGTTCGATAGTATCTTGATCCGAAGTTTCATGATCATCATCATTAACTTCCTCTTCAACTAACGTAGGCTCCACAGAAACAACTTTCTGCGCTGCGCTACTCTTTGGTTGAAACAAAGGTTCAACAACCTCATCAAGTTCTATCTTCCTCCCACTCAATCTTTCGAAAGAAACTTTTTCTCGAGAAAGGACCCGTTTTAGCAACAAACACTTTGTGCTTGGATCTGAGATAGAAGGTTCACCCAACTGTTACGTTAGGGTATTCTATGAAGATGCATTTGTCCGCTTTGGGTTCGAGCTCATTAGGTGAAAACCCTTTTTCACATAAGCGTCGCAGCCCCAAACATTAAAAAATGACAGCTTAGGTTTCCGCCAAACCAAAATTCATACGGTGTCATCTCAACGGACTTATGGTGCCCCTTTTAAAGTGAATGTGGTTGTCTCTAATGCATAACCCTAAAACGATAGTGGTAAATCGATAAGAGACATCATAGTTCGCACCATATCTAATAGAGCACAACTACGACGTTCGGACACACCATCACACTATGGTGTTCCAGGTGGCGTGAGTTGTGAAACAACTTCCACATTGTCTTAAGTTATATACCAAACTCGTAACTCAGATATTTACCTCCACGATCATATCGTAGACATTTTATCTTCTTGTCACGATGATCTCAAACTTCACTCTGAACTTTTCAAACGATTCAGACTTGTGTTTCATTAAGTAAATATACACTATATCTACTCAAATCATCAGTGAAGGTAAGAAAATAACGATATCCACCGCCCACTACAAAACTCACTGGACCGCATACATCAACATGTATCATTTCCAATAAGTCAATTGCCCGCTCCATCATACCGGAAAACGGGGTTTTAGTCATCTTGCCCATGAGGCATGGTCCGCATGTCTCAACCAATTCGAAATCGAATGAGTCCAAAGATCCATCAGCATGGAGTTTCTTCATGCGTTTTACACCAATATGACATTTAGCGGCAGTGCCACAAGTATGTGGTACTATCATTATTAACTTTGTATCTTTTGGCATCAATATTATGAACATGTGTATCACTACGATCAAGATTCAATAAACCATTCTCATTGGGTGCATGACCATTGAAGGTATTATTCATGTAAACGGAATAACCATTATTCTCTAACTTGAATGAATAACCGTATTGCAATAAACATGATCTAATCACGTTCATGCTCAACGCAAACACCAAATAACATTTATTTAGGTTCATCACTAATCCCAAAGGTAGAGAGAGCGCGCGATGGTGATCACATCAACCTTGGAAACACTTCCAACACTCATCGTCACCTCACCCTTAGCCTCCGTTTATTCCGTAGCTTTTATTTCGGGTTACCAACACTTAGCAACCGAACCGGTATCTAATACCCAGGTGCTACTAGGAGTACTAGTAAGGTACACATCAATAACACGTATATCAAATATACTTCTGTCGACGTTGCCAACCTTCTTATCTACCAAGCATCTAGGGTTGTTCCACTTCAGCAACCGTTCTCCTCATAATAGAAGCACTCAGTCTCGGGTTTGGGTTCAACCTTGGGTTTCTTTACTGGAGCAGCAGCTGGCTTGCCATCCATGAAGTATCCCTCCTTGCCCTTGCCCTTCTTGAAACTAGTAGTTTTACTAACCATCAACACTTGATGCTCCTACTTGATTTCTACCTTCGCGGGGTCAAACATCGCGAATAGCTCAGGGATCATTATTTCCATCTCTGGCCTTTTATAGTTCATCACGAAGCTCTAGTAGCTTAGTGACAGTGACTTGGAGAACTATACCAATCACTATCTTATCTGGAAGATCAACTTCCACTCGATTCAAGCAATTGTAGTACCCAGACAATCTGAGCACATGCTCAACGATTGAGCTATTCTCCATCATCTTGCAGGCAAAGAATCTTGTTGGAGGTCTCATACCTCTCAACACGGGCACGAGCCTGAGATCCCAATTTCATCTCTTAGAACATCGCATATGTTCCGTGACATTCAAAACATTTTGGAGCCTCAATTCTAAGCCGTAATGCATGACGCACTGAACTATCAAGTAGTTATCAGAACGTGCCTGTCAGATGTTCACAACATCTACAGACGACGCTTGAGGGGGTGGCGCACCGAGCGGTGCATTAAGGACATAAGCCTTCTGTGCAGCATTGAGGACAATCCTCAGATCACGGACCCAGTCCGCATTATTGCTACCATCATCTTTCAAATCTATTTCTCTAGGAACATATAAAAATTCAAGGGAGCTACAGCGCGAGCTAGTAATCTACAACATAATTTGCAAAGACATTTTGACTATGTTCATGATAATGAGTTTAGTTAATCATATTACTTAAAAACTCCCACTCAAATTGACATCCCTCCGGTCATTCGAGTGTCACATGATCCAAATCCACCAACTCAAGTCCGATCATCACGTGAGTTGAGGTGGTTTCAATGGTGAACATCTTCATGTTGATCATATCTACTATATGACTCATGTTCGACCTTTCGGTCTCTTGTGTTCCGAGGCCATGTCTGTACATGCTAGGCTCGTCAAGTTTAACCCGAGTGTTCCACACGTGCAACATGGCTTACACCCGTTGTATGTGAACGTAGAGTCTATCACACCCGATCATCAGGGCGTGTCTCGAAACGACGAACTTTCGCAACGGTGCACACTCGGGGAGAACACAATTTATCTTGAAATTTAAGTGAGGGATCACCTTATAATGCTACCGTCGTCCTAAGCAAAATAAGATGCATAAAATGATTAACATCACATGCAAATCATAAGTGACATGATATGGCCATGAACTCGTGCTTTTGATCTCCATCTCCAAAGCACCGGCATGATCTCCATCGTCACCGGCATGACACCATGATCTCCATCAACGTGTCGCCATGAGGTTGTCGCGCCGACTGTTGCTTCCACGACTATTGCTAACGTTTAGCGATAAAGTAAAGCATTACATAGCGATTAATGATTGACACGCAGGTCATACAATAATTAAAGACAACTCTATGGCTCCTACCAGTTGCCGTACTCATCGACATGCAAGTCGTGATATTCTATACAACACATGATCATCTCATACATCACATATATCTCATCATGTAATTGGCCATATCACATCACAACATACCCAGCAAAAACAAGTTAGACGTCCTCTAATTGTTGTTGCAAATTTTACGTGGCTGCTACGGGTTTGCAAGAACCGTTCTTACCTACGCAAAACCACAACGTGGTGTAGTGATTGCTTTTTGATCTTCTAAAAGAACCCTCTTCATTGAAATTGATTCAACTAAAGTGAGAGAGACAGACACCCGCTAGCCATCTTTATGCAACAAAGTTACATGTCAGTTGAAGGAACCTGTCTCGCGTAAGCGTACGCGTAATGTCGGTCCAGGCCGCTTCATCTCACAATACCGCCGAATCAAGTATCAACTAGTAATGGCAAGCAATATGTATACACCCACGCCCACAACTCGTTTGTGTTCTACTCGAGATCTCATCTACGCATAGACCTAGCTCATGATGCCACTGTTGGGGAACGTTGCATGGGCAACAAAATTTTTCCTACGCACACACAAGATCTATCCATGGTGATGAGCATCTACGAGAGGGAGAGTGAATCTACATACCCTTGTAGATCGCTAAGCGGAAGCGTTAAGAAACGCGGTTGATGTAGTCGAACGTCTCCGCGATCCAAATCGCAAGTCGTCCCTCGATCCGATCACGAACTAGTGCCGAACGGACGGCACCTCCGCGTTCAACACACGTACGGCTTGATGACGCCTTCACCTCCTCGATCCAGCGAGCGATGGTGAAGTAGTAGATGAGTTCCGGCAGCACGATGGCGTGGTGATGGTGGTGAGGAACAATCTCTGCAGGGCTTCGCCAAGCACTACGGAGATTATGACGGAGGAACTAGAGGGTTAGGGTTGCCGCACACGGCTTGGGGAAATCTTGATGTGTTCCGGGTGCTAGCCCTGCCCCTCTATTTATATGTTGAGCCCTGGGGTCGAAACTTGGAGAAAGAGCCTCCTCAAAGTCGGTTTGGCCCGCAAGGCAAGAGTCCTGCTCGGACTCCAGGACCAGACGCCAGGGTCCTCGGCGTCTGGCCCCTGGCCTCCGCAAAACTTCCTTTTTCACCTTCCTAAAGCCTCGTGGGCTTTACCCCTTGGCCCAAATAAAGTGTTCTCGTACCCGAACATTTCGGGAAACATCCGAAACTCCTTCCGGTGAATACCAGAACCCTTCCGGAGACCAAACACTATTATCCCATATATCAATCGTTACCTCCGGACTATTCCAGAGCTCCTCGTCATGTCCGGGATCTCATCCGGGACTCCGAACAACTTTCGGTCACCAACATAACAACTCAACTATACTTATATCGTCACCAAACGTTAAGTGTGTAGACCCTGCGGGTTCGAGAACTATGTAGACATGACCGAGACACCTCTACGGTCAATAACCAATAGCGGGACCTGGATGCCCATACTGGTTCCTACATATTCTACGAAGATCTTTATCGGTCGAACCTCTATGTCAAGGATTCAGTTAATCCCGTATGCTGTTCCCTTTGTTCTTCGGTATGTTACTTGCCCGAGATTCGATCGTCGGTATCTCTATACCTAGTTCAATATCGTTACCGGCAAGTCTCTTTACTCGTTCCGTAATACAAGATCTCGTGGCTAACACTTTAGTCACATTGCTTGCAAGGCTCATTGTGATGTTGTATTACCGAGTGGGCCCTGAGATACCTCTCCGTCACACGGAGTAAAAAATCCCAGTCTTGATCCATGCCAACCCAACAGACATCCTCGGAGATACCTGTAGAGCACCTTTATAGTCACCCAGTTACGTTGCGACGTTTGATACACACAAGGTACTCCTCCGATGTCAGGGAGTTGCATGATCTCATGGTCATAGGAACAGATACTTGACATGCAAAAAACAATAGCAATAAACTGACACGATCATATGCTATGTTTACAGTTTGGGTCTTGTCCATCACATCATTCTCCTAATGATGTGATCCCGTTATCAAATGACATCTCATGTCCATGGCTACGAAACCTTCACCATCTTTTGATCAACGAGCTAGTTAACTAGAGGCATACTAGGGACACAGTGTTGTCTATGTACCCACACATGTATTTGAGTTTCCAATCAATACAATTATAGCATGGATAATAAACGATTATCACGAACAAGGAAATATGATAATAACTAAATTATTATTGCCTCTAGGGCATATTTCCAACAATGACTATCTTCTCGCTGCTTCTACCTCCGCGCCGTCACCTCTCCCATCGTCAGCTCGAGCCGCCCTCCGGGATCCTCATTGGCTCGCTGCGATGCAGGAAGAGTTTGACGCTCTCCAGAGGAACCGCACCTGGCAGCTCGTCCCTCGGCCTCCACACGCCAATGTCATCACTAGCAAATGGGTCTTCCGCCACAAGACTCGTCTGGACGGCACTATCGAGCGCTACAAGGCACGTTGGGTGGTTCGTGGCTTCCGCCAGCGTGTTGGCGTTGACTTCACTGAGACATTTGCGCACGTGGTTAAGCCGGGCACGATCCGCACCGTCCTTCAGCTTGCGGTCTCTCGTGCCTGGCCTGTGCATCAGATGGATGTCTCCAACGCCTTTCTCCACGGTCATCTTTCCGAACAGGTGTATTGCCAGCAGCCCACAGGCTTCGTCGATGCTATTCATCCAGACTATGTGTGCTTGCTCTCCCGGTCCTTTTATGGCCTAAAGCAAGCGCCTCGTGCTTGGTACCAGCGTATCGCCGGTTTTCTTCAGCAGCTTGGGTTCTCCGTCACTCGATCGGATGCCTCGCTGTTTTTCTGTCATCACGGCCATGCGACTGTCTACCTGCTACTCTACGTCGACGACATTATCTTAACAGCCTCATCCATCGAGCTTCTCCACCAGCTTACTACTCAGTTGCGTGATGAGTTTGCTATCAAGGATCTGGGTGCCTTGCACTATTTTCTTGGCATTGAGGTGGTTCGGTGACCAGATGGGTTTTTCCTTCATCAACAGAAGTATGCACATGAGTTGCTTGAGCGCGCCGGCATGCTCAACTGCAAACCAGTTGCTACTCCTGTCGATACGAAGGCAAAGCTCTCTACTCTTGATGGCTCTCCTGCGTTGGATGCTCCGTTTTACCGCTCTATTGTTGGTGCTCTTGAGTACCTGACACTCACCAGACCGGACTTGCAGTATGCAGTTCAGCAGGTGTGCCTTCATATGCACTCCCCGCGTGACTCTCATTGGAACCCGGTGAAGCGGATTTTACGGTATATTCGAGGCACTATGGCTCTCGGATTGACATTGATGGCATCTTCGTCTTTGGATATGGTGGCGTATTCTGATGCTGACTGGGCTGGCTATCCCGACACGCGCCGCTCCACCTCCGACTACTGCGTCTACCTCGGTCCCTCCCTCATCTCGTGGTCGTCTAAACGACAACCTACGGAATTGCGCTCAAGCGCGGAGGCTGAGTACGGAGCAGTCGCCAACGCAGTTGCCGAGTGCTCTTGGCTTCGACAGCTGTTACAGGAGTTGCATCATGACGTCTCCCAGGCTACGTTGGTATATTGTGATAATGTATCCGCCGTCTACCTTTCCGCCAACCCCGTTCATCATCGTCGGACAAAGCACATCGAGCTCGATATTCATTTTGTGCGCGAACAGGTGGCCCTTGGACGCATTCGGGTTCTTCATGTTCCGACAACACAACAGTTCGCAGATGTGATGACTAAGGGATTGCCTACTCCCACCTTTGAGGAGTTCAGGTCCAGTCTCTGTGTCTCTGGCGACGCTTCGACTGCGGGGGGTGTTGAATATATGGTTTGCACGTGTATTTTGTATTCTTGGCCCACCTCTTATTCATTGTATAAATGAGGTTGAGGCCCACCTTGTACATGATATATACGTGCGTTTGCACCCGATCAATACATCGAGAGTTGCATTGCCAAACCCTAGTCTTCTACAGTGCTGATGGTACTGTTTCTTGTGAGACATGATCTCTTATAACGTCGTTTGTTTTTCTTGTGAGATCTCGACTCTTATAATGTTTTTTCTAAGGAAAATATTGATTTTTTTTCTGATGTTAATTATGTGCAGGTTGGGTCAGCTTGACATCCAGATTGGATCTTTTTTTGCGACAGGGGTAACATAAATCGGAGGGTTAAGATAGATCAATTACATAGATCGAACGATAAAGAATGGTTAAGATATTTTTAATGGTGTGGATTAACGTGGAGCTTTGTATGATGCCTCCAATTAGTAAATATAAGATTTTCATTTATTAAAGGATAGATCATTAATTTCACAATTATAGACACTACTGCTTTTTGACGGAAAAATTGGAAATAACTAGACAAGTCCCCGCACGTTGCTGCACGAATTGATGGCAATATGTTTAGATGAGACTTGGTTGTGTGAAACATGAATATTCCGATTAACAATATGAGCATGAAAATAGAAATATATGAGGTTTACTGTACTTGATTAGTTTATTGCTGCAAAATAGTTTTGGAACATAAGTAGCATAATGTGGGTTTAAAATTCCTTGGAGTTGTCCACGCGGGTGTCTTCTTCATTGAGGACAATTTGGACATGTGGGGTTCCTTTCTTCATGTACTCGAAGATGTATTTGCTAGACCTGAATGGATGTTCTTAGGTTAGCTTTGTTGTATTGTCTTGACGTGCGACGTTGTCTCTGAAAGCGATCCATGTTGGCAATTTCGTAGCATTCTTCATGTTGCAATAGCGTCCATGTACTTCTCGTGAGTTTTTCTTGATGTATGAGTTGATGAAGAGGGCAGAACATTCTTTGGTGTGTAAGGTTGCATCCTGTAGAAAAGTAGCCAAGCCAATTGATAATAAAACGGAGAGCATGCATCATTTATCAACTAATCTCATAATAAATAAACAGTCTATATTCATGGGTACCAGATATGTGTCATGGCGTGTCTTGGGCCCAATGTTACCTGAAATCACGCTTAAATAGTCCCTATCTACTCAGCCATGTGGCTGTGTCCTAGATAATAAGGGTCATAATGAAAACCAGCGACCTTGCAAAATAATTCTTATGCAGTGGAAATAAATAATATAATGCAACATAGTGTAACATGTAGATGCTATACTATCCATGACCCACTTTTAATTGCATGGTAGTTTGAAGTACTACCAGAAATTAGCATATGGCTAATTCATCTAGTAAACCATGGTGCATTATAGCGCTTGTGAGTGTTGTGATACCTGTTAGAGTTGTTGGCATCATCCTTGCAAAAATCAATTCTTCTTTTTGCTCCGGAACTGATTTGAATGTACATTATAAATAAGAAAGTAAGTTTGATCAGAGGAATTCAATAAGCATGGAGGTTCGTGAAGCATTATACACATCAACATACAAAACAGGGCAAGCATTTGATTTACCAAACAAAAATCTAAAAGGTTGAAATGTTTAATCTCAATTTCACCATGGACTTTTTAAGACCAAGATAATCTTCAAAGAATGACATTGAAGATGAAGAACTAAGCATTTGATTTACCAAACAAAAATCTAAAAGGTTGAAATGTTTGAACTCAATTTATCTGGATTGATTTTCTTTTGTAGTGAACTAGTGATAGTTGTTTGCTTATCACTTGGAGGTGTATTGTTGTAGGAGGCCTCTTGTTGCTGTGCAATTGCACTGAGAAATAATATAGATAATATTGATT
Source organism: Elymus sibiricus (assembly GCA_039707655.1). NCBI lineage: Eukaryota > Viridiplantae > Streptophyta > Magnoliopsida > Poales > Poaceae > Elymus > Elymus sibiricus. The sequence continues at coordinate 478,390,501 of CM077668.1, forward strand.
AAAAAATCTGGATGTAATGTTTTGTGAATATATTTTGAGAATTAGAATTGATAAATGGTTGGGAACCTCTGAGCAATTATGACAGATGAAGTTGGAACAGCCAGTAGGTTTGTACCTTGTGCTGACTAAAAAGTCTTCAGATGCCAACTTAGCAGGATGATATACCAAGGTAATGAGTATCAAAAAGTGGTTACCTTTGGAGCAGTTAGCAGAGGCACTGATTTGGTATAGTCCATGTGGAAACTTTTCTTTAGGACGTATTTTATAGGGTACTTGGCAGCCGAATCAATATTCATTCCTATGTAGAATAGCCTTTCTTTACCAATGGCATTATCCAAGGCAATGACATGATCCACAGCATCTATCTTCATGTTCATAGAAACTTGTTCAGCTTGACGCTCAACTAAGTCATCAGCTATTTTAGAGAATGCAACTGCATCCAAACTTGCTGAGCTATCTGTTAGTGTAACATGAAGTTTGTACCTGAAGGATGGTAGAATTGTTAGTGACATGAATAAGAGAAAAGCAATTTACAAGGATTAGGAGGATGTGTTGTACATTGGGCATGGAACAGGAAATTGGCAGGCACATGTTGGGGTATCCGACATGTTGTTGTAACCTTTTCTGCAACGCTTGCATGCTTTGTAGTACCATTTGACAGATGGTATAATAGATGTCACTTTTACCATAGTAATGAAGGTTGCTCCTCCCTTATGGCAAAAAAGGTTGGAGCATCAATCATATTTTTTTTGATAGAGAGGTTAAAAAAATCAACCATCTTGGAAAGTATTGACTTGAAAAGATGTGGTTGGCAAGGTAGATATTTGTTCAATGGTATATAACTTGCCTGCTGCTTCAAGTGGAGATAGCTGTGCGACTTGAGGGAGATGCTTTTGTAGAGTTGGACATTTCCATTGGTAGCTTCAAATGATTTTCATATATGGTATTAGTATGTTGTACTGCCGAACAATATTTTTTAGGTAAATAGCAGAGAGAGGGAGAACCTACTGCGGTATTTTTGAACTTCAGGTATATCAAGGTCAAGATATATCTGTGTTGTCGAGGTTGAAGATCCTTGTATCATACCTATAAGATTATTTGGTTAATAGGATGTTTAAATAAATCCATTCATTTTTCCTTTAAGCAAGCTCGTTTGATAATTCACCTGTAAACTTTGTAAAGTTGCAGTTATACCAGCAAAAATGGCTATCACAATTCCTTCTTGAGATTTGTGAAGTACTGCCTCTTCATCAAATGATTCTCCATGCTTGCCCCATAGAACTACTTGCATATGTTCACTAAAAAAGCAAGGTAAACTTATTCAATCACAGGAGAAAGGGTCATTAAGGAAAAAAATTAAGTGACATCAGTTGCAAGGAAGACAAACTGTAAGTTGCGAATTTTGACCTTTCGAAGTTTGTTCTGAGATGTTGGGCTGGCATAGTCATATGGACCAACATCATTGATTACTCCAATTATATCTAAACGGACAAAGTATGTATAAAAATTTAATAAGCATTATAGCGATAAGGAGATAACTAAGGCAACCACACATTACCTAGGAGTAGTTTCGAATCAATTGCTTTTCTTGGCAGCTGATCAAATGGACAAAAGTGGAAGGAAACTGTGGGAATATTTGCTCCATTTGACTATAGCGGATGGACCTTTGTGTCATGTTTGAATTGCAGCATGTAGTTCTAATGGTGATAGACATATGATTTGCTTATGCTATCAATAACTACAATATCTGAAATAATGTAGGTAGATCCTTCAGATAGCAAGCCGCAAAATTGTTTTCCGAATTTTTTGGGCACACTGATCTGTGCCATGTTACCCTACAAAATAGTTGAAAGAATTAAATGTGATATGTAAAGGTAGTACCATGTTGAGTACAAATGTGAATGTGTAATTTGAAGTAGACAACTATACTTACACCTTCATCTAAGAGAATACCATCAATGCTTATCAAAGCATCCCCATATCTGGGATTCATGTTTTTAGCATCCCAAAGCTTTATTAGGCATGCAAACATCCCCACAGTTTTGCTGTCCTACAGTGATGCTTTTAAGTGTTGTAGTTGACCCCATAGCTCTGATATATTTGAATGAATAAGAAGTTTTCTAGCAAAAAATTATGGTATGCGCAAAATATTTAGAACATATTTCTGAAATTTGAGGCATATCATAAAATACCTTTCTGTTTTAGCTTCTATGCCTATTAATTTGACTGAATACCTTGGCATATACTACATTCTGTGTGCAATGTTCATAAGAAACTGGGTTGTCTTCAATGAGAACTCGCAATCCTTCCAGTGATGTAACTCATGAAAATGCTACATATAATTGACCGTGGGAGAAGACAGGAGATGGCAAGTAGACACCAACTTGGTTCAGTGTTTGCCCCTGACTTTTGTTTATTGTCATAGCATGTGAAAGGCGAACAGGAAATTGGCGACGCCTCAACTTGAAAGGCCAGTTAGACTGAGCTGACGTAGTGACAATCCGAGGAATATGTACTCTTGAACCTATAGCTTTTCCAGTTATGATTTCTCTTTCTATGATACGACCAGTTAGTTGTGTAACAATGAGTCTAGTGCCATTACAAAGTCCTCTTGATGGATCAAGATTACGCAGTAGCATGATAGGAACACCAATTTTCAAATGCAGCTCATGGTATGGAAGACCAGGTATGTCAAGGGTGTTTAGAAACTCCGTCGGATATAATGCCTCTAGAGTATAATGATTAGGACAGCTATCATCAATTGAATCTGAACTATAATATCACATTTCACTTGTTGCTAGCTGAGAAATCATTCTGGTATTTAATGTAGTAAAGACATCGTTGTTAGGTGCAAGAATTGCATGATCACACAAATACGATGTAATGTTAGCTGATTCACAACCTGAGTTGTACACAAATGATATCAATCCATCTATATTTCTAGACTCTGTGGACAAAAGGAGATATTGGGGTATCTCTATAAATTTGCTATTGGGTTCATTTGGAACAGGAACAAAAGGCTCAGTGCCGTTTCCAGCTCGTAAAAGCCAGTCAGCAAAATTCGGTAATGCTTCTCTCTTGGAGATGGACAGAGACCCTGAGGCCAGCCTCATATTTTCATTTAATTGTAGAAGTGTGCAATGGTTCCACAAATAAGAGTTAACAATGCAAAATTTCAAAATCTGTTGTTTTGTTGCATTTTTTATTACCGGCAGTGTTTGACAAAAATCCCCATCAGGAACTATAGTGATACCTCCAAATTGCATGTCTTCAGGATTAGGTATTGTATCTGACATTAAATCCCAGAGAGTGCGGTATAGTGCTTCAAAACAATATCTATGATTTACTGGTTCTTCATCCCAAACAATAAGAGATGTATTTTTAATAAATTCTGCCAGGTGTGTGTTTTTCTTTATACTACACATTGAATTCTGAGAAATATCCAAAGGGATTTTAAAACGGGACTGTGGTGTTCGACCTCCCAGGAGCAATAGGGAAGCAATTCCCAATGATGCAACTACCAATGCAATTTCCCATTGGCTTCGCAAAGAATAAAGTAAAGTACATTGGAATTTTTTTCCAGTCCCTCCCTATCCACAAACAAAGAATTTTCGACCTTCATTATTTATGGCAGAATTGTAGATTGCATCAAATACATCCTTCTGGTTGCTGTTTAGCATTGGAGTATTATCATTCAAAGTGGATGTCATGTCTGGAATATCATAGCTAAGCTCATCTAGCAAAATCCTGTTTTGTGTAGAAGCATTTTCTATATCATCCGGTAGTGGAAAATTAAAATGGGATAAGCAATATCCAGAATCCTTTAGCAATTTATCGAGCTCAATGAGAAAACAGGATGTCACGTACGGATCTATGTTGGTGCAATAATTTTCCTCCTTATGTTTTGGAGATTGTTGACAAACAGTGAGGGATTAATGTGTTTGCTAGTGCACACAGAGTAACAGGTCCCTGGAGTCAAGAGGAGTTTGGATTCAAACTCCGAAGAATATCCCCTGCGTGGCAGTGAAGGTTATCACCGAAGATTATGACGACAAGAGGGACCCCTCAAAAATTGTTGATGCAAAGCAATTCGTTCGGTGTTCGTCCGAAGAAAGTGACTGCAGACGAGGATATTGAAGACGAAGTGAAGACGTAGCATTCATTTCGTCGTTTCTTTTCTCTTTCCTGAGTCATAGGACCACCGTACTATTAAGAGGGGTGTAGCGTTCGAAACTTTGATTCGCTGATGCCAAACCCAAATCCGATGAAAGTGAGAGAAATCTCTTTGTATTCCGAGCAAATACTTGCCAGCAAGAGACTGTGATCTTCTTCGCTGCGAGAGATTTGTCTCTGACCGAGGAGTTAGCATTACTTGCTCCTCTAGTAATGTTACCATTGCTCTTAAAATCCGACCGTTGTGAACGTGTCAGTTGGCCATTGGCTAGACCGCGTGTCCAAAATGGTCATTTCCCATCAGGCAAGGCTGCGGCTATAAATACCCACCCCGCACCGGCGTTGTCCGGTGGCTGCTCCGTTTGATTCTGAGAAGTTTGTTGAGCAACCCCCTCTCTGAGAGATTTGAGTTTAAAATCCACCGAGAGAAAACCCTAGAGCCAAAAAATTAGATAGTGGTTCAGCATCACTCGAATCTAAGTCTAGTATGCTCCGCCTATTACTCTTGAAAGCTGCGAACTCTCTAGACGGTTAGGTGTCAATTTCTTCAGAGACCAAGAGTAATTGTGGTTCTCGAGGAAGAAATCTGTAAAGGTTCGGAGATCGCCTCAAGCATCTACCACGAGTAATCGGCATTGGTTGACGAACCAATTGTCGAGGAGAATAGGGCGAAGAGAGTTTATCTTCTGTGTTAAATCACAACCCCTCCAACCAGACGTAGTCCTTTTGCAGAAGGGCGAATTGGTCTACCAAATATCTTGTTGCCATCGAGCATCACTGGTTATCTCTGCTACTCTCTTTTACATTCGAACTGTACCATATGACATATTTCGATCATGTGAATTATCTCGATGCATGCCTTTAGTTTCCATTCGGTAGATTGTATTCGCTCACTGTATGATGTTTTCTTTCGCTCCGCTGCTGGGTTCCGAGAGTTTTGATTTTTCCGAAGAAAATTTAAAACTCCCATTCACCGCCCCCCCTCTGGTAGACATACTTCATTCCTACAATTGGTATCAGAGCCAAGTTCTCCTTGACTCTCCTCATTTTGTTCTAACCACCTTGGAGTTTAAGTATGTCTTCAGTGAGCTACAAGTTGCACCTCAAGATTCCCATCTTCGATGGGACGGACTATCCCTTCTGGAAGGAGAAGATGAAGATCCGTCTCCGAGCTACTGATGATGATATGTGGAACGTGGTGCAGAATGGATTCGTGGTTGAAGTGCCCCAGGTCCCCACTGACCACGAGAAGAAACTTATTCAGATGGATGCTCAAGCCAAAGATGAAATTGGTGGCCATCTCTCTCGTGCTCAATTTCTTCGCTACCGTCAGTGTGAAACTGCAAAGGAATTATGGGACATTCTCGAAAAGATAAACGAGGGTGTTTCAACTCAGAAAGAAGCTCGCATCGATACTCTTCGGGCCAAGTTCAATCGGTTCAAGCGAATTGGAAATGAAAGCTGCCAGCAAACCTTCGATCGTCTGAGTGACATTGCAAATGAGCTACAAGGTCTCGGCGCCAAAGACATCACTGATCACGAAGTTGTGAAGAAACTGCTACGATCCCTTGACAGTTCGTTTGACACTCTAGTTCTGATGATTCGGGAACAAGCTGATTTCAAAGTTCCCGACTCTGCTGATATCATGGAAAGGCTAAACACCCACAAAGAACAAGAAGAAGAAAAGATAGATCTCTATGGCTCAAGTCACCGTAAAAGTCATGCTCTCAAGGCTGCGGCTGATTCTTCCTCAGAAGGAAACGCCGATGAAGATTCAGATGACCCCGAAAGAATCAGCAAGGATCTCGCATTGATCACGAAAAGATTCCAGCGCCTTCATAGGAAAAATCAGTTTCAGAAGAAAGGATCCAGCAACGCTGGCGGCTCCAAATCTTCATCAAAACCTACTGGAGAATACACCTGCTTCAAGTGCAAAAAGCCAGGACATTTCATCTCGGACTGCCCTCTCTGGGAAGCTGAAATCCATGCTAGTGGAAGATTTGACTCAGGACACAACCATGGCAAAGGCAAGAGCAAAAGCTACGACTCCGATGATGAGAAGAAAACGAAGAAGTTCTTCAAGAAGGATAGCTCCTCCAAGTCTTCGTCAAGATCGTCCTCAAGGAATCCCTCCAAGTCCTCATCGAACCGCAAAAACACTTCTTGCAAGGTCAAGGCATACATCGGCAAGGAAATGGATTCCGATGTAGAAGCATCATCTGACTCCGAAGAAGTTGATGAATCCGATGAGGATTCTGATTCCGGCATGGCTGGCATAGCATGTGCCTCTACTCCTGCATCGAACTTCTTCGAGAATCTTTCGAGCGACAACGAGTCTCCTGTGTACTGCTTCATGGCCAAAGCTTCGAAGGAAAAGGACTATGTCTCCGAATGTACCGAATGGATAATGGATAGTGGATGCACTAGTCATATGACCGGAGACAAGTCGTTGTTTGTCGACCCCAACTTAACTGCTTCATCTCAGAAGTATATTAGTTTCGGCAATAACAACAAAGCAAGGAAAAAGTGATTTATATATTGTGGATTTCTCCCTCAGTCCAAACTTGTTTGCTTGCAAAAGCAACCGAAGGATGGCTGTGGCACCGAAGACTTGGTCATGCAGGTATGACAAATTTGCAGACTCTCGTGAAGAACAATCATCTCCGTGGTATTCCTGATGTGAAATTCGACAAGGATCGTCTCTGCGCTGCGTGTGAAGCTAGCAAATTGGCCAAGAAGCACCATTCATCAAAAACTGTCATGACCACAACAAGACCACTGGAAATTCTTCATATGGATTTATTCGGGCCTCAAAACTATGCAAGTTTCGGAGGTAGTCATTATGGTCTGGTTATTGTTGATGATTTCTCTTGATACACTTGGGTATTCTTTCTCGAAGACAAAACCTGCACCCAAGAGATCTTCAAAAGATTCGCCAAGAAGGCTCAAAATGAATATGATGTGCGAATTAAGCATGTCAGAAGCGACAATGGTACTGAGTTCAAAAATACTCATATCGAAGACTTTCTCGATGAAAATGGTATCACTCATGAATTCTCTGCCACATACACTCCCCAACAGAATGGAGTTATTGAGCGAAAGAATAGAACTCTCATTGAAAGGGCGAGAACAATGCTTAGTGAGTATAAAACTCCCATCATGTTTATCTTCACAAATTCCTTAAGAAAACCTCATATGAGCTTATCACTGGCAAGAAACCGAATGTCTCTTATTTACGTGTTTTCGGTGCACCTTGCTATATTCGTGACATGAATCATAATTCCAAGTTTGCACCCAAGGCACATGAAGGTTTTGTTCTTCGTTATGGCTCGAACTCGCACACTTATCGTGTCTATAACTCTCACCACGGGAAAGTTATGGAAACGGTAAATGTGCGGTTTGATGAATCTAACGGCTCTCAAAAGGAGCACCTGCCTAATGTGATAGATGAACCTCCGATCTCAGATGCCATTCGGCAAATGGCCATTGGGGACGTCACGCCAGTCGAAAGAAATACACCTGACTCTTCCAATGATGATGCCCCCATAGCTCGAAGAACACGCCAATCTACTGCCGAAGAAAATGCCGCACCGAACGCAAATGGTAACACAAATGCAAATGCAAATGCCGATCAAAATGGCAATCAAGATGAAAATGGCGATACTAATGCCAATCCTGATGCTGATACTGAGGAAAATGAAAATGATCATCAAGAAGGAAATCCTTTACCACGAGTGGCAAATCGAGTTGACCCAGCACTAATCCTCGAAGATCTCGAAAATCCAGGTTACCGACCCACAACTCGCTCTCGCACACGCTTGGCTAACTACTGTGGCAGTTCCTCCTTTGTCTCATTGACAAAACCTACCAAGTATGAAGACGCTATGAATGATCCCGATTGGATGAATGCTATGCAAGAAGAGTTGGTGCAATTCGAATTGAATGATGTGTGGGAATTGGTTGACAAACCGAATCCTAAGAAGCACAATATCATCAGCACAAAATGGATTTTCCGAAACAAGCAAGATGAAAATGGCATTGTTGTGAGAAACAAAGCGCGTCTTGTCGCTCAAGGGTATACACAGGTAGAAGGTATTGATTTCGGTGAAACATATGCTCCTGTTGCTCGCCTTGAGGCAATTCGTATTCATCTCGCTTATGCAAACTACAATGATATTCTGCTTTATCAAATGGATGTGAAAAGTGTTTTCCTTAATGGTGAAATTGATGAGGAAGTATATGTTAGGCAGCCACCTGGCTTTGAAAACCCTCAGTTTCCTAACAAAGTTTTCAGGTTGAAAAAGGCTTTGTATGGGCTGAAGCAAGCCCCTCGAGCTTGGTATGACACTCTGAAGAGGTTTCTGCTCGACAAAGGGTTCAAGCCAGGATCCACTGATTCCACTCTTTTCACTCGTGCTATTGATGGCGATCTATTCGTATGTCAAATTTATGTGGATGATATTATTTTTGGATGTACTAACAATGCTTGCAGTATGAAATTCGGGCGAATGATGTCCGAGAAATATCAAATGTCGATGATGGGTGAACTCAAGTTCTTTCTCAGACTACAAATTCATCAACGGGACAATGGAATCTTCATATCTTAGGAGAAATATCTGAGCGATTGTCTGAAAAAGGTTCAAAATGCAAGACTGCAAACGGAAGGGCTACAAAACTCCCATTCCCACGAATGGCCAGCTGGATGCGGATGTAGTTTGTAGTTGTCCCTCGCATCCGAAAAATTCCAGATCTAGGGTTTGTGTTATGTCTCGTACGAACGGAATGCTTAGTACGTTTACTAGAATATTCTTCGAACTTACTAGTTCGTTCTATACATTTCCTTCGACCGAAACATTTCTCGAAGTCTGCATCTACTTCTCCATCACAAACATCTTTTTCAAATCTTCGCTGTGTGCATTCGTAACCCTTTGCCCATTTTCCCTCGCATCTATCTTTGTTCACAGGAAAATGCAATCAGTTGAGGATTCAGCTAAACCAGTGAGCTTGGACGACAGAGATGATGTTGTTCTGGGTACTGCTGATGAATCCAAAGCTCCGAATGCTAAGGGACCAACGGTAGGCCCATCAACCAGCAAGCGAAAAAGAATCGAGCAAAATGTCGATGAGCAAGAATAGAATGCTCCGAAGAAGAAGAGGGGTGGTAGACAGGCATACACAAACACAGTTGAGTACATCTCTCATGACCGGTATGATACTGTTCCAGGAGAAACCAAACACCAGAGAGATACGCGTCAACAATGGATTCGTCATCATTGGGTGCGAAAGTGGTTCAACTATGAATTTTTTCATCCTTGGTTTGCTCAAAAGTTTGCGTTTCATCGTCCATGGGGTGACTGCCGAGAGATTTCTCTCATAAAGCCAAAGGTTCCTCAAGAGAGACCACCTCCACCACAAAATGCTCATGAGTCCTCCCTTCGAACACCCGACTCTTATCCTGATGAGCTTGCTAAGCGTCAGCGCAATGCCATCAAGCGAGCTCAGAGGGCTGAAAAGCAAAAGGCCCGTGAAGAGGAAAACCTTCGCCTTCTCAAAGATGATGTGGAGAAGAAAAAGTCCGAAGGAAAATCTGAAGGTCGTTCTAAACAAAAGCATGATCCCAGCGCAGCTGCTAAGAGGAAGAGCGCACCAAAGAAGAAAAAGGCTGATCCTGCTGATGAAATGGAAATGAAAGATTCTTCGGCTGATGATGATGACCCTTCGCTCACCAAGGAAGAAGTTGCTGCTACTCTCAGCGAGGAAGTCAATATTACCACATCCACTGTGCTGCCTGATCTTCGGGTTAATTTGGTTCCAGAAGTGCCACCGAAGAAGATACCAGCGAGAAAAACCCCTGCTACCACTGTCACTATGAGACAGCATGTGAACACAACTACTCACCCAGATGCTATCAATTTGAAGGATTTGGTAGTTGACACTCCTGTGAGTTCTGCCAAGCCAGGCGAAAGAATTCCCAAACCTGATTTGAAGAAAATCAAGGCGCCTACCGAGAAAGATGCTCCACAACCTGCTGCTCGGAAGGAGAAGGCTGCTAAGTTTGCGCCTACCTTGACTTAGCCATTGGCGTCTAAGCCTCCTTCCGAGCAAGTTCCTATCCAGACTGCTCCAACTGTCCAGTCTGATGCCCCTCATTACTATGATCACATATTTATCATGGAACAGCTCGATAAATTTGTGGACAATCCATTCGATGGTGAAGTGGCCTCTCTGCCATCCCTGCTGAAGTTATCACACAAGCCACTTCCGTTGTTCAGGAACTAAGGGAAGACGCAGTTGAGATCAACTGTCTCTCTGCCGAGCTAATGGACCTTGATGAACGAATGAAAACTGCCTCTTCAAAATTTGTCATTAAACCACTCGAAGATTCCTACAAGGACATCAATCGCGCCATGACTCTCCTTCGTCACTGAAGGTTACGCTTTCACACGGATCTAGATGAAATTGTTCGCAAGATCTGCGATGAACATCAAGCCAAAGTCATTGGGTACAATGATTTGGTTAAGGGTCACATTGATCCAGTTGCTCAGCAAAAGAAAAAGCAACGGAAATGAATGGCAAAGAAAAATGCACCTCCTGCTCCGAAGGAACCGTCGCCTGTTCCCCAAGTTGCTCAGTCTCATCCTGCTCCGCAAGAAAAATCTCCTACACCAGCTATTCCTTCGAACACACTAGTCAAGGACTAGGATGCTCCTCCCTCGCCAAGGCCAACTGAATCAGTGCCTGTGGCATCCCTAGCTCGAGCTGATATTCCCTCGCAACAATCTGTTTCTGAGGAAGGTGAAATCCCTCGATCCGAGCCCCAAGCTTCTCCGGCTCCCGAAGTTCTGAAAGTCTCGTCACCTCCTATTGTCGAGCAACAACAGATTCCTGTGGTACAACCGCAACCACCTCAAGTGCATGATTCAGCCTCTTTGCCTAAAGTGGATGAACCTGTTCTATTGCCCACTGTCTCTACAACACCCTCTGTTGTGCCTCATGCTCCGTCTCCACTCAAGTTATCCATCGACACAGCGACTCGAATACCTGATGTTGGTCCTTCCGAACAAAAATGTGTCTCTACTCGCCGTACTGACTTGGTTGTATATGGTGATGAATATCTCACTCCTAAAGAAGAACTCAAATACCCGTTCCCTCGTGAAGAACTGCCCTTGTTCTCGTCAGGAGCAGGCGCCAAAGGACCTCTTTTCAATCGGAATGCGCATCCCAAATTCTTTCAAGCTAGTCCGTATGATGGGCGCGCACTTCGGAATCGCCTCGCTTCTGGACTAAGGAATAGGCCATCTATTACTCTCGGGTCCTCTATGAAAGCCGCAAGATATTTCCTCACGAATATCTGGACATCTCTGCAATGCGCAACATTGGCTGTTTCAATCAATTACTTCAGGATTTGGATGATTTCTGCCTCACCAAGGTCTTTGAATTTGAGCATCCTTGGAACAGAGAGATTATTCTTCAGTTCTATGCTACATTGTAGATCTCTGGCGATGAATCTGATAGCTCCAAATGGATTATGGAGTGGATGACCGAAGGAAAACACATTAAATGCACTTCCACAGACTTTGTCTCGCACTTCCATTTCCCTCGCTTTGAGCATGGCAACACTGAAATTCGGGTCCATAACATTGATGTCATATCGGACGAAATTTTTTGGTGCACTATGGATCAAGAAAAGATTCGTGACTACACTGGTCTTCCTCGTCCAGAGCACTTAATGTTCGAGAATCAAACGCTATTCCACATGCTTTCTTACACCATTTGTCCTCTGGCGGGTATGAATCCGGACAAATCCATCTCAGATGTTCTTTGAAATGCTATCTATGCAATCTCTGAGTGATACATCTTCGACGTGGAAGACATGTTCCTGCGCATTCTGAAAGATTCTGCTCAATACCCCTTCTGCATGAAAGTGTTCGCGCCCTGGATCCAGAAAGTGGTTGATCATCCAATGCGCACAGTGTATCTTGCGAAGGAAAACCATAAAAGCTTCATTCCTCCTGTTCGCGATACCCTGCAAGTCATGGAAGATATTTCTTCGGGCAAGTCGCCTGCGTCAAGCTCCCAAGACTATCCCAAGCAATTTGATGGGCCACGTCTGCCTCAGCGCGACCGAAAGATTTCGCCTCAACCTCCATCACAACTCGAAGTCAGTTTGCGCACACAACAACTGCGGCTGCAGCATATCGCTGAGGATCGAAGCGAGAAAGAACATCTCGCCTCCGAGCTAAATGCTCTCAACAATCGCACGAGGATAATGCATCTGATAGCTGATGAAATCAAGAAGAGGCTCTGGAAATTGCTTCGCAAGTTCTTCACCGAGAAACAACTCCTGAATGTCAATCTCCAAGAGCTCTATGACTACATTGACAAAGGCTTCACTGTTGAAGATTTTCAAGATCGGAGTACCCCTCCTCTACCTGTTCGTGAGCCAACCACTGATCTTCTTCATCTCAAGCTTCACAAATTGCATGACGAGTCTGAAGCCACCTCACCGACCGAGAAACCTACCGAAGGCAATGTGCACTCCCGTGTTCCTCCTGTGACCACTCCACCTGTTCCCTCGTCTGCTCAGCCCCAAGTCATTATTCCTGAAGGACAATCTGATGCTGCTGAAGACGAAGACAATCCTATCACTTCCGAAGATGAACTCACCTCAGATAGTTCATCTGGAGATGCCACCGATTAGACCGTTCTGCGTTTTTGCACTCATGTTATTCGTCACCTTTTTGACACTTGTTGACCAAAAGGGGGAGAATTACATCGAGTCTCGATAGATTTGCTTTTGGTGTTTCGATTGGTTTTGGTTTCGTGCGAGCTTGCAACTTCTGGTTTTTTCAAGTTTATCTGTACTATGTTGTAAAAACTCGTTAACTTATGTGCCTTAATGTCTATAACCCCTGCTGCTGCACCACTTCTCTCGAAGCATCTGTCTTGCAGGTGGAATTATTATCAGAAGTTAAAAATGATTGCACTACGATCTTGATGGATTAAATCTCATCAGTGCGAATCAAAATGTCTCGAATGATTGAAATTTCCTCCATATTATTCAGAACTTGCAGGAGAATTTATCTCATATCTTTCTTCCCTGCATACATTTAGGGGGAGTCTATTTCATCTTCGAGCAAAGTAACCCTCACTCACTCTTGTTGGAATTGCTTTTCACTTATCTATCTTCACTTCGATGATTATCTGTTTTGTCATCAATCATCCCAAAAGGGGGAGATTGTTGGTGCAATAATTTGCCTCCTTATGTTTTGGAGATTGGTGACAAACAGTGAGGGATTAATGTGTTTTCTAGTGCACACAGAGTAACAGTTCCCTAGAGTCAAGAGGAGTTTGGATTCAAACTCCGAAGAATATCCCCTGTGTGGCAGTGAAGGTTATCACTGAAGATTATGATGACAAGAGTGACCCCTCAAAAATTGTTGATGAAAAGCAATTCATTCGGTGTCCGTCCGAAGAAAGTGACTGCAGAGGAGGAGATTGAAGACGAAGTGAAGACGTAGCATTCATTTCGTCGTTTCTTTTCTCTTTCTTGAGCCATAGGACCACCATACTATTAAGAGGGGTGTAGCGTTCGAAGCTTTGATTCGCTGATGCCAAAGCCAAATCCGATGAAAGTTGCGAGAGAAATCTCTTTGTGTTCCGAGCAAATACTTGCTAGCAAGAGACTATGATCTTCTTCGCTGCGAGAGATTTGTCTCTGACCGAGGAGTTAGCATTAATTGCTCCTCAAGTAATGTTACCGTTGCTCTTAAAATCCGACCGTTGTGAACGTGTCGGTCGGCCATTGGCTGGACCGCGTGTCCAAAATGGTCATTTCCCATCAGGGAAGGCTGCGGCTATAAATAGCCACCCCGCACCGGCGTTGTCCGGCGGTTGCTCCGTTTGATTCTGAGAAGTTTGTTGAGCAACCCCCTCTCCGAGAGATTTGAGTTTAAAATCCACCGAGAGAAAACCCTAGAGCCGAAAAATTAGATAGTGGTTCAGCATCACTCGAATCTAAGTCTAGTATGCTCCGCCTATTACTCTTAAGAGTTGCGAACTCTCTAGACGGTTAAGTGTCAATTTCTTCAGAGACCAAGAGTAATTGTGGTTCTCGAGGAAGAAGTCTGTAAAGGTTCGGAGATCGCCTCAAGCATCTACCACGAGTAATCGGCATTGGTTGATGAACCTATTGTCGAGGAGAATAGGGTGAAGAGAGTTTATCTTCTATGTTAAATCACAATCCCTCCAACCAGACGTAGTCCTTTTGCAGAAGGGCGAACTGGTCTACCAAATATCTTGTCGCCATCGAGCATCACTGGTTATCTCTGCTACTCTCTTTTACATTCGAACTGTACCATATGACATATTTCGATCATGTGAATTATCTCGATGCATGCCTTTAGTTTCCATTCGGTAGATTGTATTCGCTCACTGTATGCTGTTTTCTTTCGCTCCGCTGCTGGGTTCCGAGAGTTGCTCGGCTGAGAAGGGATCACGATTCAACCGATGTGCTATATGTTCAGACATTGGTGATGCATGTTTTTCAAAAAGTTTGACAGGATTTGTTACATCACAAAAAAGCAACAGGGTAACAAAAAGCTGACATAACTGAAATGGTAATGCCCACTGAGCTGCATCTTTTAAAGCATTCGACCACTCTCGGTCATCACCTAGGAGACCTAAAGCTTCACATGCAACATGGAATGTAGGATATTCTTGGCCTGACATAGTGCGAATATCAGTGAAGGAGGTTGGGCCTTTACGAACGTGGAGCAACATCCACAAATAGAATAATTCCCCCTGTAAAGGGTTGACACGCGCAATTCGACCAATTTTCTTATGATGATCTCGATGATAATCCTAGTATTTACCTTGCTGGTGCCATGTCCAATATTTAGGAAATTCTATGTAGGTGTATTGTCGAGCAGCGGTGTGTTGCATATTAGCCTCTAACCATGCAATCAATTTAGTTGTCATATTTTTTGGGTCCTCAATTACTTCTTCCAGATTATCATCTTCAGAGAAAATTACATTAGTTTCAAGATGAACAGGGAGCCTTGCTACAGAAGGGTCTATATTGTGAATATCATACTCGAGCAACCGCCAAGTAGCATCATTTGGTGTGACACAATGACACTCTAAATAGTTATCAATTTCATTAACTATTTCGGTTGATGAATCTGATGCTGAAGACTTGGAGTGGAGGCCAATTCTAGCACAATCAAATCCTTTTGTAACATACTCGAAAAGATATTTGTGCATATCAACAAGATTAACCTTCTCTTCATTTATGTGTGCTTGATACTTAACCACCAGATCAACATTATGAGGAACAATGTATCTATTGCCAACGTCAACTTTATTTTTCCTAGCAGTTATTTCGTTGTTCGGTCGGGTATATTCAGTGAAACCATTCTCCTGGATAGTGGTTTGCTTACAGAAATCCTTTGGGTAAAATTTTGTGCATTTTCCTTCTAACATACATGGTGAAGACTAGTTTAGAGGGCCTCAAGGGCCATGCACCATAAAAGAAGATATAGCTTCATATCCTATTGGGTCATTCGTAGGATCTGGCAACTGAGCAGAAATATTCGAATTTATCTTTTGTGCATCTAAGGGGGCTTCTTTGTCTAACCATATAATTATATGAACATGTGGGCGGCCACGTTTATGAAATTCAACTGTGTAGTAGATAAATACAGGAAAGTACAATATTTTAATAACAATGATGCCCCCATTCATAATCATGCACTAACCATACACGCAGCATGCACGATCACGAACGGTGACTCCACTGTAGTATCACAACACAACTCTATGACACAAATGTTAAACATCAATCTTTATATTACAAACCAGGGCCGCGAGAATCCATAATACATCAGTCAGATAGCAAATAGGTCTGAGTATAGATGAGTTAAACAAGTTTTGCCTTAAGAAGGCTGAGCATAACAGTGACACTAAACCCAAAAGGCGCATGCCTCCTGCCTGGGACCTCCGAACTACTCGTCGTCATTGATCTTCACGTAGTAGTCTCCATCCTCGGGATCACCTGCCTCCACGGATCCAACATCTGAAAACAACATCCGGGTTGTAGAAAAAGAATAGCAAAGCGATCATGAGTACTCTCATCCAAAGTACTCGCAAGACTTACATCAGAACTAAACTAGATATGCATCATTATCAAAGGAATAGGGCAATATCTTTGGATTACACTGCAGAAATGCCAGAATAAGGGGGATAAGTCCTATGCAATGAAGTCTGCCTCCATCTTTCAGCAATAGACGAGAATGAGAGCAACTTGCAACAATAGTAGAGTAATAACGGTAACAAGGTCATCAACCTCAACAACAATAGCACTACCCTGAGGTCCATCCTCGATTCTCTACGAGAAAGCGATCCTTGGGCATATATAATATCGGGATACAACTCCAAGTCGTCCTGTTACCGTGGACACGGCTATTTGAATAGATTAACTTCCCTGAAGGGGTGCACAACATAGTCCGATATGCTCGATTACCCTATGGCCGTACACACTTTTCTGCGGGCCTGCCCGGCCTCAGGCAATCGATCCGCCGAAGTCCTACCTCAGCTCTCCAGAGAGGTCACCCGTTGGTCTACATCCTAAGCGTGAAGGGTTCGTCGGCTGCTCGCCCCAAGCGCTCCAGCACGTTGCGTGGACGGCCGGGACCAAGCCCACCTCTGCCTCGGCAGCAGGTAGTATCCGCTCACTCGGGTGCGTGCCGCATCTCTGAACTATGACATCTGGGTAGCTTTTGGGAGGAACTGACGATGCCGAGGGCCCCATAACCATTATCCCGTGCGGCGGTTAGTGCGTATTTGCCAATGGCAAACTCAGATCAAATACCCAAATGTCGTTAGCGCATTATTATCAAGTACTCGCGGACAACGCCCAGGGCCAGGCACACCTCTCTCTGGATGGTCCTCGCCTACCCTATCGTTCCGCCACAGTGAATCACTCGTGGGTGCTCTCGGAGCCGACCCGACTTTAACATAATCATGTATAGTATTTCAGTGTTAATTATATCCGTGATCATCGCCCAGAGGGATCACGGCCTGATAATATAGCATGCCAAACAGACAAGGGTGTAGGGCCAGTGATGTGACTCAATCATAACTAAACTAAGCATAATTGGATAATAGGTATGGTATCAGCAACAGGCTACAAAAACAGGCTATGCATCAGAATAGGATCTACCGAAACAAGATAGCAGGTCCAACAACTAATGCATGAAGTAGAGAGAAAGAATAGGCGATATTAGAATGATCAACGGGGGGGGGGGGGGGTTGCTTGCCTGGAAGCTCAGCGGTGGAAGATGGATCGTCAGGGAAGTAGTCGTGCTCGGGGGCTGCGGTAGTCTCGGGGTCTACCGATTAGCAGAGGAGGGGGGAAACAGATACATAACGGGTATACAAATGCAACACAATGAATGGCATGATAAAATCTGGTGATAATATGATCTAATGCATTACTACACATCTTAAGTGAAGAGGGAAAATATTCAGGAATATTTTCCCAGCTCCAGACACTATTCATTTAATTGATCTGGTAGCAAATTGTCAACGTTCATCATGTTGGAGGGGTTTGTCATGGATGCAGATGACATATTCGGATTCATTATATTTTTCTGATCATTTTTCATATATAAATTATTTCCATCCGAGTTACGGTTTATTTTCTATGAATTTCCAAAGTTTAAAGGATTTTCTGGATTTTCTATATATATTTTAATTATTTTGATATTAATTGGATAAATGCTAGATACACCCGAAAGTGTACCCAGCCAGGGACACAGAGAGGCTGACAGCGAGACCCAGGCAGCTGAGTCAGCAGCTGACTGGTCAACCCTATCCACTGGAACAATGGAGTGGGTCCCACCTGTCATAGACAGAGTTATTAACAGAGTTTTATTTAACTAATTACCTTAATTAATGAGGTGGGGACAACCTGTCGGTGGGTCAATTAGCTAACATGGTTAATTAGTGTTAATACTAATCGCTACAGTGCCAGACCCGCATGTCATATGCTATTAGTAGTTTAATTAGCACGGCTAATCATGCGGGCCCACATGTCATAGACTCCGGCCGGTTTGAACGTGGTGCAGCGCCGGCGGTGACCAAAACAGCGGCCGAGCGCATGGGAGGTCGTCGGAAATCGCCCACAGGCCACAGATGGATGCTTGGCCGGCTGCGTTCGAAAGCTGGAGTTGTGCCGCATCGAATAGTGGAGGTGGCTTGGCCTAAGACGGCTTGTAGCGGCGCCGGCGACAAGGCCAGCGGCTGCCGGAGCTCGAGCGAGCCCGGGTTTGAGGCTGCAGCATGCGCGCGAGCAAACAGAAGGGCTAGCGAGGCTCTACAAGCTGCGGCGAGGCGGATGGGCACACTGGCGTGACCAAATGGTCGCCGGAGCATGGCCGGCGACGAGCTCGAGTGGCGATTCATTTTGGCACTGGCGGCAGTGGTAGCTAGAGCACGAAATCGATGGAGGGGAGAGAGGGGAAATGGAGAAGCACTCACGGCGAGAACGATAGGCTGGTTAGCGGGCTCGGGGGAGGCTCGATGCCGACAAATCAACGGCGGCAATCCACGGCAGCCGAGGAAGAAGATGAAGATGATGGAGATGATGCAGAGCGCTCCAGCTCGATCTGGTTGGCGTAGGCTATGCAGGCGAGCACGGCGGAGCTGCTGGACAGGATCTCAGGGCACGGGGTTGACGGTGGCCGCAGGAATGACGAAGGCCATGGCGGTGGCGGTTCGGGCATGTGTGCGGGCGAGAGTGGCGGCGTGACGAAGAAGGGGACGAGGGCTAGGGTTTGCCAGGGGGTTGCGGGGGATGACTTGTAGGCGTCGGCGACGACGGGTAGGCCGCGGGATGGCCAACGTGTGCGCATCCATGGTGCGGGTGCATGCGCGGGAGACACCGAGGCGGGAGGAGGGAGAAGACCTCCAGGTGGGCTGGGCCTCCTCTTGTGCACATCGAAGCCCAGCCGTGCAATGCTTTTGTTTCTTTTTCTATTTTCTGTTTCTTTATTTTAACTCCATTTGCATTTAATTTCCATACTAAATAAATTTAGTTGAACTTGAAACTTGTCACATAAATCAAACACAATATATTGAAGCTGCCCACAAAGTTTGGGGGTAATTTGAAATGTTTAAATTTTGCTTTGTATTTAAATGGGTTAAATAAAGGCTATTGGGTCCTATTTATTGATGCTAGGGGTAATTTGGGAATTTGGGTAATGTTGTTTTCCTTAAGATAATTATTAATAGATTATTTGCAATAATACCAACATATTTTTTAGTTCAAAGAAATAATTTTTGGACTTTTATTTTGAATTGGAATCTGAATGGAATTTTGATCAAGTGGCTTTTAACTTAGCAAAACATGATGACTTGGCATTAATCATGGGGAATTACTGTAGCTTAATGACAGGGGTGTTACAACTCTCCTCCTCTAAAAGAAAATCTCATCCCGAGATTTAAGAGGTAGACTGAAAGAGAGCGGGGTATTCATCAGGAAGACGATCTTCACGTTTCCATGTGGCTTCATCCTCGGAATGATTTGACCACTGAACTTTAAGGAGCTTGATTGACTGCTGACGGGTGCGTCGTTCAGCTTGATCAAGAATGCGGACCGGGTATTCTTGATAAGAAAGATCTTCTTGCAAATCAATGCTTCATGATCCACTGCTCGGATAAGATCCTTGAAGCAGCGGCGGAGTTGTGACACATGGAAGACATCGTGAACCCCTGAAAGGTTCGACAGCAGTTCCAACTGGTATGCCACTTCTCCATGTCTTGCGAGAATGCGGAAAGGACCAATGTAGCGAGGAGATAGCTTGCCCTTGATTCCGAAATGATGAGTGCCCTTCATCGGTGTGACATGAAGGTAAGCTTGTTCACCTGGCTGATAAACCATCGCTTGCTATTGACAGTCATATTGGCTTTTTTGACGAGATGGAGCAATCTTGAGATGTTCACGAACAATGTGGACTTGCTCTTCGGCGTGTTGGATAATATCCGGACCAAAAAGCATCCGTTCCCCAGTTTCTGACCAATTTAGAGGAGTTTGGCACTTACGTCCATACAATACTTCAAACAGTGCCATCTTGAGACTAGCTTGATAGCTGTTGTTGTATGAGAATTCAGCATACGGAAGAGATTCTTACCATTTCTTGCCAAATGAAATGACACAAGCTCGGAGCATATCTTCGAGCACTTGGTTGACTCGTTCAACTTGACCACTGGACTAGGGGTGAAAAATAGTGCTAAAGGACAGATGAGTTTCCATAGCTTCTAGAAAGCTTTCCCAGAACCTTGAGGTGAAGAGGCTGCCATGGTCTGAGCTGATATCCAACGGAACACCGTGGAGAGAAACACTTCTGGAAACATACAAATCTGCTGCAAGTTCGAGAACATGTGTTGGATAGTTCTCCTCGTGCGGACGCAACTGACAAGAACCATAAGTGATCACTTGACATTCTTGCATTAGGACACAGCCAAATCCTTGACGGGACGTGTCGCAATAGTTAACGAAGTCCTTGTGAGTATCAGGAGGAGCAAGCACTAGGGCAGAGGTCAACTTGTCTTTGAAAGTTTGGAAACTTTCCTGACATTGAGGTGTCCTCTTGAATTTCTTGTCTTTGTGGAGCAGATCAGTCATTGGTTTAGCAATTTTGGAGAAGTTCTCAATGAGATGATGGCAATAGCTGGCGAGTCCGAGAAAACTTCTAATTTGCTTGACAGTTTGCGGGGGAGTCCATTTGAGAATAGCCTGAACACGTTATGGATTAATAGCAATGCCATCAGCGGATATCACGTGACCAAGATAGGTCACCTCAGAGAACCAGAATTCACACTTGGAATACTTGGCATATAGCTGATGCTCACGAAGCTTCTACAACACAAGCCAAAGATGCTCGACATGTTCTTCTTCATTCTTCGAGTAGACCAGAATGTCGTCGAGATAAACAACGACGAATTTGTCAAGGTATTCCATGAAGATGTAATTCATCAATCGAGAGAAAGTGGAAAGAACATTGGTCAAGCCGAAGGACATGACGGTGTACTCGTATGAACCCTAGCAATTAACGAAGGCAGTTTTTGGAATGTCCTCTTCGCGGACTCGGATCTGATGGTATCCTAACCTCAAATCAAGTTTAGAGAAGACGGATGAACCAGCAAGTTGATCATACAGGTCATTGATTCTGGGAAGTGGATACTTGTTCTTGATCGTCGCCTGATTAACATGATGATAATCAACAACTAAATGATTAGTTCCATCCTTCTTCTTAACAAAGAGCGAAGGGGAACCCCATGTAGAAGAGCATGATCGAATGAATCCTTTGCGAAGTGATTCCTTGAGTTCCTGCTTGAGCTCTAGAAGTTCATGTGGTGGCATCTTATATGGGCGCTTGGCGATAGGAGCGGTGTCTGGTTTCAAATTGATAACAAACTCGACGACATTTTTTATCTTTCAAAACAAGTATTCCAGAAGAAAAACGGAGTCGGGAAGGCTCACGTGGGGCCTACGAGCCACCAGGGCGCGCCTGGGGGGTGGCGCGCCCTGGTGCCTCATGGGCACCAGGTGGGTCCCCCCGGCTGTTTCTTATTTTTGTAATTTTTTAAATATTCCAAAACTGACAGAAAATATTTTTATGAAATTTTTGGAGTCGGTTTACTTACCGTATCACATACCTCTTCCTTTTCAGGGTTCTAGAGTGTTCTGGAAGGACTCTCTTATGTATTCCTCCGGTGTAATTGTTTCAATAATATTAGTTTTGACATTAATGGGCATACCTGAAATATAAAGCTTAATTCTTTGCCCATTCACCACTCTCGGATTAGTGCCTTCGGAGTTGTTTATTTTGATGGCTCCGGAGCGATAAACTTCTTCAATGATATACGGTCCTTCCCATTTGGAGAGAAGTTTCCTTGCAAAGAATCTCAAACAAGAATTCTACAATAGAACTTGCTCACCTACTTTAAATTCCCATTTTTGAATTCTTCTATCATGCCATCTTTTAACTTTTTCTTTAAACATTTTGGCATTTTCATACGCTTGGGTTCTCCATTGATCTAATGAGCTAATATCAAATAACCTCTTTTCACCGCCAAGTTTAAAATCATAATTGAGTTCTTTAATTGCCCAATATGCTTTATGTTCTAACTCAAGAGGTAGATGACATGCTTTTCCATAAACCATTTTATAAGGAGACATTCCCATAGGATTTTTATAAGCAGTTCTATAAGCCCATAATGCATCATCAAGTTTTTTAGACCATTTCTTTCTAGATCTATTGACGGTCTTCTACAAAATTAATTTTATTTCCCTATTGCTCAATTCAACTTGACCGCTAGTTTGGGGGTGATAGGGAGATGCAATTCTATGGTTGACATCATATTTAGCAAGCAACTTACGGAATGCACCATGAATAAAATGTGAACCACCATGAGTCATTAAATATCTAGGGACTCCGAACCTTGGGAAAATAACTTCTTTAAGCATTTTAATAGAAGTGTTATGATCAGCACTACTAGTTGGAATAGCATCTACCCACTTAGTAACTTAATCAATGGCAACTAAAATATGAGTATACCCATTGGATTTAGGAAAAGGTCCCATATAATCAAATCCCCAAACATCAAATGGTTCAATAGCAAGTGAATAATTCATAGGCATTTCCTGACGTCTAACAATATTACCAATTCTTTGACATTCATCACAAGATAAGACAAACTTACGAGCATCCTTGAAAAGAGTAGGCCAATAAAAACCAGATTGTAATACCTTATGTGCAGTTCTGTCTCCCGCATGGTGTCCTCCGTAAGCCTCGGAATGACACTTCCATAGGATTTGTTCCTGTTCATGCTCTGGTATACAATATCTAATAATACCATCTACTCCTTCTTTATAAAGATGTGGGTCATCCCAAAAGTAATGTCTTAAATCATAGAATTTTTTTTTTCTTTTGTTGGTATGTGAAACTAGGTGGTATAAATTTAGCAACAATATAATTAGCATAGTCTGCATACCAAGGAGTATTACGAGAAGCATTTATGACAGGTAATTGTTCATCAGGAAAATCATCATTAATAGGAAGTGGATCATCAAGAACATTTTCCGTTCTAGACAAATTATCTGCTACGGGATTCTCAGCTCCTTTTCTATCAGTAATATGTAAGTCAAATTCTTGTAGCAATAGAACCCACCTAATGAGTCTAGGTTTAGCATCTTTATTTTCCATAAGATATTTAATAGCAGCATGATCAGTGTGGACAGTAACTTTGGAATCAACAATGTAAGACCTTAATTTATCACAAGCAAACACAACTGCTAAAAATTCTTTCTCAGTAGTAGCATAATTTCTTTGTGCACTGTCTAGAGTTTTACTAGCATAATGAATAACATTTAATTTCTTATCAACTCTCTGCCCTAGAACAGCACCAACAGCATAATCACTAGCATCACACATAATTTCAAAAGGCAAGTTCCAATCAGGTGGTTGAACAATAGGTGCAGTGGTTAAGGCTTTCATAAGTGTTTCAAAGGCTTCTACACAATCATCATCAAAAACAAATGGAACAACTTTTTGCAAGAGATTGGTAAGAGGTCTAGAAATTTTAGAGAAGTCTTTAATAAATCTCCTATAGAAACCAGCATGACCAAGGAAACTTCTTATACCTTTAATATCTTTAAGACATGGCATTTTCTCAATAGCATCAACCTTAGCTTTATCAACTTCAATACCTCTTTCAGAAATTTTATGCCCCAAGACAATACCTTCATTCACCATAAAGTGGCACTTCTCCCAATTCAAGACAATATTAGTTTCTTCACATCTCTGCAAAACTCGATCAAGGTTGCTTAAGCAATCATCAAAAGAAGTTCCGTAAACGGAAAAATCATCCATGAAAACCTCAACAATCTTTTCACAAAAGTCAGAGAATATAGCAGTCATACATCTTTGAAAGGTAGCAGGTGCATTGCATAAACAAAAAGGCATACGTCTATAAGCATAAGTTCCAAAAGGACAAGTAAAAGTAGTTTTCTCTTGATCTCCAGGTGATTCAGGTATTTGAGAGAAACCAGAATAACCATCCAGAAAGCAAAAATGTGTATGCTTGGACAATCTTTCTAACATTTGATCAATAAAAGGTAAGGGGTAATGATCTTTTCTAGTGGCTTTGTTTAGTTTTCTAAAATCAATTACCATCCTATAACTAGTTACAATTCTTTGTGGAATGAGTTCATTTTTATCATTAGGAACAACAGTAATGCCTCCTTTCTTAGGGACACAATGAACAAGACTTACCCATCTAATATCACCTATGGGATAGATTATACCTGCTTCCAGAAGCTTTAATATTTCAGTTCTTACCACCTCTTTCATCTTAGGATTTAATCGTCGTTGGTGGTCGACAACTGGTTTAGCATCAGGCTCCATATTAATTTTGTGCTGATATAGAGTGGGACTAATGCCCTTAAGATCATCAAGAGTATATCCAATAGCAACGTGGGGCTTCCTCAGAGTTTTTAGTAACCTCTTTTCTTCGTGCGCTGAAAGGTTAGCACTAATAATAATAGGATATATCTTCTTTTCATCTAGATAAGCATATTTCAACATATCAGGCAATTGTTTCAATTCAAACAGAGGGTCACCTTTAGGTGGAGGAGGGCCTCCAAGAGTTTCAACAGGCAAATTGTGTTTAAGGATAGGTGGTTGATCAAAGAACATCTTATCTATTTCATTTCTTTCATTCATATGCATATCATTTTCATGGTCTGGCAAATATTGTTGTAACGGATCAGTAGGAGGTACGGCAATAGAAGCAAGACCAATAATTTCATCTTTACTAGGTAATTCTTTATCATGAGGTTGTCTACGAAACTTGGAGAAATTAAACTCATGAGACATACCGCCAAAATCAACACTAACAATTTCTTTAGCGCAATCAATCTTAGCATTAACGGTGTTCAAGAAAGGTCTACCAAATATAATGGGACAAAAGTCATCTTGTGGAGAACCGAGAACTAGAAAATCAGTAGGGTATTTTATTTTTCCAAACAAGACTTCAACATCTCTAACGATCCCGAGTGGTGTAATGGTATCTCTGTTTGGAAGCTTAATAGTAACATCAATGTCCTCTATTTCAACAGGTGCAATATCATTCATAATTTCCTGATATAAGGTAAACGGAATAGCACTCAGAATAGCACCCAAGTCACATAAGCCATGATAACAATGATCTCCTATTTTAACAGAGACAACAGGCATGCCTACCACAGGTCTGTTTTTATCTTTAGAATCTGGTTTGGCAATTCTAGCTGCTTCATCACAAAAGTAAATAACATGCCCATCAATATTATCAACCAAGAGATCTTTAACCATAGCAACATTAGGTTCAACTTTAATTTGTTCAGAGGGTCTAGGTGCTCTAATATTACATTTGTTAACCACAGTTGAAACTTTAGCATGTTCCTTAATCCTAACAAGAAAAGGTGGTTTCTCAATATAAGCAGTATGCACAACTGGATCAACATGGTAGACAATTGTTTCTTCTTTAACACTAGTGGGTTCCTCAATATTTTGTTTAACAGGGGGATAATATTTAAACCACTTCTCCTTAGGGAGATCAACATGAGTAGCAAATGATTCACAAAAGGAAGCTACTATCTCAGAGTCAAGTCCATATTTAGTGCTAAACTTATGAAAAGTATCGGTAGTCATAAAAGATTTAACACAATTGAACTCATGTATTATACCTGACTCATTACCTTTGTCAAGTTCCCAATCTTCAGAGTTGCGTTTAATTCTTTCTAGAAGATCCCATCTAAATTCAATAGTCTTCTTCATAAAGGAGCCAGTCGAAGAAGAATCGAGCATGGTTTGATTATCATAAGAAAGCCGAGCATAAAAATTCTCTAAGATAACTTTTCTTGGGAGCTCATGATTGGGGCATATGTACATCATGTACTTAAGCCTCCCCCAAGCTTGAGCGATGCTTTCTCCTTCATGAGGCCAAAAATTATATATATAATTCCAATCACGATGAACCAAGTGCATAGGATAAAATTTCTGGTGAAATTCCAGCTTCAATCGGTTCCAGTCCCATGTATCAGTATCATCACATAGCCTATACCATATCGATGCCTTTCCCTCCAAAGATAAAGGGAATACTTTCTTCTTAGCTTCATCTCCGGATAAACCTGCAAGCTTAAACAATCCACAAATGTCATCCACATAGATCAAGTGCATATCAGGATGTACCGTTCCCAGAGGAATCTGATAGTAAATATTTTTAGTAGGTGCAATAGGTTGCAGAGCAACTATTGGTGCTTCCGGTCGAGGTGAAGATACCCCAAACAAACTCCTCAAAGGATTACTTTCCATAGTGACAAGTATCAGTAAATTTCAGCACGTAATATAAATGTTTCCTTACCAAATTCCACTCACCAAAGGCACTTCGTTCCCCGGCAATGGCGCCAGAAAAGATTCTTGACGACCCACAAGTGTAGGGGATCAATTGTAGTCCTTTCGATAAGTAAGAGTGTCGAACCCAACGAGGAGCAGAAGGAAATGACAAGCGGTTTTCAGCAAGGTATTTTCTGCAAGCACTGAAATTATCGGTAACGAGTAGTTTGATAGCAAGATAATTTGTAACAAGTGACAAGTAGCAATTGTAACAAAGAGTGCAGCAAGGTGGCCCAATCCTTTTTGTAGCAAAGGACAAGCCGGAACAATCTCTTATAGTAAGGAAAGCGTTCTCGAGGACACACGGGAATTTCATCTAGTCACTTTCATCATGTTGGTTTGATTCGCGTTCGCTACTTTGATAATTTGGTATGTGGGTGGACCGGTGCTTGGATGCTGCCCTTACTTGGACAAGCCTCCCACTTATGATTACCCCCTCTCGCAAGCATCCGCAACTATGAAAGAAGAATTAAGATAACTCTAACCATAGCATTAAACATATCGATCCAAATCAGCCCCTTACGGAGT
This sequence comes from Elymus sibiricus, assembly GCA_039707655.1. Lineage (NCBI taxonomy): Eukaryota > Viridiplantae > Streptophyta > Magnoliopsida > Poales > Poaceae > Elymus > Elymus sibiricus. The sequence continues at coordinate 478,417,701 of CM077668.1, forward strand.
AGCACATAAACTAGGGTTTAAGCTTCTATCACTCTAGCAACCCATCATCTAATTACTACCCCACAATGCATTCTATTAGGCCCAAAGATGGTGAAGTGTCATGTAGTCGACGTTCACATAACACCAATAAGAGAATCAACAACATACATATCATCAAAATATCGAACGAATACCAAATTCACATGATTACTTATGACAAGACTTCTCCCATGTCCTCAAGAACAAAATTAACTACTCACACATCATATTCATGTCCATGATCAGAGAGGTATCAAATAGCATATTGGATCCTGAACATATATCTTCCACCAAATAAACCAACAAGGATCAACTATAAGATGTAATCAACACTACTAGCAACCTACAGGTATCAATCTGAGGTTTTGACACAAAGATTGAATACAAGAGATGAACTATAGTTTGAGATGAGATGGTGATGGTGAAGATGTTGATGAAGATTGGTCCTCCCACGATGAGAGGATCGTTGGTGATGTCGATGGCGACGATTTCCCCCTCCCGGAGGGAAGTATCCCCGGCAGAATCTCCCCACCGCAGAGCAAAATTGCTCCTGCCCAAGTTCCGCCTCGAGACGGCGGCGCACCTTCCCAAAAGTCTTCCCCATATTTTTTCTAGGTCAAATGGGCTTATATACTAGAAAATGGGGGCCAGAGGCTGGCTAGGGGCCCCACGACGTACCAGGGCACGCCTGGGGGGGGGGGGGGTGGCACGCCCTGGTGCCTCGTGGGCACCTGGGTGGCCCCCTCTGGTATTTCTTGATTCCAGTATTTTTTATTTATTACAAAATAATTCTCCGTGAAATTTCAGCTCATTTGGAGATGTGCAAAATAGGTATCTCTGACATGGCATTAGAATTGCTCCACAAAGTGTTATATTTCTCAAAAGAATTATAAATAACAGTAGTAAAACATGATGCTAAATGGACGTATCAATTATCACTGTTATTGCAACAATATGGAATATGATGTAATAATGACAGCAACCTCCTCCGAAGGCTGGATCGAGTCATAGTGCCACTGAACCGAACTCATCAGTGCAGCTACATTTGCCTTATGGGAATGCCCTGACTTGGGCTACTGTATACACTCGTATCGGTATCACCAAAGAGGAAAGGTTATGCGTGTGCGCTACCCTGACCCGGTAGGCGGTGGTAACCTTGTGAGCCTGAGTTATTTGGTACCGGGTCCCGACGGGGATAATTTTTAGCCACGAGGTGGCGCGTGTTGTTGAGGCGATGCAAGGGGCCACCCAGGACGTGCCTGAGAGGATGTCGGTGATACGGTACTAGTGTCATGTGGTAGACGGGTTTTGTTGGACGAATGTCCATGGTGTGGGTAAAGTGTGCGACCTCTGTAGAGTGTAAATCTATTTGAATAGGCGCGACCTCGGTCATGGGACACAGTTCGTACTAGGTCACACTATTGGGTCAGTGTCGAGTCTGGAGGAACCAACATATAATGCTATTAATGAACCAGAGTAAGGTAAGATTTGTCAGATTTATAGCACAGATGCATGCACATCGGTTGATGTCAGGAATATCAGATGATAGCCATGCAATGGCTATGAGATGAATGGTCGGATGACCACAAGATTTGGATCTGTTTTGGATCGGACTTGGTTTTGATTTGGATCGGATCATGATAATAGTTGGTATATGAAATCATTACTTGACATACTTCATCTTCGTCATACTGTATTTTCCTTAGTAGTTATCTTGCTAGATAATCCTGTTATGACATGATGATTAATATTGCTAAATAGATATGCTTTGCCATGATAGATAATGTTGCTCTAATAACAAATGCATGCTTGAATGCCATGGATTACGTTGTTTGGTGTATATGTTTGTTTGGTTTGCTTGCGAGTACATTCCAAAGTACTCAGTGGCACTAGTAGAAAAAGGGCCATTTGTCCCGGTTCGTAAGGGCCTTTAGTCCCAGTTCTAGAACCGGGACTAAAGGGTCGGGACTAATACCCAAAACCTTTAGTCCCGGTTTGCTTACGAACCGGGACCAAAGGCCCTCCACGTGGCGCTGCCTGGGGCGGGGGAGGGAGGACCTTTAGTCCCGGTTGGTGTTACCAACCGGGACTAAAGTCTCCACCTTTGGTCCCGGTTGGTAACACCATCCGGGACCAAAAGGCGGCCACGCGTCAGCAGCTCGCAGTCGCTGGGGGTTTTGTTTTTTTTTGGAAGGGGGGGTTTTGGGGTTTTGGAGGGTTAATTTAGGGGTTTCATATTGTGTTAGCGAGCTAATAGAGAAAAGTGACCTCTCTTTTTCCATGCTTGGTCGACGCTAGCTACTACACATATAGAGAGAACTCTACGCTAGCTAGTAAGCAAATAAAGGAAACCATTAATTACACAAGATCGTCATGAACATATATAGAGAGAAGTGACATCTCTTTCTTCGTGCTTGGTCGAACAACAAGTTTTCGTATATCTATCCGACGCTGCTACATATGTACAATATATAACATCCCTTACAACAATTTCAATTTCACATGGTATTCTCCTTGTTCAGGTATGACGTGGTCAAGAAAGAATCCCGCCAATTCCTCTTGAATTGCTCGTATGCGATCATGTGGTAGGAGTTCATCCCGCATCTGCCAGATCTAATTTAAAGAAGGGGTCAATACATATATATGAATGAAACTCAACACAATTGATGGTAATATATAAAATAAAATTGTGAATATTGTTTACGTACTTCAAATTGTTTCTCAGAGGAGGCCCGTTCAGAGGTATAGTAGCGAATGAACTCGCATACATAGTATCCACATAAATGAGTGTTGGGTGCCTGCAACAAGCACTTTACGAGAATAGAGTTCAATCAAACTGATAAGCAAGCATGATAATGGTATTGATGAAACTAGAATCAATGAGAGATGCACGGAACTAGCTAGTACTACTTACTTTGGGGCGTGTAAATCGCAGCTCCTTCTTCAGACCCGGAACCTTAGCGGTGAACGTTTTCCAAACCCTGGCAGGCAAAGAAAATGATTACTTGATATCTGGAAATGAACGAAAGTTGCCGATATGGTCCCGGTATTGATTGAACTTACTTCTGGAGCATTGCAGTCATGTCCGCATAATACTTGGGATCTTTACGGAGTGAGTCTAAGACAGTTACTAATGCCCCGTCAAGGTTAATGGATAGCAGAATATAGTGGAAGCTGCGCACGCATAACTCATCAATTACATTACTTAACCACGAGTAAGCGGAACCGAATATGCAGAAGACAGTAACACTCACTTGAAGTTGTAAGGAAAGAGTATTTCCCTTCTGTTTTGATGTGTAAGGAACGTTTGTAGTAAGTTGTTCTCGGTATCTTCAGCCGCCTTTCATACCGACCATTCATTTACGGTATATGGGCTAATGAACCCAACGTCGAAGATTCCTATTTTTTGGCATTCGACCATCTTCAATCTGCATAATATAGTGAGGATAATTATATATACATGCAATGAACGAGCTGTGCTAGAGACTTAATTATAGAAGTAATACTTACAGACAGTAGCAAGTCATGAGTTGTTTGTCGAGGGCCTTTTGATTGTATAATTGAAATAACTCCACAAATTCAACAGGCAGCAGGTCGACTCCAGGGAAGTCGTGCTCTTTTTTAATTCCGACTAACAAACTGTCTTTCCCAGACTTCCTGCAGGTTTCCATGTACCAGTCATGCAATTTTTGCATCATCGTTGTTAGATGAGGATGATCAGGTTTGACGAGAGGCTTCCCGTGCTCGTATCTAAAGACGTCTACTACCTCAGCCGTTTCAAACTGTACATCATCGGGCAGGTAATCATCAAGAGTGGTACCGGGCAGTAGCACCGGATGATTAGCGATATCGCTAGACACCTTGAGCGGGGGGCACGATTGCTTCTCCTGTTCGCCGAGCTGGGGAATTGTTTTCCCACTTCTTCGTTTTTTCGCTCTTGCGGCACTGGAAGTACTTCCCGACTGCTGCGCTTTAGCATGTGTCTTAGTAATTATGCGGTCATAGTTGGAATCCGGCGGAGGCGGTGGTGGTCGCTTCAGGGCATTGATAGTGCGCTTCACTTTCACCGGATCTACCTTCTCCTTCGGAGGTGGAGTTTTCTTTGCAAAATGGTCCCTCAGTTGGGCACGACATATGTCCTCGTTTTCCTGCTCGGTCCTCTCATATGGTAACTTTTCCAGAGGCTTGAGAGATGAACCGTATCTGAATTGGCTCCCGCCTCTGCTTGTACTACTAGCCGCCGGAGCGGCGGCGTCTCTCTTCCGTCGTTGCTGACGAGGCGGAGAAATCTGACGCGCCGGAGGAGCCAGAGCGGCGGCGTTTGTCTTCCGCCATTGCCGACGAGGCTGAGGAGGAGGCGGACTGCTCCGACGCGCCGGAGTAGGCGAAGGAGGAGGCGGAGTGCCCTCACGCGTCAGAGGAGCCGGAGAAGGAGGCGGAGTGCCTTGATCACTCGCCGGAGGAGGAGGAGGAGGAGGAGGAGGCGGAGTGCCCTGACTCGCCGGAGGAGGAGGAGGAGGCGGAGGCGTCCAGTTTGGAAGCTTGATGTACTCCTTCAGCCATAGACATGTACTCCTCAGAGCATGAACCAGCCGATTCTCCCCTTCACCTGTAGAGTGGTCAAGCTCGAGCTCCTCAAATCCCTCCATCACTTCATCCACCATCACAACAGCATAGTCATGTGGAATCGGACGGCAGTCAAAAGTTCCGTTGGGTTGAGGAGGTGCAACAGAGACGACAGCCGCCTTGAAAGTGAGGTTCCGGCATTTCGTCATAAGCTCGCAATGTTGAGCCTCCGTGATAGTATGCACGGGGTAGCTAGGAGACGTGAAGTCAGGCTGAACGGGCTCCGTGGAAGCCACGCTGCTTCTCCGCTGAGATGGCGGGGTAGCTTTTGGGGTAGCATCATGTCGCTGAGATGGTTGGTCGGCAGCTCGCTGGCTCTCAGCTTCCTCTAGCTTTTGTAGTCTTGCATTGAGCTTCTGCATGTCGCTCAGCTCCTCTTTCCTCTTTCTCTCCTGGCTTTTGTAACCGCCTGCGTCGAGAAACCCAAACTTCCACGGAACGGAGCCTGGAGTGCCTCGTGTTCGTCCAGGGTGCTCAGCATTCCCTAGGGCCTCAGTCAGCTCGTCCTTCTCTCTGTCGGGAATGAACGTCCCTTCCTGCGCTGCGGTGATATACTTCTGAAGCTTCGTGATGGGTATTGCAAGTTGCTCGTCCGTCGAACGGCACTTCCCTGTTTCAGGGTCCAAAGTTCCCCCAACCCCGAAGAACCAAGTCCTTGAACGGTCTGGCCAGTTCAATGTCTGTGGTTCGACCCCTTTAGCAATCAGGTCATTCTCAGCTTTGTCCCACAACGGCCGGGCTTTGAGGTAGCCACCTGACCCCGTGTGATGGTGATACTGCTTCTTTGCAGCGTTGTTCTTGTTTGTCTCTGACATTTTCTTACTCTTGTCTGATGTCTTGTAGGCCACAAATGCGGGCCAGTGATCTCTTATCTTCTCAAATCGGCCGGTGAATTCTGGAGTCTTCCCTTTGTCGACAAACTTTGATTTCAACTCCTTCTTCCACCTCCTGAATAGATCTACCATCTTCTTAAGAGCACACTCCTTGACCAGTGGCTCTATAACTGGCTTATTCGGATCCTCCTCTGGCGGTAGGGTGAAATTTGCCTTCAGCGCGGTCCCAAGATCATCTTTCTGTCTATCGGTGACATAATCACCTTCAGGGGCGTCGTCCTTAGGCTTATTCCATTGCTTGATGCTAATCGGGATGTTGTCCCTAACAATAACTCCGCACTGAGCAGAAAATGCGTCCTTGGTCCGCTTGGGTTCAATCGGATGGCCATCGTCTGCGAGTGCTGTGATCGTGAACCTTTCATCCTTGCGCAACCTCTTCTTCGGGCCTCGTCTCGTTACCGAAGTTTGGCTCGATCCGGAGGGCTATAAAAGAAGAAAGAAGAGTTAATATATGTACATACCAAAACAATTAATGCATCAATTAGCTAGTCAGCACAGGCTTAATTAATATATATACCTCGCCGGACTTTGCAACAGCTCCCTCCTCCGTTCGGTCACCGGAGCCGTCATCATGGTCTCCTTCTTCCTCCGGCATTCGGTCACCGGAGCCATCATGATCATGTCCTTCCTCCTCCATTGTTCGATCACCGGAGCCGTCATCCTCTCCTTCCAGACCATCGGTGTCATTGAGAAACGACAAGACATCACGTCCGCCGAGGATTATCTCCCCCAACAACTGTTCTTGTTTCAAGTCTCTTTGAGCCATAGTTTCTGCAAATATTACAACATGGCAATTAATATACAAACATGAGTGTCCGACGTCCGGACCGCCTCTCTCATGAATGTCCGACGTCCGGACTGCCTCTCTCATGAATGTCAAACAAGGGATTCTCTTAACCTTTAAGGGATTTAATTAACAAATGATACATAGACTTGTTCGGGCGAGAGGGGGTTGATCGACGTCCCCCCTCATGTCGAAGTTACCGGAGTTTTCTTCTAGTGGTTTGGGTGGCCTCGAGAGATTGTCGGGTAGGGGCGGGAGGGTGTAGGAGATCGACAACGCTTTTTTTCTAGGTTTTGGGCGGCCTCAAGAGTTGGTCGTCCGGTATATCGAGAGGGGGGTGAACATTTTACCTTAGTAACTTAGAAAAAAAATGTTATCGGGGAGGGGGTATATCCACAACGCTTTTTTCTAGGGTTTGGGTGGCCTCGAGAGTTGGTCGCCCGGTATATCGAGAGGGGGGTGAACATTTTACCTTAGTAACTTAGAAAAAAATGTTATCGGGGAGGGGGTATGTCGACAACGCTTTTTTTCTAGGGTTTGGGTGGCCTCGAGAGTTGGTCGCCCGGTATATCGAGAGGGGGGTGAACATTTTACCTTAGTAACTTAGAAAAAAAATGTTATCGGGGAGGGGGTATATCGACCCCCCCCCTCATGTCGAAGTTATCGGGGAGGGGGTATATCAACAACGACATACATTCTGGATCCGTTGGAAAGCTCTCGGGGAGCCGATGCCAACGTGATGATAGGGGGCCGGGGTGCTCCCGTGGCCTTGTTGATAGATAGAGTCGATGCCAACGTGATGATAGAGCCGATGCCAACATTTTCATTTAACAAAAAAACTACCTTCAAAAAAAGACTTGCTTCGCCGCGGGTGCTCGGTGCGACGTGGACTCGGTGGAAAAACTTTATGAAAATGCGGTGGTGGCCGGGCCGGGCGGTTTTCTTTTCCTTCTTCATTTTTTCCTTTGTTTTTTCTTATATGTTTGTTTACGTTTTCACTCTACATTTTCGTACATATGAAAAACAACGAAGACTTTTTACATGAACATATACACACATATACATGAACATATATACATATACATGAAAAAAAAAACAAATACATGAACATATACACATATACATATACATGAACATATATACATATACATGAAAGGGGGGGCTCACTGGGGGGGGGGGCGGCGATGGCTGGAGGCCGGCGACGGGGACGAGGACGGTGGCGACGGGGACGAGGACGGCGGCTCGGGGAGGCGACGGGGACGAGGACGGCGGCTCGGGGAGGCGACGGGGACAAGGATGGCGGCGACGGGGACGAGGACGGCGGCTCGGGGAGGCGATGGGGACGAAGACGGCGGCAACGGGGACGAGGACGGCGGCGACGGGGACGAGGACGGCGGCGACGGGGACGAGGACGGCGGCTCGGGGAGGCGACGGGGCCGGCGACGGCGTCGGGGCAGCCTGGCGGCGTCGAGGAGGTCGGCGTTGTCGGGGGGAACTGCGAGATGAAAATGAAAATTTTCACAAGTGCTGCTTATATACACACAGCATTGGTCCCGGTTGGTGGCGCCAACCGGGACCAATGCCGACCTTTAGTCCCGGTTGGTGCCACCAACCGGGACCAAAGGTCTCTTTTCGGCAGCCCGAAGGGCGGGAAGCAGAGACCTTTGGTCCCGGTTGGTGGCACCAACCGGGACTAAAGGTGGGCATTGGTCCCGGTTGGTGCCACCAACCAGGACTAAAGGTGGGTATTGGTCCCGGTTGGTTCCACCAACCGGGACCAATGGCCTTATACAGCGGCGTGGTGGGAGTTTAGTCCCACCTCGCTAGTGGAGAGTGTGCCGCACCTTTTTATAAGGCGCGGTGCGCCTGAGCCTTCGAGCTCCTATCTAAAGCAGGCTTACGGGCCTAACCACTTTGTATCTGCGTGTGGGCCTAGTGGGCCTTCTACGGGCCTGAATCCTAGCCCAATTGGCTGGTTGGGTTTCTAGTCGTATTCAGGCCGTGGTGGCCCATTAGGCGGCATTTTTTTTATTTTTTTCCAGTATTTTTGTTTTGTGTTTTGCTTTACTTATTTTTTTAATTTTTTTCCAGTATTTTTCTTCTGTTATTTTAGTTCATTCTTTTTAACAAATAAATACTTTGATAATTTTAGTTAAATAATTTCCATTATTTTGTTTTGTTTTTCGCTTTATTTATTTTTGTTTTACTTTTTGCTTTATTTATTTCCAGTGTGTTTTATCATTATATTCTTTTATAAAAGCTGTTTAGTTGATTCTTTTTTTAACTCCACTCCCACGATGTTACTAGAGGTTTATAATAGATTTTTGAGTGATTCTTTTTCCTGCTATTTAATATTACTGTGTTTTATCATTATATTCAATTTGGTTATTTTTAGGTTATTTTAAATGGGTGTTTTATATATATTTTTGTTGCATAAATTTTATATAATTTTAAATTTATAAAAGCTTTTTAGTTGATTCTTTTTGCCACCAACCGGGACTAAAGGCCTTGTCCTGGGAGTGGCTAAAATTTAGTCCCACCTCGCCAAGCGAGAGGGACTCGCAGCGGTTTATAAGCCCTGAGTGCAGAGACGAAGAACGATGAAGGAGAGGCGCAATGCTCACCTGCACGTTGCTTAGCTTCAGGCCTTGAGGAAATGGTGTAGACTGCACGGAGCTATCTGCAGTTTCTCAAGGCCTGAAGCTAAGAAACGTGCAGGTGAGCATTGCGCCTCTCCTTCATTTTTAATAACTTATTTTAACTCCGGACATTTTGTGTGTTCATTATGCACCATTCAAAGGCACATCATCAATTTTCAACCCTTTTCTGACTTCATTCGCTATTTTTCATGCATTTAATGATTTGTTTTGAGCTAAATGACCCTGAAATTGAAAAGCACTACAAATGAACTCTGAAAAGGTTGCAAGTTGGCATGGTATCATCATTTCATCCACATAGCATGTGCTAAAAAGTTGAGAGGGTTACGGCAAAAACGGGATGCACTACGTGTACAAAACGGACAATCTCTTTCGAAGTATGAGGATTTCGGACGAAAACTCATGTGTTACAAAAGGATTTCTTTTTTTTGAACTTATTTGAACTCCATACTTTTTGTGTTTTCAAACTGCACCATTCAAAGCCACATCATCAATTTTCAACCCTTTCTGACTTCATTTGGTATTTTTCATGCACTTACTGATTTTTTTGAGCTAAATAACCCTGAAATTGAAAAGCACTTCAAATGAACTCTGAAAAGGTTGAAAGTTGGCATGGTATCATCATTTCACCCACATAGCATGTGCTAAAAAGTTGAGAGGGTTACGGCAAAAACTGGATGCACTTCGTGTACAAAACGAACAATCTCTTTCGAAGTATTAGGGTTTCGGACGAAAACTCATGTGTTACAAAAGGATTTCATTTTTTTGAACTTATTTGAACTCCAGACTTTTTGTGTGTTCAAAATGCACCATTCAAAGACACATCATCAATTTTCAACCCTTTCTGACTTCATTTGGTATTTTGCATGCATTTACTGATTTTTTGAGCTAAATGACCCTGAAATTGAAAAGCACTACAAATGAACTCATCTGTTACAAAAGGCATTTCATTTCTTCACATGTAACTGCAATGATATAGTTGTGGAGAGAAAGTTTTCACTTTTTCTTCGCTTGAGTCCTTTGCTTATTGCGCCGTAACCATGGATAATCTTCATCGTTTAACAGGGTGCTTGGGTCAGCCATGACTTTGAAGGGAGGAATTTCATGATACTTTTCATAATCTTCGGACATGTCTGTCTTGCCCTCCAATCCCACGATGTCTCTTTTTCCTCAAAGAACTATGTGGCGCTTTGGCTCATCGTATGATGTATTCGCTTCCTTATCTTTTCTTTTTCTTGGTTTGGTAGACATGTCCTTCACATAGAAAACTTGCGCCACATCATTGGCTAGGACGAATGGTTCGTCTGTGTACCCAAGATTGTTCAGATCCACTGTTGTCATTCCGTACTGTGGGTCTTCCTGTACCCCGCCTCCTAACAGATTGACCCATTTGCACTGAAACAAAGGGACCATGAAATCATGTCCATAGTCAAGTTCCCATATGTCCACTATGTAACCATAATATGTGTCCTTTCCCCTATTGGTTGCTGCATCAAAGCGAACACCGCTGTTTTGGTTGGTGCTCTTTTGATCTTGGGCGATCGTGTAAAATGTATTCCCATTTATCTCGTACCCTTTGTAAGTCAATACAGTCGAAGATGGTCCCCTGGCCAACGAGTACAACTCATCAGACACAGTGTTGTCACCCATGAGACGTGTTTGCAACCAACTGCCGAAAGTCCTGATGTGTTCATATGTAATCCAGTCGTCACACTGCTCTGGGTGTTTGGAGCGCAGAATATTCTTGTGTTCATCGACATACGGGGTCACCAAGGTAGAATTCTGTAGAACTGTGTAGTGTGCTTGAGACCAAGAATGCCCGTCCCTACATATTATTGAGTCCGCTCCTAGCATGCCTTTTCCAGTCAGTCTCCCCTCATACCGCGATTGAGGGAGACCAATCTTCTTAAGGTCAGGAATGAAGTCAACACAAAACCCAATGACATCCTCTGTTTGATGGCCCATGGAGATGCTTCCTTCTGGACTAGTGCGGTTACGAACATATTTCTTTAAGACTCCCATGAACCTCTCAAAGGGGAACATATTGTGTAGAAATACAGGGCCCAGAACGACAATCTCGTCGACTAGATGAACTAGGACGTGCGTCATGATATTGAAGAAGGACGGTGGGAACACCAACTCGAAACTAACAAGACATTGCACCAAATCACTCCTTAACCTTAGCAGGATTTCTGGATCGATCACCTTCTGAGAGATTGCATTGAGGAATGCACATAGCTTCACAATGGCTAATCGAACGTTTTCCGGCAGAAGCCCCCTCAATGCAACCGGAAGCAGTTGCGTCATAATCACGTGGCAGTCATGAAACTTTAGGTTCTGGAACTTTTTCTCTGCCATATTTATTATTCCCTTTATATTCGACGAGAAGCCAGACGGGACCTTCATACTGAGCAGGCATTCAAAGAAGATTTCCTTCTCTTCTTTGGTAAGAGCGTAGCTGGCAGCACCTTCATACTGCTAGGGATGCATGCCGTCTTTTTCATGCACACGTTGTTGTTCCTCCCGTGCCTCCGGTGTATCTTTTGTCTTCCCATACACTCCCAAGAAGCCTAGCAGGTTCACGCAAAGATTCTTCGTCACGTGCATCACGTCGATTGCAGAGCGGACCTCTAGGTCTTTCCAATAGGGTAGGTCCCAAAATATAGATTTCTTCTTCCACATGGGTGCGCGTCCCGCATCGTCAGTCGGAACAGATAGTCCGCCAGGACCCTTTCCAAAGATTACTTGTAAATCATTGACCATATCAAGTATGTGATCACCAGTACGGAGGGCAGGCTTCTTCCGGTGATCTGCCTCACCTTTGAGATGCTTTCCTTTCTTTCGACATTGATGGTTGGTCGGAAGAAATCGACGATGCCCCAGGTACACATTCTTCCTGCATTTGTCCAAATATATACTGTCGGTGTCATCTAAACAGTGTGTGCATGCATGGTATCCCTTGTTTGTCTGTGCTGAAAGGTTACTGAGAGCAGGCCAATCGTTCATGGTTACAAACAGCAACACATGTAGGTCAAATTCCTCCTGTTCGTTCTCATCCCACACACGTACACCTCTTCCATTCCATAGCTGTAAAAGTTCATCAACTAATGGCCTTAGGTACACATCAATGTCATTGCCGGGTTGCTTAGGGCCTTGGATGAGCACTGGCATCATAATGAACTTCCGCTTCATGCACAACCAAGGAGGAAGGTTATACATACATAGAGTCACAGGCCATGTGCTATGCTTGCTGCTCTGATCCCCAAAAGGATTAACGCCATCTGCACTTAAACCAAACCATACGTTCCTTGGGTCATCTGTAAAGTTGCTCCACTTTCTCTCGATCTTTCTCCACTGCGACCCGTCAGCGGGTGCTCTCAACTTCCCGTCTTTCTTACGGTCTTTTTTGTGCCATTGCATCAACTCGGCATGCTTTTTGTTTCTGAACAGACGTTGCAACCGTGGTATTATAGGGGCATACCACATCACCTTGGCAGGAACCCTCTTCCCGGTGCTCTGGCCCTCAACATCACCAGGGTCATCTCTTCTAATCTTATACCGCAATGCACCGCATACCGGGCATGCGTTCAAATCCTCGTACGCACCGCGGTAGAGGATGCAGTCATTAGGGCATGCATGTATCTTCTGCACCTCCAATCCTAGAGGGCATAGAACCTTCTTTGCTTCGTACGTACTGCCGGGCAATTCGTTATCCTTTGGAAGCTTCTTCTTCATTATTTTAAGTAGCGAACTAAATCCCTTGTTAGATACACCATTGTCTGCCTTCCATTGCAGCAATTCCAGTGTGGTACCGAGCTTTCTGTTGTCATCTTCGCAATTTGGGTACAACCCTTTTTGTGATCCTCTAACATGCGATCGAACTTCAACTTCTCCCTTTCACTTTCGCATTCTCTCTATGCATCAACAATGACCCGGCGAAGATCATCATCGGGCACATCGTCTGGTTCCTCTTGATCTTCAGCTTCCCCCATTGCAGCATCACCGTATTCAGGGGGCGGGTAGTTGTCATCATCCTCTTCTTCTTCGTTGTCTTCCATCATAACCCCTCTTTCTCCATGCTTGGTCCAAACATTATAGCGTGGCATAAAACCCTTCTCAAGCAGGTGGAAGTGAAGGGTTTTAGAGTTGAAGAAAGCCTTCGTATTCTCACAGACAGTACATGGACAATGCATAAAACCATTCTGCTTGTTTGCCTCAGCCGCTTCGAGAAAATTATGCAGGCCCTTAATATACTCGGAGGTGCGTCGGTCACCGTACATCCAGTGCCGGTTCATCTGCGTGCGTTATATAGTTCTCATTATTGAACAACATATAACTCTCTAGTGCATCTAATTAAATCATACAAGTAAGAACTATCTAGAACAACATATAACCAAAACCATCGCACTATATAATAACAAACAATAATAAAAGTAAGAAAGTTACACAAGTATCTATCTAAATCATACAAGTAAGAACTTTTTTCTTTTAGAAAGAAGATAAGAAGAAGAGGCTAACCATGGTGGTGCCGGCGCCGAGATGGGCGCGGGCGATCGACGGCGGTGAGGACGGGGACCGGACAGGACGGACCGCCAACCTAGACAAATCTTGAGGAAAATGGAGCTTGGACAAGGAGATTCCAGAGGAGAAAGCTTAAGTATGGCTCGGGCATTTCATCGAACACCTCATGTGCATAGGAGGTGAGCTAGAGCACCACAAAGCTCTCCCCTCGCCGGCCAGAAAAACAGAGCAGTGTGGAGTGCTCTGCTCGCCGGCGAGGGGGGTATATATAGGCATCTCATTGGTCCCGGTTCGTGGCTGGAACCGGGACTAAAGGACCCCCTTTGGTCCCGGTTCCAGCCACGAACCGGGACCAATGGTTGTGGGCCAGGAGCGAGGCACATTGGTCCCGGTTCATGTCTGGAACCGGGACTAAAGGGTCCAGACGAACCGGGACCAATGCCCCACGAGGCCCGGCCGGCCCCCTGGCCTCACGAACCGGGACCGTTGCCCCCATTGGTCCCTGTTCGTGACTGAACCAAGTTCAGCTAAGGATTCGTTGTCCACTAGCAAGGAGCTGGAGCGTTCGCGATCTAGGAGAGTAACCTAGTCAGATCCCTGTGGATTGGAGCCTCTCCAAGTCCGTGCTGCCTTAGTTAGTGTTTTCTTTCCCTGCCCTATCTTTGTAACCATGATGTATTTATTCCAGCTGTAGGAGATATGCCCTAGAGGCAGTAATATCAGTTACTTTGTATCTCCGAGTTTGTAATGAATGTTTATGATCCATGCTATAATTGCAATGATTCTCGAGTCTACGATAACCACGAGGCTCGGAGGGAAACTCATGTGCATGTGTGGTATAATAAACGGTAAAATGTATTCCTAGTCTTGCCTCTAAGACTGGCTCAAGTATTGCATGATGATACTGTTTTCCTGATCATGGGCATGACAATGCCGGCAATTTTGAGGGCACAATGTTGGTAGAACACTTGTGTTGAATCGACCCGAATTGATGTTATGCTATGAGATTCATTCGTCACAAGTTAATGGTTAATAACACAGAGATAGTTAATGTTTGCATAATTCCTTAGACCATGAGGGTATCGAGTTCCTTCGTACTTGCTTCGTGAACTTTGGGGTTTGTTAAACGTCATCCATAAATGGGTGGCTATTACGGCGGCTTACGGGTTCACGGAAAAGTATGGCAAGTAATGAGATAGCTCAAGATTGGGATTTGCTCCTCCGACGATGGAGAGATATTCTCGGGCCCTCTCGGTGTTACGGTATCCATCATCGTCTGGCCAGACACATTGTGATTTGATCACTGGGATGCTGGAACACGGAAACGAGTAAAGAAAACAATACCGGTAACGAGGTAACTTGCATAGTGGACAAGTTGTTGATCAACGGGGATGCAATAAATCTCACCTCGGGTATTTGTAATATATCGTGAAGCAACAGGAATAGCACACGGCAACTGGAGGTTCACTCGAATATTCATTCGTGTGGGTATAGGGGTCAATATGGGTGTCCACGGCTCCGATGTTGATCATTGATCGGAAAGTGTTCCGGGTCATGTCTATACTTCACCGAACCTATAGGGTCACACGCTTAAGGGTCATCTATCTGCTGAATACTAGACGGGGAGTCTGAGAGAAAATCACCGAAAAAGTTTCGGACGAAACGGAGACGTTCCGGAGAGAACACTGGAATAGTTCCGGTGAAACTGAAAAGTTGTTTCAGGGTATTCCATTAAGTCAAATTGGTTCTAGCACACGCCTGGAAATTATTGGAGGATGCCATAAGTGTTCTGGTAACTTCTGGGAATTTTCTGGGACAAAAACCGGAAATGTTCCGGAGCAGCCGGAAGCGCTTTGGTTGCTTTTCGCTGAAGAAACATTGTTCCGAAATTGTTTCGGAATTCGTTCAAAATTATTTTGGTGGGTACTGGAATTGTTCTAGGCACACAGAAATAATTTGGGATTTAACGGACGCAGAAAAATGTCTTCGTGAATAGTGAAAGTGTTTTTTGGATATTTTTGGGAAAGCACCTTTTGGGATATTTCCAAAAGGTCTTCTAGAAGGACTTGGGAGCCAAGGCACCCCCATGTGGGGGGGGGGGGGGCAAGTGTGGCCGTCCAAGCATGGTGGAGCTCCTTGGAGCTCCACATGGCACCCCTTTTAGCTTTAGTCTTTTGTGAAAAGGCGTAAAGTGGGGGTATTTTGGGGTTTTTTGTATGACATCTTTACCCCTTGGCTATCCTATAAATAGAGGTGAGTGGGCTGCCCCAAAACTCATCCTTGCTCTCATACACATGCCATTTGACTTGTCTGGCTTCTCTCTCCCTCCCAGCGAAATAGTTTCGTAGAGCCGAAAGGCTGTCTGGGTTCCGGCAGGAACTAGTTCTGGACGGCGAAACCCTGCCGGATAGCTGACACCGTATGTGTGCAACCCCGTAGAGAGATTGTAGTTTCGATCTTTTGCCCGAGGGGCTGTTTTCGAGTGTCCTCCCGAAGGGCTGTCCGAGTTACCGTTCGAGTTTCCGGCGTCCTCCCGAAGGGCTGTCCAGGTTACTGTTCGGGTTTCGAGTGTCCTCCCGGAGGGCTGTCCGCGACATCGTCCGAGGGACTGTCCGACCGCTTCCCGAAGGGCTGTCCGGAGAGGGAGTACATCCTTGCGGTTGGGAGGTTGTAAATCCTAGCTGCAGGGATCTGCACCGACGATCTACACCGACTCTTCTTCGGCTGCGCTACGAGTCGGTACGGATCAGATCAAACCTTGTTTGCAGTCTCCATAGTGATCCTGGGCGTGCTCGCTGTACCGATTTTTTTTTCTGTCACGTTCCCCTACACCAGCCACAATGGCTAATAAATATATTCTTATTACATTTGTGCCTATGTTCATGAGACTTGTTGTAAACGCGCATGCCAGAGTGATTTCCTGGGCTGGTGTGTGCGGCAACCGTCTGGCTACAGTGGTATTCAGGCGGGGCGCCACAAGCCCCTGAAAGATAAGCCGGGAAAAGAAGGTTTTTTGTAAATGTAAATGATCCCTAAACTGGAATGTGGATAGAATCTTACGAATATGGGCAAAGGTCAGATTTTGTGTGTGTGATGTCGATGTGGATGATTCTTTGTTTGCAAGTTGGTGTGATGAATGTTTCTCTCTAGAGGTTGTTGCTTCATAGATATGAAGAAGCAGATGGTTAAACGAATTGCAAGACATATCATATGGAAGATAACATATTTGGAGGAACATAAAGTGCCTAACAAACCTCATTTCTTGTTTTTAGCCATGAGTTCCATACGCATACGACGGTTCTGGGCAGCAACATATGGGTTTGGTCAAGGAGCATGATTAGGCAATGATGGACGACATTTCGGTCCAACTGGATTATGCGAAGAACTTTCTGCACTATCCACGTCAGTAACTCTAACAAACGCAAGGCGATGGAAAGAGATGAAGGGCGCAAAGAGATTAAAATGCACTGTCATGAAACCTATATAAGATGCAGGAGATGAAATGCAAGGCGTATGTGTTTTCGTGCCATATAAAGAATTAAAACTCAAGGATACATGTTCAATCAGTAAAAGTAAATTCAGATTTGGAGAAATGCAAGGGGACGGAAATAGATGAAGGGCTCGAAGAGACTAAAACACACTCTCATGAAACCTATGTAAGATGCACCAGATGAAATGCAAGGCATACGTGTTCTCGTACCATATAAAGAATTAAAGCTCAAGGATACATGTTCAATCGACAAAAGTAAATTCAGATTTGGATAAACAAACAAATATTCAGAACAGGAAATAAAATAAAATGCACGGCTATGTATTCAATCTAGTAAAATTATATTGAAATATATTAATCAAGCACACAAAGATTCAGAATCAGTGATGGATGGGAACAGTATGTACCTATAGGATGAGGTGCCTGGGTATGCAGCAACAGTAGAACAACCAAGATGACTACCCGTGTGCCCAAATCGTCCAGCAGCTGAGGAAGTCTAGATTTGTTATTCAAACAGTATATGTCATGAGGCAAAATTAATCAAGCATACAAAAATTCAGAAATAGCATTTAAATTCAGATACTAATCAAGCACACAAAAATTTAGAATTAGCAACAAATGGCAACAGTATTTACCTATAGGAGCCGTAAATCCGAGGCGCCTGGGTATGCAGCAGGGGAAGAACAACGAAGATGGCGGCCCGGGCGTCCAATTCGTCCAGTACTTGAGGAAGTCCAAAATTGTGATTCAGCCGACAATATGCCATAGGGAATGTCGAGGAGGACAGGGGAGGGAGTTGCTCACCAGTGGTAGCGGTATGAGCGGTATGGCAGACGCCCACCGGTATGGAGGATGATTGGAACAAAATGAGTTCAGGTGGAGCATCGAATTTAAATGGGAATCCATCAGTTTATTCGGTGGCCGTAGATGGCAGATAAATACTATGGCCCATATGGAGCATTGGGCTGCACAGGCGTTCAGGCATTGGGCCGTGTGGTTTGTGTCAGCCACTACCGGAATTAAAATGTATGCCGACGGCCCATTGCCGTCGGCATACAGCCGTCGTCAATGTTTTCGTCGGCGTTGACCTGTCAGACCGTCGGCATATAAAAGCCGTCGGCATAGAAGCCTATGCCGACGGCTTTAGGCAGGATGTCGGCATAGATAGCCCGTCGGCAAAAAAAACCCGGCACGGCTACCTAATGGCGTCGTGGACACGTGTCACCATGCCGGAGCCGCCACGTGTTAGATCTATGCCGACGGCCTTACCGTCGGCAAAACTCGGAACTTTTCCCGTCGGCATAGATATGCCATGTGGCTGCACCTCGAAGCTCCTGGTCGAGATATATGTCGATGGCTTTACCGTTGGCATAGTTTTATATCTATGCCGACGGTAAAGTTGTCGGCATATATCTCGACCAGGAGCTACCAGGTGCCGCCACATGGGGCCTATGTCGACGGCAAAGCCGTCGGCATAGTTGAAAACCTATGGCGACGGCTTTGCCATCAGCATAGGTCCCACGTGGCTGCACCTGGTAGCTCGGCGGCATAGTTTTGGCCAATTTTTTTTTGCTCTGTTTTGGTTCTGCCCTGCAAATTCACAGCACATATATAGCAGCTCACATATATAGCATCAACATCAGCACATATATAGCAAGTCATCAACATCATCATCATCTAAACACCCACATATATAGCATTATCGTCATCTAAACCAAGTCATCAACATCATCATCATCTAAACAAGTCATAAAACATAGCATCATAGTCACCAACATCATCATCATCTAAACAAGTATATAAACATAGCATCATAAACATAGCACCAAGTCAAGAGCATCATCAATCCCCGAAGTCCTCGTCGGCCTTCGAGCACCGCCAATCCCCGAAGTCCACCAACAAGAGCATCATCACTACAAAATGAAGAAGGACAACTATTTAGCACCGACAATTGGTCTAGTTCTATGTATGCGGCTTGGCAAATTTTCTGAGTACAACTTGATGCATCTTGCGAGTAGGGGACTAACCGGAAGGGGCGGTCACGGGTCGAGGTCCAAACCGGGGTGTCTGGGCTCCGTGAACCAGGAGTAGCACAACCAGCAGTAGCAGAACCACCACTAACATTTGATCCATGGGATCCCTACATGTTTTAAAAGAGATAGTAAGGAGAAATATGTATGTGTTGAATCAACGATATGTAGTGCTTGAATAGTTTGGCAATGTACTAACCGGAGTCCCTACGCCATATGCCAAAAATTCTTCGAACGAAGGCTGTCTTGGGTACGGCCCAGGAAGTGGTGGTGCTGGTCCCATTGGCGGAGGAATGGTGCGAGTTTGAACAACCGCATACATATTCTGCCTTTTAGTTGACAAGCAAAGATGAAGGTCAGAAGAAATGAAAGTACAAAAGTTATGTTGGCTCTAAGTGGGCAAAACTAACCTCCATTTGCCTGGCGCGGTAGTCCTCATATGCTCGCACCTTCTCAGCACGTTGCTCACACTCTAGACGATGAAGCTCGACAAGCTTAATGTAGGCCTACAATATGACATGATGGATCTCATCAGCATAGCCATGCAGAAAAGAAAGTGAGAAAAAAGGATGAAAAGGATAAAAATACTACATCCTGCTGGCTTGATCCGCTCGGCCATGCCCAGGCTGGCTTAGCCATACAAGCGCTCGGGCTAGAAGATCAGAGTTGTGTGTAAGAGACGGTAGGCTGGATCATGGTATCCAGAAATGCATGGCGGCCATGTAGCTTGCCGTGTCCAGACAAGACCACTGCCATCTCGTCGGTCTCTGACTCTATGGGATTAGTACAATCCTCCCCATGCCGACGACGAAACTCCTCAATGTAGGCCGTGAGATTTTCCTCGGTTCTGCCGTAGTACTTGCCCTTCATTGGTGTGGGCTTCTTCCGCACACGGCCAATCTCAAACGCCTTCATATCTGAGATCGGCTGCTTCATCACGGACTGCTGCAACGCCAAACAAAAGTTACAGATACATAAGAACAAGATGGGAAATAAAAGCAGAATGTTTCATATATCTATACAAAGATCTTCTTGTGGCGATGGTGGTTCCGGCTTCCTTGACCGTGTGTTCCATCAGTTCCATGATTTCTCTGGTTGATGATGCTCGTGGCAGCAAATGCTGCATCCTCCCTGAGCCACCTATCCACCAACCCCTCCCATCCATCACTCTTTCCGGAGCACCAAGCAGGAATCACCTAAATAATGAAATCATAGCATGTCAACACCAAACAATGAAATTTACCACAAACGCGGGAATGAAAAGACTGTATGCTACTTACGTCCAAATACTGCTCCCTGGTCATAGGGGGGCGCTCCCGCCTTGCTCTCTCCTTGGTCATCTTCTTGTGTAGAACAATGTGGTAGTAGTGCGAAATGGCCACCCAGCGCGCCTCGTACGACATCTGATGGAGCATCTTCCTCGCAGCCGTCGGCAAGACCTGGTCTTCTCTGGCCTTGTCCTCCTCCGAAACTCTATAGAATTCCTACAGTCATGCATAAAACCAGAATGAAACAAGTCATGAGTTAAGTGATTGGATGATGAACTATGAACGGAAGTCGACACAATATGGACTTGTGTACTTCTGAAGAGAACTTACCCAAAAATGAGTGATCATGGCCTTAGCGTGAGTCTCGTACCCCGCAAGGCTGGCAGCTTCATAGTGCTCCCAGCGCATTGCCAAAACCCTCTCCTCGCACGGTGGGTCAGCGTTTGGCCGCGGGTTGAACAGGCCCGGCCAAAAGTCCTTGAGCAGAATAGTGATCACGCCATTTGGAATCCGGCCCTCTCCAATAACCACCCAATTGCTGCAAAAGAATCAAAATATTAGCATGTGTACAATCAAAATGTTAGTATATGTACAAAATATGATAGAGAGGCACTTACTCTTTCCCCTTGGGAATAATGAGGGCCTTCTGCTCCTCGGTAGCAGGAAGGCGAGGGAGTTGTGCCACCCCTCCTCGCCACACCCTACTCGCCCTGCTCCTCCTCGCCACCCCTCTCCTCGCCCTCCTCCTCCGCTCCCTCCTCCTCCTCACTACCCCCCTCCTTGCCCTCCCTCTCATCGCCCTCGCTCTGCTCATCCTCCCACTCCTCGCCCTTCCTCTCCTCGTCCTCATCGCTAGCCGCGATGCCACTAGTAGAGGGTACCTCACTAGAGGAGGGCGTCGCGTCGGCCACGGAGCGCAGTTTCTGGCCGCCATTCCCTCCCAAGCCCCGTCCTCCTCTAGGGGGTCTTCCCCCGCGCCCTCCTCCTCTAGGGGCTCTTCCCCCGTCCCCTCGACCTCCCTGTGAGATGTCATCCTCAAGTATTCAGGGGGGGAACAGTATGGGGTCTTCCACTTCGAGTCAGTTTGGAGGAGAGTTTGCCTAGCAAACTGTTGGAATCGGACTTGCCCATGGTTCAATAACCTGCATTGAGAAAATAGTAAACAATTATTAAGGATAACAAATATTTATCCAAAGGAAGAAAGAAAGCATATTAATAAAAAAATAAAGATGCAATGCATAAGCATACTGGAAATAAATAAGAATACAAAAAATGACATAAAACGTATGTCTGCCAGAACCCACACGAATCATCTGTGTTGTAATCGATTCCTCGACCTGTCTCATCATCACTATCACACATATCATTATCGTCGTTGTCTGAGGGAGGTGGAGGCTCATCCTCATCATCATCGTCTTCATGTAACTTTTCAAGCATAACTATGTCCTTTGCATTCACAATTGTCTCACCATCATTCAGTGCATCGTCATCGTTTATGTCCACATCAACATCACCCAAGTCACCATCGTCATCGTTTGGGTCCACATCATGATGTTGCTCTTGATAGAACACTCCCTCGTATGTCATGGAGTTTATGTTGTAGTAATCATCATCGTTTGGGTCGGGGAGCTTACCATGTGGCAATACCTTGAACACAACTTCCCAACCCTTTAGGCACTCTTTCTAGCATGGGTAGGGCAGATAATAAACTTGCGTTGCCTGGTTAGCCACAATAAAGAGATCGGCTCTGGCATAGACGGTTGATGGTTTAACTTCGACTAAACCAATGGAAGGAGTATGTCGCTGCCCCTTATCAAGGTCGAACCATCGGCATTTGAACACAATGAGCTTAGCGTTTTGCGCCCGTGGCGGAATGAAAGCTCATATATTTTTCCTACCCTTCCGTAGTACTCAACAGCATTTTGTCCTTCGGTGAACACTCCAGTATTTATAGTTTTTGGATCAGGCCGACTATTCTGGTGCTCCTTTGTATGGAAGCGATACCCATTCACATCATACTTTTCACATGTGATGACCCGATTGTGAAAACCCATGGAAACCCATCGCAATTCGTCATCCATAGGTGTGTTCGGATCTTTTCCCTACAAGTTTATTTGAAATTGGTGGGTGCATTAGTTCCGTGTAATAGAAACTATAAATGTTAAACTAGGTAATATGGGAATGTTAAAAATTACTTTTTCCATGAACCAAACTACAAATTTTTTCCTTCCGGGGGCACCCTTCCGAAGAAGAGTATCCAGCTCCGTGGCATTAGGAGGCATCATTCCCATCCACTCTTCAAGCATGAATTGACTAAAAGAAGAAAAGCGGTGTTAGACCGAAACAAAGTGACTGGTTGCAATGTAATTTGTTCACCATTTACCTCATCCACACATCCTCAACTTCCTTGATGTTGTGCTAGACATAGAACATGACGGCCTCCCACTCAGGGTTTGGCATGTTATAAGGTTTGGAGCCCCCAGCCTTACCACCTTGCCCATTGAATAGGAGGAGCTTGGGTTTATACTTGGGCCCTTCTGTATTGTATCGAGACACCTTATTATGCAGAGTGGGAACGTGGTCCGGATAGTACGTTGTCCTGAGGTCTGACAGCTCCTCTAGGATAACTGCCTCAGCTATGGATGCTTCAATCTTAGCTTTGTTTCCACATTTGTATCGAAGATGCTTGTTCTGTCGCTCAGGCCCGTACTGCCAACGATTCTGCACAGGGCCCACCAACAATGCCTCGTTTGTGAGGTGTAAAATGAGATGTGTCATCGGAGTAAAGAAGCCTGGCGGAAAGATCATCTCTAGCTTGCATATCAACTCCGGCACCTTCTTATGCAATTGTTTCATCACATGGGACATATTTCTTTAGCACAGAGCGTGCAGAAGAAATGGCTAACCTCCGCAAGCACTCACCAGACACGCTCGGGGACAGAGCCTCGAACCATCACCGGCATTATCCACTCAATCCATACGTGATAGTCATGAATCTTGAGCCCGGTGACTTTGCCCGTTGAAAGATTGACTCCCTTACTCATATTCGAAGCATAACCATCAGTGAACTTCATGATATGTTTGAGCCACTTCAATGACTCCAACTTTTGTGGCTTTGTATGGACGAAGTCAGCATCTGGCTTGAACAAACTTTTTTGACTGCCTAAGGGAGGCCGCAAGTTTAGACGTGGTCTATCACAAATCTTCTGTTGACCGGCTCTAGATTTAATGTTATCCTTTGTCTTATCAGGAATGTTGAAGATCAAGCGAAAAAGGGACTCTACGACATTCTTTTTAGTGTGCATCACATCGATGTTATAGGGAAGTTTGAGGTCCTTGAAATAGGGAAGCTCCGTGATGGGATCACGGACCAACAATTTTGACGACGATGACTCTAAAGAGATGCAACACCACAAATTCTATAAATTCCACCGAAAAAACAACTTAGATCATCACATCTCATATAGCATTTTAACAACATCTCAAATTGCAAGATATGCGTCATATAATTATTTACTAGATTAGCAATACCAAATAAATTCATCCACTTAAAGTTCTACATTCAAAGTATTAGCAATGTCAAATCCTAATAAAGGGAAACTATTTGAGCTACAAGCCTTATGTCAAGTTCGCATTTTTCTTCTTCTTTTTCTTCATTACAAGACTCTTGGCTCCATCCTGTTCACTGGACTCCTAACAAAGTAATGGTGACTAATTAGGTGGCCTAAACATACAAAATCTTGCTAATTGCAACAGAACACTGGTAAAACCCATGGAGATAGAATGAAAAATTGGTTCAGCTCACTTTTTCCATAGGATGATGAGATTACCTCCATTATGTATACCATGTATAGAGAGAAAAAAATCAATAATGATAACCCATTTACATTTTCAGCAGTATATTTGAATTTTTGATTGTATTACATGTGTATTTCCAGTACAAACAAGTGCTCCCAGGCAACAAAACATGACCGAATGATTTGTATCATGGACATAAACATGGAGAAGTCATTTCAGTTATAGAAAAATACACATTGCTCAAACTTTGGAGAACACTTTACGTTGACTGCCCTGAATAATTACACATCAACAATTCCCTGTGCAGATTCGTCCTTGACTAAATCAACAGATTGTTGGCATCACTGCTTGCTACTGCTAGCCACTGCTGCTATAAAAAATGTATCTACCACCGATTTCTAATCATGGCTTTTGGTTATTGGACAAGAATATATATTGAACGCATATATTGGACAAGAACAAAGCGTACTGAACTGCCAATTGGGTCAGAAAGCAACATTAGGCAGCATCATTGGCCAATTTGGACAGCATATAACAGTAGCGATCAAGCAATTTAGGCAACACACACACACACATAGTTAATTTCCTGTAAGAGGGCTCACATGAGCAGAGCACAACACACACACACATGGGATAGATTCCATAAGTAAGCATGCATGGACCAAAGAAGTGTTAACTACACATGCACGCACACAAAAAAGTGGCCTGAACAGTATCTATGAACCAACCGTAGAATTTGGGGGTTTTCAGAGAATTAACCTGTCAACGGCCAGGAACAGAGGTGGAGGAGGAGCTCACCTTGTACGGTTGTAGTGGAGGCCAAACAGAGTTGGTCGACGTAGGAGGGGACCGACCGGCGCTGGAGGGGACGGCGACGGAAGGGGCCGGCCATAGCTGCGGGGGGCAGCGGCGAGGGTTGATCGGGGTAGGGTGCGGCGGGGGTGGGGTGGGTCTGGGCAGGGCAGCGGGGATGGGGCTGGGGCAGGGCGCCAGTGTTGGAAATATGCCCTAGAGGCAATAATAAATTGGTTATTATTATATTTCCTTGTTCATGATAATGGTTTATTATCCATGCTATAATTGTATTGATTGGAAACTCAAATACATGTGTGGGTACATAGACAACACTGTGTCCCTAGTAAGCCTCTAGTTAACTAGCTCGTTGATCAAAAGATGGTGAAGGTTTCCTAGCCATGGACATGAGATGTCATTTGATAACGGGATCACATCATTAGGAGAATGATGTGATGCACAAGACCCAAACTATAAACGTAGCATATGATCGTGTCAGTTTATTGCTATTGTTTTCTGCATGTCAAGTATCTGTTCCTATGACCATGAGATCATGCAATTCACTGACATCGTAGGAGTGCCTTGTGTGTATCAAACGTCACAACGTAACTGGGTGACTATAAAGGTACTCTACAGGTATCTCCGAGGGTGTCTGTTGGGTTGGCATGGATCAAGACTGGGATTTGTTACTCCGTGTGACGGAGAGGTATCTCAGGGCCCACTCGGTAATACAACATCACAATGAGCCTTGCAAGCAAAGTGACTAAAGAGTTAGCCACAGGATCTTGTATTACGGAACGAGTAAAGAGACTTGCCGGTAACGAGATTGAACTAGGTATAGAGATACCGACGATCGAATCTCGGGCAAGTAACATACCGAAGAACAAAGGGAACAGTATACGGGATTAACTGAATCCTTGACATAGAGGTTCAACCGATGAAGATCTTCGTAGAATATGTAGGAACCAATATGGGCATCCAGGTCCCGCTATTGGTTATTGGCCGTAGAGGTGTCTCGGTCATGTCTACATAGTTCTCGAACCCGCAGGGTCTACACACTTAACGTTTGGTGACGATTAGTATAGTTGAGTTATTGTGTTGGTGACCGAAGGTTGTTCGGAGTCCCGGATAAAGATCTCGGACATGACAAGGATCTCCGGAAGAGTCCGGAGGTAAAGATTGATATATGTGATAATAGAGTTTTGATCTCCGGAAGGGTTCCGGAATTCACCCGAAGGGGTTCCGGGTGTTTACCGAAGTGTTCGGGTGCAGCAACACTTTATATGGGCCAAAGGGGAAAAGCCCACGTGGTATTGGAAAGTGCAAAAGGAAGTTTTGTTGCTGCCTTAAGCGGTACTACCGCTGGTAAGGCAGTACTACCGCGTAAGCGGTACTACCGCTTGTGTGAAGCGGTACTACCGCTCAAGCGGTACTACCGCTTGTACGCGGTACTGCTGGAATCCGAGTGGGACTCTTTCCGTGCGGGCCAAACCGACCTTGTGCGGGCAAAACCGACCTTGTGGCGGCTTTCTCTTCAAGTTTAGACCCTAGGGCTCAACATATAAATAGAGGGGCAGGGCTAGCACACGGGCCAGAAAAAGATTTCCCAAGCCGTGTTCCGGCAACCCTAACCCTCTAGTTCGTCCCGTCATAATCTCCGTAGTGCTTGGCGAAGCCCTGCAGAGATTGTTCCTCACCACCATCACCACGCCGTCGTGCTGCCGGAACTCATCCACTACTTCACCATCGCTCGCTGGATCGAGGAGGTGAAGGCGTCATCAAGCCGTACGTGTGTTGAACGCGGAGGTGCCGTCCGTTCGGCGCTAGATCGTGTTTGGATCGAGGGACGACTTGCGATTTGGATCGCGAAGACGTTCGACTACATCAACCGCGTTTCTTAACGCTTCCGCTTAGCGATCTACAAGGGTATGTAGATTCACTCTCCCTCTCGTAGATGCTCATCACCATGGATAGATCTTGCGTGTGCGTAGGAAAATTTTTGTTTCCCATGCAACGTTCCCCAACAGTGGCATCATGGGCTAGGTCTATGAGTAGATGAGATCTCGAGTAGAACACAAAGGAGTTTGTGGGCGTTGATATTCAGATTGCTTCCTCCCTTGGTCTTTTCTTGTTTCGGCGGTATTGTGGGATGAAGCGGCTCGGACCAACATTACTCGTACGCTTACGAGAGACCGGTTCCATCAACTGACATGTAACTTCGTTGCATAAAGATGGCTGGCGGGTGTCTGTCTCTCCTACTTTAGTCGGATCGGATTTGACAAAGGCGGTCCTTAAGAAGGTTGAAAAGCAATTTTTGTATCACCGTTGTGGTTTTTGCGTAGGTAAGAATTGTTCTTGCTAGATACCCGTAGCAGCCACGTAAAACTTGCAACAACTATTAGAGGACGTCTAACTTGTTTTTGCAGGGTATGTTGTGATGTGATATGGCCAATTACATGATGAGATATATGTGATGTATGAGATGATCATGTGTTGTATAGAATATCACGACTTGCATGTCGATGAGTACGGCAACTGGCAGGAGCCATAGAGTTGTCTTTAATTATTTTCGCCGTTTTGCTTTACTTTATCGCTATGAGTTAGCAATATTCATGGAAGCAACAGTCGGCGCGACAACCTCATGGCGCACGTTGATGGAGATCAAGATGATGGAGATCATGGTGTCATGCCGGTGACGATGGAGATCATGCCGGTGCTTTGGAGATGGAGATCAAAAGCACAAGTTCATGGCCATATCATGTCACTTATGATTTGCATGTGATGTTAATCCTTTTATGCATCTTATTTTGCTTAGGACGACGGTAGCATTATAAGGTGATCCCTCACTTAAATTTCAAGATAAAATTGTGTTCTCCCCGAGTGTGCACCGTTGCGAAAGTTCGTCGTTTCGAGACACCACGTGATGATCGGGTGTGATAGACTCTACGTTCGCATACAACGGGTGCAAGCCAGTGTTGCACGTGCGGAACACTCGGGTTAAACTTGACGAGCCTAGCATGTACAGACATGGCCTCGGAACACAAGAGACCGAAAGGTCGAACATGAGTCATATAGTACATATGATCAACATGAAGATGTTCACCATTGAAACCACCTCAACTCACGTGATGATCGGACTTGAGTTGGTGGATTTGGATCATGTTACACTCGAATGACCGGAGGGATGTCAATCTGAGTGGGAGTTTTAAGTAATATGATTAACTAAACTCATTATCTTGAACAATAGTCTAAATTGTCTTTGCAATATTTATGTTGTAGATCATGGCTCGCGCAGTAGCACCCCTGAATTTTAATGCGTTCCTAGAGAAAGCTAAGTTGAAAGATGATGGAAGTAACTTTGTGTACTGGGCCCGTAATCTAAGGATTATCCTTACAGCTTCCCAGAAGGCTTATGTCCTTGATGCACCGCTTGGTGATCCACCCGCTCCAGTTGAGTCTCTAGACGTTGTGAACGCCTGGCAGGCTCGCTCTGATGATTACTCAATAGTTCAATGTGCAATTTTGTATGGCTTAGAACCGGGACTTCAAAGACGTTTTGAACGTCATGGAGCATATGAGATGTTCCAGGAGTTGAGGTTTATCTTTCAGAAGAATGCCCGGATCGAGAGGTATGAGACCTCCGATAAGTTCTATACTTGCAAGATGGAGGAGAACGGGTCTGTTAGTGATCACATACTCAGAATGTCTGGATACTCCACCCGTCTGGCTGAATTAGGGATGCCCCTTCCGCCAGAGGCTATCACTGACAGAGTTCTTCAATCATTGCCACCTAGCTACAAGAGCTTCGTGTTGAACTATAACATGCACGGGATGAACAAGTCAGTCGCCGAGCTGTTTGCGATGCTGAAAG
Source organism: Elymus sibiricus (assembly GCA_039707655.1). NCBI lineage: Eukaryota > Viridiplantae > Streptophyta > Magnoliopsida > Poales > Poaceae > Elymus > Elymus sibiricus. Next base: position 478,446,449 of record CM077668.1, read on the forward strand.
TCGCTGAGTCTGAAATTCAGAAGGAGCATCAAGTGTTGATGGTCAATAAAACCACTAGTTTCAAGAAAAATGGCAAGGGTAAGAAGGGTAACTCCAAGAAGAGTGGCAAAGCAGTTGCTCCTCCCATGAAGAAACCCAAGGCTGGACCCAAACCAGAAACTGTGTGCTTTCATTGCAAGGGAACTGGACACTGGAAGCGGAACTGCCCCAAGTATTTGGCTGACAAGAAGGCGGCCAACAACAAACAAGGTATGTATGATATACATGTTATTGATGTGTACCTTACCAACTATCGTTGTAGTGCCTGGGTATTTGATACCGGTGCAGTTGCTCACATTTGCAACTCTAAACAGGAACTGCGGAATAGACGGAGGCTGGCAAAGGATGAAGTGACAATGCGCGTGGGAAATGGTTCCAAGGTTGATGTGATCGCCGTCGGCACGCTTGCTCTTCAATTACCATCGGGATTAGTGATGAACCTGAATAATTGTTATTTAGTGCCTGCGTTAAGCATGAACATTACATCTGGATCTTGTTTATTGCGAGACGGTTACTCATTTAAATCAGAGAATAATGGTTGTTCTATTTATATGAGTAATATCTTTTATGGTCATGCACCCGAAGTGAGGGGTTTATTCTTATTTAATCTCGATAGTAATGATACACATGTTCATAACATTGATGCCAAAAGATGTAGAATTGATAATGATAATACCACTTTCTTGTGGCACTGCCGTTTAGGTCATATTGGCGTAAAACGCATGAGGAAGCTCCATGCTGATGGACTTTTGGAGTCACTTGATTTTGAATCACTTGACACATGCGATCCATGCCTCATGGGCAAGATGACTAAAACGCCGTTCTCTGGAACAATGGAACGGGCAAGTGACTTGTTGGAAATCATACATTCTGATGTGTGCGGTCCGATGAGCATTGAGGCGCGCGGTGGTTATCGTTACTTTCTCACCTTCACAGATGACTTAAGTAGATATGGGTATATTTACTTAATGAAACACAAGTCTGAAACGTTTGAAAAGTTCAAACATAATTAGAGTGAAGTTGAGAATCATCGTAACAAGAAGATTAAATTCCTACGATCTGATCGAGGAGGAGAGTATCTGAGTTATGAGTTTGGCAGTCACTTAAGACAGTGTGGAATTGTTTCACAATTAACACCGCCTGGAACACCACAGCGTAATGGTGTGTCCGAACGTCGTAATCGAACCTTATTAGATATGGTGCGATCTATGATGTCTCTTGCTGCTTTGCCACTATCGTTTTGGGGTTATGCATTAGAGACAGCTGCATTCACTTTAAATAGGGCACCATCGAAATCCGTTGAGACGATGCCATATGAACTTTGGTTTGGCAAAAAGCCAAAGCTGTCATTTCTTAAAGTCTGGGGATGTGATGCTTATGTCAAAAAGCTTCAGCCTGAAAAGCTGGAACCCAAAGCGGAGAAATGCGTCTTCATAGGATACCCAAAAGAGACAGTTAGGTATAGCTTCTACCTCAGATCCGAAGGCAAAGTGTTTGTCGCTAAAAACGGAACATTTCTTGAGAAAGAGTTTCTCTCGAAAGAATTGAGTGGGAGGAAGATAGAACTTGATGAGGTTGTTGAACCTTTACTTCAACCTGAGAGTAGCGCAGCGCAGAAAGATGTTTCTGTAGAACCTACATCAGCTGAAGAGGAAGTTGATGATGATCATAAAGCTTCGGATCAAGTTGCTATCGAACCTCGTAGGTCGACAAGGACGCGTACTGCTCCTGAGTGGTACGGCAACCCTGTCTTAGAGGTCATGTTGTTGGACAACGATGAACCTACGAGCTATGGAGAAGCGATGATGGGCCCGGATTCCGAGAAGTGGTTAGAGGCCATGAAATCCGAGATGGGATCCATGTATGAAAACAAAGTATGGACTTTGGAAGTATTACCTGAAGGGCGTAAGGCCATTCAGAACAAATGGATCTTTAAGAGGAAGACGGACGCAGACGGTAATGTCACCGTCTATAAAGCTCGACTTGTGGCAAAAGGTTTTTCACAAGTTCAAGGAGTTGACTATGATGAGACCTTTTCACCCGTAGCGATGCTTAAGTCCGTCAGAATCATGTTAGCAATAGCTGCCTTTTTCGATTATGAAATTTGGCAGATGGATGTCAAAACAGCGTTCCTTAATGGTTTCCTTAAGGAAGAGTTGTATATGATGCAACCAGAAGGTTTTGTCGATCTAGAGAATGCTGACAAAGTTTGCAAACTCCAGCGATCCATTTATGGACTGGTGCAAGCATCTCGGAGTTGGAATCTTCGCTTTGATGAGGTGATCAAAGCGTTTGAGTTTATACAAGTTTACGGAGAAGCTTGTATTTACAAGAAAGTGAGTGGGAGCTCTATAGCGTTTCTAATATTATATGTGGATGACATATTACTGATTGGAAACAATATAGAAATGTTGGCAAGCGTGAAGGAATATTTGAACAAGAGTTTTTCAATGAAGGACCTAGGAGAAGCTGCTTTCATATTAGGCATCAAGATCTATAGAGATAGATCAAGACGTTTAATAGGACTTTCACAAAGCACATACCTTGATAAGATTTTGAAGAAGTTCAAAATGGATCAGTCCAAGAAGGGGTTCTTGCCTGTTTTGCAAGGTGTGAAGTTGAGTAAGACTCAATGCCCAGTGACTGCAGGAGATAGAGAAAAGACGAGTGTCATCACCTATGCTTCAGCCATAGGCTCTATCATGCAATGCTGTGCACAAGACCCGATGTCAGCCTTGCCATAAGTATGGTCGGAAGGTTTCAAAGTGATCCAGGAATGGAACACTAGACGGCGGTCAAGAATATCCTGAAGTACCTGAAAAGGACTAAGGACATGTTTCTCGTTTATGGAGGTGATCGAGAGCTCGTCGTAAAGGGTTACGTCGATGCAAGCTTTGACACTGATCCGGATGACTCTAAGTCACAAACCGGATACGTATTTATTCTTAATGGGGGTGCCGTTAGCTGGTGCAGTTCCAAGCAAAGCGTGGTAGCTGATTCTACATGAGAAACGGAGTACATCGCTGCCTCGGAGGCGGCGAAGGAAGGTGTCTGGATGAAGGAGTTCATGACAGATCTTGGAGTAGTGCCTAGTGCGCTTAACCCAATGACTCTGTTTTGTGATAATACTGGTGCCATTGCTCTAGCCAAGGAACCAAGATTTCACAAAAGGACCAGACACATAAAGCGACGTTTCAATTCCATCCGCGATTACATCAAGGAGGACGACATAAATATTTGCAAAGTACACACGGATCTGAATGTTGTAGATCCGATGACTAAACCTCTTCCAAGGGCTAAACATGAACAACACCAGAACTGCATGGGTGTTCGATTCATTACAATGTAAATCACATAGTGATGTGAACTAGATTATTGACTCTAGTGCAAGTGGGAGACTGTTGGAAATATGCCCTAGAGGCAATAATAAATTGGTTATTATTATATTTCCTTGTTCATGATAATCGTTTATTATCCATGCTATAATTGTATTGATTGGAAACTCAAATACATGTGTGGGTACATAGACAACACTGTGTCCCTAGTAAGCCTCTAGTTAACTAGCTCGTTGATCAAAAGATGGTGAAGGTTTCCTAGCCATGGACATGAGATGTCATTTGATAACGGGATCACATCATTAGGAGAATGATGTGATGGACAAGACCCAAACTATAAACGTAGCATATGATCGTGTCAGTTTATTGCTATTGTTTTCTGCATGTCAAGTATCTGTTCCTATGACCATGAGATCATGCAATTCACTGACACCGTAGGAGTGCCTTGTATTATGGAACGAGTAAAGAGACTTGCCGGTAACGAGATTGAACTAGGTATAGAGATACCGACGATCGAATCTCGGGCAAGTAACATACTGAAGAACAAAGGGAACAGTATACGGGATTAACTGAATCCTTGACATAGAGGTTCAACCGATGAAGATCTTCGTAGAATATGTAGGAACCAATATGGGCATCCAGGTCCCGCTATTGGTTATTGGCCGTAGAGGTGTCTCGGTCATGTCTACATAGTTCTCGAACCCGCAGGGTCTACACACTTAACGTTTGGTGACGATTAGTATAGTTGAGTTATTGTGTTGGTGACCGAAGGTTGTTCGGAGTCCCGGATAAAGATCCCGGACATGACAAGTATCTCAGGAAGAGTCCGTAGGTAAAGATTGATATATGTGATAATAGTGTTTTGATCTCCGGAAGGGTTCCGGAATTCACCGGAAGGGGTTCCGGGTGTTTACCGAAGTGTTCGGGTGCAGCAACACTTTATATGGGCCAAACGGGTAAAGCCCACGAGGTATTGGAAAGTGCAAAAGGAAGTTTTGCTGCTGCCTTAAGCGGTACTACCGCTGGTAAGGCAGTACTATCGCGTAAGCGGTACTATCGCTTGTGTGAAGCGGTACTACCGCTCAAGCGGTACTACCGCTTGTACGCGGTACTGCTGGAATCCGAGTGGGACTCTTTCCGTGCGGGCCAAACTGACCTTGTGCGGGCAAAACCGACCTTGTGGAGGCTTTCTTTCCAAGTTTAGACCCCAGGGCTCAACATATAAATAGAGGGGCAGGGCTAGTACACGGGACAGAAAAAGATTTCCCAAGCCGTGTTCCGGTAACCCTAACCCTCTAGTTCCTCCCGTCATAATCTCCGTAGTGCTTGGCAAAGCCCTGCAGAGATTGTTCCTCACCACCATCACCACGCCGTCGTGCTGCCGGAACTCATCCACTACTTCACCATCGCTCGCTGGATCGAGGAGGTGAAGGCGTCATCAAGCCGTACGTGTGTTGAACGCGGAGGTGCCGTCCGTTCGGCGCTAGATCGTGTTTGGATCGAGAGACGACTTGCAATTTGGATCGCGAAGACGTTCGACTACATCAACCGCGTTTCTTAACGCTTCCGCTTAGCGATCTACAAGGGTATGTAGATTCACTCTCCCTCTCGTAGATGCTCATCACCATGGATAGATCTTGCGTGTGCGTAGGAAAATTTTTGTTTCCCATGCAACGTTCCCCAATAGCCAGAGCTGCGGGGGCGGCGGCGGGGGTGGATCGGGAGGCGGCGGGGGTGGGGGTGGGGCAGGGCAGGGCGGCGGGGGTGGGGCTGGGGCAGGGCACTGAGGCGGCGAGGGCCAGCGCCGGCGAGGACGGCGCGCGACGGACGTGGAGCGTCGGCGGCGGGGGTGGGGGTGCAACGGCGGCGGCGGTCACCCGAGGTGGGCGCGGGTTAGGGGAATGGATCGAGCGGGCGTGGGGGTGGGGGTTATGCAGGAACTATGCCGATGGCCGGGGAGCTATGCCGACGGCAGCCGTCGGCATTCTTTTTTTCTGACAACTATCCACGCCTGCCATGTGGCCATCTATGCTAACGGCTACCGTCGGCATAGTGGGGCCGTCGGCATAGTTACTTTATATTGTTTTTAAATTCTTCTATTGCTTTTAAAATTCTAACTTTTTTTATTAACCATTCACTTTTATTTTTTTCTCTTTTTCTATTGAACATCCACTTGCTTTTTAATGGATCGGCCTAACCCTGGCCCGGTTTACAGGGAAAGCTATCCCCTTTGACCGGCGACAGACGGACTTTGACCAATGGACTTTTCTAACTGGTTGTGCTAGGTTAGCCCATAGAAACCTGAAAAACAAAGTTTCAGCCCAAGTTAACACAATATTCCCTCCGGGTTGACCTGACGTGGCAGTTTCCCCCTCTAAGTGCTGGCGGTAGTGCCGTCCGTGAAGGGGGTCACACTCCGGAGCTGGGTACTAGGTGTTTGAACCTCCCACCACACTTTCATAGATCAACTAGGACACAACGCAAGTTTTGGTGGGATTGCTACCCTCCGAAGACCCCGAAGCGGCCAAACCCTGGCCCGTTTGACCGGGAAATCTAGCCCTTTGACTTTCGACGAACGGCGTTGGACCAATGGACTTTTCTACCTGGTTGTGCTAGGCTAGCCCATAGGAACATTTTAAAACAAAGTTTGAGCCCAACCTATCACAAGATTCCCTCCGTGTTGACCCAACGTGGCAGTTTCCCCCTCTAAGTGCTGGCGGTAGTGCCGTCCCTGAAGGGGGTCACACTCTGGAGCTGGGTACTAGGTGTTTGAACCTCCCACCACACTTTCATACATCTACAAGGACACAATGCAAGTTTTGGTGGGATTGCTACCCTCCGAAGACCCCGGAGCGGCCTAACCCTGGCCAGTTTGACCGGGAAATCTAGCCCTTTGACTTTCGACGAACGGCGTTGGACCAATGGACTTTTCTACCTGGTTGTGCTAGGCTAGCCCATAGGAACATTTTAAAACAAAGTTTGAGCCCAACCTATCGCAAGATTCCCTCCTGGTTGACCCGACGTGGCAGTTTTCCCCTCTAAGTGGTGGCGGTAGCTAGTGCCGTCCATGAAGGGGGTCACACTCCGGAGCTGGGTACTGGGTGTTTAAACCTCACACCACACTTTTAGACATGTATTAGGGAACAATGCGATGTTTTGGTGGGATTGCTACCCTCCGAAGACCCCGGAGTGGCCGAACCCTGTCCCGTTTGACCAAAAAAGCTACCCCTTTGACTTTCTCTATTGCAGCATAGCATGAAAGTAATGATTAAATATTTCATACTAAACACATATTTAAAATTGCTATCCAGTAATATAAACATTAAACAAACTAACATGAGCAACAATGCAACTATAACAACAATCGGAGTAAAGAACTGTTGACACCAGATTTTGGCATGGTCAAAAAACATAATTAAGAAGGCCTTAAATGGAAAAGTGCTCAAAGTGAGAAAGTTCCGTATCGTCGAAAAGAGAAACTTTGATATTTGGGCCATAGCCATCCGATCTCATCTCTGAGGCCGAAGTTGTGTTCGAAGTGCTGAGATTTTGTATCCAGAACACTATTCGGCTGATTACGCCCTCAAGATGATATCATATGAGAAAACTTTCTACATGAATTGTCTTCATCTCGTCGAATCGGTCGATTTTCATATAAAAATCGTCTCAATCCGAGTTCGTATGCAAAAGTTAGAGCTATCTGAATGCAGCCATGTCAAGAGACGAAATAAGACGCGGGAGACCAGACACGTCTTGGCGAGTGTCTGATGCAATGCGTGAGCAATTAGCCCTTCAAGATGGCCTCGAATCGAAAAACGTTCAACATGAAAGTTGTTCATAACGTCGAAACGGTCAACTTTGCTTTTGGGCACATTTTCATCCGAGGTCGTTTACTGCCACAAAAAAGACCCGCAAAAAGATATCGGCAAATCTGTAAGAGACATCATCGACCTTACCATGTCTAACAGGGTTCGGTTACGTCTTTCCGACACTCCGTTTCGCTGTGGAGTTCCGGGAGGCGTAAGCTGTGAAACGATTCCACGGTCACTCAGATGTTGGCTAAACTCATGACTAAGATATTCGCCCCCGCGATCCGATCGCAGAAACTTTATCCTTTTGTTACGATAATTTTCTACCTCATTTGAAATTCTTTGAACTTTTCAAAGGTTTCCGACTTATGCTTCATCAAGTAGATATATCCATACCTACTTAAATCATCAGTAAAAGTCACGAAGTAGAAATACCCACTCCGTGCGGCCGTGCTCATCGGACCACATACATCACTATGTATTATTTCCAATAATTCACCCACCCGTTCAGGATGACCCGTGAACGGCGTCTTGGTCATTTTCCCCATCAGGCAAGCCTCACATGTGTCAAATGATTCAAAATCAAAGGACGGTAAAACTCCATCTTTATGGAGTCTTTGCATGCGTTTCTTTCCGATGTGACCAAGGCGACAGTGCCACAAGTAAGTGGTGGTGGTATCAGCCTTCACGTTAAAGACATCATTTTTACATTCAAGATTTAGTATGAAAAGGGCCCCAACAATGGGTGCAAATCCATAAAACATATCCTTACAATAAAGTGAACAACCATTGTTCTCAGACTTGTAAGAGTACCCATCGTGTACTAAACATGATCCAGAGATAATGTTTCTACACAATGCCGGAACAAAATAACAGTTATTTAGTTCTAAGGTAAATCCTGAAGGGAGACGTAGAGGCATAATGCCGACGGCTTGAGCGGCGATCCCAGCACCGTTCCCGACGCGCATCACGACTTCATTCTTTGCCAGCTTGCACAACTTCTGAAGCCCCTGTATCGAGTTGCAAATGTGATCAACCGATCCGGTATCAAATACCCAAGACTTAGAAATTTCGCTAGCAAGCAAAACGTCAATGACATTAACCTGTATAACATTTATACCTTTCTTCTTATCTGCCAAGAACTTCTTGCAGTTTCTCTTCCAGTGTCCAGTGCCCTTGCAGTAGAAGCACTCAGTTTCAGTCTTGGCTCCGCCCTTAGAGTTGCTTCGGGAGCCGGTCTTACCGGCGCCCTTGCCCTTCTTGGACTTGCCTTTCTTTTTGAAACTGGTGGTTTTATTCACAAGCAACACTTGCTTGCGATTTTTCCGCAGTCCTCCTTCTACAGTTTTCAGCATGGCGAGCACCTCGTTTGGTGTCTTCTCCATCCCATTCATGTAGTAGTTCATGATAATACCGTCGTAAGACGGGGGGAGTGAAGCAAGCAACATGTTCCCACTCACTCACACACTTGAAGGCAACACATCTCTCATTCCGATCCCTTGACAAGAAATAGAATCCGACTCGCTTGTTCTGCATTTTTATTTCTATTTTATTTTTTTTGCAAAAATAATTGTACAACAGTTGTACTCTGTGGTGCATGTACAAATCATACATATGCATGAACAAGTCATCGATCGATCCACACACAAAAAAACCTACTAAAATCAACTGGGCAACATAGCTAGATTAACTGGAGTAAATTACAAAAAATCACAAAAAACCACCATGATTGGGGCAAGGTTGTAACACATACACTAAAACGCGGGTTAACTCGTTTTGATAGCGAATCTGACCAGCGGGGCCCACATGTCAGGGCTGTGGTAGGAGTTCTGGGTACCCTATTCCTTGGCAGTTAGGTCGACGTTGTTCATGCGGGTTCTGGGGTGAGCCCTCTGCCTGCCGACGTTACGACGTCCTTCGAGCCAGGGCAAGAGGCAGGTGCCCTCTTCGGAGGCAGAGACAGATGGCATGGTGACCCGGTTTGGCCAATCAGGACAGGGCAAGGATGCGCTCTTCCGTCGGTGGTGCCTCCTCCATTGATCTTCACCTCCCGGCTGGTGTTTCATTGTTGTTGAGGACGTTGACCTCGGCATTTCAGGTTGTGTTTCATTTCTTTCTTTTGTTTGCTTGGATTGCCGATTGGCTGCAAGCTGTTGCATATCACTTTGTATCTTTTAGCCGTTTCGTGTGTTTCATTGTAAGTTGTTGGTTGACGTAATCCTGGGCGGTTGATGGCTTTGTTAATTCAAAGCCGGGCTCGTCTCGAGCCTCCGTTCTAAAAAAATCTTGGGTTTCACCCTAGATACTAGTTAGGTAGCTAGTATAGTAATTTATATGGTTGGTGATAAGGACAAAAGTAGTAATTAGGATGGCAATCGCAAAGAAGAAGAAGAAGAAGAAGAAGAAGAAAAAATGATTGATGGATGATAAATTAATAGTAGATGTTAGTGTATGATATTAATTGGCAGCAAGCAAACATAGTACTCGTGTATTGTTGTAATTATTTTTTACTTTTCTTGTTTCCTTTATGCGCGCGAAGTGTCAAACTACAAGACATAGGTAGGGGTGGAGTAATTTGTGTGCTGGTTACTGTAGCATGCGTGGTAGAGTTTTTTTTTTTTTTTTTTTTTTTTGTTCAGTCAGTCCATGTGACTACCCTGGCTCGCTCGCTCACTCACTCATCCACTCCCTGTAGAAAGTCTGCAGTAAAACATCTCTACTAGCTTGGAGTAGGTGAGAGGCAGAAGGAGACACGGACGGACAGCGAGAGGCAGCTTGTTGTTTACCACAACACCAAGAAAAAGAGGGGGGGCCACTACAAGAGGTTTAAGACGTCCGTGTCTCCTTCCGTTTGTCCCACATACCAACCAAAAGAGGAAAAACAGCCTTAGCGCATTCCGCCGACGAACAAAGTAACAATGTGGGTCACGATATTGTTTGTCACATTCCGCCGACGAACAACATTTGTTTGTCCCGTTCCGTCGACATGACGCATTTGTTTGTCTGGTCCCGCTCATTCATCCTCTGCTCCTCTTGCTCTCTTCTTCTACACCTACTACACCGAGGGAGGAGGAGGACGTCTCGTCTATATAAATCCTCCACCTCTTCCTTCCAGTCTCTCCCCTCCCCCTGCATCCCCTGGAACCTGGACTACATTCGTTCCTTCACAACAACAACAACAGAGAAGAAGATGTTCGCCGACGCGGGGTTTGGCTTCTCCGCCTACTCGCCGCCGGGATACTCGCCGGTCTTCCCCGACCACTCCTCCATTGCTCCTCCCAACCAACAACATGCCGCTGCTGCTGCACTCGACAGCGACGCCATCTATCACCACCTCGTGAGTACCTTGCCTTGTCACCCCACCACACTCGACAGCGACACCATCTATCACCACCTCGTGATCGAGTACCTTGCCTTGTCACCCTACCTTTGATATAGATAGTTTTTTTTATATATTTCAATACGGACTACATACGGACTGAAATGAGTGAACAAACACACTAAAACGCGTCTATATACATCCGATTCAGAAAAAAGTTAGAACATCATATAATTCGGAACAGAGGGAGTAATATATTAATATCAAGCTGATAGCAATTACACCCAGCCTCTGCAACAACGCGATATCCAGAGCTAGTCGAGATATCGAGAATGCACATAGCAATAAATAAATAAATGATATAGATAGCTTATCGGGGCGAATAAAACGCACATCCTGCAAGTCTATATGGGGCCAGTTCTTTTGCTCGATTCTCCCAGAATCGGACCCCTCCCAGCTTCTCCCATAATTGTTACTGACCCATGGACTATTATTATATGATCAAAAGGAAAGGAGGCGTCAACTAGAACCTCCCATTTCCCCTCATCTCCTCTTTTAATTAATACTCCTACTCAGAATCCACTAGTTAAACAAACCACTCGTTGGTTCTTCCTTGAGATACCAAATATCCATCACATTACACTAGCTACTACTGTGCCTGCCACCTTGCGATGGACAGAACAGGAATTTCAGATGACTTGCTGATAATACCAGTTAGTTACCACAACCTTCTTTTTTTTTTTTGCAGAAAAGTTACCACAACCTTATAAATCACAGCACTCCTAGCTAGATTGCTGCAGGTTGGTTTCCCCATCAACATCTTCACATGCTGCTTGCTCTGCCTACAAGACCGCAAAAAGAAAAAAAAATGTCTTGTGATCGAATTCACGACCGACTGACCTTGATTATTTTTATTCACAACTCCTAAATAATAGTTAGTCATGTTGACTTGGCTCCAACTTTTCATTTCCTTTTTGCCTTGACTCTTCTCACTTCACATCTTTCCAAGTCACACAAAGGCCAGATCACAGCAGCTGAGATATTAATTGTCCTTTAGATGCCAAGGGATCAAATTAGGTTGTCTTTTTGGCCAATCTGAGATGCTGATCAAATGGCCCTGTCCATCAGTGGTATATGCTCTACTCTGGTGGTAGCATGACAGTAACTTGCCGTAAGTTGACATGTGCCAAAAAAAAAAACACCTACACCACAATACAATACATGCTACCGTAGATAACTTTTTTTCCTCCTTTTTTTCTCGAAAAGAAGGATAACCCCCAGCCTCTCCATCTATTGATGCACACATCCAGTATATATTATTGATTCTCCAACAATGTCAAGCAAAGCCAAGCATCGATGCCGAACAAATCCGCTTACAAAAAAATAAAGAAAAAACCCGAGGACATCCAAAATGCACCTGCCTCGCCACAGTATCTCCACAATCCAACCACGAACTCTGTGACATGTGACCGAACAACAAAAAGTACGCTACTCCTAGACAAAGTCGTCAAGAAGGGATCGTCGCACGTGCGCCGATGTTGACTGGTCCAAGAAAGGTCGAACTTGTGATCTTCATCCCTGAAGCCGAGCTTCGAGCCAACACCTTCAACAAGGGCACGACGCACGCACATCAACATTATCCGATCAAGCCAGAAGGTGAGATCATGGGCTTTCACCCGAAGTACGCGCATACTTGTCGAATCCGTCACTATCAACAATCTCTCTACCGGCTGACGACTTTTCGCTAGCCTGATCCCAGCGCTAAGAGAGCCCAAGGCCCGTCCACGCCGCTAGAGTAAACGTCGGAAGCAGGTTGAGGACCTCGCCGCCTCGTTCCCGGTCACTTCCGCACCTCCTTCGATCCCCGTCGATGGGAGAGGGAGGGACGCTGAACGTAAGGTTATGACCAGATCCGGCCGCCATTGTAGCCACCTCGCACATCCGCCGAACACATCCCTGGGGCTGCCTCCCCGGCGTCCTCCACCACGGCCCCCACCAGCCGGATTAGCCACCTAGGCAGGGGCACCACCGTGCCGCCAGGTCTAGATCGCGCCCACACCAGGGCCGGCATGCCAAGGCAGCCACCAGCCAAGGCCTCTCGCCGCCCAACGCCCGCTGCGCCAGGCCGATCCGCAAACACGCATGCCCGGGGCCAGATCAACGCGCCATAGCTCAGATCCAGCCCCCACACGCCGACGCATCTCTCCTGTGAGGCTCCCATCGCAAATCCGGCGATCTCCACACGCGTCGCCAGCAAAATGTGCCGCCGGACGCAACCCGCCGCCATCTGCTGCAGAACCGTGCCGACATGAAGGGACGAGGCCCGTTGCAGCCGTCTACCACGCGGGCTTTGCCTACCGGCGGTAGCATGGGGAGGCGGAGGAGGAGCCGAGGCTGCCGTCCGCTAAGGTTGCCTCCCGTCTCGCCCGGTGCGGGAGTGTTGTCTTGCAGATAATAACGCTTATGTTGCCTTTTAATTTTGGGAGAGAATTGCACTTCTCCCGGCCCTGCACCAACTAAGGATGCACACATCCTTTGAAATATGAGTACGAGGATTTTTAGCTTGATGGTACTACCATAGATACCTAAGTAGCTTTTACATGTCTCCCGAGTCCCCACTCATCAGAACATTTGTCTGTTGCTTGGCTTTTTTACTCTGAGGTTGCACTCTTCTTCCTTTTTACAGAATGAGTAAATGAATTGCCCTATTTTGTTGCTCATTTTTTGTTCACTTCATTATACTTGTGGGAACACTAATCATTCATTCTAAGTGCCAGAAGTTAAGTAGCTTGATTCATTCTAGGTGCCAGAAGTTAAGTATTTGTAATTAATTAAGCTGACTTCTCAACTCTAATATGTTTCTTATGTAAAAAAAAAGGGAGACATGGGGCAGGCATCCTTGATATCAGAGTATGACCTCGGAGGAGAGGGGGACCTGTTCAAGGCCCCAGAACCCATAATTGAAGAACCGCTGCTAAGCCTCAACCCGATCGCGGCTGTCATCTCAGTGATGTCTGGCTGTGAGAATGCAATGGATGACACTATCAAGGTTTTTGACATGGGTTTGACCGAGGTGTTGTACGAGTGCGAGAAGGAGCTCATGGAGAAGTTGGCAATCGAAGAGACGATGTCCGAGCTGCTGGACGTCAGGATCCCTGTCCTGCAAGTTGAGGAGGTCACCGGAGAACTCAGGGCATCACCTTCAGCTGGTGAATGCTCACTCCAGAAGAGTGTTAGCTTTGGATGCCTCAACTCGGCAGATTGGATGGATGGGTCAGTGAGGCCGAATTTCCTGGATTTCCAAGGGTTGGACTTCATGGCGGCATTGGAGCAGAGGAAAACTTACAGCGAAGGAAACATCCAGGTATGATGATCTCTCTCTCTCTCTCTCTCTCTCTCTCTCTCTCTCTCTCTCTCTCTCTCTCTCTCTCTCTCTCTCTCTCTCTCTCTCTCTCTCTCTCTCTCTCTCTCTCTCTCTCTCTCTCTCTCTCTCTCTCTCTCTCTCTCTCTCTCTCTCTCTCTCTCTCTCTCTCTCTCTCTCTTGCAATACACAACACTACACATATATGGAATTATTGTGACAAGCACTGACTTTGTGTCTAAAGTAAGTACAGAAACCAAACCCAAAAGGCATTGCTTTCTCATTGCATTAGACAAACCTCACTGCACATGTAGATGGAGTGCAGTTTAGTGCTTTGCTCAAGAGAAAAGGCCGTTAAATAAAGGTACGAATGACACTAGCTAGTGATGTGATTTCAGATGTTACTAATTCTGCCCAAAGTCACCTTTCCCTTACTGACCTAGTCACTGCTTTCGCTGATACAAGGCATATACATACTCTGCACACTCAATGGTATCTACTGTGTTCTCTTCCAAGTTACTTAATTTTTAGACATGCAAGATACTAGTATATGTTCTCTAATTTACACGCCCACATGAAGAATAGATAAATGGCATATCATCCTAATATGTGCTTAGGTAGGATCATCACGTAAAGTTCATTTTTTTATTGCAAGCCTAAGATTACTTATTAAGATTTTTTACTTTTTGACAGAATCTTGGTGCCAATACGCCTCGACATGTAACCACCAGTGACCTGAAAACAGAGGAAAGGAAGCAGAAGCTCTCCAGGTACAGGTTGAAGAGGATCAAGAGAAACTTTGGCAGAAAGATGAGGGTATACAAATCCCTCTTTTTTCCTGCAAATATACAAGTAATTAAACAAGAAGATGGAATATCAGAGAGGCAGATGAATTCATGATGAGTGAGTGATAAATGTTTGCAATTTTGTGTTGCAGTATGCTTGTAGGAAGGCTCTGGCAAACAGCCAGCCAAGAATGCAAGGGAGGTTCACCAAGATGGACAACGGCGACATGCTCAAGCCAAGCAAGTAGATCATGGAAGGCTGCCGAGGTTGCTGCGAAGCAGGCAAGGAAGGAAGACAAGGTTGCAAAGAATTAAGCTACTGTTGAGCTGCCTGTAAAGCTTGTCGGCATCTAGAAGCTTCCAGGTGAGGCGCACCGCCTACTAGGATGGCTTCTGTGACGCGCTGTGCCGCCCGTCGGAATTAATTTTAGTCGCTGCATCGATCCGCTCCCCCAGTGGCATTTCTATTTCCCGCGTTCCTCTGTAGAGCTGTGTTACGATGGTTGACAAGTACCCACTAGTACTTTTAGGTACTTACACCTCTGAATTTTGCTAACCGTTAGATCTGAGAAAATCATTTAACACTATTAAGTCTTTAAATAAGGATATTATAGTAATTGAATATTGTCCTCGCTTCCCCCCATCCGTTCTGCATGCGCGTTCCGTCCCCGTGCCCAGGGACGAAGCGCGATTTGCCTATTTCACTCGAGTCTTCCATACCCCGATAGCCGCCGGCCGCTGGCCGCGAGTAGTTCCAACAGCATCAGGCAACAACCTGGGAGGCGAAGCAGAGCGGGAGCAGACGACCAACGGTGTTGTCGACGTCCCAGCAACCAGCCACAAGCCAGGCAAGCCCGTCACCGCCAAGATCGCCGGTGGGCGAGGTGGTCCTGGTGCAGCGCGACTTGGGGCGGGACGCACTCCGGCGCACGGCGTGCGCAACTATGGCAGCCAAGGCCGTCCCCATGGCGCGGCGCGCGGGAGCACTTCAGGCGCGGAAAGAGCTTTTTACCGGTATCTAGCGGCAGAGAATCCATCGTCCGCTCTTGCATTGCGATTCGTGTGTGGACCCACCAATTAATTCTCAATAACTGCTATATGAATCAATTTGCTGCAGTATACACTATAATACGGCTGACATGCACAGGCTTTTATCAGCAAGAGTGCCACAGGAGGGATGGTGGTGGCTGCATGTACGTCCCATCCTCCTCTCTCTCCAAAAAAGGAACTTGTCTTTTATTTTCAATGCGGCAACTTGAATTGATCATAACTTGTGAATCGCAAATTTGTTTTTCAAACTTTTTACATATTTTAATTCAGGTCGACAAGATCTTCAAAGAGAGAACAATTTTGGATATATTTTGACTAGTTTGAATTTTCAATCAAATTTCAGTTTTAATTATTTGTTACCGTGATGTTTATTTCTCGAAGAGTTTTTTTTTGTGAAATTAGTTTTTCTCGGAACAACGATTCTTTCTAAATGAGTGAAATTGAACAACTAAAATGAGTGAAATTAGTTTTTCTCGGAACAACGATTCCATTTAAGAGACTTGAAATCAGTTTCTTCAAATGAGTGAATTTAGTATTTTGGTAATAATTGAAACATATTTTCTGGAACAAATGAAATCCATCAAAATATGTGTAATTGGTATTTTGTGATCTCTGAAATTAGTGAAATAGCTGAAAAACAATTGAAATATGTTCTGTAAATGACTAGAAATCGGTTTCTTCAAATGAGTGAAATTAGTATTTTGGTAATAATTGAAATCTGTTTTCTGGAACAAATGAATTCCATCAAAACATGATGTGCAAATATGTGAAGTTGATATTTTGTGATTTATGAAATTAGTGAAATAGTAGTGAAATAGCTAAAATACAATTGAAATATGTTCCGTTAAAGACTTGAAATCAGTTTCTTCAAATGAGTGAAATTAGTATTTTGGCAATAATTGAAATCTATTTTCTAGAACAAATGAAATCCATCGAAACATGATGTGCAAATATGTGAAATTGATATTTTGTGATTTCTAAAATTAGTGAAATAGCTAAAATATAATTGAAATATGTTGCGTAAAAGACTTGAAATCAGTTTCTTCAAATGAGCGAAATTAGTATTTTGGTAATAATTGAAATCTATTTTCTAGAACAAATGAAATCCATCGAAACATGATGTGCAAATATGTGAAATTGATATTTTGTGGTCTGTGAAATTAGTGAAAAAATATACTTGAATTATGTTATGTAAAAGACTTGAAATCAGTTTCTTCAAATGAGTGAAATAAGTATGTTGGTAATAATTGAAATCCTTTTTCTAGAACAAATGAAATCTATCGAAACATGATGTGCAAATATGTGAACTCGAGTGAAATAATTTGCGCATCTATTTTTTAAAATGTTTGTTTGAAACAATTCAAAATGTTTCTTGAAAGAAATGAAATCGGAATTTTCAAATGAATGAAATAGTTGAAGTGAAATAAATCGATTGAAACATTAAAACTTAAATGTGTTTGAAATATATTCAAGATTGGTCTTGTTTTAAAGGTCTAGATGCCATGAGTTCAAATATATAAAAAGTTTGAAAAACAAAATTATGGTTTAGAAGATACGGATGATTTAAATTAGCAACTCTAAAATAAAAGTGTGAATTTATTGTGTAAAGGAAGAGAGAGATGAGACCTGTCAAATTTCAGTCATGCATGCATGTGGATGACATCACGTGGTGGGCCAGAGTGTTCAAATACCAACATTTAGTAAACATGAGCAAACAGTGTTATACTGCATGTAGTATAAACTACACTGTGTGGTGGCGGGATATGATTGGCTGGAGGTTGCCGGTAGCTACCGGAACCGGTAAATTTAGTTATGGCGTCACCCCCCAGGTCACCGCCGCCATCCGCCATCACCCAGGCTGTTAGCAACCCACTGATATATCACTCGATCTAGCAACTCCACTCACGAATTTAGGTAGCAATAGCGATTACAAGTCTCGGATACACGAATTGGGGAGAAGGAAATGGAGGTAGGGAAGAACAGAGAGCCGCCGCCGCCGGGTGTCGTGATCCACTGGATACCTCGCTCGTGGACTACTCTCAGGTATATGTAGCTTTGCAACTAGGCCCATGTGTTGGCCCGATGTGTTGGCCCGACGACAGGCCCCTATAGGTGGGCTGGTTAGGCAAGGGCCCTTATATCCCCCCTCCTTGAAACTCGGCTTGACCCCAAGCCGACGCCCGCCTGGATCCCATTGCGCTCGATGCTCTTAGACTTGGCCGAAGTTGCAGTGGTAGCCGAAGACAGGGCAGACTGCAACAAGGTAGTAGCAGTAGTTGTGGCCAATGAAGACCTGGTCGAAGGGGATGTCGAGGAAGTAGCCGTTGTCTGCAAGGTCTACGTCGAAGGTGCTGTAGTACTTGTGGTGGACGAAATTTTGCTCCGAGATGGCATGATCGAAGTAGCAGTCGCCTCTGAAGTGAGTCTTGTTGTTGAGAGCAACTAGGGCTGTGTCACACCTCCCTCCAGGATTCCAAGATATGCACAGAGTAAGTTCCCGGAGCTGCGCAAACTTGTTCGTCGCACCGACAGATGCAGAATTGACATGTGATAGAAATCTCAATATATGGAGCCAAGCAATCAGGGCATTTGATCCTTTGTCCATATTGTTCCTTGCGACTACTATGGAGTGAACTATTGCCCTGCAAGTGACTGCAACACTTAGAACTATGGCTCCAGCAAAAACCTCTCCATATGAAGATAATGGCCAGTCAAACAACAATGCCATCCACACCCTCATAGTGCTCAAGTATAAAGGATGTAGCCCACATTTAATTCCAGTAGAACTGATATCAGTGCACTGCTTCAACTCAATCGGAATCGACAAACTTCTTACCAGATGGATGCTCAAGTATACATAAATGTTGCTCTTCACTGCATTAGTTTCCACTCCCGTCTTGTGAACACTGCCAATATGCTCTCCAATGGACTGTGACAGCAATTGAACAACTAGCCTGCACTTGTCGAGAAAACATGCACATGACCTGTAGCTTTTAGGGGGGCCTAACCAGGTACGTACTAGGATATCACAGGAAGGTGTTTCCCCTTGTAATTGTTCCATAGATAGTTCTTGGGATCTCCAGGTCAGTTCTAAGATATACCCCAAAGCACAAGTGTTTCGGATATGTACTAGGGAAGTGACGACACTTAGAGCTGAGTTATGTGAACCAGATATATCCAGTTTCCTCACAAATGCAAATTTCGCCAAATAAAATTCATAAGAAGCATTGCAACGGACAAGACCTTCAGCACCTTCCCGTAGCTGCATCACGTAGCGTGAATAAGACTGCAAGCCCTTGTAGTTAAATTGCCTCATGTACATAACTTCAATAGGTAGTTCAGACCATAGACTGTATGTAGACAACTAGACACAGACAAAGTTGCAGAATCAGCTTTTAGTAGCGGTGACCATGCCTGTCGCATCTCAAGATTAACAGACCTCAAATAGTCCTCAAACAAATAGACAACAGGAGCACAGACAACATTCAGTTCGTCATCCCAGCCAGGATGATCAGCCTCACAGGATATTGGTCCAGAAGAGAAACAAAGCAACACAAGTGTACTGAACGGCAAATTGAATTCCTTCGTGAAAAAACCCATCGATTGCAATCCTTGTGCACCAGTAGGTGGTGGCCAGGGTAATAGCAGTAGTGCCCTATGAAGATGCAACAATGACTCACCAAATGTAGACAACATAGACGAACGACACTCAATCCCAGTCCCAGAAGTTGATATGTGCAAACTAAAAATTGAATACTTATATCCATGTGCTAGCTCAGTTTGTGTACAATTTGCTGAACTTCTCAGAATGAAAAGAATCATCTGATACAAGTACCCAGTGATATCACCTGAGCTGAGTATGATAGTGTAGCAGAACATCCATCGTGGATCCCAAATTCGCCAATAAAGACATATCTTATGGTACTCCGGAAACAGCCATCCTCTAGGACAAAACTGACTATTGCCAACAAGTGGTTTTCCAGACTGGTTCAAGTTCAGTATCACATAATCCATGCTTGAAAGAGTTGCATCCCGGAGGTCAACTGACTTGGACAGTTGCATGCCTTGTCTTAACCCGTCGTGTAGCATCATTGATTGATTGCCAAAGAGAATTATCCAGAATACACAAATAGCAGCAGATGGCCTTGACAGCTTCAGGTGAACATTGTCTTGACTGAACCTGAACCTCGGCTGTACATCTTGAGCATGAAAGTCATAGGAGGACTGCACATAAACAATAACTAATTGCCGTTCTCTAGTATCCAAGTTCAAATCATCCATAAAAGGCATAATCAGCTGACTCCGAACAATAATATCTCTTGGCACCATGATGATCCGGCAAACAACCTTCTCAAGAATACATGGTGTCATAAGATGCACATTTGGCAAATACCTTGAGGAGGCTCTCTGAGAATTCAGATCACCAAATATTTTCTTCATCACATCAGTAACTTGTGGCAGCAGTCCATCATGTTTTAGACTAATGTAGTCATGAGAGCAAGCAAACGACGGCCACGGCATGAGTGGTACCTCATTTCCATCAGCAAGATCCATCCAAAACGACGGCCACGACGTCGGCCGTAGCCTCATCCACTTCTGCCAGACTTGTGGAAACGCCATTGCCATCATTGGGAGCATAGCTGTGTCGGGCAGGAAAAAGCGCGAACATGTTGTGGGCTTTGGTACGTCCATATCACGGTCCATGAGCAGCTTCAGTGAATTGACGGCTCAGGCCATGGGAGGGACTTGAGTGATCATGAGCACGTTCTCCATGGTCAGGAGCACTCGCGTGTTGGAACCGTTGTTGATGGTAAGCTTGACTGTGGTTGCAGGAAGCAGCAACGTCGGGGTGGTTGGCGACGTGAGCGACGATGTGGCCATGACTTGGTTCGAGCACTCTGTCGAACAGGTCACGGGCTTGTCGTCGATGGAGTACACGGACGCATCGTGGAGGACCACCTGGGCCTCTGTGGTGGAGGAGGGGACGCCGGGGAGGACGACGAGCTCGGTGACGACTTCTGGAATCGCCTCCACCCATATGTGCTCATTCATGCCCGTGTCGGGGACGCGACGGTTGCTGTCGAGGGAAGACTCAGGGGATGTGTCGTGGACGTCGATGGTGGGGGAAGCAGCCGTGGTTGCGTGGTCGGTGTGAGACACGACACGCGAGGTAGCCTCGGCTGGATGACCCGAGCGTGCAGCCGCGAACTCGGACCTGATACTATCCACCTGCGCCGATAGATGCGCGAGAAACCACAACATCTGCTCATCTGTGGTCATGGCATCCCAATCCGGTGGAAAGACGAGGGAACGAGGAGCCTGCTCCAGATCGGACATGGTGCTATCGCCGGTGGAAATTGGGGAATCGGGGGAGGTGTTGGTGGTCAAAAAAAATTGAGGGAATATTAACCTGGCTCTGATACCAGATGTTAGCAACCCACTGATATATCACTTAATCTAGCAACTCCACTCACGAATTTAGGTAGCAATAGCGATTACAAGTCTCGGATACACGAATTGGGGAGAAGGAAATGTAGGTAGGGAAGAACAGAGAGCCGCTGCTGCCGGGTGCCGTGATCCACTGGATACCTCGCTCGTGGACTACTCCCAGGTATATGTAGCTTTGCAACTAGGCCCATGTGTTGGCCCGATGTGTTGGCCCGACGACAGGCCCCTGTAGGCGGGCTGGTTAGGCAAGGGCCCTAACACAGGCCGCCGCTGCCACCCCCAGGCCACTGCGGCTCTCCCCCGTGTGCGCGCACTGCATGCCCGTGCTCGGTGCCTCGGTCTCCCTCCTACGGATCCCAGCGCCGCCACGCCTGTGCTTCTGAAGGCAAAGGTGTTTCTACGGCCAACGCAGTGGCGTGGATATGTGCAGGCGGGTCAGAGGGAAGGGTCGGGCGACGCGCCGGGCCGGGCCGGGGCAGGGCCGGGAGGGAAGAGGAAGGAGAAGGGCATGTAGAGGAAGACATGAATGGTGGTGATGAGGATATATTCACGAAATATGATGATTCTGCTTGCTTAAGCTGGAAAGAAATATTGAGCCTCGTTGACAAATATCATAAGGTACATTGGAGAGGAAGGCATGGCACAAGGGAACAACGAGGCATTGCAGCAAGGAAGGGAGGAAGACCCTGCAGTTTCCAGGGCGGTAGTACCGCCCCACACAAGCGGTAGTACCGCTTAGCGGTAGTACCGCCCCAGTACTACCGTCCTAGTACCACTTAGGAAATTTCTTTTGGAATCCAAGCGACCCCAAGCGGTACTAAGGCGGCACTAAGTATTTTTAGAGCGGAAGTACCGCTTAGGAGCGGTAGTACCGCTTGCTATAAGCGGTACTACCGTGCTGCCTGCGCGCAGACTTTGGGGCTGACGGCCCGTGTACCCCTTCGATCTATCTTAGGATATAAATACCCTTCCTTAGGGTTAGTTAGAGGCAGACCACGTTTAAGATAAACCCTAGTTCTTGAGATTGCTTGTAAGCATTCATCTTGAATCCTCATCTCCAATTCGTATCAATCTGGAGATCATATACTGCAAGTTGAGTGTAATCTGCTGTTCCATTGGGAATTAGTATATTGCAATTATACCGTTTCGTGGTCGACGGCTACGTGCGCAAGTGTGTGACGTTGTGAATATCCAAAGGGTTGAGACCTTTTGCATTGGCATCAGGGATCAAGCGAGGGTTAGTTCATCGGTGACATACAAGTTATCTATAATCTTCATCATCACCACCGCCGCTTACTGAGAAGATCGGGACACCCCATATCAGGTGGGATTTAGGTGGTGCGGCGGCGCGGATGGCGGCCCCTACAGCTTCTTTCTCTTCGCCGTGGCGTAGGTGGGGTGTAGACGGCAAGGAAAGGGAGGGACACCTCGCCGGCCAGCGAGGATGTGAGCGGAGCTCCTTGGACTGCAAGCGTTGTGGAGCCGTGGAGGTGGGTTGGCGTAGGCCGTCGACTACTTTTCGATGTGCTGATGTTGCCAATTTGCCATCAAATCGTGCGTGCATGTATTTTCTTTGTGTGCAAATACCGCGAAGGCCTGCTGCGTCGAGGTGGTGGCCGGGAGCATGGCGACGATGGCATCGGCGTGGCGGTAGAACACGCGCTAGATGTCAAAGGTGGCACGAGTTAACGCCTTGCTAGCTGCAGGTTCATGTCAAGGACGTCGCTGGAGTTGTCCACTACCGCGGACACTCGTACACCAGCCGGCCGATAGCCTTCGACTCCGGCCCCCACGCGCGAAGCGGCCTGCGATTTGCGCCGGCGCGGGCATGACGCATCCGGACACGGGGGACACCACTGCCGAACAAGCTGCAGCACACACAGACGAGCAGCACGCCGGCTGGGAACCACTGGAAGGAGCCTCGTCCAATGGAGAAGGATGGCTATGCGATTAGAGGTGTAGCAATTCATTCTACATGCATACTGTCCACATCAGCGTTCAGTTTCCACACAACAACCAATCGGTCTCTCTCTCTCCCCCAGCGCTATTCTCCTCCTACACGGCTGCCAGCCGGCGATCCCCAGCCGATCCGCTCGTGAGTAGCAAGCCGAATCGGGCGGGGCGTTACTCTGCTCCGGGGCTCTACGCGGGGTTGGGATGCAGGCCGTCCGCCATTCAGTCATCGACCCTCTGTGCACCGTTGCTCTGCTCCGCGGCCGTTGTCGATGGCGAGGAGCCCGGTTCGTGTTCCCCAGGACTCCACGTTCCAATTTGGCACATAGCTTATCTGGAGAGCACCGCCGCATTTACCTCGTTGTACTGACTAAGCTTCTGGAGTTGGATATCCTGCAATCCTGCTATTCTTCAGTATTTTTTTGTTTGCTGACACCAATCACACAACCCACTGCCTGAACGTAATCCTGTTGTTCTTGAATAATGCTCACTACCGGAATAATGCAATATGCCGACGGCTACCTGCACATAAGCCGACGGACTGGGAAAAACCGTCGGCATAAATAGCCATCGACAAAGCTCAACATATGCCGACGGCAGCCGTCGGCATAGATAGGCCGTCGGCAAATCTCCATATATGCCGACGGTAGCCGTCGGCATAGATACGGCCGTCGGCGTACGTTTTGCCACGTGGCCCTTGCGACCCACTCATTGACGAACGGCTGACACCGTTAGATCTATGCCGACGGCCCTGACGGCGGCCGTCGGCATGGAGTTTATCTCTATTATTTTTAAATATTAAATTATTTTTTAAGTTAGAATTTGATTAATTTAAATCTGACTTATCTAAACTTAAACATATACAAATTATATATCAATTTGGGATAAATTTTTTCATAGATTATGAATATCCACTTTGTTTCTGTTTTTAAATATGTTAAAAATGCGACCTCATGTACTTTTGTAAATAGGTCCTTATACTTTGTTAAAATCACAAGTAATTCATACTTGCATTGATTTTAACAAATTTTATACGTTTTTTTATCAGAATCTTGAAAGGATTCTATTGGTATACTATGTTTTCAAATTTCAACAAACTAAAATCATGTTTTCTTTAAATTTACAGAAAACACCCTCTTATTTTGACTTTTTTGTATATTTTTCATTCCTTGGCCAAACGAGACAAATTTTATATCTATTTGCATCAGAAATTTTCTAAGATTGTGGGAGGTGTAAACACCCAATACCCAGCTCCGGACTGTGACCCCCTTCACGGATGGCACTACCGCCTGCACTTTGAGGGGAAAACTGCCACGGAGGGTCAACCCGGAGGGAATCTTGTGATAACTTGGGCTCAAACTTTATTTAAAATGTTCATATGCTCTAACCTAGCACAACCAGGTAGAAAAATACAATGGTCCAACACCGTTCGTCGAGAGTCAAAGGGCTAGATTTCCCGGTCGAACTGGGCAGGGTTAGGCCGCTCCGGGGTCTTCGGAGGGTAGGAATCCCACCAAAACTTGCGTTGTGCCCTAGTAGATGTATGAAAGTGTAGTGGAAGGTTCAAACACCTAGTACCCAGCTTCGGAGTGTGACCCCTGATGACCCACAAGTATAGGGGATCAATCGTAGTCCTTTCGATAAGTAAGAGTGTCGAACCCAACGAGGAGTAGAAGGAAATGACAAGCGGTTTTCAGCAAGGTATTTTCTGCAAGCACTGAAATTATCGGTAACGAGTAGTTTGACAGCAAGATAATTTGTAATAAGTGACAAGTAGCAATAGTAACAAAGAGTGCAGCAAGGTGGCCCAATCCTTTTTGTAGCAAAGGACAAGCCGGAACAATCTCTTATAGTAAGGAAAGCGTTCTCGAGGACACACGGGAATTTCATCTAGTCACTTTCATCATGTTGGTTTGATTCGCGTTCGCTACTTTGATAATTTGATATGTGGGTGGACCGGTGCTGTAGGGGAACGCAGTAGAAAACAAAAAAAAATCGACCTACACACCAGCCCAGGACCACTATGGAGACTGCATACAAGGTTTGATCTTTTTCGTTACCGACTCGTAGCGCAGTGGAAGTAGAGTCGATGATGATCGGCGGTGCAGATCCCCGCAACTAGGATTTACAACCTCCCAACCGCGAGGATGTACTCCCTCGTCAGCTCACCGGACGGATCTCCGGGCAGCCCTTCGGGAGGCCTCGGGACAGTCCCTCGGATAGTCCCACCGGACGGATCCTCGGACAGCCCTTCGGGAGGACCCTCGAAACTCGGACCGTCATTCGGACAGCCCATCGGGAGGACTCTCGAAACTCGGACGGTCATTCGGACAGCCCTTCGGGAGGCACTCTCGAACTAAGACCGAAACTATGATCTCTCTACAGAGTTGCACACATACGGTGTCATCTATCCGGCAGGGCTTCGCCGTCCATAACTAGTTCCCATCGGAACCCAGACAGCCTTTCGGCTCTACGAAACTCTTTTGGTGGGAGGGAGAGAGAGAGAGCCAGACGAGCATGGCATGTGTATGAGAGCAAGCATGAGGTTTGGAGAGCACCCCTCCACCTCTATTTATAGGAAAGTCATATGGCAAAAATACCCAAAAAACCCATCACATGGATCCATCTCAAGGGCATAAAAGGAAGGCAAGTGGAGCTCCATGGAGGAGTCCAAATTGGCCCGCCACCCCTAGGCCCCCCCCCCCCCACATGGGGGTTCCTAGCTCCCCAATCCCTTCTAGAAGACTTTTGGGAAAAGATCTAAAAGGCGACTTTCCAAAAAGTTAACCATAAAGTGATTTTCACTATTCACGGAACCAATTTTCCGCGACCGTTAAATCCGAAAATATTTCTGTGGGTCTTAGAATAATTCCAGTACCCACACAAATGATTTTGGACGCGTTCCGAAACAATTTCGGATCAGTGATTTTCATCTGCGAAAAGCAACCAAATCGGTTCCGGCAGCTCCGGAACATTTCCGGTTTTTATCCCGGAAAATTCCCAGAAGTTTCCAGAACACTTCTGGCATCCTCCAAGAATTTCCAGGCGTGTGCCGAAACCAATTTGACTTAATGGTATCCCCTGAAACAACTTTTCAGTTTTACCGGAACTATTCCGGTGTCCTCTCCGGAACGTTTCCGTTGCGTCCGAAACTTTACCGGTGATTTTCTCTCAGACTCCCTGTCTAGTATTCAGCAGATAGATGACCCTTAAGCGTGTGACCCTATAGGTTCGGTGAAGTATAGACATGACCGGAACTCTTTCCGATCAATGATCAACATCAGAGCCATGGACACCCATATTGACCCCTATACCCACACGAATGAATATTCGAGTGAACCTCGAGTTGCCGTGTGCTATTCCTGTTGCTTCGCGATATGTTACAAATACCCGAGGTGAGAATCATCGGCATCCCCGTGGATCAACACTTGTCCACAATGCCAGTTACCTCGTTACCTGTTTTGTTCTCTTTTCTCGTTTCCGTGTTCCGGCATCCCTGTGATCAAATCACAGTGTGTCTGGCCAGACGATGATGGATACCGTAACACCGAGAGGGCCCAGAGATATCTCTCCATCGTCGGAGGAGCAAATCCCAATCTTGAGCTATCAAGTCCCTTGACACACTTTTCCATGAACCCGTAAGCCGCCGTAATAGCCACCCATTTACGGATGACGTTTAACAAACCCCAAAGTTCATGAAGCAAGCATGAAGAAACTCGACACCCTCATGGTCTAAGGAATTATGCAAACATTAACTTTTTCTGTGTTATTAACCATTAACTTGTGACGAATGAATCTCATAGCATAACATCAATTCGAGTCGATTCAACACAAGTGTTCTCCTAACATTGTGCCCTCAAAGTTGCCGGCATAGTCATGCCCATGATCAGGAAAACAGAACCATCATGCAACACTTGAGCTAGTCTTAGAGGCCAGACTAGGAATACATTTTACCGTTTATTATTCCACACGTGCATATGAGTCTTCCTCCGAGCCTCGTGGTTATTGCAGACTCGAGAACCATAACAGTTATAGCATGGAACATAAACATAATTATGAACATGGAGATAAACAATAACATTTATTATTGCCTCTAGGGCATATCTCCTACAGGTGCTTGGGTGCTGCCCTTACTTGGACAAGCCTCCCACTTATGATTACCCCCTCTCGCAAGCATCCGCAACTACGGAAGAAGAATTAAGATAACTCTAACCATAGCATTAAACATATGGATCCAAATCAGCCCCTTACGGAGTAGCGCATAAACTAGGGTTTAAGCTTCTGTCACTCTAGCAACCCATCATCTAACTACTACTCCACAATGCATTCCCTTAGGCCCAAAGATGGTGAAGTGTCATGTAGTCGACGTTCACATAACACCACTAAGGAAGTCAACAACATACATATCAACAAAATATCGAACGAATACCAAATTCACATGATTACTTATGACAAGACTTCTCCCCACTAGTAGAAAACACGGCTTTGGTCCCAGCTCGATCTACACATTAGTCCCGGTTGCATTACGAACCGGGACTAATGTGAGCATTAGTCCCGGTTCGAGCGGCTAGGGCGCCGGTCGGGGCTTGGGAGGCATCAGTCCTGGTTCAAAAGGGACCTTTAGTCCCGGTTGGAGACACCAACCGGGACTAAAGGGGCCGATACCCTTTAGTCCCGGTTGGTGTCTCGAACCGGGACTAAAGGTTAGACCTTTAGTCCCGGTTGGAGACACCAACCGGGACTAAAGGGGTTCTGAAAACTTCTTTTCTGTTTTTCCATTTGTTTTCTGTTTTTAGTTTCTGTTTTAAATTGCTTATATCTTTTAGGTTTTAGTGTCTAGTTGGTATAGAAATTTTGAAATATGAATTTTGACCATTTTTACCACATTAATCCTAGAAAAATCATAACTAAATCATTCTAATTCAGAAAAATACAAATAATATATCAAAATTTGCAGAAAAATAAGATCTATCCGAAGAAACTTCTCGTTTTCCGTTTCGAGAAATTTTCAAATCACAAAATTCCAAAGGGAAAATAGAGTTTTTGGATGTTTTAGACGTTTTAGGGTTTAGGGCTAGGGTTTAGATTTCCAAGTTTAGGGTTAGGTTTTAGGATTTGAACCTTTAGTTTTACTGTTTAGAATAGAGTTTCGGGCGTTTTAAGTCCCGGGTTTGGGGGTTTCAAGAATTTTTAAAATCACAAAATTCCAAAGGAAAAATAGAGTTTTTGGACGTTTTAGACGTTTTAGGGTTTAGGGCTAGGGTTTAGATTTCCAAGTTTAGGGTTAGGTTTTAGGGTTTGAACCTTTAGTGTTTACTGTTTAGAATAGAGTTTCGGACGTTTTAAGTCCCGGGTTTAGGGTTTTGACTTTTGTTATTTTTTTTGAATTTTTTTATTTTTTTTTTTTTCAATTTTTTTGACATTTTTTGGATTTTTGATTATTTTGAACTTTTTATATTGTTTTGGATTTTTTGATTTTTTTTAGGTTTTGGTGTTTTTTTTGAATTTTTTGAAAATTTTGAGTTTTAAAATTAATAATTGAATTCCGCATAAAGATTCTTATTTTATTACTTATTTTATTTTCATTGAAATTCAATATTATTATTACTTATTTTATTTTGAACTTTTTGTATTATTTTGGATTTTTTGTTTTTTTTGTTTTTTGAGAATTTTTGAGTTTTTTTAAATTTTTTGCCTTTTTTTGAAGTTTTTTTGAGTTTTTAAATTAATCATTGTTGTTTGTTAATCATTGTTGTTTATTTTAATAATTGTTTGGAATTCCAAAAATTAAATCATGTGACATCAAGACCTAAGGGTTAATAGGATTGATAGCTTACTATTGTCAGGAAAACAACAAGTGCAGACTTGGAAACTAGGGGCGATAGAACCAGGAAGTTAAGCGTGCTGGGGCTGGAGCAGTGAGAGGATGGGTGACAGGCCGGGAAGTTAGACGATTTGGAATGAGTGCTCCACGCTGGAGCAGTGAGGAGGGGTGATTAGAGATTAAATTGTCAAATAATTCAAAGATTTGAAAAGCGGAATAAAACTTAAAAACAAATCAAAAAAATTTAAAAAAAATTCAAAAAAAAATCCTTTAGTCCCGGTTGGTGTTACACACCAACCGGGACTAAAGGTCCTCCATCCCTCGCCCCAGCCAGCGGCCACGTGGAGGGCCTTTAGTCCCGGTTCGTAATGCAACCGGGACTAAAGGGGGGGGGGCTTTAGTCCCGATCCTTTTGTCCCGGTTACAGAACCGGGACTAAAGGCCCCCTCGAACCGGGACTAAAGGCCCGTTTTCTACTTGTGCCCATGTCCTCAAGAACAAAAGCAACTACTCACACATCATATTCATGTCCATGATCAGAGAGGTATCAAATAGCATATTGGATCTGAACATATATCTTGCACCAAATAAACCAACAAGCATCAACTACAATATGTAATCAACACTACTAGCAACCCACAGGTACCAATCTGAAGTTTTGAGACAAAGATTGAATACAAGAGATGAACTAGGGTTTGAGATGAGATAGTGCTAGTGAAGATGTTGATGAAGATTGGTCCTCCCATGATGAGAGGATCGTTGGTGATGTCGATGGCGACAATTTCCCCCTCCCGGAGGGAAGTATCCCCGGCAGAATCTCTTCGCCGGAGAGCAAAATTGCTCCTGCCCAAGTTCCGCCTCGAGACGGCGGCGCACCGTCCCAAAAGTCTTCTCCTTATTTTTTCTTGGTCAAATGGGCTTATTTACCAGAAAATGGGGGCCAGAGGCTTGCCAGGGACTCCACGAGGTACCAGGGCACGCCTGGGGGGGGGGGGGTGGCACGCCGTGGTGTCTCATGGGCACCTGGGTGGCCCCATCTGGTATTTCTTGATTCCAGTATTTTTTATTTATTCCAAAATAATTCTCCGTGAAATTTCAGCTCATTTGGAGATGTGCAGAATAGGTATCTCTGACATAGCTTTTTCAGGTCCAGAATTCTAGCTGCCGGCATTCTCCCTCATTGTGTAAATCTTGCATATTAAGAGAGAAAAGCCATTAGAATTGCTCCACAAAGTGTTATATTGATCAAAAAAATTATAGATAACAGTAGTAAAACATGATGCAAAATGGACGTATCAACTCCCCCAAGCTTAGACCTCGCTTGCCCTCAACCGAAAGCCGATATCGATAATTATGTCCACATGTTTAGAGAGAGAGGTGTCGATAAAAACAAAATACGGACATAGTAGCATCATGATCATTATTATAACAACAATATTTATTATCATAAAACTTCTCATGTGCAAGTAACAATTCATCACAACAATGAAGTATAAGGCATAAGCTTTCTTGAAAACTAACAAACTATGTTCTCAGTCAACAATGCAATTACAATTCATCATACTTTCAGGAAGGGTCTCATGTAGGAGCTTTTTAGCAAGTCCACATACTCAACCATCATGTAGTCTTCTATGATTGCTAACACTCACAACATATATATATATATATATGGAGCAAAAAGTTTCAGCCAGCCACATAGAAAGATAGGGGCTTATAATTTCGCCTCCCAACTTATTCACCTCAAGGGTGATGTCAACAATAATAACTCATGATCACTCATATCCAACTGGATATATATGCCTAGATCTTTCCCCACCACATGATGCTTGCAAAAGAGAAAAATAAAAAGGAATAGAGGAGAACACTATTGACTCTTGCATAAAAAGTAAATACAAAAAAGTAAATGCAGAAAAGTAAAAGATAGGCCCTTCGTAGAGGGAAGCAGAGGTTGTCATGCGCTTTTTGTTGTTGGATGCACAAACTCTTAATGCAAAGGAACGTCACTTTATATTGCCCCTTGTGATAACAACCTTTATTATGCAGTCCGTCGCTTTTATTTCTTTACCATCACAAGTTCGTACAAAACTTATTTTCCCTTACAATAAAAGTTCATACACAATTAGAGGCAATTTTTATTGCTTTTTGCACCGATGACAACTTACTTGAAGGATCTTATTCAATCCATAGGTAGATATAGTGGACTTTCATGACATGAAACTGGGTTTAAGGGTTTTTGATGCACGAGTAGTATCTCTACTTGGTGCGGATTTTTGGCTAGCAAAGATATTGGGCAAGCACCACATGTTAGAGGATCTATAACAATATAACTTCCATGTGAATATGAACAAACATAATTCATTACGTTGTCTTCCTTGTCCAACGTCAACAATTTGACATAAAATACTTAATGGGGGCTCACAATCATAAAAGATGTCCAAGATAGTGTATTTGCATGTGAATCTTCTCTTCCCTATTAACTTTTTCATGAATTGCATCATTGACTAATGCTATGTTTGTTAACTTCCAATAAATTTTACCACTTATATTTTTCTTTATGTAATGTCATTACTTTCCATAAGAATAGCACACTAGTGGAGAAACGGCCTTTAGTCCCGGTTGGGAAGGGCCTTTAGTCCCGGTTCACCAACCGGGACAAATAAATCGGGACTAAAGGCCCCCACCCTTTAGTCCCTGTTGGCCACGACCAGGGACTAAATCCCTGCCACGTGGCCGGCAGCGCGCGCCGGGGGCTGGGGGCCTTTAGTCCCGGTTGGTGACACCAACCGGGACTAAATCCCTGCCACTTTAGTCCCGGTTGGTGACACCAACCGGGACTAAAGGTTTAGGGGTTTAGGGGTTTAGGGGTTTAGGGGTTTAGGGTTTATTGTTTATTTTTCCTTTTCATTTTGTGTTTTCCATTTAATTCTTTTTCATTTCAAACATATTTTACGCTACTACATACTGTACACGTTATGCATATATAATAGAATTTCTCGTAGAACCAATCATATATCATAGAATTTCTTGTACGACCAAGCATACACATATATATATATACAATTTGGTATATACAATTTCTCCTACAATTTGCAGATCATTACATGCAGGCATTAGGTGAAATGGTATTCTCCGTCGGGAGATATGACCTGCTGAAGCAAAAATCCCGCCATTTCCTCTTGAAGTGCTTGTATGCGGTCCTTTGGTAGGAGCCTACCCCGCATCTCCGTCATCTTTAAAGAAGGAGATCAATATGAATATATTAGTTGTGTGTATATATATTAGATCATGATAAAAAAAATTGTGAATAGTGTTTACGTACCCAAAGATGTCTTGCATCTGTTTTCCTTTCAGTAATAAAGCGAATGTTCTCGCAAACGTAGTATGCACATAAATTAGTCCCCTTTTCTTGCCTCATACACTTTGCGAGAATAGAATTCAATCAGATAATAATGAAGCATGATAATGGTATTGAAACTAGAATTAAAGAGATGCGTGGACGTAGCTAGTACTACTTAATTACCTTGGACCGTCGCCATTTCAGCTGTGGTTCCCATTCACCGACAACCTCTTTGATGAACTTTTTCCAAACCCTGCCCGGCAAAGAAAATGAATAAAGGAGTTATTAATTACTTGATATCAGGAAATGAACTAAAGAGGCCGACATAGTGAGATAATGATTGAAATTACCTGTCGAGCATCAAAAACAGGCTCCTGTATTCTTCAGGGTCTTTACCTAGTGAGTCCAGTACTTCAACAGTTCCCTCGTCAACTCTAATGATTAGCAGGATCCAGTGGAATCTGCGCACACGTTTGTATAAGCGGGCATGCATAACTCATCAACTACACTTAACATCGAGTAAGCAAAAATAGAATTTGTAGTACAAGACAGTAACACTCACCTGAAGTTGTAAGGAAAAAGTATTTCTAGTCTGGTATTTAGTTCCTTTTAAAACATTAGCAAGCTATTCTCTGTGTGTTGTTTGTGGTTATTTAACACAGCTTCATTAACGGTATTTGGGTCAATGAACCCAATGCCATAGACTCTATCTCTTTTCAATTCAAAAATCTTCATTCTGCATATATAATACCACACAAAAGAATATAGTGAGGATAATTACAGGCAATGAACGAGCTGAGCTAGAGACTTAAATTACAGAAAGAAATCACTTATAGACAATAGCAACTGACGAGAGATTTGTCAAGTGCGTCTTGATTGAATAACTGAAATATTTCTAGAAATTCAATCCGCACATCGTTTCCATGGAAGTAATGCTCTGGCTTGACTTTCACCATGAGGCTCTCTCGCCCGGCCTTTACTTCTCTCAGGTACCAGTCATGCAATCTGCGCATTTGCGTTGGTAGAAGCTCCTCCTCGTCAGGCCTGACCAGAGGGTTCCCGGGGACATATTTCCATGCTAGTTCCTTCGGATCTATCGTGGGGACTTCCTCGATGCCTAGGAGTTGTTCAACAGTGATACCCATCTCTCTAGCCATCTCTCTATCAGCGTCGGTTCCCGCCTTATCGGTACTCACGTTGAGCGGGGGGATCGATTGCACTGCCTGTTCTCCGAGCCGGGGAACAGTTTTCCCGCTTTTATTACTACCTGTAAGGCTCGACTACTGATTTTTTTGTTGATAATATGACTTGCTAATAGAGCGTTCATAGTCTGATCGCCTTTTTCCACAGCCGGTTTAGCAAGATCCACAAAGTGTTGTACGACTTTCTCAGGTATTTTCTCCTTCGGCGGCGGGGGCGGTTTCGGTGCAAAATGGGCCTTCACTTGGGCATCCACGACCCGTTTGTTTTCCTCCTCAGTCATCTCATAAGCTAACTTCTTTTTGGCAGGAGGCTCGGGTTTCTTCTTTGGTGCTCCCTTCCGCTTTGGAGTCGGCTCACAGAGCGGAGATCGATATCGCGTACTTGCGCTGGACTCCGTCTCGAGGTGGGGTGGATTCGGCTGACGCGGCGGAGATCGATATGGCGGACTCGCGCTGCGCTCCGTCTCGAGGTGGGTTGGAGTTGGCTGACGCGGCGGACTTGGAGGAGGAGTCGGTGGCCTTGGCACCGAGTTTGGAAACACGATGCATTCCTTTCTCCATACAATGAGACCACGTATGGCTTCTCCCAGTGTCTGCTCACCTTCACCTCCAGGAAAGTCAAGCTCTAGTGAGTCATATCCCGACAGAACTTCATCCACCCCGACACGAGCATAGCCAGGTGGAATCGGAATGCCGTGGATGGTTGCTTCAGGTGCATTCGGTAAAGCAAAGCCGTCCGCCACCTTCATGGATATGTTCTTCATTTTCATGTCTAGCTCACAAGTTGTCGTCTCTTGGATATCATCGACGGGGTAGCGAGCCAGCAGTGCATCATCGGCCGGGACCCCCGTGGAACCCACGCTGCTTTTCGGCATAGATGGGATGGTACTATCCAATGCTGGATCTGGTTGCTCCTGCCGCTGAGATGCCCTTTGCTGGCTAATTGTGTCGATCTGCTCCTGCTGCCGCATGAAAGCGCGTTCCAACTCCGCGTTCTTTGATTCTAGCTTTTGAAACCGGTCTGCATCCTGCTTCCTCTGGTCTGCATCCCGCTTCTTCTTTCTCGCACGGCTTCTGTAAGTGTCGTTCCACTCCGCAAACCCCTCAACCCACGGAACAACGCCTTTGCCTCGTGTTCGTCCCGGGTGTTCAGGATTCTTGAGGGCGCGTGTAAGCTCGTCGTTCTCTCTCTCGGGCTGGAACGCCCCCGTTTGAGCCTCTTCTATTGCTTCAAGTAAAGCGTCTGAGGCTTCTTTAAGACTTGCTTGTTCAATAATCTCCCCTGTCTGTGGGTCCAAATTTCCCTCATGCGCATAAAACCAAGTCCTGCACCTATCGGGCCAACCAACTGTTTGTGGAGTGACCCCTGCAGCAATCATCTTTTCCTCAGATTCATCCCACTTAGGCAACCCAGTCTTGTAGCCACCTGGCCCCAGAACATGGTGAAACTTTTTTTTCTCAGCATTTATCTTGTTTTTCATCGACCGTTCCTTAGCTGCTTCTGATTCTTTGAACTCCACAAATAAGTCCCAGTGATCTTTTACCTTCTCTAGTGGTCCAGTGAATTCTGGAGTCTTCTTTTCTGCGTTGACGTAGTTGGCCCATAATCTTTTCTTCCAAGACCGGAATTGTGTAGCCATCTTCTTAAGAGCACACTTCTTGACTTTCTCCCGTTGGAGATATGTGAAACCCTCTGATAGGGTGAAATGTGACATGAGCGTATCCCAAAGTAGATATTTTGCTCTTTCGTCGACAAATCTAACTCCTGGATCTTCCTTTGGCTTATTCCATTCTTGAACGGTGATCGGGATTTGGTCCCTAACAATAACTCCGCATTGACGTATAAATTTGTCCGCATTCTTTTTAGGAGCAATCGGTTCGCCATCTTCTTTGATTTCATCGATGTTGTACTTTATGCCATCAGGCAACTTTTTGGCCGCGCCTCGTACTACCCTTGTAGAAGATTTGCTCGATCCGGAGGGCTAAAAGAAGAAAGATTCGTTAATATATATATATACAAATCAATTAATACATGTAATGATCACCAGAGGCCTTATATATATATATATATATATATATATATATATATATATATACCTCGCCGGACTTTGTTGATTGAAGAACATTTCCTTCGCCATCATTGTTTGTGTGCCCTTCGTCTATTGGTTCTTCCTCAATTTCCTCACCAGACACATTCAGATATTGTGAGCCGTCATCTGGTTCAATCTCTGGGTTTTGGGAGCGTATCATGTCGAACATGATATCCTCTTGATCATGGTCGTCTCTGCTGCTATAGTCCATAGCTTAACTAATCCAAAAGAAAGATCAAACAATTTAGTATTCTACTAGAATGCATTCAATAAGCCAAAACTAATACATTTCGAATAATCCAATTAATGCATCATCGAATATTATCACTAATACATCTCGAATATTATCATATAACATCACTAAGAGAGCTCGAATATTATCGAATAATCCAGTTGACTCGCGGTTCCTCCGTCACTAATACATCTTGAATAATCCAGTTAATGCAACAATAATATCACATAATATCACTAAACATCTCGCCCAATCAAACTGGACGTCGACTCCCAGTTCCTGAGCCGCGGGCGGTGAACACCCAAAGAGAAGGAACCATCACAGGATCATAGCTCGGGTGATATCCCTGAAGAAACTGCCAGGTATTGGAGAAGCTGTCGTCCAACGCAACCATGTAGCGACGGACGTGCTCGTCCTCCTCCCTGACACGGCGACGTACCACCCTCTCGGGGGCCGGCTCCCTCTGCACCGATAGTGGCCCACGCGACCGCCACCAAAGAAGCTCCGGGTCGACGACGAGACCCCGATTCCTCACCAAGCTGCGTGCCCCGAAAGGTAGCACCTCCCAGTGCCAGCCCGGCAGAGCCCAGTCCCAGACATGGCGCCTCTCAAACTGGTTGTCGCCGCCGAGTCGACGACGAGGATGTGGGCCGGGCATCGTCGCCGAGAACAAATTCCTATGAAAACAAATACACGATTTCTATATTTTTCTTTTTTTCTCTCACCACATGTCTATATTTTTTATACACCTATCAAATACACGATTCGCATTTTTGAAATCTAGTGACAAAAAAAAAGATGAGGAGGTGAAGGGGGATTCGTAGCTCACCCTCGGCTGTAGAGGAAGTAGTTGATCAGTGGAGGGAAGATCGGGGATCAACAGCTCCGACGTCGATAAACACTCCTCGGAGATGCAACACCACAAATCTGTAAATTGTACCGATTTAAAAATTTAGACCATCACATATCATATAGCTTTTAACAACATCTCAAATTGCAAAATAAGCTTCATCATCAATTATTTACTACATATTCGCATGAGAAAAGTAGCTCCAAAAATTTGACCAACATTCCATCCATCTATGAATCTAACAACATCCATGCATCCATCTAACACAAATTCATCCATGCATCCATCCACCTAACAAACAGTAGTTAACAGTAGTAAGAAACTGAAGAAAAAAAACATGAAAAAAATTAGATCATCACATCACATCCATGCTCACCGGCCTGCAAATTCCACCGAGTGAAAAAAAATTAGATCATCACATCACATACAACATTGACACATTATCCATACTTCATAACATCAATCCATTTGCATTTCTTGCATTCTTGTTAAATATTTTTGGATAACTTGATCAAACTTTGTCCCGCAAAAAAATTTGGATCAAACTTTCTTTCCATTAAGATCACTCCTTCTTCAACATTGATAATGCTCACTTAAAATCTATGAATTTGTGGTATAATTCACTGAGACAAAAATAACAAAAAAGAAAAAAAAAAAGACAGCTAGGCGGGTTCCTGAACGTCCCTGAACTGGAATTGAGCAATGTCTATCAATCTCCATCTACAATGTCTATCAATTAGCACATAGCTGTAGCAAAACAGAACCACTCACAAGTAGCATTGAGCAATCACAGTAGCAAATTTTTTTAACAAATCATCTGCATACACACAATAGCATTGAGCATCAATCAAGCAAATCATCTACATCCATCTATCCATCCATTGTTCCATGTATAGAGAAGAACAAGCAAATCATCTACATCCATCGATCAATCCATCCACTCTTCCATGTACCGCGGGCGGCGCCGTCGGAGTGGCCTGAGAGCGGGCGGCGTCGGTGACCGCGGGGGGGGGGGGGACAGGAGGAGGAGGGGAACGGCGGCAGCTCACAGCTAGGTCGTCGCGAGCTCGGGGAGGGCTCAGGGAGGTCGTGGACGCGTCGGTGCTTGAGGGCGAGGTCGAGGCAGTGGCGGCGACCGGCGAGGAGGAAGACGATGGTGCGGGCGCTGTGGGGCTCTTCGCTTGCTCCAATGGTCGAGGAAGATGCAGCGGGCTGCGGGCTCGGGGAGGGGCCAGAGCGAGCGGGACGGCGTCGGCGATCTCCGGCGTCGGAGGTTGAAGACGAGCGGCCTGGCGGCGTGTGGTGTTCGATCTGTCTCCTGGGCGGTGGAAAACGCAAAGTTTATATAGGATCGACCTTTAGTCCCGGTTGAATCCACGCCCCGGGACTAAAGGACCTTTAGTCCCGGTTCGTGGCTGCAACCGGGACTAAAGGGTTGTCCTTTAGTTCCAGTTACAGCCACGGGCCGGGACTAAAGGTCTGTTTTCGGGCCCAAATTAAGCGCGGGAGGAGGACCTTTAGTCCCGGCTGGTTATGCCAACCGGGACTAAAGGTTTTTTTTTCATTTTTTCTGTTTTTGCTTTTTTTTTCTTTTGTTTCTACTTACAGCCAAATATTTAGAGTTTTTGAGTGAATCTTTTTGCTTTAGGTCACAAAAATTATAAACTTTCTGTTAGTGCCAGTAGTTTTCAAATTTGAATAGTTTAAATTTGAATTCTTTGAAATTTGTGTGAATCACTCGTTTGTGAATAACTTTAGTTTAAAAATAGATTTTTGAGTGATTCTTTTTCCTGCTGTTTAATATTAGTGTGTTTTATCAGTATGTTCAATTTAGTAATTTTTAGGTTATTTTAAATGGGTGTTTTAATCAAAAACAGATTATGTTTAGCTCTTTTAGTTTTATACCTTCATTTGTTTTAAATATTTTAGTTTATATGTTTTCTTGTTATTCTTTTGCCAAATTATATTATGTTTCTGTTAGTCAGCATGAGGAGTTTTAATTTTCAACCCTTAGTTACTTAATTTTTTATTTTTCATGCATTTAATGATTTTTTAAGCTAAATGACCCTGAAATTGAAAAGCACTACAAATGAACTCTGAAAAGGTTGAAACTTGGCATGGTATCATCATTTCACCCACATAGCATGTGCTAAAAAGTTGAGAGGGTTACGGCCAAAAACGGATGCACTTCGTGTACAAACTCGACCATCTCTTTCGAAGTATCAAGGTTTCGGACGAAAACTCATCTGTTACAAAGGCATTTCATTTTTTTAAACTTATTTCAACTCCAGACTTTTTGTGCATTCAATATGCACCATTCAAAGCCACATCCTCAAATTTCAACCCTTTCTAACTTCATTTGTTATTTTTCATGCATTTAATGATTTTTTTGAGCTAAATGACCCTGAAATTGAAAAGCACTACAAATGAACTCCGAAAAGGTTGAAACTTGGCATGGTATCATCATTTCACCCACATAGCATGTGCTAAAAAGTTGAGAGGGTTACGGCAAAAACTGGATGCACTTCGTGTACAAACTGGACCATCTCCTTCGAAGTATCAAGGTTTCGGACGAAAACTCATCTGTTACAAAGGCATTTCATTTTTTTAAACTTATTTCAACTCCAGACTTTTTGTGCATTCAATATGCGCCATTCAAAGCCACATCCTCAAATTTCAACCCTTTCTAACTTCATTTGCTATTTTTCATGCATTTAATGATTTTTTTTGAGCTAAATGACCCTGAAATTGAAAAGCACTACAAATGAACTCTGAAAAGGTTGAAACTTGGCATGGTATCATCATTTCATCCACATAGCATGTGCTAAAAAGTTGAGAGGCTTACGGCAAAAACTGGATGCACTTCGTGTACAAACTGGACCATCTCCTTCGAAGTATCAATGTTTCGGACGAAAACTCATCTGTTACAAAGGCATTTCATTTTTTTAAACTTATTTCAACTCCAGACTTTTTGTGCACTCAATATGCACCATTCAAAGCCACATCCTCAAATTTCAACCCTTTCTAACTTCATTTGCTATTTTTCATGCATTTAATGATTTTTTTGAGCTAAATGATCCTGAAATTGAAAAGCACTACAAATGAACTCTGAAAAGGTTGAAACTTGGCATGGTATCATCATTTCACCCACATAGCATTTGCTATAAAGTTGAGAGAGTTACGGCAAAAACTGGATGCACTTCGTGTACAAACTGGACAAGCTCGGCTACTCACTAGAGAAGAAAGTGATGACGGTGAAGCCGATCACATCCCAGAGTGGGATCTTGGGGTATAAAAGTTTTTCTTCGCGTGTGTTCCTTTGCGCCGTAACCATGGAAAATCTTCATCATTTAACAGGATGCTTGGGTCAGTCTTCACTGTGAAGAGAGGAATTTCATGAAACTTTTCATAATCTTCTGACATGTCTGTCTTGTCCGCCACTCCCACGATGTTTCTTTTCCCTGAAAGAACTATGTGGCGCTTTGGCTCACCGTATGATGTATTCGCTTCCTTATCTTTCCTTTTTATCGGTTTGGTAGACATGTCCTTCACATAGAAAACCTGCGCCACATCATTGGCTAGGATGAATGGTTCGTCTGTGTACCCAAGATTGTTGAGATCCACTGTTGTCATTCCGTACTGTGGGTCTACCTTTACCCCGCCTCCTGTCAGATTGAACCATTTGCACCGAAACAAAGGGACCTTAAACTCACGTCCATAGTCAAGTTCCCATATCTCCTCTATGTAACCATAATATGTGTCCTTTTCCCTATTGGTGTTTGTTGCATCAAAGCGGACACCACTGTTTTGGTTGGTGCTCTTTTTATCTTGGGCGATCGTGTAAAATGTATTCCCATTAATCTCGTACCCTTTGAAAGTCAATATAGTCGAAGATGGTGACTTGGCCAACAAGTACAGCTCATCTCCAACACTGTCGTCATTCATGAGATGTGTTTGCAACCAACCGCCGAATGTTGCTATGTGTGTATGTTTAATCCAGGGGTAAGACTGCTCCAGGTTCTTGGAGTGTACAATATCCATGTGTTCCTCGATATACGGAGCCACCAAGGTGGAATTTTGTAGAACTGTGTAGTGTGCTTGGGCCCAAGAATGCCCGTCCCTACATATTACTGAATCCTTTCCTAGCATGCCTTTTCCACTCAGTCTCCAGTCATGCCGCGATTCAGGAACACCAATCGGCTTAAGGTCAGGAATAAAGTCAACACAAAACTCAATAACCTCCTCAGTTTCATGGCCCTTGGAGATGCTTCCTTCTGGCCTAGCACGGTTATGAACATATTTCTTTAAGACTCCCATGAACCTCTCAAAGGGGAACATATTGTGTAGAAATACAGGATCCAGAATGGCATTCTCTTCGACTAGGTGAACTAGGACGTGCGTCATGATATTGAAGAAGGATGGTGGGAACACCAACTCGAAACTGACAAGACATTGCACCAAATCATTCTGTAACCTTGGTAGGATTTCTGGATCGATTACCTTCTGGGAAATTGCATTGAGGAATGCACATAGCTTCACAATGGCTAATCGAACATTTTCCAGTAGAAGCCCCCTCAATGCAACCGGAAGTAATTGCGTCATAATCACGTGGCAGTCATGGGACTTTACGTTTTGGAAATTTTTCTCTGCCATATTTATTATTCCCTTTATATTCGACGAGAAGCCAGATGGGACCTTCATACTGAGCAGGCATTCAAAGAAGATTTCCTTCTCTTCTTTGGTAAGAGCATAGCTGGCAGGACCTTGATACTGCTTTGGATGCATGCCGTCTTTT
Source organism: Elymus sibiricus (assembly GCA_039707655.1). NCBI lineage: Eukaryota > Viridiplantae > Streptophyta > Magnoliopsida > Poales > Poaceae > Elymus > Elymus sibiricus. The sequence continues at coordinate 478,487,878 of CM077668.1, forward strand.
TCGTGCATACGTTACTGGTCCTCCCGTGCCTCCGGTGTATTTTTGTCTTCCCATACACACCCAAGAAGCCTAGCAGGTTCACGCAAAGATTCTTCGTCACGTGCATCACGTCGATTGCAGAGCGGACCTCTAGGACTTTCCAATAGGGTAGGTCCCAAATTATAGATTTTTCTTCCACATGGGTGCATGTCCGTCAGCGTCATTCGGAACAGATTGTCCGCCAGGACCCTTTAAAAAGATTACTTTTAAATCCTTGACCATATCAAGTATATGATCACCAGTACGGTGGTCAGGCTTCTTCCGGTGATCTGCCTCACCTTTGAAATGCTTGCCTTTCTTTCTTAAGAGATGCTTGATCGGAAGAAATCGACGATGTCCCAGGTACACATTCTTCTTATATTTATCCAAATATATACTTTCGGTCTCATCTAAACAGTGCGTGCATGCGTGGTATCCCTTGTTTGTCTGTCCTGAAAGGTTACTAAGAGCAGGCCAATCATTGATGGTTACAAACAGCAACGCTCGTAGGTCAAATTCCTGCTGTTTGTGCTCATCCCACACACGTACACCTTTTATTTCCCACAGCTGCAAAAGTTCTTCAACTAATGGCCTTAGGTACACATCAATGTCATTGCTGGGTTGCCTAGGGCGTTGGATGAGCACTGGCATCATAATGAACTTCCGCTTCATGCTCAACCAAGGATGAAGGTTATAGATACATAGAGTCACAGGCCAGGTGCTATGATTGCTGCTCTGCTCCCCAAAAGGATTAATGCCATCTACACTTATACCAAACCATAAGTTCCTTGCGTCACCTGCAAACTCCGGCCACATTCTCTCGAGTTTTCTCCACTGCGACCCATCAGCGGGTACTCTCAACTTCCCGTCTATCTTATGGTCTTCTTTGTTCCATCGCAATAACTTGGCATGCTCTTTGTTTTGGAACAAACGTTTCAACCGTGGTATTATAGGAGCATACCACATCACCTTGGTAGGATCATCTTCCTGGGACGCTCGCCCTCAACATCATCTCCAGGGTCATCGCGGCTGATCTTATAGCGCAATGCACCGCATACCGGGTATGCATTCAAATTCTCGTACTCCTCACCGCGGTAGAGGATGCAGTCATTAGGGCATGCATGTATCTTCTGCACCTCTAATCCTATAGGGCAGACAGCCTTCTTTGCTTCGTACGTACTGTCAGGCAATTTGTTGTCCTTTGGAAGCTTCTTCTTCATTATTTTCAGAAACTTTTGAAATCCCTTGTCAGATACACCATTCTCTGCCTTCCATTGCAGCAATTCCAGTATGGTACCGAGCTTTGTGTTGTCATCTTCGCAATTTGGGTACAACAATTTTTTGTGATCCTCTAACATCGCTGCAACTTCAACTTCTCCTTTTCACTTTCGCAGTTTCTCTTTGCATCAGCAATGGCCCGATCAAGATCATCAGCGGGCGCATCTGATGCCTCTTCTTCAGCTTCTTCTTCTTCATTCTCTTCCCCCATTGTAGTACCATCGTATTTAGGGAACCCAGGATAGTTGTCATCATCCTCTTCTTCTTCATTCTCTTCCATTAGAACCCCTCTTTCTCCGTGCTTGGTCCAACAGTTATAGCTGGACATGAAACCAGACATAAACAGGAGGACGTGAATGACTTTTGAGCTAGAGTAATTCCTATCATTCTTACAGACACCACATGGACAACACATAAAACCATTCCGCTTGTTTGCCTCAGCCGCACGCAGAAAACTATGCATGCCATTAATGAACTAGGGAGAGCGTCGGTCATCGTACATCCATTGCCGACTCATCTTCATTGCACAACACCGAAAAGACCAAATTAATACAAGTTCATACATAAAGTTCATACACATTTATTCTCATAAAACAACATAAAACTATCTAGCTAAAGCATTTAAATGCAACAACAAATGCAATCAAAATCGCAACTAAGGTAATAATTGATCCAACAGCATAATGATACCAAGCCTCTTTATTAACGGCATATTTTCTAATCTTTCTAATCTTCAAGCGCATTGCATCCATCTTGATCTTGTGATCATCGACGACATCGGCAACATACAACTCCAATTTCATCTTCTCTTCTTCAATTCTTTTCAATTTTTCTTTCAAATACTCGTTTTCTTTTTCAACTAAATTTAACTTCTCGACGAGAGGGTCGGTTGCAATTTCCGGTTCACATACCTCCTAGATAAAAATATCTATGTCAACTTGATGGGCATAATTGTCATAAACACAAAATGCAACAAATAGTTATAAAAGAGAATATACCACATCCGAAACATAAACCGGACGAGGGCCGACGGGGACGGATATCAAAACCATGGCACTATGTATAACAAACAATCATACAAGTAAGAAAATTATACAAGTAACTATCTAAATCATACAAATAAGATTTTTTTTATAAAAAGAATAAGAACAAGAGGCTCACCAAGGTGGTGCCGGCGACGGGACGGTGCGGGCGATTGACGGTGGTTAGGACGGGGACGGGAAGGCACTAAGTAAACCACACCTACACATATGCAAACTAAGAAGTAAATTTGAGCTCAAATTGCATATAAATCAAATAAACTCCCACATAATTACTCCCAAACTAAAACCCACAAATCACTATACTTATAGAGCATTGCATGAGCTAATCTAGCAATGAGAGATGAAAGGACAAAGTTGCTAACCTTTGTGAACACTTGGATAGATGGGGTGCCTCAAATCTTGACAATTCTTGGCAAAAATGGAGGATGAGCTCGAGCAAGGGGAAGAGACAGGAGAAAACAGAGAAAGGAGAGCTTGGGCTCGGGCTGGACGAAGCACTATATATAGTGATATCTTTAGTCCCGGTTGGTGATCACTAGTAGAAAAAAGGGCCATTTGTCCCGGTTCGTAAGGGCCTTTAGTCCCGGTTCTGGAACCGGGACTAAAGGGTCGGGACTAAAGCCCAAAACCTTTAGTCCCGGTTTGCTTACGAACCGGGACCAAAGGCCCTCCACGTGGCGCTGCCTGGGGCGGGGAGGGAGGACCTTTAGTCCCGGTTGGTGTTACCAACCGGGACTAAAGGCTCCACCTTTAGTCCCGGTTGGTAACAGGTCCTTGCCGGGGGCTGCCTTGCCGGAGCCGGCCTTGCCGGGGGAAAAAAAATTGAATTTTTCATTTGAATTTTTTTAAATTTTTTTTTTGATTATTTTTTTGATTTGTTTTTAAGTTTTATTCCGAATTTCAAATCTTTGAATTATTTGACAATTTAATCTTTAATCACCCCTCCTCACTGCTTCAGAATTTAATCTCTAGTCTCTAATCAGCACTCATTCCAAATCGTCTAACTTCCCGGCCGGTCACCCATCCTCTCACTACTCCAGCCCCAGCACGCTTAACTTTCAGGTTCTATCTCCCCTAGTTTCCAAGTCTGCACTTGTTGTTTTCCTGACAATCTTAAGCTATCAATCCTGTTAACCCTTAGGTCTTGATGTCACATGATTTAATTTTTTGAATTCTAAACAATTATTAAAATAAACAAAATAAGTACTAATAATATTGAATTTCAATGAAAATAAAATAAGTAATAATATTATTTTATTATTATTTTTTGCCATTTATTCATTTAATATGACATAATTAATATCTTTAAATCTGTAAATCGAAATTCAATAAATAATATATCCATTATTATCAGAAAAATGTGAGGAATCCAAATATGACATCATTTATTTATTTTAAATAAAATTATTTTTTAAAATTATTAAAATTATTTTTTTTGATTTGAAATAACTTTTTTTACTTTTGGAATTTTGAGAATCTGAGAAAACTTCACTGGGTAAACCCGGGTGAAATCGAGTCCCAGTTTTTCTCTAGTTTTTTTTGATATATTAAACTTTTTTTTTCGACGTCGTATGCAAAAGTTATGGCCGTTTTACATTTTTTTTCGTTTTTTTGCAAAAAAGGTCAAAATTCATATTTCAAAATTTCTATAGCAACTAGACACTAAAACCTAACTACATCTCGAAGGATTTTATTTTTTGAAGATTTTATCATTTTTTTTTATTTTCTACAAAACTAAAAAAGGCGATCCACGGGGGGGGGGGGGGGGGGGGGGGGTAGAGTTTGAATATTTCAGAACCCCTTCAGACGAAAACTCGTCTGTTACAAAGACATTTAATATTTTTAAACTTATTTCAACTACAGACTTTTTGTGTGTGCACCATTCGAAGCCACGCCATCAATTTTCAACCCTTTCTGACTTCATTTGCTATTTTTCATGCATTTACTGATTTTTTTGAGCTAAATGACCCTGAAATTGACAAGCACCACAAATGAACTCTCAAAAGGTTGAAAGTTGGCATGGTATCATCATTTCACCCACATAGCATGTGCTAAAAAGTTGAGAGGGTTACGGCAAAAACTGGATGCACTTCGTGTACAAAATGGACAATCTCTTTCGAAGTATCAGGGTTTCAGACGAAAACTCGTCTGTTACAAAGGCATTTCATTTTTTTAAACTTATTTCAACTCCAGACTTTTTGTGTGTTCATTATGCACCATTCAAAGACACATCCTCAAATTTCAAGCCTTTCTGACTTCATTTTCTATTTTTCATGCATTTACTGATTTTTTTGAGCTAAATGACCCTGAAATTGAAAAGCACTACAAATGAACTCTGAAAAGGTTGAAAGTTGGCATGGTATCATCATTTCACCCACATAGCATGTGCTAAAAAGTTGAGAGGGTTACGGCAAAAACTGGATGCACTTCGTGTACAAACAGTACCATCTCATTCGAAGTATCAAGGTTTCGGACGAAAACTCGTCTGTTACAAATGCATTTCATTTTTTTAAACTTATTTCAACTCCAGACTTTTTGTGCATTCAATATGCACCATACTACAACATGTTAAAATCTACAGAAAGAACTAACTAAAAATAAGAAAAAACAACAATTAAATGACTAAAACAACTATATAAGCAAAACAGTATTGTTTTAATTAAAATCCTAATTTAAATTATTCTAAAAATAACCAAATAAATCTTACTGTGACAACAATCTAACACGTGACTAGGAGCAAAAAGAATTAAATTAAAAACTATTTGTAAACTCAAGTTATTCACAATCTAGGGTTTGAAGCAAATTTGAATTTGTTCAAATTTGAAAACTAATGGCACAAACAGAAACTAGACAAAATTTTGAATCTAATGCAAAAAGAATCACTCAAAAACATCAAATATCTTAAAAGATATAAGCAATTTAAAACAGAAAACAAATGTAAAAACAGGAAAAAAAAACTTTCAGAACCCCTTTAGTCCCGGTTGGTGTCTCCAACCGGGACTAAAGGTCCAACCTTTAGTCCCGGTTGGTAACACCAACCGGGACTAAAGCCTCAACCCCTTTAGTCCCGGTTGGTGTTACCAACCGGGACTAAAGCCTCACCATTTGGTCCCGGTTCCAGCCACAAACCGGGACCAATGGCCCACGAGGTGCATTGGTCCCGGTTCGTGTCTGGAACCGGGACCAAAGGGGTCAGATGAGGCCCGGCCGGCGCCCCGGCCTCACGAACCGGGACCGATGCTCCCATCGGTCCCGGTTCGTGAGTGAACCGGGACTAATGGGCTTTTCAGGGTGGACCAAAGCCCTGTTTTGTACTAGTGGATACCAACCGGGACTAAAAGTCCATATCTAGTCCCGGTTGGTGATACCAACCGGGACTAAAGGGGCTCGCAGGGGCCCCAGCCTGACGCCAGCCAGCCACCACCCCTTTAGTCCCGGTTGGTAACACCAACCGGGACTAGAGGTCAAAAATGAACTGGGACTAAAGCCTAGCCGTTGGAACCGGGACTAGTGGTCACATTAGTCCCGGTCCAAAACCCGACCGAGACTAATGCTCCAGACGAAAGGCCTGTTTTCTACTAGTGGCATATGATCTTTTTTCATTATTATCATTGCTAGAATTGAAACATGAAAGTAAAGAAGAAAAACTCAAACTACTCTTTATTATATAGCTCTCAACTCGATTACATAGATAGATAGATCACGAAACTAGCACTCAAAAATAGATCATACTAAACTTTTATTCAACTAGATCACGAAATCACTAAGGATCGAACTAAAAATAGGTAAAGATAATAAAAGTGATGGTGATACAATACCGGGGCACCTCCCCCAAGCTTGGCACAAGCCAAGGGGAGAGCCCATACCCATGTACTCAGAGTTCCTTCTTCGGTGATGGTGGTGGTGATGAAGTGATGGGCTTGTCCTCCGACTTCCATGGCATAGGTTCCCCATCATAAAAAGATGAACGAGTCTCCGGAGTCCTGAAACTTGCATCTAAACTCATACCTTTGAATCTTGCCTCATACTCATAATTTTGGTTTTGAAGATCATAGATTTGGCCTTGGAGATAGTCGATTCATTCATTGAGCTTGAAGATGATGTCCCCCATCGATTGGCCATCCACCTTGTGCTCACAGGTGAATTCCGTGATCATGGAGTGGTTGGCGCTGAGTCCACATTCCACCATCCCTTGGCACTTGAAGTTCTCACTACTAGGGAAAAGCCTAGTAGTTGCGCGGGATAAACAGCTAGTAGTAGCGCGGGTGCCCGCGCTACTACTACGATGCTACAGCTAACTGGTAGTAGTAGCGCTGGTGCCACCCACGCTACTACTACGTCTATTAGTAGTAGCGCGGGTGCCACCCGCGCTACTACTAATTTTCTGTAGCGTGTGTCTTATACCCCGCGCTACTACTACTAATTTCAAAAACAAAAAAAAATTCTCGATCCCATGCGTGCTGTCAATGGCAGCAATGGTTCGATCCAGCGATGGCAGGGGTCGCCGAAGGCGCGGACGGGCAGCGGCAGACCAGATCTGGCGGCGGCTGCTGGAGAGGGCCCAGATCCAGGGCAGAGCAAGGCGGTGGCGTGGGGCTCCTCTTTGCAGCCAAGGCAGAGAGCTCCTAGTCGTCCATGGCGACGACCTGCACGGGGAATGGACATGGGAGGGTGAGTCATACTAGGGGGAGAGGGAGAAACAGAAAAACAAGGGAGAGAGGAAGGAGATGGAGGGAGCAGCGGGGCTGGTCGCCGGTGGTGAGGTGCTCCGGCATGGTGGCATGGAGACGTGGGGAAGACCGGCGAGCTCCTGGATGCCGGCGGCGCGATGTGGCGGGCTCTTTCGAAGCCATGGAGGAGGAGGCGCGCATGGGCAGGAGGTCCATGTGAGAGCCTATGTAGACAGAGGAGGGAGAGTGGCGGGAGAGAGGATGGATTTGGGGGAGGAGATGTGGATTTCAGGGCTTTTAAAAAACCCTGTACTTAGTAGTAGCTCGGAGTTTATACCCCTCGCTACTACTATGGCCTGTCCCGGGGGACACGGTGGAGACCACTTAGTAGCAGCGTGGGTTTATAGCCCGTACTACTACTATCAACTTAGTAGTAGTGCGGGTTTTATACCCCTCGCTACTTCTATGGCCTGTCCCGAGGGGCACGGTGGAGACCACTTAGTAGCAGTGTGGGTTTATAGCCCGCGCTACTACTATCAACGTAGTAGTAGCGCGGGTTTTATACCCCTCGCTACTACTAATTAGTAGCAGTGCAGCTCATATACCCCTCGCTACTGCTAAGCATCTATCTATAAGGTATTTCCTAGTAGTGTCTCCTGCTCCACCGCTTCGAGCCTGGACTCCACGCTCCCGGTCCTCTTGGGTCCTTGAACATCTTGGATGTGAAGCACCCCCTCATGCATCTCAATGGCTTGAGGGTGTTTCATCACCTCCGGTAAGTAGGGGTTGATGACCTTCTCGTAGAACTTGTCTTTGGAACAGCTTGGTGGAGCCATAGCGATCTAGATCTGTCAGAAAAATAGCACGAAACAAGAACAGAAAAGATTTCTACGATACGGTGGTCAAAACGTCTGGGAGTATATATAAAGATTTTTTATCTTGCAAAACAAGTATTCCAGAAGAAAAACGGAGTCGGGAAGGCTCACGAGGGGCCCACGAGCCACCAGGGCGCGCCTGGGGCGGGGGGGTGGCTCCCTAGTGCCTCGTGGGCACCTAGTGGCCCCCCGGCTGTTTATTATTTTTTTAATTTTTTAAATATTCCAAAACTGACAGAAAATATTTTTATGAAATTTTCGAAGTCGGTTTACTTACCATATCACATACCTCTTCCTTTTCAGGGTTCTGGAGTGTTCTGGAAGGTCTCTCTTATGTATTCCTCCGGTGTAATTGTTTCAATAATATGAGTTTTGACATTAATGGGCATACCTAAAATATAATGCTTAATTCTTTGCCCATTCACCACTCTTGGATTAGTGCCTTCGGAGTTGTTTATTTTGATGGCTCCGGAGCGATAAACTTCTTCAATGATATACAGTCCTTCCCATTTGTAGAGAAGTTTCCCTGCAAAGAATCTCAAATGAGAATTGTACAATAGAACTTGCTCACCTACTTTAAATTCCCATTTTTGAATTCTTCTATCATGCCATCTTTTAACTTTTTCTTTAAACAATTTGGCATTTTCATACGCTTGGGTTCTCCATTCATCTAATGAGCTAATATCGAATAACCTCTTTTCACCGGCAAGTTTAAAATCATAATTGAGTTCTTTAATTGCCCAATATACTTTATGTTCTAACTCAAGAGGTAGATGACATGCTTTTCCATCAACCATTTTATAAGGAGACATTCCCATAGGATTTTTATAAGCAGTTCTATAAGCCCATAATGCATTGTCAAGTTTTTTAGACCAATTCTTTCTATATCTATTGACGGTCTTCTACAAAATTAATTTTATTTCCCTATTGCTCAATTCAACTTGACCGCTAGTTTGGGGGTGATAGGGAGATGCAATTGTATGGTTGACATCATATTTAGCAAGCAACTTACGGAATGCACCATGAATAAAATGTGAACCACCATCAGTCATTAAATATCGAGGGACTCCGAACCTTGGGAAAATAACTTCTTTAAGCATTTTAATAGAAGTGTTATGATCAGCACTACTAGTTGGAATAGATTCTACCCACTTAGTAACGTAATCAACAACAACTAAAATATGAGTATACCCATTGGATTTAAGAAAAGGTCCCACATAATCAAATCCCCAAACATCAAATGGTTCAACAGCAAGTGAATAATTCATAGGCATTTCCTGACGTCTACCAATATTGCCAATTCTTTGACATTCATTACAAGATAAGACAAACATACGAGCATCCTTGAAAAGAGTAGGCCAATAAAAACCAGATTGTAATACCTTATGTGCAGTTCTGTCTCCCGCATGGTGTCCTACGTAAGCCTCGGAATGACACTTCCGTAGGATTTGTTCCTGTTCATGCTCAGGTATAGAACATCTAATAATACCATCTACTCCTTCTTTATAAAGATGTGGGCCATCCCAAAAGTAATGTCTTAAATCATAGAAAAACTTTTTCTTTTGTGGGTATGTGAAACTAGGTGGTATAAATTTAGCAACAATATAATTAGCATAGTCTGCATACCAAGGAGTATTACGAGAAGCATTTATGACTGCTAATTGTTCATCAGGAAAATCATCATTAATAGGAAGTGGATCATCAAGAACATTTTCCATTCTAGACAAATTATCTGCTACGGGATTCTCAGCTCCTTTTCTATCAATAATATGTAAGTCAAATTCTTGTCCATAAGATATTTAATAGCAGCATGATCAGTGTGGACAGTAACTTTGGAATCAACAATGTAAGACCTGAATTTATCACAAGCAAAAACAACTGCTAAAAATTCTTTCTCAGTAGTAGCATAATTTCTTTGGGCACTGTCTAGAGTTTTACTAGCATATTGAATAACATTTAATTTCTTATCAACTCTGTGCCCTAGAACAGCACCAAAAATATAATCACTAGTATCACACATAATTTCAAAAGGCAAGTTCCAATCAGGTGGTTGAAGAATAGGTGCAGTGGTTAAGGCTTTCTTAAGTGCTTCAAAGGCTTCTACACAATCATCATCAAAAACAAATGGAACATCTTTTTGCAAGAGATTGGTAAGAGGTCTAGAAATTTTAGAGAAGTCTTTAATAAATCTCCTATAGAAACCAGCATGACCAAGGAAACCTCTTATACCTTTAATATCTTTAGGACATGGCATTTTCTCAATAGCATCAATCTTAGCTTTATCAACTTCAATACCTCTTTCAGAAATTTTATGCCCCAAGACAATACCTTCATTCACCATAAAGTGGCACTTCTCCCAATTCAAGACAAGATTTGTTTCTTCACATCTCTGCAAAACTCGATCAAGGTTGCTTAAGCAATCATCAAAAGAAGTTTCGTAAACGGAAAAATCATCCATGAAAACCTCAACAATATTTTCACAAAAGTAAGAGAATATAGCAGTCATACATCTTTGAAAGGTAGCAGGTGCATTGCATAAACCAAAAGGCATACGTCTATAAGCATAAGTTCCGAAAGGACATGTAAAAGTGGTTTTCTCTTGATCTCCAGGTGATTCAGGTATTTGAGAGAAACCAGAATAACCATCCAGAAAGAAAAAATGTGTATGCTTGGACAATCTTTCTAACATTTGATCAATAAAAGGTAAGGGGTAATGATCTTTTCTAGTGGCTTTGTTTAGTTTTCTAAAATCAATTACCATCCTATAACCAGTTACAATTCTTTGTGGAATGAGTTCATTTTTATCATTAGGAACAACAGTAATGCCTCCTTTCTTAGGGACACAATGAACGGGACTTACCCATCTACTATCAGCTATGGGATAGATTATACCTGCTTCCAGAAGCTTTAATATTTCAGTTCTTACCACCTCTTTCATCTTAGGATTTAATCTTCGTTGGTGGTCGACAACTGGTTTAGCATCAGGCTCCATATTAATTTTGTGCTGACATAGAGTGGGACTAATACCCTTAAAATCATCAAGAGTATATCCAATAGCAGTGCGGTGCTTCCTCAGAGTTTTTAGTATCCTCTTTTCTTCGTGCGCTGAAAGTTAGCACTAATAATAACAAGATATATCTTCTTTTCATCTGGATAAGCATATTTCAATGTATCAGGCAATCGTTTCAATTCGAACACAGGGTCACCCTTAGGTGGAGGAGGGTCTCCAAGAGTTTCGACAGGCAAATTGTGTTTAAGGATAGGTGGTTGATCAAAGAATATCTTATCAATTTCATTTCTTTCATTCATATGCATATCATTTTCATGGTCTAGCAAATATTGTTCTAACGGATCAGTGGGAGGTACGGCAATAGAAGCAAGACCAATAATTTCATCTTTACTAGGTAATTCTTTATCATGAGGTTGTCTATGAAACTTGGAGAAATTAAACTCATGAGACATACCACCAAAATCAACACTAACAGTTTCTTTAGCGCAATCAATCTTGGCATTAACAGTGTTCAAGAAAGGTCTACCAGATATAATGGGACAAAAATCATCTTGTGGAGAACCAAGAACTAGAAAATCCATAGGGTATTTTATTTTTCCACACAAGACTTCAACATCTCCAACGATCCCAAGTGGTGTAATAGTATCTCTGTTTGCAAGCTTAATAGTAACATCAATGTCATCTATTTCAATAGGTGCAATATCATTCATAATTTCTTGATATAAGGTAAACGGAATAGCACTCACACTAGCACCCAAGTCACATAAGCCATGATAGCAATGATCTCCTATTTTAACAGAGACAACAGGCATGCCTACCACAGGTCTGTTTTTATCTTTAGAATCTGGTTTGGCAATTCTAGTTGCTTCATCACAGAAGTAAATAACATGCCCATCTATATTATCGACCAAGAGATCTTTAACCATAGCAACTTTAGGTTCAACTTTAATTTGTTCAGAGGGTCTAGGTGCTCTAATATTACTTTTGTTAACCACAGTTGAAACTTTAGCATGTTCCTTAATCCTAACAGGAAAAGGTGGTTTCTCAATATAAGCAGTGGGCACAACTAGATCAACATGGTAAACAATTGTTTCTTCTTTAACACTAGTGGGTTCCTCAATCTTTTATTTAACAGGGGGATGATATTTAAACCACTTCTCCTTAGGGACATCCAGATGAGTAGCAAATGATTCACAAAAGGAATCTACTATCTCAGAGTCAAGTCCATATTTAGTGCAAAACTTATGAAAAGCATCGGTAGTCATAAAAGATTTAACACAATCAAACTCAAGTATTATACCTGACTCATTACCTTTGTCGAGTTCCCAATCTTCAGAATTGCGTTTAATTCTTTCCAGAAGATCCCATCTGAATTCAATAGTCTTCTTCATAAAGGAGCTAGTCGAAGAAGAATCGAGCATGGTTTGATTATCATAAGAAAGCCGAGCATAAAAATTCTCTAGGATAATTTTTCTTGGGAACCCATGATTGGGGCATGTGTACATCATGTACTTAAGCCTCCCCCAAGCTTGAGCAATGCTTTCTCCTTCACGAGGCCAAATATTATATATATAATTCCGATCACGATGAACCAAGTGCATAGGATAAAATTTCTGGTGAAATTCCAGCTTCAATCGGTTCCAGTCCCATGTATCACTATCATCACATAGCCTATACCATATCGATGCCTTTCCCTCCAAATATAAAGGGAATACTTTCTTCTTAGCTTCATCTCCAGATAAACATGCAAGCTTAAACAATCCACAAATTTCATCCACATAAATCAAGTGCATACCAGGATGTACTGTTCCATCTCCTGCATAAGGATTAGCTAGCAGTTTCTCTATCATACCCAGAGGAATCTCATAGTAAATATTTTCAGTAGGTGAGTAGGTTGAGGAGCAACTATTGGTGCTTTCAGTCGAGGTGAAGATACCCCGAACAAACCCCTCAAAGGATTACTTTCCATAGTGACAAGTAACTATAAATTTCAGCACGTAATATGAATCTTTCCTTACCAAATTCCACTCACCAAAGGCGCTTCATTCCCCGGCAATGGCACCAGAAAAGAGTCTTGACGACCCACAAGTATAGGGGATCAATCGTAGTCCTTTTGATAAGTAAGAGTGTCGAACCCAACGAGGAGCAGATGGAAATGACAAGCGGTTTTCAGCAAGGTATTTTCTGCAAGCACTGAAATTATCGGTAACGAGTAGTTTGATAGCAAGATAATTTGTAACAAGTGAAAAGTAGAAATAGTAACAAAGAGTGCAGCAAGGTGGCCCAATCCTTTTTGTAGCAAAGGACAAGCCGGAACAATCGCTTATAGTAAGGAAAGCATTCTCGAGGACACACGGGAATTTCATCTAGTCACTTTCATCATGTTGGTTTGATTCGCATTCGCTACTTTGATAATTTGATATGTGGGTGGACCGGTGCTTGGGTGCTGCCCTTACTTGCACAAGCCTCCCACTTATGATTACCCCCTCTCGCAAGCATCCGCAACTACGAAAGAAGAATTAAGATAACTCTAACCATAGCATTAAACATATGGATCCAAATCAGCCCCTTACGGAGTAGCGCATAAACTAGGGTTTAAGCTTCTGTCACTCTAGCAACCCATCATCTAATTACTACTCCACAATGCATTCCCTTAGTCCCAAAGATGGTGAAGTGTCATGTAGTCGACGTTCACATAACACCACTAAGGGAATCAACAACATACATATCATTAAAATATCGAACGAATACCAAATTCACATGATTACTTATGACAAGACTTCTCGCATGTCCTCAAGAACAAAAGTAACTAGTCACACATCATATTCATGTCCATGATCAGAGAGGTATCAAATAGCATATTGGATCTGAACATATATCTTCCACCAAATAAACCAACAAGCATCAACTACAAGATGTAATCAACACTACTAGCAACCCACATGTACCAATCTGAGGTTTTGAGACAAAGATTGAATACAAGAGATGAACTAGGGTTTGAGATGAGATGGTGCTGGTGAAGATGCTGATGAAGATTGGTCCTCCCACGATGAGAGGATCGTTGGTGATGTCGATGGCGACGATTTTCCCCTCCCGGAGGGAAGTATCCCCGGCAGAATCTCTCCGCCGGAGAGCAAAATTGCTCCTGCCCAAGTTCCGCCTCGAGACGGTGGCACACCGTCCCAAAAGTCTTCTCCTTATTTTTTCTAGGTCAAATGGGCTTATATACCAGAAAATGGGGTCCAGAGGCTGGCCAGGGGCCCCACGAGGAACCAGGGCGCGCCTGGGGGGGGGGGGGGGGTGGCGCGCCCTGGTGCCTCATGGGCACCTCGGTGGCCCCCTCTGGTATTTCTTGATTCCAGTATTTTTTATTTATTCCAAAATAATTCTCCGTGAAATTTTAGCTCATTTGGAGATGTGCAGAATAGGTATCTCTGACATAGCTTTTTCAGGTCCAGAATTCCAGCTGCCGGCATTCTCCCTCCTTGTGTAAATCTTGCAAATTAAGAGAGAAAAGGCATTATAATTGCTCCACAAAGTGTTATATTGATCAAAAACATTATAGATAACAGTAGTAAAACATGATGCAAAATGGGCGTATCACCCCCTTCACGGACTGCGCTACCGCCAGCACTTAGAGGAGGGAACTGCCACGTCGGGTCAACCCGGAGGGAATCTTGTGATAGCTTGGGCTCAAACTTTGTTTTAAAATGTTCCTATGGGATAACCTAGCACAACCAGATAGAAAAGTCCATTGGTCCAATGCCGTTCGTCGTGACTCAAAGGGCTAGATTTCCCGGTCAAACGGGCCAGGGTTACACCGCTCCGGGGTCTTCAGAGGGTAGCAATCCCACCAAAACATTGCATTGTGTCCTAATACATGTCTAATAGTGTGGTAGGAGGTTTAAGCACTCAATAGCAAACTCCCGAATGTGACCCCCTTGACGGACGGCGATAACACTGAAGTAACGTTCAACACTTTTGTTATTGTATTAATTGTCCTGAATAGTCGGAGCGTGATCAATTCCTGAATTTTTTACACAGTACATATACATGAGCTATAAGCTACGCGGTAATTTTTCAGAATTTCTAGAGATGCATAAGTATCTTAATTAATTCATCTTTACAGATTGTTATTTACTCCGATTGTTGTTATAGTTGCATTGGTTGCTCATGTTTGTTTGTTTAGTGATTATATTACTGGATAGCAATTTTAAATATGTGTTTAGTATGAAATGTTTAATCATTACTTTGATGCTATGCTGCAATAGAGAAAGTCAAAGGGGTAGCTTTTTGGGTCAAACGGGCCAGGGTTAGGCCGCTTCGGGGTCTTCGGAGGGTAGCAATCCCACCAAAGCATCGCATTGTTTCCTAATACATGTCTAAAAGTGTGGTGTGAGATTTAAACACCCAGTACCCAGCTCCGGAGTGTGACCCCCTTCATGGACGGCACTACCGCCAGCACTTAGAGGGGTAAACTGCCACGTCGGATCAACCCGGAGGGAATCTTGTGATAGTTTGGGCTCAAACTTTCTTTCAAAATATTCCTATGTGCTAGCCTAGCACAACCAGGTAGAAAAGTCCATTGGTCCAATGCCGTTCGTCGAAAGTCAAAGTGCTAGATTTCCTGGTCAAACGGGCCAGGGTTAGGCTACTCCGGGGTCTTTGGAGGGTAGCAATCCCACCAAAACTTGCGTTGTGTCCTAATAGATGTATGAAAGTGTGGTGGGAGGTTCAAACACCCAGTACCCAGCTCCGGAGTGTGACCCCCTTCACGAACGGCACTACCGCCAGCACTTAGAGGGGGAACTACCACGTCGGGTCAACCCGGTGGGAATATTGTGTTAACTTGGGCTGAAACTTTGTTTTTCATGTTCCTATGGGCTACCCTAGCACAACCAGTTAGAAAAGTCCACTGGTCAAAGTCCGTCCGACGCCGGTCAAAGGGGGTAGCTTTCCCGGTAAACCGGGCCAGGGTTAGGCCGCTCCGGGGTCTTCGGAGGGTAGCAATCCCACCAAAACATTGCATTGTGTCCTAATACATGTCTAAAAGTGTGGTAGGAGGTTTAAACACCCAATACCCAGCTCCAGAGTGTGACCCCCTTCACGGACGACGATAACACCGAAGTAACGTTCAACACTTTTGTTGTTGTATGAATTGTCCTGAAATTTTGTCAAACTACATATACATGAGCTCTAAGTTACGCGGTAATTTTTCAAAATCTCTAGAGATGCATAAATATCTTATAATTAATTCCTCTTTACAAATTGTTCTTGTTGGCGCGGAAATTCGCACCGCGCAACACAACGATAATCCTCGCACTTTTGCGGCGAGGGGCGGATGCTTTTCGGGCAAAGCAACAAAGAAGGTTCCTCGATTCCGGAGAGGAGGGACGGATGCTTTACGAGCAAAGCAACAAAGATGAAAACAGTAAACGAAAGTAAAAGTACGAAAAAGTCGTAGATGTGTTTGTTCGATTGTGTGTTTTTTAATCGGCCGTCATCCCCAACATATATAAGAGGCGGCTGGACTTCCCGTACAAGCAAAGGATTCATTTAGGCTTTCCTTACAAGAAAATTACATCAATTCACGTCCTAGAGTCCTAGTTCTGGTCCCGCTCGGATTCAGCCCGAATCTGGTCCAATTTTCTGTCTTGCTCCTTGCGTGGGCCGTGGAATCTGCACATGACCTCCGGTGGAGATGGTTCAAACACGAATTTTGTGCGCTTCAACGAGGCCAATAATCCGTATGCTGATCACTTTTCCAAATAAGGCCATCTTGAATACTCCACGGGGTCATCTTTAATTTCGAGTCGGACTCGGTTATGTAGCTGACTGGACCGTCCGACTCTTGTAGCATCTCTGCAGGTCGTATACTATGTCGGATGATGATGACTCCAAAAGCAAAGTTGACCGTTTCGACGTTCCGAACAACTTTGATGTTGAACACTTTTTCATCCGAGGCCATCTAGATAATTATTTGAGCCCATCTTCAGCTTCTGGTCGGATTTGACAGTTTCCACCCCGGCAAGGTTTCCATCCTGGCAAGCTTTCACACCCCGGCAAGGTTTCCATCCCGGCAAGATTTCCCCGGCAAGGTTTCTATCCCGGCAAGGTTTCCATCCCGGCAAGATTTCCCCGGCAAGGTTTCCATCCCGGCAAGATTTCCCCGGCAAGGTTTCCATCCCGGCAAGCTTTCTGGCTGTACCTTGCGGGTCTTTTTTGTGGCAGTAAACGACCTCGGATGAAAATGTGCCCAAAAGCAAAGTTGACCGTTTCGACGTTACGAACAACTTTCATGTTGAACGTTTTTCGATTCGAGGCTATCTTGAAGCGCTAATTGCTCACGCATTGCATCAGACACTCGCCAAGACGTGTCTGGTCTCCCGCGTCTTATTTCGCCTCTTGACATGGCTGCATTCAGATAGCTCTAACTTTTGCATACGAACTCGGATTGAGACGATTTTTATATGAAAATCGACCGATTCGACGAGATGAAGACAATTGATGTAGAAAGTTTTCTCATATGAGATCATCTTGAGGGCGTAATCAGCCGAATAGTGTTCTGGATACAAAATCTCAGCACTTCGAACACAACTTCGGCCTCAGAGATGAGATCGGATGGCTATGGCCCAAATATCAAAGTTTCTCTTTTCGACGATACGGAACTTTCTCACTTTAAGCAGTTTTCCATTTGAGGCCTTCTTAATTATGTTTTTTGACCATGCCAAAATCTGGTGTCAACACATGCCCCCCTGTTTTTCGGCAAAACTTGTGTGCCGAAAAATAATTTGCACAATGCTTTTTCTAAGGACGATGTCAACACTCCATCGGCCATTTATATTCTTAGGGCGATAATCATATATCGGCTACGTTTGCTCTTAGGGCGATAATCATATATCGGCCACGTTTGCTCTCAGGGCGATAATCATATATCGGCCACGTTTGCTCTTAGGGCGATAATCATATATCGGCCATCGCCTATTTAGGCTTCTTGCCACACACTTGGATGGTACTTCTTCAGATATTTTCCATTGAGCGCTTTAGCCAGCTTCTCCCCTTGCAAAGATTGTACAAAATATGAATTGCCAGGGACAATCTCTACAACTTTATATGGACCTTCCCAACTCGGCGACCACTTGCCGAATTTTCTATCTTTAGTTCCAATGGGTAAAATCGTTTTCCATACTAAATCCCCTATTTGAAACGACTTTTCTTTCACCCTTTTGTTATAAGCCTTGGCTACTCTTAATTTTTCTTTCTCAATTTCTCGCAAAGCTTTTAACCTTTCTTCTGGAACGTCATCTATTCTGTCCATCATCAAATCAGTATATTCACCAGCCGACAAATAATTTTGTCTGGCTACCCTAAGAGCTTGCAACTTAAGTTCCACAGGTAACATCGCCTCCTGGCCATACACTAGCTCAAAAGGTGATACTTGAGTAGCTCCATGCTTAGATATTCTATGAGCCCATAAAGCTTCCGAAAGCACCTCGTGCCACCTTCTCGGATGTTCTTCAACTTTATTCTTTATAAGCTTGATCAAAGTCTTATTCCTAGATTCGGCCTGTCCATTAGCTTGAGCATAATAAGGCGACAAATTCAACAATCTAATTCCATAAGATTCGGCAAATTCACGAAATTGATGGGACATAAAAGAAGCACCTTGATCAGTAGTCAAAGTTTGAGGAATACCGAATCTATGAATAATATGCTCCAAAACAAAATTAATTACTTCTCTATGAGTCATTTTCCTCAAAGGAATCGCTTCCGTCCACTTGGTGAAATAATCAGTGGCTACCAGGATGAAGCGATGTTGTTTAGAAGACGAAGGATGTATCTCACCAATAAAATCTAAGCCCCATCCTCTAAACGGCCATGGCTTAATTATGGGATTCAACATAGCTGCGGGTGCTAATTGTATGTTGCCAAATTTCTGACAAGCTTCACAGCCTTTATAATAACGGAAACAATCTTCTAACAAAGTCGGCCAATAAAAACCTGCTCTTTTTATCAACCACCGCATCTTATGAGCCGACTGGTGGGTCCCACATATGCCCTCATGCACTTCACCCATGGCTAATCTAGATTGGTCAGAATCCAAACATTTTAACAATAGCCCATCTATAGTTCGGCGATGTAACTCGTCGTTAAACAGAGTATACTTCAAAGCTTGTCGCCGAATTTTTCTATCTCTCGTTTGACTTGGATCTTTTAAATGATTAATCAAAGGAATTCTCCAATCTACAATCTCCGAATTAGTAGCTAATTCGGTCACTGGTGATAGTTCGTTTATTTGTAACTCGGTCTCACCCTTTGTAGTAATCAACATCGGTTTTTCTAAGACGAAGAACTTTCCTCTACTGATATTGTAACCGGATGCTTGCTGTGCCAAAGAATTAGCTCTAGAATTTTCTTCTCTAGGTATATGATGGATGGTGAATGTATCTAGAGATTTAATCATGTCCAAACATCGGTCCAAATAACTATTTAACAACCCGTCAAAACATTGGAATTCGCCTTTAATTTGTTACACTACCAGAAGCGAATCACCAAAAGCATCTACATCCTTAACACCCATATCCAGTAAATTTTGTAAACCAAACAAAAGAGCCTCATACTCAGCTTGGTTATTCGTGCAAGCATATTCTAAGCGAACCGATGTTTCATATATAACATTATTAGGAGAAATCAAAATATTGCCGACGCCTTGTCCCTTTCTACAAACCGATCCATCAAAATAAAGTTTCCATGGGCATATGCTAACATAATTAATATCTTCTTCATCCTTAACCCTATGATCAACAATGAAATCAGCGATAATTTGGCCTTTCATAGCACGCAACGACTCATATGTCAAATCATACTCTATTAGTGCATAAGCCCACTTACCAATCCTACCACTAAGAATCGGTTTTTGCAACATGTGTTTAACTACGTCGGCCTGACAAGCTACCACACAAGTACTGGATAGCAAATAAGGTCGAAACTTGGTACATGCATAATATAAGGATAAGCATAACTTTTCAATAAACACATACCGAGTTTCGGCGTCAATCAAGCAACGACTTAAGTATGCTATGATACACTCCTTCCCGTCATCTTCTTGTGCCAATACTGCGCCGATCACTTTATCTTGTGCAGCAATATATAATTTGAACGGCGCACCAGATTTGGGTGCACGCAACACCGAAGGATTCAACAAATATGTCTTTATGTTATTAAAAGCCTCTCGTTGTTCTGCCCCCCAAGTGAACTCGGCTTCATTCTTTAGCCGAAGTATTGGAGCAAACGATTCAATCTTCCCTGCCAAGTTAGATATAAATCGTCTCAAGTAATTGATTTTCCCCAATAACTTTTGCACATCTCTTTTGCAAGTCGGCTATTCCAGATTTTTAATTGCCTCTACTTTCTTAGGGTCAATCTCTATACCACCTTCATGAATTATAAATCCTAAGAATTTTCGAGCCGACACACCAAAAGCACATTTAAGGGGATTCATTTTCAACCCATACCGGCGCATTCTTTCAAAACCGAGTCGTAAATCGGCGAGATGATGCTCAAACCCATCCGATTTAACAACTATATCATCAATGTATATTTCTAATATAATGCCTAGAAGATCATGAAATATTAGATTCATGGCACGTTGATATGTAGCACCGGCATTCTTCAACCCAAAAGTCATGACTACCCACTCAAACAAACCGACAAAGCCAGGGCACCGAAAAGCAGTCTTAGACATGTCCTTTTCGGCCATAAATATTTGATTATAACCAGCATTGCCATCTAAAAAACTGATTATTCTATTTCCCGAAGCATTATTAATAAGGATGTCGGCAATAGGCATAGGATATTCATCTTTTGGAGTAGCCTTATTCAAGTCCCTAAAATCAACACATATTCTAATTTTGCTAGTATTCTTCTTTTCAACAGGAACAATATTAGACACCCAATCCGCATATCTACATGGACGAATAAACTTTGCTTTTATCAACCGGTCAACTTCTTCTTTGATACGGTCATACATGTTAGGATTAAAATTTCTACGCGGTTGCTTATATGGCCTAAAACCAGGTTTGATAGGTAATCTATATTCCACTAAATCTCTATTTAAGCCAGGCATTTCGGTATAATTCCAAGCAAAGCAATCAACAAATTCTTTAAGTAACACGGTTACCTTGCTTTTCTGATCGGCTTTTAAATTAGCATTGATAAATGTAGGTCTCGGAGTGCTCCCATCACCAATGTCTATTTCTTCAAGTGGATCAGCCGATGAGAATCCATGCCCAAGCTTGTCCATGTCTTCAAATTCTTCAATAGTCTCATGCATATCGTTCTTTCCGGAATGATATTCTTCTGTACGTTTTTGTAACCATTTAATGCTATCTTGTTTATTCATCACTTACATAGATAGATCATTAAGCCGAGCTACATCAGCCGGCAGTACATTTATGCATACAAAACCATCTCGACCTATACTAATGTAATCATAGTCCGATAGATCTCTACCGGTCAAGCATTGAATATCACCGAGTTGCCAATCAACCGGCGCTTCTGTCAAGGCTATGCAAGTTGAGTTGTCTGCCCCAATCACCTCTACATCATCATCTACCCATTGAATTAAGCACTGATGCAAAGTAGATGGAATGCAACAATTCGCATGGATCCAGTCACGCCCTAACAGAATATTGTATCGGCCTTTGACATCAACTACAAAGAAAGCAGTCGGCAATGTCTTGCTTCCGACTGTAAGCTCCATAGATATAACGCCTTTGGCTTCAGATAGCTCTCCTGAAAACCCACTGAGCGCCATGTTGGTCTTCATTAGCTCGCTCTCCTTTCGGTTCAGCTTGGAAAACACCGAAAGAGGCATGATATTCACACCTGCGCCGCCATCAACAAGCATACGCCCAATAGGCTTGCCATCAACATGTCCTTTGATGAATAACGGCTTCAAGTGTTGGTCGGGTTTTTCTGGTTTTTCGAACATAGCCTTACCCGGCCCAAGAATTAACTCAGCCACCTCAGACTCAGGTGCGCGGAACTTGGCGGGCAATGCAAAAACCATGTTAATATCCATATCAGTGAATATATTGTTACCATTCTCCGAGTTGACGCCGTCAACCTTGTCATCTGTCATGTCATCATCTGAGTACTTGCCATCATCTTCTGAGCAATCGCCACCATCTTCCGGATTGTGAGCGGTATCTTCCGAATAACTGGTGACTACATCAACCGAGCCAGTGGGAGCATCAACCGAGTTATCAGCAACAGCATCTTCTTCTTTTGATATGCGCTTTTCTCTCCACACCAGTCGGGGAATCATTGGTCTATCCTCATTGAATTGCTCATCCCGCTTTTTCTCGGCTATTTCTTTTCCGATTTCCAACGCTCGCAGCCGCTGCACTCGGCGTTTCTGAGTGTGATTTAATCCTGTCGGACACCATTGAGGTTCTGGTTTGGTCACTGGAGCGACAGATTTGCTGCCCCCCGAACTACTCGGCATTTTCTGACGTATTGTCCTGTTGCCCCCCGAGTAACCCGGCGTGTACTGACTGCCTCCTGAGTATCTCGGCATGTTGCTTCTTATGTAACTCGGCCTGTTCCGAGTAGCCAAAACACCCTTCTGCTGATGCGATACACCCCTTGCTGCAAATTTCTGGCTTCCATTAGTACTTGGGTTCCCATGATTGAGCGAGCCAAAAATAACTGGAGACTGTCCAGGGGATGCACGTGAGCTGTTCTCTTTGATGAGTGGATCAATTATCACACCAACCGCTCCAATTTTCCGAGTTACGCCGGCAGATTCAGTATGTGCATTAGCATCTTTTTCCTGAACAGAATTATCTTTCAACTCGGCAATGTCCTCCTTTCCTGGACTTTTCTTTTCACCGAGTTCTTTTGCAGACTTACGCACCCAAGTGAGCCCACGGCCATTACTATTTTTGTCAGCCACTTGGCGCACTGGTGACCGATCCCTTCGAATCGTGTCTTCATCAAACCGAGTCCTTTTCTGACGCACTGGCCCCCTGTGCATATTACTTGGCTGATTCCATTCTGGCCGAAAATAACCCGGTGGCCCCATAGGGTGTGGTGCCCAAGGATTAAACCCCCACGGAGGACACGGAGGAAAATATGGGTGCATAGGAGGTGGGCATCCCCAATAAGCCGGTTGCATTGGAAAACATGGCTGTTGCTCATATGAATTTCTCCCCCAATGCTCATGATCATCAAGTCTAGGAGGGGACCTCGGACGCTTGACTCCTCCAAGCCGATTGAACACATTGCTGTTCCTACGCGAAGTGTATTTTTCCAACAGCATGTTCACAGTCGGCTTTGGTCTTGGACCTTGCTTTTTCTTTCCATTGACTTTCCATACTCCGACCTCTAGGTTCCTGGGTTTAATCATTTTTGGTGGAGCATTCTCATCAACAGTATTTTTTTCCTTGGCTGACTCGGCCTGATCCGACCGAATTAGCATCCTTTTGCCTTCAAACTCGATCACATTAACAGGGAAAGGATCACTATCGAGCTTCATCTTGGCATCCTCTATGAATGTCAATCGTCCTTCGTTAATGGCCGATTGCACCTGTCGACGAAAAATATTACAATCATTAGTAGCATGTGAAAAAGAATGATGCCACTTACAGTAAGCTCTTCGTCCCAATTCTTCCAGAGATGGGATCACATGATTTCCTCTCAATCTTATTTGTTTCCCTTGCAATAACATATCAAAGATCTTATCACACTTGCTAACATCAAAAGTATATTTAATCTCATCTTTTTTAGCAGGTGTAGGTTTTAAAGCTGGACATGCAAAGGGTTTAGACTTTGGCGTTTGGATCCACTCGGCTACACATATGTCTATATCATCATCACTAGCCGAATCATCTTCACATTCTAAAGTATTAACAGCAGGAATAACCTTATCTTTATTTTTGTTTTCTCTGAACCGACTAGATTGCTTAACTTCTCTAGCTCGGTTTTCCTGCGCCAAAGCCTTTTGTAACACTTGGTTTACATCTAAAAATTCCTGCCCTTCTAGTTTATCTTTAATGTGAGCATGCAAACCCAAAAAAGCTAGATCAGCCAAATCTTTTTCGGCTATATTTAAGCTGTAGCAGCGGTTCTTTACATCCCTAAACCTTCTAATGTAATCATGCACCGGCTCATTATACTTCTGCCTAACCATAGTTAGGTCAGAAAGCCGAAGCTCAGTTTCACCGCTATAGAAGTACTCATGAAATCGCTGCTCTAACTGTACCCATGAAGAAATAGAGTTAGGAGCAAGGGATGAAAACCAAGTAAATGCAGTGCCGGTTAAAGACAAAGGAAATAGTCTAACTCTATAAATATCTGAATTACCAAACTCACTGCATTGTGCTAAAAACTGTGCCACATGTTCAACAGTAGACCTACCACCTTCCCCGGTGAATTTAACAAAATCAGGGATCCTAACACCTCGAGGATAAGGAGTGGATTCAAAGTATTCGGGGTATGGTTTCTGATAGGTACGTGCCACACCTTTCGGCGCCAAACCGTATTGACTCGGGATCTCAGTTATTTGATCTTTCACACTAACATATGTTTGTGGAACAGCATGTGGTGGATTCTCCGGCAATATGGTTTGAGCATGTGAAGTTTGCAACGGAGGATCATTAGCTTGCGAATCAAGTACCGGCCCATATGGAATCCCGGTACTAACAGCTGGCGGCATAGCCTCTGAATTATTTACAATTCGGTGAGGGTTCATACCAAATTGATTGTAACTCGGTGGTGAGTTTGCTCCGAGTTGATTGTAACTCGGTGGCGTGGTATATGCTACTGTTTGATAGAAGGGTTGCTGCAGATTTGAATTCAAAACCCTACTTCGGTTATTGCTATCATAACTTTGTGCAACCGAAGTAGAAACGATAGGAGGAGCAACACTAGGGATAAAGTTATGGTCCGAACTATTAGTATAGTTCCGGCCACTTTGACCATTGTTTAGAACAGCATGAATTTGATCTCTGTTAGCCGATGCACTTTCAACATGTTGCCCTAATGATTGAATATGATGAGATGAACCATCCCCTAAACCTTTGCTAAGTCGCTTTTCAAGTTCTTCAAATTTATCAGCCATGGATTTAGAAAGTGTGTTCATCGCATTTGTCATGTCGGATCCAAATTTGCTAGCTACGGACACATCAATTAAATGAGCAATTTCTTCGGTTGGCTTTTTTACCTCAGCATCGGAAGGACTTGGCGCAACTACCTTTTTGATGACGCCGTTCCTTGTCTTCTGGTATCCCGCCAAAAACATGTTCTTCTTTTCAGCGTTCTGTCTCTCGAGCTCCTGTTCAAACTCGCGCCGATCATCTTCAGACAGGTCGTCGAACGTAACGGCGATGACGTTGTCCGGGTCGATGTCGCTCCCGTTCCTGGACTCGGTATTCATCATGTCCTGAGTAGATGTTGCCCTTGTTCTTCTCGTCGCCGAGTAGATTGGAAGTACTTGGCGTTCTTCGTTCCCCAGCAGAGTCGCCAATTTGTGTTGGCGCGGAAATTCGCACCGCGCAACACAACGATAATCCTCGCACTTTCGCGGCGAGGGGCGGATGCTTTTCGGGCAAAGCAACAAAGAAGGTTCCTCGATTTCGGAGAGGAGGGACGGATGCTTTACGAGCAAAGCAACAAAGATGAAAACAGTAAACGAAAGTAAAAGTACAAAAAAGTAGTAGATGTGTTTGTTCGATTGTGTGTTTTTTAATCGGCCGTCACCCCCAACATATATAAGAGGCGGCTGGACTTCCCGTACAAGCAAAGGATTCATCTAGGCTTTCCTTACAAGAAAATTACATCAATTCACGTCCTAGAGTCCTAGTTCTGGTCCCGCTCGGAATCAGCCCGAATCTGGTCCAATCTTCTGTCTTGCTCCTTGCGTGGGCCGTAGAATCTGCACATGACCTCCGATGGAGATGGTTCAAACACGAATTTTGTGCGCTTCGACGAGGCCAATAATCCGTATGCGGATCACTTTTCCAATTAAGGCCAACTTGAATACTCCACGGGGTCATCTTTAATTTCGAGTCGGACTCGGTTATGTAGCTGACTGGACCATCCGACTCTTGTAGCATCTCTGCAGGTCATATACTATGTCGGATGATGATGACTCCAAAAGAAAAGTTGACCGTTTCGACGTTACGAACAACTTTCATGTTGAACACTTTTTCATCCGAGGCCATCTAGATAATTATTTGAGCCCATCTTCAGCTTCTGGTCGGATTTGACGGTTTCCACCCCGGCAAGCTTTCCCCGGCAAGGTTTCCATCCCGGCAAGCTTTCACACCCCGGCAAGGTTTCCATCCCGGCAAGATTTCCCCGGCAAGGTTTCTATCCCGTCAAGGTTTCCATCCCGGCAAGATTTCCCCGGCAAGGTTTCCATCCCGGCAAGGTTTCCATCCCGGCAAGATTTCCCCGGCAAGGTTTCCATCCCGGCAAGCTTTCTGGCTGTACCTTGGGTCACGCACTATTTACTGCCAGTTATACATTAAACAGAGCTCCGTCTAAGTCTGTTGAGATGACACCATTTGAATTATGGCACGGGAAGAAACCCGACCTGTCGTTTCTCAAAATTTGGGGTTGCGAGACATACGTAAAGCATTTACAGCCAAACAAACTCGATCCCAGATCAGACAAATGTTACTTTGTAGGTTATCCCAAAGAGACAGTTGGGTATTCTTTCTACCATGCCTCCGAGAACAAAGTTTTTGTTGCAAAACATGGAGTCTTTCTCGAGAAAGAGTTTCTCGCTAAAGAAATGAGTGGGAGGACAGTACAACTAAATGAGATTAGTGAATCTTTGGCGATCGTTGATATGGCTAAGGAACTGGAAGTAATTCCGCAAATTATCCCTACAACCGAGTCGGAAGTTGTCGCATATGATACGGAAACTTCTGACAAGTTTGTATCTGAACCGCGCAGATCAGGTAGGGCCATCATGCCACCTGAGTGGTTTCATAACGAAATCTTCATACTTGAAGACGATGAACCTGCGCACTACAAGGAAGCGATGGCGGGGCCCAGCTCAAGGGAATGGCAAAAAGCCATGAAATCCGAAATGGAATCCATGTACGAAATCCAAGTTTGGAACTTGGAAGAACTTCCAGAAGGCGTAAAGCCCATTGGTTGTAAATGTATTTTCAAAAGAAAGACAGACGTGGATGGTAACATTACTATCCATAAAGCTAGACTTGTCGCGAAAGGGTTCACGCAAGTTCCAGGAGTGGACTACGACGAGACTTTCTCGCCCGTAGCTATGCTTAAGTTTGTACGGATATTACTAGCAATTGCTACTTATTTCGATTATGAAATATGGTAGATGTATGTCAAAACGGCTTTCCTAAATGGAAACCTCAAAGAGTATGTATACATGATACAGCCAGAAGGTTTTGTCGATCCTAAGGATGCTGGAAAGGTATGCAAGCTTCAGAGGGCCATTTATGGTCTGAAGCAAGCATCAAGGAGCTGGAACATTCGTTTTGATGAAGTAGTCAAAGAGTTTGGCTTCATCAGGAATGACGAAGAATCTTGTGTTTAGAAGAAGTTTAGTGGGAGCGCAAAAACGTTTCTAATCTTATATGTGGATGACATATTGTTGATTGGAAATGATGTGAATTTTCTTAGCAAAATAAAAGACTCATTGAAGAAGAGTTTTTAAATGAAGGACTTAGGCGAAGCGGCATACGTATTGGGCATCAGAATCTATAGAAATAGATCAAAACGCCTGATAGCGCTTAGCTAAAGCACGTACATTGACAAGGTGTTGAAAAGGTTCAACATGGAGAACTCCAAGAAAGGCCTACTCCCCATGTTACCTGGCACAGTGCTTTGCAAGAATCAGTGTCCTCGGACTCTCGATGAGCGAGTACAAATGAATGATGTTCCATATGCTTCGGCAGTTGGTTCTATTATGTATGCCATGCTATGTACAAGACCGGATGTTTCCTATGCGCTATGTGTTAGCTGCAGGTACCAAAGTGATCCAGGATTGGAATACTGGGCCGTAGTCAAAACAATTCTTAATTACCTCAGAAGGACCAAGGATTTACTCCTTGTGTACAGAGGTGATGAAGAGCTCATTGTAAGTGGTTACACTGATGCAGGCTTCATGACTGACCCAGATGACTTCAAATCTCAATCAGTCTATGTTTTCATTTTGAACGGTGGCGCAGTTGATTGGAAAAGTTCCAAACAAAAGACTACGGCAGATTCTACGATAGAGGCGGAATATGTTGCAGCTTCAGAAGCCTCCAAGCAGGCGGTCTGGATCAAGCAGTTTCTTGAAGACCTTGGTGTGGTTCCAAGTGCTCTGGACCCGGTGGAAATCTATTGTGATAATAGTGGCGCCGTGGCTCAGGCAAGGGAGCCAAGTCCGCACCATAAGACAAGACATATTGAACGCAAATATAAACTCATTCGACATCATGTCGAAGCGGGTTTAGTAAAAGTACACAAAATTCACACGGATCTAAACGTGTCAGACCCGATGACAAAGCCTCTACCACGAGCAAAGCATGAGCAACACCGGATAGCCATTGGTGTTAGGGAAGCCATGTAACTAGATTATGACTCTAGTGCAAGTGGGAGTCTGTAGGAGATATGCCCTAGAGGCAGTAATAATAGTTATTTTGTATCTCCAAGTTTGTAATGAATGTTTATGTTCCATGCTATAACTGCAATGATTCTCGAGTTACAATAACACGAGGCTCGGAGGGAAACTCATGTGCACGTGTGGTATAATAAACGGTAAATTGTATTCCTAGTCATGCCTCTAAGACTAGCTCAAGTGTTGCATGATGATCCTATTTTCCTGATCATGGGCATGACTATGCCAGCAAACTTTGAGGGCACATTGTTAGAAGAACACTTGTGTTGGATCGACCCGAATTGATGTTATGGTATGAGATACCTTCGTCACAAGTAAATGGTTAATAACACAGAGAAAGTTAACATTTGCATAATTCCTTAGACCATGAGAGTACTTGCTTCATGAACTTTGGGGTTTGTTAAACATCATCTGTAACAGGGTGGCTATTACGGCGGCTTACAGGTTCACGAAAAAGTATGACAAGTAACTTGATAGCTCAAGATTGGGATTTGCTCCTCTGACGATGGAGAGATATTCTTAGGGTCCTGTCGGTGTTACGGTATCCATCATTGTCTGGCCAGACACAATGTGATTTGATCACAGGGATGCCGGAATGCGGAAACGAGAGAAGAGAATAAAACCGGTAACAAGGTAACTCGCATAGTGGACAATTTGTTGATCCACGGGGATGCTGATAAATCTCACCTCGGGTGTTTGTAACATATCGCGAAGCAACAGGAATAGCACACGGCAACTACAGGTTCACTCGAATATTCATTCGTGTGGGTATAGGGATCAATATGGATGTCCACGGTTCCGCTATTGATCATTGATCGGAAAATGTTCCGGTCATGTCTATACTTCACCGAACCTATAGGGTCATACACTTAAGGGTCATCTATCTGCTGAATACTAGATAGGGAATCAGAGAGAAAGTCACCGAAAAAGTTTCGGAGACAACGGAAAAGTTCTGGAGAGAACACCGGAAAAGTTTTGGTAAAACCGAAAAGTTGTTTCGAAGTAAACCATTAAGCCAAATAGGTTTTGGCACGCGCCTGGAACTTTTTGGAGGTACCAGAATTGTTCTGGGAACTTCTGAAATTTTTCTGGAGAGAAAAACCGGAAATGTTCTGGGGCAGCCGGAATTGCTGTGGTAGCTTTTCGCTGATGAAAATCATTGATCCGGAAATGTCTCGGAACGCGTCCAGATTTGTTTTATTGGGTACTGGAAATGTTCTGGACCTACAGAAATATTTTCGGAATTAACGGTCGCAGAAAAATGTTTTTGTGAATAATGAAAGTGCTTTTTGGTTACTTTTTGGAAAGCCACTTTTTTGGGCTTTGTTCAAAAGATCTAGGAGAAGCCTTGGGACGGAGGGAACCCCTTTTGGGGGGGCCCCACTAGGTGTGGCCGGCCAAGGGAGGAGCTCCTCCATGGAGTTCCTCTAGCCTTCCTTTTATGCCCTTGTGAAGGTCACATGGCATGGGCATTTTGGTATTATCAAGTACCACCCTACCCCTTGGGTTTTCCTATAAATAGAGGTGGAGAGGTGCTCTCCACACTCACTCCTTACTCTGATACAAATGCCATGCATGATCTGGCTCTCTCTCTCTCCCTCCCACCGAAATAGTTTTGTAGAGCCGAAAGGTTGTCTGGGTTCCAGCGGGAACTAGTTCTGGACGGCGAAGCCCTGCCAGATAGCTGACACCGTATGTGTGCAACCCCGTAGAGAGATCGTAGTTTCGGTCTTAGTTCGAGAGTGCCTCCCGGAGGGCTGTCCGTGTGACCGTCTGAGATTCTGTGAGTGCCTCCCGAAGGGCTGTCCGTGACACCGTCTGAGGGACTGTCCGACCGCCTCCCGAAGGGCTGTCCGAGGAGCAGACGAGGGAGTACATCCTCGCGGTTGGGAGGTTGTAAATCCGAGCTGCGGGGATCTGCACCGACGATCTACATCGACTCTACTTCCGCTGCGCTACGAGTCTGTAATGATCAGATAAAACCTTGTATGCATCTCCATAGTGATCCTGGGCATGCTCGCAGTACCGAAATATTTTGTTTTCTGTCGTGTTCCCGTTCACTACCGCGATGTGCGAGATTTGTTCTTTCCTGATGATGTAGTTCATATGTAGCGCAAAAAGGCGGACGAACGTAAAATCGAGCCGCCTCTGGAGATACATCTCGAAGATGTGATCAAACCGCAGGAAGAACAGATCCGCGGGGCAGGTAGCAACGTAGCACTTGCCCATCGGCACATGAACCACGTAAAGCGGGTATCCTGGAGCCTCCGAGACGAGTAGGCTCTCCTCTGTCGACAGCACATGGTCATGCAGTCTCCTGAGATCCCCTGATATGGCCTCGAGCGCTTTCAGCGGTAGCATCGGGGTGCCTGCGACATGGAGTGACAGCGCATTTCTGATCGGTACACTGTTCGCAACCCGGGTCACCGGAGGCGGCTGGCTGCTAGAAGCAGCTTTGGCAGCAGTAGAGCCTTTCTTTGGTGGTCTCTTCCGCTGCTTCTTCTTGGGTTCAGTACTGAGTCTATCAGACCTTCCCTGACCACAGCCCCCAGTGTTGTCGGGCTCAGCACTGCACGACCCTCGGCTAGTTGACCCTGGGTCGAGGCGGCATCTGGAGGCGTGTCCTGCGAGGATTGCATGAACAAAGGCTTTTTGCACTCAACCCGAGGACGTTCCGGCTCCGGTACATCATGCATCTCATCTTCACGCTCATAGCCTGAGTCATATGGCTGACTCATCATTCCTCCGTCGTCATAGCCGGTATTGACGTACCGGAGAGGGTCATCCTCCTCCATGTCATCATCCATATTTTCTTCCACGGGGGCGACGTGATCAGCCACCGAAATGGTTGGACCCCCTTCGTCCTCGCGTCGTCCGCTCTCACCCAACACGACAGACGGTGGTAATTGCGTAGGTGGGGTGGTGGTCATACCTTGCGTTGGTGTGCTCCCGGCCGCCTCCACACGAAGAAGATTATTCGGCCACAGCAGCATCCAATTCTTGCATTGGCCAAGCTACGGCGGGCTCTCCTCGTCCTCTCCCCCGGTTCATAGCGGAGGAGCCAAACCCTCGTGGCCCGCTTTCACACTCGCCACGGAAACCTTGAAGGCGCCACCGGGCATCTGCCGGCCGTGGAACAAGCGATCCTTGGGCTTCATTATCATACCCTTTCCCACATCCACCAACTGGCCGTTGATGTGGTAGAGTAGGGTGCACGGATTTTCGTCGGCCTGCGAAGACATGTGTGCGGCGTCAGACATCCAAAAGGCAATGGAAACAGAAGATTATAGATATGTTGATGAGGGTGCGATGTGTAATTAACGTGAGGGCGTCGAGCTCAGCTAATGTCGAAGCCCCGCCGAGCATGCCAGAGACAGAGGACGATTGTTATGAGCGGCGGTGGCGGGTGCTGGTGCGGGAGCAGGTGCGGGTGTGGTTGCGAGAGCAGGTGCAGGTGCGGGAGCTATGTTCACCGAGTTGCTCCCGACGAAGCTGGCAAGGGAAAAATCATCTGGCTTTGTAGTTGGGTTTTCTTGCCCCCACTGTACGACAACCGGAATCAAGGAAGTAAACGCAGCTGCCATATCACTTCTGCAGGCAGCTACCGCAGCCTGGACTGCCTCAGCTTTGGTCTTAGCTGTGGCTTTCTCGACCACCTGCGCCACCTTCTCCTCGATGGAAACTTTGCTCAACTTCCTTCTCTGCCTTTTTGTCTTCGTGTCCTCGTGGTAGTAGTACACTACTGGAATCAGCTTCTTTGCCGTCTGCCATAGCAGACGGCAAAGGCCTGCCTGGCGGACGGCAAAGCCATTGCCGTCCGCCAGCAGACGGCGAACAGTCCGGCCGAACGGGTGCCGGTAAAGGCTACTTTGCCGTCTGCTGGCAGACGGCAAAGCCCCTGGACGGCAGACAAAAGGTGCCAGCCCCGTTAGGGGGCTAACGGCGCTCTTTGCCGTCTGCCAGCAGACGGCAAAGAGTTGCAGTTGACGTCAGCTGACGTCAGGCGTCAGCTGGGCCAGCGCAGGCTCTTTGCCGTCGGCCAGCAGACGGCAAAGAAGAAAGCTCTTTGCCGTCTGCCCGCAGACGGCAAACAGGCCAAATAGGCCAGCCCAGATTGCACAGGCTGCTGCCACGTGGCCTATTTGCCGTCTGCTAGCTGACGGCAAACCTCTTTGCCGTCTGCTAGCAGATGGCAAAGTGGCTATATAGCCCCTGTTTTTCTGTTTTTTGTTATATCAATTCATTTTCACAGAAATTCAAACACACATATATATATATTCAGAATCACATAGTTTCAAACATCATACATCAAACATAGTTTCAAAAATCAAACATAGTTTCACCATCGTCATCAAACATCATACATCCAATTCATATATACATAGTTTCACAAACATCCAATAGTTTCAAAAACATCCAATACATCAAACATCTAACATGTAAACAGTAGCATTCTGCCCTTCCATGAAGTGAATCAAACCTGCAAAAATGGGAGTAAGAAATTAGAAGAAGAAGAAGAAGACTAGAAGAAGAAGAAGAAGAAGAAGAAGAAGAAGAAGAAGAAGAAGATGAAGAAGAAGAAGAAGAAGAAGAGGAGGAGGTCTTCTTCTTCTTCTTCTCCCAATTCCTTCTTTTCCTCCTCTTCCTTGTTTTTCTTCATCTTATTCACTATTTGTGTCATTTTAGAGTTAACCTATCTAAGTATGCCATTTTTGTCCTAACCTAGGAAAATTATGTTATAGGTCATTTGTGTGCTTACCTTGGTAATTATGCCATTTTTGAGCTAAATTAGGTAAGTATATGTCATTTTAGAGCTAACTTAGGTAATTATGTCATTTTGGAGGATAATAAGCTAAGTATAAGACATTTATTAGGTAACCAAGGTTATTATGCCATTTTTGCAACGAATAAGCTAATTATGTCATTTTAGAGCTATCCTAGGTTAAATAGGTCATTTTGGAGCTAATTAAGGTTGTTATGTGATTTTTTAGCTAGCTAAGCATATTAAGTCATTTTGGAGGAATAAATGCTAAGTATAGGTCATTTTAGAGCTATCCTAGGTTAAATAGGTCATTTTTGAGCTAATTAAGGTTGTTATGTCATTTTTGAGCTAGCTAAGCATATTAAGTGATTTTGGAGGAATAAATGCTAAGAAGAAGAAGAAGAAGAAGAAGATGATGATGAAGAAGATGAAGAAGAAGAAGAGAAGATGATGATGAAGAAGAAGATGAAGAAGAAGAAGAAGAAGAAGAAGAGGAGCTCTTCTTCTTCTTCTTTTTCTTTTATTCTTTCTTTTTCTTCTCTTTCTTCTTCTATTCTTTCTTTTTCTCCTCTTCCTTGTTTTTCTTCTTCTTATTCCTTATTTGTGTCATTTTAGAGCTTACATAGGTAATTATGCCATTTTTGAGCTAACTAAGCTTATTATGTCAATTTGGAGGAAAATAAGGTAAGTAAAGGTCGTTTTTGTGCTAACATAAGTAATTATGCCATTTATGAGCTAATTAAGCATATTAAGTCATTTTGGAGCTAAATAGGTCATTTCTTAAGCATATTATGTCTTTTTTGAGCTAGCTAAGCATATTAAGTCATTTTGGAGGAATAAATGGTAAGTATAGGTCATTTTAGAGCTATCCTAGGTTAAATAGGTCCATTTTTTAGCTAGCTAAGCTTATAAATTCATTTTGAGGGAATAAATGCTAAGTATAGGTCATTTTAGAGCTATCCTAGGTTAAATAGGTCATTTTGGAGCTAATTAAGGTTATTATGTCATTTTTGAGCTACCTAAGCATATTAAGTCATTTTGGAGGAATAAATGCTAAGTATAGGTCATTTTAGAGCTATCCTAGGTTAAATAGGTCCTTTTAGAGCTATCCTAGGTTAAATAGGTCATTTTGGAGCTAATTAAGGTTGTTATGTAATTTTTGAGCTAGCTAAGCATATAAATTCATTTTGGAGGAAGAAATGCTAAGTATAGGTCATTTTAGAGCTATCCTAGGTTAAATAGGTCCTTTTAGAGCTAAATATGTCATTTCTTAAGCTAAGCTAAGTATAGGTCATTTGAGAGCTATCCGTGGTAAAATTGGTCATTTTGGAGCTAAGTAAGGTTATAATGTCATTTTCGAGCAAACTAAGCTAAGTATACGGCATTTTGGAGATAAATAGGTTATTTCTTAAGCTAAGTACGCATTTGTTATGCTAAACACTTGCGAAAACTTACCGTCATCACGGAGGCGTAGTTGTAGGTGTAGCTGTAGGACCGGTCGCGCCAGTGGCTGACGGAGGAGGATCGGTCGATGCTTGTCGGGAGTTATGCTGCACCAAAGATCATTTCCAATGTATCGTTAGCATGATGCAACTCAAATGTGAAGACTAGTAACTAATGAACATTCAAATGAAACTCACCGTGCCCGCCGGAGCAATGACTGGCATCGGCGGAGGGGTCGTGCCGCTCTTCTCGCACAGGGTCTGCACATTTGGTTTTGACGAGTCAGTCATATTAGATACTACTGTAAGGAACATTACGTGCATGATTTGGCTAATATGCAGAAGAAACTTACCGCGAACATCTCGTATAGGGCCCGGTTAGCCATCATGTTCCGGTTCCTCTCCTCATCCAACGCATTAGCCGTCCTGTCCTCAAGCTCCCTCTCCCTCTCCGCCGCCTGCCGGTCCCTCTCCTCTAGAATCGCCTGGGTCTTCGCTCTCTCTTCCTCAATAGCAGCCTAGGTCTTCGCTCTCTCTGCCTCAATAGCAGCCTGCAACACCACTCGTTAGCATTGTAATCATTGACGGCCGCACACACAATGTAATGAAGGAAAGGTATCTGAGTCCGTATAACTAACCTTGAATTCGAGCTCCACTGGCCGTGCACGAGGCAATATCTCAGGATCGGAGCCGGTCTGGCGCTTCTTGATCTGCAGGAGAGTGCTACTACAACGTATCAGTCCATCCCCAATGGCTAACGAGCCATGGGGCCTCCCGCCACCAGATATCATCACCAGCTCTGGATCAAGAGGTTGCTGGCTCGGGTTAAAGTCCGGCCCTTTCCTCGCCTTCCCCTCGTCTCTGTACCTCACAAGCTTGTGGTGGGAGGCGCGGTTGGTGAATTTCTTTGGATCATCGAGGTCAGACTCAGAGAATGCCTTGGCCTTCTTGTACAAGGCAGTATTGGACATGGCATAGAGGTCGAACAGCTGTGGCACTGGAGCCTTGTTCTGTCGCGCCTAAAAGAGAGGAACAGAGTATTAGTTGAGGGCTCAAGCTAGCATGAAGAATAAATTTGCATGAATCATGAAGCAAACCACATACCCAGTTTTCCCCGTACTGATGTAGGTTGACGCTGCCTAGATGGTGTGGGACACCTTTCATTTTGCCACGCTTGTCCTTTGCAGTGTCGTGGGTGGAGCGCCATTGGGGAGAGCACCACTCATCCACCAACGCCTCCCAACAGTCCATCCTATCCGCACACCATCTCGGGGGCACCTAAGTTAAGCAAGAGAAATTTGAGCGCTACGCCTACGAATCAAATCAAGGAAACTAAGTACAAGGCCTTAAGAATAGGTAATTACCTTCATGTACTTCTCCTTACTCAAAAACTTCTCGCGGCACTTCTCTCTTTTCCTCCTAATACCAGCCGAGGCGAAGTAGTCTCGAATAGCCTGCGTCCGAGCCTCGTGCCGAAAGTTTTGAAGTAGGCGCCTGCACTCGTTGTCGATAACTAGAGCCGCGGCCTCCTCCTGTCCCTCAGCACACCTGTAGAAGGTCTGCAATAAAACAAGAAAACACGGATTAGTACAATCACTAGGGTTGCCAATCAAAGAAGGAAACACAACGTAGACGGCAAAGGAGAAATTACCCAAAACGTCTGGATCACAATGTCGGCCACCTTGTGGCACTCGACATCGCCGATCCTATGCCCCGACGGGGCCGGGGCAGCCAAGTAGTGCTCCCAGGTCATTCCTAACTCTGGAACCCGGCCCTCACCGGGCAACGTGACCCGCCCCGGGAAGCTCTGGCGACAAATCACACCAAGGACACTGTTGGGCCTGCGGACATGAGGCTCGTGTGTCCAAGACCTGCAGTATGACAAGGCCAACGCATTAGATATTCGAAGAAACGTGAAGGCAAAAGGTTAAAAAAGAGTAAATGCACTTACTTGGCCCCGTTAGGCGCAATCAACCACCTCTGGTCGGGGGTCGCCGGGGTGGGCGGGAGCTTTGTACCACCACGCTGGTAGACTTTGCGCCCCTCAACCCACTCACCCTCGCTATAGCTATCAGAACTATAG
The DNA here is from genome assembly GCA_039707655.1 of Elymus sibiricus. Taxonomy (NCBI): domain Eukaryota; kingdom Viridiplantae; phylum Streptophyta; class Magnoliopsida; order Poales; family Poaceae; genus Elymus; species Elymus sibiricus. The sequence continues at coordinate 478,524,709 of CM077668.1, forward strand.
CCACCCTCAGCACGGCCACTCGACTCCGTCGAGTTCCGCTGCGACTCAGCGTGATCCCTGCTGAGCTCCGGAGTCTCGTGGGACGGAGTCTCGTGGGACGAAGGCTCGTCGGCCCGACGCTCGTCGGCCCGAGGCTCGTCGGCCGTAGGCGCGTCTGCCATAGGCTCGTCGGCCCGAGGCTCGTGGACCGGAGTCCGAGACGGGTCCACCTCAGGCGGCACCATCTCAGACGGAGCACTCCTGTGGTCGGGTGAATCAGCTGGGGGTGGCGGCGAGGAAGGCGTAGTAGCAGCCTTCCTACCTCTCCCGCCGCCACGTCCACCTCTACCAGCCTTCTTCCCCCCCCCCCCCCCGACCTCTCCCGGCCGAAGAAGAAGCGACCGCCGGCGGTGTCTGCATACTGAGATCCAGCGCTCTCCGGAGGCTATGGGGTGGAATGGAACTACCCCTCCCACGACGCGCCGAGGTAGGAGCCTCGGAGCGCTCTCGACCCGCGCCCACCATCTGTCAACACCTGCAATGACAAAGAGGAAACGAAATTAGTACAACATAAAAAGAATGAATACCTGACATGAATAATATGTATATAATTTAAGTGTATCATCATCATGAACATAATAAAAAATTGAATACCTAAAAAATTGAATATATACCTAATTTAAGTGTCGGGGTGTCGTGTCGGGGTCGGGGTGTCGGGGTGTCGTGTCGGGGTCGGGGTGTCGTGTCGGGGTCGGGGTGTCGGGGGTGTCGTGTCTGGGTGTCGTGGTGTCGAGGTGTCAGGGGTGTCGGGGTCGGGGTGCCGTGTCGGTGTCGGGTCGCGGTCGGGGTCGGGGTTGGGGTGTCGGGTCGCGGTCGGGGTCGGGGTGTCGGGTCGGGGTCGGGGTTTTTCCTATTTTTTTCTTTTCTTCTTCTTCCTCTTCTTCCTTTTCTTCATTTTCTTCCTTTTTTTCCTTCTTCTTCTTCTTCTTCCTCCTTTCCTTTTTCCTCTTCTTCTTCTCCTCCTCTCCTCTTTTTTCTTCTTCTCCTCCTCCTAACCTAATTAACCTAATTGATGTCGAAACCAGTAGCATCTAACTAATTAACCTACTCAAAAAACCTAATTAACAACATCTAACTAATTAACCTAATTGATGCATCTACTATCTACTAACAGTAGCATCTATATATATCTATAATCATGATATTAAAAAAAGGGAAAAAACAGAAAAACAGAAGAAAAAAAAGGGCAGAGGTGGGGGAGCTCACCGGACGGGGTGCCGCCGGGGGGCTCGTCGAGGGGGTGCCGTCGGGGGGGCTCGCCGGGGGGTGCCGCCGGGGAGGGCTCGCCGGGGGGGGCTCGACGGGGCGGCGGCGCGTGGCCGCTGCGGCAGACTGCGGGGTGGCGGCGCGGGGCAGCGGAGGTGCGGGGCGGCGGTGTGGGGCGGCGGCGCAGGGCAGGGCGGGGCGGCGGCGGGGGCAGGGCAGGGCAGGGCAGGGCGGCGGCGCTGAGACAGAGAGGGAGAGAGAGATGTGTGTGTGAGAGAGAGAGGCTTTGGGCGCGCAGGCGAAAATTAAGCCCCCCTCTTTGCCGTCTGCTGGCAAACGGCAAAGAATTCTTTGCCGTCTGCCAGCAGACGGCAAAGACGGTGACCGTTAACCCACCCCCGCCGTGACATTGTGGGCTCCACCCTCACCTCATTGCCGTCTGCTGGCAGACGGCAAAGAAATTTTTGCCATCTGCCAGCAGACGGCGAAGAAGTGGCAGATGGAAAAGAGCTTGACCTAGCCAGTGCCGTGCCCCGTGGGGCCCACTTTGGTCTTTGCCGTCTGCTGAGAGACGGCAAAGAACTCTTTGCCATCTGCCAGCAGACGGCAAAGAAGTGCAGATGGCAAAGACCCTCTTTGCCATCAGCTGGTTCTTTGCCGTCTGCTTTGGCAAGACAGACGGCAAACAGCCTCTTTGCCATCAGCTGGCAGACGGCAAAGAGCTGGCAGAGGGCAAATAACTGAATTCCAGTAGTGGTAGGTCCACGTGGCACCGTCTCCGGCGTCGTGCACACGTCCATACTGCGGCCGCTGGTTCACCGGGTTTCCCTTCATTATGTCAATGGCCCAGTTGAAAGGGGTATCCCACTTGTACTTCATCGACGACTGAGATGACGAGTCGCTTTCTGACGCAAGCCTGTGTTTCTCTCTCTGCAAAAGGAACATGAACCATTTACAAATGTGACTAGAACGCTAGTCGACTTGATCAGAAGCAAATATGAGGTGGTAAATTAATAATTACCAGTATTCTCATGAACTCCCTCGTCGGCGCGTCCGTGTACCACGTCCCGGTCTTCTTGTCATACTTGTACCGGCCCCTGATGAAGTCACACTCCAGCGGGTCGGTGAACTCCGCGAAGGGGTCTGGTAGCCCCTGACCTTCACGTTGCGCGTCCTGCTTAGCCCATAGGGGCCTCTTGCCCGTCTAACCACGGCTTCCGAGGCGGTGGTTCCCGATGTTCTTGGCCTGAAGCCCCTTGAATCTCTCCGACTTGGCCTTGGTTTCTTTGGCAGCGCAAGTCTCCTTGAATTTTTCGTAGTCCGCTTCCGTAATTGTCGGATTCTCTGCAAAAATATTAGCGTGGGATGAACCTTCTTCTTCAATCGCTCTTTTCACCCTACCGTTCCAGGCGCTCAATGTGTTGCTAAACTTCCCAAGGGCTTTGTTGTTTATCTTATCCATGGCATCATCTTCCCACCGAACTTTTTCGTCATTCCAGCCGGGGAACTAGAATCTCGCGTGCAACCTGGTTAGGAGGAGGTGCTCTAGTTGTGGCTTCTTCCTTATGTATGTGTCGTTGATGTTGGCGGTCTCCCGTAGGATGCATGCTACTTGGTTGTCGTAGCACACTGACACGTCCCGCGGCTCTGTTGGCTCGAATTCGCCGAGGTGCACCTCCGTGACCACCAGTCTTTCGGTGCCAAGCTTATTTGGGTGTCGTGCCCTCTTCTTCTTCGTTTCTTTAGTGGCTTGGGTACCACCTTTCGTGGTCTGGTTGCCACCATCATCTGTGCCGGTGCCGGTGTCGGTGCCGGTGCCATCGGTGCCGGTGTCGGTGCCACCACCACCCTCCGTGATGAGAAGGGGGCCCTGCGACCCTTCTTCTTGCTTACTAACCAGAAAGTCAAGGAAAGCGTGTGCATTCTCTACGGCGGCATGAGAACCTCCGGCTTCGTCGTTGTCGGCCATGTTTCCAAGGGTTCAATTTGCCGGTTTAATTCTAGAACTAATAAAATGAATAATGACATAAAAATGGCCTATGTTTTGCCGGAATGTCGTTTCATTCCCGTTCCGGCAAATCCTAGGCACTCGATATGTCCTACTTTCTAGCACAAGTCATACCGAAATTCACGGAAAATTTCGGCATGACCTTTGCTAAAAACAGGACATATCGAGCGCCTGAAATTTGCCGGAATGGAAATGAATCAACATTCCGGCAAAACATAGGCCACTCGGATCAGTTTCCCTACAAAATCATCAGGGATCATTTCCCCGGTTCCATTTCAAAAAAAAATGTAAACAATGGATATTGCAACAGCACCCTCAGGCCCACAACACATTATATCATAAACTCTACAACAGCAGCAGCCTCAGGCCCACAACAGCAGCCTCAGCCAAAAATTAGATGGCTGGTTAAATTCCATTCATAAGAAAGAGAGCATCTTTTTATACAGTAGGTGTGACATTGTTTTAGTCATCACTCTCCTCTTTTTATACAGATTTTGACCTAAACATGGAAATCTGATAATAAAAGGAAACAACCACAAGCATATGCACCACTGAATGATCTATTATATGTATTGGTCTTGGCCATAGCATACTAGTATTATTATTTGAAGTGATCATCACTTGTAAAATGCATGCTTAAACTGAATAACCCTAGAGCACAGCAAGCTATACTATATCCTAAAGATCATTCTATAAACCCTAGAGCACTAGCACATCATCATCCATCATCAACCCTAGAGTAAACTTCATTTTCTTCATTGATCTAAAGTAGGGTTCATCATAAGCTATCATTGCTAGATCATATGAAACTGAAGTTACCTAGAACAACAGAAACAGAAACCCTACATTCAGGCATCTCAAAAGGTTTGAAGAAAAAATACTATGGTGAATGTATTTTACTTATTTCTGCTACCTAGGAGTAACTACATATAAAAACAACTTCCCAAGTTCTTTTTTCTCATTCACCACTTGATTTATATCTCAGAGAATTAGTTTAAACTGTTATTAAAAAAACATCTATGAAAACTAATGGCAGCAGCACTACCACTACTAGTAGCCTCATAGCTAGGTAGCTCACTAGTGATATTTCACCTTAAAATCCTTAGTCTCAGTGTGTGAACCCTAGAGCTATACGGAGTGGCCAATGTTGCTAATTCAATATAGTTCAAGATCACTATAGTTCGATTTCTACTCCAAGATCAAAATTGCAGTAAGTTTAAACCCTAGAGCAATTCTTAGTCTCCTTTCTACTCCAAGATCAATATAGTTCTCCTTTCTACTCCAAGATGCAATTCAATTTGACTAAATTCATTTTCGGATGAACCCTAGAACTAGCAATGTAACAGAGAAGAGAGGGAGAGGGTAGAGAGAGGATGCTCACCGGAGGAGGGGGCGGCGACGTCGGAGGGGGCTGCAGCGGGCGGAGGAGGGGCGGCGACGTCGGAGGGGGCTGCAGCGGGCGGAGGAGGAGGCGGCGACAACGCGGACGGCGACGAACGGTGATGGGGACGGCGGCAGCCCGTGCTCCGGCAACCTCGGGTGCTCCTGAAGGTCAGCGGCAGCGAGGAGGGGCTCGGGGAAGACGGGTACGGCGAGGAGGGGCTCGGGGAGGATGGCGCGGCGACGGCGATTTGATCAGGGGAGAGGGAGTGGGGAATGGATCAGGCGGCTGCTTCCTGTACTAAGTAACTCTTAGTAGTAGCGCGGGGTACCTAAGCCCGCCACTACTAGAAAAATGCTTATTAGTGGCGCACCTAATTTCCCTATTAGTGGCGCACTATAGGTGCGCCACTATTATCACGCCACTACTAATAAGTAGTAATGGCGCACCCCTGGTGCGCCACTGTTAATGTACATAACAGTGGCGCACCACCTGGTGCGCCACTACTACCCCTCCCAGTGCGCCACTAATAGGCAGTTTGGGTGCGCCACTAATAGGCAGTTTGGGTGCGCCACTAATATACAGTTTGGGGGGGGCCTACTGGTGCGCCACTACTAACTCTATAGGTGCGCCACTGGTATAAAATATGGGTGCGCCACTAATATATATATATGGTGCGCCACTACTATTAATTCCAGTATTTTTTTTATTTTTTTGCTTTTCTCTTATTTGCACGGGTTACATAATACAATAAAGCACATAATATACAGTTTGCACTACAGTATAAATTACCATCAGTCAAATATAAACAGCACATAATACAATTCATCACATTAGTCTCCGAATTCGAAATAGCGAACAAAGTTCAAATATTAGACAAGTTTAGGTCTAGAGACCGAGTAGCGAGTTTGCCGTCACATTACAAAGTTGATATCATCTAAACTACCATCACATAGAAGAGAGCTGCGGTCACGATGAGCATCATCGCGATGAAACTGGTCTTCATCCGGTTCCTCCTCCGCTCCCTCCTCTCTCCCGCTAGATAGCGCGCGTATCTAGCTTCCGCCTCCGCCCTAGTGGTGTACCCTTTGTAACTGTTACCGCTGAAACGGTGAACCTGTCTCCGACACTCCTCCCAGTCGTTGTACCTGTGTTGATGATGAAGAGGATGAGGTCTTTAACACTCTGGATACTGTCTCTCTAGATGCTCAGAGAGGGAAGTGGGGCCCTGTCCAAGCACAGAGGAAGAGTGGTGAGGAGAGGAGGAAATGAACATCTACTACTCCTACAGTAGTCCTACAAGAAATGAACATCTACTACTCCAACAGTAATTCAGGGAGCAGCAGAAAAAAATCAGAAATCTCCACCTCTGTTTGAAGATTTTTGTTGATGCAAACAAATGCTCCTTCAAGGAGTAAATTTCTCTTGATGCAAACAAATGCTCCTTCAAGGAGTAAATTTCTGTTGATGCAAACCAATGGAGACTAAACTTGTCCTTGTATTACTAGATGCAAATGGAGTACAAACAAATGAAGCAAACATGGCTACTGTAGGAGTAGCTGATAATTCTGTTGATGCTACTCCACCGTCAGACTTCTTTTATTACAGCCCCTCTTAGAAAAAATAACACAAAAATTAAAAGCCCTCCCAGATACAGTATGATTCTCGCAAAAATTGGCGATACAAACTGAGTATGAAAACAAGCACAGTATGAAAAAATATCTTGATTGTTTTTTCCTTATCCTCTTGCAACATGGGAAAATGTAGGAAGTTCTAATTTTGCTAAAGTTTTGTGATGATGGCATCAGAAAACTGCTGGTACTTCTATTTTGTTGTACAACAGCGGTTCTGTGTTGGGTTCAGTTCAGTTCAGAGTGTGTCAACGGAAAAAAATCCAACCCTACATTGGCAGCAATGTGCATGAAAAGTTGCAGAATCTGCACCGCAGCAGTAACAAAGTTGAGGAACCAACGGTACATACAAGGCAGTTCCATGAAATTACCCACAAAGGTTAATCTACAGCACCAAACATGCCAAGGTATCAGCTAACCCTATCCTGAATTTTGAACTAGCACTGCACATCAGGTACTACTAAACCAAAGCCTTTCGAACTTGAGTGCTACAGCGAATGATGGTGTTTGATTTTTAGCATACTTTCTCGATGTCTGTGGCTGTTGTACTTTGAAGCAATGGACTCCGACTCCGTCTCTACATCGAAGTCTGTGGATGATCAGGAAATCAAAACTACATGGTGCAAATCAATAGAGATCATTAATCTGCTTAATGTAAGGCTGTCCTAATCAATTAACGCACGACAACTGATCAAGAACGGTTAACCCATTATGTACAGAGCCAAGCTCCCTCCTTGCTCCAGCAGCAATTACCAATAAAAAACACGGCCCCATCCACCAGTACGCATATATAGGATCGTAAAAAGATCAATCAAGATCCACCTTTAGCCACTCCTTCCCAGGAGCTTGTATGCAGCATTGGGCATATGAATTTTTACATCAAGTGGCACTTCAGAAGTCAAGAGTATACACCCAATACTGACAGCACAAGATACTATGAATTTTAGAGTGCATGTCATGTACAGAACATGGCACCACACAAAAATTCAGAGTAAGAAAATTATCAGGGGACATGGTAGCACTTGGGCCAGAAATTCAGAAAACAGCCGAATTAACAGGCAAACACATAATTCAGAAATTCAGAGTAGGGTTGCACACAGAATTAGAGAGAACGTGATAATTCAGATGGGTGTTTCCTCTACTGACTGTACAAAGTAACAGAACACTACATTCGCTTCAGAGGAGATGAACAAGCAAGCGTACTAGATGAACCGAATCGAGAGAGAGAGGAGGACCTTGTTGACGACACTAGGGTCGGAGCAGCCGAGCCGCAGCGAGCTCTCTCCTCACGCGGAAGAGCGGCGTCAGACCGAGAAGGGAAGCAGTGGCCGCCACCTCCTCCCCTCCTAGCGTGACAAGGGCGCGGATCCTCAAGCGCCGTGGCGGATCTGGCCGCCGCCTGACCTGCTGCTCGATCTGGGAAAGAAGGTGAGGGGAGGAGGAGGGGTGGGGTCTGGGGGGCGGCTGCGGTGTGGGAGAGGGCCGAGCCCCGGGAGCGAGGTCGCCGGTGTGTGGGGGCGGCGGCGATGTGGGACTCGGGATACGAAGAAATCTGGACAGCGCTCCAAAGTGCGGGGGAGTGAGGAGAGGGAGGCGCGCGGGGAGGAGAAGCAGGGGAGGGCCGCGGTAACAATGGCGCACCTATGAGGGGTGCGCCATAAACAGTGTATTTCAATGGCGCATCTCCAGCTAGTGCGCCATTACTACTAGTAGTAATAGGTTAAAAGAGTCCGCGTCTGGTTATGAAAAGAAGTACTTACATGGCCTAGTGGTTGGACCCTTGATATATTAGCCAGCCAGCCAGGGTTCGATTCCTGGCGGCCCCATTTTTTGCATCTTTTTAAAAAAAATGTTTTTGATGTATATATGTCTATTGGTTGCACTAGTCCGGTCTTTAAACATTTTTTACCTTTTTCTGTGTTTTTTCTTTACTGTTTTTGTCAGTTCTTTTTTAGTTTTCTTAGGTTTTTATTTTTATTTTTTGTTTGTTCTTTCTTTGATTTTCACCGGATTTCTTTGTTTATTTATGTTTCTCCCTTGTATCCTTTTGCACACTTCTGCATGTAAATATTGTTAAACAACATACATTTGAATGTATTTGAATATTTCCTATTAAATATATGGACATCTTTTAACCACTAGTGAAGAGGGTAGGAATACTAGTGGCGCACCAGTGAAGAGGTGCGCCACTGCTATTTTTTTTTTGGACCACCCTGCCCAGGATTACCAGTGGCGCACCAGGTCCAGGTGCGCCACTACTATCAAAAATAGTAGTGGCGCACCTGGACTTGGTGCGCCACTGGTAAGCCTGGGCAGGGCTGGTTACTGCCCAAAAAAAATAGTAGTGGCGCACCCCACCCCTGGTGCGCCACTAGTAATGTCACTATTAGTGGAGCACCTGTTTATGGTGCGCCACTGCTATATAGTAGTGGCGCACCACATCTCTGGTGCGCCACTAATAGTGATATTATCTATAGCCGTTTTTCTAGTAGTGCGCGCTATAGCTAACTTAGCTATAGCGTGGGCTTAGGTACCCCGCGCTACTACTATCTTTTCCAATTTCTTTTGTTTTACTTATTTTAATTCTAAAATTCTCATAGCTGTAGTGCGGTAGGTGGCACCCAGCGCTACAGCTAAATTAGCTGTAGCGCGGTCCACTGTAACCCGCGCTACAGCTAAGGTTTTTATTAATTTTATTTTCTTTTTCTTTTCTTTTTCTTTTCTTTTTATTTTCTTTTTCTTTTATTTTTATTATTTATTATTTTTCCTTTTCTTTTTCTTTTCTATTCCTTTCCTTTTTCTTTTCTTTTTATTCTTTTTTCTTTTTTCTTTTCTTTTTCTTTTCTATTCCTTTCCTTTTTCTTTTCTTTTTCTTTTTCTCCTCCGAAAGGCCGAGCCGGCCTCGCAGTCAACGGGAATGTCTCCTCCTACACTGAGCGAATATCGTCGGAACCATGGTGGGCAGGGGATACAATGTACATAACTCAGATCGATGCACAATATTAATTAGCGATATATTAGTGCATAATATATATTACATCATTTGACCGATAACAAAATAGGTACATATATAAATGTTAGTTTCTCAGCGTCGACGACATTTCAGAGTAATCTTCTTTCCTTTTTTGTTCGTTGTCGAATAGTTGAGCCCCTCGTCGTGACTTTTCCTTTTCCAGGGAGTACGATCTTTCTTAGGTAATGTAGTCTCGCTTTTTCTTTTGAAGTATGCTTCATCGTCATCATCATCATCCCTCATCGGGTCGCCGTACTGGTCGTAGTCTTCCTCGTTGGCAACTCCATCCATTCTGACGATGCTCATTTTGCCTCTCCTCACGACAACACGACTGGGATTGCTCGGGTTGGTTATGAAGAAACATTGTGTCACATGCTTAGCGTGTACCCATGGCTCATTTTTGGCGGTGACATTCACGGTAGCGCTCTTGGCGTCGGGTATAGATATGGTAGTGAAATACCGGTTTTCTCTTTGGACTGACTTAGCCCATCAGACATGGAACATCGTCGCATTGTGTAGTCCAGAGTAGTCAAGCTCCCAGATCTCTTCGACCCTTCCGTAGTTTCTTTCAGTTACGTCGTCGTCGCCGGTCATGGATTTCATCGTCACCCCGGAGTTTTGCTAATCACTGTTTATATCTTTGGCCTCCATGTAGAACGTGTATCCGTTGATATCGTATGCCTGATAAGTCGCGAGGTTGACCGCGGGGCCATGTGCTAAGGCGTATATGAGCATTCCGTTCGTACAACCCTCTTCCGGGGGATTAGCTAGAACTCGCTCTTTGAACCAACGCAAGAAAGTGGAGTTGTGCTCTCTAATAACTTCGGCTTCCGTCTTGCGCAGCCCCTAGTCATGGTAGTTCTTTGCGATGGTGTCTTTGTGCAGTGTCATGAAAGGATCTAGCACCTTGAGGTGTTGTAGCACTACTAAGTTTGCTCTGTCAAAGTCATTACGTCGACCTGAGTGGTCCACATGCAATTCCCTCCGGCCGTTGTTGTGACCTTCTCCTCCGAGCCTCCCAAGATGCTTGTTGACGGGCAAACCAACAACAGGGTTTCCGACGCCTAGATAATTCTCACAGAAGGAGATGCACTCTTGGGTCAGATAGCCCTGGACGATGCTTCCATCCGGAGGGGACATGTTACGAATGAATCCTTTGATGACCCCATTCATCCTCTCAAACGGCATCATGCTGTGCAGGAATGTCGGCCCGAGGTCGATGATATCGTCCACAATGTGGACACACAGATGCACCATGACTTCAAAGAACGCAGGCGGGAAGTACATCTCAAGCTCATTTAGTATGACAATGATGTCTTCCTGTAGCCTTCGGAGCTGCTTCACATTGATCGACTTTCGAAAGATAACATCAAAAAAGTTGCAGAGGCCAGTAAGCGTGTCACGGACGTGCTTGTCCATTATCCCTCTAAGTGCAACCGGGAGTATCTGCGTCATCATCACGTGACAGTCATGAGACTTCATCCCGCTGAACCTTTTCTTCTTGGTGTCTAGAAATATGCTTATCTTCCCACAGTAACCGGAACTAACTTTGATTCCGGTAAGGCACTTGAAGAATTGATCGATCTCCTTCGGACTTAAGGTGAAGCAAGAGGGGGGGTGCAATAATGCTCTTCCTTCTTGTTGACTTTTTTGCCCCTGTCCTCCGCCTCCGTCTTCGTCTCCTTCTCCTTCGACGACTTTTTACAGGGCATGTGGAGATCTTTCCTGATATTCAAAGATTCCAAGTCTTTTCTTGCCTTCGGCCCATCCTTGGTCTTCTCCGGCATGTTCATCAGTGTGCCAAGCAAGTTCTCGAGGACATTCTTCATGATATGCATTTGATCAAGGCTATGAGGCGTGTCGAGTTTGGGCCAGTACTCCAAGTCCCAGAAAACAGACCTCGTTTTCCATAACTTCAGCAGCGGATCCGGCGCCTTTTTTTTTCTTTCCCGGCGCGGGGCACTCTTCCCTGTTTTTCAACAACTCATCAATTCCAACACTGCTCCTCTTACGTGGAGGTCCTCGATGCTCAGCCTCACCATTGAATAGATCTCCATGCTTTCTCCACGGGTCGTCCTTCTCGAGCCATCTTCGATGCCCCATATACATGATTTTCGCAGACCCGCCATCTTTCGTTAGCTGCTGAGACATTATATCATCCATGCACCTGGTGCATCCGCAATATTCGTGGTACACCTGGCCTGAGACATATCCGTAACCGAGATAGTCGTGCACCGTCGTCATCAGCGCGGCTCTCATATCAAAATACTCGCCTGCGTTGGCGTCCCATGTCTTGACCGGTGCTATCCATAACGTGTGTAGCTCCTCCTTCAGTAGCTCGAGATACAGATTAATATCATTTCTCGATTGTTTCGGCCCTTGAATCAGCATACTCATGTGTATGTACTTTGTCTTCATGCACTTCCAGGGGGGGAGGTTGTACATCCATACAAACATGGGCCATATGCTATGGTTGGTGTTCTGGTTGCCAAACGGATTCATGCCATCAGTACTCGCGCCAAGCATGATGTTCCTTGGATCATCTACGAAATATCGATATTCAGCATTGAATGCTCTCCATTGGCTAGCATCTGCGAGGTGTCTCAGCTTCGGATCATCTCCATCATCAGGCTTCACCCTCTCCATGTGGCAGCGCATGAGCTTTGCTTCCTTAGGATCTGCAAAATACCGCTGCAAATGGGGAGTCATCGGAAAGTACCATACAACTTTCTGAGGAGCTTTCTTTCCGGCCTTCTTGTATCGAGAAGCATTGCACACTGGACAGCTGGTTTTTTCCGCGTGCTCCTTCTGATAAATGATGCAATCGTTGATGCATGTGTGGTATCTAATGTGCGGCAGATCAAGAGGGCACACGATTTTTTTGGCCTCCTTGACACTAGTAGGACATATGTTCCCCGCGGGAAGAACTTTATGTAGATACTTCAAATGCTCATCGAGGCTTGCATCGGTCCATTTGTTTTTGGCCTTCGTCTTTAGAAGTTCGAGCGTGAAACTCAAGCGGGTCACCTCGGGATCACAACCATCGTACAATGGAGTCTTCGAGTCTACCTCCAGTTGCGCCAGCTTGGCCTCCTCTCTAGAAGCAGCTCTGTCACTAGTCGTCTTCTTGCGAAGCAGGTCTCGAACATGAGGGTCCCGCACGACTGAACTTAGTAGCGATGAAGACTGCGACGTGTCCGCGTCTTCTCCGCCATGTTCGGCCTCTTCTCCGCCATGTCCGGCCTCTTCTCTGCCGCCATGTCCGGTGACCTCTTCTTCGGGTCCATCGGTCATCTCTTTGTCTGGCCCGGCCATGTCGTTATTGGCTGCCTCATCGACGTCCTCATCATCATCTTCACTTATCCACCGAGTATAGCCATCCATGAAACCATGCATGAGTAGGTGCGCCTTCAAACGGCCACCCTTAAAGGGGTCGAGCCAGACTCCTCCTTTGCATCTTCGACATGGACATAAAATCGCCTTCAATTTATTTTCATACATGTCGTCCACCGCAGATCGCAAGTATCTATCCACCATCCTTCCACTGACCTTCATGATCGCCTGCGCGGTATAAGCAAAAGAATTATAACCACGCATGCATGCATGCATCAAAGTCATACAAAAATTCGGCATGACCTTCCCTAAAAATAGGACATATCGAGTTTGCCCGAATTCGCCAAAACGGAAATAAATCGACATTTCGGCAAAACATAGGCAACTCATGTCACACACAATTCGGCAAATACACATAGGCAACTCATGCCACGCACAAGTCGGTCATATCGCACAATTCAGTCATATATCGCACACACACAAATTCCATTCTTGCACAACAATATTTTTTACTCACGTATCTAGATAGGGAGCACGGTGATGAGGCTGGTGTCGCTTTTGGGATCGAAGTGGACAAAGATATTTAATGCTCCTTCATTAATGAGCGGGAGGTAGCTAACTTACTTCATTTAATGAGTAGATCTACTTGGGGAGGAGATGAATCTAACTAGTGGAGAGGGAGAGAGAGCTAGTGAGTGAATGGAGTGGAGGGGCAAGAGATATGGGAAGAAGGGAGAGGGAGAAGAAAAGCAAGTGACGAAGGTGAGCCATTAATGGAGGGACAAAGGAGAGAGAGGGAGGATGGTGGAGAAGCAAGAGAGAAGAGAGCAAGTGGAGAGGAAAGCAATCTATGAGAGAAGGAAGGGGGAGGGGAGAGGGAGGAGGAGGGGAGAAAAAGGTGGCTGCTTTGGTTGGTGCGCCTTAGCAGTAGCGCGGGGAATAAGGCCCACGCTACTGCTGCTGCTAAATGGGGCCCACCAGCTGCCCCGTGTAACAGTAGTGGCAGCGCCGGGTATAAGCCCCGCGCTACATCTATCATGGTAGTTGTAGCGCGGGTTATATACCCGACGCTGCTACTATGGCTCGACCCGGGGGGTACCGTGGGGCCCGCTTAGCAGCAGTGCGGGGTATATCCATCCGCGCCCCGCGCTACTACTACACTGTGCCTGTAGCGTGGGATTGTGACCCGCGCTACTACTACTTAACAGTAGCGCGTGCCACTTACCCCGCGCCACTGTTATTGGTCTACCTATAGGGTTTTCCCTAGTAGTATCAGCGCTGCGTTGAAGCGTCGTGCGGTCGTTGCTGCCGTGGCGTTGCTGCGATCGAATGGCCACATGCGCGCATATCCGACGGCTGGCTAGGCGGATGATTCTCCATGAAATCATCCGGCTGATTCGTAGCAGCCGCCATTCCAAAAAGGCACTTCAATCTGAAATATAGAGCCAGAATACAATACTGTTGGGAATCACGAGACTAGTGTCCGGCCTAGATATTGGGACTACGTGCGCTCGGGAGCCAAATCGAATATCCGAAAATATACACATATCTGTATAAGTGTTTGTAGTGTACTTCTTGAGCCTGGGTTGCATTGTTCTCTTACTCTTTATTAGTTTGGAAATTCCTAACGTTGTTTATCACCTATATGTAATATCTGAAATTGTTCCTCCTCCTTTGGCCGTCCAATATGTAGGGAATGGGAAGAGATGTAGAGGGTATGGGAGGTGTTGCCGGAGCCGGAGGGTGGGGCCTCCATTTTCAGAGCGCCGCCGTAGGACTGGGTGGGATAGGTGTGCCACGTCGCTATGGTACTGCAGGGCGCTACTTGTGTGATGCGTGGGGATAGGAAAAAACCTACGGGGGAAGGGGAGGAGGCAAGCAATGGGAGGAAAAACCGGTTTCCGTGCGTGTCTCTTTTGTACTTGAAAAAGAAATTGGGGGGGGGGAGGGGGGAGGGGAGGGGCAGAGGCAAATAGTAAAGTTATTCATCAGATTTTAATATTGTGAATGGACATGTTGTCTAAAATCAAACTCCGACAAGTATGCTTTGCAAGTGTTTTACTGTCTACTAGGGACAATGATTGCAAGTCGCGGCTCATTGGAGAGACATCCTGTGACATGTGTATACTATGATGTTATATTGTATTTTGGGATTATAGACATGCTTTAAGATTATGACATCAATTAATTAATGGTTTGAATTGGCATAACTGGTCACATAGTGCTGGCCTAAGCTATCCGCGTGTCAGCATGCAAGGTAATTTTCTATGCAAGAAAGAAACAATCAGGGGGATTGGTGGGTTGGGGATGGAAAAAATACCAGATTTTGGAAGATTGGTGGGTTGGAGATAAACCATTAAAAGATGCCTGCCCTAACCTTTATTTTACTTCTTTTGATCATAATATCTCTGTGGCTGATGCTATTGAAAAACGATGGCACAACTTTTCTTTCAGGAGAACTCCATGTGGTGAATCATTAGAGCTTTGGAAAAGTCTTAAAGATAGATGTGAGGAAATTATCATGCATAGGGGAAGAGATAAACCCTTGTGGATGCTTACTGCTGGCAGGAAATTTTCTGTGAAGTCCCTTTATATGCTTCTTTTTAAAACTGATTGTGGTTCCCCACAGAAGTTTGTGTGGAAGATCACAACTCCGGCCAAAATTAAAGTTTTCTTGTGGCTTATGAATCACAAAAGCATCCTAACTAGAGATAATCTGCTGAAAAGAGGATGGAAAGGGGATAAAAACTGTGTTTTCTATGGGCAGGATGAAAGCATTGACCACCTGTTTTTCCCCTGTTCTGTGGAGAAATTAATTTGGAGTTTGCTGCGCTGTGCTTTCGATCTAAATTATATTCCTGCAGATTTAAATGACTGTTTTGGCAGGTGGATCAGGACCTTCCCGAAATGTGAAAAAAGACTTGTTGTAGTTGGCATTTTGGCTCTGTTATGGTCCATCTGGAAGTGTTGTAACGATGTGATTTTTAACCCTAAAAATTTCTGTGACCCTATGATTATAGTGAGACTATTGTGTAATTCGATCATGGATTGGTCCGTGTTGCAGAGAAAAAAACCAGAGGAAAAAATGTTGATGTTGAGATCAAGGCTAATCGAGCGGGTGGCAAATGAAGTCTATCGCGCTTCTTAAGGATGGAGGCCTGGAGTACCTAGGCTGGGTGACTGACTTTGGCGTTCTTGCTTCAAGCGGGCTGAAGACTTCCTTTTGCGGTTTGGCGTTCGCTACTTGGCAGTAGGGTAGTTGATGATGTGGGTGTGGGATGTTTCCCCCCTTGGCCTGTTGTTCTGGGTCTGTAATCTGGTTGTTCATGGATGTTGCTTGTCTTTTGCAACTCTTTAGTTTCATGTAGTGTCCGTAGGTTTGCGCGGGTAGTTTGTTCGTCTAACAAAGACCAGTTGGTTTCATTAAATGAAATCAGAGAGGGAGGCCTCTCTTTTTCTCAAAAAAATCTAGCTATCTGGGATTTCCTTTCAGCACAAGGCCCTCCGGCCTCTTACTTAGACGATGGGCTTGGAATAATATATGCAGGTACTCTTACTCCGACCATGGGTTTGGAATAACTTTAACTTTCCTTTTACTTCCAGCTGAAGTCTCCTCTCCCTGCCTGCCACCTCTTTGTGAGTCCAGTCCACAGCAGGTTTGATTTCATCACCTTGTAACATACGATCCATGTGTCTTAATTTGGCTGATCCCGGATAGTATTTTGTTTCGATCGCTGCTATGCACGCGATTCATTTTGCACGATTTTGGGACAATGTCGTATATCAGCCCTCGATGCAGAGTAAATTGCAAAAAAACCACCACAATTGGGGACCCTAATTCAGAAAACCACCACCTTTCATTTTTTTTAAACCAACACCATTGTGCTGATAATTTTAAGAAAACGCTGATCGCTCGATTAACACCTGTTGACAACGAATATGATCGGTGGGTCCCGTCGTTAGTGCTGACGCAGCGCCAAAATCTCACGTTGGGTCTTGACTTTCTGGAACTGTTTCTGCGGCCAAGCAACGTTTCTTAAATATCCAAAGATCCGTAACTCCGATCGGGCTGAAATTTTAACATGATTTTTTCTCAAAATTCGCTTCCTTGCGCCTGAAGGAGAGGTCCAACCGACCTATGGTGTTTCCACAAGCCATGGCCACGCAGGCCCCCCTGGCCACGCCATGTGGGCTTGTGGGGCCCATGAGCTTCGTCTTGGGTTGATTCTTGCGCTATAAATTCAGATATATTCCATAAAAAAATCCACGTAAATTTTCAGGTCATTCCGGCTCCGTGAAATTTTCACCTAAAAACCCAAAAACAATAGAAAACAGGAACTAGCCTTTGGCACTGGGTTAATAGGTTAGTCCAAATAAAAATAATATAAATTATTGCCAAAAATAGGTAAAAGTCATATGATAATAACATGAAACAATAAAAAATTATAGATACGTCGGAGACGTATTACTTGCCTGTGAGGATGATAGGACGCCTTAGAACAAGCACTAAATCACCTTTTCTAAATACTCATGGCTTGACAAGTTTGTCATATGCCTTGATCCTGTCCTGGCGATAGAACTGTATATTTTGGAGGGCGTTAAGACGCCCTTCCTCAAGTGAGTCCAACTGTTCAAATCTAAGCTGGATCGGATCATCTTGAGTAATCTCCTCATGTATAGAACTCGAAGTGTAGGAAGCTCCACCTCTAGAGGTAGGGTAGTTTTAGTTCCAAACACAAGTGAATATGGTGTTGACTGAGTGGGCGTAAGGACTGTCACACGGTATGCCCATAATGCTTCAAAGAGATGATCATGTTAGTCTCTCTTCGGCTTTGTTACTGTCTTCTTTAGTATCTTTACAAGCGTTTTGCTAAAAGCTTCTGCTAATCCATTTGCTTGTGGATAATATCCAGTGGAATAGTTCCACTGAATATTATTCTTGGGCGTAAATTTGAAGATCTTTTGTGACCTGAAAGCCAGGCCATTATCAGATGTTATGCGGTGAGGTACACCAAAGCGATAAATAATGTTACGCTCCAGGAAATTAATTTTCTGATTTAACCTCCCTTAATGGGATAGACTCAGCCCACCTGGAAAAATAATCTATGATGGCTAAGATGAATTGATGCCCCTTAGAGGAAGGAGGGTCAATAGAGCCTATCACGTCAATACCCCACGCGTCGAACGGCCATGAAGGTACCGTGGGGTGGAGTGGCGTAGGTGGTTGATGCTTGAAATCTCCATGCACCTTGCAATCATAGCAGGGTCATGATATTTTGATACAATCGGCCATCATGCCTGGCCAATAGCCCCTTGAAAGCTTGATGCTATGATACATTCGTGGTCTACTTTCATGGCCACCACATACACTTCTGGTGCCCAAAAGAACGCCTATACAAAACACCTGCTTTGAAGATGTAGTAAGGAAGTCGTCTTTGGAGTTGACGTCTTGAGACAGG
Source organism: Elymus sibiricus (assembly GCA_039707655.1). Classification (NCBI taxonomy): domain Eukaryota; kingdom Viridiplantae; phylum Streptophyta; class Magnoliopsida; order Poales; family Poaceae; genus Elymus; species Elymus sibiricus. The sequence continues at coordinate 478,542,779 of CM077668.1, forward strand.
GTCACTCGAAAGTGTCCCATGTTTAAAGTATTCTAGGAAAGGCCTACGCCAATCTTCCTCACCAACTTCATTGGCTACCGCACTATTGACCTCATACTTCTCAGGCAAAAGCTCTAGTACCACAGGTAAGAGCCATCTTTCTTCTATTCTAATGTCTGCTTTACCATCTGGCGAAATGATGGACGAGGCCAGTTTTGCAAGTGCATATGCAGATGCATTTGTACTACGTGGGACATGATCAATCTGAATGTATTCAAACCTTTCCATGAGCTTGTGAGTAGCTTCACAATATGGTACTAACTCGAGTTTACGAACCTCATATATGCCATTAACATGTCTTACAATTAATTGTGAATCCCCATATGCATGGAGGATGCGCACATCCATGGAAAGTGCAAGCAAAAGGGCAAAGATGAGCGACTCATACTCAGCTTCAGTGTTTGAACATTTTTCTTTAAGCAGTGAGAACGAATGATAAAATGTGTCACCCTAGGGGTTCTTAAAGACTAACCCCGCACCAGCTCTTCTTCTGGGGGTGCCATCGGGGTCGTACTCAGCTCGGGAAGCCCCATCAAAGAACAACTCCCAGGGAGCCTCCGTACTCACAATGAATACTTCCTCATCTGGGAGGTCAGTAACTAATGGTGAGTCTGGTAAAGGGTGGGCTGCGAGAAAATCAGCTAACGCCTGACCCTTAACCGCCTTTTGAGGGACGTACGTGATATCATGCTCCATCATGAGTAATGCCCATTTGCCTATCCTTCCAGTAAGAACCGGCTGGTTAAGCACATGCCTTATAGGGTCTGCTCTTGCAACAAGTTGCACATCATGTGCTAGGAGATAGTGTCGTAGCTTCTTAAGAGAAAATATCAAGGCTAGACATAACTTCTCAAGAGCGGAATAGTTGCATTCATCCCCTACCATGGTGCGACTAAGATAATAGCGTGCCACCTCTTTTCCTTCATCATTCTGCTAAGCAAGGAGAGCTCCAACAGAGACAGGTTGCACTGCAATGTAAAGGATGAGGGGGTAGCCCAGAACAGGCGCCATCAAGACTAGGGGGTCTAGCAAATATTTTTTGATGCTATCAAAGGCATCTTGACATTGTACATCCCACACAAACAATGCTCCTTTCTTCATGAGCTTTGAGAATGGTTGAATACGCCCTGAGAGTTTAGAGATAAAGCGCCTTATGTTGCTAGTTTACCCTCTAAAGATTTCAACTTTGTCAAATTATGTGGCGCTGGCATATCAAGGATAGCCTTTATGCTCTTTGGCTGAATTTCAATTCCACGATGGTGGACTATAAAACCTATAAACACACCCGACTGTACAGCAAAATTACACTTCAGTGGGTTCCTTTTAAGTTGGTATTTGTGTAATCTCTCAAACACCACGCGAAGATGTTTCTTGGTGATGCTCCCGCTCTCGGTTTTGACAACCAAATCATTGATGTAACATTCTACCAAATGATGGATAAGGTCATAAAAAATGACCCTCATGGCTCGCTGATATGCGGCACCTGCATTTTATATGGCAAATGGCATAATTATATAGTAGAAGTTCCCTTTTGGAGTTCTAAACGTTGTGGCAATGGCGTCCTTCTCATCCATCTTGATCTGGTTATAACCTGAAAAACCATCCATACAGAAAAGGGAACCATAACCGGCAATGGAATCTATAAGAATATTAAGTCATCCTAAAAAAATTGAGTCAACTAAGAGTATCTATATCCTCTCCCTCAAAAACCTTCGACTTTTCAAAAAAATCTTGTTAAGGAGTTAACCTAGATCTAGCCCTTCTCCTAAAAGCTTTAACCCCTCAAAATTTGAGGAGTTAGTTCTTAAATACATCCTAATCCGCTCAGTTTTGAGGAGCGCCTCAAACTTAACTTCTCAAAATGCCGCGACTTCTCCGGCCACACCGACCCCTTCGGCAACTCACGCCGACCCCTCGACCCACGTCCCTACCCATTCCTGAATGCGCCGCGCAGCCGCCAAGTTTCGCTGCCTCTCGAGCTCTGCTGGCCAGTGCGTCCCCTCGACGCATGCGAGGTTTTCGATGAAATGGCCAACATGCTTTATAGTAATGTGGAAATATATTTGAAATGAGTTTTGTAAATTAACTCGTTCAATTTTTTTAGGAGTTAAAATTTAGGATAGCAGCTAGGGATGCTATTAGATGAAAGGGAAAAAAATAGTGAGGCACACTAGCCGACAAAAGAAGCTAACAAACAAAGAGCAAAGTTTGCTCTGCTCATCATCAGTTGTCCACTATAAACAAAAAAGGTTGTCCCTGCTCTGCTCCGTCTAGATCCATCAACTGGGCCGCCGCTTGATCCAGCAGGGGATCCATCTCCATCGATCCATGGAGCATCAGCCAGGGGAGTGCGAGCTGGACCTGCCCACTGTAGACCTCGAGGCGGAGGAGTCGGGCCTGACGGAGCAGCTGGCGGCGGCGTGCCGTGACCCGGGCGTGTTCCGGCTGGTTAACCACGGCGTCCCCTGCGACCTCACATCCCGCCTGTTCGGGCTGGCGCGCGGCCTTCTGGAGCTGGATGCGGCAAAGAAGTCCCGACTGGCCGGCTACTTCTGTGGCACGCCGGCGCTGGCGGCGCTCCCCGTCAAAGAGCTCAACTGGCTCGAGGGGCTGCACGTCGACGCCGCAGACCGGTCTGTTTCTTCTCCTGGTGGTGTTGCCGCCGAAGACGACGATGCCGGAACTGCCTTGGCGGATTTCAGGGAGGCGGTGACAGGGCAGTACGTGGCGCACATGGCGCGCATCGCCCGGAAGCTGTTCGACGCCCTTGCAGTCGGCGAGCTGGCCCTCGACTCAGAGCAGTGGGCATCGTACCTGACGGAGCGCGGTAGCATCTTCCGTGCGTACCGGTATCCGGCGTCGGGCGCAGGGCGGCGACACCTGGGGATGGAGGCGCACACGGACAGCTCGGTGCTGTCCATCCTGAACCAGGACATGGTGGGCGGCCTGCAGGTGCTCTATCGAGGTCGTTGGTGCCCCGTCCCTCCAGTGGAGGGCGCGCTGGTGCTGAACGTGGGGGACATGCTGCAGGCGATGAGCGGCGGCGCGTACCGGAGCCCGAAGCACCGGGTGGTGTCCCCGGCGGAGGTGGACAGGATGTCGCTCTGCTACTTCGCGTTCCCGCAGGAGGACGCCGTCATCGTCGGCCCGCCTCATTCTTCTTCTTGTCTAGGCCGCAGCAGCAGTCAGAGGGAGAGGTACAGGGGGTTCAGCTACCGTGAGTTCCGGGAGCAGGTTCAGGCGGACGTCAAGGCCACCGGCTCCAAGGTCGGCCTCGCCCGATTCCGCGTCGCCGTCAGTCAATCATTGGACGGCGCCATGGAAGAAGCCTGATCGATGGATGTGGACGGAGCAGAGCAGAGCAGAGTAGACCACCGTTGCTCTCGTCAAGTAATTTTTTTTCTGTTTGTTGGATTTTTTTTTTGAGGTGATTCTGTTTGTTGGATGTATTGTAGAGGAAGTATATGTTTGTAGCGAGTTAATTGCATGGAAGTACCACAATTAGGGCATTACGTGCGGATTGGTATCACTTTTGGTAATTTTTGCATGTCAGTATCAAGTCTGGGGCTAGCCGTTACAAAAAGGTCTAAACCGCGTATAAACGCGTATTGACGGTGTATCTGACCGGCGGGGCCCGCCTGTCAGGTGCCGACGTGGCATTTTTTTGCAGAAAACCCCCTTGTTTTCTCCCTTCCACTCTGCATAGCAGCGGCAGCAGTGGCTAGCAGCACCGGCGAGCAGCAGAGCAGTGGCAGCAGCATCAGCAGCACCGGCGACCTCGCCGCCGAAGCGTCGCCGGCCGACGACGGCACCAACCCCGCGCCGCCCTCTTCTTTTCCCTTTCTCCTCCTTCTGTCCCAGCTCCATGGGCGCCGCCAGGAGGTTCCTCTTCCTCTCCATTCTTGCCTCGGGTCACCGCCGTCCGCCGTCGACTCCTACCGCCACGGTCCGCTGCCGGCTTCGCTGAGCTCGGATTCGAGCTCCCCAGTGAGCCCTTCTCCATTCCCCTCTCTTTTTCCTCTTTTCCCGCTGCCGCAGCTGTCGTACCTGAGCGAACCGTCAACGGCCGGCCGTGGCCACCATGGCCACGAGCTCGAAGAAGCGTGCCCCGGAGAGCTGCAGCCCGAGCGCGAGCTCGCCCAGGTGATCCGCCGTCACCGGCGCCTAGAGGAAGCGGGCAAGCTCACCTTTGGGCGGCAGGGGAGCTCGGGGCCGGCGACGGGTCGGCGCGGAGGGGCTGGCGACGGAGGGGCACGCGGGCGCCGGAGGAGACAGGCGGCGGAGGGAGGTGGCGATGGCAGGGGAGCTCAGGGCCGGCGATGGAGGGAGCCGGCGGCGGCAGTGGATGCGTCGTGGGGGGCGGCGGCGGCGGCGTAGTCCCGAGACACGGCGGCGATGAACCCTAGCCCTCTCCGTTTCGATTGGATCGAAATGGGGATGGGAATGGGAGGGCATTTATGTGATTACGTACAATGCAAGGGGGTTTTCTGTAAAAAAAATGCCACGTCGGCACCTGACAGGTGGGCCTTGCCGGTCAGATACACCGTCAATACGCGTTTATACGCGGTTTAGACCTTTTTTAACGGCTAGCCCCAGACTTGGTACTGACATGTAAAAATTACCGAAAGTGGTACCAATCCGCACGTAATGCCCCAATTGTGGTACCTCCGTGCAATTAACTCGTTTGTAGCGGGCCGAGAAAGCTTTTATTACTTAGTGGGCTGGGCTCTCGTGCGTGCCTGCTCTTTTTTTGGATCAAGTCCGCTTATTGTACCGTATGTACGTACGACTTGTCTGCGGCAGAGTCCAGTCCAGTTGAGTTGATGAGTTGGCGCACGCACGGCACGATCGGATCCACAGCGAGCGGCAGCAGTCAGGAGAGCGGCGGCGGGCTTATGGAGCCATACGACGACGGCGGACGGTGCATGGCGATCGTCTTCCTGGGTCTGGTGACCCTGTCGATCGTGGCCTTGTCCATCTATCTGCCGGGCCCTGACGCACCGACACGACCGATGTTGGTCTTGGCCGCCAGGATCCTGTGCGTCGTCGGCCCCTGCAGTCTCTTCATCCTCCTGGTCACAGTAGTCGTCACGGAGCAGGGCCGGCGACCACCCCGACGGACGGACGGACGGGCCAATGTCGACCACCCCAATGGACGGGCCAAAGTCGTCGTCGTGGATCCAGAGCCAGAGCGAGCGATGGCCGGCGGCAAAATCGACTGCGCCCGTGCATGGCGATCGTCTTCCTGGGTCTGGTGACGCTGTCGATCGTGGCCTTGTCCATCTGCCTGCCGGGCCCTGACCCTCCGACACGACCCATGTTGGTCTTGGCGCCGCCTGCAGCATCTTCATGCTCATGGCCACAGTACTCGTCACGGAGCAGGGCCGGCGACCACCTTCACCTCCACGGACGGACGTTTAGCATGCTTCTTCTTCTTTGATTTGAATTGATTTTATTTTATAGATAGATTTTCTGGCCCCTTCGTGTATGCACATGATGAGATATTTTGTTCCTGATTCCTACTCTCCAAAAATATGGTATGCACGCTGTGCAAGACAAAATAACTATTTCTAAATTCCCGGCTAGCTAAAAATCATCCGATCCTAATTTTGAACTAGCAAAAATGCCCGTGCGTTGCAACGGGGAGATAAAAATAGCACACCCCCTAGCTTGATAAGCACGCTCAAGACCCTCCACAGGTCTAGGCCCCATATTTCAACATGTCAAACAATGGATTGATTGAGGGTGAAGTTTTTTATGATCCAAGTTTAGACCATTAGATGCTGTCCCAGGTCAATTGATTAGGTTCAACAACGCTAAGTTAAAATTATTAGTTCATTCTGAAATTTAAAAATAAAAGATTTTTTTTTCCACAGGGGGTCGTGATGTCTTTCTACGGAATCGCAAGCCTATTCATTAGCTCTTACTTGTGGAGGTGGAATAATTTCTTGAGATAGAGAAAGCTACATCTCGACTTTATTTGGAAAAATAACATTACTAAAAGATTTCTACCTCCTCTACCTTGTAATCCAAAATTTGAAAAAATAACATTACTAAAAGATTTCTACCTCCTCTGCCTTGTAATCCAAAATTTGAAAAAATAACATTACCAACAAATTTAAAGTAACAAAACATTAAATAAATAACCTAGAGTATCAACAGCATCAAGCAAAACCTACTTGTTTCTGCCCGGCGTCTCGCCAAGTACGTTAATTAATTTGATAGTTGGCCTTTTTCATCACTTCCTTGTTCGACTTAATTTTTTCATCTTATATGTGGGAAAGCGTGATGCTCTGTTGGCCTTTTTGTAGCGTCCTTGGATTCCTGGCGTCCTTTATTTTTTTCTGGCGTACACAACCAAGCTTGGTATCCCACGTCTGTCAAAAAAAAAAAACTTGGTATCCCACGTACCTCCATCCTGGAGCTGGCTTAGTACGTGAAGTTTCACACACGTATATTAATTGATGCAATGGGATATAAAAACGTGAGGTGGGACTATTAAAAGGAACCAATCCTATTTTAGACACACAAGGACCCTGGTTCAGTTGGCTAGAGCGTTAGGACTTAGTGTAAGGGTCGTGTGAGTTCGGTCCCAACTTGATTAATTATTTTTTAGCTCATCTCTGAAATAGTTGAGCCACAGTGTCACGTGATAGACCACGTGATAGACCTAGAATGTAAATTTAGCGCTCCTTCTTGTAGGCGTGCTCAGTCGCTAGATCGGCTGGCTAGCCTCGCTAGTATCCAGCGTGAAGTCGAGAGTTCGATGCCCATGATTGCAAAAAAAATTCGTATTTCGTGCGAAGCCTACGAATTGGGCCGGCCCGTTTGCTCGTGCCTTTATAGGATTGAGACCGAACGAAAAAACGCTTGGGTAATACGGACGAAAATTCAGCTGGGTCCCACCGTAACTGAAAAAGGGTGGAGAAACAATCCTCCCTTTAATATTAGGTATAGATATAGATATAGATATGGGCAAAGTGGATGGACGACGGACGGACGAAAAACAGACGAAATTACGATGGTAAGAAGCAATAGCCCCTTTATTATTATTATTCCCGCACTACAACAAGAACCCCACTACAGCAACGCATCAATGCGTTGTCTTATGTATGTATATGTGTTGCTAAGGTCTACACCAACGGATTAGTATGCGTTGCCGTTGGTGGCGTTGGAAGGATCTACAACAACGTATATCCATGCGTTGGTAAACGGCCTGTAGAAGTGTTGTTAGATAGCAACATATACAGCTAGAACTCAACAACACTTCATATGCGTTGGTGACCACCCTGCATAAAAGGATTTTTAAATGGACATAACAAAGCATTGCGACGACTTTAAGCTTCATTAGGTAGTATGAACAATTAATGGAATTTTATATATTCTCATCCATAATTATTAGTTCAATGTCGATTGTGCATAGAGGCACAATATAACAAACCGAAAGATCTCATATTAAATTGACTATTGCATTACAAAGAACATGATCCAAAGATTACATATCTCATATATTAAATCGACTATGTTACATTACAAAGAACATGATCCAACAGTTAGAGGAGGTGAAACTACATCTAGTAGTGGCCCAATTCTTGACCTTGCAATCAACTATAATGTTTGAAACATTGATCGTAAAATGACATAGTTATCTTGTACGAGCCCCATTCTTCACCTTGCAATCAACATCTAAGCCATGCGTCGTCAATTTATCTTGGTGATCTACAACAACATTATGAGATGAGTAACTTATAGTAGAAAAATCAGGCTAATAGAGAAGTAAAATTTAAATGGCCACCGTACAAATGTGATTAACCAGGACTTAGATTTATATATAGATGTGGGGCTAATTAAAAATCTGAATAGAAAAACTTCTATAACATGAATTTATTAAACAACATCGCAGATTATGCAACCTATATCCATGTACTAATTTTCCTTTTCATCTATGATCAGCAAAACACCAAGAACCTTTGACTTATCGGATGTGGTTGTTCATTGTGAAAATATCAGCTTGTCTTTACTACTATAAATTATCCAAACATTTTATTATATTAACAATGAGATGATTCAGCATCTGGCAAATGACAAGTAGGTAACCAAGAGTACAGACTATTACCAAATTGAATATCTCCATTATCCAGAGGTCAGTGCACTAGTTATCTTTGCGTCACATTACTCTTGTACTACTCAGCTTGGAATGATTCATTAGTCATGCTTCCTATGGTGTATTAGGAGAAAATCTCAGTGCGAACAACTTGAAAATCCTTAAATAATCTACATCACGCAAAAATTTGTAGTTACCTGAGAACTACAAAGTCACAAGTTGTAATTTCTTGATCCATGAGATTCTTAGAACCTGCACAAGCAACAAAAAAAATGCATCATCTGATTTGGGACAGTTGGAGTTATCGACTCATGGCCACATTTTCTCTCCAATAAAACTTGGCGAGAGGCAACCAAACTGAAAGCACGAAAAAAGAAAAAAGTAGATCATCACCCCATCTCATCTAGTGTAGCACACTCTGTATATTACTATGTTATCTTATAGCTAAGAGATTTCACTTTAACTCTAGCCAAATTTAAGCGTACAAGGATACATCTAAATTATTTTCGAGAACCAAGGCAGTGCCTATGTAATACTGGGTACTCAAACCAAGCCACATGATACACATAGTAGCCAAATAGCATGTAAGATCAAGGGGCTTGTTAGTTAGCCATTACTTGTGGAGATGGATTTTATTACCTCGCACATGAGAGTCGCACATGGCTCCATGGACACAACCATGTAGTCATTGCAAAGAAAGATTAGGCACACCTGATTGATAGAAGGATTGGTAGTGCAGGCACAATGAGACATCTAGTATCCAGTTGGCAGAAGCAGAAACTCAAGTTACATAATATGGAGTAGTTACTCACTAAACAGAAAATGGGAAAAGAAAACGAAGTTGAGAAGAGGTCACTTGTGTTGGGTGCAGAAACTATCAATGCTTAAGCATTTGTGTATTACACAACATATTTGCAAAAAAATCATGTATACAATCCAAGCTAGCTGAGCCAAAGACACATGCCATGACTTCATTTCTTACAATGTAAAAGGCACAATATCTCCCTATTATAAATGGTAATGCAATGAGGCAACTGCATACTGGTCCACATGTGGTTCAGTCAGGAAAAAAAGGAGCTATATGATAAAGAAATTCATTAGAGGTGAGAGGAAAACAATTGAAAGAACAAACACTGAAAGATCACAGATACCTCCTTCTATATCCACTTATAATTTGAAAGAGTCACCTGAAATCAATGAGGCGAGGTAAATTAATCACACAGGAAAATCAAGAAGCGGAACTGTAGCAACAAACAGTAAATTAATGACACTTACGATTGTTCCATGCCCAATTTAAGTTGGTAGCTCCACATGAATAAGGGTGAGCAGGAGGCAAAATGGTGATGTAAATTTGTTAGGAATCAACTGTTGGGACAAAAAATTAGAAGATTAGTTCACCAAATATGGGAAATATGGAAGAGAATCGCTAGCTGGCACTTTGACCCTTCGCGAGGATAAGATGGGAGGAAGAACATGTTGGTGAGAGGTTTAATGGGTTGTGGGCAAGGACATGATGGCATAGTCATTGCTGCCGGTGGCGCTGGCTTGGGCGAGTGCTCATAGAGGCTAGAGGGTCTTCTCCTTGCATTAGACATTCACGCATAGAAAGAAGTCATGGATTGGACAACAACAAATCACTGCGAGTCTGCACTGCGAGGCAGAAGTGACAGGGACGGGGCGACCATCTTCCGACGGCAGCGGCGGCGATACATGTGCATCACTACTCTCTTTCTTCTCCTCTTCTTAAGTAATAGGCTAGGGTTAGATTGAGATGGTTCTTGATGTTAGTTTGCTGCTACATCATAGCTAGGGCTGAATTATCAAATTCTCCTCACCAATTAATCAGTTGTTGTGCACATGTATTTTGTCTTTTTGTTTTCTAGATTTGTGAAATCCACTTACTAATAATTAGAGTTGATTACCACACAAACTTATTAGATTATACTCTGCTTATTAGTAACTGCGTAATGCCTTTGTAGTGAAGATTTAAAATCGGAAGCGACAAGCAAATAAGCTTTTGATTTACTATTAAATAAGATAAGAAAATATATATACTAGCAATAATCGTGGTAAACAAAATATGAGGTTGTCTAGAAAAAGCAATGTGATGAGGCATTAATTGGGTTCTATACGTACATTGATTCATGAATTTTTTTCATAATAAGAGTACTTGTGCTTCAAATCTCTGTGTTTTGTTGTCTTCCATCATGATATAATAATTAATTTCTGTCAAACCCTGTATATAACCGAACAATATTTATATGAAGTAGAATAGTTGATGCAATGGATTCAATCCTGAAAGGGGTCCGAGTGACATGCAGGAATCCACTCAATCCACGTGTTGATTGGTTCCCTTTGGGGAATAAATCGAACGGAACAAAGCCTTAAGGATACAAATAAATAATTGCAGATGCGGGAGGGATAGAATAAGACCTGCTGAACTGCTGCAGTTGAGGAGGACGGATCCGTCGGTACTTGCTTCGTCCCTTGCTGTGCAGATGAACAACAGCGGCGTCTGCATCTCCAGTCGCCGGAAGAAAGGCGGCGGCATCTGCATCTACGGTCGCGCGGAGGAACGGCAGGGGCAATGCCCTCCCCGACGCAGGAGGCTGGGCGACGATGCAGTGTGCATCGCCGATGAGCGGAGAAATTGGCGAGTGAGGCGAGTTTGGAGGAGGAACAGGGGCAGGTCGCCGAGGGCAAGGGGCCGGCGGCGGTGCCGCGTTGGTGAGAGCCTTGGCTGTTGGGTGTTTCTCTCAAAAATTTTAATGAAGGGACATTTCACCCTTCGTGCGAGAGCATTGACAGCGCAAAAAGAGACGAGGTGGGTAGAGATGGAGGTGGGCACGGGGAGGTTAGCGCTGAATGGGGAAGGTGGGTTCAATCAAACAACACATATTGTTATCTCGTTGCTAGACATGTGTTGCTACAGGGGGGTGTTTGTTGTAGTGCCGTGCGTTGCAACGGGAGAAAATGTATTCCTGCATCATCCTATTAAAAGAGATAGGCTCATTCATGGCTAATGGTAATGCGTGTTTCGAGGCGGATGCCCAATATTCAGGTCATAACATATTTAATAACGTAAAAGAGAGGTCATTGCTAATAATTTTAAGTATGAAACTCTTTTTGAATATTTTTTTGTGTTTTTAGGAATCAGAAATATATGAAAATAGGTATATCCGAGATAAAAAGGACCATTCTTTAAATAATGTTTGGAAATTATGAAAACAAATATTTTTTTGTGGGGTTACGAAAAACAAATGATAGTGATGTATACTTGCATAGTTACCATAGATGGATGGATCTACGACACATATTCTTTTTTACCAATTATCACTTACTTAAGGCGTTTGTAGGCTGTAAACATTTTTGCATGTACCAAACTTAAAATATACTGTTTCAATATTGTAAATGTATAGTTGACTCTAAACCAATATCATAATAACACCAATAATTATAATATTATCATATACTGTGGAAATTTGGAGGGACGTGTAGTTGTCATAACGTGCATCAACAGGAGTTATGTACCAACATAGGTCTTGGTTAACACTCACAACGCGTGTAAAATAGAAGGGACAAGTACACGGCCTGAAAGTTATGTACTGATAAAAAATTAGCAATATTACGGATAAAAGGGTTAAAGCAAAGCGATGTGGTGTCCTGCTCTGGCCCCTGGTCAAGTCAAGCTGGCGAGGCGCGTGTGCCCGTCGTCGGTTCTTCCCTTCTTTTTTCTCGTTTTCACCTCCAATCCAATCTCTTTCTTTCCATCGGAGGCGTGCCGCACCTTTTTCCTTCTTTATTTTATCGATTTTCTCTCCCTCGTTAATTCCTTCCTTGACTCTTGAGGCGGCTTGTTGATTTCAGATCGCACACATATATAAATTAGTGAAATAAGATGTAAAGAAGCGAGGTGCTACTATTTAATATGAAATCAAATCTTCTCTTCTAAACCAAAGTCATGACGTAGCACAGTTGGATGTAGCCTTTAGAAGTGATCGATGGGTTGGGAGTTCGATCCGTATCACTGCCGACTATATTTTTGCTCCATCTCCTAGACAGATGGGCCTAGGCTGCAATGGGCTAGATTCGTTGAATCATTATTCGGCTTAGTGCGGGCCTAAAAAAGCCAGATGGGCTGGCTTCACGAGGCTAAGCCCAGCCGCATGCCCAGCTCGTTTCATCGGATGGCCTAAGAACAAACGGGACCAACCAAAGCAACGGACGATCGAGCCTCCTCCCGTCTCGTATGTCCCATATCCAGTAGCGTAAGATTAGTACCACCTCGGATACAGAAAATAATATGGGCGAAGTGGACCGACGACGGACGAAATTACGACGGTAAGAAGCAGTAGCCCCTTTATTATATTATTAAAAACTAGCAAAAGAGCCCGTGCGTTGCAACGGGAGAGAAAATAACACACGCTCTTAACCGAATAACCATGACTCAAGACCCTAATAGGTCCACGTCCTTTATTTTCACATGGCATCACATTTGTGTTGCCGACAGTGGCCTCAGTGCTCACATAACGAAAACGCGTTTGAATGTGGTCAGTCCTAAGGCATCTCTATCTCGCGCGCGCGCACGCACACTCGCTTGGAATAAGAAGAGAAATATGTTGTTTTTCCCCGCGAGGTTTTTCAGAGTTGTGCATGCGTGGTTATCGATGTTTTCTTTCCTCTCAATCTGGTTTTAATGGGTGTTTATTTGCAATTCGGATCACCGCCGGTACGAAAGAACAATGGACCGTGCACTATAGATTAAGTGTGCACCAAAAATAATATTTTAAAAATATTTAACAGTTAAAAATAATATCATATTTAGATTCTACACATTTTTCTAATCAAATTTCATATATAACATGTTAAAATCGGGTTACGGTTTAAAAGATATGGATAATTTTGTTTTAGATAAACTGCGGATTGATTAACCGAAAAGTCAGGGGGTTTTCTGTTAAAACAAAAAAAAACGATTCGGCTGACTTAAATATGGACGGCGGGTTGATTACCTGAAATGTCAGGGGGTTTTCTAAGAAAATGCAAAATAACGGTTCGGCCGCGACTTAAACGTGTACTGCGGGTTCAAAAAACAAAAAACATAAGGACTTTTTCGCAAAAAGGGACGACGACGGTGAGCCGACAGAAACACTCCGTGCTTTATTATTATAGCACATATGCCCGTACGTTGCAACGGAAGAAAAGAATGTGTTTCGTTGCGAAGTTAACATCAATTGTCATTGAACCATGTTTGCCAGGTTGAGGATAAGTTCGATGAAGAAAAAATTGATGATCAATTGACAGTATGGATTTTTGGGCTATGAGACTATTTTCAATGTCTCTACGCGTTGAGGTGATGCCAAAGTTTTTCTCATGACCACGTCGGTGCAATGCCAAAGTTTTCAACGTCTGCTTCATGAAAGGAACATATCGTGGTGCACGGTGGTGACGTCCGAGGACGAACATGCCAGGGTGTTGCTATGGAAGAAACAAATTCTTTAGCCCTTCAACATTTGATTAGTAATTCATTTAGCCCTCTGTTCAAATCTTCCATACACAAAACTTGTAAAATGACATTAAACACCGTGTATTTTTCATTTAAGATGTCATTTTATACCTTATTTACAAGCTAGATCAGAAACATGATTTATAATATACTCACATGAATATATGATATGTCCAAAGTAGAAATAATAAGTTTAATTGTTACAGAAGCGCGTGGTATATACCAAAATCACAAGCCACTTTATTGCGCCGAGTCGGTGTACACGAAATGCAGCAGATCCCTGAAAACCTCCGGTCGCATGCCGTCCATCTGCACGCAGTCCGCGGTGCTCTCTTTCATTGCGCCGTGCAGCTCCGCCCTGAAGACCGGCGACCGTGCCGCGAGCACGCACCGGTGGGCGGCGAAGGTCTCCCCGCCGACTTGGAACCTCACGTCCGCACCCTCGCCGCTCCGGAGGAGGCCACGGAAGTGCTGAGGCCAATCAGACGGGGGCACCGCCACGCCCACGAGGGGCCTTGGCGGAACGTATTCGATTTCATATGCGAGGATCTGGATTACCGTGATGCTGCACCTCACCATCAAGCAGTCGTCCTTGAGGAGGTGGCGCTCCAGCTCGGCCCTGTCGACGAAGTCGTCGCAGCTCCAGTAAGCGCCGGCGCCGGCGAACTCGTGCACCTCGCCGCTGGTCCTGGCGTAGCGCGGCACCGGGTCGCCGTGGTGGTCGAGCACGTCGAAGGCGACCACGGCCTTGATGGCGGCGTCGAGGACGGCCTTGACGGCAACGAAACCGGTGGTTTCCGGCGTGGTGCCGCTGGGGTAGAAGCCGACGTGCCATCTGGTGCCGTCTCCGACGCGGAAGGAAGGAGATGAGAAGCCACAGCTGTTGGGACTGCTCTTCCTCATCCACGAGTAGCCTTGGATCTTCAGCAAGTGGCACGTCCTCGGCGTGCTGGCAGTCTGGCACAAATGGTGGACGCGGAGTCGTCGCTCGCAGCCATGACAGCGTACGTACCTGCATGTAGCTCTCACCTGGGTCCGGTACGTCCGGCGGCCGTCCAGCTCTGACCCTCCCCAAGAGGCCTTCTCCCTTCGCTTATATAGTTACAGGAAACAAATCGTTTTAGCCAAAACCAAACCGTTTTTTTTTCACTTACGGGTGGCAGGGTGGGTAATTTACTTCAACTTTAGGGATAGTTGGGCGACGACGGTGAGCCGACAGAAGCACTCCGTACTTTATTATTATTAGGTAAAGATAATTATTATATTATATTATTATTATTATTATTATATTATTATTATTAGGTATAGATATAGATATAGATAGATATAGATTTCAACGTAAATAAAATTTAATAACCATCGTTTGAGTATATAAGTTGAGAGAGTTTTATGTGGTAATTTTACAAAGCACAACACTAGAAAACTCAATCATCCATTATATTATCTTTTTGTTTGCGGGTAATCCATTATATTATCATCATCGCGCTACAAACGACCCAAAATACATAAACTCAATTAATGGTGCCGGAGCGTCACATTGTACTCTATGACATCTCCACTGGGAGGGTTCACAGAGTTGAGACAGTGAATACACACCGTCCGGAGCATGCCGTACCCTTGGGCCATTCGGAATGCACCACGGCCTCCAATAACGGGGAGCTCCCTTGTTGATCTCAATGGGTTTCTTGAGAACAATACAAACGAGCTGCCACTGAATGGGCCATTTGTGATCTCGACATCGATGGCCATCAAAATCGTGTAATCGGCGTCCCAACAGAACTCTGCCTCACCTCCGCCGCCACAATACATAGGAGCTTCATGCTCCTCTCCCTCATCTCGCGATGCAACTTTCTATCCATGGTGTGCTGCTTCAACGCGTCCTCACCCGAGCCCTCAAGGGGTTCTTCGGCGCTACTGCGACAGGGAGGCCATGGCCTGTGAGCTCATGGGTCGGGGGCGGCATGGCCTACGAGCTCCGGGGCGGGCGGCGACAGCGAGCTGGTACAGGCGATGGCGACGCGCATTTGCCAGGGGAGGAGCAATTTTTACTGGCGTGTGTGCTCCAACCCATCACGCCGGTGAGCTCTAACCCATCACGCCGACGAGCTACAACCCGTTATGGAGCATGTGCTGCAACCGTCACGCCGGGAGCTGCAACCAGCATAGACGGATGCTGGAACGTGGGGCGGCCGAGTTGCAACCGTAAGCCGGCGAGCTACATCCGACTGGGGAGATGCTGCAACCGACTCGAGGCGAGCTTCAACCGTTTGCCGGCGAGCTGCAACCTGCTACTGTTTTTGTTACTACCTCGACCGGCAGGCACGAAGGAAAGCACACGATGCTACAATCATTGATGTGGGAGCTGCAACCACAACTTAGTTTTGCTGGAACGGGTGACCGCAGCGAGCTGTTCAGGTCACCACTGCGAGCTGGAATCATGGCCGCGGTGAGCTGGAACCATGGTTGCGAGGTGCTGCAACAGTGAATCAGTTTTGCTGGAACCGTGGCTGCGACGAGCTACAATGTCACCACGGCGAGCCGGCGAGCTTCGAAGCCTGCGATGAGATGTTGCAACCACGCACACCATTGCTGGAACCAGCGAGCTTTTTTGCTGGAGCTAGTGTGAGCATAGCCTGCGAGGGTCGGCGCGGCGAGATTCATGGCTGCTGCAACCGGGGTGGCGGCACCGGCGAGGCGCGGTGCTTGGACCGGCGTGGCGCGGTTCTGCGCCCGAGGGCGACGGGAGGCGTGCTACTGCCAAGGGGTGCTGGGCGAGATGCGGAGGGGAAGGGAGCCGAGGCGAGCTGCGCGGGATACGGGAAGAAGGAGCTGAGCTGAGCAAATCGCACGGCGTACGCGAGTCGCATCTGATGGCTAGGGCGCGACCGGCCGAAATTTGGGCTGGCCAGCCAGCGCCTAGCATCGGCCCTCCTTGTTTCGTGCCATCCGCGCTTTTTAACATCCGTGGCGGTCCATTATTTGCCATAAAAAAACCAGCACAAAGAAAAGATTATAGAAGAGAAAACATGTTTTTTCAGAATAATAAAAAAGAAAACAATTTTGCTAAAGCACATCTAGATGTGCTCTAAGTATTGCACATCTAAGTCTTATGTCATTGATTTTACGCTAAGATTCGTGCAAGCATTTCCTTTTGTCATTTTTCTTTTTCTTTCTAGTTTGATTGAGTCATTTAGATGTGCAATAGATGTTCCCTAGACATACCCGAAAGAAAATACATAGTTATGTCATACATACTTGGGCTAAAATCGAGCAATAATTTTTTTCGAGACAAAAACTGGAGCAATATTTGATCACTGCAGTTTTACAGAATATAATATGCACCAGCCAGGTGGACAGCTGGGCCGGATCAACTAACAACTTGCTCTTCCGATGGGGCCAAATCGGATTCCATCACGTACGTATCTCAGACTCTCCGTACTACTATAAATATATCGAACGGTTCTAGGTCGAACAGCACAAAAGGCGACCGTGGCACAGACGATGGAGACGCCGTCATCCACGGAGGACCTGACGCAGCGGCTACCCGTCGACCTACTCGCCGACGTGCTGCGCCGCCTCCAGACGATGTCGCCGCCTAGCCTCGCCGTGTCCCGGTGCGTCTGCAAAGCGTGGCGTGACGTCGTCGACACCCGCCGGTTGCTCGTGGACCTCCTGCCGCGCTCGCTGAGCGGCATATTCGTCCATATCGGCGGCGACAGGCGTGGATGTGAACTGCTCACACAATACTTCTCGCCCGCCATGCCATCCACCAACATCCCCGCGGCCTTCGACTACGTGGACGCCGAGTGCTCGACGATCAAGCAGCACTGCAATGGCCTCCTCCTGCTCAACAACGAATGGCCACGTCGCCCAGGACCAATCCATCAGAAGGCATGGGTGCTTAACCACGCCACGCGACGGTGGACGCGCCTGCCCCCTCCCCCGTCCATGTGCACGCCGGGCATGGAGGACGTCTTCATTGAAGAATCCATGCACTCCCAGGACCAGCACCTCGTGTTTGATCCCGCCGTGTCACCACACTATGAGGTCTTTCTAGTTAAGCACGTTCCTCAAATATTTTGGCCTCGTAGCATGGATTGCATGGACGATCACGTAAAAGATAGAGAATGGCCGCCGTCGACGTTTGTCTTGCTTGTCTTTTCATCGAGGACAAAGCGGTGGGAGGAGAGGCCTTTTATTCGCCAAGGGGAGGCCGCGGGGACCATTGGCTATATGTTAGAAATTTCTCCATCTTCACAATGTTATGGTGCATACTGGCGGGGGGCACTCTACGTTCATCAGCATAATTTCATCCTGAGGTACATGACTACTCGCATCTTAAATATTTGGTTACATTTCGATGTAGCTAGCCCTTTGTTTGTCTAGCTCTGATGGTGGTTGGTTTATCTTTTGCAGAATAAACATTTTTTTTTAGAAAAGGAGGTTAACCTCCGGCCTCTGCATCAAACTGATGCATACGGCCATATTATTAAGAATCAAAATAGTTCAACAAATTCTCGAAGTCTCAAAATTAATGCTCATATAGAGCTCAAAAATAAAAGCGAAAGGGATAGCCACAACCGGCGGTATAAAAGAAGATAGGAAACTAAGCACCTATCCTATTACATGACCGCCATCCAAACCGGTTGAAGATAACCCGAGCTACCATCTCCCACCGGATAGACCCAGTAACCATACGCTCCCTGGCATCCGTCGGAGTGAGTAGCGACCACATACGGATCAACGTAGTGGCCCGAAAGATAACCTGCAAGAAGTGAACATTTGATGCCCTGTTAAAAACCATATCATTCCTGCAATTCCATATGGCCCATAATAAAGCACACACGCCTACACGTATGTGTCTCGCTGTTTCTCTCTCCACTCCATTTAGCCACGTTCCAAACAACGTGTTAATACTATTAGGAGGAGCAATGTTAAAAGCTATATGTATAGACCGCCATAAGACTTTGGCCATCGGACAATCGAGAAAGAGGTGTTAGATAGATTCGTCATGATCGCAGAAGCTACATCTTCTAGAACCTGACCAATTTCGTTAAGTATCAAGCAGTTAAGCTGCCGAAAGGTTTTCGCGGAAAGTATATTGGAGACCATTATTTAGGAAAATCAGAGAATGGCGTATATTGTGCGCTACTTAGTCGTCATGATGGCCTTGGACTTCGGATCTGGCACCTCGATGATATGTGTGATGAGATAAACTGGAGGTTGAAGTGTGACATCAACCTTGGCCCTCTTCTAGCGGATTTGTCTTGTGAACATCATGACAGTATTCACTCGGAACAGAGTTATAGCGGATGTTCCCTTCTTGGATTTCATCCTAATGAAGAGACTGTCTTCTTACATAAACCACTAAAAAGAGTAATTTCCTATCGTTTCGATAGCTCCAAGATGGAAGATTTGGGCTGCTTACCCGTGGAACCTCAAGACAACATATATTTTTCATTCCCATACACGTCATGTGCGATGGGGGAGTTTTTGAGCAAGGAGTAGCTCAAGTAAAATGGATCTTGGATTAGCGGCATGTGTTCGGGATTAATGCATGTTCTTGAGGCACAAGTGTGATCTATTTGTATAGGGAAATGATGATCTCATAAATAAATTTATTTTCCTTTCATTATTTTCGGTATAATATATGGTGTATGCATGTCAAGGAAACAAAGCTACTGATTATATAGGAGACAGATAAACTGTGTGGTGCATTGCTTACGATTTTGTACTTGTGATGTGATGTATGAACGAAATCGGTTCAAGCAAACTTCCGTTCATTCCTTGTTTTTTTTTTATCGGCACACCACTTGTCCGAACAGGTATAATAATAGATAGATTATAGAAGAGAAAAATAAGTCGCGTGATTTGTATCAGCTGGGTTCAACCTGAGTGATATTTTATCCGGATAGTGTGAATAAGTTTTTCGTGCCTCGGCCAAGTGAGACACCTATTAGCTAGCAGGGATGTTGGTGCAGTCACACCGGAAGACTAGGAAATGAAGGATTGAAAATGTTGATGCATATATATGTGGTGAAAATAGGAATTGTGAAAGATAAATTTGGATTGGAATATACTGCTACACACAGAGCAGCCTATCTCTGACGGGTGAAAACAAACAAACAAGGTGCAGCTGCCATGCACTTGAAGTTTTGATTTTTCATTTTCTTTCAGTACATACATACATACATACAGACAGACAGATACAGTAGTCAGAGGTGTTGAACAAGCAACCAAGCAAGCAAGGTATGAAGATGGATGGATTCATACTCTAAGTACTAGAGGAGTATGTATCTATCTGAATCTGAAATCAATCATCCTGTACTACATACGGCGGGAGGGGAAGACAAGTCAATGAATCATCTCAAGGAAGGAAGGTGGGTTTTAGTTGGTTGAATTTTCTAGATGGTCCAACTCTCTGAACAGACGAATGGACCTTTCTTTTTCTTTGGTTTTGTCTGACCTTAGCAGGCACTTGACGAAGACACCTATACTTTTCTTTCTTTCTTGTTCCTTGTCTCTCTTGTACAACTCGGAGAGCATGATAATATTGAAATTTAAAAATAGCATAGAATTTACTAATACTCTTCTCGAATAGAAGAGAAGAAGGTTCAGTCTTGGGTTGTGCGTGCCTGGTGGCGGCAAGAGGAGAGGCCAAATCAACGAAATTTCCGCCGGCCCAGCCTTTGTTTCTTCTTCTTCTTCTTCTTCTTCTTTGTTTCTTCTTCTTCTTCTTCTTCTTCTTGTTTCATTCATCAGTTGGCTCCTCATCGGTTGGTTCTATTGAGCTGCAGCTCATTCCTTGTTTCTCCTCAAAAGAAAATCAAATCTCTCCATCTCTTAATCTCCTAGCAAGAATTCTACTCCATCCATCCATCCTCCTCACTTCTCATATCAAACAGGATCTCTGTCTCTCTCTCTCAATCAAAAGGGGAGGGGAGAGCAGAGGAGAAGAGAGGGTAATCCATCTTTCTTAGCCGCCGCCGCACGCCTGCAGGATTAGTAGGCCTCCTAGCAAACAAGGTATGTACTATCGTCTAAATGATTGATTTGATTCATATCTGCTGCCTTTCTTCTAGCTTCCTTTGCAAACTTGCTACAGTAGTATGTACTGATTGATTGATGCGTGCGCCAGTGGTCTAAGAGTATATATGAATCATTTTTTCCCTCTACTTCATATCGATCATACGCAATTAATTCTGAAGGGGCCTTTTCCTTTCATTTTTTAGAGTAGAATATATATAAGCTACAGCTGCGCTATTCTGCAACAAACTAAAAACTCAAGTAGCTAGCTTGCAAAACAAAACTTACTAGTGTGCAGGCAGCCAATTCTGCTTCAGGCTCAACTTTTTCTTTTCTTTTCCAATTTAACTTTCAATCATCTAGTCCCATTCTTCCTTCATTCAGACCGTTGAACAAAGGGGCATCCTTGTGCAACTAAATGCCTTGACTTGTTTTTCCTTTCTCCTTTTTAAATAACGATATAATGTAGATTGTTTCTCCTTTTTAAGGCAAATTCATAACCTTTCTTTTTTTGTGTTCAGCAAATCCTAACCAAATGGGAAGATCAAGCACCCTAGCTACAAGTGGATTATTATCATCTTTTTCGGTCCGTCCAGTCCTTATGTGAACAGCCCGCTCTTCGAAAAAGAACCAACATTATACTTACTAGTTCGATCAACAGGGGGAAAGGTTGTCTTCAGTTGCGACACTGCAAACAGAGCATCATACGGCATCTGCTATTTCATATATATATATATCCTCCAAGCCTGTCCGTCCGTCGGTCGAAACATGGTTGCAGGTGGTGGTGGCACTCACAAGAGACCTGCTGATGGTGCTGCTGACATGCCCGAGGAGCCTGCAAACACGGATGCAAAAAATGATGATCACATAGCCATCTATTTCATCGACTCACCTCAACAAACAGAAAGACAAGTCCTGGGTGACAAGACCAATGGCCAGGATTACTCCTTTCAGCACCACCTGCAAACACCAAGCTCACCACCCTGCTACTCCACGGACCACATGCTCAGCGCTGACCAAAGGAACAACAACAACAATGGATCCTCTTCTTCTTCTTCGCAGCAGCATGAGCACTCTTCTCGCCCACGAAGAAGGCAGTCCAGAAGGCGACGCTTGGCGGCGGCGGCACCCTTCGTGAGGAAGATCAAGTGGGGACCAATGTGGGACAAGTCCAAGCAGTGGATCAAGAACCCCATGAACATGGCCCTCTTCGTGTGGATTGTCGCTGTTGGTATCTCCGGCGCCATCCTCTTCATGGTGATGACCGGGATGCTTAACGCCATGCTGCGCAGCAAGGCGCAGAAGGACACGTGGTTCGAGGTCAACAACCAGATACTCAACGCCCTCTTCACCCTCATGTGCCTCTTCAACCATCCGAGAAGGTTCTACCATCTGGCGCTGCTATGCCGGTGGAGGGCAGGCGACATGGCCGCGCTCCGGGAGATCTACTGCAATGGCGGCACCGTCAAGCCCAATGAGAGGAGGCACATGATGGTTGTGATCTTGCTGCTCCACCTCAACTGCTTCGCGCAGTACGCGCTCTGCGGCCTCAACCTCGGGCTCTCCAGGACCCGGCGGCCTCCGGTGGGCGTCGGCCTCACCGTGTCGGTTGCCATCTGCGCGCCCGCCGTCGCCAGCCTGTACAACAACCTCAGCCCCCTCGGCAAAGACTACGAGGTGCAGGCCGCCGACGACGAGGAGTCTTCTTCTTCGGGCTCGCGGCAGCGGCTCCAGCACAAGACCGTCGAGAGGAGGTACTCCTTCTCCCCCTCTCCGCAGCGACAAGGAGAAATGGCCTCCGCCGCCCCCGTGGTCGTCGAGGTGGAAGAAGAAGAAGAAGGCACCGCGGCAATGGCGGCGCCGGAGTGGGCGGGCGGGCTGGTGGCGGACCTGTGGGAGGACATCTCGCTGGCGTACCTGTCACTGTTCTGCAGCTGCTGCGTGTTCGGGTGGAACGCCGAGCGTCTGGGGTTCGGCAACGCGTACGTGCACGCGGCGACCTTCATCCTGCTGTGCCTGGCGCCCTTCTTCATCTTCACCCTGGCGGCCATCAACATCGACGACGAGGGGGCCAGGCTGGCGCTCAGCCTCGGCGGCACCCTGCTCTGCGTCCTGGGCCTGCTGTACGGCGGGTTCTGGAGGATCCAGATGCGCCGGAGGTTCGGGCTTCCTGGTAACGGCTTGTGCTGTGGCAAGCCGGACGTGACGGACTGCTTCCAGTGGCTCTGCTGCTGCCCCTGCTCCCTGGCGCAGGAGGTCAGGACCGCCGACGCCTACGACATTGTGCACCACAGGATGGTGTGTCGCCCCGACAGCCGCCGACCCGGAGACGGCGACGAAGGAGAAGAAGAAGATCCCAGCAGTAGCAGCTCCCGGGTCCAGATGCAGCAGCCACTGAGGTTTGCAGGTGTTTTTGCATCAGATAGGGTGGTGACCAGCAGCAACACCAATTCAGATACCAGCACCAGTACAGTACCCCCTGCTGTGCCTGTTGGCATACAGAGACAGTAAGTAAGATGTATGGCTAGATCAGTAGGCTTAACTGTAGATCTTTCACAGCAATCCATTGTACGTACATAGCAGAGGATACAAGCAAGTACAATATGTTATTATTAATTAGAGTATATAATATACCCTGACAGATAGTATTCTGTTGTAGTTATGATCCATTTTTCCCTGCTGAATTTCGAGAAATGAAAATTTACCTCTTCTTTTTTGCATTGTTGCACATGTCAACAAGTCAGCACACATGGAGATGCAGTTTGTTAGCAGAGCATTTGTTTAGGCAACAGATACCAGGGCAGAGACCCCTCAAAAAAAACGATACCAGGGCAGAGTTTTGCTAGCAGGCACAGTAAAGGTAAAAAAAAATTACCCAGGTAAATGCGCCCACCGTGGGGCTCGAACCCACGACCACAAGGTTAAGAGCCTTGCGCTTGACCAACTGAGCTAGACGGGCTTGTTGAGAGCCCCTACATCATCTTCTATTCAAATGCACATAGAAGAGAGCACCTGCAGAAAATGAGGGGAAAAACAGAGATTATGATGGATCAGCAGCACAGTGTTTGAATATAATGAAAGCCATGATGGCATCTTCAGAAGATCCTTCTGAAATCAAAGATGCAACAAAGAAGATAGAGCACCTACAGGAAAACCCCCTCTGCAGAGTACTCTCAGCTGATGGATCAGTAAAGTGCTTCAGTAAACTGAAAGCCATGATGGCAGCCTCTGAAGATAGTCAGACTCAAAGAATTCATCAAAGAAAGAATAGAAGTTGTGCTCCATCAGTAACGGCCATATATGGGACTATGAAATCTACTTGAGGAACACCCTGAACTGAGAGAGGTCTTTGCCCCCAGCTGGTTATCCCCAACATCTAAAAGCTCAAGCAGTTTACAAATGATGACCAGATTTTCTAGTAGCTTGTTTCATCTCCAGCCTGTTCCCGTTGTACCTCAAATGCAGGCCTTCTCTTCATAATTAGGGCTGCGGCAAGGCTCCCTGGAATTTGTCCTGTAATAAGATAGCATTAGGCCACTGATGATGTTTTGGAACTGCAACCTACTAATGATGTTGAGAGAAAGTTTGATAAAATGGATAGATTACAATGATGCTTAAGAGTCTACCTTCATGTGCCGATATCCTTTTCTACTCTTCAGGATAGTTCAGAATTCTAACAACCGATACCAAGCATGTACCTCTGGGAGCTTCTGAGATTTGATCCTGCAAAATTAAAGCCCTCAATTTCCTACTTGAGATGCAAGTTCCATCTGTGTCATTCTAACTTGGTCGCATACTAAATGCCTTTGTAACATTGTTAATAGATGACCTGGAGAGAAAGCACCAACACGAACAGCAATTTAGTGCTATATACTGTTTTGTAAACTGTAATCAGCTTCACTGTTCAAGATATGCAACTGAATGACTGATACAAGATAAAACTGAGAGGTCATGAACCAACCAGACTGTAGTTCTGAATTATTCGAACTTGTGCTGCCTCGTCGAATCTCCCAACAGCGCTGAATATGTTGGATAAGAGAACAAAGTTGCCAGTCCCCTCGGGTCCTAGTTTCTGGATCACCCTAGCCACTTGCTTTCCTAAGTCGATGTTGTTATGAACAAAGTTGGCATACAGAGACAGTAAGTAAGATGTTTTCTGGCCAGCTCGGCGAGGTGCAGCGGCAGGGGCAGGGCTGTGGGTTGCAGGCGCGGCGACTGCACCGGCTGATGGCAGCAGGCGCGGGCGGCAGATCTGGCGGCTCTAGTGGCTGGCGACCCAGCGGTGGCTTGACCGCGGCAGGGGGGCGCGTTGCGGCGGCCTGGCAGGACTTCGGGCGCCGGTGAGGCACTGCTCTCCCGTGTGGAGAGGCTGGTTGGTGGCCTGCAGCTCGCCTGATCTGGTAGTCCAGAAAAACCGGATAGGCAGCCGCACGTGCCCATCCACACCAAGCCATCCGGTTGTAACGGCGGGGAGGTACTTGCCATGGCCCATGGGGACGATGATGGCTCCTTGCGACTAAAGGCACGAAGCGGGGAGCACTCCGGCTGGCGCGGCGCTGCGGCCCTGGACGACGCGGCTTTGGCGGCGGAGCTTGGGAGCCGGGGACGCGGCCCCGGGTGCTGGTGGTGGTGCTGCCGAGGCGGCCGCGTGGGCGGCGCTGGGGCAGTCCAGCGGCGGTGGCGGCGCGGAGGCGCAACCTCGCATCGGCAACCCAGAGGTGGCCTGGCCCTAGTGTTCTTCTTGGATCAATTCATCAATCTTCCTGATATCAATCCTGATCGATCTGGCCGCCGACGAGTTTCGGAATTCTCTTTTTTTTTTTCGCGAATCCGCAACAGCCTTGCGTATCATTGCATTGATAGGTAGGGAGAAGTTTAGTACAAGAAATTACAATAAGACGGGCCTAGCATGTGCGCAAGGGTGGCATGCATCGGCAGCCGCGACGCACAGGGAAGTGTGGGTGCATCGGCCACATAAGCCCTAGTCTACGTCTCTGGTAGGATAAGTGCTAGTCCCGTGGCACCCGCGCGTGCCCAAAGTCTGCTTCCTCCCGGATGGCGTTAACGGCTCGGCTCACAGAGGGGTGGTCGCCGTCGAAGGTGCAACCATTGCGGTGCTTCCAAAGCCACCATGCCGTGAGGATGGCAATGGAGGCGAGCCCGCGTCGAAGACAGCGCGGCGTGGTGGCGATGGCGGAGGACAGCCAGGTAATGAACTCGTCGTCCTGGCTAGGGATCGCGGCAGTGGATCGGCACCAAGATAGCACCTCGTGCCATACTTGGCGGGAGAAAGAGCATCCCGCGAGGAGGTGTTGCATCGTCTCGAGCTCTTGGTCGCATAGAAGACAGGTAGGCTCGTGTGGCAGGTCGTGTCGCGCGAGGCGGTCGGCCGTCCAGCATCGTCCGAGCAGGGCCAGCCAGATGAAGAATTTGATGCGCAGGGGTGCCCACGATCGCCAGGTGATGCGCCAGTGGGGGTCCTCCGTGGATCCAACGAATAGGGATTGGTAGCATGAGCTCGCGGTGTACGAGCCTGAAGTAGACCATCGCCAGGATATCCGGTCCGGCTCGTCAGTGAGAGTCACCTGTCTCAGGCGCCGCCATAGGGACACGTACTGGATGGCGATCTCCGCGCCCAGAGCACCCTGGATATCAGCGATCCAAGTGCGTTCGTGCAGGCCATCGCGCACAAAGAGAGTCTTGCGCCGTCGTTTGGCAACCTTAGCATGCACCAGCGGGCGCGATCTCGACATTGGACTGTCCGTCGAGCCAGTGGTCCTCCCAGAATTTGCAGGTGCGCCCGTCGCCGATCGACCAGGAGGTGGAGGCCCGGAAGATGGCCTGGACTTCGGGGCAATGCGGGATGTGCAGGTGCTACCACGGCCGTGAGGCATCGGTCCTCTGCAGCCACAGCCAGCGAGTGCGGAGGGAGACGCCCACACGCTGGAGATCGGGGATGCCTAGGCCGCCAAGGGCGAGAGGCCGGCAGACGCGGCGCCAGCTGACGAGACAGTGGCCGCTGCTCGCCTCTTTACGCCCGTACCAGAGGAAGCTGCGGAGGAGGCGGTTGAACTACTTGAGGACAGGGGGGTTGATGGCCATCGCGAGGAGCGTGTGCACGGGCATCGCGGCAAGCACGTGGCGGCAGAGCGCCAGCCGGTCTCCGCGCGACATCATGGATGCCCACCATGGCGATAGTCTGCGCTCCAGCTTGTCGAGGAGTGGCTGCAAGGCAGCGGCGCTGGTCTTGCGTATAGAGAGCGGTAGGCCGAGGTATGTCGTTGGGAAATCCTTGAGCGGACACGCGAAGTTGGTGGTGATCGCGGCGCGGTCATCGGGTGTGCACTGAATGGGGGAGGCCGCGCACTTGGCATAGTTGGTGTACATCCCGGAAGCTGCGCCGAAGGTATCGAGAAGCTGGCGGATGGCGGAGAGGTCCTGCGTATCCGGCTGGTAGAACACGACCACGTCGTCGGCGTAAAGGGAGATGCTCGACGCCATGTGGCGCGTGGTAAGTCGTTGGAGCACGCCGACGTTGACCGCCCGACAGAGCAGGTTGTTGAGGGTGTCGATGACCATGACGAATAACATGGGGGACAGGGGGTCCCCTTGCCGGAAGCCGCAGCGGTGGAGAATCGGTGGTCCTGGGATGCCGTTGATAAGGATGCGTGTGCTGGCCGTGCCGAGGAGGATGCATATCCACTCACACCAGCGTCTACCGAAGCCGAGATGGCGCAACGTGTCAAGCAGGAACGCCCATGAGACCGAGTCGAAAGCACGCGCGATGTCGAGCTTGAGCATGACGCGGGGTAGTTTGAGGTTGTGGAGCTGCCGTGCGGTTTGCTGGACGAGTAGGAAGTTGTCGTGGATGCATCGGCCCGCGATGAACGCGCTTTGGTTGGTGGAAATCATCTCGCCGAGCCGAGGCGCGAGGCGGAGCGAGAGCGCCTTGGCGAACAGTTTGGCGAACAGGTGGATCAGGCTTATGGGGCGGTAATCTGAGAGACCTTCGGCGTCGGGCTTCTTTGGAAGCAACGTTAAGAGCGCTTCGTTCAGCCGCTGGAATCCGTGGCCGTTGAGGGTGTAGAGCTTGTTGAACGCCTGAACGAAGTCGTCTTTGATGATCGGCCATGATGCGCATAAGAACTCAGAGGTAAACCCATCGGGTCCTGGCGCCCTACCCTTTGGCATGCGTTTGATGGTCTCCCAAATTTCATGCTCGGAGAAAGGAATCTCAAGGTCTTGCAGATCGGAAGAGCGCGGGTCAAGGCCGTCCAGGTCGATGGCGGAAGATCTCTCGTGGGCGGAACCGAGGATAGCGGAAAAGTGGTTGTACGCGGCCTCCGCGATCACAGCATGGCCGGACACTGTGGACTCGCCCACCTGGAGCTGATGGATCATGTTTTTCCACGAACGATGCGCGGCGTGGAGAAGGAAGAAGGCCGGGTTGGTGTCGCCGCCTTTGAGGTAGTTGAAATGAGCTCGTTGTCTTGCCAGAGATCGCTCGAGCGAGGCAAGCCCGACGTAGGAAGCCTTGAGCTGGCGACGAAGCCAGGCCTCGGCGGCTGAGAGCGGCCGTGTGTCCTGCGCCGCATCGAAGCGCGCGATAAGCTCGCGGGCGATGGAGAGTTGCAGCGAAACGTTGCCCACGGTCTTGGAGCTCCAACTTTGGAGAAGCTTGGCAGTGGCTCGGAGGCGCGCGAAGATGCGCCGGAAAGGATCGGTCTCGTCTGGGGAGGACGCCCATGCCGCCACGACCGTTTTGTTGTATTGGATTGGCGAAATGCCCCTGAATTCTCCATCAGAGATCTAATTGGATTGGCGAAATGCCCCTGAATTTCTGGATCGAAGGGGTTTCGGTCATGCGCGCGTCGATACATCAGTCCGTCGGCTCCAAGAGGGCGCGGCGCGAAGCTCCGCTTTATGTCTGTACCGCGGGACATGTCTTCCTCTAGATTTCCGTGGTAAGGACAGAGGCAGGGAATGTCATGGTGGCTGAGATGGGAGGACATGAAGAAGGGATGGAGAGGTGTCTTGGATGTGATGAAGTTGCCTCATAGCCTGTTGTTCGAGCATGGCATGCGGGGCGGTGTTCCTGTCCATCTCCGACACATGATCCTGTGAGTCTGGTGTTTGGTGACTTGCAGTAGCGGCCTTGGCAAGTGGGGGCGGCAGTATTGGAGGACTTCATGTTGGTGGTACTCCTTGATTACCAGGTCTTGATTCTCAGGGTTAAAGCCCAAGGTCTGACCTTCGCTGGTTGTACCTGGCAATGGCCTTGTCGAAGGCATTGTTTTGAGAACTCGGACTATCTTCAGGGTGAAAACCCAAGATCAGCTGATCGGACGACGACGGTGCTTATGCACTGTTCCCTTGTCGGAGGCATCGCCTTTGGAGAACCTCGTATATAGTCCAGATGCTATCTTTGGTGGTGGTTTGTGTGCTGCTGTTGTGAGTGATTAACCACTTTGGTGGGGCTTTTTGTTTATTTCTTCTTCTTTTTTAGGAGGCTGTGTGCATCCTCAATGTCTAGTTGGCATTTTGTTGATGCAGAGGATGGGTGTAATTGGTATCTTCACGATATTAATATATTTCCTTTGTCGGCAAAAAAGGAAACCCCGTCTCGCCAAAGATCAACAATGCTGATATAGTGCTCCATCGTTAGAGTTATGCCATACTTCGGTGCCATCATGTCAAACCAATGTTTCCCTTCAGTGAGGAGTCCGGATTTCCGGAATGCCTGCATGCCGACATTAAGCAGATGAATCACAATCGTGATTCTTCATGTCTAAGAACAGGGCAGTGGCTTCTTTCCCGAGTCCATGGATCCACTAGTAGAAAACAGGGCATTTGTCCCGGTTCTAGAGGGCCTTTAGTCCCGGTTCTGGAACCGGGACAAAACGATCGGGACTAATGCCGAACCCTTTAGTCCCGGTTGGCTTACGAACCGGGACTAAAGGAGCTCCACGTGGCCGCTCTGGGACGCCCAGGCAGGAGGACCTTTAATCCCGGTTGGTAACACCAACCGGGACTAAAAGGTAGCCACGTGGCCGCTCTGGGGCGCCCAGGCAGGAGGACCTTTAGTCCCGGTTGGTAACACCAACCGGGACTAAAAGGTAGCCACGCGTCAGCAGCTCCCAGGCGCTGGGGTTTTTTTTGAAAGGGGGGGGGGGTTTAGGGGTTTTGGAGGGTTTAGGGGTTTCATATTGTGTTAGCTAGCTACTACATATAGAGAGAAGTGACCTCTCTTTCTCCGTGCTTGGTCGACACTAGCTACTACATATAGAGAGAACTCGACGCTAGCTAGTAAGCAATGAAGGAACCATTAATTACACAACATCGTCATGCATGCTCAATATATAGAGAGAAGTGACCTCTCTTTCTCCGTGCTTGTTGGTCGAACAACAAGTTTCCGTATATCTATTCGACGCTACTACAGATAGTACACGTTGATGCATATATCTATTCAATAGGTTTGCAATTCCCGATGGCATTTTCCGTCTTTAGGAATGACGTGGTCAACAAAGAATCCCGCCAACTCCTCTTGAATTGCGCGTAGGCGATCAGCTGGTAGGAGTACGTTCCACTTCTGCATGGTCTAATTTAAAGAAGGGGGTCAATATATATATATATATATGAATGAAATCAACACAATTGATGGTGATAAAATAAAATTATGAATATTGTTTACGTACTTCAAATTGTTGTTTATCGAAGCCCCTCTCGGTGGTCTTTTGGTGAATGAACTCGCAAACGTAGTATCCACATAACTCAGTTCCGGGTTCCTACCACATGCACTTTACGAGAATAGAGTTCAATCAAAATGATAATCAACCATGATAATGGTATTGAAACTAGAATCAATGAGAGATGCGCGGAACTAGCTAGCTAGTAGTACTTACTCTGGGTTGTTTAAATCGCAGCTCCGGTCTCCATTCACCCTGAACCTGCGTGATGAACTTTTTCCAAACCCTGCCCGGCAAAGAAAATGATTACTTGATATCAGGAAATAAACGAAAGTTGCCGATATAGTGCGATAATGATTGAACTTACTTCTGGAGCATTTCAATCATGTCCGCATACTCCGTAGCCTCTTTATGTCTCGAGTCCAAGACAGTTACTGCTCCCTCGTCAAGCTGAATGGCTAGCAGAATAAAGTGGAACCTGCGCGCGCATAACTCATCAATTACACTTAACCTCGAGTCAGCGAAACAGAATATGCAGAAGACAGTAACACTCACTTGAACTTGTAAGGAAAGAGTATTTCCCTTTTGTTTTGGTGTCGAAGGAACGAGCTGAGCAAGATTTTCTCAGTCTCCTCGGGGATCTTCTGTACCGACCATTCATTTACGATATTTGGGTTAATGAACCCAATGTCATAGATTTGACCTTTTTTAAATTCGACGATCTTCAATCTGCATAATATAGTGAGGATAATTATATACATGCAATGAATGAGCTGAGCTAGAGACTTAATTACAGAAATAATACTTACAGACAATAACAAGCCACGAGACTTTTGTCGAGGGCGGCTTGATTGTATAACTGAAAGAGTTCGTCAAATTCAACGAAGATCGAGTCGACTCCAACGAACTCGTGCTCATCCTTAATTCCCACCAAGATACTGCCCATCCCATCCTTGCAGGTTTCCAAGTACCATTTATGTAATGTTCGCATCATCGTTGGTAGATCTTGTTCCAGATCATCACTTATGACGAGACGCTTCCCGTGCTGGTATTTAAAGGTGTCTACCGGCTTAGCGATTTCAAAATGTACATCATCGCCTAGGTAATCAGCAGGATTGAAACCAGGAGCAACGGCCGCTACCCCCGGGGTATCGGTAAACACCTTGAGCGGGGGGCACGATTGCTTTTCCTGTTCGCCGAGCTGGGGAATTGTTTTCCCACTTCTTGCACCAGTACTGCTACTTCTCGACCGACTCTTAGCTTTGTCATATGTCTTTGCAATAATGCGGTCATAGTTTGATAGCAGTGGAGGTGGTCGCGTAAGGGCATCCAGAGTGCGATTCGCCTTTACCGGATCTATTTTTTCCTTCGGAGGTGGAACTTTCTGTGCAAAATGGGCCTGCACTTCGGCAGCACGGATGTCCTTGTTTTCCTCGTCAGTCCTCTCATATGGTAACTTTGGAGGAACCCTGAGGCTTGGACCATATTTGAATTTATTCCCACCTTTTGTACTGCTAGCCGCTGGACCGGCGGCGGCTCTCTTCCGCTGTTGCTGACGAGGTGGAGTTTGCTGATGCGGCGGAGGCAGCTGCGGCGGCGGAGACGGCTGACGCGCCGGAGACAGCTGAGGCGGAGGAGGATTCTGCTGAGGGCCCTCCTCCGTTAGAGTCCGCTGAGGCGGCGGAGACGGATGACGCGCCGGAGACGACTCAGGCAGCGGAGATAGCACAACTGGACTGTGAGGAGGAGTCTGCTGAGGATCCGGCTGCGTCTACTGAGGCGGCGTCCAGTTTGGAAGCTTGATGTACTCCTTTCTCCATAGACAGGTACTCCTTAAGGCATTTTCCAGAAGATCCTCCCCTTCACCTGTAGGGTAGTCAAGCTCCAGCCCCTCAAATCCTGCCATTATCTCATCCACCGTGACAATAGCATAGCCATGTGGAATCGGACTGCAATGGAAAGTTCCCTCAGTTCGAGGAGGTAAAACAGAGCCGACCGCCGCCTTCAAGGTCAGGTTCTGGCATTTCGCCATTAGCACACAATGTTCAGTCTCCGTGATACTATCCACGGGGTAGCGAGGAGCCGTGATATCAGGCTGAAGGAGCTCCGTGGAAGCCACGCTGCTTCTCCGCTGAGATGGTGGGGTAGCTTCTGGGGCAGTGTCGAAGGAAGGATCTTCGTGCCGCTGAGATGGTTGGCCGGTAGCTCGCTGGCTCTCAAGTTCCTCTAGTTTCGCTAATCTTGCATTGATCTTCTGCATTTCGCTTGCTTCCGCTTTCTTCTTTCTCTGTCGGCTTCTATAACCATCGCAGTCGGGAAACCCATCCTTCCACGGAACGGAGCCTGATGTGCCTCGTGTTCGTCCAGGGTGTTCAGGATTCCCGAGGGCATGTGTCAGCTCGTCATTCTCTCTGTCGGGATGTAACCTCCCTTCCTGCGCTGCCTGGATTGCTTCCTGAAGCTTCTTGACGGGTATTGCAAGTTGAGCTTTCGTCCAAACACACTCCCTTGTGTCTGGGTCCAAAGTTCCCCCAACCCCGAAGAACCAAGTCCTTGACCGATCTTGCCAGTGCAATGTCGCTGGTTGGACCCCTTTAGCAAGCAGGTCTTGCTCAGCTTTGTCCCACGTAGGCCGGACTTTGCTGTAGCCACCTGACCCCGTAACATGGTGATACTTCTTCTTTGCAGCATTTAGCTTATTTGTCGCTGACCTTTGCTTGCCCTTGTCCGATTTCTTGTAGGCCACAAATGCGGGCCAGTGATCTTTTATCTTCTCATATGCACCGGTGAATTCTGGAGTCTTGTCTTTCTCGACAAACTTTTTGTTCAAATCTTTCTTCCAGTTCTTGAATAGTTCTGCCATCTTCTTAAGAGCAAACGCCTTGACCTTATTCGGATCCGCCTCTGGCGGTAGGCTGAAATTTGTCATCAGCGAGGTCCAAAGATCATCTTTCTGTCTATCCTGGACATAAGAAACTTCAGGGTCCTTCTTATTCCATTCTTGGATGCTGATCGGGACGCGGTCCCTAACAACCACTCCGCACTGATGTATAAATGTGTCCCTGCTCCGCTTGGGAGCAATCGGTTGGCCATCTCGACCGACTTCTTCGATCGTGAACCTTTCATCCTGGCGCAACCTTTTCTTCGGGCCTCGTCTCCTTACGGAAGTTTGGCTCGATCCGGAGGGCTAATTAAAAGAAGAAAGAAGCGTTAATATATGTACATACAAAACAATTAATGCATCAAGTCAGCAGAGGCTTAATTAATATATGTATATATACCTCGCCGGACTTTGCAACAGTTAAGGCTCCCTCCTCCGTTCGGTCACCGGAGCCGTCATGATCTCCTTGCTCCTCCGTTCGGTCACCGGAGCCGTCATGATCTCCTTCCTCCTCCACTCGATCACCGGAGCCGTCATGATCTCCTTCCTCACCATCGGTGTCATTGAGAAACGACAAGGGATCACCTCCGTCGCGGATTATATCCCCCAACAACTCTTCTTTTTCTAAGTCTCTGTCCATAGTTTCTGCAAATGTTACAACATGGCAATATACAACCATGAGAGATGGATTAGTGGCAAACATAGACCTAGCTAATCACAACAAGGAATCATATGCATATATGAGCAATGGATTAGTCGCAAACATCATGCAAAGTTATCGGGGGTTATACTTTGCGGACCGCCTCTCTCATGCATGTCCGACGTCCCCCCTCATGTCGAAGTTATCGGGGTTATACTTTCAGGAGAGGACACTTTACAAAAAATAATCGCTATGCAGGAGATCGAACTATCCATTCTACCACATTGACCTATGTCGGCCGCCTACCGAATAAATAAAGTCCCTTCGGCTCACTGAGGTAAGACCGGTGAATTAGACGCCAATATATAGTACTATACATAACAATTACGGGTAGGGGCGGGAGGGGGTAGATCGACAATGCTCTTTCTTCTAGGGGGTTATGTTTTAACGAACCACCCCCCCGGGCCCCCTCATGTCGAAGTTATCGGGGTTATGTTTTAACGACCCCCCCCCTCATGTCGAAGTTATCGGGAATATGTTGAATTCCCGAGAGAGTTAGGGGTGTTCTAACGCGGCACTACACGATATAGGTGAAGGGGGATAACATCCGGGAATACATCTTTTTTTGCTATGATATACATATACATCTACATACTAAAGTATACATACATACATATACATCTACATACATATATATCGGGGTTATGTTTTAACGACAAGATGAATACAAGATTTATACACAAGATGAATACAAAATGAATACAAGATTTATACACATGGATGAATACACAACTCAACAAATGAACCAACCATGCATCATCCTATGAACAAAACTCAACATACAACAAATGGACACCTTTTGTCAAACAGCGGAGGGACGATCAGGGCCAACTCCACGGAGATGCAACACCACAACCTGTAATAATTCTACAGATTGAAAAAACATTAGGCAAAACCCAAGTATAGTAGCGCTTGCATGGCAAAAAAACCTAGTAAACATAGTAAAACCTAGTAAAACCTAGGCAACTCCACGGATTCGTCAAGGCAAGTTGCAAAGTTAAAACAGATTCTCAGACTTAGTGTAATTCACAGTGTGGCAGAAACAGATTTAAGATGCACACTTGGAGGCAAGAATTAAATATGCTACAGGGCAAGAACATGGTATCAAAAGGTATGGCATGATAGAGCATAACATAAACCACAAAACATGGTTACTGATCATGTTCAGAAGAGTCATGGATATGATGGTAGCATCAATAGAACATGGCAAGAAGATATAACAGATTTTAGACTTAGTGAAAAACTGGGCATGCTGACAACAACAACATCATCATCATCTAACAACAAATCATCTAACAAAATTACTACAGAAAAAATTATCTAACAAAATTACTACAGAAAAAATTACTACAGAAAATCATCTATCACATCATCATCATCATCTATCATCTATCATCATCATCATCTAACAACAAATCATCTAACACAAAATTACTACAGAAAAAATTATCTAACAAAATTACTACAGAAAATCATCTATCATCATCATCATCATCTAACATCTATCATCATCATCAAAGCATAAAAAAATCATCATCTAACATGCATCTACAGAAAAAAAAATTACTACAGAAAAAACTACCTTGCAAGACGAGGAGGGGAGCCTGGGCAGGGATGGCGATGGCCGGCGACGAGGGGAGCGCGCGGGGACGGCGTCGGGGCAGGGGCGATGGAGCTGGAGGGCCGGCGATGAGGGGAGCGCGCGGC
Organism: Elymus sibiricus; assembly: GCA_039707655.1. Taxonomy (NCBI): domain Eukaryota; kingdom Viridiplantae; phylum Streptophyta; class Magnoliopsida; order Poales; family Poaceae; genus Elymus; species Elymus sibiricus. Next base: position 478,578,425 of record CM077668.1, read on the forward strand.
GGACGTACGGCGTCGGGGCAGGGGCTCGGCGACGATGACGTCGGGGCAGGGCGCGGCGAGGGCGTCGGGGCAGGGCGCGGCGAGGGCGTCGGGGCAGGGCAGGGCCCGGGGAGGCGACGGTTGGAGCCACCAACCGGGACTAAAGGGCAGTGCTGCCGCGGCCAAATGTTTAGTCCCACCTCGCTAGTCGAGAGGCGCCTGCACTGGTTTATAAGCCCCGCTGTGACCGAGCTGTCGAGCTCCCCTCTATTGCAGGCAGTACATGCCTAACCTTTGTCACTGCCATGTTGGGCCTGCTGGGCCCGCGGGCCTGCATCCTAGCCCATGTAAATATGGGTTTCTAGTCGTATGCAGGCCGTGGTGGCCTAGTAGGCGGCATTTTTTTATTTTTTTTATGTTATTTTAGTTTGCTATTAGAGTCTTATAAAAGCTTTTTAGTTTTCTATTAAAGTTTGTAACAAAAAATACTTTATGAAATTCTTTTTACTATTAAAGTTTTTAACAAATAAATACTTTGATGATTTTAGTTAATATTATTTTGATTATTTTTAGTTGATTCTTTTTGCTATTGATATTTTTTATTGATTCTTTTTAGTTGATTCCTTTTGCTATTAGAGTTTTATAAAAGCTTTTTAGTTTTCTATTAAAGTTTGTAACAAAAATACTTTATGAAAATTCTTTTTACTATTAAAGTTTTTAACAAATAAATACTTTGATAATTTTAGTTAATATTATTTTGATTATTTTTAGTTAATTCTTTTTGCTATTGATATTTTTTATTGATTCTTTTTAGTTGATTCCTTTTGCTATTTTAGTTTTATAAAAGCTTTTTAGTTTTCTATTAAAGTTTGTAACAAAAATACTTTATGAAAATTCTTTTTACTATTAAAGTTTTTAACAAATAAATACTTTGATAATTTTAGTTAATATTATTTTGATTATTTTTAGTTGATTCTTTTTGCTATTGAAAAATATTATATTTAATTGATTCTTTTTAGTTCATTCTTTTTGCTATTAGAATTTTATGAAAACTTTTTAGTTCATTCTTTTTGCTATTAGAGTTTTATAAAAGCTTTTTGATTCATTCTTTTTGCTATTAATTCATTCTTTGAGCTAAATGACCCTGAAATTGAAAAGCAGTACAAATGAACTCTGAAAAGGTTGAAAGTTGGCATTTTTAGTTGATTCTTTTGGCTATTAGAGTTTTATAATAACTAGAGGTTTATAAAAGCTTTTTAGTTGATTCTTTTGGCTCTTGAAGAATATTATAGTTTTGTTTTAGTTGATCATAACAAAAAAAATTAATTGATTCTTTTTAGTTCATTCTTTTTGCTATTAGAGTTTTATAAAAGCTTTCTAGTTCATTCTTTTCATGCATTTAATCTTTTTTTTGAGCTAAATGACCCTGAAATTGAAAAGCACTACAAATGAACTCTGAAAAGGTTGAAAGTTGGCATGGTATCATAATTTCACCCACATAGCATGTGCTAAAAAGTTGAGAGGGTTATGGCAAAAACTGGATGCACTTCGTGTACAAAATGGACCCTGAAATTGAAAAGCAGTACAAATGAACTCTGAAAAGGACGAAAACTCATATGTTACAAAAGGCATTTCATTTCTTGACATGTAACTGCAGTGATATTCTAGATCAAAGCCATCATCAGAATAGTTGTGGAGAGAAAGTCTTCACTTTTTCTTCGCGCGTGTCCCTTGCTTATTGCGCCGTAACCATGGATAATCTTCATCGTTTAACAGGGTGCTTGGGTCAGCCTTCACTTTGAAGGGAGGAATTTCATGAAACTTTTCATAATCTTCAGACATGTCTGTCTTGCCCTCCACTCCCGCGATGTCTCTTTTCCCTGAAAGAACTATGTGGCGCTTTGGCTCATCGTATGATGTATTCGCTTCCTTATCTTTTCTTTTTCTCATAGAAAACCTGCGCCACATCATTGGCTAGGACGAATGGTTCGTCTGTGTACCCAAGATTGTTGACATCCACTGTTGTCATTCCGTACTGCGGGTCTACCTGTACCCCGCCTCCTGACCGATTGACCCATTTGCACCGAAACAAAGGGACCTTAAAATCATGTCCATAGTCAAGTTCCCATATGTCCACTATGTAACCATAATATGTGTCCTTTCCCCTGTTGGTTGCTGCCTCAAAGCGGACACCACTGTTTTGGTTGGTGCTCTTTTGATCTTGGGCAATTGTGTAAAATGTATTCCCATTTATCTCGTACCCTTGGTAAGTCAATATAGTCGAAGATGGTCTCCTGGCCAACGAGTACAGCTCATCTCCAACAATGTTGTTACCCATGAGATGTGTTTGCAACCAACTGCCGAAAGTCCTGATGTGTTCACATGTAATCCAGTCGTCACACTGCTCCGGGTGTTTGGAGCGCAGAAAATTCTTGTGTTCATTGACATACGGGGTCACCAAGGTAGAATTCTGTAGAACTGTGTAGTGTGCTTGAGCGCAAGAATGCCCGTCCCTACATATTATTGCATCCGCTCCTAGCGTGCCTTTTCCAGTCAGTCTCCCCTCATACCGCGATTGAGGGAGACCAATCGGCTTAAGGTCAGGAATAAAGTCAACACAAAACCCAATGACCTCCTCTGTTTGATGGCCCATGGAGATGCTTCCTTCTGGCCTAGCACGGTTACAAACATATTTCTTTAAGACTCCCATGAACCTCTCAAAGGGAACATATTGTGTAGAAATACAGGACCCAGAATGGCAATCTCGTCGACTAGATGAACTAGGACGTGCGTCATGATATTGAAGAAGGATGGTGGGAACACCAGCTCGAAACTGACAAGACATTGCACCAAATCATTCTTTAACCTTGGTAGGATATCTGGATCGATTACCTTCTGAGAGATTGCATTGAGGAATGCACATAGCTTCACAATGGCTAATCGAACATTTTCCGGTAGAAGCCCCCTCAATGCAACCGGAAGCAGTTGCGTCATAATCACGTGGCAGTCATGAGACTTTAGGTTCTGGAACTTTTTCTCTGCCATATTTATTATTCCCTTTATATTCGACGAGAAGCCAGACGGGACCTTCATACTGAGCAGGCATTCAAAGAAGATTTCCTTCTCTTCTTTGGTAAGAGCGTAGCTGGCAGGACCTTCATACTGCTTTGGATGCATGCCGTCTTTTTCGTGCACACGTTGCTGGTCCTCCCGTGCCTCCGGTGTATCTTTTGTCTTCCCATACACGCCCAAGAAGCCTAGCAGGTTCACGCAAAGATTCTTCATCACGTGCATCACGTCGATTGCAGAGCGGACCTCTAGGTCTTTCCAATAGGGTAGGTCACAAAATATAGATTTCTTCTTCCACATGGGTGCGCGTCCCTCAGCGTCATTCGGAATAGATTGTCCGCCAGGACCCTTTCCATAGATTACTTGTAAATCCTTGACCATATCAAGTATGTGATCACCAGTACGGAGGGCGGGCTTCTTCCGGTGATCTGCCTCACCTTTGAAATGCTTGCCTTTCTTTCGACATTGATGGTTGGTCGGAAGAAATCGACGATGTCCCAGGTACACATTCTTCCTGCATTTGTCCAAATATATACTGTCGGTGTCATCTAAACAGTGAGTGCATGCGTGGTATCCCTTGTTTGTCTGTCCTGAAAGGTTACTAAGAGCAGGCCAATCATTGATGGTTACAAACAGCAACGCATGTAGGTCAAATTCCTCCTGTTTGTGCTCATCCCACACACGTACACCTTCTCCATTCCACAGCTGCAAAAGTTCTTCAACTAATGGCCTTAGGTACACATCAATGTCGTTGCCGGGTTGCTTAGGGCCTTGGATGAGCACTGGCATCATAATGAACTTCCTCTTCATGCACAACCAAGGAGGAAGGTTATAGATACATAGAGTCACGGGCCAGGTGCTATGATTGCTGCTCTGCTCCCCAAAAGGATTAATGCCATCTGCACTTAAACCAAACCATATGTTCCTTGCGTCACCTACAAAATCCCCCCACCTTCTCTCGATTTTTCTCCACTGCGACCCGTCAGCGGGTGCTCTCAACTTCCCGTCTTTCTTATGGTCTTCTTTGTGCCATCGCATCAACTTGGCATGCTCTTTGTTTCTGAACAGACGTTTCAGCCGTGGTATTATAGGAGCATACCACATCACCTTGGCAGGAACCCTTTTCCTAGGGCGCTCACCCTCAACATCACCAGGGTCATCTCGTCTGATCTTATACCGCAATGCACCGCATGCCGGGCATGCGTTCAAATCCTCGTACTCACCGCGGTAGAGGATGTAGTCATTAGGGCATGCATGTATCTTCTGCACCTCCAATCCTAGAGGGCATAGAACCTTCTTTGCTTCGTACGTACTGTCGGGCAATTCGTTATCCTTTGGAAGCTTCTTCTTCATTATTTTCACTAGCTTCCCAAATCCGTTGTCAGATACACCATTGTCTGCCTTCCATTTCAGCAATTCCAGTGTGGTACCGAGCTTTGTGTTGTCATCTTCGCAATTTGGGTACAACCCTTTTTTGTGATCCTCTAACATGCGACCGAACTTCAACTTCTCCCTTTCACTTTGGCATTGTCTCTTTGCATCAACAATGACCCGGCGAAGATCATCATCGGGCACATCGTCTGGTTCCCCTTGATCTTCAGCTTCCCTCGTTGCAGTATCACCGTATTCAGGGGGATAGTTGTCATCATCCTCTTCTTCTTCGTTGTCTTCCATCATAACCCCTCTTTCTCCGTGCTTGGTCCAAACATTATAGTGTGGCATGAAACCCTTCTCAAGCCGGTGGACGTGAAGGGTTTTCAAGTTAGAGTAATCCTTCATATTCTCATAGACAAGGCATGGACAATACATAAAACCATTCTGCTTGTTTGCCTCAGCCACTTTGAGAAATTTATGCAGGCCCTCAAGATACTCGGAGGTGCGTCGGTCACCGTACAACAAATGCGATCATAATCGCAACTAAGGTAACAATTGATCCAACGGCATAATGATACCAAGCCTCATTATGAATGGCATATTTTCTAATCTTTCTAATCTTCAAGCGCATTGCATCCATCTTGATCTTGTGATCATCGACGACATCGGCAACATGCAACTCCAATTCCATCTTCTCCTCCTCAATTCTTTTCAATTTTTTCTTCAAGTAATTGTTTTCTTTTTCAACTAAATTTAACCTCTCGACAAGAGGGTCGGTTGGAATTTCCGGTTCACATACCTCCTAGATAAAAACATCTATGTCACGTTAGTCGGCATAATTGCCATAAACACTAAATGAAACAAATCATAATAAAAGATAATATACCACATCCGAATCATAGACAGGACGAGGGCCGACGGGGGCGGATACCAAAGTCATGGCACTATATAATAACAAACAATAATAAAAGTAAGAAAATTATACAAGTATCTATCTAAATCATACAAGTAAGAATTGTTTTCTTTTAAAAAGAAGATAAGAACAAGAGGCTCACCACGGTGGTGCCGGCGACGAGATCGGCGCGGGCGATCGACGGCGGTGAGGACGGGGACGGGGACGGCACCCTACACATGTGCAGACTCTAAGAAGTTAATTTCAGCTCAAATTGTGCATCTAAATCAAAAGAACTCCCACATACACTCCACTAAAACCCACAAACCACTCTACTTCTAGAGCATTTGAAATGAGCTAAACTAGCAGTGAGAGATGAAACGATGAAGTTGCTAACCTTTTTAGAACACTTGGATAGTTGGTGCACCGCCAAACCTAGAGAAATCTTGGGCAAAATGGAGCTTGGAGAGGAGAGAAAGCTTAAGTGTTGCTCGGGAATTTCATCGAACACCTCATGTGCATAGGAGGTGAGAACAGAGAGTAGCACACACCCTGCACACGCTGGCCGGCCAAAAAACAGAGGAGTGAGCAGCGGGGGCGGGGTATATATAGGCATTTTATTAGTCCCGGTTCGTGGCTAGAACCGGGACTGAAGACAAACCTTTAGTCCCGGTTCCAGACACGAACCGGGACTAAAGGGGTTGCGTTAGGAGCCAGGACCTTTAGTCCCGGTTGGTAGCTGGAACCGGGACTAAAGGTCCCAGACGAACCGGGACTGATGCCCGCCGAGGCCCGGCCGGCTCCCTGGCCGCTCGAACCGGGACTGATGCACCCATTAGTCCCGGTTCGTAACTCGACCGGGTCTAAAGCTCTGATCTGGCCAGGATCAAAGCCCTGTTTTCTACTAGTGATCCCATATCCCGCGATCATAGTATTCCACGACACAATATCCCTGGATGCATGCCATCATCGAAGATATGCCTGGAGAGATCAATCCTTCCACACTTTGCATACATATCTATCAAGCCATTGCAGATAGAGGTTTCTGGTGCCATTCCACGAACTATGACAGAACCATGGCTGCAATTGCCATGCTGCAAAGCCGCTAGGTGTGCACAAGCTGGGATGAGTGACACCATCATGGCGACACCCGGCCCTACGTTCCAGGCCTGCATCTTCCTAAAGACGAGAAACGCTGCATCCGCCATGCCGTTCTGCACATACCCTCTCACGAGCACGCTGTAAGAGGCCGTGTCCTTGGCGGGCATCTCCTCAAAAAAGGGAGGGGGTAGATTCGTCGATCAACCCAGCCTCGGCATACATCGAGAGGAGCGAGTTCCCCGCAGTCAGGTCAGATTGGAGGCCAGATTTCGCAAGCACGACGTGCAGCTGTTTGCCGATACGGACATCGGCCAGGCTGGCGCAAGCTCTAAGAGCGCTGGCGACAGAGGTCGGAGAAAGGAAGCCCGGTCCTTGTGCCAGCATATCCTTGAACGGACTGAACGCCTCCGGCATCCTGCCGCCGCACACCACAAAGCCTCCGATGATGGCACTACAAGTGACATCGTTCCTGATGGCCATGGCCTCGAAGATCCGTCGGGCATAGAGTAAGTGTCCACACTTTGCATACATGTCCAGCAGCGCGGTGCCGACGAGCACCCCGTCCTTGTCGTGGAGGAAGGCACGAATGCTGTAGGCGTGCACGGACTTTCCCTGGCAGAGCGCGCTCTGCTGGGCCAGCAGAGGGAGGAGCGCGACGAGGGTGGACGCGTTGGGCCTGAGGCCGGCGTGGCCCTCCTACATGCGGAGGAGGCACTTGAGAGCTTGGTGGTACATGCCGTGGAGCGCGTAGTCGGCGAGCATGGCGTTTCAGGCGACGGCGTCCCTGGCAGGCATGGCATGCAAGACGGCGGCGGCGGGGCGGAAGTGAGCGCGCTTCATGTAGAGGTCGATGAGGGCGGTGGAGACGAAGAGGTCGGCGCCAAGGCCCGAGCGGGCGGCATGGCGGTGGATGGCGTGGCCAGCGCGGAGGTCGGGCAGGGCGGAGCAGGCCTTGAGGACGAAGGGGAAGGTGTACTTGTTGGGCGGAGGTGCGGCCGTCGCGGAGCATTCCTTCGACCATTCCATCTGCGACAAGAGCTCTCAGAGACCTGAAGTTCACATGTCCAAAACGCATATGCCACAACCATGCATCTTCTTTCGCAGGAGCAAGCAAACATACATCCCTTTCGCAGGAGCCTGCTGAATGTTCAGAATATACGCGCATCCGATTTTGAGTACGCTGCACCCGGGCCAGTACATTCCTTTCTCTGTCCCAGACGGTCATCACCCTATTCTTGGTAGCATATTTACATCCATTTTCATCTAGCTGCCCCAGGCTAATGATGTTGTTTTTTAGCTGTGGAATGAAATAAACATCAGTCAAGACACGGTGCTCACCACTGAGGCATTGCATTAGAACCGAGCCACCAGCCACGCCCACAAATGTCCACTGCAGATCCATCGCACAAGAGATTAGGTCTACTAAGACGAGCCAAAAAATGTCATCGAACAGCTAATAATGTCACAAATTACACCTGAGTGACGTTTTATGGGCGTCACAAACATCGTCACGGAATCCCCGTCACAGATTACTCCTAGTGACGGCACGCGCAAAAAAAATGTCACTGAAAATGGGACCTTCGATGACGTTTTCTAGAACGTCAACGACTTGTTATTTCTATGACGGTCGATTAATGTCACTTGTTCGGAGCAAAGATGCCATATTGTACCATATTCAGTGACAGAGCAACGTCACCGACTTTATGCCACATCAACCCCGCGCAGATTATCCCACTACTAGCGTCACTACTTTCATTATTGATGAAGATGACATCATCAAAATATATTTACTATATTTCAAATAATTTACAATGAATTATCAAATCCACTATATTGCATATGCATATCACAGTAAGTATTTAATTCATATCACATTACATTGTATAAATAAGTTATGGGCCAAATCACATTATAAATTGAAATGAAAGACAAATCATATTATATATTCAATCTCTCAGCCAAATCATCCTCTAAATAGAAATGACAATAGAAAGTAACACTGACTTAAGTTTGACACGACAATAGACAAGACGAAAAGTAATATTTGGATAACTAAAAGACCACATGTGTTGTCTTGATGATTGCAACGTATGATTCACCAACTATCTTTCTATCACAAAAGGATGTCCTTCATGAACCTTCAGGTTTGGACTGATTTTCTTGCTGAGTTGCTTGAGCCCTTAAGAGAAAACCAATAAGGTTATCCAAATCATGTTGCTTCTTTTCCCGGGCTATCATTTTTCTCTCGTTGGCTCTTCTTCACAGCTTCCAATTCTTCCCGATGCTTTCTTTGCATCTCTTCAAATGCTTTGTCTTGTGCTTCAAGTGTCTTGTGCTTCAAGTCTCGTGGCTAACTCCTCCTGGTGCCTATAAATTGAGGAAACACAATAGGGTGTTGCATCTTAATGAGATGAAAACATAGAAGATAAAAAGGTATAAGAGTACCACTAAGAAGCTGACAATCTATCAAATTATGAATCTAAGTACATTACATTATTAACTAGATTTGCGGGTATGCGGATGGGCCAATAAAACAGTAAATTAGTTTGGCATAACAACAAGACACAAACTTGTATACAAAGTTGTCGGTCAAAATAATTTACATGGACCCCTGTGCACTTTTAACTAGTGTGCTACTTATAGTTTTAAGTAGCATCTGAATGACTAGTGAGTCCACTAGGGCAGCATATGACAATGAACTAGTAATCTACTGAACATTTTTCATAATTAGTTGCATAAGTACAGTTGTTTGACGCTTTGGTTAGTACAGAAGTTTAGATCAGCACATCAGTAAAAAAACAGATCAGTAATATACTAAAAGTTCGCAGAGCAAAACACAAAAATGTTTCTTTAGTAAGGAGTGACATCCATTATCCATTCAATATATTGAACAATCTCAGAATGATGCAGTATCTAAAGGTCATCACCCAACCACTGCAGGCCACCTTATTCCTATTAACTGTGTATTTTCTCATCTCTGAATTGATTCAGACATGCTATGAATTTGGCCGTTCATCACCTTATGTACAACTAAGTGCCATAAGCAACTAGTACTAGTACTGTAAACTACACTATTTGAATATGTTGTGTGCTTACTAACCTTCTCCAGCAGCTATAGCTAATTGTGTACTTGAACTGCAGTTGTACGATGCTTCCTCAATCTAAATATAACAAATAAAAATACAAGTTATGGACAGGACAAGATGAGCGTAAATGTTAGGCATACACAACCAGGTAAGGAATTGTCAAGTACTGGACCGTAAGAAAACAGAAAGTGGAGAAGCAAGTAGTAAAAACATTAAGCTTCAGACTTTACCAACATAGCAAGGCCGATAAGATTATCTTGATATTGCAAACCCAATCTGCTACCTACAGTGAGCAGTCGATTAATGCGCATGCATTCTAGGGGAATAAAACAGAAGAGAAACAATATACTGACAAGTGTTCACATGGAGAAAAAATATTACAGAATAACATAATCATTTTCTCTTTCACCAAGCAGTATTAGCATCTTACTGAACTTTTTAGTATATAGATTTTTCAGTAGCTAGCAACTATGGTATGGCCCATGATACGAGCCCTCAACATATATTTACCTTGTTAACTGTTATCACAGAATATTAATTTCTTATGCATAGCTACTAATACGAAACTGCTCTCTGCGTACGATTCATTTTCGTCGTACACCAGTACGACCAGACTGAAAATGCTATGGCCCACAAACTGAATCATCAACGATTTGTCTCTAATCCTAAGTGTTGGACGGGGAATTCATCGTACGTATAGCAAGGTTCCTACTAATAAAAGGCTATTCCTAGTACAGTTTCACTATGAATACTCTAAACGTAGAGTCTAGTCACATATTAGATGTTCTTGAGCATGCTGGAGATTGCATAATCTTGCAGCTTAAAGGGGAAACTTGAGTTGAAATTATTCATTGTAGAAATTTACAGACAGGCAGGAACATATAAGTATAAACCATATCTTCGATAAGAGCAAAGGACATTGATCTTACTCCTGATCTAGAGATCTCAAATAGGTGGTTAGATCGAGAATCATATTCCAAATCACAAATCTTACATCAGGAAATTATGGAAGAAAAAAAGGAAGCAGCAAAATATTACCCTCGAGTAGTTGGAAGGGGAGCAGATCTAACGGTGCTGTAGCCGGGTTCCTTGCAGAGTTTGCGAACCCATCCCCAAGCCTATCTGTATCATCGGGTTGCCACTCCCAAACCTGATGTCTCCCGCCGCCGCCGTCTTGTTGCTCATTGGACGAAACCATTGCCACTCCCAAACCCGATGTCTCCTGCCGCCGCCGTCTTGTTGGTCGCTGGACGAAACCAATCTTCTAAATCACCATCTACATCTCAAGTAGTGGGTGAAACCAATCTTCTAAATCACCATCTACGTGGGTGATGGAGGGGTGGTGAGTCAGCGTCCAGATCTTGGTGAGGCACGAGGTGAGAAACGAAGCTGGGGAAGACGACAGAGAGGGAGTGGGCGATGGTCGAGGAGCCATCCATGAAGTGGCGGTGGAGGTAGCATGGACGTCAGACCAGGCAGCAAATGGCACAGGTCGGCGTCGGTGTAGTGCTGGCTGGGGACGGGGAAGCGGATAGAGAGGGTGGGGCGGCTGACCAGAGGATGGAGGCAGGGTGGGAATTCGGGTGGCGCGGCTGGCGGCGAGTGATTTGGAGGCGCCGCCGGTGAGATGAGATTTGAGTCAGGTGGGAGAGGGTACGGGTGTATTTGGGGATTTTTTGGGCTAGGGTTTTATTTGAAGGCACAGAGCGTGGCGTGAGACCTAGCGCCAAATTGGCTGACCGACGCTTGGAGCTGAATTGTTGGTGCGGCATCGTTTTCCTGTTAAAAGGTGGGTGCAGATCATGGTGCTCGCCGGTTCAAATTCCTGTAGCAAAAAAGTTTGCTCCCCGGCAACTACCTATTTATAGATAAGATAGTTTAAAAAAAGATAAGAATAAAAAAATATAATCACGAGCGCGCCATAGAAGTTTTTTTGCATACCCACTGACTATTTATTATATTATAGATATAAAAACAAAATAATGTTTTCTCATTTCCCCTTGACTCCCTTATTTCCATTTTTATTTGTGAGATAAACAACATCAGCTCACGAACGCCTGATTCAATTTTGTTGACCAACCACTACCTATTTATATTAGAAAGAACAAAATAAGTTGTCCCTTTATAAAAAATAATTATCATAAGTATTTCCATGGCCACTACCTATTTATATTATATCAAGAAAAATAATTACAACATTCAGTGGCCTTTCAAAAAACTATGGCACGCCGCATTGCCAACACAAACGCATGGGTCCTATCGCTCAATAACCCATGAACTAGCTATGGCGGGTCCGACTACTATACGTTACATGACAAAAATGATCTTCACACATTCGTAGTACTCGGTGACTCTAGCGGGTTTGTCATGGAAATTACCAAAACGTCACAAAAATTGGCAACAAGGTGTGCTGAGAGGTCGAGGCAATTCGGTGACGTCTGTCATCACCGTTTTGCGGTAATTGGTGACGCTACCTATGAAAACATCACACATTAGGAATTTCGGTGATGTTGTCCACCATCGTCATGAGGTTTTCGTCACAGTATGTCGATTTTGTTGTAGTGACCAAACCTCACTCTTCCATGTTTCATCCAATTCAGCAAACTTATCTGGATTTTCAGTCATACGGTTACTAGCCCCAGTGTCCAGATACCAAGCGACGTCGTGGCTACCCGTCAGTTTAGGCACCACTTTCTCTTCATTCAGCAGTACTTGTTCAGAGGTGATGGGGTCTCAAGGCATTAGCTCACATGTCTCCAGCATGAGGAGTGCCAGGTCTTCAACCTCTTCTCAGGGGCGGACCCAGGATAAAAACTGACTGGGGGCACTCATCTATAAGAAAACTTATGAAGGCTTATAAACCTCACAATATGTTATTATACATAAATAGCAGTTTTCAATTAAGTCATAAGATACTTCAACTAAGTTCTTGAAGTAGGATACTTCATCCAATAGAACCACAACGAGATTATCACTAAAGTGAACATACCTTAAAAAAACTTTATATCTCAATAGTTCATAGTTTGCAAAAGGGAAGATTTGTCTCTAATGTAAATGCCGTTACCTACAAGGAGAACACACGTATTAGGATTAGTTGTTTAAATACCAATGGAGATGGTGAACATATAAAAGGTGCAAGGTATTCGACCATTACATGTCCCGACGGCGATCTTTCATTTTATGGAAACGATCAACAATCGCTTCATTGGTAATTGTATCTAGCAGTTCCTTATCCACGAAGCAAATTAGGCTCTTACTCAAATAAGCTTCACCAATTTTGTTACGCAAAGCATTTTTTCACAAATTAATCATTGAAATACTAACCATAAAAAGTTCAGATAAAAGTATGCTACTAGCAGCAGACTAGCCTGCAAGTACTAGTTGTATTAGTAACAGAATGGCTTCCCGGATTGAATTTCACAGAATTTTTTATTAGAACAAAGCATGCTAGCACTAGTAGAAAACAGGGCTTTGATCCCAGCCCGATCTACACAATACTCCCGGTTGCATTACGAACCGGGACTAATGTGAGCATTAGTCCCGGTTCGAGCGGCTAGGGCGCCGGTCGGGGCTCGGAAGGCATCAGTCCCGGTTCAAAAGGGACCTTTAGTCCCGGTTCCAGACACGAACCGGGACTAAAGGGCCTCGCTCCTGGCGCAGCCCCTTTAGTCCCGGTTGGTGGTTGGAACCGGGACTAAAGGTTGGCCTTTAGTCCCGGTTCTAGCCACGAACCGGGACTAAAGTTTTGCCTATATATATCCAGCCCCCCCCACCCCATCTCCTCTGTTTTTTGGCCGTCGAAGGGTGGGAGGTTTGTGCTGCTCTGTTCTCACCTCCTATGCACATGAGGTGTTTGATGAAATGCCCGAGCCACACTTAAGCTTTGTCCTCTCCAAGCTCGACCTCGAAGCTCCATTTTCCCCAAGATTTGTCTAGGTTTGGCGGTGCACCAACTACACAAGTGTTCTAAAAGGTTAGCAACTTCATCGTTTCATCTCTCACTGCTAGTTTAGCTCATTTCAAATGCTGTAGAAGTAGAGTGGTTTGTGGGTTTTAGTGGAGGAGTGTATGTGGGAGTTCTTTTGATTTAGATGCACAATTTGAGCTGAAATTAACTTCTTAGAGTCTGCACATGTGTAGGGTGCCGTCCCCGTCCCCGTCCTCACCGTTGTCGATCGCCCGCGCCGATCTCGTCGCCGGCACCACCGTGGTGAGCCTCTTGTTCTTATCTTCTTTTTAAAAGAAAAAAAATTATTACTTGTATGATTTAGATAGATACTTGTATAATTTTCTTACTTTTATTATTGTTTGTTATTATATAGTGCCATGACTTTGGTATCCGCCCCCGTCGGCCCTCGTCCTATCTATGATTCAGATGTGGTATATTATCTTTTATTATGATTTGTTTCATTTAGTGTTTATGACAATTATGCCGACCAACGTGACATAGATGTTTTTATCTAGGAGGTATGTGAACCGGAAATTCCAACCGACCCTCTTGTCGAGAGGTTAAATTTAGTTGAAAAAGAAAACAATTACTTGAAGAAAAAATTGAAAAGAATTGAGGAGGAGAAGATGGAATTGGAGTTGCATGTTGCCGATGTCGTCGATGATCACAATATCAAGATGGGTGCAATGCGCTTGAAGATTAGAAAGATTAGAAAATATGCCATTCATAATGAGGCTTGGTATCATTATGCCGTTGGATCAATTGTTACCTTAGTTGCGATTATGATCGCATTTGTTGTTGTTTTTCATAGTTTCAATGTATGTTTTAATTAGATGCTCTAGAGAGCTATATGTTGTTTTAAGAGAACTATATATGTGTGAACTTTATGTATTTATTTTTTCAGTAATAACATTTTATCACTACTGTACTTTGGTTTTAATGTGATGATGAACTTGTATTAATTTGGTCACTTCTCTATTCATGATGTTCTGTAATGGTTTTTGATACACTTAATTATATAATGCACGCAGATGAACCGGCAATGGATGTACGGTGACCGACGCACCTCCGAGTACATTGATGGCATGCATAATTTTCTCGAAGTGGCTGAGGCAAACAAGCAGAATGGTTTTATGTATTGTCCATGTACTGTCTGTGGGAATACGAAGTCTCACTCTGACTCGAGAACCCTTCACATCCACCTGATTGAGAAGGGTTTCATGCCACACTATGATGTTTGGACCAAGCACGGAGAAAGAGGGGTTATGATGGAAGACAACGAAGAAGAAGAGGATGATGACAACTATCCCCCTGAATACAGTGATACTGCAACGGGGGAAGCTGAAGATCAAGAGGCACCAGACGATGTGCCCGATGATGATCTTCGTCGGGTCATTGTTGATGCACAGAGAGGATGCGAAAGTGAAAGGGAGAAGTTGAAGTTCGAGCGCATGTTAGAGGATCATAAAAAACGGTTGTACCCAAATTGCGAAGATGACAACACAAAGCTCGGTACCACACTGGAATTGCTGCAATGGAAGGCAGACAATGGTGTATCTGACAAGGGATTTGGAACGCTACTGAAAATAATGAAGAAGAAGCTTCCAAAGGATAACGAATTGCCCAACAGTACGTATGAAGCAAAGAAGGTTCTCTGCCCTCTAGGATTGGAGGTGCAGAAGATACATGCATGCCCTAATGACTGCATCCTCGACCGCAGTGAGTACGAGGATTTGAACGAATGCCCGGTATGCGATGCATTGCGGTATAAGATCAGACGAGATGACCCTGGTGATGTTGAGGGCGAGCGCCCCAGGAAGAGGGTTCCTGCCAAGGTGATGTGGTATGCTCCTATAATACCACGGCTGAAACGTCTGTTCAGAAACAAAGAGCATGCCAAGTTGATGCGATGGCACAAGGAAGACCGTAAGAAAGGCGGGAAGTTGAGAGCACCCGCTGACGGGTCGCAGTGGAGAAAACTCGAGAGAAGGTGGGGGGACTTTGCAGGTGACGCAAGGAACGTATGGTTTGGTTTAAGTGCAGATGGCATTAATCCTTTTGGGGAGCAGAGCAGCAATCATAGCACCTGGCCGGTGACTCTATGTATCTATAACCTTCCTCCTTGGTTGTGCATGAAGCGGAAGTTCATTATGATGCCAGTGCTCATCCAAGGCCCTAAGCAACCCGGCAACGACATTGATGTGTACCTAAGGCCATTAGTTGAAGAACTTTTACAGCTGTGGAATGGAAAAGGTGTACGTGTGTGGGATGAGCACAAACAGGAGGAATTTGACCTACATGCGTTGCTGTTTGTAACCATCAATGATTGGCCTGCTCTTAGTAACCTTTCAGGACAGACAAACTAGGGATACCACGCATGCACGCACTGTTTAGATGATACTGAAAGTATATATTTGGACAAATGCAGGAAGAATGTGTACCTGGGATATCGTCGATTTCTTTCGACCAACCATCTCTTAAGAAACAAAGGCAAGCATTTCAAAGGTGAGGCAGATCACCGGAAGAAGCCCGCCCTCCGTACTGGTGATGCCATACTTGATATGGTCAAGGATTAACAAGTAATCTATGGAAAGGGTCCTGGCGGACAATCTGTTCCGAATGACGCTGAGGGACGCGCACCCATGTGGAAGAAGAAATCTATATTTTGGGACCTACCCTATTGGAAAGACCTAGAGGTCCGCTCTGCAATCGACGTGATGCACGTGACGAAGAATATTTGCGTGAACCTGCTAGGCTTCTTGGACGTGTATGGGAAGACAAAATATACACCGGAGGCACAGGAGGACCAGCAACGTGTGCACGAAAAAGACGGCATGCATCCAAAGCAGTATGAAGGTCCTGCCAGCTATGCTCTTACCAAAGAAGAGAAGGAAATCTTCTTTGAATGCCTGCTCAGTATGAAGGTCCCGTCTGGCTTCTCGTCGAATATAAAGGGAATAATAAATATGGCAGAGAAAAAGTTCCAGAACCTAAAGTCTCATGACTGCCACGTGATTATGACGCAACTGCTTCCGGTTGCATTGAGGGGGCTTCTACCGGAAAACGTTCGATTAGCAATTGTGAAGCTATGTGCATTCCTCAATGCAATCTCTCAGAAGGTAATCGATCCAGAAATCCTACCAAGGTTAAAGTATGATTTGGTGCAATGTCTTGTCAGTTTTGAGCTGGTGTTCCCACCATCCTTCTTCAATATCATGACGCACGTCCTAGTTCATCTAGTCGACGAGATTGCCATTCTGGGTCCTGTATTTCTACACAATATGTTTCCCTTTGAGAGGTTCATGGGAGTCTTAAAGAAATATGTTCGTATCCGTGCTAGGCCAGAAGGAAGCATCTCCATGGGCCGGCAAACAGAGGAGGTCATTGGGTTTTGGGTTGACTTCATTCCTGACCTTAAGCCGATTGGTCTCCCTCAATCGCGGTATGAGGGGAGACTGACTGGAAAAGGCACGCTAGGAGCGGATTCAATAATATGTAGGGACGGGTATTCTTGGGCTCAAGCACACTACACAGTTCTATAGAATTCTACCTTGGTGACCCCGTATGTCAATGAACACAAGAATATTCTGCGCTCCAAACACCCGGAGCAGTGTGACGACTGGATTACATGTGAACACATCAGGACTTTCGGCAGTTGGTTGCAAACACATCTCATGGGTGACAACATTGTTGGAGATGAGCTGTACTCGTTGGCCAGGACACCATCTTCGACTGTATTGACTTACCAAGGGTACGAGATAAATGGGAATACATTTTACACGATCGCCCAAGATCAAAAGAGCACCAATCAAAACAGTGGTGTCCGCTTTGATGCAGCAACCAACAGGGGAAAGGACACATATTATGGTTACATAGTGGACATATGGGAACTTGACTATGGACATGATTTTAAGGTCCCTTTGTTTCGGTGCAAATGGGTCAATCGGTCAGGAGGCGGGGTACAGGTAGACCCACAGTATGGAATGACAACAGTGGATCTGAACAATCTTGGGTACACAGACGAACCATTCGTCCTAGCCAATGATGTGGCGCAGGTTTTCTATGTGAAGGACATGTCTACCAAACCGAGATCAAAAAGAAAAGATAAGGAAGCGAATACATCATACGATGAGCCAAAGCGCAACATAGTTGTTTCAGAGGAAAGAAACATCGTGGAAGTGGAGGACAAGACAGACATGTCTGCAGATTATGAAAAGTTTCATGAAATTCCTCCCTTCAAAGTGAAGGCTGACCCAAGCATCCTGTTAAACAACTAAGATTATCCATGGTTACGGCGCAATAAGCAAGGGACACACGCGAAGAAAAAGTGAAGACTTTCTCTCCACAACTATTCTGATGATGGCTTTGATCTAGAATATCACTGCAGTTACATGTCAACAAATGAAATCCCTTTTGTAATAGATGAGTTTTTGTCCGAAATCCTGATACTTCGAAAGGGATTGTCCAGTTTGTACACGAAGTGCATCCAGTTTTTGCCGTAACCCTCTCAACTTTTTAGCACATGCTATGTGGGTGAAATGATGATACCATGCCAAGTTTCAACATTTTCAGAGTTCATTTGTAGTGCTTTTCAATTTCAGGGTCTTAGCTCAAAACAAATCATTAAATGCATGAAAAATAGCAAATGAAGTCCGAAAAGGGTTGAAAACTGATGATGTGCCTTTGAATGGTGCATATTGAACACACAAAAAGTCGGGAGTTAAAATAAGTTATTAAAAATGAAATCCCTTTGTAATAGATGAGTTTTCGTTCGAAACCCTGATACTTCGAAAGAGATTGTCCATCACTGCAGGGACCCTCTTCTGGCTAGGAACAGGATTCAGAATCACAACTGATTCTCTTAGTCCTTTAAGGGATTTATCAAGAATGCCCCCATTATGGATGTGCACAAGTTGATCCAATTTTTTCTTCTGATCTCATCTACCCTTCTATATGTGACGTTGTCTAGTGTCAAAGGATTGAAGAAATACATGGCTTCATCATTAGCCGGAAGTAACAGGCGCATGATGGTACGAAGCTCTTCAAAGTTGTTTTGGAACGGAGTCCCGGATAGGATAATTAGCTTTTTGGTACGAAGTTCAGCAAGTTCAGCAAAGGCCTTCCGAAGTTGCTGAACTTCGTACCAAAAAGCTAATTATCCTATCCGGGACTCCGTTCCAAAACAACTTTGAAGAGCTTCGTACCATCATGCGCCTGTTACTTCCGGCTAATGATGAAGCCATGGATTTCTTCAATCTTTGACACTAGACAATGTGACATATAAAAGGGTAGATCAGGAAAAAAATGGACCATTTTCTGCACATCCAGAATGGCGCCATTTTGTTAAATCTTTTAAAGGTTAAGAGAATCTGTTATGATTCTGAATCCTGTTACTAGCCAGAAGAGGATCCTTCCAGTGATGGAGAAACATAGGGCAACAATTTAGATTCAGAATACAAGATATCTCTTACGTATATAACTTTGCTAAGTGTAGATGCTAATTTTGCTAAGTGTAGAGATGGATAGATGCTAAGTGTATAAGCTAATTTTGCTAAGTGTTTATTAAATTTGTTTTCATAATTAAGCATTTGTTCTCGACGTCGACGATGCTTGGCATGCATCCTAGTCGTCGACTCGCCGGAGGAGGCCTGCTTGATCAGAGGGGCCATGTCCGGGACTGGGCTCCGCCGGGCTGGGACTGGGAGGTGCTACCTTCCGGGGCGCGCAGCTTGGTGAGGAGGCAGCCCGTCGTCAACCCGGAGCTTCTTTGGTGGCGGTCGCGTGGGCCAGTGACGGTGCGGAGGCTTGAGTCCCCCGCGGAGGTGGTACGTCACCGTGTCAGGGAGGAGGACGAGCACGTCCGTCGCTACATGGTTGCGTTGGAGGCCAGGTCCGACAATACCTGGCAGGTTCTTCAGGGATCTCACTGGAGCTATGATCCTGTGATGGTTCCTTCTCTTTGGGTGTCCACCGCCCGCGCCGATACCCGTCGTTCGCTAGGGTTCTAGCTGTATTAGTGATGTTATATATATATGATACTATTAGAGATGTATTAGTGATAATAACTTGTGAACTTTGCATGATGTTTGCCACTAATCCATTGCTCATATGCATATGATTCCTTTTTCTGGTTATAGGTCTATGTTTGCCACTATCCATCTCTCATGGTTTGTATTTTGCCATGTTGTAATATTTGCAGAAACTATGGATCACAGAGACTTAGAAAAAGAAGAGGCATTGGAGAATATAATCCGCGCCGGAGAAAATCCAATGGAGGAGGACACCTTGTCGTTTCTCAACGACAACGATGGTGGAATGGAGGAGGAAGGAGATCATCACGGCTCCGATGATGGAAGAATGGAGGAGGAACAAGATCATGACGGCTCCGGTGATATGGAGAAGGGAGCCTTAACTAATGCAGAGTCCGGCGAGGTATATATATATATATATATATATATTAAGCCTCTACTGACTAGATGCATTAATTGTTTTGTATGTACATATATTAACGCTTCTTTTTCTTTTAGCCCTCCGGAACGAGCCAAACTTCGTCAACAAGGAGACGAGGCGCGAAGAAAAGGTTGGACAAGGAGGAAAGGTACAAGATCGACGTAATCTCTCCAGCTGGCGAACCGATTCTTCCCAAGCGGACCAAACACGCCTTTACATATCAGTGCGGAGTACTGGTTAGGGATAGCATCCCGATCACCATCGAGCAATGGAATAAGAAGAAGGACAACCCTTCAGTTACTTTTGTCCAGGATAGACAAAAAGAATATCTTTGGAGCGAGCTGCTGACAAATTTCATCCTACCGCCAGAGGAGGATCCGACAACCCCACCAGTTATAGAGCCAGAGGTCAAGGCGTACGCTCTAAAGAAGATGGCAGAATTGTTCAAGAACTGGAAGAAGAATTTGAACACACAGTTTGTCCAGCAAAACAAGACTCCAGATTTCACCGGTATATATGAGAAGATAAAAGATCAGTGGCCCGCATTTGTGGCCTACAAGAAATCCGAGAAGGCGCGGAAAACGTCACAGCAAAATAAGCTGAATGCTGCAAAGAAGCAGTATCACCATGTTACGGGGTCAGGTGGCTACAGCCAAGCCGAGCCTAAGTGGGAAAAAATGGAGAACGACCTACTTGCTAAAGGGGTCGAACCAGTGTCACGAAACTGGCCAGATCGGGTAAGGACTTGGGTATTCGGGAATGGGGGAGCTTTGGACCCAGAAACAGGGGAGGTTGTTTACGCGGATCCTAAACTTGCAATACCCATGAAAAAGATTGAGGAAGCAATCAAGGAAGTGGAGGAAGGGACGTTCCATCCCGACAGAGAGAATGACGTGCTGACAAAGGCCCTTGGGAATCCTGAACACCCTGGACGAACACGAGGCACACCAGGCTCCGTTCCGTGGGTGCATGGGTTTCACGACAGCAGAGACACTTATAGAAGCCGTGGGCGAAAGAAGAAAGAGGAAGCAAGCAAACTACAACAGATGGAACAAAGATTAGCGGCACTAGAGGCGGCATCAGTTAGCCAGCGAGCCCTCGGCCCACCATCTCAGCAGCACGATCCTTCATTGGAAGCTACCCCACCATCTCAGCGGAGAAGCAGCGTGGCTTCCACGGAGCACGTTCAGCCTGATATCATGGCTCGCCGCTACCCCGTGGATGGTATCACGGAGAATGAACATTGTGTGCTGTTGGCGGATTGCGGAAACCTGAGCTTGGAGGTGGCGAAAGGCTCTGTCCACCATCCTCGACCTGATGCAACTTTCCATTGCGCTCCGATTCCAGATGGCTATGCTGTTGTCATGGTGGATGAAATAACACCCGGATTTGGGAGCCTGCAGCTTGATCATCCTACAGGTGAAGGCGAGGGTTCTCTGGAAAATGCCTTAAGGACTACCTGTCTATGGAGAAAGTCACACATCAAGCTTCCTTACTTCACGCCGCCTCAGCATACTCATGAGCCGGAGGAGGCCCCTCATCAGCAGACTCAGCCGTCTCCGGCGCGTCTGCCGTCTCCGCCATCTCCGGGGCGTCAGCCGTCTCCGCTGCCTCAGTCGTCTCCGGCGTGTCAACGGACTGCGCCTCCTCCGCCGCGTCAGCCGTCTCCGCCGCTTCAGCAACAGCGGCGGAAGAGAGCCGCCGCCGCTCCGGCGGCTAGCAGTACAACAACAGGAGGGAAGAGGTTTCAATATGGTCCAAGCCTCAAGCCTCTTCCACAGAGACCATATGATAGGTCTGAAGAGGAAAGCAAGGCAATCTCAAAGGCCGAAGTGAAGGCCCATTTTGCACCGAAACGTCCACCTCCAAAGGAGAGAATTGATCCGGAAATAGCGAGGCGTACGCTGAAAAACCTTGAAAAACCACCGCCTAAGTTGCTATCGGACTATGACCGTGAGATTGTAAAGTCATTTGCAGATCCACATAAGCGGTCGGCAAGCAGCGGTAATGCATATCAAGGGAAAAAAACAATTATTCCCCAACTGGGCGAGCAGGAGAACCAATCGTGCCCCCCGCTCATGGTGTCTAGCGATATCCCTGATGTTCCGGAGGGGGTAGCGCCCGGTACTAATCCTGGTGATTACTTACCCGATCATATACCGTTACCCGAAATGGCTGATGTAGTAGCCTTTAAATTCGAGCACGGGAAGCCTCTCGTCAGACCTGAGGAGCCCCCGAATCTACCAACGAGGATGCGAGCATTTCATAAATGGTACTTGGAAGCCTGCGAGCGAGGGGAGAACTATATCACTGCAGGAGTTAAAGATGAGCATTTCTCCAATGGAAACGAGTCGGTTTACATTGAATTTTCAGAATTATTCCAGTTATACAATCTAAAAGATATCGACAAAACTATCATCACTTGCTATTGTTTGTAAGTATCATTTCTGTAATTAAGTCTCTAGCTCAGCTCGTTCAATATTGCATGTATATAATTATCCTCACCATATGTATATTATGTATATTATGCAGAAAGAAGATCCTCGAATGCAACAAAGGACCAATCCAAATCTATGACATTGGGTTCGTTAGCCCAAATATTGTTCATGAAGTTACTGTCAAACACAACAAAAAGGATGTAGAGGATTACTTGCTAAGGGCGTTTATCAAACAACAAAACAAAAGAGAAATACTACTTCCTTACAACTTCGAGTGAGTGTTATATACTGTCTTGTACATACACATCATTTTGTTTCGCTTACTCGATGTTAAGTGTAATTGATGAGCTACATGTGTGCAGCTTCCACTTTATTCTGCTCATCATACAGTTTGACCAAAGTCGAATACAAGTCATGGACTCGTTACGTAAAGACCTTTCGAAGTGGGCGCCCCTACAAAAAATTCTCCAGAAGTAATTTCAATCATTATCGCACTATATCGGCAACTATCGTTCATTTCCTGATATCAAGTAATTAATAACTCTTTAATTCATTTTGTTTGCCGGGCAGGGTTTGGACAAGGTTCACCGAGGCGGTTAGGGGTCCCTGGAAAAAGGAGCTGCGATATGAATTGCTCCCTGTAAGTAGTACTAGCTAGGTCCGCGCATCTCTTTGATTCTAGTTTCAATACCACTATCATGCTTGATTATTATTTTGATTGAACTCTATTCTCGTAAAGTGCCCTCATCAGGGATCCGGGAATAACTTCTGTGGATACTACGTCTGCGAGTTCATCCGCCAGAGGACCTGTGACAAGGACAGATTATTAGAAAAACTTGATGTACGTAAACAATATTCACAAATTTATTTTATTACCATCAACTGTGTTGAGTTTCATTCATATATATATATTGACCCCCTTCTTTAAATTAGATCGAACAGAAGAGGGATGGACTCCTACCAGAGTATCGCCTACGAGCAATTCAAGAGGAATTGGCGGGATTCCTCCTTGATCACGTCATAGCTAAAAATGGAGAATACCATGAAGAAATTAGGATGAATGTTGGTAATTAGATATTAGAGATCGTAAGAGATGTTATTCATTGTATATATGCATGAACGTGCACTAGACATAGTACGTAGCGTCGAATAGATATACGAAAACATGTTGTTCGACCAAGCACGGAGAAAGAGAGGTCATTTCTCTCTATATTAATTCATGACGATTTGTGTAATGGTTTCTTCATTGCTTTATGTAGTAGCAAACGTCGAGTTGAATAGTCTACAAAAAAAAAAAAGGGGAAACACAATATGAAACCCCTAAACCCCTAAACCCCTCCTTTAAAAAAAAACAAAAAAAACAAAAACCACAGCGCCTCGAGCTACTGACGCGTGGCAGTCTTTTAGTCCCGGTTGGTGTTACCAACCGGGACTAAAGTTCCTCCTGCCTGGGCGCCTCGAGCTGCTGACGCGTGGCAGTCTTTTAGTCCCGGTTGGTGTTACCAACCGGGACTAAAGGGTCCTCCAGCCCCCGCCCAGCCAGCGGCCACGTGGAGGGCCTTTAGTCCCGGTTTGTAACAGAACCGGGACTAAAGGGGGAGGGGCCTTTAGTCCCGATTGATTTCTCCCGGTTCCAGAACCGGGACTAAAGGCCCTCTGAAACCGGGACTGAAGCCCTGTTTTCTACTAGTGTAGCGCAGTAGCATGCCTGCTACAGTGCTACTAGCAGGCTAGCCACGTCTGCACACAATTACTAGCACTGTATTCTCAAATCCTAGAAAATGACCTACGTACGGGTAGTGCGTCACATTAATCTTATCAATTTTGATTAGAGAAAAGTACATGCCTGATAAGAGTAGCAGTACTATACTAGCACGAATTGCATATTTGCATTTGGTTTGACAGGAACCAAAACCAGAAATCCAAAAGAAAACAAATCATATCATGAATGGATCAGCTCAAGAAGAACAAACCTAGTTTCAGAATTGGGGATGAGGGATGAGGCTAACGAGCAGGGGAGCCACCAGCTTCCAGCGACGTAAGTAGCCAGGCCGGCCGTCGGCGGCGGCGGCGGCGGACTCTGCGGAGCAACGGAGGGCGATTGTGGCAGTAGGGGGCGGCGGAGCCGACGGTTCGTTTGCTTTTGTACAACTAATTTCCAACAAGAGTCGACGCAGCGACGTCTCGCCTTCCATTTAATCGCTAGACTTTTTCCATTTAATGAAAAAAATCGCTCCTGCACGCGAGGACTGCCTTCGCTGCGTTTCTTTTTTCTGGGCTTTTGCAACCGAGTGGGGGCACCAGGCCTGGGCCGACTGGGGGCCTTGCTGAGCTAGTACTGGACTTATAAAGGGAGGATCAAAAATTGAGTGGGGTCCTGGGCCCCCACTTACCTGAACGTGCGTCCGCCCCTGCCTCTTCTGCCGCTTCGGCTCCGGGCAGACTGAAAATGGCCCATCTCATTACAATTGAAACACCAAACCTTTTGTGATGTCAAACTTGCGGTGCTTATTCTGCTTCCTGGCGTCCTTGCTCTCGCCGCGCCTAGCTTGTCCACGGTCACCGCGGCCACCGCCGCGACCTCGACCACCTCCACGTCCACGACCAGCGTTACTGCTGCCGGCTCCCGGTGACCCCTTTTTGCCCTTCATCAGCTGCTCGAGGGCCTGCATCATCAGCATCAGCTGGTCCTCCTTCCCACCGGAGTGACGGCACCGCCCACGTTGGCTCTCTTGAAACGCGGTGAGCCGACCAACTGCTTCCGACACGGTCATGGTAGTGAGGTCACCCCACTGCTCGATGGTTTCACGATGTCCCCAAATCGGCTCGGGGCGGTATTGAAGAGGACCTCAATGATCGACACCGTCTCGCCCAGCGACCGGATTTCTCCGACGAGTGTCATCAATTTCTGCGCACGGACTCACCGTCATCCATCTCCATGCGGTCGAGCGGCTGCTTTAACTGCTTGACCCGCGCCTTCTTGACGCGGTCCTCGCCGACGCGCATGCGCCAGATCGCCTCCCAGGCCTCGTGGGCGGTAGTGCATTTAGCCACCGCCATCATCACCGAGTCGGGAACAGACTGAGACAGGGCAGCGAATGCTTCGTCATCTCTGCTCTGATCAATCTCGCCCGTGCCCTCGACCGTTGGCCACACACCGAACGGACGCAGGAGCACCTTCATCTTCACCGCCCACAGACCATAGTTCGAGTCCGTGAGCATGGGGTACTGGATCGGGATGCCGCCGGTCCTCGTCGGCATGCGCGGCACGATCACCGTGTCCTCATCACCAGCCCTCTTCGACGGCGGCGTGTACTTTCCGCCGCTGCCGCTTGACTGGTTCTTCTTCGGCGACTCGTCACCCATCGCCGTTCACCGCCACCACAGCTCCTCCGATCACCGCCGCCGTGCTCCGTCTCCATGAACCCTAGCTCTGGTGCCAAATGTTGGGACTGAACCCAGGATCACACACGAGCACGCGAGGTGGAAGAACACAACGAACAAGACTCTGAAACACAGTGAAACAGGGGAGTTTTTGCGACGCGCACTTCTTGTGTCTTTTCAGTTTTCTCCTTTTATTCAGTTGCATAACAAACTAGCTGCCCACGATCCGTGAATCCCGCGCCATCCCTGATCGTAGCCAACGACTTACAGGAAATTAAACACTACGACATATTCTTCCGCAGCACGAACAAAATATGCTTCTGGCTATTATTCAGAAAACTGTAACTGAAGTCTGAAACTACCTGACAATGTTCAGTGCAGCAAGGTTAACATCAACACGAGCATGGCACGGTAGAGCCCGAGTGCGCCGGCGGCGTGGGCGGGGCCGGGCCAGGAGTAGGCGGATGAGCGCATTGTAGGCGCGCGTCCAGGTCCGGAATTCGGTCCAACAGGTGGCGGGCGAGGGAGCGGGCGATGTGGTGCTCGAGCTGCTGCTGCTGAAGGTGGCATGCGTCTGAGTCGGAGGGAGGCGCGGCGGTGGAGAGGAGGCGCGGCAGCCATTCAAGTCGAGCTGGGAAGTGGAGGCCGAAGCCGAGGCCGCATCGCGCATGGTTTCTCTTCTCTTCTTTGGAACCCAAGTCGACCAGGGAAGAGCCCTTTCTTTTCTCAATAGACGAAAGAAAGTCTTCTCTCTTCCCTGCTTGGGCCTCTTAACTTAGTGTCTGCCTTTCTTTGCACAGTCAAGGATGACGGATGGGTCAAGCCTTCTTTTAACCAATTTTTTTTCTCTATAAAAATGCGGGGGTTACTTTTAACTAGATTCACAAAGTCACAACGGATGCATTTATTTATACAATAAATAAAATGGTTTCAGTGCTGTTTTTCCTTTCGGTTTTGGGAAGGTTCGCGAAGATGACACTGGTTTTTTCTGTCTTTCTAGCAGTTTTCTTCCGTGTTTTTTTAGATCCTTTAATTCGTGAACATTTTCTGAAATTCAGAAACATATTTAAAGTTTTGGAACAGTTTCTAAATTCTTGAATACTTTTCTATTTTTTTTACATTTATAACAAAGCAGGAGCATATCCTTAAACCCGTTAACATTTTTAATTTTTTTGAATATTTTTTAAAATTCCATGTTTAAAAAAAATATCAACACCATTCCATGTCAAATAAGAATTGAAAAACAAAGCGCATAGTTGATCCATGGAATTTTTATCCTATGAAATTAGCATCTCAAGACGTACATATGTTCCAGGCTTAGGGCATGTTCGGTAGGGCTCCAGCTCCTGGCTCCTCTAACTTAGTCTGGAGCTGAGCCGAACAGGGCAACTCCTGGAGTTGAGAATGAGAAGCTAGCAGCTGGATGCAGTGTATTTTCGAAGGAGTTGAGGACATGAGTATTTGCATCTCCTAGAAACCGAAGGAGCTGGAGTTGGCAGTTTTTACGCCTGGCTGTCACCGCTAAGTGACTTGATCGAACCGGTACGAGGAAACAACCACGAGCGAACAAGGAAATAGCCACGAGCGCCTCTTTCACATTCACCCACCCGACCGGGCTTATAGCACATCAGCCCACTCCAAACCTTCAGCCGAATTGGCTACATGGGCTATAGGATGGGAGCAGGTACGATCAAGAAGCTGACTTGAACTTGTGTCCATAACCCTTAGCGACAAGTCAAACTTTATGGATCTGAACATTTTCATCCACATCGGTTTTCTTCTTGAAGACTCATTTGCACCCAATGGCAATGACGTCGAGTGGAGTATCAACCAAGTCCCAGACATGACTGTGATCCATGAACTTCATTGAGCTGAACTGTCCTCCCACTGACTCCCAGATTGAGAAACTCTTTCTCAAGAAAAAACCCTGTTCCGAGCAACAAACACTTTGTTCTCTTCCCGGTTGTAGAAGCTATATTCCAAGGTTTCTCTCGGATATCCCAAGGTTTTCCTCTTTTGCCATGGAATGATATTTGTGATACACTGTCAAAAGCTAAGAGTGGCAAAAGTGAGATGTCAAATTCTAGAGTGACATAAGCAAAGTGGGCAAAAACTAGAGCGGCAAAAACAAAATTGTCCCTTTTTGGTGCCTTTTTAACACATCTTTTTTGTATTTGGATTCTTTCTCTCCCCCTCTTCTGGATCTCTTTTATTTTCTCTCAAGGTAGATATCGGTTCTAAATCCGGTATATCTCGTAGTAGGGGTCCTAAGCTAGGCGTCTTGGAGCGATGGTAACATGGATACAGGATTTTACCCAGTTTCGGGCTCTCTCGAAGAGATAATACCCTACGTCCTGCTTTTGATTGTATTCATATGAGGTGTAGTACAGAGTACATGTATCTACCACGAGATTGTTCTAATGAATATGAGTTGATCTATTGACTAGCCTGGCCTCGGTTTATATAATGTACCGGAGGCCTAGGGTTTAGGAGAGTCCTCGTCTTGGGCGCCAAGTATTGTGGAATCTTCCTTGTATTCGTCATGGACTGCCCGAAATGGCCCATGAGTGAACCGCCATGGGGGTCCTCGACCCGACCCACTGGTCAGGAGATGACGTGGTGAGTACCCCCTAGTCCAGGACACCGTCAATAGCCCCCTGAACCGGTCTTCAAGTTGGGGACACTCCTCGGTTCTTCCGAACTGTTCTTCGTCTTCGGTCGTCGGTCTTGAAAACTGGTTCAACAATTCTTCCCATCTCCGATCTTAAGGATCGCCGAGGTGTATCCGAGGAGTTCATACGTCGGGTATCCGAGGAGTCCCTTTAGGTTCTCGGCCTTTATCAATGCCTTATTATTTTTTACACCACACCTCGGGTTCGAAGTGTTTCCAGCGCGGCGGTGTCCTCTTTACTTCCGAGCTCCAGCGCCGGACTGCATCCGAGGTGTCCTCAGCCGAGCTCCAATGCCGGACTACATCCGAGGTGTCTTTTTGCAGCCGAGCTCTAACGCCGATCCGCATCCGAGGTGTCATAGATTACCTCGACCTTGAAAAAATTGAAGGAGGTTATCCGAGCTTAACGCCGAAAAGGTTCTCTATGTAGCTAGCCACTCGCGGCCGAGCTTTTATGCCGGACTGCTTTCGAGGTACATTTTTGTAGCCGAACTCCAATGCCGGTCTGTATCCGAGGTGTCATATATTTCCTCAGTCTTAAAAAGTTTAAAGGAGTTCAGTCGAGCTTAATGCCGGAAACGTCCTCTAGGGAGCCAGCCACTTGTATCCGAGCTTCATGCCGGACTGCTTCCGAAGTGGTGCACCACCTCGGGCTTGGGCTGATTTTTTGCGGATATATTTTCGATTGGTGCAATTTATTCTCTGCCGAGATATATAGCCAGTAGCCCTTAAGGTGTGTGTCGGCCTAAAATCCGAGATGCACCTGAAGGAAAACCTGAAACCGCTGATCCCAGTAGCCCATGAGACTCAGGTTGATTCGCGAAATCGGCCTGAGGATCAACTCCTAGCTCGGCAGCATACGTAGGAAGAGAAACACGGTGTGCAGTAGCCCCCGAGACTCAGGTTGGGTGCAGCCGACCAACCTGAGGATCGTAATCTCCTCGGAAACTGTTTTGCACTTTTTTTATTGTCTGCATTGAATAGGCAATGCAGTAGCCCCCGAGACACTGGTCGGGTGGCAACACCAGATCAGGGGATCGATGTAACCAGTTGATGGCTTTTACGTGAGAAGCGCGAAGCCCGGTAGCCCTCGAGCCATAAATTGGGCAAGGGTGGCCGGATTAAGGATCGATATCCGGGGTAAATTGACTTTAGTCATAATTTATGTGTAATGATTCTATGTATCCAAGTACTTTACATCATTAATGCTCAGATCCGTATTGTACAAAACTTTGTTGACCGACCATCGGCTTCAACCTTCTCGGCCAGTAGCCGAGGAGTGTTTGTCCTACTTTATAAAGCCTTTATAAGGGCAAAGATTTACGGCAAACAAGGCAATCCGGCCATATGGTTTTATAAACAAAGGTACACGGAGAAATATGTTATATTACTATTTAACGTAAGAAATATCTTCTGGGAAAAATAGTTCCTTTATAAGTCCCTTTTCCCAGGAGTCGCTGCTTTGATTGAGCACACCCACGCCGATGGAGAAAGCACACCCACACCGACTGTACTACATCGGTGAGACGTCGGCAGGAGCAGTTTCGGGAGGTGCAGGCCGACGCCGCCTACAACCACCAGCTCCTCCAGGAGCACCAGCAGGCGGAGGAGCAGCTCGCCGCCGGCAGGGCGATCGCGCCGGAAGTGGACCTACAAGGAGTTCGACGAGGCGGTGAACGAGGTGTGGGGCAAGACCGACGACGAGGCGGAGAACATCGCCGGCTCCGCCAAGGCCGCGCCCTGCCGCCACGACCACTAAGCCGGCACGTCCGCGGGCGCCGCCGGCAACGAGGAAGAGTGGAGCCCGGTAGGTCGTTGCCGCTCGGGTCCCGAGAAGGCCACCGCTCCTCCCCTCTCGTTGAAGCCACGCTTAGTGGGCTCAACATCGGCAGCCGATTAGCCGCTTGACGGCGACGTGGAGGCGGACATCTTCACTTCCCGGGTCTCCGGAGGTGGAGATTACGGAGGCGGAGCTGGAGAGCGCCGAGGCGGAACTGGAGAAGGCGAAGCTTCAGTTCTCGGGGCTCATGACCAGACACGGGGAACGGGCGCCGGCGATCATAGATTATGTGTATTAATTATACCTCCAGAGCCAGACGAGCACCGCTTATGTAAATGTAATTAAATCCGGCATGTTTTGATGAAATCTGGCCGTGTTTGAACGAATTTCGTCCGATTAGTTCGCATTGTTATTGAAATGTATACGAGCAGCGTTGGATGGTGTCCTCCCGTATCCGTGCCCGCGGACTGGTCCCCTGTCCGCGAACGGATGCCCTTAGCAAACACCATCTAGTATGCACATCTCCCACAGGTTCTACGATCATCTAGTAACCTTCTCTTTACTCTAGTTCAGTTTAGATAGATACTTTTCCGAAAAAAATATCAGATCCATCGATCTATACCCGAAAAGGAAAAGGGAAATCTGTGTTCAATTTGTGTGTTTTCCCATCTCATGACTTTCTTCATTCCATCTAGTATGTACGAAGGTTGTGCAATAATTGTCTGCCATGAAGGCTTTGCATCTCCATTGGTTGCGGCAGATCAATGCTGTAGAAATTAGTTGGGACAGAGTTGTGCAATAATTGCCTGACATGAAGTCTTTGCATCTCCATTGGTTGAGACAGATCATATACTACTGTAGTACTCATCAAAGCAGATTAAGGACATGGGTGTGACGCTGGACCGACTGTACTAGTACATCGGTGAGACATCAACCAATGGAGATGCCTCAGACTGACTGCACATGGCATAGGAGTCGCTGCTTTGATTCAGCTGATGGAGATTGGAGAAAGCACACCCACACCCACACCGACGGCTGGCGAAGAAAACACAATGAATTGATGACTAACGAGCCAGCCACGGATCTGTGACCTGGCTTTGGACCAGTACGCCTATCATCCATTCTCACTCCTTCGCACCCAGCCGTAAAGCCACCGCCGTTGCTTTTTTTCTTAGAGCATCTACAGCTGAACCCTCGAACGTCTCCTGTACGTCCGGACGGGACGGGCCAGTCGCAAAATCATGATCCAGACGAGCTTCTTAAACTGGCCTTATACGTCCGACTGACCGGCACCCTACATATGCAGCTCATATCTGGGGCGGATATGAAAAGGCCCGGACGTGTCTGATGAGTCTGCCACGTCGGACCAGACAGACCGGACCCATCATAAACTGTGTGCTTCCATCATGCTTTAACTTTAACTGTAACCGGTCGCTAGCCAGCTTTCTGCTTCAACCTCCTCGGCTATAAGGCGAACAAGGAGTGCTTCAAAGGCCAGTCTTAGCCGAACTAGTGGAAACTAACAGGCAAACAAAAAAGTCAGGCAACCCGACTATTAGCCAAAGACACATGTCGAAGACCATAGCAAAGGGAAGGTAGCAAAACGCCGAAGGAAGAAAACACATAGGCCGACTAATGGCACAGGTTAAGTAATGGTTTTAATAGCCCTAAGTCATGCTTGGTGGATCAAGTCGAACACGCAGGCAAAATCCTGACTGGGTAAATACGGACTGGCGTGGTCAGCGTTAGCTCGAAGAAGCGATGTCGCGGTGATGCCGGCACAGGTTGAAATCTGTGGAGCAACGAGGTCGGCCCGTCGGCATACCTGTGCGATGAGGAAGAGCACCTCAGAATAGGCTTACATTTTGCAGGCATGTGCTTGAGAACATAACACACAACCTCATACAAATCTCCTCAATCGAAGGTCTTTTGATAGCCCGTTCATGAAGAAAGATGAACTCGGGTCGTATTTGTTTTCGCATAGAAAACAGATTCGCAAATTGATGCATTCTTGGACGTTTCCCGGAGTTTGAACCGTCGGATCGACCTCAAATTTTGAGGGGTTGCAGACACGACAATTCGGCACAATCTGAACGTTGGATCTTCCAAAGGGGGTCGGAGTTGACCGCTAGTATTCTTCTTTCAATGTCGCACGGATGTCCGTCCAGATCCGACAGTGCTCGGTATTTTGGAGATCGTCAGAGATCCCACCGTTGGATCGCGATGAAGTTTTACAGGCTTGTTGTAGACTCAATTTCGCACAATCCACCAAAGGGATCGGCAAAACGATGCTCAAGGAGACCAGGCCGACACAAACGAATCCATCGTTCATATTTTTCTACACGGTCGTGCGAGAGCAATGTTAATGTTGAGCTCCTGAGCTCCATGGACGATTTTTTCCATGATCCGGGTTGAGATTGAAGTTGATGTGGATGAAAATGCACGTCCGATCTTTGGTGATCCGACCTGACTGATGTGGTCGGTCGAATTAGCGATAAAAGTGGCGACACCGAAGACGAAGATCCGTTCCGGCGCGTATATCGTACCAGAACCGATCTGAATTCTCATCGAGCCGCGACGTTCACCTAGCAGCACCTGCATGGGCTACCACTCTGTAGGGTATCCTAAGCTAGGCTACTGAGCACGATGGTAATAAGGACACATGATTTTACCCAGATTCGGGCTCTCCAAAGGAGATAATATCCTACGTTCTGCTTGTGCTTTACTGCGTTGGAGTTTATCGAGAGTACAAAGTACCCAGATGGCGGCGGAGAGTACGTCGTTGGAGTCGGCGAGAAGCATCCGTGATTCGCTCACATTTTCTTGGAGCTCGACGGCATCACACAACACCGTCATGAGCCTGGATATGAGATTAGTATTGCCCGGGATAGTGTGAAGTCTATCCACAAGGACCGCACCACCCTAAAAACTGTTCCCACGCGAAGCAGTTGCCGCGCATTCATGTCGGTCAGGCCGCTCCAGAGCAAATGTGACTCCACGACATTGATGGCAGTCAGAGCGACGCGATCGGACGAGCAGGCGGTGCCGCTTCAATGACAATGCGGCGACCGAGAAGCCTACTCCGGCCGGCGCGCTACATTGAAGCTGGTTTCCCGCCCGTTCGCCTGGACACAACTATTTAAGCACTGATCTGGCACCGTCCACACCACACCTCACATCCTCTCTTCACTGCTCACCGCCAATCTGCTCCTCTCCGTCTCCGCTCACCGCCATCGACAATGCTGAAGTCTTGGTTCTCCGCGCCGGCAGGTGGTGGCTCCGGATCTTCTTTCGGATCCGAACCGTGGCGCCGTCGCCATTGCTCTCCGGGGCCATCGTCCTCTACAACACAAGAGGAAGCCGAGCGGCTCCTCCGTGATCTCCAGGTGGCAGCCGCGCCCTTCCGTCGCTGGAAGGACCACTCCGACGATGACGACGATAACGATGGCATGAAGACAATGGAGGTGCCGCCGGCCAGCCCGTCCAGACATACGAGATCACCGTCCCTACAAATTAGTTTAGGTTTTTTAGTTTTAGTTGAACGCACTCGTCCGGTTTATGTAAATTATGTTGAAATTTATGTGCGTTTGCATGAATTCCATGGTATTTCCATGAATTATGTCTGAATTTGTTTGTATTGTGGACGGAGGTTTGGGACAAGCAATGGATGGCTGGCTCCCGTATCATTGTCTGTGAATGTGTCTGGACCCGGCGTGTTTCACAGTTTACACGCAGACGCAGGTGGTAGGGGCCGAGCATTCATGCCCGGGCCGCCGATGTCGTACCCATTGTCGCCCAGATCGGATCGGGATCTCTCTATATATAGAGACCCCTTCTTCCTTTCCAAAGCACACCAACGCCTCCGAGCAGCTCTCCCACCTCAACTCTTTTCATCATCATGTCCGACTTGCTTGCATTCGCACCCATCTTCCAAAAAAGCAAAAACAAAATGTATATGTTTATGTATAGTTAGCCATGGCGTAGTTAGCAATTATCTCTACTAGCTAGTTAACCAAAAACACACAAAAAAAGTAGTTAGCCATAGCTGTAATGGAGGGCGGCGCCATCAGCTGGGCACAATGGGTGGTGGGGAAGGCGCTGAGCCCGCTGTCCGACGGCCTGGTGGAGGTGTTGACACCAGATTTTGGCATGGTCAAAATCATAATTAAGAAGGCCTCAAATGGAAAAGTGCTCAAAGTGAGAGTTCCGTATCGTCGAAAGGAGAAACTTTGATATTTGGGCCATAGCCATTCCATCTCATCTCTAAGGCGGAAATTGTGTTCGAAGTACTGAGATTTTCTATCCAGAACACTATTCGGCTGATTAAGCCCCCAAGACGACCTCATATGAGAAAATGATCTACACAGATTGTCTTCGTCTCGTCGAATCGGTCGATTTTGATATAAAAATCGTCTCAATCCGAGTTCGTATGCAAAAGTTACGGCCGTTACAAGATTGCTGATACAGCAGAGAACGGTACTACCGCTCCAATAAGAGGTACTACCGCTCCTACTACCGCGTCTATTACCGCTTACGAAAAAGTTTCTGGCATCCCGAGACCCTAAGCGGTACTAGAGCGGTACTACCGCCCAGAACGGTACTACCGTGCCCAGAACGGTACTACCGCTTGCCTATAGCCGCACAGACTCGGGCAGATCGAAAAAGTCCGAGTTTGGCTGCGTTTTTTGACCCTTTGGAAGGAAATCTGGGTCCGTGTCCTGTACGGGAAGTCCAACCCCCTCTTAAATAGAAGAGGTGATGGCCGATTAGAACACACAATCGAACAAACACATCTACATCTTTTACCCTACTTTTATCCCTCTCCCTCGTATCTTTCTTCTCGTTCTTCGTTCGTTCTTCTTATTGCAGGACGGCGAACCTCGAGGCCCTAGGGGCAAGCAAATCGACCTAGGGCAGCCCATCGTCCATCCGTGACTCCTGACGGGTTCCATCCCGGAGAAGCGGTGCGTCGGGTTTCAAAAGCGCCCGCCGGATTGCTTGCGTACCGCGCTTCCGGACGGGCCTCCTTCGACGTGAGCTGCGGTGCATCACCCCCGACGTCGAGGGTACGCGTGACGCGTTCGTGTGTCAACACACTTTTTGGCGACTCCGTTGGGGACGAAGCTTTGAACGGTCTCCGGCCCGTTCTTGCTACGAAGAGATCGTCATCTAGGGTTTGCAATCTACAAAGGTAATATGAATACCCAATTCACTTATGTAGATGCAAATAATGCATATGTTGTTGCTAGATCGTTTAATGACCATAATGTATCGGCTAGCCCTAGTTTTATGAATCATGCATCTAATTATGTGCAACAGCCGATTCAAAATAATCTCCATACTTCAACTTCATATAATTTTAGCAACATGCAACCACTAGTACAAAATAGGGCATCGGTCCACCCCTGAGAAGCCCATTAGTCCCGGTTCACTCACGAACCGGGACCCATGGGGGCATCGGTCCCGGTTCGTGAGGCCAGGGCGCCGGCCGGGCCTCGTGGGGCATTGGTCCCGGTTCGTCTGACCCCTTCTGTCCCGGTTCTAGACACGAACCGGGACCAATGCGCCTCGCTCCTGGCCCACAACCATTGGTCCCGGTTTGTGGCTGGAACCGGGACTAAAGGTGACCCCTTTTGTCCCGGTTCCAGCCACGAACCAGGACCAATGCGCCTCGCTCCTGGCCCACAACCATTGGTCCCAGTTTGTGGCTGGAACCGGGACCAATGGTTGGCCTATATATAGCCCCCGCCCGCGAGCAGAGCAATGCATTGCTCTGTTTTTTTGCCCGGCCGTGGGAGAGCTTTTGTGGTGCTCTAGCTCACCTCCTATGCACATGAGGTGTTCGATGAAATGCCCGAGCCACACTTAAGCTTTCTCCTCTCGAAGCTCCTTGTCCAAGCTCCATTTTCCTCAAGATTTGTCTAGGTTTGGCGGTCCGTCCTGTCCCGTCCCTGTCCTCACCGCCGTCGATCGCCCGCGCCCATCTCGGCGCTGGCAACACCGTGGTTAGCCTCTTCTTCTTATCTTCTTTCTAAAAGAAAAAAGTTCTTATTTGTGTGTTTTAATTAGATGCTCTAGAGAGTTATATGTTGTTCAATAATAAGAACTATATAACGCACGCAGATGAACCGGCAATGGATGTACGGTGACCGACGCACCTCCGAGTATATTAAGGGCCTGCATAATTTTCTCGAAGCGGCTGAGGCAAACAAGCAGAATGGTTTTATGCATTGTCCATGTACTGTCTGTGAGAATACGAAGGCTTTCTCCAACTCTAAAACCCTTCACTTCCACCTGCTTGAGAAGGGTTTTATGCCACACTATAATGTTTGGACCAAGCACGGAGAAAGAGGGGTTATGATGGAAGACAACGAAGAAGAAGAGGATGATGACAACTACCCGCCCCCTGAATACGGTGATGCTGCAATGGGGGAAGCTGAAGATCAAGAGGAACCAGACGATGTGCCCGATGATGATCTTCGCCGGGTCATTGTTGATGCACAGAGAGAATGCGAAAGTGAAAGGGAGAAGTTGAAGTTCGATCGCATGTTAGAGGATCACAAAAAAGGGTTGTACCCAAATTGCGAAGATGACAACAGAAAGCTCGGTACCACACTGGAATTGCTGCAATGGAAGGCAGACAATGGTGTATCTGACAAGGGATTTAGTTCGCTGCTGAAAATAATGAAGAAGAAGCTTCCAAAGGATAACGAATTGCCCGGCAGTACGTACGAAGCAAAGAAGGTTCTATGCCCTCTAGGATTGGAGGTGCAGAAGATACATGCATGCCCTAATGACTGCATCCTCTACCGCGGTGAGTACGAGGATTTGAACGCATGCCCGGTATGCGGTGCATTGCGGTATAAGATCAGACGAGATGACCCTGGTGATGTTGAGGGCGAGCGCCCCAGGAAGAGGGTTCCTGCCAAGGTGATGTGGTATGCTCCTATAATACCACGGCTGAAACGTCTGTTCAGAAACAAAGAGCATGCCAAGTTGATGCGATGGCACAAAGAAGACCGTAAGAAAGACGGGAAGTTGAGAGCACCCGCTGACGGGTCGCAGTGGAGAAAAATCGAGAGAAGGTGGGGGGACTTTGCAGGTGACGCAAGGAACGTATGGTTTGGTTTAAGTGCAGATGGCATTAATCCTTTTGGGGAGCAGAGTAGCAATCATAGCACCTGGCCCGTGACTCTATGTATCTATAACCTTCCTCCTTGGTTGTGCATGAAGCGGAAGTTCATTATGATGCCAGTGCTCATCCAAGGCCCTAAGCAACCCGGCAATGACATTGATGTGTACCTAAGGCCATTAGTTGAAGAACTTTTCGGCTGTGGAATGGAGAAGGTGTACGTGTGTGGGATGAGCACAAACAGGAGGAATTTGACCTACATGCGTTGCTGTTTGTAACCATCAACGATTGGCCTGCTTTCAGTAACCTTTCAGGACAGACAAACAAGGGATACCACGCATGCACACACTGTTTAGATGACACCGACAGTATATATTTGGACAAATGCAGGAAGAATGTGTACCTGGGGCATCGTCGATTTCTTTCGACCAACCATCAATGTCGAAAGAAAGGAAAGCATTTCAAAGGTGAGGCAGATCACCGGAAGAAGCCCGCCCTCCGTACTGGTGATCACATACTTGATATGGTCAATGATTTACAAGTAATCTTTGGAAAGGGTCCTGGCGGACTATCTGTTCCGACTGACGATGCGGGACGCGCACCCATGTGGAAGAAGAAATCTATATTTTGGGACCTACCCTATTGGAAAGACCTAGAGGTCCGCTCTGTAATCGACGTGATGCACGTGACGAAGAATCTTTGCGTGAACCTGCTAGGCTTCTTGGGAGTGTATGGGAAGACAAAAGATACACCGGAGGCACGGGAGGAACAGCAACGCGTGCATGAAAAAGACGGCATGCATCCAAAGCAGTATGAAGGTCCTGCCAGCTACGCTCTTACCAAAGAAGAGAAGGAAATCTTCTTTGAATGCCTGCTCAGTATGAAGGTCCCGTCTGGCTTCTCGTCGAATATAAAGGGAATAATAAATATGGCAGAGAAAAAGTTCCAGAACCTAAAGTCTCATGACTGCCACGTGATTATGACGCAACTGCTTCCGGTTGCATTGAGGGGGCTTCTACCGGAAAACGTTCGATTAGCCATTGTGAAGCTATGTGCATTCCTCAATGCAATCTCTCAGAAGGTGATCGATCCAGAAATCCTATCAAGGTTAAGGAGTGATTTGGTGCAATGTCTTGTTAGTTTCGAGCTGGTGTTCCCACCATCTTTCTTCAATATCATGACGCACGTCCTAGTTCATCTAGTCGACGAGATTGTCGTTCTGGGCCCTGTATTTCTATACAATATGTTCCCCTTTGAGAGGTTCATGGGAGTCTTAAAGAAATATGTTCGTAACCGCGCTAGGCCAGAAGCAAGCATCTCCATGGGCCATCAAACAGAGGATGTCATTGGGTTTTGTGTTGACTTCATTCCTGACCTTAAGAAGATTGGTCTCCCTCAATCGCGGTATGAGGGGAGACTGACTGGAAAAGGCACGCTAGGAGCGGACTCAATAATATGTAGGGACGGGCATTCTCGGTCTCAAGCACACTACACAGTTCTACAGAATTCTACCTTGGTGACCCCGTATGTCGATGAACACAAGAATATTCTACGCTCCAAACACCCAGAGTAGTGTGACGACTGGATTACATATGAACACATCAGGACTTTCGGCAGTTGGTTGCAAACACGTCTCATGGGTGACAACACTGTTTCTGATGAGCTGTACTCGTTGGCCAGGGGACCATCTTCGACTGTATTGACTTACAAAGGGTACGAGATAAATGGGAATACATTTTACACGATCGCCCAAGATCAAAAGAGCACCAACCAAAACAGCGGTGTCCGCTTTGATGCAGCAACCAAGAGGGGAAAGGACACATATTATGGTTACATAGTGGACATATGGGAACTTGACTATGGACATGATTTCAAGGTCCCTTTGTTTTAGTGCAAATGGGTCAATCTGTCAGGAGGCGGGGTACAGGTAGACCCACAGTACGGAATGACAACAGTGGATCTCAACAATCTTGGGTACACAGACGAACCATTCGTCCTAGCCAATGATGTGGCGCAGGTTTTCTATGTGAAGGACATGTCTACCAAAACGAGAAAAAGAAAAGATAAGGAAGCGAATACATCATACGATCAGCCAAAGCGCCACATAGTTCTTTCAGGAAAAAGAGACATCGTGGGATTGGACGGCAAGGCAGACATGTCTGAATATTATGAAAAGTTTCATGAAATTCCTCCCTTCAAAGTCAAGGCTGACCCAAGCACCCTGTTAAACGATGAAGATTATCCATGGTTACGGCGCAATAAGCAAAGGACACAAGCGAAGAAAAAGTGAAGACTTTCTCTCCACAACTATATCATTGCAGTTACATGTGAAGAAATTAAATGCCTTTTGTAACAGATGAGTTTTCGTCCGAAACCCTGATACTTCGAAAGAGATTGTCCGTTTTGTACACGAAGTGCATCCAGTTTTTGCCGTAACCCTCTCAACTTTTTAGCACATGCTATGTGGGTGAAATGATGATACCATGCCAACTTTCAACCTGTTCAGAGTTCATTTGTAGTGCTTTTCAATTTCAGGGTCATTTAGCTTAAAAAAATCAGTAAATGCATGAAAAATAGGAAATGAAGTCAGAAAGGGTTGAAAATTGATGATGTGGCTTTGAATGGTGCATTTTGAACACACAAAAAGTGTGGAGTTCAAATAAGTTCAAAAAAATGAAATCCCTTTGTAACAGATGAGTTTTCGTCTGAAACCCTGATACTTCGAAAGAGATTGTCCATTTTGTACATGAAGTGCATCCAGTTTTTGCCGTAACCCTCTCAACTTTTTAGAACATGCTATGTGGGTGTAATGATGATACCATGCCAACTTTCAACCTTTTCAGAGTTCATTTGAAGTGCTTTTCAATTTCAGGGTCATTTAGCTCAAAGAATGAACTAATAGCAAAAAGAATGAACTAGAAAACCTTTATGAAACTCTAATAGCAAAAATAATGAACTAAAAATAATTAATTAAAAAATTCTGTTATGATCAACTAAAATAAAACTATAATATTCTTCAATAGCAAAAAGAATCAACTAAAAAGCTTTTATAAAACTCTAATAGCAAAAGGAATCAACTAAAAGTATTTTATAAACCTCTAGTATTTATGAAACTAAAATTATATAAAATTTATGCAACTAAAGTTATCAAAGTATTTTTTGTTCAAAACATTAATAGCAAAAAGAATTTTCATAAAGAATTTTTTTTAGAAACTTTAATTGCAAACTAAAATAACAAAATCTGTTTTTGGTTAAAACAGACATTTAAAATTACCTAAAAATTACCAAATTGAATATAATGATAAAACACAGTAATATTAAATAGCAGGAAAAAGAATCACTCAAAAATCTATTTTTATAGTAAAGTTATTCACAAACTAGTGATTCACACCAATTTAAAAGAATTCAAATTTAAACTATTCAAATTTGGAAACTAATGGCACTAACAGAAAGTTTATAATTTTTGTGACCTAAAAGCAAAAAGAATCACTGAAAAACTGTAAGTAGAAACAAAAGAAAATAAATAAAGCAAAAAAGAAAACAAAAAAAGTAGAAAAAAATTAAAAAAAATGCCGCCTAGTGGGCCACCACGGCCTGAATACGACTAGAAACCCAACCATCTAGTTGGGCCAGGATTCAGGCCCGCAGAAGGCCCACAAGGTCCACAGGTAGAGGTGTGTGCGATTAGGCCCGTAAGCCTGCTGTTGAGAGGAGCTCGAGAGGGCTGGCGCAACAGCGCTTATAAACCACTCTCGAGCCCTCTCAGCTAGCGAGGTGGGACTAAACTTTTGGCCCCGGGCAGCACCACCCTTTAGTCCCGGTTGGTGGCACCAACCGGGACCAATGCCCACCTTTGGTCCCGGTTGGTGGCACCAACCGGGACCAATGCCACCCTTTAGTCCCGGTTGGTGCCACCAACCGGGACCAAAGGTCTCTGCTTCCCGCCCTTTGGGCTGACGAAAAAAGACCTTTGGTCCCGGTTGGTGGCACCAACCGGGACTAAAGGATGGCATTGGTCCCGGTTGGTGCCACTAACCGGGACCAATGCTGAGTGTATATAACCAGCACTTGTGAAATTTCACAGTTTTCATCGTCACTTCGCCCGACGACGCCGACCTCCTCGACGCCGCCAGGCTGCCCCAACGCCGTCCACCGCCCATGCCGTCGCCATCGCCAGGCCCCTGCCCCGTCGTCGCCGTCGCCGTCGTCGTCCCCGAGCCCGTGGCCCTGCCCCGCCCCGGAGCCCACGCCCCTGCCCCGTCGTCGCCGTCGCCGTCGCCGTCGTCGTCCCCGAGCCCGTGGCCCTGCCCCGCCCCCGAGCCCACGCCCCTGCCCCGTCGTCGCCGTCCCCGAGCCCGCGGCCCTGCCCCGCCCCCGAGCCCACGCCCCTGCCCCGCCCCCGAGAGCGCCCGGCCGCGCCCCTGCCCCAGCCCGCCCCCGCCGTCGCCGTCGCCGGCGCCCTCGACGCCCCCGCCGTTGCCGTCACCTTCGCCGGCCGCCCCCGCTGTGAGCCGCCGCCGCCCGTGC
Organism: Elymus sibiricus; assembly: GCA_039707655.1. NCBI lineage: Eukaryota > Viridiplantae > Streptophyta > Magnoliopsida > Poales > Poaceae > Elymus > Elymus sibiricus. The sequence continues at coordinate 478,620,257 of CM077668.1, forward strand.
AATTTTTTTTATATATATATGTTGATTTTTTTTATATGATGAATGTTTTTGTTCATATATAATGTATATATGTATGTGGCTATACGTATGTATGGATGGATGTATATATGATGTTTTTTTGTTCATAGCATTTTTTTGTTCATATATGTGGCTATATGTATTTTTTTGTTCATAGCATTTTTTTGTTCATAGCATTTTTTTCCATGTATGTATGTGGCTATATGTATGTATGTCGCCGTCGCCCTCGATCTCCTACCCCCTCCCGCCCCTACCCGACAAACTCTCGAGAGGAGATCGACATGAGGGGGGACGTCGGACATATCGGGCGACCAACTCTCGAGGCCACGCAAACCCTAGAAAAAAAGCGTTGTCGATCTCCTACCCCCCCTCCCCTACCTGACAAACTCTCGAGGTCAGCCAAACCCCTAGAAGAAAACTCCGGTAACTTCGACATGAGGGGGGACGTCGATCAACCCCCTCTCGCCCGACCAAACCCTAGAAAAAAAGCGTTGTCGAGGCCACCCCAAACCCTAGAAGTGTTGTCGAGGCCACCCCAAACCCTAGAAGCTTTGTCGAGGCCAACCAAATTTACCAAGTTAAATGAGTTAAAAGAGCGTTGTTGAGGCCACCCCAAACCCTAGAAGAGTTGTCGAGGCCACCCAAATTTACCAAGTTAAAAGAGCGTTGTCGAGGCCACCTCCCCAATAACTTTGACATGAGGGGGACGTCCGACATGACATGAGGGGGGACGTCGGACATCGGACATGAGGGGTGAGCGTCGTTGTCGTCTACCCCCTCCCCGATAACTTCGACATGAGGGGGGACGTCGGACATGACACGAGGGGTGAGCGTCGTTGTCGTCTACCCCCTCCGGTAACATAGATAACTCCGGTAACATAGATTTATCAAGAATGCCCCCATTATGGATGTGCACAAGTTGATCCAATTTTTTTTTGATCTCATCTATATATATTGTTTTATATGTCACGTTGTCTGTCAAAGTATTGAAGAAATCCATGGCTTCATCATTAGCCGGAAGTAACATGCGTATGATGCTATGAAGCTCTTCAAAGTTGTTTTGGAACGGAGTTCCGGATAGAATAATTTGCTTTTTGGTACGAATTTCAGCAAAGGCCTTCCAAATAGCGATATTCGGAAGGCTCTTGCTGAACTTCGTACCAAAAAGCTAATTAATTATCCTATCCGGGACTCCGTTCCAAAACAATTTTGGAGAGCTTCGTACCATTATGCGCCTGTTACTTCCGGCTAATGATGAAGCCTTGGTTTTCTTGAATCCTTTGACACTAGACAACGTGACATATAGAAGGGTAGATGAGATCAGGAAAAATATGGACCATTTTCTGCACATTCAGAATGGCGCCATTTTGTTAAATCCCTTAAAGGTTAAGAGAATCCCTTGTTTGACATTCATGAGAGAGGCGGTCCGGACGTCGGACATTCATGAGAGAGGCAGTCCGGACGTCGGACATTCATGTTTGTATATTAATTGCCATGTTGTAATATTTGCAGAAACTATGGATCAAAGAGACTTGGAACAAGAACAATTGTTGGGGGAGATAATCCTCGCCGGAGGTGATGCTGTCTTGTCGTTTCTCAACGACACCGATGGAACAATGGAGGAGGAAGGACATGATCATGATGGCTCCGGTGACATGATCATGATGGCTCCGGAGGTGCTGACTAGCTAATTGATGCATTAATTGTTTTGGTATGTACATATATATATTAACTCTTCTTTCTTCTTTTATAGCCCTCCGGATCGAGCCAAACTTCGGTAACGAGACGAGGCCCGAAGAAGAGGTCGCGCAAGGATGAAAGGTTCACGATCACAGCACTCGCGGACGATGGCCTACCGATTGAACCCAAGCGGACCAAGGACACATTTTCTGCTCAGTGCGGAGCTATTGTTAGGGACAACATCCCGATCAGCATCAAGCAATGGAATAAGCCTAAGGACGACGCCCCTGAAGGTGATTATGTCACCGATAGACAGAAAGATGATCTTTGGACCTTGCTGAAGGCAAATTTCACCCTACCGCCAGAGGAGGATCCGAATAAGCCCGTTATAGAGCCACTGGTCAAGGCGTGTGCTCTTAAGAAGATGGCAGATCTATTCAGGAGGTGGAAGAAGGAGTTGAAATCAAAGTTTGTCGACAAAGGTGAGACTCCAGAATTCATCGGCCGATTTGAGAAGATAAGAGATCACTGGCCCACATTTGTGGCCTACAAGACATCAGACAAGAGTAAGAAAATGTCAGAGACAAACAAGAACAACGCTACAAAGAAGCAGTATCACCATCACACGGGGTCAGGTGGCTACCTCAAAGCCCGGCCGTTGTGGGACAAAGCTGAGAATGACCTGATTGCTAAAGAGGTCGAACCAGAGACATTGAACTGGCCAGACCATTCAAGGACTTGGTTCTTCGGGGTTGGGGGAACTTTGGACCCTGAAACAGGGAAGTGCCGTTGGACGGACGAGCAATTTGCAATACCCGTCACGAAGCTTCAGAAGTATATCACCGCAGCGCAGGAAGGGCCGTTCATTCCCGACAGAGAGAAGGACGAGCTGACTGAGGCCCTAGGGAATGCTGAGCACCCTGGACGAACACGAGGCACACCAGGCTCCGTTCCGTGGAAGTTTGGGTTTCCCGACGCAGGCGGTTACAGAAGCCGGGAGAGAAAGAGGAAAGCGGAGCTGAGCGACATGCATAAGATGAGTGCAAGACTACAAAAGCTAGAGGAAGCTGAGAGCCAGCGAGCTGCCGGCCAACTATCTCAGCGGCACGAAGCTACCCCAGAAGCTACCCCGCCATCTCAGCGGAGAAGCAGCGTGGCTTCCACGGAGCCCGTTCAGACTGACTTCACGGAGCCTATCTACCCCGTGGATACTATCACGGAGGCTCAAAATTGCGAGCTTATGACGAAATGCCATAACCTCGCTTTCAAGGCGTCTCTCGGCTCTGTTGCACCTCCTCAACCCAACGGAACTTTTCACTGCCTTACGATTCCACATGGCTATGCTGTTGTGATGGTGGATGAAGTAATGGAGGGATTTGAGGAGCTCGAGCTTTACCACTCTACAGGTGAAGGGGAGAATCAGCTGGTTCGTGCTCTGAGGAGTACATGTCTATGGCAGAAGGAGTACATCAAGCTTCCAAACTGGACGCCTCCGCCTCCTCCTCCTCCTCCGGCGAGTCAGGGCACTCCGCCTCCTCCTCCTCCTCCTCCGGCGAGTGATCAGGGCACTCCGCCTCCTTCTCCGGCTCCTCCGACGTGTGAGGGCACTTCGCCTCCTCCTTCGCCTACTCCGGTGCGTCGGAGCACTCCGCCTCCTTCTCCGCCTCCTCAGCAACGACGGAAGAGAGACGCCGCCGCTCCGGCGGCTAGCAGTACAAGCAGAGGCGGGAGGCAATTCAGATACGGTCCATGTCTCAAGCCTGTGGAAAAGTTACCATATGAGAGGACCGAGCAGGAAAACGAGGACATATGTCGTGCCGAAGTGAGGGACCATTTTGCAAAGAAAACTCCACCTCCGAAGGAGAAGCTAGATCCGGTGAAAGTGAAGCGCACTATCGATGCCCTGAAGCGACCACCACCGCCTCCGCCGGATTCCAACTATGACCGCATAATTACTAAGACACATGCTAAAGCGCAGCAGTCGGGAAGTACTTCCAGTGCTGCAAGAGCGAAAAAACGAAGAAGTGGGAAAACAATTCCCCAGCTCGGCGAACAGGAGAAGCAATCGTGCCCCCCGCTCAAGGTGTCTAGCGATATCGCTAATCATCCGGTGCTACTGCCCGGTACCACTCTTGATGATTACCTGCCCGATGATGTACAGTTTGAAACGGCTGAGGTAGTAGACGTCTTTAGATACGAGCACGGGAAGCCTCTCGTCAAACCTGATCATCCTCATCTAACAACGCTGATGCAAAAATTGCATGACTGGTACATGGAAACCTGCAGGAAGTCTGGGAAAGACAGTTTGTTAGTCGGAATCAAAAAAGAGCATGACTTCCCTGGAGTCGACCTGCTGCCTGTTGAATTTGTGGAGTTATTTCAATTATACAATCAAAAGGCCCTCGACAAACAACTCATGACTTGCTACTGTCTGTAAGTATTACTTCTATAATTAAGTCTCTAGCTCAGCTCGTTCATTGCATGTATATATAATTATCCTCACTATATTATGCAGATTCAAGATGGTCGAATGCCAAAAAATAGGAATCTTCGACGTTGGGTTCATTAGCCCAAATACCGTAAATGAATGGTCGGTACGAAAGGCGGCTGAAGATACCGAGAACAACTTACTACAAACGTTCCTTAAACATAAAAACAAAAGGGAAATACTCTTTCCTTACAACTTCAAGTGAGTGTTACTGTCTTCTGCATATTCGGTTCCGCTTACTCGTGGTTAAGTAATGTAATTGATGAGTTATGCGTGCGCAACTTCCACTATATTCTGCTATCCATTAACCTTGACGGGGCATTAGTAACTGTCTTAGACTCGCTCCGTAAAGATCCCAAGTATTATGCGGACATGACTGCAATGCTCCAGAAGTAAGTTCAATCAATACCGGGACCATATCGGCAACTTTCGTTCATTTCCTGATATCAAGTAATCATTTTCTTTGCCTGCCAGGGTTTGGAAAACGTTCACCGCTAAGGTTCCGGGTCTGAAGAAGGAGCTGCGATTTACACACCCCAAAGTAAGTAGTACTAGCTAGTTCCGCGCATCTCTCATTGATTCTAGTTTCATCAATACCATTATCATGCTTGCTTATCAGTTTGATTGAACTCTATTCTCGTAAAGTGCTTGTTGCAGGCACCCAACACTCATTTATGTGGATACTACGTATGCGAGTTCATTCGCTACTATACCTCTGAACGGGCCTCATCTGAGAAACAATTTGAAGTACGTAAACAATATTCACAATTTTATTTTATATATTACCATCAATTGTGTTGAGTTTCATTCATATATATGTATTGACCCCTTCTTTAAATTAGATCTGGCAGATGCGGGATGAACTCCTACCACATGATCGCATACGAGCAATTCAAGAGGAATTGGCGGGATTCTTTCTTGACCACGTCATACCTGAACAAGGAGAATACCATGTGAAATTAAAATTGTTGTAAGGGATGTTATATATTGTACATATGTAGCAGCGTCGGATAGATATACGAAAACTTGTTGTTCGACCAAGCACGAAGAAAGAGATGTCACTTCTCTCTATATATGTTCATGACGATCTTGTGTAATTAATGGTTTCCTTTATTTGCTTACTAGCTAGCGTCGAGTTCTCTCTATATGTGTAGTAGCTAGCGGCGACCAAGCACGGAAAAAGAGAGGTCACTTCTCTCTATTAGCTCGCTAACACAATATGAAACCCTAAATTAACCCTCCAAAACCCCAAAACCCCTCCTTCCAAAAAAAAACAAAACCCAGCGACTGCGAGCTGCTGACGCGTGGCCTTTAGTCCCGGTTGGTAACACCAACCGGGACTAAAGGTCCTCCCTCCCCCGTCCCAGGCTGCGCCACGTGGATGCCTTTTGGTCCCGGTTGGTGTTACCAACCGGGACTAAAGGTCCTCTTGCCTGGGCTTCCCGCGGCGGCCACGTAGAGCCCCTTTGGTCCCGGTTCGTAAGCGAACCGGGACTAAAGGTTTTGGGCTTTAGTCCCGACCCTTTAGTCCCGGTTCCAGAACCGGGACTAAAGGCCCTTACGAACCGGGACAAATGGCCCTTTTTCTACTAGTGAACATATGTATCCCAACTCCCATGCATCGGCAACCCCACAAATCTATATGCCGATGAACAACATGATGAGTTTGGTTAATCATACTGAAACACCCCATGTAGAAACTTCCAAAAGTATGCAGCACAGTGTTTCAACTTTTCATTCATCGGCAAATAACTTCGAGTATGTTAATCCAAACATGCCGGTGGATAGGGAAATTGGCCATGCTACTACTAGTTATTTGGCCAATTATCCTCAAACATCAGATGCTACACCTCATGCTACTAATTTTTTGGCACCATACGCAACTGTTGATGTCCACAATTCGGCTCCTCACCTTCACGGTCATGGCCGAATAACTGAAACTTCAGCAGGGGCACAAATGCCTTCACCTACTACCGTGGCATATCATGTTCCCCCTACGCAATTACAAAATTTCGGCAATATCTCATTGCCGAAAGAGTCTCAAAGCATTGGGGGGCAATCTCATGAGGATTGGATAGAAATTGAGATGAAAAAATTTAAAGCTCGCCAAGCTGAGATGTGGGCTAAAATTAGACAAGAGCGAGAAGCCTTGCAAATTCAAAAAGAGAAAAGTATTGATTCAGGTAACAAAGTTATTTCGGTTATTGAAAAGGCCGAATCAAACATTACATGTACCGAATCAACTACAAAAGAAGCCTTGCCAATTAATATCATTGATGAAAAGAATGATGATTCGAAGAGTGAAAGTTCTTCGGCTGGAAAAGCCGAATCAACTAGTATGTGTTCTGAATCTATCAAATCCACAGAGGCAAGCACCATTGAGAAAGGGCATGGCAAGCACAAAACAGCTGTGCTTGATTTTTATGAAGTTGAGGGAACCTATTTCCTGCCCTATGAGTTCCGTGCCAAAGAAATTGATGAGCATCAAGAACAAAGTGATATGGCCGAACAAAGTTTGGTTAATGATGAACATCAAGAACACAAGCGTGCAGCTGAGCAAAGTTCGCTTGGTAATCATTCGAGTGATGAAGCACAGAATCAAGAAAAAGATGAGGATAAAGCGTTGGAGAGTCATCCAAAACTGGAGCAAGTTATTATTCAACTCACACAACCATCATGCTCTCCCAACGTGTATGAAGAGGTATGTCTAGTAAGTAATTTATCTATTTTCATATTTGGTCTCAATTTTATTGTTGATGCATCTATTAGCAAAGTTCTTATAACAAATCTTGAGAGACCAATGAAGAAGGGTAACTTACTTGTTAGCAATAAAATTATAACAAAGCATATCGGTCAACACATTGTACCATTCAAAGAGACCGATAAAGACTTACTATCACAGTCAGAGCACTTCCCATTGTTTTATTTAAAGTTTATATATACATGGGTAGCTTTGCTTATTTCATACTTGGCTTGCATTTGGTCTCAAATGAGACATATATGTTATAACAGTTTTGATTTCAGAAACATAAAGCCAAGGCTTGAATCTTTTGAGAAAACCGATGATAGTATAATTTCTTATTCAAAGTCATCGGAGATAGAGTGCGAGACACAATGCATAGCCGAATGGGGTGATACCAAATCTGAACCATTCGTTTGCTTAACTCCAAAGCCGTTCTCACAGCAAGATCGGCTAGAAAATAAAAAGTTTACCTTCAATTCAAGCATGTGTGATCGAATATTTGATTTGTTGATGAAAAATAATTATATTAGAATTCTTGATCACCATGTCAAGCCATCAATCCAAGGACGAATGTATTGTAAGTTGCATGATTCATTCAAGCATAATTTTGAGGACTGCAATATGTTTCGTCAAATAGTTAAATCGGCCATTGATAGCGGACGATTGAGACTTGTTAAAACACCAAGGGATGATCATGCTATTCCTATTGGTCCTGATGGCAAAAAGTTTTTGCATCGGCTACTTCAAGCCGATCCATATAAGGACAAGAAGGTAAAAACTGCGGATAATGGAATCAAGCTTTCAAGTAAGAAATTTGTTCATGAGCACAATGATGATATTCTTGAAGGAAATGGTTCTATCAAAGTTACGGTGAAGACGCCAAGCACTGGGGGGCAACAAGAAAATCCAATGATCAATGCAAGCACAACCAAAGAAAGCAAAGGCCGAGGTAAGCACAAAAGTAAAAAGCCAAAAGCCACTTTCGCGCAGCTATTGCAAAAATATGAGAAGATAAGTGAGGAGAAGAGTGCTTATCGGCCAACTAATGCAAAAGCATCAAGATCACCCCCTAGGCGCAAATCTGAGGACCGGTATTGGCAGAAGGGGAATTTCAATGCGTCATATTCATATCCATATTTTGGGACGTCAATGCCAATGCCATGGATGCCTCCCTATGCTTATACGAATCAATATCCACCACGGGACAGGTATAATTCAAGGGCACATTATTCATCTTATTTTGAGCCATCTCGTCAAGATTATGCAGCTCCAAGAAGGTCAACATTTGATGAACAATTACATGTCAAAGACCGTTTCAATCATAATGAATCGGTCCGGAGCTCAAGAAAGAAGACAGAGGTGGTCAAGCAGGTATACCGGATCAAGAAAGATGGTCGTAAATGTGCTACTTCAGATTTGATCTCAAATGAAAAAGAGCCAGTTGAGATGTTGACGTTGGCTAGTAAAGGCAATGAGATGAATCAATCAATTGTTGAGAGTCAAAATGCCAAATCTGAAGAAAAGAGCTTGAGAGTGCACGAGGTAAAACAAGGATTGCCACTTCAAACAAAATCGCAGCCGGGGTGCCCACTCGGCTTATCGTATTGGCAAAAGAAGGAATTACAAAAGCTTAGTGCACATGAACTGAGAAAGAAGAACATGGCATGGGTTCCCAAGAGGAGTAGTCAAAATAAGAATGATGTCCAGCCTTCTATTGCAACAAGTGTTACAAAAGTAAAGAAAGGTGGAAGCGACAAACAATTAAGCCTAAGGTTTGCATCACAACATCAAAATCTTCGGTTAGCACCTCATCCCTATTATTCAACCATGCCATTGATGCCTTTGCCATGGAATTCATCCCCGGGTATGATCAATTATCCTCCATGGATTTGTTTCGATCCATGGATGCAACATAATTTTCCACATCACAAGAGGGTATTACCAAATCACTATACATTTGGTTAGTTACATATTTGTTGCTAATCCAAAAAGGCCGAAATATTTGATTTGTTATTTCATTTGTTTATTTCGGCTATGCGTGCTTTGGTGGATGAAGTTTACATGGACCTTATGATAATGGCCGATATTTATCTATCGTCCTAAGAATATGTCAATGCATGGCCGGTGTAGTATTCTAACATCGTCCGTAGTTCGATTGGAGAGTGAGACAAGGTCCGTGCGCATGGAAATTTATACTTATACCTATGTTATGCTTGCATGGAGTTGAGATATTATGACCGATGCCATTCAAAATATGTTGCGACCAATTCATAGCAAAATTGGTGAGTGAGCTTATGCTTTGTCTTAATATAATTTGGCTTACAAATCTTCCAAATTTATGAGAGGCCAAATCATTGTTAATTTTATTATTGAGCATCGGATTTATGACATGCATGATATATTAATATTAACCTTGTCTCGTTAGTGCCATGAAGATTATATTTTGACGGTTCAGTTTGTAGCAACGGCCAAGGTGTTGGTATTGTTTACATATCTCCTCATGATGCTGTTTTTGAAGCCTCATGCCGCTTAGAATATTTTTGCACAAATAATCAAGCCGAATATGAAGCATTGTTATTCGGCTTAGAGATGTTGCTAGCCATAGGTGCTACACAAATTGAGGCTTTTGGTGATTCGTTATTTGTAGTACAACAAGTATCCAAAGTTTTTCAATGTTTAGACGAATCACTTAATGTTTATCTTGATAAATGTCTAGATATAATTTCTACTTTGGATCATTTTAGCATTGCTCATATATATAGACATGATAATTGGAGAGCAAATGAGTTGGCACAACAAGCATCCGGCTATCATGTCGATCATGGCATGTTTCATATCTCTCAAAAGCCGATGTCTTGTCTTGCTAATATAGGAGAGGCCGAACCAGAGCCCACTGATTCGGTCACTAACAATAAATCTAGTGCAGGTGAAAATCATGACTGGAGGAAGCCCATTATTGATTACTTGTGCAATCCGAGTGAAAGGGTGGACAGGGCTGTTCGGCGCATGGCTTTCAAATATACGATGAGAGACGGTGGTATTTATCGCCGAACAGTTGAAGATGTTCTTTTGAAGTGTCTGGAAAAAGACCAAGCAAGAATTGCTATGGGAGAGGTTCATGAAGGAATTTGTGGCACTCATCAGTCGGCTCCCAAGATGAAGTGGTTATTACGACGTGCTGGATTTTATTGGCCGACGATGATCAATGATTGCTTCAGGTATTATAAAGGATGTGAAGCTTGTCAAAAGTTTGGTGATATTCAGTTAGCTCCTGCTGCTATGTTACATCCTATTATCAAGCCGTGGCCCTTTAAAGGTTGGGGATTAGACTTTATTGGAGAAATTCATCCTTTCTCTTCAAAGGGGCATCGGTTCGTGTTGGTGGCAACTGATTATTTCACTAAATGATCTGAAGCAGTACCTCTCAAGAATATGACACATACAGAGGTAATTCAATTTATAAGTGAGCACATTATTCATAGATTCGGCATTCCTCAAGCATTAACTACGGATCAAGGTTCATCCTTCATGTCACATCAAGTTAAAGAATTTGCCGAATCATATAAGATAAGATTGCTCAATTCTTCTCCGTATTATGCTCAAGCCAATGGACAAGCTGAGTCAAGCAATAAAATATTGATCAAGCTCATCAAGAAGAAGATTGAAGATAATCCAAGGAGATGGCATGAACTATTGTCCGAGGCTTTGTGGGCGCATAGAATCTCAAGGCATGGTGCGACAAAGGTGATTCTACCGATCGGTTCAAAGGATAAGAAGTTCGGGAAGTGGTCTCCAAGATGGGAAGGTCCTTTCAGGATTACAAGAATAGTTCCCGGAAATTCATATTTGGTGGAATCCATGCAAGGAACATTGCTGCCTCGAGCTCTTAATGACAAATATTTGAAGAAGTACCACCCAAGTGTGTGGCAAGAAGCCTAAATAGGCAATGGCCGATATATGATTATCGCCCTAAGAATATAAATGGCCGATGGAGTGTTGACATCGTCCTTAGAACAAGCCTAATGCAAATTATTTTTCGGCACACAAGCTTTGCCGAAAAACAGGGGGGCATGTGTTGACACCAGATTTTGGCATGGTCAAAATCATAATTAAGAAGGCCTCAAATGGAAAAGTGCTCAAAGTGAGAAAGTTCCGTATCGTCGAAAGGAGAAACTTTGATATTTGGGCCATAGCCATCCGATCTCATCTCTAAGGCCGAAATTGTGTTCGAAGTACTGAGATTTTCTATCCAGAACACTATTCGGCTGATTAAGCCCCCAATACGACCTCATATGAGAAAATTATCTACACGTATTGTCTTCGTCTCGTCGAATCGGTCGATTTTGATATAAAAATCGTCTCAATCCGAGTTCGTATGCAAAAGTTACGGCCGTTACAAGATTGCTGATACAGCAGAGAACGGTACTACCGCTCCAATAAGAGGTACTACCGCTTGAGCGGTACTACCGCTCCTACTACCGCGTCTACTACCGCTTACGAAAAAGTTTCTGGCATCCCGAGACCCTAAGCGGTACTAGAGCAGTACTACCGGCCGGAACGGTACTACCGTGCCCAGAACGGTACTACCGCTTGCCTATAGCCGCACAGACTCGGGCAGATCGAAAAAGTCCGAGTTTGGCTGCGTTTTTTGACCCTTTGGAAGGAAATCTGGGTCCGTGTCCTGTACGGGAAGTCCAACCCCCTCCTAAATAGAAGAGGTGATGGCCGATTAGAACACACAATCGAACAAACACATCTACATCTTTTACCCTACTTTTATCCCTCTCCCTCGTATCTTTCTTCTCGTTCTTCGTTCGTTCTTCTTATTGCAGGACGACGAACCTCGAGGCCCTAGGGGCGAGCGAATCGACCTAGGGCAGCCCATCGTCCATCCGTGACTCCTGACGGGTTCCATCCCGGAGAAGTGGTGCGTCGGGTTTCAAAAGCGCCCGCCGGATTGCTTGCGTACCGCGCTTCCGGACGGGCCTCCTTCGACGTGAGATGCGGTGCATCACCCCCGGCGTCGAGGGTACGCGTGACGCGTTCGTGTGTCAACAGGAGGCTTGGGCGGCCACCAAGGACCTCGACCCCAACATCAAGGCCCTCAAGATGGAGCTGCTCAACGCGCAGGCCATACTCCACACCGCCGGCAGAAGGGAGATCGACAATCCCGCGCTGTCGGAGCTGCTTCAGATGCTGCGGGGCTTGGGGTACCTCGCCGACGACGTGCTAGACGAGCTCGACTACTTCCGCATCTAGGACAATCTCGATGGCACCTTCGAGACCGTCGACGACCTCCGGTGCGGCCGCATCCTCGTCCGCGACGCTCGCCACGCGGCCTGTGCCGCCGCCAGGCAGCTCTCGTGCCTCTCTACTGCTCGTGATTCCACCAACCGCGCCGACGTGGAGTCCTGCAAGTGCATACGCCGGCTAGCTTCCGGTGCCCGTACCACCGCCAATGCTGCCGGTGCCGCCGCCAAGCAGCTCTGTTGCACCTCATGCTTGTCGAGTGCTCGTGGGCCCGACGAGGAGTCATGTAAGTGTGTGCGCCACCTCGCCCCCAGTGCTCGTACCACCGCACATGCCTTCGGTAAACGATTCCTCTGCTCTTCTTTTCTACCTGTTCATCAAGATGATGATAGTACGCATGCCTCCCGTGCTCGTACCACCGCACATGCCTTCCGTAAACGATTCCTCTGCTCTTCTTTTCTACCTGTTCATCAAGATGATGATAGTAAGCATGCCCCTAGAGAACCAAAGTTGAAATTTGATAGTGGACATCTCTACAAGAATGAAATATATCACAGACGAGCTAAAGCCCATGTGTGCTAAGGTCTCCACCATTCTTGGCCTAGAGCTATCGAGCTCTAGCCATGACATTGGTAATGTTGCCTCTATAACTAACCCATAACCACTTCACAAGCTTTAGAGCCTACATTGTATGGGAGGGAACCTCAGAAGAAAGATATTGTCCAGAACATTATAATGGGTGGAGATCTCACCGTTAGTCCTATAGTTGGTCCCGGGGGCATAGGAAAAACAACTCTCACTCAGTACATATACAATAGCAAAGAAGTGCAAGATCATTTCGAAATAAGAGTTTGGGTGTGTGTATCTATCGACTTTAATGTGTATAGGTTGACACAAGAGATTATGCGCTCCATCCCTAAAGAAGAAGGCGAACAAAACGACAAAGAAGATAATGAGGCACAAAACTTGGACCAACTTCAGAAATTAATTGAAAGAAGGCTGAAAAATAGAAGATTTTTACTTGTTTTGGATGATATATGGAAGTATGGTAATGAAGATGACTGGAAGAGATTCCTAATTCCCTTTAAAAAAACAGCAAGGAAACGGTGATACAGTTCTAGTCACAACCCGATTCCCTGAAGTAGCTGAAATGGTTAGGAGAGGAGATAAACTGTTCAAACTAGAAGGTTTGGAGCCGAAAGAATATTGGAGCCTTTTCCTAGCATGTACTTTTAATGAAACTGATCAACAAAATAATTTGGACTTAATTGAAATCGGGAAAGAGATTGTGAAAAAGTTGAAGGGTTCTCCCCTTGCCACAAAAACCGTGGGTTGGTTGTTGAGAAAAAATCTAACTGTAAATCAATGGACAAAAGTTCTTGAAAGTAAAGAATGGGAATCACAGACCAGTGATCATGATATCATGCCCGCGCTGAAGCTTAGCTATGACTACCTCGATTTTCACCTGCAGCAATGCTTTTCCTCTTGTGCATTATTTCTGGAGGATTACAGGTTTGACTGTGAGGAGCTAATTCACTTCTGGATAGGACTTGACATTCTACGCCCAGATAATAGAATCAAAAGAATTGAAGATGTAGGACGTAACAACTTGAATGACTTAGTTAATTATGGATTTTTCAAAAATGAAAGAGGTGATTCAGGTACACACTATGTTATGCATGATCTGCTACATGATTTAGCATTGAAGGTTTCCTCACAAGAATGTCTACATATAGCTTTTTCTAGCCCAAGAGATGACCATCTGTCTATCATTTGTCCATTAGTGTGAGTGATTCAGCCGATAGTAAGGATGGAGTTGTTCATGAAAATTTAGGAGATATTTGGGTAAAATAAGGGACGTATTGAATTTTGAGAACCTGCGGACTTTGATGTTGTTTGGTAAATATGATGCAAGCTTTGTTCGTATATTTGGTGATTTATTCAAAGATGCAAAATCGTTGCGTGTTGTATATTTGTCAACAATGTACTACCCTGTGGAGTCTATTGCACAACATCTCAAAACTTGTCCATCTTCGCTACCTACGGGTTGCGTCAAGCAAGTATGGTGATGAAATACATTTTTTACCAAGGAGTATATCAAGATTTTATCATTTAAGGGTGCTAGACATAAGTGGCTGGGGGGGTCCTCATAGTTTGCTCGGAGATATTGCAAACCTTGTACAATTGCGCCATTTCCTTGTTCCAACTGATAAATTCCATTCAAATATTTGTAATGTGGGAAACCTACATAACTTACAACAACTACAACGTTTTGAAGTTAGAAGAGAAAGAAGTGGTTTTGAACTAAGGGAGCTGGGGAAACTAGAAGAGATAGGAGGATCACTTGGCATTTATAATCTTGAGAATGCATCAGTAAATGAGGCACATGAGGCAAAACTATTATACAAAAACCACTTGCAGAAATTAACACTCAGTTGGAAGAAAGGCCGATCTAATACGAGTCCTAACTTAGAAGATCATGTACTGGAAAGCCTACGGCCACATAGCGATATTCATGAGCTATGCATTGATGGGCATGGGGGCCCTACTTGCCCTACATGGCTGGGTACAAATCTGTCGACCAAACGTGTGGTGGTTCTCCGCCTAAACCACATAGATTGGGAATTCCTTCCACCCTCCGGAGAGCTACATCTGATTCGTGAGTCTGGAGAAGAGTATTTCGGTTGCATCACAGGCCTAGGCTTTCGTAACTTGAAAATGCTAGAACTCATTGGGTTGCCAAGATTTAGTAGATGGGCAGCAAATGAAGTTTGCCCTTGGTACTTCTCACTTATAGCGGTACTCGTTGTCGAGGATTGCCCTGAACTAATTGAGTTACCGTTTTCATCTTATACCTGCTACCCACCGGAAAGAGATTCGAATGTGACCTGGTTTCCTAGGCTAAAAGCGATTAAAATTGAGGGTTGCCCAAAACTATTGTCACTGCCTCCTATTCCTTATAGTAACACTTTGTGCTATGTTAGTCTAGTGGGACTTGAAGGAAGAGGTCTGAAGCGGTTAATTTACTCACACGAATCAAGGTCTTTGAGCATAGAGGGAAGTGATGCTCTGCATAGCCTAGATGAGACAGTCTTGGCGTTCCAAAATTTAACCCAACTACAGGAGTTGTGTATTAAAAATTGCCTGCCTTTGGCTGAGAAACACCTTAAAATGCTAACCTCGTTGAAGACCCTCCAAATAGATGGTTCAAGCATTACGTTCCAGCTGTTGCAGCGATGTGGGGAGGCCATACTTTGGCAGCTTCCAGTTAACCATTTAGAGATAAGAGGTAGTTGGAGTGGTAGCTGGAAGGAAGTGACACGTCTACTGACTCATCTCCCTGTGCTCTCTCGCTTGTATATATTTGGACCGGGAGGTGAGAAGATATTGACAGGGTTGGGCGTGGACGTGCAGCAACAAACGGCAGCATCGCTATCACTACCTGTAGCTTCTTCAGCTGTTAAATTGCAGGATACATATGGAACAGATCAACAGCAAGAAATAGTGCCGGAGGTGGAGGAAGAGGCAGTAGTAGTGGAGGAGGTCGTTGTGGAAGAAGAAGAAGATGAGGATGGGCTGCTGCTCTTACCGGCCCATCTCTCCTACTCTCTCCAGGAGTTGAGCATCGAAGATTGTCCAGAGCTTGTCCTCAGGAGCCACGGGACAGAAGGAGGGGGAGGAGGAGGTCTGCAATCCATGGGCTCCCTCAAGACAATAAACATACTAGAGTGCCCCGAGTTCCTGTCTGCCTACAAGGCGTCATCAGATATCTCTTCCTGTTGCCCTTTCCCGTCCTCCCTGCAGCCACTACCGGAATCTAGAGCCAACCGTCGGCGTATCCAGGCCGTCGGCATATCTCCCTCTATGCCGACGGTGGCCGTCGGCGTAGCTAGGCCGTCGGCATACCTCCGTCTATGCCGACGGTAGCCGTCGGCGTAGCATAACCGTCGGCATATGTGCGGTCCCGGCCGCCCTGGTTTTAACAGCCGGTTGACGCCGTCAAACGTATGCTGACGGCCCTAACGTCGGCCGTCGGCATACCTCTCTGCGCCACGTCATCGATCCGCGGCACCGTGGGCCCGGGGCTATGCCGACGGCTATGCCGTCGGCATAGCCCCGGGCCCACGGTGCCGCGGATCGATGACGTGGCAGGGAGCTATGCCGACGGCATAACCGTCGGCATATCTACGTTCATTTTTTTTTAACTTTTTTTTCGTTTTTTTATATTTTTTTTTAAAAAAAAATTAAATAATTAAATTGAGCTATGCCGACGGTATAGCCGTCGGTATAGCTACGTTCAATTTTTTTTTTATTTTTTTTGTTTTTTAATAATTTTTTTTAAAAAAATAACAATATCGTCGGCATAGCTACGTTCAATTTTTTTTAACCTTTTTTTTATATATAATTTTTTTTCAAAAAAAAAATTCATTAATTAAATTGTGCCTTATCTATACATAAACACACATAGATACACCACGCGTGTCTCTTGGGCCCAGTTTACCGCCCCGTCAACTCTCGCAGGGTTAGGCGGGACGGATGTTGTTTGGGGGGTAGCTATGCCGCCAGGTCTTTCTCTGGGCCCTCCTACACGTCCGGAAGTGCGGTGGCGGGTGCAAGCACGGGCTCCGTGGTGTGACCCCCCTCACCGACGTCGCCGCCGCCGTCGCACGGAGGGGGGGGGGGAACGGCCATGTCGGGCAGTAACGGAGGGAATCTTGCGGAGGGTTGTGCCCGGACCTTGATCCAAAGTGTACCTATGTGCTTGGCTATCACACCCAGGTGAAAATGTCCATCGGTCAAACCCCGTCCGGCGAAAGTCAAAGGTGTAGACCGCCCGGTCAACGGTTCCAGGGTTAGACGGGACGGGTGTAGTTTGGGGGGGTAGCTATGCCGCCAGGTCTTTAGCTGGGCCCTCCTACACGCCCGGAAGTGCGGTGGCGGGTGCAAGCACCCGGCACGGTGCTCAGTGGTGTGACCCCCCTCACCGACATCGCCGCCGCCGTCGCACGGAGGGGGGGAACGGCCACGTCGGGCAGTAACGGAGGGAATCTTGCGGTGGGTTGTGCCCGGACCTTGATCCGAAGTGTACCTATGTGCTTGGCTATCACACCCAGGTGAAAATGTCCATCGGTCAAACCCCGTCCGGCGAAAATCAAAGGCGTAGACCGCCCGGTCAACGGTTCCAGGGTTAGACGGGACAGGTGTAGTTTGGGGGGGTAGCTATGCCGCCATGTCTTTAGCTGGGCCCTCCTACACGTCCGGAAGTGCGGTGGCGGGTGCAAGCACCTGGCACGGTGCTCACTGGTGTGACCCCCCTCACCGACGTCGCCGCCGCCATCGCACGGAGGGGGGGAACGGCCACGTCGGGCAGTAACGGAGGGAATCTTGCGGTGGGTTGTGCCCGGACCTTGATCCGAAGTGTACCTATGTGCTTGGCTATCATACCCAGGTGAAAATGGCCATCGGTCAAACCCCGTCCGGCGAAAGTCAAAGGCGTAGCTATGCCCGGTCAACTCTCGCAGGGTTAGACGGGACGGGTGTAGTTTGGGCGGTAGCTATGCTGCCAGGTCTCTCGCTGGGCCCTCCTACACGTCCGGAAGTGTGGTGGCAGGTGCAAGCACCCGGCACGGGGCTCCGTGGTGTGACCCCCCTCACCGACGTCGCCGCCGCCGTCGCACGGAGGGGGTGACGACCACGTCGGGCAGTAACAGAGGGAATCTAGCGGTGGGTTGTGCCCGGACCTTGATCCGAAGTGTACCTATGTGCTTGGCTATCACACCCAGGTGAAAATGTCCATCGGTCAAACCCAGTCCGGCGAAAGTCAAAGGCGTAGACCGCCCGGTCAACGGTGCCAGGGTTAGACGGGACGGGTGTAGTTTGGGGGGGTAGCTATGCTGCCAGGTCTTTCGCTGGGCCCTCCTACACGTCCGGAAGTGCTGTTGCGGGTGCAAGCAGCCGGCACGGGGCTCCGTGGTGTGACCCCCCTCACCGACGTCGCCGCCGCCGTCGCACGGAGGTGGGGGAGGGAACGCCCACGTCGGGATATAAAGAAACTGGCAGACGAGCACAACAAGCGGCCGCAGGTTTCCGAGAACACCGAGAGCAGCAACAAGAAGGCACAATTTAATTAACTAAATTTAATTTTTTTAATTCTTTTTTTAAAAAAATTATAAAAAAAATAAAAAAATAAAAAATTTAACGTAGCTATGCCGACGGCATAGCCGTCGGCATAGCCGCGCCCAGCTTATCCTCTCGCCCCCCATCTCTCTGGTCCATTCACTCGCGCCCCCCCATCCAAATCCACCCTGCCGCCGGCCGCCACCCTCGCCGCCGTCGCCGCCACCACCGCCGCCGGCCGCCACCACCTCGGCCGCGGCCGCCAGCACCTCCGCCCCCCCGCCCCCGGCCCCGAGCCCCTGCCCCACCGCCGGCGCCGCCCCGCCCCCGCCCCAACACCACCGCCGCCCCCATCCCCTCCCCCACCGCCCGCGCCACCCGCCTCCGCCCCAACACCGCCGCCGCACCGCCCCCACTGCCCGCGCCGCCCCCATCCCCTCCCCCACCGCCCGCGCCTCCCCGCCCCCGCCCCAAAACCGCCGCCGCCACCGGGCCGCCCCATCCCCGTCCCCGGCCGCCCCGTCCCTGGCCGCGGCCGCCCCGTCCCCGACTGCGCCGGCGGCCGACGCCGCTGCCCCGCCCCTCGCCTGCTGCCCCGTGCGTGGTGAGCACATTTTTTTTTCAAGTTTTTTTTCAAGTTTTTTTTTCAGTTTTTAGCTACTGTTTGTTAGGTGGATATATGCATGGATGAAATTAATTGTGTTAGACGGATGCATGGATGTTGCTAGATTCATAGAAGGATGGATGGATGATGTTGGTCAAATTTTTTAGAAACTTAGTTTTACAAATATTGATGAATTGATGTTGGTCAAGTTAATGATAGATGGATGGATGGATGGATGTTGATCAAGTTAGTGTTAGGTCATGTTGATTCGTAAGACACATTATTTGCCATTTTGTAATTTGAGAAGATATTTTTGGAGCTATTTATCTCATGCGAATATGTAGAAAATAATTGATGGTCTAAATTTTGAAGTCGGTGCAATTTACAGATTTGTGGTGTTGCATCTCCGAGGAGTGATTATCGACGTCGGAGTTGTTGGTCCCCGATCATCCCGCCGCTGTTCGACTACCTCCTCTACAGCCGAGGGTGAGCTACGAAGTCACCTTCACCTCCTACACTCTTTTAATCATCTCACTAGATTTAATTATCACGTCAAGTCGTGTAACCTAGGCGTCTCCCGTCTGAAAGGGTTGCATCGATAAATATGCATTCAATTGCATATTTATCACCGCAACTCTTTCGGATTGTCCAGTGTTTTCCACGGACAGCCCGATGATGTGTAGATTGGGTACGTTCTCCATGCCCTACCCCGTTCTGAGACAAGATGGAGGTGCTGCCAAAATTTTGTCTCGGAACGGGGTAGAGCATGGAGAACGTACTCAATCTACACATCCTCGGGTGGGATTAGGACCTATCTTTACCTATTAGAGATGTAGGTGGATTCAATGTCGTCAACGCGGTAGAAAATAAAAATTTGACCGGCTTAATTTAAATGAATCCTTAATTTTGTTGTGTGGCTCCCAATAAAGCAGAGGATGGCAGATAATCAGTGGATGTACAGTGGTTTTATCCGCCGGAATCGAGTTACAGCAGAGTGGGTCAACCAATGTGTTTTTGAAGGAGATATTCCGTCGTCCAATGAGAATTATCCCACAGTGCCCCTGTGCGAGATGTGAAAGACGTCACCGTAAAGATGAGAAGGACATGTCTGACCACCTTCGCATGCATGGATATATGCCAAACTTTGAGATGCCGCCGATAAACTTTGCCGAGCGGGACCGTGGTAGAGAGGAGGTGATGCGACAACGCATCGGTGGTTATGAGGACGACGGGGTCAGAGAAATGCTAGATGATGTCATTGTTGCAGAGATGGCACATGCGACACCTTCAGAGAATGAACCGGAGGAGCCGGAGGCAACCGCAAAGGCCTTCTTGGATATCTTGGACTCGTCAAAGAAACCTCTTTATGCGGGTGCCAAAGTCTCTCAGTTGGATGCCATCTCACAACTGATGGCAGTCAAGGCTGAGTACGGTTGTAGCCAGAAATGCTTCGAAGCATTTCTGGGAGTATGGGCTAATAGCCTGCCCGATGGTCATGAACTGCCGAAAAGCATGTATGCCACGAAGAAACTCATGAAGGCACTCTCTATGGATTATGAGGAAATACATGTTTGTCCTAATAATTGCCTTTTGTTTAGGCACGAGTATGCGGATGACAAGTACTGTAGGGAGTGCGGTTCCTCTCGGTACCTTGAGGTGGTCGGTGACGATGGTGAGAAGAGGCAGCTAGGCATCCCCGCAAAAGTTCTTCGGTATCTCCATTTCATAGAGAGACTGCAGCGCCTTTTCATCATGGAGGAGTCTGCCAAAATGATGAAGTGGCACAAGGAAGGTATAAGGTACCATTCAAATAAAATCGTACATCCATCAGAAGGCGAAGCATTGAAGTCGTTCGATAAAGAATACCCCGAGGAAGCAGCCGAGGCTGGGAATGTAAGAATTGCCATATCAGGTGATGGGTTCAATCCATATGGTATGTCGTCCAATTCATACAGCTGCTGGCCCGTGTTTGTTATTCCGCTCAATCTCCCTCCCGGTGCCCTAATGCAACGCAAGACCATGTTCTTGTCGCACATCATTCCGGGGCCTGAATACCCGGGGAGGAATTTGGGTGTGTTTATGCAGCCGCTGGTGGATGATTTGCACCATTCTTGGTACTTCCCGAGGTTGACATACGACCGAGATCTGCAGAGAAATTTCTTGATGAAAGTTTGGTTGCACTATTGCATGCATGACTTTCCCGGCTATGCCCTTTTCTACGGATGGTGTACAAGTGGGAAGATGCCATGCCTAGTGTGCATGTAGGCTCTACGTTTAATTTGGCTGAAGAAGGGTGGCAAGTATGTAGCATTTGACCTGCATCGACAGTTCCTACCTCCAGACCATCCAGACAGGGAAGATAAGAAGAACTTCACGAAAGGCCGGGTTGTCCATGAAGTAAACGAGATTCCAACGTTTTCGGGGGCAGATGTTCTTGCTCAGCTAAAAGCTCTCGAGCCTAAAGGCGAAGGTAAAGGCAAAGCCAAAGCCAAAGGAGAAGGCGAAGGAGAAGGCAAAGGCAAAGGCAAAGGCAAAGCCAAATGCTTCGAGGGATATGGTGAGACGCATAACTGGACTCACATTACCCCCTTCACGAAGCTTCCCTATTTCAAGGACCTCAAACTTCCTTACAACATCGATGTGATGCACACCGAAAAGAATGTCGCAGAGTCCCTTTTCCGCAAGATCCTCAACATTCCTGATCATACGAAGGATAACGTTAAAGCAAGAGCCGATCAACAGAAAATTTGTGATAGACCACGTCTAAACATGCGGCCTCCCACAGGCGGTCGAAGAAACTGGTTCAAGCCAGATGCTGACTTCGTCCTTAAACCACCAGAAAAGAAGGAGGTACTTAAGTGGCTCAAACACATAGTGAAGTTCACTGATGGTTATGCATCGAATATAAGTAAGGGAGTCAATCTTTCAACGGGCAAAGTGACCGGGCTCAAGAGTCATGACTATCATGTATGGATTGAGCGGATAATGCCGGTGATGGTTCGAGGCTATGTCCCTGAGCGTGTCTGGCGAGTGCTTGCGGAGCTAAGCCATTTCTTCCGCACGCTCTGTGCTAAAGAAGTATGTCCCGAGGTGATTAGACAATTGCATAAGAAGGCACCGGAGTTGATATGCAAGCTAGAGAAGATCTTTCCACCATGCTTCTTTACTCCGATGACACATCTCATTTTGCACCTCGCAAACGAGGTATTGTTGGGGGGGGGGGGGGCTGTGCAGAATCGTTGGCAGTACGGCCCTGAGAGACAGAACAAGCATCTCCGACAGAAATGTGGAAACAAAGCTAAGATTGAAGCTTCCATAGTTGAGGCAGTTATCCTAGAGGAGGTGTCAGACCTCAGGACATCGTACTATCCAGACCACGTTCCCACTCTGCATAATAAGTTGCCTCGATACAACATAGAAGAGCCCAAGTATAAACCCAAGCTCCATCTGTTCAGCGAGCAAGGTGGCAGGGCTGGGGGCTCGAAATCTTATACGATGCCAAAAGAAGAGTGGGAGGACCTCATGTTCTATGTCTTGCACAATATCAAGGAAGTTGCGGATGTGTGGATGAGGTAATACCATTCCTTTATGCCTTCCACAACATCATGTTCTATGTTCACTTAGTCCCGGTCTAACACCGCTTTTCTTCTTTTAGTCAATTCGTTCGTGAGGAGTGGACGGGAATGATTCCTCCTACTGAGGCGGAGGAACTTACTCTTCTCCGGCATGGAAACCCTGGAAGGAAAATTTTTGTTGCTTGGTTCATGCAGAAAGTAAACTTTCACATTCCCCTATTAAATACCCAGTTCAACATTTATTAGTTTACCGAACTAATGCACCCAGCAATTTCAATTAAACTTGTAGGGAGGAGATCCGAACATATCTATGGATGACGAATTGAGATGGGTTTCCATGGGTTTTGACCCTCGGGTCAAGACATGTGAAAAGTATGATGTGAATGGGTATCGCTTCCATACAGAGGAGCACCAGAACAGCCGCCCTGATCCCAAAACTATAAATACCGGAGTGTACACCCCAGGTCAAAATTCAGTTGACTACTACGGAAGGGTAGAAAAAATATACGAGCTTACATTTAGCCGTGGGCGCGAAACCATAAGTCTCCCTGTGTTCAAATGCCGATGGTTCGACCCAGTAGAGGGGCTCAGACATACGCCTTCCATTGGTTTGGTCGAAGTTAAACCATCAACCGTGTATGCCGGAGCCGATGTCTTTATTGTGGTTACCCAAGCCACACAAGTTTATTACCTGCCTTACCCATGCCAGAAAGAGTACCTAAAGGGTTGGGAAGTTGTGTTCAAGGTGTCGCCACATGGTAAGCTACCGGACCCGAACGAGGACGATTACTACAACATTAACCCCATGACATACAAGGGAGTGTTCTATCAAGATCAACCTGATGATGATGTGGTCAGAAACGATGACGCTGACGCCTTGGGTGATGATGAAGTGGATCCAAACGATGACGATGCACGGAATGATGGTGAGACCATTGTTAATGAAAAGGACATACTTATGCTAGAAAAGTTAAACGAAGACGCCGACGACGAGGAAGAGCCTCCACCTCCGTCAGACAACGAAGATGATATGCGTGATAGTGATGATGAGACCGATCGAGGAAGAGGTTACAACAGTGATGATTCGTATGGGTTCTAGCAGATGTACGTTTCATGTCTTTTTTTTTCTATGGTTTGTTAATATGCCTTTTTATGTGATGATTATTTATTAATGTGTTTTTTGTTCCTTATTATTATGCTTTTTTCTTCATTATTAATGTACTAACTGTTTATTCTCTTTTCAATGCAGGTTCGCTAAACATGGGCAAGGGGAAGGACGACGGCAAGGGATTACTATCCAGAATCACCACGATGGCTACTCGGAGTGGTCGAGCCCGTAATCTTCCCCCCCCCGACTAGCTGAGGATGACTCCTCACAGGGAGGTCGAGGGAGAGGTGCCCCTAGAGGTGGAGGAGGTGGGGGGAGAGCCCCTAGAGGAGGACGTGGTCGGGGCCAGAAACAGAAACAGCGCTCCCTCACCGACTTAGGGGTGTCCTCTTCGAGGCCCTCCTCTACTGAGGTACCCTCCTCTAGTGAGGTACCCTCTGCCGAGGAGGAGGAGGAGGAGGTTCAGGAGGAGGAGGAGGAGGAGGAGGAGGAGCTTGGGGAGGGGGACGAGGAGGAGGAGGAGGAGGCAGGTGAGGAGGATTCTGGTGGCGGGGAGGTTGGTGGTGGCAGCAGCGAGAAGGGGTGGCTGCGTGGTAATGCCAAGCTCCCTCCCCTTCCTGCTACCGAGGCGCAGAAGTGGCTCATTGAGCCCAAGGGGAAAGAGTAAGTGCCACTCATGCAAATATTTTCATTTTTTTGCTTGTACGCATGCTAATATTTTCATTCTTTTGATTGTACGCATGCTCATATTTTCATTCATTCTATCTTTTGCAGCAACTGGATAATTCCGAAAGATGCCCGTCTTCCAAACGGCGTCATCACCGTTTTGTTGAAGAAGCACTGGCCGGGGCTGTTCCCTCCGGATCCAGTCAGGCACCCTAAGCGCGCGGGTTTTGGCCATGAGCTGGGAGCACTGGGAAGCGGCCTCCCACCTGGACCATGGCACGTATGCTAAGGCCGTGATCACAAATTTTTGGGTAAGTTCTCTTCAGAAGCATGAGTCTTGAGTTTCGTTCGTAGTTTATCATCGAATGGTTTAACTCATGGCTTCTTCCATTCTGGTTTTCTGAATGATTGTAGGTATACTATCGAGTTCTTGAGGAGCACAAGTCCGCTGCCGACGAGATCGTGTACCGCCAAGCGAGGAGCAAGGCCCGTCAGCTGCAGTACGAGGCCAAATTTGTGGCCATCTCGACGTATCATCACGTCGTTCGTTAGATGAAGATGACCAAGAAAGATGCAAAGAGGCTGGGCGTTACCATGGATAGGGACGAGTACTTGGCCGTAAGTATAACAGACTTTTCATTCCATAGTTTGTGGTAAATTTCATCGTTTCGTGTTGACATGTCATTATGCTTTCATTATGTAGGTGCCTCCTGCTTGGTGTTTTGGAAAGGAGGAGTCATGGGCTGCATTGGTGGATCTGTGGGTCGGTCAGGATGAAGAGTGGGTTGCTAAGAGCCAGAGAAACCGGGCTAACCGAGGGACCGACGGAACGCATGGTCAGGGAAACCGGAACCACTTCAGCCACAAGGCAGTTCAGGTATATCTATGTACATGAAACATTCTTCTTCTTCTTCTATTCACCGTCACTTTCTTATGTATCACTAACCTCTGTTTGGTGGTGCCGGAGGAGAAACTGAAGCGGTCGCTCTCTGACATAGAGTCGTGGGGTCTCAGCAAACTGCGGCCAGAGCCCAAGGACGGCAAGTCCTACTACGGCAATAGCGAGGATGACCTGAACGCCTACAAGGAGGGGTATCTAAGGTCACATCCTGACACACCTGACCCCATGAAGGCGCCTACGGACGAGAGGGTGGTGGTGGGCCTAGGCCCGAAGCATCATGGTCGGCAGAAGGTTCTGGATCAAGTGGTCACTCCTTCTATCTCCTACACACGGCTCCGAGCCAGCGCACGAGCATGCCTGCACGGTCACAGTCACAGTCCCTCCTAACCCAGCAGACCAGCGTAAGTATTTTCCCTCTTATCTTCCTATTTGCTCACTTGATTTTCCGCATTGAGATGTTATATGAGTTCATCATGTCATATTGTAGGCCTACATGGACTACACATGCCAGGAGAACATGGCGTGGCAGACGAGAGCTGCCTTGCTGCAGTCAGAGCACTCCAATCGCATGATGGCGGTTAGTTTAGCCCCTTTCATTTCACTTCCGTACTTGCACTTTCATTTCTTCTGACCTTCATGGTTGCTTGGTCAATTCACATGCAGCGCATTGTTGAGTGCATGACGAACGGCACGATTCCTACGATGGAACCAGCACCACCATCACCACCACCACCAGTGCTCCTTACCTTTGAGGAGTTTCTGACACAGAACAATCCTACTCCGGTTAGTACATCCCCAAACTCATCAACCACGGCTTACCGTTTATTCAGCACAATCATATATGGCCCCTTAACATGTCTTTTCGAACATCCAGGGAACCGGTGGATCATCCGTTAATGGTGGTGGTGGTGCCAATGATGGCATCACTCCCGAGTCGAGCCTGGTGATCACTCCGATCCACCGAGGAGGTGGCGGTGGCGGTAGCGGTGCCGGTAGCAGTGACGACCTCGGCTTTGGTGGTCTTGGCATTGACGTGCTTGGCGGTCCTGGTGGACGTCGTACGGCTTAAGCCTCTTGGTGGTGGTGACTTCTATCTCTTATGCTTGTCTATTATGTTGGCGTAGATGCTTATGTTGTGATGATTCGACTTGTGTTGTGATGATTTGGCTTATGTTGTGAAGATGTTCTCTATTATGTTGTGGTGATGATGATGATACTTATGTGATGATGGTGATACTTATGTGATGTTGATGTTATATGTATTTGTGCTGTGAATTTGAATATATGTATCTGTGCTGTGAAATTGGAACGAAATAAAACAGAAAAAAAGAAGAAAAAAAAATTGACAACACCTATGCCGACGGCTTAACCGTCGGCATAGAGACTGCCAGAGCTCCCAGCCGCCGCCACGTGGCAGATATGCCGCCGCCACGTGGCAGATATGCCCGCGACTGGGAGCTCTGGCGCAGAGCTATGCCAACGGCATAGCTACGTTTCATTTTTTATTTTATTTTAAATAATTTTTTTAAATTTTTTTATTAATTAAATTGAGCTATACCGACGGCATAGCCGTCGGCATAGCTTCGTCCAATTTTGTTTTTGTTTTTTTTAACAATTTTTTTTTAAAAAAATTGAATAACTAAATTAAGCTATGCCGACGGCTTAACCGTCGGCATAGTAATGCCACATGGCACTCGCTGGTTCGCCGCAGTTTGACGACGGCGCCGTCTGCCGCCGTCAAACGGAAAACTTTGCCGACGGGGAAACTATGCCGACGGCCATACGAACACCGTCGGCATAGAGACCTATGCCGACGGCTTTTCTATGCCGACGGTCAGGCCTGGTATTCCGACGTATACTACGCCGACGGGCCGTCGGCGTAGCCCCAGATTCCAGTAGTGAGCACCTCAACCTTTACAAATGTATGGAGGGCATGGCTCCCCTCTCAAAGCTCACCTCTCTCAACGAGTTAAGCATTATGTATTTGGGGGATGATTTTAGGTGCGACGGCCTGTTGCCTCTCCTTACCCAAGGCCAGCTCACGTCATTAACTGTCATCGGGTGCCCGAAGTTGTTTGCTGGCATTCAGGGTCCCGCTCCCGCTCAGGCGGTCTCCAAACTGCAGCAACTCTATACGGACGACATCGCTGGAGTCCTTGCTGCACCCATCTGCCACCTCCTCTCTTCCTCCCTCACCAATTTATCCTTTCAATCAAACAAAGAGGAGGAGCGCTTCAGTAAGGAGCAAGAGGAGGCTCTTTCTCTCCTCAGGTCCCTCCAGAAGCTCCTATTTGCGTGGTGCACCAAGCTGCGCTACTTCCCAGCAGGGCTAAACAAGCTCACCAACCTCGAGACATTGGAGATCTTTAACTGTCGAGACATGAGGTCGCTGCCAAAGAATGGCCTCCCCACCTCGCTGCAAGTGTTAAAGATCTTTAGCTGCACCAAGCTGCGTTGTCTCCCAGCAGGGCTGCACAAGCTCACCAACCTCGAGAGATTGGACATCATGAGCTGTCCAGCCATCAGGTCCCTGCCAAAGAATGGCCTCCCCACCTCGCTGCAAGTGTTATATGTCCAGTCATGCACCAAGCTGCGTTGTCTCCCAGCAGGGCTTCCCAAGCTCACCAACCTCAAGACATTGGAGATCTGGGACTGTCCAGCCATCAGGTCCCTGCCAAAGAATGGCCTCCGCATCTCGCTGCAAGAGTCAGATGTCTCCGGTGTTAGGATAATCATGACTTGAATTGGTTTTGGGTCAGTTGATTAGCACGTGTGTCGTGTGTGTGCGTCATGCACGTAGGTTAGTTAGACTCCAGGTTTGTTAGTCGGGCGTGCATGCATGTGTGCATCGCGATGGTGTGTAACGTGCATACATGCAGGCTGTTAGCAGCAGTCCAAGTCCGGCGCGTTGTGCGCGCGTGGCGGGCGGAGCGCAAGCTAGCTGCACCGGGAGAGGTGGGATGCGTGGTGTACGAGCACAGGCTCAAGTATAAACCCCCCAGAACTGAGTTTGTGGAGTCAGACGGTGTGGTATGTGCCACCGAGCCGAGTTTGTGCTCGAAAGGAAAAGAAAGCGCCGTTCGTGCGGCGAGGCGTTTGTCGCCGGAAATTCTTGTGTCCAGTGTGCTTCTCTTCTTCTTCCACCTCCATCGTGTGTGAGAGAGAGAGGTTCGTCCGGCGTTCGTGTCGCCGGAGGCTACTCGGCGTTCGTCGCCGGACCGGGTTTGTCCCAACATCTGGTTGCGAAAATGAGGAGCTAAAACAGCGATGCAGACGGTTAATGGGGAGCTTCCCATTAATCATACTATAGACAAATCCAAGGTAACAAGCACTTCAAGCACTTGTTTGCACTTGCTTGGTTTACCTCGCTACCTTTTAATCTTAACAGTATGTCATTCCATCTACTGGACAGGGCTTCTTGGGAGTTTCTTGTACATTCTTCTAGCCTCCATTGTAGGACTCTCTCCATCCATGCACAGCTTGCACACGAGCGGATCTCCTATGTGGGTATCTTCTCCCTGTACATAAATCTCGTAAGTACTTACGTCCAAAATGGAACTTTACCCCCACAGAAATATTTGAGGAAATCATGTAATCCTCGCAATGGAATTACAGAGTTTCTTTCTTCACCTCCTGGTCGCAAAAATGAGGAGCTAAAACAGCGATGCAGACGGTTAATGGGGAGCCTCCCATTAATCAAGAGTTACTACTAATGCAAGGTAACAAGCACTAGTGTCCTGGATGTATTTTTTACTTCTGATGTTCTTTGTACTACCTTGATAGTTGATGAATAGATTGAAAGTTTTCCTCGCAAAAAAAAAAAAAAGAGTAACAAGCACTTCCTTGTTTTCTTCAAGACCACACGCACAAGCTACTTTCTTTTGCTTAGTTATTTACAAATATGTTTTGAGTTTTTTTAAACAAAATAGCACAATTCTTGTTCTCTATCAGCAAACTCTGTCAGAAGTCATTTCTGCCAGTCTTTTGTATAGATGCTACTGAACTGCACGCTTCAAACTCCTAACTGCAATGCCTCCTTGCAGGGCTAGACAAGCTTACCAACTCGAGAGATTAAGGATTATGGGTGTGTGCAGCCCATGTAGTCAGCTGCCCAGTTCACTGAAAGAGTTAGATGTTAGTAATTGTGGCCAACGGGGAGTTCATACAGCAGTACAGAAAGTTAATGGATCCATTCGAGAAGCCATACTAGACTAATTAATCCAAGGTAACGAATGCATCTTTGTTTGTTCTCATCTCCAATTCCCACACGTTCGTTTCTTCAAGCTTCTTGTTGTTGTTGTGTTCCTAACATAATATATTCTCAGATTTGTTAATTGGTCCTTCATTCAAAAAGGTAGTGTTGGG
This sequence comes from Elymus sibiricus, assembly GCA_039707655.1. Taxonomy (NCBI): domain Eukaryota; kingdom Viridiplantae; phylum Streptophyta; class Magnoliopsida; order Poales; family Poaceae; genus Elymus; species Elymus sibiricus. The sequence continues at coordinate 478,649,772 of CM077668.1, forward strand.
ATCAAGGTGAATGATGACGCGGGTCATTATTTCCAGACGCATAAGGGCTTACGACAGGGGGATCCGATGTCTCCTGTCCTTTTCAACATTGTGGCAGATATGTTGACAGTTCTTATCAGTCGGGCTAAAGAAAACGGCCAAGTAGGAGGACTTGTTCCGCATCTTGTGGATGGGGGTGTGTCCGTTCTACGATACGCGGATGATACGATTATTTTCATGGAGCATGATCTCGCAAAAGCTCGAAATATGAAGCTAGTGCTTTGCCTTTTTGAACAACTGTCGGGTCTGAAAATCAACTTTAACAAGAGCGAACTGTTCTGTTTTGGGAGGGCCAAAGAGGAACAAGACGCGTACAAACAGTTGTTCGGCTGTGAAATGGGATCCCTACCGTTTAGTTACCTAGGAATCCCAATTCACCATCGTAAACTTTCGAATAAGGAATGGAAATGCATTGAAGATCGATTTGAAAAGAGGATAAGCTGCTGGAAGGGCAAGCTTATGTCTTATGGGGGTCGGCTTGTGTTGATAAACTCGGTTCTGACTAGCTTGCCGATGTTCCTTTTGTCCTTCTTTGAGGTGCCTGTAGGGGTACGGAAAAGACTTGACTTCTATCGATCTCGTTTTTTCTGGCAATCAGATGAAGTTAAGACGAAATATCGATTGACTAGATGGGATATTATTTGCAGACCCAAAGACTAGGGTGGGTTAGGGGTTGAGATAAAAACAGATGCCTACTTAGCAAATGGCTGTTTAGGTTGTCTGTGGAAACTGAGGGTACGTGGATACAGATTTTGCGTAACAAGTACCTATAATCGAAGACATTGGCTCAGGTTACTGTTAGGCCAAATGATTCGCCTTTCTGGAAGGGGTTATTGAAGATAAAAGATACTTTTTTTCAGAAGGTGAAATTTATCATTGGTAACGGTATTACTACGAGGTTATGGGAGGATACATGGCTAGGGGAGACGCCTTTGGCCATATAGTATCCCACGTTATATAATATTGTACAACGTAAGGAGGCATATGTTGCTACAGTATTTCAAACGATCCCTCTGAATATTCAATTCAGGAGGTCTCTGGTGGGGAAGCGTTGGACCTCGTGGTTGCACTTGGTGCGCAGGTTGATGGATGTTCAACTCTCGAACCAAATGGATGCTATCCACTGGAAATTAACTAAGAGCGGGAACTTTTCGGTGAAGTCTATGTACTTAGACCTAATTGACTCTAGGCCAATCCCGAAATCACTTCATATTTGGAAAATTAAAGTTCCGCTGAGGATCAAAATTTTCATGTGGTTTGTCCACAAAGAAGTGATCTTAACCAAGGATAACTTACTCAAATGAAGATGGGTAGGTAGTCCTAGATGTTGTTTTTGTAATCAGGATGAAAATATACAACACCTCTTTCTCGAGTGTCCGTTAGCTAAATTGCTATGGCGAACGATTCATATAGCCTTTAACGTTACTCCACCCACTAGCATAAACACGTTATTTGGGACGTGGCTAAATGGTGTGGAAATTCATATTGCGAGACATATTCGGATTGGGATATGTGCACTATTTTGGGCTATATGGAATTGCAGAAACGATATGATTTTTAACCGGATAAACTTTACCAACTTTTTGCAGGTTATTTACCGGGCCACTGCCTGCATCCGTATGTGGTCGTCACTCACTACTGTGGATTCCAGGGAGCTTTTGGTTACTGGGTGCAACCGGTGGGAGATGGCAGCACGGGCTATCTTCAACCGATTTGGATGGCGAGCTCATAATAGGCTAGGTGTATAGGCATCGTAGCCTATTTTTCGCCGGATGTGGCATCTTAGACTTTTGCTGTTTACTTCAGTTTGGCTCCTTTTGTGAGCGTTCTTGGGATCTCAGACTTTGTTTACGTTCGTTCGTTTAATAAAATGGCCGCATGCATCTTTGATGCAGAGGCCGGGGGCATTCCTCCTTTTAAAAAAAAACATAATATATTCTCAGGTTTTGCTCATGGTTATTTAGCACTTCATAAATTCAAAGTTGAATTATTCACTGCACGCGAAGCAATGAAAGTTATGGACCAGTCTTCAACGGATCTCAAGTTACTCGACTGTCTCGACGATGTGCAAGGTAAGCTTTCTGCAAAGGTTCTCCCATGATTTTAATTCGTATGCTTTCCGTCAATAATATTGGCCTTTGGCTTATTTGCAGTCATGGAAGCTGTATGAATCTGCCATTTGTCTTGAACCTGAGATTCTCAGAGTTGCGCTTCCCACTATCAGTCTGCACTAAGGTAATCGCTTGTTCCTATCTTGTTGATTTTAATTAAACCAAACGACACAAGGATAAAGTGTAAAAATAAAATTTAATACTAGTTCCTGGAGTCAGATCTGGGTGTCATGTACAAAATGCAAATTACTAGATCGTTGGAGGCCCTCATACTAAAACGTAAATTTTGTTGTACCAATGCAGCTTAGGAAATAGCTGAAGACCAGAATGCGGACATGAAGTTAATGAAAGAATGTTGGGACAAGGAATGGTATACAATTTTCTCGCTTTATTCAAATGCTAGTTTACCTTGGATCGTGCATATAATTTATTTGGTCACATTCTAGCCCTCACATAATCTCAAGAATGACCTAGGTTGCTATTTTTCTGAATGACTCCTCATCAAAATCCCAAGAGTTGAGTGCAATAAGTTGGTGTCATTTTGATTGGTTTAGATTATTATTTTGTCCCACCAGAGCCATACATGATAAAAACTCAACCACCATTTGTGCGATCTGAATATTTGGTGAGCTTTGTTAAATATGTATCCATCTAGTGAGAAGCTCTTGAAAGCCAGTCATTCTCTTTCTTTCCTTCGATTGCTACCCTCTTCCACACTTTTCAGTGCAATCTTGCATACTTGGTTGGTGTATCCATTCACCCTCTATAAGCCACTTCATCCGTTTGTGTATCATGTTCAACCTATCATGTAAGGTTTGCACACTAGTTCATTGATTTACTTCCCGCAGTCCTTAGTAAAGAGAGCCCTCCATGTAGTCTTAATAAGCTATTGACAGCAGGTCATTTCCTTTGTATCTTTTCATTGCTTAACTCTTTCAGGCTTGGCATTGCAATTCGTACACTGTGATCTCGCATACTCCATCAGTATATGCTTTCACCTTGTACATGCCACTTCTTCCTGTTGTGTCATTTTTAACCTATGATGTAGAGTTTGCATACTGCTCTTTCATATTTAGGGTGCTCAGCTTGCATTGATTTACTCCCCACAATCCTTTGTAAACAGAGCCATCCATCTGGTCGGCAAGTGTTAAGAAAATGCTTATTAAAAAGAGGAAAAAGGAGTGTTAGCAATCTAGAGCCAAAATAGAAAAAAGAAAAAGTAAAAAGAGTGTGCTCGCAATCAAGAGGCAAAATAAAAAGAAAAAAGTGTGTTGGCAATAAAAAAATTTAAGAGGCTCTGAATTTTTAGTGGGAGGAGTCAATTAGCGCATACTTCATATCCTTGTGCAATCATCCTGCTCCCTGCTATCCATATCCGATAATGACGACATCACTATTTCTAGAGATCACCTTCTGCCACTCAGATAATTCTTTTTCCTTTTGACATATTTCCCCCTGTGACTGGAATGACAAGGCTTCATTGTACTAGTTTCGGATACTTAATTAACTTTGCAATAACTGAAATTCAGGTTTGCTAACTCCATTTACCCCACCAAACCACACATAAGCCCTTCACACATGCATATATATTTTAGTGGTAGGGAGATCATGGCCAGCGGCCAGTGAGGAGCCATATACGTCTGACAGAGAGAGATTGTAGGTCATGACGAGTAACTCAACACTAAAAGCTCACTCTTGGGACAACTTTTAGAACTCGTGCTTATTAAAGGAGATCAAAACTAGACAGCAACCTAGTGACTTATTGTGAGGGCATTAGGATGCGACCATGTAAATGTGTGCATTATCTGTTGTAAGCTTGCAGGTTTATGAATGAAGCTCAAGAACAACTAAGGACCCTTCTCCATATGATCTTCGTCGAATCAATTGCATCTTATGTCAGAACAGAGGAAGCCACACAACCAAGTTTCCAGAATCCTGAGATGAGAATGATGGAACCCTATTGATGAGAATTCCTCTTCCACCACTCGTCAACAGCAGATTAAACCTAGGAATCTTGTGTCGATTGGAGATCCGTCAAACTATTTGTAATGGAAGAGAGGATTTTACTATTCACCTTCTGTACAAAGATATGTGTCTTCATCTTTCCACTGGTGGTCCGCATAGACGGAGAAGATAGATGATGATTGGTGAAAGGTGCTAACATGTGGGAACATGTCTGCATGTGTTCCCAACAGCCTAAAGAACCTCACATGCCTTGTCTCACTAACGCTGGAGGCATGTCTGGGCGTAACAATCATTCCAGGAGAAGTAAGGAGCAGTACTCTGAAATCACTTAAGCAACTGTCAATTGTTGGAATGTCCAGACCTTATGTCAATCGGTGGAGCAAACTGAGGTCGGTGACAATTGAGTACTGTCCAACGATGGAGGACATGGAGCAGCCTCATAGGAGAGGCCACTGTGAAAATGAAAAATGATATGGTAATTAGTCTGAACGAAAAACTTATAATATGCCTTTCCAGATTGCTGTACACATATTTTCATGCACTCTTCTGAAAAACATTCCAGTAAAATTTGCTGCAGGGACATGTTGATGATAACTGAATGTGTACCCTGTTCCCAAAAATCTAGTCATCCTATACTTGTTACTCGCTAACCAGTGCTTTCCTTATTTTTATGGATGTAGATCATCTAACGGGAACAGATAGAGGAGAAAAGGCTAATTAAGATTCTGGCTGAATCAACTTTAACTGCATGGCAGATTCTCCGTGTTAATCACTCCAGTTTTACTCCGTCCAACCTCGATGGTACCTTTTTTTTTTCTGACAAGTATCAGTTGCAACCTATCGTGTCAAAAGCTCAGCTGCAGCTTACGGCCGGGTTGCAAGACATAAAAAAAAAAAACATTTGGCAATTTCTGTTATATTCAGTATAAATAAGTGAGGACAAAAACATGTATGCTATTTGAATATTCTATGGTGTATGTATGCCATTAGACATTTGTTTCTGCTCAAATGATTGTATTGCAACCGCAATTTTTATCTGAATGTCCGACATATTTTCCTCGTGCAGTCTTAATTGTGAATGAATATCTTTTCATAGCAAAATTTGCAAATATGTCAGGGGTGGAGCCAGGATTCGAGGATTAGGGGGACCGAAAAAGTCAATGGTCAACTGCTAAGATGTAATCCATCAAAGAATATATATATATATATATATATATATATATAGGGAAATGGCTATGTACTCCTGGGAGTATGTACTCCCGCTCCTCATATACCACATAGATGAATCTTTCATACCTCATTATTATTTTTAATATACTTCATTAATAATTACTAGATACTCCAAAATGAGTTTCATGAAAAAATTCATGTGAGTCTACATATTTTTGAAGATTTACGTATATACTGATTTGTTTGTACGTGAAAAAGGTATATTACAAAAAGTACGTCGCAAATGATATTTTTTCAACAAAACTCGTATTGGGGTATCATAGAATATTTAATGAAGTATATTGACAATGATAAAGAGATATAATCAATGCGTACATGAGGTATATTGAGTATGGGAGTACATACTCCCAGGAGTACAGAAAATTAGTCCATATATATACATATATACGAAAATGCTCAATGGAGCTCGGCCTCCATGGAGGCCAAGTTTGACTTAATAAAAATTCAAATTTTTACATTTCAAAAAAATATGAGAAAAACTACACATATACTTAGAGACGTAAAGCATAAGTGTGTAAATTTTCAGGACGAAATACCTTAAAATGAGTGCTACACAAAAAGAACAAATCTGAGGCTTTTTAGTAGATGCACTATTCATCCTCAAAGTCCATGAATTTGTCTTTTTTGCTCAGATCGCATTTTAAGGTATTTCATCTTGAAATTTTACACACATACACATAACATCCTTGTTTACTTGTATAATTTTTTTCAGATTTTTTTGAAACTGAAAAGTGCGAATTTTGAATTTTTTAAAAAATCAGGCCTCCATGGAGCCCGAGCTCCAAAACGCTCCACTATATATATATATATATATATATATATATATATATATATATATATATATATATATAATTGCCATCTCAGAATTTGTGACAAATTATCAATACACTAGTAGTATCTCAAAATAGTAGCAGAATTCATAAGATAAGAGAATGTTAAGTGGGATTTGGTTAGATTGAAACAAACCTTGGCCGGTCTTGCCAATCTTCCTCGCTCCCGCCTCTGACGCCGTTGGTTTTTGACTAGCACAACTGCGCTAGCGAGGCGCGGGCGGGGGAGGGATGACTGCTGAGGCGGGAGGCGGAGGAGGATCTCCGAGAGCAGGTTGTTGTCGTCCAACGAGGCTGGCCGTCATCTCCCTGATGGAGTGGAGCCAAGTTTTTTTTAGGCTAAGGAGTGGAGCCAAGTGCAGTGCAGGCCATAAAGTGAAGAGGCCAGGAGCCCGAAACTGGGCTGGACTTGGAAGCCCACGATGTGCTCTAACAAATTTTGCAGAAAAAGAAAAGAACAACCGATTTAGAAAGTACCATTGTGCTGAACGCTTATTTCAAAAAATGCTTATTGTCGTTTTCCTCTACTAGGGTTTTCTAGGGTTCCAATCTATCCTCGCGTGATTGTGGTGGAGTCCACACAAATCGCTCCCGGTGGCTGGAAGTAATACCCTGGTCTGCTACCAGAGCTCGCTCTACATGGTGCATCCTCGTTGGCCGAAACCCAGGTGCTGGAGAGTTCGAAGGAGACTAGGCTAGAAGACGGAGTCAACATCCATGCGATGTCAAGCTTGAGGAGCGTGCATGAGGTCTTGAATTGGTGCGGTTATTGAGCAGGACCAAAAGTAAGTTGTCATGAACGCTTACAAATTTAAGGACGGAAGAGGCTCCCCCGGCGATGCCCTAGCGGCGCATGCTCGGCAGACTAATGGGATGGCCATTGGCCAGGATGATTGACTATGCATAGTGCACCGCTCTACAAGCTGGTGGGCATCGCGTAATACCCAAATACTGGATTATTTTTTTTAGAAACACTTGTAATTTTATTCATACTCATAACAATTATAGGTACACTGATTTGAATCTAAGATCCACGAAAATACAAAGCAACTCCTATGACTAAGAATTACAATGAAATATCTTGGAAACACCTTCTTCGCTGTATCAATCTCTGCTAGAAGAAATATTCCAAACACTTTGGTAAAGAGTCTGCAATTACCTGTATGGGGCGCACACCCATGGGGTGAACGGGCTGGCCCATAAGAATGCATTGTGTTATTTTCGTTGGTTTTTCTCTGTTATATTCTTTCGTGTTTTTTGTTTATTTTTTCTTATTCTTTTTCTATTCGTTTATTGTTTTATTTTCTTTCCTTTTAAAAATTTTCAATTCATGATTTTTTTTAAATTCATGAACATTTTTGAAATCCATGAAGAATTTTTAAATTCATGAATGTTTTAAAAATTCGTGATTTTTTCAAATTCAAGAATTTTTCTAAATCAATGAAATGTTTTAAATTCATGTGCAAGTTTTAAGTTCGGGAAGATTTTTGAAATTCATGAATATTTTTCGGAACCACGAACAATTTTTCAAATTCATGAATATTTTGCAAATTGATGAAAGTTTTTTATATTCATTAAGATTTGTTAATACTCATGAATTTTTTTACATTTTTAATGTATTTTTTATTCTAGATAGAAAAAACCTATCTGGTTTTCTTCTCTGGATGATGAGTTGCTGGCGAGCGTTATTTACTGACCTGAGACGGGAAAACCAAAACAACGAGCGAAAAAAAAAACAATCGAACCGCGGCGAGGGTGGTGACTCACAGGGCTGGCCCAAGTTTTGATGGCTCCCAGGCATTTACCCCTCGTCATCATGAAAAGAAAAGAAAAGGTACTATACAGTTTGAGCACCGACGTACGATCGATATAATAGTAATTCCGACGACGACATCGATCAAGAGCGAGCGATGGACGGCGGCGACATGAAAAGTGGCCTAATGGCGGCGGCAGCAGAGCCGGACGACTGCGGACGGCGCAGGGTGATCATGGCCATGGGTTTGGTGACCCTGTCCATCTTGGCCTTGCACATCTACCTGACGAGTCAGGACATGTGTCCGACACCTACCCTCCCAAACAGCACAACATGTGGGTCTTCGCCGCCGGGATGGTGTGCCTTGCCGTCGGCTGTTGCCTCTTCGTCCTCGCCGGGAACCTCGTCACCGAATGGGAGCGCGGCCGCCCTGACCTCTTGACTGGTTCCTCATGTAGCTACTCTACTAGAGTAATTCATTGCAAAAGTGGGTAACTTGCAGCGTATGCGTATTCTACGTACTTAATCTGTCCATCTGTCCGTGTATGTACGTTTTGTTGTTGATTCCTACAACTATCTACTTGATCAATAACGAATGCAAAAAAAAAAAAATACTTGATCAATAACCCTTTGCTCAAGCAAGTAGAATCAAGATGGATTTGGCCCCCCAAGTCACACATACACGAGTATCTTTCTATGTGAGCAACCGAGGGCCAGAAACTATTCGCCACTTACTGTTTGAGTGCCCTGTGGCGGTCGAGGTGTGGAGAATTCTTGGAGTGCTTGATGTGATAAAGCAAGCACTAGAGATGGACAGATCTGGTGAGGTTATACTGGAGTTTCTTCTTAATTTGCCAGAGAATCATGTTCATGTTCTAGGACTGCCGAAGCTAAGGGAAACGTTGGCCACATGCTGCTGGTATTTGTGGTGGGAAAGGAGGAAACACACGCATGGGGGTGTACCCCAAACGGCATCTCAAATCAGTCTGTCAGTACGAGCATTGGCGGCAAATTTTATCTCTGCATGTGTACCAAAGGCACGGGTTCGTGTCGATGGTTGGTCAAGACCAAGGGCTGATTATCTCAAGTTAAATGTGGATGCAGGATATGATCTTGATACGCTCGAAGGCTCGGTCGGAGCCGTCATCAGAGACCATAATGGCAAGTTTGTAGCTGCTGCAAATGAGAAGCTGGATATATGCTATGATGCTTTTACGGCAGAAGCCATTGCAGTAAGATTTGGTTTGAATCTTGCCCGTCACTGCTGGTTGTAGCAAGATCGAAGTGAACTCGGACAGTTTGGAGGTCATTTCAGCGCTAAAGGATGGTTATTCATCATCGGTGGCCAGCGCCATCTTCGACGATTGTTACTACATGTCCTTAGATTTCAATCATATTTTGTTTGAACATTGTTATAGAGAGAACAATCGAGTAGCCCATGAATTAGCTAGGCTAGCAAAATTTTCTCCTCCACATGTATGGTTGGATGATCCCCCAGGGATGTTGTCCCGCTGATTGTTTCTGATGCTACTATTGTAGCGAGTTAACAAAGGAGGAGGCACTAGTAGAAAAAGGGCCATTTGTCCCGGTTCGTAAGGGCCTTTAGTCCCGGTTCTGGAACCGGGACTAAAGGATCGGGACTAATACCCAAAACCTTTAGTCCCGGTTTGCTTACGAACCGGGACCAAAGGCCCTCCACGTGGCGCTGCCTGGGGCGGGGGAGGGAGGACCTTTAGTCCCGGTTGGTGTTACCAACCGGGACTAAAGGCTCCACCTTTGGTCCCGGTTGGTAACACCAACCGGGACCAAAAGGCGGCCACGCGTCAGCAGCTCGCAGTCGCTGGGGGTTTTTTTTTTTTTTTTGGAAGGGGGGGTTTTGGGGTTTTGGAGGGTTAATTTAGGGGTTTCATATTGTGTTAGCGAACTAATAGAGAGAAGTGACCTCTCTTTTTCCGTGCTTGGTCGACGTTAGCTACTACACATATAGAGAGAACTCGACGCTAGCTAGTAAGCAAATAAAGGAAACCATTAATTACACAAGATCGTCATGAACATATATAGAGAGAAGTGACATCTCTTTCTTCGTGCTTGGTCGAACAACAAGTTTTCGTATATCTATCCGACGCTGCTACATATGTACAATATATAACATCCCTTACAACAATTTCAATTTCACATGGTATTCTCCTTGTTCAGGTATGACGTGGTCAAGAAAGAATCCCGCCAATTCCTCTTGAATTGCTCGTATGCGATCATGTGGTAGGAGTTCATCCCGCATCTGCCAGATCTAATTTAAAGAAGGGGTCAATACATATATATGAATGAAACTCAACACAATTGATGGTAATATATAAAATAAAATTGTGAATATTGTTTACGTACTTCAAATTGTTTCTCAGAGGAGGCCCGTTCAGAGGTATAGTAGCGAATGAACTCGCATACGTAGTATCCACATAAATGAGTGTTGGGTGCCTGCAACAAGCACTTTACGAGAATAGAGTTCAATCAAACTGATAAGCAAACATGATAATGGTATTGATAAAACTAGAATCAACGAGAGATGCGCGGAACTAGCTAGTACTACTTACTTTGGGGTGTGTAAATCGCAGCTCCTTCTTCAGACCCGGAACCTTAGCGGTGAACGTTTTCCAAACCCTGGCAGGCAAAGAAAATGATTACTTGATATCAGGAATTGAACGAAAGTTGCCGATATGGTCCCGGTATTGATTGAACTTACTTCTGGAGCATTGCAGTCATGTCCGCATAATACTTGGGATCTTTACGGAGCGAGTCTAAGACAGTTACTAATGCCCCGTCAAGGTTAATGGATAGCAGAATATAGTGGAAGCTGCGCACGCATAACTCATCAATTACATTACTTAACCACGAGTAAGCGGAACCGAATATGCAGAAGACAGTAACACTCACTTGAAGTTGTAAGGAAAGAGTATTTCCCTTTTGTTTTGATGTGTAAGGAACGTTTGTAGTAAGTTGTTCTCGGTATCTTCAGCCGCCTTTCGTACCGACCATTCATTTACGGTATTTGGGCTAATGAACCCAACGTTGAAGATTCCTATTTTTTGGCATTCGACCATCTTCAATCTGCATAATATAGCGAGGATAATTATATATACATGCAATGAACGAGCTGAGCTAGAGACTTAATTATAGAAGTAATACTTACAGACAGTAGCAAGTCATGAGTTGTTTGTCGAGGGCCTTTTGATTGTATAATTGAAATAACTCCACAAATTCAACAGGCAGCAGGTCGACTCCAGGGAAGTCATGCTCTTTTTTAATTCCAACTAACAAACTGTCTTTCCCAGACTTCCTGCAGGTTTCCATGTACCAGTCATGCAATTAACAAATGATACATAGACTTGTTCGGGCGAGAGGGGGTTGATCGACGTCCCCCCTCATGTCGAAGTTACCGGAGTTTTCTTCTAGTGGTTTGGGTGGCCTCGAGAGATTGTCGGGTAGGGGCGGGAGGGGGTAGGAGATCGGCAACGCTTTTTTTCTAGGTTTTGGGTGGCCTCGAGAGTTGGTCGTCCGGTATATCGAGAGGGGGGTGAACATTTTACCTTAGTAACTTAGAAAAAAAATGTTATCGGGGAGGGGGTATATCGACAACGCTTTTTTTCTAGGGTTTGGGTGGCCTCGAGAGTTGGTCGCCCGGTATATCGAGAGGGGGGTGAACATTTTACCTTAGTAACTTAGAAAAAAATGTTATCGGGGAGGGGGTATATCGACAACGCTTTTTTTCTAGGGTTTGTGTGGCCTCGAGAGTTGGCCGCCCGGTATATCGAGAGGGGGGTGAACATTTTACCTTAGTAACTTAGAAAAAAATGTTATCGGGGAGGGGGTATGTCGACAACGATTTTTTTCTAGGGTTTGTGTGGCCTCGAGAGTTGGTCGCCCGGTATATCGATAGGGGGGTGAACATTTTACCTTAGTAACTTAGAAAAAAAATGTTATCGGGGAGGGGGTATGTCGACAACGCTTTTTTTCTAGGGTTTGGGTGGCCACGAGAGTTGGTCGCCCGGTATATCGAGAGGGGGGTGAACATTTTACCTTAGTAACTTAGAAAAAAAATGTTATCGGGGAGGGGGTATATCGACCCCCCACCCCTCATGTCGAAGTTATCGGGGAGGGGGTATATCAACAACGACATACATTCCGGATCCGTTGGAAAGCTCTCGGGGAGCCGATGCCAACGTGATGATAGGGGGCCGGGGTGCTCCCGTGGCCTTGTTGATAGATAGAGCCGATGCCAACGTGATGATAGAGCCGATGCCAACATTTTCATTTAACAAAAAAACTACCTTCAAAAAAAGACTTGCTTCGCCGCGGGTGCTCGGTGCGACGTGGACTCGGTGGAAAAACTTTATGAAAATGCGGTGGTGGCCGGGCCGGGCGGTTTTCTTTTCCTTCTTCATTTTTTCCTTTGTTTTTTCTTATATGTTTGTTTTCGTTTTCACTCTACATTTTCGTACATATGAAAAACAACGAAGACTTTTTACATGAACATATACACACATATACATGAACATATATACATATACATGAAAAAAAAACATATACATGAACATATACACATATACATATACATGAACATATATACATATACATGAAAGGGGGGGCTCACTGGGGGGGGGGGGCGGCGATGGCTGGAGGCCGGCGACGGGGACGAGGACGGCGGCGACGGGGACGAGGACGGCGGCTCGGGGAGGCGACGGGGACAAGGACGGCGGCTCGGGGAGGCGACGGACGGCGGCGACGGGCACGAGGACGGCGGCGACGGGGACGAGGACGGCGGCGACGGGGACGAGGACGGCGGCGACGGGGACGAGGACGGCGGCTCGGGGAGGCGACGCGGACGAGGACGGCGGCGACGGGGACGAGGACGGCGGCTCGGGGAGGCGACGGCGTCGGGGCAGCCTGGCGGCGTCGAGGAGGTCGGCGTCGTCGGGGGGAACTGCGAGATGAAATGAAAATTTTCACAAGTGCTGCTTATATACACACAGCATTGGTCCCGGTTGGTGGCACCAACCGGGACCAATGCCCACCTTTAGTCCCGGTTGGTGCCACCAACCGGGACCAAAGGTCTCTTTTCGGCAGCCCGAAGGGCGGGAAGCAGAGACCTTTGGTCCCGGTTGGTGGCACCAACCGGGACTAAAGGTGGGCATTGGTCCCGGTTGGTGCCACCAACCGGGACTAAAGGTGGGTATTGGTCCCGGTTGGTTCCACCAACCGGGACCAATGGCCTTGCACAGCGGCTGTAGGAGATATGCCCTAGAGGCAATAATAAATGTTATTGATTATCTCCCTGTTCATAATTATGTTTATGTTCCATGCTATAACTGCAATGATTCTCGAGTCTACAAATAAAACGAGGCTTGGAGGGAAACTCATGTGCACGTGTGGGATAATAAACGGTAAAATGTATTCCTAGTCAAGCCTCTATGACTGGCTCAAGTATTGCATGATGATCCTGTTTTCCTGATCATGGGCATGACTATGCCGGCAATTTTGAGGGCACAATTGTTGGTAGAACACTTGTGTTGAATCGACCCAAATTGATGTTATGCTATGAGATACATTCGTCATAAGTTAATGGTTAATAACACAAGAAGTTAATGTTTGCATAATTCCTTAGACCATGAGAGTATCGAGTTTCTTCATGCTTGCTTCATGAACTTTGGGGTTTGTTAAACGTCATCCGTAAATGGGTGGCTATTACGGCGGCTTACGGGTTCATGGAAAAGTATGTCAAGTAACTTGATAGCTCAAGATTGGGATTTGCTCCTCCGACGATGGAGAGATATCTCTGGGCCCTCTCGGTGTTACGGTATCCATCATCGTCTGGCCAGACACAGGGTGATTTGATCACAGGGATGCCGGAACACGGGAACGAGAAAAGAGAACAAAACCGGTAACGAGGTAACTGGCATAGTGGACAAGTTGTTGATCCACGGGGATGCCTACATGTCTCACCTCGGGTATTGTAACATATCGCGAAGCAACAAGAATAGCACACGGCAACTGGAGGTTCACTCGAATATTTATTCGTGTGGGTATAGGGGTCAATATGGGTGTCCACGGCTCCGATGCTGATCATTGATCGGAAAGTGTTCCGGTCATGTCTATACTTCACCGAACCTATAGGGTCACATGCTTAAGGGTCATCTATCTGCTGAATACTAGACAAGGAGTCCGAGAGAAAGTCACTGGAATAGTTTCGGAGACAACAGAAAAGTTCCGGAGAGAACACCAAAAAAGTTTCGGTAAAACCGAAAAGTTGTTTCGGATAAAACCATTGATCCAAAAAGGTTTCGGCAAGCACCGGGAATGTTTTGGAGGTTGCCAGATTGGTCTGGTAATTTCTAGAATTTTTCTGGAGAAAAAACCGAAAAAAAGTTTTCGGAGCTGCCAGAATTGTTTACCGGGTAAACGAAGATGGTTTTAAATTAAACCACCATACCGGAAATGTTCCGGAGCGAGTCCAGATAATTTTAGAGGGTGCCGGAAATGTTCTGGGACCTTCTGGAATTTTTCAGAAGAAATAGTTTCGGAAAACATCTTGTCCCAGCGAGAGGGGACAAGATCCCACGGATCGTGGGGGCTGTTTTTGGGCTGTTTTTGGGGGCGCCCCCTTTAGGGGACAGCCCCCTTGTGGCTGGACAAAGTGTTGGGGGGGCCCCCCATGGTGGGGGGGCAGCCCCCACAAATGGTGGAGAGTGTTGGGAGGAAGGTGGGGCCCCATGGGGGAACACCATGGACAAGGGAACATGTTTTCTCCATGTTTGGTGGGAACATGTTTTCCTTGTTTGGTGGGTGCATGTTTAGTGGGCTGAATTTCAGCCCCCCCCCCTCACCCCTTCCACCACTATATAAGGAGGTGGAGAGGAGCTCTCCATCCTCACTCAAAAACTCTCATACACATGCCATGCATTATCTGGCTTCTTCTCTCCCTCCCACGAAAAGAGTTTCGTAGAGCCGAAAGGCTGTCTGGGTTCCGGTGGGAACTAGTTCTGGACGGCGAAGCCCTGCCGGGTAGATGACACCGTATGTGTGCAACTCTGTAGAGAGATCGTAGTTTCGGTCTTAGTTCGAGAGTGCCTCCCGAAGGGCTGTCCGTGTGACCGTCTGAGTTTTGTAGGTCCTCCCGAAGGGCTGTCCGAGTGACAGTCCGTGTTTCGGAGGTCCTCCCGAAGGGCTGTCCGCGACACCGTCCGGGGGACTGTCCGACCGCCTCCCGGAGGGTTGTCCGCGGGGCAGATGAGGGTATACATCCTCGCGGTTGGGAGGTTGTAAAATCCCAGCTGCGGGGATCTGCACCGCCGTTTCGTCATCGACTCTACTTCCGCTACGCTACGAGTCGGTAACGAAAATGATCAAACCTTGTATGCAGTCTCCATAGTGGTCCTGGGCTGGTGCGTAGGTCGGAAATTTTTTGTTTTCTGCTGCGTTACCCTACAGCGGCGTGGTGGGAGTTTAGTCCCACCTCGCTAGTGGAGAGTGTGCCGCACCTGTTTATAAGGCGCGGTGCGCCTGAGCCTTCGAGCTCCTCTCTAAAGTAGGCTTACGGGCCTAACCACTTTGTATCTGCCTGTGGGCCTAGTGGGCCTTCTGCGGGCCTGAATCCTGGCCCAATTGGCTGGTTGGGTTTCTAGTCGTATTCAGGCCGTGGTGGCCCATTAGGCGGCATTTTTTTATTTTTTTTCCAGTATTTTTGTTTTGTTTTTTGCTTTTTTTATTTTTTTATTTTTTTTCCAGTATTTTTCTTCTGTTATTTTAGTTCATTCTTTTTAACAAATAAATACTTTGATAATTTTAGTTGCATAATTTCCATTATTTTGTTTTGTTTTTCGCTTTATTTATTTTTGTTTTACTTTTTTGCTTTATTTATTTCCAGTGTGTTTTATCATTATATTCTTTTATAAAAGCTTTTTAGTTGATTCTTTTTTAACTCCACTCCCACGATGTTACTAGAGGTTTATAATAGATTTTTGAGTGATTCTTTTTCCTGCTATTTAATATTACTGTGTTTTATCATTATATTCAATTTGGTTATTTTTAGGTTATTTTAAATGGGTGTTTTATATATTTTTTTGTTGCATAAATTTTATATAATTTTAAGTTTATAAAAGCTTTTTAGTTGATTCTTTTTGCCACCAACCGGGACTAAAGGCCTTGTCCTGGGAGTGGCTAAAATTTAGTCCCACCTCGCCAAGCGAGAGGGACTCGCAGCGGTTTATAAGCCCTGAGTGCAGAGACGAAGAACGATGAAGGAGAGGCGCAATGCTCACCTGCACGTTGCTTAGCTTCACGCCTTGAGGAAATGGTGTAGACTGCACGGAGCTATCTGCAGTTTCTCAAGGCCTGAAGCTAAGCAACGTGCAGGTGAGCATTGCGCCTCTCCTTCATTTTTAATAACTTATTTTAACTCCGGACATTTTGTGTGTTCATTATGCACCATTCAAAGGCACATCATCAATGTTCAACCCTTTTCTGCCTTCATTTGCTATTTTTCATGCATTTAATGATTTGTTTTGAGCTAAATGACCCTGAAATTGAAAAGCACTACAAATGAAGTCTGAAAAGGTTGAAACTTGGCATGGTATCATAATTTCACCCACATAGCAAGCGCTAAAAAGTTGAGAGGGTTACGGCAAAAACTGGATGCACTTCGTGTACAAACTGGACAATCTCTTTCGAAGTATCAGGGTTTCGGACGAAAACTCATCTATTACAAAGGGATTTCATTTGTAATAAATTATTTTAATTCCAGACTTTTTGTGTGTTCAATATGCACCATTCAAAGGCACATCATCAATTTTCAACCCTTTTCTGACTTCATTTGCTATTTTTCATGCATTTAATGATTTGTTTTGAGCTAAATGACCCTGAAATTGAAAAGCACTACAAATGAACTCTGAAAAGGTTGCAAGTTGGCATGGTATCATCATTTCATCCACATAGCATGTGCTAAAAAGTTGAGAGGGTTACGGCAAAAACTGGATGCACTACGTGTACAAAACGGACAATCTCTTTCGAAGTATGAGGGTTTCGGACGAAAACTCATGTGTTACAAAAGGATTTCTTTTTTTTGAACTTTTGAACTCCATACTTTTTGTGTGTTCAAAATGCACCATTCAAAGCCACATCATCAATTTTCAACCCTTTCTGACTTCATTTGGTATTTTTCATGCACTAACTGATTTTTTTGAGCTAAATAACCCTGAAATTGAAAAACACTTCAAATGAACTCTGAAAAGGTTGAAAGTTGGCATGGTATCATCATTTCACCCACATAGCATGTGCTAAAAAGTTGAGAGGGTTACGGCAAAAACTGGATGCACTTCGTGTACAAAACGGACAATCTCTTTCGAAGTATCAGGGTTTCGGACGAAAACTCATGTGTTACAAAAGGATTTCATTTTTTTGAACTTATTTGAACTCCAGACTTTTTGTGTGTTCAAAATGCACCATTCAAAGCCACATCATCAATTTTCAACCCTTTCTGACTTCATTTGGTATTTTGCATGCATTTACTGATTTTTTGATATAGTTGTGAAGAGAAAGTCTTCACTTTTTCTTCGCATGTAACTGCAATGATATAGTTGTGGAGAGAAAGTCTTCACTTTTTCTTCACATGTAACTGCAATGATATAGATGTGGAGAGAAAGTCTTCACTTTTTCTTCGCTTGTGTCCTTTGCTTATTGCGCCGTAACCATGGATAATCTTCATCGTTTAACAGGGTGCTTGGGTCAGCCTTGACTTTGAAGGTAGGAATTTCATGAAACTTTTCATAATCTTCGGACATGTCTGTCTTGCCCTCCAATCCCACGATGTCTCTTTTTCCTGAAAGAACTATGTGGCGCTTTGGCTCATCGTATGATGTATTCGCTTCCTTATCTTTTCTTTTTCTTGGTTTGGTAGACATGTCCTTCACATAGAAAACTTGCGCCACATCATTGGCTAGGACGAATGGTTCATCTGTGTACCCAAGATTGTTCAGATCCACTGTTGTCATTCCGTACTGTGGGTCTTCCTGTACCCCGCCTCCTGACAGATTGACCCATTTGCACTGAAACAAAGGGACCTTGAAATCATGTCCATAGTCAAGTTCCCATATGTCCACTATGTAACCATAATATGTGTCCTTTCCCCTATTGGTTGCTGCATCAAAGCGAACACCGCTGTTTTGGTTGGTGCTCTTTTGATCTTGGGCGATCGTGTAAAATGTATTCCCATTTATCTCGTACCCTTTGTAAGTCAATACAGTCGAAGATGGTCCCCTGGCCAATGAGTACAACTCATCAGAAACAGTGTTGTTACCCATGAGACGTGTTTGCAACCAACTGCCGAAAGTCCTGATGTGTTCATATGTAATCCAGTCGTCACACTGCTCCGGGTGTTTGGAGCGCAGAATATTCTTGTGTTCATCGACATACGGGGTCACCAAGGTAGAATTCTGTAGAACTGTGTAGTGTGCTTGAGACCAAGAATGCCCGTCCCTACATATTATTGAGTCCGCTCCTAGCGTGCCTTTTCCAGTCAGTCTCCCCTCATACTGCGATTGAGGGAGACCAATCTTCTTAAGGTCAGGAATGAAGTCAACACAAAACCCAATGAAATCCTCTGTTTGATGGCCCATGGAGATGCTTCCTTCTGGCCTAGCGCGGTTACGAACATATTTCTTTAAGACTCCCATGAACCTCTCAAAGGGGAACATATTGTGTAGAAATACAGGGCCCAGAACGACAATCTCGTCGACTAGATGAACTAGGACGTGCGTCATGATATTGAAGAAGGACGGTGGGAACACCAGCTCGAAACTAACAAGACATTGCACCAAATCACTCCTTAACCTTAGCAGGATTTCTAGATCGATCACCTTCTGAGAGATTGCATTGAGGAATGCACATAGCTTCACAATGGCTAATCGAACGTTTTCCGGTAGAAGCCCCCTCAATGCAACCGGAAGCAGTTGCGTCATAATCACGTGGCAGTCATGAGACTTTAGGTTCTGGAACTTTTTCTCTGCCATATTTATTATTCCCTTTATATTCGACGAGAAGCCAGACGGGACCTTCATACTGAGCAGGCATTCAAAGAAGATTTCCTTCTCTTCTTTGGTAAGAGCGTAGCTGGCAGGACCTTCATACTGCTTTGGATACATGCCGTCTTTTTCATGCACACGTTGCTGTTCCTCCCGTGCCTCCGGTGTATCTTTTGTCTTCACATACACTCCCAAGAAGCCTAGCAGGTTCACGCAAAGATTCTTCGTCACGTGCATCACGTCGATTGCAGAGCGGACCTCTAGGTCTTTCCAATAGGGTAGGTCCCAAAATATAGATTTCTTCTTCCACATGGGTGCGCGTTCCGCATCGTCGGTCGGAACAGATAGTCCGCCAGGACCCTTTCCAAAGATTACTTGTAAATCATTGACCATATCAAGTATGTGATCACCAGTACGGAGGGCAGGCTTCTTCCGGTGATCTGCCTCACCTTTGAAATGCTTTCCTTTCTTTCGACATTGATGGTTGGTCGGAAGAAATCGACGATGCCCCAGGTACACATTCTTCCTGCATTTGTCCAAATATATACTGTCGGTGTCATCTAAACAGTGTGTGCATGCGTGGTATCCCTTGTTTGTCTGTCCTGAAAGGTTACTGAGAGCAGGCCAATCGTTGATGGTTACAAACAGCAACGCATGTAGGTCAAATTCCTCCTGTTCGTTCTCATCCCACACACGTACACCTCTTCCATTCCATAGCTGTAAAAGTTCATCAACTAATGGCCTTAGGTACACATCAATGTCATTGCCGGGTTGCTTAGGGCCTTGGATGAGCACTGGCATCATAATGAACTTCCGCTTCATGCACAACCAAGGAGGAAGGTTATACATACATAGAGTCACAGGCCATGTGCTATGCTTGCTGCTCTGATCCCCAAAAGGATTAACACCATCTGCACTTAAACCAAACCATACGTTCCTTGGGTCATCTGTAAAGTTGCTCCACTTTCTCTCGATCTTTCTCCACTGCGACCCGTCAGCGGGTGCTCTCAACTTCCCGTCTTTCTTACGGTCTTTTTTGTGCCATTGCATCAACTCGGCATGCTTTTTGTTTCTGAACAGACGTTTCAACCGTGGTATTATAGGAGCATACCACATCACCTTGGCAGGAACCCTCTTCCCGGTGCTCTGGCCCTCAACATCACCAGGGTCATCTCTTCTAATCTTATACCGCAATGCACCGCATACCGGGCATGCGTTCAAATCCTCGTACGCACCGCGGTAGAGGATGCAGTCATTAGGGCATGCATGTATCTTCTGCACCTCCAATCCTAGAGGGCATAGAACCTTCTTTGCTTCGTACGTACTGCCGGGCAATTCGTTATCCTTTGGAAGCTTCTTCTTCATTATTTTAAGTAGCGAACTAAATCCCTTGTCAGATACACCATTGTCTGCCTTCCATTGCAGCAATTCCAGTGTGGTACCGAGCTTTCTGTTGTCATCTTCGCAATTTGGGTACAACCCTTTTTTGTGATCCTCTAACATGCGATCGAACTTCAACTTCTCCCTTTCACTTTCGCATTCTCTCTGTGCATCAACAATGACCCGGCGAAGATCATCATCGGGCACATCGTCTGGTTCCTCTTGATCTTCAGCTTCCCCCATTGCCGCATCACCGTATTCAGGGGGCGGGTAGTTGTCATCATCCTCTTCTTCTTCGTTGTCTTCCATCATAACCCCTCTTTCTCCGTGCTTGGTCCAAACATTATAGCGTGGCATAAAACCCTTCTCAAGCAGGTGGAAGTGAAGGGTTTTAGAGTTGGAGAAAGCCTTCGTATTCTCACAGACAGTACATGGACAATGCATAAAACCATTCTGCTTGTTTGCCTCAGCCGCTTCGAGAAAATTATGCAGGCCCTTAATATACTCGGAGGTGCGTCGGTCACCGTACATCCAGTGCCGGTTCATCTGCGTGCGTTATATAGTTCTTATTATTGAACAACATATAACTCTCTAGAGCATCTAATTAAATCATACAAGTAAGAACTATCTAGAACAACATATAACCAAAACCATCGCACTATATAATAACAAACAATAATAAAAGTAAGAAAGTTACACAAGTATCTATCTAAATCATACAAGTAAGAACTTTTTTCTTTTAGAAAGAAGATAAGAAGAAGAGGCTAACCACGGTGGTGCCGGCGCCGAGATGGGCGCGGGCGATCGACGGCGGTGAGGACGGGGACGGGACAGGACGGACCGCCAACCTAGACAAATCTTGAGGAAAATGCAGCTTGGACAAGGAGCTTCCAGAGGAGAAAGCTTAAGTATGGCTCGGGCATTTCATCGAACACCTCATGTGCATAGGAGGTGAGCTAGAGCACCACAAAGCTCTCCCCTCGCCGGACAGAAAAACAGAGCAGTGTGGAGTGCTCTGCTTGCTGGCGAGGGGGGTATATATAGGCATCTCATTGGTCCCGGTTCGTGGCTGGAACCGGGACTAAAGGACCTGTCCCGGTTCCAGCCACGAACCGGGACCAATGGTTGTGGGCCAGGCGCGAGGCCCATTGGTCCCGGTTCGTGTCTGGAACCGGGACTAAAGGGTCCAAACGAACCGGGACCAATGCCCCACGAGGCCCGGCCGGCCCCCTGGCCTCACGAACCGGGACCGTTGCCCCCATTGGTCCCGGTTCGTGACTGAACCGGGACTAATGGGCTTTTCTGGGCTGGACCGAAGCCCTATTTTCTACTAGTGAGGATTCTGTCAAAAAAAAAAATACACGAGTATCTTTCTATGTGAGCATGCTGCAGACTCTTAGTTTTACATGGGAAATCAACCATCTCAAGGAACGTTCCTTATTTTTCTATAGCAACTCAACGAAAGTTTTGTCCTTTTCTAGTCCAAAACTCAACGAGCGACCTTTCTTTCATACAGTAGGTGATTGAAAGCAGCCTGGTCGGCTACCACAGTACGTAGAAGGTTGTTGCGGGAGCGAGACAAAGCTGTCAACTTACAGTTCAAAGGTATCTCAGACACAAATCAACACCACGGGTGAGGTGAGGTAGACCGGCGTTTGTGGCGGAGCTGGAGAGTAGTCACAGGCAAGGTGGTCGGGCGGAGCCGAATAAGCCGTCAGCGGCGAGGCCGATCCGCAGTCGTGCCGGACCCGGAGAGCCATCGATGGGAGATGACCGGACTGGTGGTTAGAGCCGGATATTGGCGTCCGGCCGCCACACCGTGGGGAAAAGATTGACTAAATTAAATATTTTAGATATTGGAGTTACCAATATCCATAATGTATGTACCGTTTAACAATTATATTATTGAAACTTTTGTTTCTGTCAATAAATTAATATTAAAGTACAATATATTTTCTAATAACTTTATTCATAGTAAGAAGGTGAAAGCCTTCACATTAAGATTACATAGACATGGATGTAGTTATAGAACTTCAACGTGGTACAAACTTGTGGGGCGAGTCCATTACCCATTTATATGGTAGTCCATTACACAAGGATTGGTTCCACGCCTGTTTTATTGTAGCATAGATATCTTAATTTTATTACACGGTAGATCTCTTTGGCCGTCTTCTTCCTTCGATTATTCGACGGCCATCGGATCTTGAAAATGCACCACAAAGACAGTATAGAAAACGACTGCAAACACCCCCACCGCAGAAGGCTTTGAAGACCGTAATAACCACTTGCCAAACAAATGCACCATATTTCAAATAATTAACATTTTCGTAAAATTATGTAGGAGCGTGGTTTTTTCTTTTTTTGATGTACTTGGCAAGACAAAACAGACAAGTTCTTATATCATTTCAATTAAAAGAATTTTCATTTGCAGCTCTATATATAGATGCATCACTTGCCAACTAAATTTCACCTTTTACTTCTGATTACATATAAATTGATGTATTATCAATATATAGATTAGTCATTCTAACTCTTTATATATACTAATAACTAATTGGAGAATGAAGGAGAAGAAATAAGTAGTTACCCCGATGCCATCAATGTAGGGGATGCTCCAAGAGAAGAGCCAATCGCAGGAGCTCCTGCCGGTGCCGGAGGGGATCTTGGTACGATACACAACGGCACCAGCTGAACCACGCGCAGCTGCAGTTGGGTGGACGTGGATGAATGCCCCCCATTGCCCATTCTGAATGTCTGATGGGTAGGGTGTATCGTAGATATGGCCGTGCCAATCGTTGTACGTAGCCAAGTTCAAAGTGGTACCGGTGGCATTGTAGATGAGGCATTTGGTAGTTATTCCATTACCGTACCTAGTGGTAGGTGCAGCCAAAAGTTAATTAGTTCTTTTTTTTTGCGGAAGATGACTAAACACCTAGGCTATTATTGGACCGCCATCCAAACCGGTTGTGTGACGTCCCCGACTTAATCGTGCGCTAACCATACACGCAAATGCACACGATCAAGCCTAGGGACTCACTTGAAGATATCACAACACAACTCTACACAAAAATAAAATAATACAAGCTTTATATTACAAGCCAGGGGCCTCGAGGGCTCGAATACATAAGCTTGCGCATACAAGCGTCAGCGAAAGCATTACATATCTGAGTACAGATATAAAAGTTAAACAGATAAGCCCTAAACAGGCGGGGCAAAACAACGACGAAGATCGAAAAGGCACAGGCCTCCTGCCTGGGAGCCTCCTAACTACTCCTGGTCGTCGGCGGTCTCCACGTAGTAGTAGGCTCCTCCAGAGGGGTAGTAATAGTCGTCGGCGGTGGCAGCTGACTCCGGGGCTCCACCATCTGGTCGCAGCAATCGGGTATGGGGGAAAAAGGGAAGAAAAGCAACCGTGAGTACTCATCCAAAGCACTCGCAAGACTTACCTCAGATCTATTCTAAATGTGCATCGATATCAAAGAAGGGCTGTATATGTGGACTAGACTGCAGAATTGCCAGAATAGAGAGAGGGCCTAGCCTATCGAAGACTAGCATCTTCAGCGGTCTTGCAGCATAAGAAGAGTGCAGATTAGTAACATAATTAAAGTAACAAGCATGTTGAATCAAAGCCTAGAGATCATTTCTCGACTCCCTGTGAGAAAGCAATCCCGGAGCTTACAATTTATTAACATGTAACCAGTTCAAGTGGTAGATTGGGATACTTCACTGAGCGTCCTGTTACCGTGGACACGGTTATTCGAATAGAGATATCTTTCCTGCAGGGGTGCACTACTGTCACCCAACACGCTCGATTAACTCTGGCCGGACACACTTTCCTGGGTCATGCCCGGCCTCGGCTGATCGACACACCGCAGCCCTACCTAGAGCTCAGCAGAGAGGTCCCCGCCGGTCTACATCCTAAGTGCTCAGGGTTCTTGGGCCCATCCCCCTTTGCACTCCGGGTCGTTGCGAGCAGGGCGATCCAGGCCACCTCCTTTGGGGCGCCGACCAGGTCGTGCCGCAGTGCTGAACTGGACTTCTGACAGAGCTTTCGGCTGATACATACGGCGCAGAGGGGCCCATTAAACCATTATCCGGCATGGTGGTAGTGCGTATAGGCCATTGGCCAACTCAGACCAAATACCCAAATCCGTTAAGTGTATTGGGAGCTCGCGGAAACGAGCAGAGATCCACAAAACATGTGGCCCCGTCGCCCCATCTCGTGGACTTACGGCAAGGGCCAAGAAAGCCCGGCCGTGCCACGTAACTATCTCGCGGGTACCCTCATGGTCGACCCATCTACACATCTCTCGCGGGTACCCCTCGGGGCCTACCCGACTTTATCAAGTATCTGTAACAAGGCCAAGGTACCCGTGTGTCCATAACATCAAGATGGGATCCGAGGAATCACCCTCGTTGGATTCCCACTCGATGTATCCGTCAAGGTGAACCAGGAGGAATCACCCTCGATGGTATTCACACTTGCGGGGTTGCACGACAGAAGCTTCGTCGGAGCGGGTGGAAGAGGAATCACCCTCGTAACCCACAACCAACTAGCTGTACTACAGAGGCAACATCAGGAGTGAGATAAGAGGTATCACCCTCGGCACTCGATATTAGCTCTGCAGAGTCGAGCAACTAAGGGGGTTGTGTAGTGATGTGCTGGTCTCAGCCCATCGATCACCTCGATCAGGGCACTTGGTAATTAAGCGGGGCAACTAGGACAAGGAAGGGGGCCACAGATGGATTACTGCCAACCTATACTAAGCATTTAGGATATCAGGCAGGTATCAAAAACAGTTACAAGAACAGGCTATGCAGCAGAATAGGATAAAACAAAGCAGTAGCAATTTCTAATGCAAGCAGGAGGGAGAAAGAATAGGTGATATAGGCATGCGTCAAGGGGGTTTGCTTGCCTGGTTGCTCTGCGGCAAAGGAAGGGTCTTTGAGGATGTAGTCGGTCTCCGAAGCTGCGTCGGTCTCGGAGGCTATCGGAAGAAGAGGGGGAAAAACAATAAATAAAGGCAAATAATGCAACACAAATGCAAGGAATGACGATATGCAGTGTTAGTGGTGACCTAATGCATTTGCTATATGTCACAGACGAATCAGGAGAATATCTGGGATATTTTCCCGGCGTTTAGGCTGTTCCGGAATACTGAACCGGAGGGGAAGGTTCCATGTTCAGGTAGTTAGGAGTGATGGTCAAGCATTTTGACCGCGTATTCAGATTCGTCTCGTTTTTCTGATCAACTTTCATGTAGAAAGTTTTTCGATCCGAGCTACGGTTTATTTTCTATGATTTTTCAAAGATTTAAACAGTTTTCTGAAATTTCTGGAATTATTTTAATTATTTAAATTGGAGTTATCCGAAACAGTGCAATGGTGATGTCAGCATGACATCAGGATGACGTCATGGGTCAACCCAGCCGGTTGACTGGTCAAACTGACCAGTGGGTCCCACCTGTCATAGACACAGTGGCTAACCAGTTGTTAAAATTAACTAATTAGGTTAGTTAGTTACTGGGCCCCACATGTCAGTGTCAGTAACTAATCTAATAGTTTAACTAAATTAACTACTAACAGTAATTAGCCGCGTGGGCCCACACGTCAGTGGCAGTAGATGCCACGTCAGCGGGGTTGACCGCGGTCAACTGGTCAACCGCGACCACGGGGCCCACTGGCAGCGACTCTGGGCGGGCCCCACGCCTTGCCATGTCGGACGCCGGCGCCGGAGAGAGCTCCGGCGAGCCCCGGACGCGGCGGAGAGCTCCGGCGAGCTCGGGTTTCGTCTGTGGTGGTCCATTTGGACCGCGGCCGGGCGCATTCGAAAGCTAGCGAGCCCGCGCGTCGATTGGTGCCACTGGTTGGACCAGGGGGTGGCCGGAACGTCGCCGGCGACGATGCTTGGCGGCGGTGGGTTTCGGGTGAGGGCGAACTAGCGCCAACCGCGCGCGTTTGAGCTAGCAAAACGGCCAGGGCGGCTCTACGTGATGCGGCGAGCACGTTAGACACGCGCAGGTGACAAAAAGGTCACCGGAGCAGCTCCGGCGAGCAGCGAGGCGGCGGCGCATTCGCTCAAAGCGGCAGCGCGCGCTAGAGCTTCAATGAGGCAGCTAAAAGGGAGGGGAGAGGAGGCGGATGCTCACGGCGAGGCACACGGTGGCCGGCGACAGTTTAGGAGCAGCAGAGAGGCTGGAGTCGCCGGAGATCGCCGGTGGCCGAGGAGAGAGGGGCGGCTCGATCCTGACGAGGTAGGGCTCCCCGGCTCCCGTAGCTGGTCGAGGAGGAATTAGCGGTGGGCGGCGCACCTCCTTGACACGGTTGCCGGGCTCGAGGACGCCGGTGGCCGCGAGAGTGCAACGGCGCGGCGGCGGCTGCGCTCGTGCAGAGAAGAGAAGGGCGAGCGCGAGCGAGGGAGAAAGGGAGAGAGGGTGGCGAGTGGAGGAGGGCGTCCAGGGGAGGTGGACAAGGGCGTGCTTATCACCTCGCCCCAACTGCTCCGGCGTCGTGGCAGCCAGTGGCCGGAGTCGCGCGAGTTCGGCCATGGGCGCGCCGACACCGCGGCGGGAGCAGGTGAACGAAGAGGTAAGCGGGCTGGGCCGGCCACTGTAGTTCTTGGGCCTTTAGCACAGTAGGATTTCTCTTTTATTTTCTGTTTTCAATTACCAGTAGCCTTTTGCATTTTCCTTTGCACTAATTGACTTTTGCAAAAATATGCCACTGGTGAAAACAAGTACTAGGGACTGTGGTGCACTACCACAATAAGTTTGGAAATTATTTGGATCCATTTGAATTTTTCATAAATGGATTTGTATTTAAAATTGCTGTTTAAGCACTGTTAGAAATGCTAGAGCTCATTATAGCAATTAGGTGATGTTGCTTTTCTTAACAACAAATTGTTTTGAAATATTTGCTAAATGATGAACATTTTTCCAGCAACTTCTGTGCAACTTCAAATTTCACTTGCAATCCAAATTTTAATTTGAAGAGGAATTTGAAATGAGATATGAAACTAATGATGATCCAACATTGCAAATCAAGGTGACTTGGCATTAACATGGTGGATCACTGTAGCTTAATACTCAGGGGTGTTACAATTCTCCTCCCCTAAAAGAAATTCTCGTCCCGAGAATTTAGGAGATAGAAAGGAGATGGGCGGGGTATCCCAGAAAGTTCTTCTGGGAATTCCCCTAGAAATCACGAACGATTGTGGCGTTTTAATTCCACAAATCTAATGCCATGCATGAATGCAAAACTTTTTGCATAAAAGAGTACAATGCTTCCGAATAAATTAAAACAAAAGCTGGTACTATGTTAACAAGAGGAGTACCTTTCACAGTAGCTAGCTGATCCTGAGTTCCACTCAGGTCAACATGGTAAGCTTGACCACGACCATAAGAAGGCCCGGCATTGTTGTTGTGGGGGTGATTGTTTCCACGGCCATTACCATGGCCAGCAGAGGGAAGTGCACGCTGATTCTGGTTCTGAGGGCATTCCCTGGAACGGTGACCTGGACGGCCACACTTGAAGCAGAGCCCATTGTCGGGACGGGGAGCAGGAGCTCGAAGCATTTGAGCTTGATACCTTGGCTGCCCCGGCGGTGGAGGAGGTGCCGCTGGATGGTACATGCTGTGAGGAATCCAAATGCGGCGCTTCTGGGAAGACGAGCCCGAAGATGAGCCCGCTTCACGGGTGCGCTTGAGAGCATCCTTGTGTTCCTTCAGACCAGTCTCAACCTGGATAACCTTGTTCACCAAGGTGGCGAAGTCGGCAAAGTCCTGGACTAGCAGTGCAAGCTTGATATCTGGGTTAAGCCCTTCATGGAACTTCTCCTATCTGCGGGCATCAGTAGCAATGTCCTCTTCAGCGTAGCGAGAAAGTTCCAGAAATTCCCGCTGATAGGCTTCCACAGTCTTGTTGCCCTGTGTGAGATTGCGGAACTCGCACTTCTTCCGGTCCATAACTCCCTGAGGTATGTAACGGGCACGGAAAGCAGCTTTGAACTCCACCCAGGTGATGATAGTTCCAGCAGCTAAGGTTTGCCTATGAGTGTCCCACCATTGGCTGCGGGACCCTTCAGAAAGTAGGATGCAAAGGTGACATAGCTGGTAGGGGCCACATCCGCTGACTCCATCTCGAAAGTAATGTCACGGAGCCAGTCATCAGCGTCAAGCGGCTGAACTGAGTTGCGGAAGATGGTTGGATTCATGCGCACAAAATCTTATAAAGTGATTGTGGCTGGCTGCTGGTTGGCATTGGGGCGAGGAAACTGATCCATAAGCCCTTGCATGAACTGGCGATGCATTTCAAACTGTTGCATCATAGCAGCCATATAGTCGGGCGGTGGTGGATTGTTGTCACCACGACCACGACCTCGACCTGCTGGTCTAACCATCCTGCTAAAATTCAACGGGGGTAATTTAGCAACGAGCAATTGCAATTGTATGGAATCATTCATGAAGTAGCATGCACAACAAAAGGAAGTGCAATAGATACATCAACATAGTCAAACATGACATACAAATCCATACATAGGTTCGGTTACAGGCCAGCGTTACAATAGCGATAAGGAAAGGTAGACAACTAGGCGGCACGCAGGCACGCGGTGGAGGGATACAACAACGCGACATAGCGATATGCTACATCAACGTCGGGGAAAACCACTGTAGGCAGGCAGCTGCAGGTGACGAGGCAGGTTACCCTCAACAGAAGGATCCTGCGCTCCGTGAACACTCTGGTGCAGAACCTGGTCCCGAACTGGAAGAAGAGGACCACGTGGAGGAGCAAAACCTCCAACAGCAGGCCAGTCAAGACCTGGTGGCATCTCCATCCTGCGCGGGTAAAGAATGTACTCTGGGTGCATCCGTGCACTGACTGCCGGCAGCAACTGTGTCAGAGCGTCGTAAAGACGAGAACAAGTGGCCTGCAACTCGACAGCAAGAGCTCGAGCAGCGCGGTCCAGAGCCTGGATGTGCTCTACCATAACCTGCGGGTCATAGCGACGCAGCACGTAAGGAGCACAGACAGCAGTATAGTATCCAGTCTCATCCCCAGCAGGAGCATACGGGATGTATCTGAAAGCAGTCTCCTCCAAGCAACTGTTGTGCTCTCCATGGAGACGGGCAATAGCAGTGTAAGCAGCATCATGTACGGCCATATCAACAGTCACTCCAACACCATGAAAGGTGTGTAACTCAGTGATGGAGTTGTTCTGCCGATCAAAGATGCGAACCTCAGCATGGTACTGCTCCTGGTTGAACTTGCGGTAATCCTCGTAAACAGTGTACTCGGGATACCAGCGATATCCCAGCCTGGTCAAAAGATCGACCAAGATGGCCGGAAACCCAGTCACATCCCGAGCCACGGTCAGACGGACAAGCTGTCTTGCGGGACGCATCTGAAATAAGGAGTGCAGAATGTCAAAAGACAGTGTGAGAAGCATAAGATAACTTGAAAGGAAAAGGTTAAACAGACCAATGGAAAAAAAAGGTGATTATCAGATTAATCAGACCAAAGGAAAGGTTTAGTTGCAGACTATCCAGCTCTCGGGTGAATGTGATTACGAGAACTTAGTGTTAGAGTTAGCAAAATCATTTAACCCGAAAGGATGAGAGATCAGAGTCCCAGAGTAAGGAAGAGGAATAAAAGATCCTAATACCACCCATTGGCAACGTGGGCCCGTAACCCACACAGCCATGTTAGTAAAATCATTTTTCAAGGACTAGACTCAACTTCGGCCAAGGAGTTGGAAAGGGGCTTCCTACAGGCAGTCGGCTCTGATACCAACTTGTGACGCCCCCGACTTCCTACAGCCTAGGGACTCACTTGAAGATATCACAACACAACTCTACACAAAAATAAAATAATACAAGCTTTATATTACAAGCCAGGGGCCTCGAGGGCTCGAATACATAAGCTTGCGCATACAAGCGTCAGCGAAAGCATTAGATATCTGAGTACAGATATAAAAGTTAAACAGATAAGCCCTAAATAGGCGGGGCAAAACAACGACGAAGATCGAAAAGGCACAGGCCTCCTGCCTGGGAGCCTCCTAACTACTCCTGGTCGTCGGCGGTCTCCACGTAGTAGTAGGCTCCTCCAGAGGGGTAGTAGTAGTCGTCGGCGGTGGCAGCTGACTCCGGGGCTCCACCATCTGGTCGTAGCAATCGGGTATGGGGGAAAAAGGGAAGCAAAGCAACCGTGAGTACTCATCCAAAGCTTTCGCAAGACTTACCTCAGATCTATTCTAAATATGCATCGGTACCAAAGAAGGGCTGTATATGTGGACTAGACTGCAGAATTGCCAGAATAGAGAGAGGGCCTAGCCTATCGAAGACTAGCATCTTCAGTGGTCTTGCAGCATAAGAAGAGTGCAGATTAATAACATAATTAAAGTAACAAGCATGTTGAATCAAAGCTTAGAGATCCTTTCTCGACTCCCTGCAAGAAAGCAATCCCGGAGCTTACAATTTATTAACATGTAACCAGTTCAAGTGGTAGATCGGGATACTTCACTGAGTGTCCTGTTACCGTGGACAAGGCTATTCGAATAGATATATCTTCCCTGCAGGGGTGCACTACAGTTACCCAACACGCTAGAAAAACTCTAGCCGGACACACTTTCCTGGGTCAAGCCCGGCCTCGGCTGATCGACACACCGCAGCCTACCTAGAGCTCAGCAGAGAGGTCCCCGCCGGTCTACATCCTAAGTGCTCAGGGTTCTTGGGCCCATCCCCCTTTGCACTCCGGGTCGTTGAGAGAAGGGTGATCCAGGCCACCTCCTCTGGGGCGCCGACCAGGCCGTGCCGCAATGCTGAACTGGACATCTGAGAGAGCTTTCGGCTAATACATACGGCATAGAGGGCCCCATTAAACCATTATCCCGCGTGGTGGTAGTGCGTATAGGCCATTGGCCAACTCAGACCAAATACCCAAATCCGTTAAGTGTATTGGGAGCTCACGGAAACGAGCAGAGATCCACGAAACATGTGGCCCCGTCGCCCCGTCTCGTGGACTTACGGCAAGGGCCAAGAATGCCCGGCCGTGCCACGTAATTATCTCGTGGGTACCCTCATGGTCGACCCGTCTACACATCTCTCGCGGTACCCCTCGGGGCCTACCCGACTTTATCAAGCATCTGTAACAAGGCCAAGGTACCCGTGTGTCCATAACATCAAGATGAGGTCCGAGGAATCACCCTCGTTGGATTCCCACTCGATGTATCCGTCAAGGTTAACCCGGAGGAATCACCCTCGATGGTATTCACACTTGCGGGGTTGGACGACAGAAGCTTCGTCGGAGGGGGTGGAAGAGGAATCACCCTCGTAACCCACAACCAACTAGCTGTACTACAGAGGCAACATCAGGAGTGAGATAAGAGGTATCACCCTCAGCACTTGATATTAGCTCTGCAAAGTCGAGCAACTAAGGGGGTTGTGTAGTGATGTGCTGGTCTCAGCCCGTCGAACACCTTGATCAGGGCACTTGGTAATTAAGCGGGGCAACTAGGACAAGGAAGGGGGCCACAGATGGATTACTGCCGACCTATACTAAGCATTTAGGATATCAGGTAGGTATCAAAAACAGTTACAAGAACAGGCTATGCAGCAGAATAGGATAAAACAAAGCAGTAGCAATTTCTATTGCAAGCAGGAAGGAGAAAGAATAGGTGATATAGGCATGCGTCAAGGGGGTTTGCTTGCCTGGTTGCTCTGCGGCAAAGGAAGGGTTTTCGAGGATGTAGTCGGTCTCCGAAGCTGCGTCGGTCTCGGAGGCTATCGGAAGAAGAGGGGGAAGAAACAATAAATAAAGGCAAATAATGCAACACAGATGCAAGGCATGACGATATGCAGTGTTAGTGGTGACCTAATGCATTTGCTATATGTCGCAGATGAATCGGGAGAATATCTGGGATATTTTCCCGGCGTTTAGGTTGTTTCGGAATACTGAACCGGAGGGGAAGGTTCCATCACTAGTAGAAAACAGGGCATCTGTCCCGGTTCCAGAGGGCCTTTAGTCCCGGTTCTGGAACCGGGACAAAACGATCAGGACTAATGCCTAAAACCTTTAGTCCCGGTTGGCCTACGAACCGGGACCAAAGGTGCTCCACGTGGCCGCTGTGGGGCGCCCAGGTAGGAGGACCTTTAGTCCCGGTTGGTAACACCAACCGGGACTAAAGGGTCTCCACGTGGCCGCTGCGCAGCACTCAGGCAGGAGGACCTTTAGTCCCGGTTGGTAACACCAACCGGGACCAAAAGGCAGCCACGCGTCAGCAGCTCGCAGGCGCTGGGGTTTTTTTTAAAGGGGGGGTTTAGGGGTTTTGGAGGGTTTAGGGGTGTCATATTGTGTTAGCTAGCTAATGGAGAGAAGTGACCTCTCTTTCTCCGTGCTTGGTCGACGCTAGCTACTACATATAGAGAGAACTCGACGCTAGCTAGTAAGCAATGAAGGAACCATTAATTACACAACATCGTCATGCATGATCAATATATAGAGAGAAGTGACCTCTCTTTCTCCGTGTTTGTTGGTCGAACAACAAGTTTTCGTATATCTATTCGACACAACTACAGATAGTACACGTTGATGCATATATCTATTCAACAGGTTTGCAATTCCCGATGGCATTTTCCATCTTTAGGAATGACGTGGTCAACAAAGAATCCCGCCAACTCCTCTTGAATTGCGCGTAGGCGATCAGCTGGTAGGAGTACGTCCCACTTCTGCCAGGTTTAATTTAAAGAAGGGGGGTCAATATATATATATGAATGAAATCAACACAATTGATGGTGATAAAATAAAATTATGAATATTGTTTACGTACTTCAAATTGTTGTTTAGTGAAGCCCCTCTCGGTGGTCTTTTGGTGAATGAACTCGCAAACGTAGTATCCACATAACTCATTTCCGGGTTCCTGCCACATGCACTTTACGAGAATAGAGTTCAATCAAAATGATAATCAACCATGATAATGGTATTGAAACTAGAATCAATGAGAGATGCGCGGAACTAGCTAGTACTACTTACTCTGGGTTGTTTAAATTGCAGCTCCGGTCTCCATTCACCCTTAACCCGCGTGATGAACTTTTTCCAAACCCTGCCCGGCAAAGAAAATGATTACTTGATATCAGGAAATGAACGAAAGTTGCCGATATAGTGCGATAATGATTGAACTTACTTCTGGAGCATTTCAATCATGTTCGCATACTCCGTAGCCTCTTTACATCTCGAGTCCAAGACAGTTACTGCTCCCTCGTCAAGCTGAATGGCTAGCAGAATAAAGTGGAACCTGCGCGCGCATAACTCATGAATTACACTTAACCTCGAGTCAGTGAAACAGAAGATGCAGAAGACAGTAACACTCACTTGAAGTTGTAAGGAAAGAGTATTTCCCTTTTGTTTTGGTGTCGAAGGAACGCCATTAGCAAGATTTTCTCAGTCTCCTCGGGGATCTTCTGTACCGACCATTCATTTACGATATTTGGGTTAATGAACCCAATGTCATAGATTTGTCCTCTTTTAAATTCGACGATCTTCAATCTGCATAATATAGTGAGGATAATTATATACATGCAATGAATGAGCTAAGCTAGAGACTTAATTACAGAAATAATACTTACAGACAATAACAAGCCACGAGACTTTTGTCGATGGCGGCTTGATTGTATAACTGAAAGAGTTCGTCAAATTCAACGAAGATCGAGTCGACTCCAACGAAGTCGTGCTCATCCTTAATTCCCACCAAGATACTGCCCGTCCCATCCTTGCATGTTTCCAAGTACCATTTATGTAATGTTCGCATCATCGTTGGTAGATCTCGTTCCAGATCATCACTTCTGACGAGACGCTTCCCGTGCTGGTATTTAAAGGTGTCTACCGGCTTAGCGATTTCAAAATGTACATCATCGCCTAGGTAATCACCAGGATTGAAACCAGGAGCAACGGCCGCTACCCCCGGGGTATCGGTAAACACCTTGAGCGGGGGGCACGATTGCTTTTCCTGTTCGCCGAGCTGGGGAATTGTTTTCCCACTTCTTGCACTAGTACTGCTACTTCTCGACCGACTCGTAGCTTTGTCATATGTCTTTGCAATAATGCGGTCATAGTTTGGAGGTGGTCGCGTAAGGGCATCCAGAGTGCGATTCGCCTTTACCGGATCTATTTTTTCCTTTGGAGGTGGAACTTTCCGTGCAAATTGGCGTTTCAAATCGGCAGCCACGACCTCATCGGTTTCCTTGTCAGTCAGCTCATATGGTAACTTGGCAAGAGGCTTGAGGATTGGACCAAATTTGAATTTCTTCCCACCACCTATTGTACTGCTAGCCGCCGGAGCGGCGGCGGCTCTCTTCTGCCATTGCTGACGAGGCGGAGTTCGCTGACGCGGAGGAGGAGGCGGAGTCCGCTGACGCGGCGCAGGAGGCGGAGTCCGCTGACGCCGCGGAGGAGGCGAAGGAGGATTCTGCTGAGGGGCCTCCTCCGCCGGAGTCGGCTGACGCGACGGAGACAGCTGAGGCGGCGGAGACAGCTGACGCGCCGGAGACGAATGAGGCAGCAGAGTCTGCTAAGGGGCCTCCTCCGGCTGAGTCTGCTGAGGCGGCGTCCAGTTTGGAAGCTTGATGTTCTCCTTTCTCCATAGGCAGGTACTCCTTAAGGCATTTTCCAGAAGATTATCCCCTTCACCTGTAGGGTAGTCAAGCTCCAGCCCCTCAAATCCCTCCATTATTTCATCCACAGTGACAATAGCATAGTCATGTGGAATCGGACGGCAATGGAAAGTTCCCTCAGCTCGAGGAGGTAAAATAGAGCCGACCGCCGCCTTCAAGGTCAGGTTCTGGCATTTCGCCATTAGCACACAATGTTCAACCTCCGTGATACTATCCACGGGGTAGCGAGGAGCCGTGATATCAGGGTGAAGGAGCTGCGTGGAAGCCACGCTGTTTCTTCGCTGAGATGGTGGGGTAGCTTCTGGGGCAGTGTCGAAGGAAGGATCTTCGTGCCGCTGAGATGGTTGGCCGGTAGCTCGCTGGCACTCAAGTTCCTCTAGTTTCGCTAATCTTGCATTGATCTTCTGCATTTCGCTTGCTTCTGCTTTCTTCTTTCTCTCTCGGCTTCTATAACCACCGCTGTCGGGAAACCCATGCACCCATGGAACGGAGCCTGATGTGCCTCGTGTTCATCCAGGGTGTTCAGGATTCCCAAGGGCCTGTGTCAGCTCGTCATTCTCTCTGTCGGGATGTAACCTCCCTTCCTGCGCTTCCTGGATTGCTTCCTCAAGCTTCTTGACGGGTATTGCAAGTTGAGCTTTCGTCCAAACACACTCCCCTGTGTCTGGGTCCAAAGTTCCCCCAACCCCGAAGAACCAAGTCATTGACCGATCTGGCCAGTGCAATATCGCTGGTTGGACCCCTTTAGCAAGCAGGTCTTGCTCAGCTTTGTCCCACGTAGGCCGGGCTTTGCTGTAGCCACCTGACCCCGTAACATGGTGATACTTCTTCTTTGCAGCATTTAGCTTATTTGTCGCTGACCTTTGCTTGCCCTTGTCCGATTTCTTGTAGGCCACAAATGCGGGCCAGTGATCTTTTATCTTCTCATATGGACCGGTGAATTCTGGAGTCTTGTCTTTCTCGACAAACTTTTTGTTCAAATCTTTCTTCCAGTTCTTGAATAGTTCTGCCATCTTCTTAAGAGCAAACGCCTTGACCTTATTCGGATCCGCCTCTGGTGGTAGGCTGAAATTTGTCATCAGCGAGGTCCAAAGATCATCTTTCTGTCTATCCTGGACATAAGAAACTTCAGGGTCCTTCTTCTTATTCCATTCTTGGATGCTGATCGGGATGGTGTCCCTAACAACCACTCTGCACTGATGTATAAATGTGTCCCTGCTCCGCTTGGGAGCAATCGGTTGGCCATCTCGAAGTATCACGGTTTCAGACGAAAACTCATATGTTACAAAAGGCATTTCATTTCTTGACATGTAACTGCAGTGATATTCTAGATCAAAGCCATCATCAGAATAGTTGTGGAGAGAAAGTCTTCACTTTTTCTTCGCGTGTGTCCCTTGCTTATTGCGCCATAACCATGGATAATCTTCATCGTTTAACAGGGTGCTTGGGTTAGCCTTCACTTTGAAAGGAGGAATTTCATTAAACTTTTCCTAATCTTCAGACATGTCTGTCTTGCCCTCCACTCCCACGATGTCTCTTTTCCCTGAAAGAACTATGTGGCGCTTTGGCTCATCGTATGATGTATTCGCTTCCTTATCTTTTCTTTTTCTCGGTTTGGTAGACATATCCTTCACATAGAAAACCTGTGCCACGTCATTGGCTAGGACGAATGGTTCGTCTGTGTACCCAAGATTGTTGAGATCCACTGTTGTCATTCCGTACTGCGGGTCAACCTGTACCCCGCCTCCTGACAGATTGACCCATTTGCACCGAAACAAAGGGACCTTAAAATCATGTCCATAGTCAAGTTCCCATATGTCCACTATGTAACCATAATATGTGTCCTTTCCCCTGTTGGTTGCTGCATCAAAGCGGACACCACTGTTTTGGTTGGTGCTCTTTTGATCTTGGGCGATCGTGTAAAATGTATTCCCATTTATCTCGTACCCTTTGTAAATCAATACAGTCGAAGATGGTGTCCTGGCCAACGAGTACAGCTCATCTCCAACAGTGGTGTTACCCATGAGATGTGTTTGCAACCAACTGCCGAAAGTCCTGATGTGTTCACATGTAATCCAGTCGTCACACTGCTCCGGGTGTTTGGAGCGCAGAATATTCTTGTGTTCATTGACATACGGGGTCACCAAGGTAGAATTCTGTAGAACTGTGTAGTGTGCTTGAGCCCAAGAATGCCCGTCCCTACATATTATTGAGTCCGCTCCTAGCGTGCCTTTTCCAGTCAGTCTCCCCTCATACCGCGATTGAGGGAGACCAATCTTCTTAAGGTCAGGAATGAAGTCAACACAAAACCCAATGACCTCCTCTGTTTGATGGCCCGTGGAGATGCTTCTTCTGGCCTAGCACGGTTACGAACATATTTCTTTAAGACTCACATGAACCTCTCAAAGGGGAACATATTGTGTAGAAATACAGGGCCCGGAATGGCAATCTCGTCGACTAGATGAACTAGGACGTGCGTCATGATATTGAAGAAGGATGGTGGGAACACCAGCTCGAAACTGACAAGACATTGCACCAAATCATTCTTTAACCTTGGTAGGATTTCTGGATCGATTACCTTCTGAGAGATTGCATTGAGGAATGCACATAGCTTCACAATGGCTAATCAAACGTTTTC
Organism: Elymus sibiricus; assembly: GCA_039707655.1. Taxonomy (NCBI): domain Eukaryota; kingdom Viridiplantae; phylum Streptophyta; class Magnoliopsida; order Poales; family Poaceae; genus Elymus; species Elymus sibiricus. Next base: position 478,687,447 of record CM077668.1, read on the forward strand.
CGATAGAAGCCCCCTCAATGCAACCGGAAGCAGTTGCATCATAATCACGTGGCAGTCATGAGACTTTGGGTTCTGGAACTTTTTCTCTGGGATATTTATTATTCCCTTTATATTGGACGAGAAGCCAGACGGGACCTTCATACTGAGCAGACATTCAAAGAAGTTTTCCTTCTCTTCTTTGGTAAGAGCGTAGCTGGCAGGACCTTCATACTGCTTTGGATGCATGCCGTCTTTTTCGTGCACACATTGCTGGTCCTCCCGTGCCTCCGGTGTATCTTTTGTCTTCCCATACACGCCCAAGAAGCCTAGCAGGTTCACGCAAAGATTCTTCGTCACGTGCATCACGTCGATTGCAGAGCGGACCTCTAGGTCTTTCCAATAGGGTAGGTCCCAAAATACAGATTTCTTCTTCCACATGGGTGCGCGTCCCTCAGCGTCATTCGGAACAGATTGTCCGCCAGGACCCTTTCCAAAGATTACATGTAAATCCTTGACCATATCAAGTATGTGATCACCAGTACGGAGGGCGGGCTTCTTCCGGTGATCTGCCTCACCTTTGAAATGTTTGCCTTTCTTTCGACATTGATGGTTGGTCGGAAGAAATCGGCGATGTCCCAGGTACACATTCTTCCTGCATTTCTCCAAATATAAACTTTCGGTGTCATCTAAACAGTGCGTGCATGCGTGGTATCCCTTGTTTGTCTGTCCTGAAAGGTTACTGAGAGTAGGCCAATCATTGATGGTTACAAACAGCAATGCATGTAGGTCAAATTCCTGCTGTTTGTGCTCATCCCACACACGTACACCTTTTCCATTCCAAAGCTGTAAAAGTTCTTCAACTAATGGCCTTAGGTACGCATCAATGTCGTTGCCGGGTTGCTTAGGGCCTTGGATGAGCACTGGCATCATAATGAACTTCCGCTTCATGCACAACCAAGGAGGAAGGTTATAGATACATAGAGTCACGGGCTAGGTGCTATGATTGCTGCTCTGCTCCCCAAAAGGATTAATGCCATCTGCACTTAACCCAAACCATACGTTCCTTGCGTCACCTGCAAAGTCCCCCCACCTTCTCTCGATTTTTCTCCACCGCGACCCGTCAGCGGGTGCTCTCAACTTCCCGTCTTTCTTACGGTCTTGTTGGTGCCATCGCATCAACTTGGCATGCTCTTTGTTTCTGAACATACGTTTCAGCCGTGGTATTATAGGAGCATACCACATTACCTTGACAGGAACCCTCTTCCTGGGGCGCTCGCCCTCAACATCACCAGGGTCCTCTCGTCTGATCTTATACCGCAATGCACCGCATACCGGGCATGCGTTCAAATCCTCGTACTCACCGCGGTAGAGGATGCAGTCATTAGGGCATGCATGTATCTTCTGCACCTCCAATCCTAGAGGGCATAGAACCTTCTTTGCTTCGTACGTACTGTCGGGCAATTCGTTATCCTTTGGAAGCTTCTTCTTTATTATTTTCAGTAGCTTCCCAAATCCGTTGTCAGATACACCATTGTCTGCCTTCCATTGCAGCAATTCCAGTGTGGTACCGAGCTTTGTGTTGTCATCTTCGCAATTTGGGTACAACCCTTTTTTGTGATCCTCTAACATGCGATCGAACTTCAACTTCTCCCTTTCACTTTGGCATTGTCTCTTTGCATCAACAATGACCCGGCGAAGATCATCATCGGGCACATCGTCTGGTTCCTCTTGATCTTCAGCTTCCCCCGTTGCAGTATCACCGTATTCAGGGGGATAGTTGTCATCATCCTCTTCTTCTTCGTTGTCTTCCATCATAACCCCTCTTTCTCCGTGCTTGGTCCAAACATTATAGTGTGGCATGAAACCCTTCTCAAGCAGGTGGACGTGAAGGGTTTTCAAGTTAGAGTAATCGTTCGTATTCTCACAGACAAGGCATGGACAATACATAAAACCATTCTGCTTGTTTGCCTCAGCCACTTCGAGAAATTTATGCATGCCCTCAAGATACTCGGAGGTGCGTCGGTGACTGTACATCCATTGCCGGTTCATCTGCGTGCATTATATAATTAAGTGTATCAAAAACCATTACAGAACATCATGAATAGAGAAGTGACCAAATTAATACAAGTTCATCATCACATTAAAACCAAAGTACATTACTGATCAAATGTTATTACTGAAAAAATAAATACATAAAGTTCATACATATATAGTTCTCATAGAACAACACATAGCTCTCTAGAGCATCTAATTAAAAGATACATTGAAACTATGAAAAACATTTAAATGCAACAACAAATGCGATCATAATCGCAACTAAGGTAACAATTGATCCAACGGCATAATGATACCAAGCCTCATTATGAATGGCATATTTTCTAATCTTTCTAATCTTCAAGCGCATTGCATCCATCTTGATCTTGTGATCATCGACGACATCGGCAACATGCAACTCCAATTCCATCTTCTCCTCCTCAATTCTTTTCAATTTTTTCTTCAAGTAATTGTTTTCTTTTTCAACTAAATTTAACCTCTCGACAAGAGGGTCGGTTGGAATTTCTGGTTCACATACCTCCTAGATAAAAACATCTATGTCATGTTGGTCGGCATAATTGTCATAAACACTAAATGAAACAAATCATAATAAAATATAATATACCACATCCGAATCATAGACAGGACGAGGGCCGACGGGGGCGGATACCAAAGTCATGGCACTATATAATAACAAACAATAATAAAAGTAAGAAAATTATACAAGTATCTATCTAAATCATACAAGTAAGAATTTTTTTTCTTTTAAAAAGAAGATAAGAACAAGAGGCTCACCACGGTGGTGCCGGCGACGAGATCGGCGCGGGCGATTGACGGCGGTGAGGACGGGGACGGGGACGGCACCCTACACATGTGCAGACTCTAAGAAGTTAATTTCAGCTCAAATTGTGCATCTAAATCAAAAGAACTCCCACATACACTCCTCCACTAAAACCCACAAACCACTCTACTTCTACAGCATTTGAAATGAGCTAAACTAGCAGTGAGAGATGAAACTATGAAGTTGCTAACCTTTTAGAACACTTGTGTAGTTGGTGCACCGCCAAACCTAGACAAATCTTGGGGAAAATTGAGCTTGGAGGTCGAGCTTGGAGAGGAGAAAGCTTAAGTGTGACTCGGGCATTTCATCGAACACCTCATGTGCATAGGAGGTGAGAGCAGAGCAGCACACACCTCCCACACCGGCCGGCGAAAAACCAGAGGAGTGAGCGGGCAGGGGAGAGCATATATATAGGCATCTCTTTAGTCCCGGTTCGTGGCTAGAACCGGGACAGAAGACACACATTTAGTCCCGGTTCCAGCCACCAACCGGGACTAAAGGGGCTGCGCCAGGAGCGAGGCCCTTTAGTCCCGGTTCGTGTCTGGAACCGGGACCAAAGGGGTCAGACGAACCGGGACTGGTGCCTGCCGTGGCCCGGCCGGCGCCCTGGCCTCACAAACCGGGAGTGATGCACCCATTGGTCCCGGTTCGTAACAGAACCGGGATTGATGCTCTTATCTGGCCTGGACCAAAGCCCTGTTTTGTACTAGTGCATGTTCAAGTACTTAGGAGTGATGGTCAAGCATTTTGACCGCGTATTCGGATTCGTCTCATTTTTCTGATCAACTTTCATGTAGAAAGTTTTTCGATCCGAGCTACGGTTTATTTTCTATGATTTTTCAAAGATTTAAACAGTTTTTTGAAATTTCTGGAATTATTTAAATTGGACTTATCCAAAACAGTGCAATGGTGACGTCAGCATGACATCATGATGACGTCATGGGTCAACCCAGCCGGTTGACTGGTCAAACTGACCAGTGGGTCCCACCTGTCATAGACACAGTGGCTAACCAGTTGTTAAAATTAACTAATTAGGTTAGTTATTTACTGGGCCCCACATGTCAGTGTCAGTAACTAATCTAATAGTTTAACTAAATTAACTACTAACAGTAATTAGCCGCGCGGGCCCACACGTCAGTGGCAGTAGATGCCACGTCAGCGGGGTTGACCGCGGTCAACTGGTCAACCGCGACCATGAGGCCCACTAGCAGCGACTCTGGGCGGGCCCCACGCCTTGCCACGTCGGACGCCGGCGCCGGAGAGAGCTCCGGCGAGCCCCGGACGCGGCGGAGAGCTCTGGCGAGCTCGGGTTTCGCCTGTGGTGGTCCATTTGGACCGCGGCCGGGCGCATTCGAAAGCTAGCGAGCCCGCGCGTCGATTGGTGCCACTGGTTGGACCAGGGGGTGGCCGGAACGTCACCGGCAACGACGCTTGGCGGTGGTGGGTTTCGGGTGAGGGCGAACTAGCGCCAACCGCGCGCGTTTGAGCTAGCAAAACGGCCAGGGCGGCTCTACGTGATGCGGCGAGCACGTTAGACACGCGCAGGTGACAAAAAGGTCACCGGAGCAGCTCCGGCGAGCAGCGAGGCGGCGGCGCGTTCGGTCAAAGCGGCAGCGCGCGCTAGAGCTCGAATGAGGCAGCTAAAAGGGAGGGGAGAGGAGGCGGATGCTCACGGCGAGGCACACGGTGGCCGCCGACAGTTTAGGAGCAGTAGAGAGGCTGCAGTCGCCGGAGATCGCCGGTGGCCGAGGAGAGAGGGGCGGCTCGATCCCGACGAGGTAGGGCTCCCCGGCTCCCATAGCTGGTCGAGGAGGAAGTAGCGGTGGGCGGCGCACCTCCCTGACACGGTTGCCGGGCTAGAGGACGCCGGTGGCTGCGGGAGTGCAATGGCGCGGCGGCGGCTGCGCTCGGGCAGAGAAGAGAAGGGCGAGCGCGAGCGAGGGAGAAAGGGAGAGAGGGTGGCGAGTGGAGGAGGGCGTCCAGGGGAGGTGGATGAGGGCGTCCTTATCCCCTCGCCCCAACTGCTCCGGCGTCGTGGCAGCTAGTGGCCGGACTCGCGCGAGTTCGGCCATGGGCGCGCCAACACCGCGGCGGGAGCAGGTGAACGAAGAGGTAAGCGGGCTGGGCCGGCCACTGTAGTTCTTGGGCCTTTAGCACAGTAGGATTTCTCTTTTATTTTCTGTTTTCAATTACCAGTAGCCTTTTGCATTTTCCTTTGCACTAATTGACTTTTGCAAAAGTATGCCACTGGTGAAAACAAGTACTAGGGACTGTGGTGCACTGCCACAATAAGTTTGGAAATTATTTGGATCCATTTGAATTTTTCATAAATGGATTTGTATTTCAAATTGTTGTTTAAGCACTGTTAGAAATGCTAGAGCTCATTATAGCAATTAGGTGATGTTGCTTTTCTTAACAACAAATTGTTTTGAAATATTTGCTAAATGATGAACATTTTTCCAGCAACTTCAAATTTCACTTGCAATCCAAATTTTAATTTGAAGAGGAATTTGAAATGAGATATGAAACTAATGATGATCCAATATTGCAAATCAAGGTGACTTGGCATTAACATGGTGGATGACTGTAGCTTAATACTCAGGGGTGTTACAGGTTATAGATATCCCGAGCTATCATCTCCCACCGGGTACACCTAGTATCCAAATGCTCCATGGCTTCCGCAGGAGTGAGTTACGACCATGTACAGATCCAAGTAGTGGACCTGTAAATAACCTGCAAAAAATTTATACGAGTTTGTCTGTTAAAAACCATGTCACATACTCCTATCTGAATATGTCCCGCAGTGTTTGGCTCCACGCCATTTAGCCACGTCCCAAATAACGTGTTAATACAACTTGGAGGGCTGACATTAAAGGATATATGAATCGAGCGCCATAAAAGTTTGGCAAGAGGACAATTGTGAAAGAGGTGCTTAATAGTTCATCCTGATCACAAAAGCAGCATCGTTGACTACCCTTCCATCGTCGCTTTGCTAAGTTATCCTTCGTCAGAATCACCTCCTTATGAACATACCACATGAAGATTTTGATTCTTAAAAGCACTTTAATCTTCCAAATATGTAGCGATTTCTGGATTGGACCAGAGTCAATTAAATCTAAATACATAGATTTCACTGAGAAAATTCCATTTACAGATAGTCTCCAGTGAATCGAATCCGGCTCATCAGAGAGTTGAATGTCCATCAACCTCCGCACGAGATGCAACCACGCACCCCATCGGTCACCTACTAAAGATCTCCTAAACTGGATGTTTAGAGGAACAGACTGTAATACTGTAGCAACATAAGCGTCCTTACGCTGTACAATATTATAGAGAGACGGATATTGTTTGCCTAAAGGCGTCTCCCCTAACCATGTATCCTCCCAGAATCTAGTCGAATTACCATTTTCAATGATGAATTTGGTCCTATGAAAGAAGGCTGCTTTCGTCCTCATTAGCCCCTTTCCAGAAAGGTGAATCATTGGGTCCGACGGTAATCTGGGCCAAGGTCTTAGATTGCAGGTACTTATTATGCAAAATCTATACCCACGTACCTTCGGTCTCAACCGAAAGCCTGTACAACCATTTACTGAGTAAACATCTATTCTTGACCTCTAAATTCTCAATCCCGAGCCCACCCTGGTCCTTCGGTCTACAAATAATATCCCACTTAGTTAGCCTGTATTTTCTCTTGAGTTCATCGTTTTGCCAAAAAAATCGTGATCGATAGAAGTCTAACATTTTCCTTACCTCTATGGGTATTTCAAAGAAAGACAGTAGGAACATCGGCATACTTGTGAGCACTGAATTTATCAGTATCAGCCGTCCACCATAAGACATAAGCTTACCCTTCCAGCAGTTTATTTTTTTTCAATATTGGCATTAATATGATAGTTTAAAAATAATATAATAATCATTCTTCACCCATAAATAGAAGACGATTAAATATGTTACACATATGTTATATTCTATTAAACATAATGTTTTTGTGGTAATAATAATGTATTATGTATCATCATATTGTTGCAAAACATGTATATTCGTGACGGACGCCATGAATTAATTACTAAGACAATCTCAATACATGAATAATGGCAATGCCACACTTGACTAGTTACACTATAGTAGCACTACATTTATATTTCTAGTGGGTGCTCTTCCTTTTTATAATTCTAATTCAATTCAATTTAGAGTTTGTGACGAAGAGTGTCCATGCCGGCTCGCGGTGTGCAGAGCGCTTCCAAAGGAATGGCCTTGAGCAAGATGGTCCCGGAACTGGTGGCCATGCACTACAGGAAAAAAATTATAAGCCGTGTACCTAATACACTCGGTTTACACCGATTTAAACTCGGTTTATGTATAAGCCGAGTAAAACCCCCGGCTTATAGGACACGGTTTACAGTGGACCGGCTTATACGGTATAAGCCGTGAGCCGAGCCAAAAAAGCTCGGTTTATGTATAAGCCGAGTGTTTCCCAGGGGCTCTCGGTTTCATAAAGTAACATGACGGCAGCCGGGTGTTAACGGACACATGTCACCGTCTGTATAAGCCGAGTGCCACTGTGCTTAACACGGTTTATACATACGCTGAGTGCCGGTACGTAGCACGGTTTATATATAAGCCGGGTGCTGCGCCGGGCTGCATGGTTTCTATATAAGCCGTGTGCCACCAGGCTGCGCACGGTTTATACATAAGCCGGGTGCCAGGGTGAGTCGCACGGTTTCTGTATAAGCCGTGTGCCTTGGCGGCCGCCCGGTTTATAGAGAAGCCGTGTGCCATGTTGCTGGGGAACATAGCTTATATAGCCCTCCCGTGGCTTATTTTTAGTCTATAAGCCGGGTGCCATGCTGCTGGGGAACACGGCTTATATCCTGCCGGTAGCTTATATGACCTATAAGCCGGGTGCTATTCGCTGGGGTACACGGCTTATAGGCCAGATGGCATATTTTTTTGCTTGCTTCAGGGAGCAGCAACAACATATATACATATCCATCAATACATGACCAACAAATATATATCCAGCAAGCAATATATAACCAACAAAGGTTCACAGCAATATATATATCCAACATGCATACATATGCAACAAGAGTTCACAAACAAAAGGACCGTGAGTTCAAAGTCCACACATGCATACATATGCAACAAGAGTTCACAAACGAAAGGAGCATGAGTTCCAAGTCCACACATGCATACATATCCAACGAAGGTTCACATACATATGCAACCGGAGTTCAGAAATGAAAGGACCATGAGTTCCAAGTTCACACCAAGCATGAACCTAAAAGATGCAATGAGCTCCACCGCAGCATGTATGCCCACCATCAACGGTATCCACGATGCAAACCTATAAGTCCATTATCACACGCATGAGTTTCTAAAGTTAAGTTGCAAAGATCGATAAGGCACAAGAGTCAACAAGCATCAACATATAAGGTTCAAATTGAAGCTAAGAAGTATACAATATAAGCATCAACACTTGTGGGCTCTACCATCAACAATGCACAAGTAGTAAGTTGAGAAGCACAAGCAACGACAAAACGCAAGCATCAACAATGCACAAACATAGACAACTACCTCGAGTGATCATTGTTGCGGGGAGGTCGAAGCGAGATGAGTTGTAGTGGGTGTCACTGGGCTTGCTTGGCCAGATGTAGATCCACCTACCACACAGCTATTGGAGCCATGTCCCGACTGAGAAAACTTCAAGCACGAGACGGTGAGATGGTAAGAGGCATGATCTTTAAGCAGGATGGTAAGATGCATGATTGAAAAGTTGGAAGACTTACAAAGTTGAAAGTAGGAAGAGGCGGAAGTGGAGGAAGATCCGGCAAAGTGGAACCCTGCATATTAGTTCTGAACTGAGCGAACGTCTCCTGCAGGGCTGCCTGCTGTTTAGCCATGAATTCCTGTTGTTGTAACAGGGCTTGCTGCATTTTCATGGCTTGCTCCTGTTGAAGCAGGGCATTGGCCTGAGCCTCCTGCCGCAACCTAGTTTCTTCCTCCCGCAACCTGGTTTGTTCCTCTAGAAGGGCCTACAATATGCCATCGCAACAAGTTCACCATCAATGCAATACAAAGAAGAAATCACAAGGAAGGTCAATGAAGCAAAACATACCTCGAATTGATGGAGCATGTGCAGCCCAGGCTGTGGGCGACGCTCTATAGCAGGACCTGAGCTCGACGTGGTAGCACGGAGGTGCCTGAGTTTTGGGATGTCCTTCTTACGGATGGCACCGTCGCCAACATATAACCGACCACCCTTCTTGCCTTCTCCCGACTGGAGGGAAACCGTAGCATCAATGTCCTGTGAGGCCGGATCTGAGTCGGACCCGTTGCGCTCCTTGAACTTCCCACTATATGCATCAATCCTCAAGCCAGCGCCTCGGTTGACCCACCCCCCTTCCGGTTTCTTTGACTTGCGGGAGAGACATAATCCCATGAAGGTATTGAGCGGCTCTTCACCCTCACCTCTCTCCCTATTCTACAATAGAAGCAATAATATCCATAAGGGCACAAGTTTAGAAGTTCAGAAGCCGAATGATATTATTACCTTCTTCTGCACGTAAGCGTGGAGGTTGAGGTTGCCTTGAAGGTGTACCGGACCACCCATCAAGGCACGCTGCGCCGAAGCCATTCTGTGTTGGGCCCTCCACTCTGGGTCTATCCATTTGGATATGATTTGTTGGTAGCAAGGAATCTTGTTGTTGCACCATGAGGGAACCGCCTGAAGTATGCCAAATACATCCAACTTAGGAATGAAAGTAAGCTCTTTTGATCTAGGCAATCATAAGTAAATGGGTACTACCTTCATGTACATGGAACGGGTGAGATGCACTCTCCGGGCTAGAGGCTTTTTGAGAAGCATTTTGCGCTCGTGCGCGAAATACTTCACCACGGCATCGACGCGCGCCTCATAGGGCATGTCTTGGACAATCTTCTTGGCAATCTCCTCCACGACCTCATTAGCTTCATCCTTCATACCCTCGGCGCAAGTAAAGAAGTCCTACCAAAGTGCATAAGACGGTAAGTTAGTTATCAGTGCAATGATTTTGAATATTGACAAAGAAATAGCTATGGAAATTGACAAAGAATTTAACCCAAAAATCGTTGACCACCCGCTCGGCAGCACTACGGTACACCCTGTCCCACTTATCTTTGGTATCCGGAGCGCGTTTCCAATGCTCCCAAGACCAAGCTGGCTCCTCCTCACCGTCTCCTATGGGGACCAGGCCAGGGTAATAATGCCTGCAAAGACATCCAATGATGTCGCTTGGCTGGCGTGGCACGTTTATGTCTTATCCAATAACCACCAAGGCCCTACACAATGAAAAGACAAGTAAGTTAGTATCTGCAAAAATCTTGAATGTAAAGGCGCAACTAAGAGTCCACAGAAGCACTTACCTCGCACCGACTGGTTTGACAATGAGCCCCTTATGTGGATACGGCCCCGAAGGGAGCGTGGACACCCCACGCAACCAGATTTTGGTCTCTGTAGGAACCGGCCATTCCATGTCCTTTGCCGATACCTCCACCTCATACTCTCCCTCCTCCAATTCCTCCTCCTCCACAACTGGCTCCTCCTCTATGTCCTCCTCCGCCTCCTCCTCCTCCCTCTCCTCCTCATCCACAACTAGCTCCTCCTCCCTCTCCTCCTCCGCCTCCTTCTCCGACTCCTCCTCGGAATGGGCGGAGGAGATAGGGCTAGCAACACGGGATACAGTGGTACGACCACATCGTCTACCCCGAGTACCATCCACCGTGGCTCGCTGTGCGGGTTTGGCCCTGCCTGCATGTGTGGAAGTTGCCGCACCGGTGCCCTTCTTTATGACCCTCGTCACCTCGCCTAACCTTTCATTCACATTGCCAAGTCTCGCAACTTTGTTCCTTTTGTTGCCTGGCATCTTTCAGTCACCTGCACAGAGAAAAGAGTATTTCGATTAGTTCATGTTGAAAACTTCATATGCAAAACTAAACCAGTTCAGAAAGGCATATTTAAAAGTTCATATGCGGAAGTAGAGCAGTTCAAAGATCAATTTCAAAACTTCATAAGCAAAACTAAAGCAGTTCAGAAGGGCATGTCTAAAAGTTCATATGCAAAAGTAGAGCACTTCAGAAGTTCATATTTAAAAGTTCATATGCTATCATAAAAAAAATCATATGCAAAAGTTCAAAGTTTACAGTACATAGAGTTGTCTTACATCTAGAAGTACATCGAGTAGTTAGACTCGGCAAAGTTTACATTCAGGAGTACAAGTTCATAGTACATAGAGTTCGTTTACATCCAAAAGTACATCATCGCTATCGCACACGTCTCGTTGGTACAAGTTCATAGTACCCTCGAAGCGTGTTCGATGCCGGTCGTCCCTCCAACAAGAAGCCCTGGGACGACGGTCCCGACGTCAAACTAATGTGTGTCCTGCAATAAAGTGCAAACTAGGATCAAACATAATTCATATGCACAAACCAGAACACAACATATTGTACAATTCCTTAATAAGTCGCTCTTCATTTATTTGCCACCTAGCATGTTTGGTAATCATCCATCTGCCTCATGTTATATCATCCCTAGTAACTAGTACTTCATTAAGCAGACTTGTGGTTTTGGTTCAGTTATGCGGCAATCTAATTTGCTCTCTTTTTTTCCTTCTCAAAAACCTCGCAGAAAGAACAAACGATAACAAATTCCCTGATAATTTCAAAAATAAACTATTATGGAGCTGTTTTTGGTTTTCCTGAAATGACAAATGAACCGACCAATATGTATCCATCCCCCTTAACATGCCCAATTTGTGCTCTATAACAATGGACAAAGATCCCAAATTTCATAGCATTCAACAAGTTCCACGACAGGAAAAACAAATATTCAGCTAGTTTGTTGACACCAAAATCGCCTTTTCTGGACTATTCAGGTCGTCTATCTGCACATGAAAGGTTCCTATATTTTTCCTCTTTTCTGAAAAACTGTCAAAATGCATGCTTGTACACAACCAATCCATCAATCAGAAGTCGCTTGCATATATACAAACTATCAAAATACATGCTAGCACCTAACTATGATTTCATATACTGATGGTCTCATGAAACTGAACATCTGACTCGCACCTCGACTTCGCCCTTCTCTGCAGCAGGTAGGGGAAACAAGACTTGGGGTGTTCGGTGAAGATGCAATTGGGGGAGGGAGGGGAACCAAGACCTGGTTGCTGTTGTTTTTGTTGCAGAAGAGGAGGAGATCAGCAGGGACACCTTGCCGCCGGAGGAGCAGGACCTGGTCAACAGAGAAGAATAGGCCGGTCTCAGAGAGAGAGAGAGGGGGGGTACCTGCCGGCGGCGGGGAGGTGGCGTGGCGGACACGGCCCAGCGACCTCAACCCTAGGGGACGGGGAGGGGCGGCGGCGCCGATGGGAGGGCCAGCTCGGGGTACCTCATGGTCGGGGAGGGGCGGGGGGGATCTGCTGCGCTGAGGAGGGGGCGGCGCCGGGGGGTGACGGCGAGGCGGCCGGCGCGAGGAGGGGGCGGCGCGGGGGCAGAGACAGGGGCGGCGCGGGGGGAAGAAGTGAGCTTCTTTTTTTCGGAACGGAAGAAATGAGCTGCGCGGTCGATTTGGAGCAAAATGAGGTCTGCGCGCGTCTATTTTCGCGAAGTCCCACGCTAACTGATAAGCCTAGAGGAGAGGGTAAGCCAAGTGTCACCGTGGAATACTTGGTTTACAATTTTTTTCTTTTATTTCAATACAAAAAGTTTATTACTTTTACTTTAAAAAAATTATGTACTTTATTTTATTGTATTTTTATTTTACTTATTTTTTTCCTCTTATTGTATTTTCTTTTATTGTATTTTTATTTCATGGTTTTTTAAATGAAACCCTCTCCCTCATTTCATTATTTCATACATATATTAGGTCATAGATACATGTCAAACCAACAGGTCATAGATACATCTCAAACCAACATTGGGCCACACGCAGGTGCGATCGGTCTTCCTACCCTCTCTCGCACGGTTTTTGGAGATTCACCTGAGGCCGCTTGTAAACCGCACCATCTTCGAGGTAGTCTCTCGGTATCGAGAGGGAACGTGTCGGGTTTGTGAAGGAAGTGCGGGTCCTGTGGCTCCGTTGGCCTTAAAACTTCTCGTGCTCTCAAAGGAGGCCATCGAATGACACGTGCCAGGCCCCCGCATTTTTCGGACCCGTGTGCAATATTTGAGACATTTATTGCACTGCTAGGGTTTCGGCGTCGGAAATTGCAGATCTGCAAGGCGGCACATGAAATCATGCCCAGAAGCGTCACGGAAAATCCGATGTGATGTATTTGCAACATGCGTAGGCCTTGTGCAGATGAGGGAGGGGCAGACCCAGCCATCGAGAGGCGAAATTACATTGGCGGCATACCTGATCCAACCGTTTAAATTCTCGGAAAATCGTACGATGCCGGAATTCCTCGGGAGCTGGCACGGCATCATCACATGGCCCTGGTAGGGTGTGGTAAAAGTTTGGGCGCATTTCGAATAGGCCTCACCTGAGGCCGCTTGTAAACCGCACCATCTTCGAGGTAGTCTCTCGGTATCGAGAGGGAATGTGTCGGGTTTTTGAAGGAAGTGCGGGTCCTGTTGCTCCGTTGGCCTCGAAACTTCTCGTGCTCTCAAAGGACGTCATCGAATGACACGTGCCAGGCCCCCGCATTTTTCGGACCCGCGTGTAATATTTGAGACAACACTGCTAGGGTTTCGGCGTCGGAAATTGCAGATCTTCAAGGCGGCACATGAAATCATGCCTAGAAGCGGCATGGAAAATCCTATGTGATGTATTTGCGACATGCGTAGGCCTTGTGCAGACGAGGGAGGGACAGACTCAGCCATCGAGAGGCGAAATCACCTCGGCGGCATACCTGATCCAACCGTTTAAATTCTCGGAAAATCGTACGATGCCGGAATTCCTCGGGAGCTGGCACGACGTCATCACATGGCCCTGGTAGGGTGTGGTAAAAGTTTGTGCGCATTTCGAATAGGCCTCACCTGAGGCCGCTTGTAAACCGCACCATCTTCGAGGTAGTCTCTCGGTATCGAGAGGGAATGTGTCGGGTTTGTGAAGGAAGTGTGGGTCATGTTGCTCCGTTGGCCTCGAAACTTCTCGTGCTCTCAAAGGAGGCCATCGAATGACACGTGCCAGGCCCACGCATTTTTCGGACCCGCGTGCAATATTTGAGACATTTATTGCACTGCTAGGGTTTCGGCGTCGGAAATTGCAGATCTGCAAGGCGGCACATGAAATCATGCCCAGAAGCGGCATGGAAAATCCTATGTGATGTATTTGCGACATGCGTACGTAGGCCTTGTGCAGACATGAACGAAACCCCTTCGTTCAATGACCGATAGCGGAATCGGGGATGTCCATATCGATCCCTACTCGGGAAATTGCAGCAGAAGTATGGGCGGGCCCCCCACTGGGGGAGAGAAAGAAATAATTTTGAAGTAGTAAACATAAATGCAATGGAAATCATTTTTGCATAAATCTTATGTGTAGTGAAAAATCTACAAAAATGTAAGCCGAGTGCTTTCACCAACAGGCACACGGCTTATATGCCATATAAGCCGTGTGTTCTCCAGGGCACACGGCTTATAAGCCATGTAAGCCGAGTACTGCTTTACAGCACACGGTTTACAGGCTGCTCCGTGACGGCGCCGTTATCCGCTATAGCCACGTGGCAGATGTCTTTGCCGAGGTCGAGCTATAAGCCGAGTGCTTTTTTCAGCATATACCGTGTGGCACATGTAAGCCGAGAGCTTTTTTGTACGACTCGGCTTACAGACAGCTATAAGCCGAGTCCTTTCTAGTTGCCGGGTGTTTTCTCCTGTAGTCTCGGCTTATACGCACATAAGCCGAGTACCCGAAAAAAAGCACTCGGATTATAGTTGTTCACACGGCAAAACGTGATTTTCCCGTAGTGATGTCGACCTCTTCATCGCCGACCCTTGTCCAGTGTTGTGGGTACTGAATGGGCAATTTTTACCGAGGGTGACCGGTAAACGTGGTTACCACGGTTACCACAATATTTCGAGCAAATTTCAAGCGAAAGTTTAATTCAAAATCTGAATTCAAAATTTTAATGACCAAAAACTGAAAATTCGAAAAATTGACAGCATGCCTCCTGTATTTACAGCATTAGTTGATGTCAACCATGCCTGAGTGCTTGAGTGCGCCCCGAGGGCCTTGTCCAATCAAAACACTGGATCAGCGTGCCAAGAACATGCCCATGGTCCTCATGGCGAGGCTCTCCCCGGGGCACTTGCGCCTTCCCATGCCGAACAGTAACATGAACATGAGCTTCCCCTCGCCATGGCCATGCTCGAACCTCTCGGGCCTGAACTCCTCGGGCGCCGGTCCCCACGCTGCCGGGTCGCGGTGGATGGCGTAGGCGTTGACGAGCACGATGGTGCCCGCGGCGACGTCGTACCCGTGGATCCGGCAGTCGGCGACAGCCTCGTGTGGTAGCAGCGGCGTGGCCGGGCACAGCCGCAGCGTCTCGCTGATGATGCAGTGGAGGTAAGGAAGGTGGGGCAGGTCCTTCTTGTCCAGGAGGCGGCCTGGCTCTCCGGCGCCGCTGAGGTGCGTGTCGATCTCGTGCTGTGCCTTGTTTAGCACCGCCGGGTGGTTCAGCAGGAGCGCCATCGCCCATTCCGTGGTGGTCGACGTCGTCTCTGTCCCGACACCAGAAGAAAATAATCAGGTCAGGTCATGAAGGAACGAACGGTAACAGATCGAGCTCTTAGAAGAAGCATGGAGAGAGAGATGCTGCGAGAGAGACTCACGGCGACGAGGGCGGCGATGAAAGTGTCCGTGTACAAGTCGGGCTCTGATTTCTCCAGCGAGAGCATGACGCCGATCATGCTCTCCTCCTCCTGCAACCGCTGCTTCTGCCTCTCCGCGTCGATGAGCTTGTAGATGAAGGCGTTCCTCCGGCTCGTTGCGTCCGCCAGCTGCCGCTTGACGCCTTGCCAGTCGAGCCAGCGCAGCAGCGGAAGGTAGTCCCACAGGTTGGCTACGCCGACGAGCGGCACGATGGCGTCCACAATGTCCTTCATCTCTCGCGCCTCCCGGGACATGTCCGCCCCGTCGTCGGAGTAGGTGTTCCTCTCCGCGCGATGGGTTCCGTGAGGACGCTGTGGGAGAGGTCGAACAGCCGCCGCTTCAGCTCCACCCTCGCGGTGCCAGTGCCAGCGCGCGCGAGGCGGCGCACCAGGGCGTGCAGCTCTCGGGCGACGACGGCGTCGGACATGAGGTCGACGCGGCGCGCGGAGAGGAGGTGCATGACGGCGACGCGGCGCGCGGCGCGCCAATGAGCGCCGTAGCTGGCCATGGTGAGCACGGTGTAGTCGAAGGAGACCTCCCGCACAGAGGGGAAATGCGGGCGTTTGGCGAGCGTGGCGTCGAGGTCGGAGGAGAAGCACGAGGCGCGCGAGCGTGGCGTGCAGCGGCTTCTTGAGAAAGGGAAGATGGCCGAGGAACGGGAGCGCCAGCGCCGGGCCAGGTGGCAGCCGTCGCTTCTTGGCCTTGGCCTTGTTCTTGGTGAGGAAGGAGTGGAGCAAGAAGACGGCGAGAAAGGTGATGGCGGCGACGTAGTAGCCACCCAGCATCTCCATTGTTGCTGTCTTCTCCATTGTTTCTTCCTTTCCTTCCTTGGGCACAGACAGACAGCGCATGCAGGTGAGGTACGTGTTTGCTTTGCTGCAAGAGACTTTAAGGAAGGAAGGAAAGCTGCGTGCCAACTTTTTCTGATGACAATTCTAGCTAGCTAGCTAGGTGCGGTTGGGCCGTTGGGGAGCATCTTCCAAAAGAAATATCAGCTTCGATCATACGGGGTAAACATCCTTCAATTTTGTGGTGGGAAGAAGACGCAGAAAAGTCGAGATTCCATCATGCGAAGAAGCAAACATGAGTGTTGCATGCCTTCTTCGTGTGTCAGTGTCACCATATCTATCCTTTGTTTCTCTTTACCTCGCTCCAACGTACGCACAATCATGCACATCACATATATCTCCTGCGGGTTCTACGGTATCCTTCTCTAGTTCAATTTCCGTATTTTTCCCTTTCATGCATGGCTCTCCTCAGCAGCCGCACACAATTTGTGTATTTTATTTGACCTTGTCTACATACAAAGGGTGCTGGAGTGCCTGTCCTCATGAAATGAATTCTGAAAATGATAATTCTGGATTAGTTGCTTTCTGTGCCCATCCACGCTTGATTAGTTGCTTTTGGTCATGAGTTGCTGATCTCAAATCCAATTCCCAGGCTTGTTGTTATCCGCGGTGGGCTTGTATTTTTTCGAGCGATAGCATAGCACAGGATAGCGCTTGGCATTTTTGTTCTGAAATTATGAGTGTTTTAGTGCGCATGTCTGTTTTCTTTGTTTTCTTACGTGGTGCACGCCGCAAGAGATTTCTTCCAATCGGACCATGTTCACCATCAGCGTAACCTTCGTGGAAGTTACGGCATTTGTCGTCCATATGGAATAGATACACGTTTACTTGACCTGCTAATCCATCCAAGCAAACCGAGAAACGAACCGTATCCACACAATACCTGCTGAAAAGTGTATAGTCGGACGAGTACTGTTCAAACTGTGAGATTCGAGCGAACCAACCTATAGTTGGATGGTTAGGTGGACAGTGATATCCCAGCCCACTAGGGTTCAAGTCCTGGTGCTCGCATTTATCCTGGATTTATTTCAGGATTTCCGGTGATGCGCGTTCAGTGGGAGGAGACGTTCCCGTCGACTACGAGGCGCCTACGGTGACTTCGTAAAATTTCAAGATGATATGCCGGCTCAGTCTCTCGGAGGTGCTCATAGGGGTAGGGTGTACATGTGTGCGTTCATAGGGGTGAGTGTATACGCGTGTATATGAGCGCTTGCGTCTGTACTGTGTTAAAAAAAAACCTGTGAGATTCGAGGCTGGACATACCGCAACAACCTTGACCAGCTCAAACAGCGACAACAACGGTGGGCGTGGAGAGGTGAAAAGTAACGGTTACTAGAAAGGTTGACGGACTCAAAGGGCAGGCTAAGAGCATCTCCAGCCGCCCCCCCCCCCCCCCCCAACATGCCCCCCAGGCCCCTTTTTTATCACCGGCGCCCAAAAAATGGCTCAGTCGCGCCCCCAGGACGCCGAATTTCGCCGGTTTGGGCCGAAATTACAACCGGCGAACCCAAGCGGAACCCAGCGCACCAGGGGGCGCCTGGGGGCGCCGGGGGAAAGGAATTTGGCGCGAAAACAAACCGCGCGAAATTCCTCCCGTGTGGACCCGCCGAGTCAGCGACTGTGCGTCGCCGAGAGCCTTCGTCGTCCTCATCACCTCGGCTCTCGCGCCGGTGCACAGTAATGGCGCGCCGGTGCGCAGTAATGGCGAGCTGCCGCGCGTCCCGCCCTTTCCCGCCACGCGTACACACCGCTCCCGCCCTTCTCCCTGCTATAAAAGCCGTGCCTCGCCGCCCATCTCTCCATCCCTCTCGCCTCCACCGTCCCTCTCGCCTCCACCGCCGAAACTCCCCCCGAGGCCATGGCGGAAAGATTCCCCGGCGACGGAGCGGCGGCGAACGGCTTCGGCCGCCGGTGGCTGCACGAGTGGGAGGCACGCCTTCTCCACGAGGCGAACTACCCGACGCCGCCAGACATGCGTGTGCCGGGCGCATGGCGGCTGAGCGCTGGCGGCGTCCCCGTGCCCCCGGCGCCCTCCGACGCGGAGCGCCACGCCGAGATCGCGCGGATCCGGGAGTCCTTGCCGGAGGAGGCGCGCCAGCAGCAGAGGTACTCCTCCGACAACCAGCCCCTGTGGACGGCGTATTTCCAGCGCCGCCACGCCGACCAGCTGGCGTCCACCAACAGCGCTCCGACGCCGAGGGGGCGCCACAACTCCGACGGCCGCCGTCGATGGTGGGGCGTCCCCGGGCGCACGCTCCATGCTGTCCTCGAGCACATCGAGGGAGGCAACGAGCCGCCGTTGGAGTACCCGGCGCCGTCGTTCTCGCGCCGGAGCGGGAGCTCGTGGCTGCCGAGGCGCATGGCGGGGTCGTCATCGTCGTCCTCCGGCTCCCGCTCCTCCGGTGCGGCGACGCCGCGCGTCGCCGTCAAGCCCGAGCCCCAGGAGACGCCGCTCGTCGCCGTCAAGCGGGAGCCCCAGGAGACGCCGCTCCGCCGGCGTAGCCGCGGCGGCAACCTCGTCATAAACGAGGGCCACCGCCACCCTTCCCCTCCCCGCGGCCACCTTCGCCTGGTCAAGCCGAAGACGGCGACGGCCGTGGTCAAGCAGGAGCACGCGGCGATGGCCGCCGACCTCGACGCCGGCCTCAAATGGTCGCGCGACGACTACGTGAGGGAGGAGATGGAGCGCCAGCGCCGCGCTCTGGAGGAAATCGCCGAGCGTCGCCGCGGCCGCGACGAGGGCGGCGTTATCGTCCTCTCCGACAGCGACGAGGAGGCGGCCGCGCCGACCAACCCCGTCCGCAGCGGCGATCCAGGGCAGGGCTGCAGCAAGGACGGCGGCGTGGAGGACGAGCCACCGAGCGACGACGACGGCGACGACGGCGACTACACCATCTTCTACAACCTCCTCGGCATGAACTAGGCTCGGGGCGGCGACGGCGACGTAGTTTTTTTTAGGTTTTTATGTATGTTTTCAAATTTGTATAAATATGAATGAAACCGCCTATATTTCGTCCAAAATTGAGTAATTTTCGTCGAATTTGGGCCGACTTTGAGTTTGAAATTGGCGGCTGGGGGGCGAACTTGGGGCGGCGGTTGGGAACCCGAGCCCCCCCCCCCCCCCCCCCATGGCGAAAATATCGCCGGTTTGCCCCCAGGAGGCGCTATTTCAAGCCCTTGGGGGGCCAAACGGCTGGAGATGCTCTAAGCTAAGGCGTGAGAATTTCAGATGAGGTACCAGTGTGTGGATGTGAGGGCGCCGTGGAAAATGTGTATTTTTTTTAATGGTCAACGGGGGGAACATTCCCCCACCTAAATTTTCATTGAAAAAGGGCCAAAAGCCGATAACTGTGTTTCACAGAGCAGGAGAGATCAGGGAGAGTAAATTGTTTGAGTTAGGGCATCTCCAACGCAGACCCCTAAAATGGACGCACTATTTGTCCGCGGACACGGATACGGGAGGCGGCCATCCAACCATGTCCCCTAAACATCCGCCCCTGTTTTTTTAAGTCCGGAGCACTCAAAATAATAGCTTACCAAATCTTCGATGAGTGAAAATATTCAAATGCGACACTATTTCAAATGTAAATATTACAATCCAACTATAAGTTTTGAAATAAAATAGTTCAAATTTGAATTCAACTCGCACATATGTTCTATTTATCCCCTTTGAGCGCCCATAGATGCTCAATCAGATATTCCTTGAGCTGCTCATGAGTTGCTCGATGCCGAATTTGTTGATGCATTTGGACAAACTCATCAAACATGGCCGGATTCTAATGTGGAAGTTGGATAGGATCACCCATGTTCTCAAATTCCAGACCTTCGGCAGCATCTTCACCCTCATCCTCCACGATCATGTTGTGCATGATCACACAACATGTCATCACCTCCCATAAGGTCTCCGGATCCCATATTTTTGCAAGTCCTCGAACAACTACAAAACGGGATTGGAGCACTTCAAATGCCCTCTCCACATCCTTTCCAGCTTCTTCTTGTCTTTGGGAAAAGTAAGCTCTTTTCTGACCAACTGGTTCTGAGATGGTCTTGACGAAGGTCGCCCACGGAGGATAGATACCGTCAACCAGATAGTAGCCCATGTTGTAGTCATGCCCATTGACATTATAGTTGCACGGAGGAGCTGATGGAAATATGCCCTAGAGGCAATAATAAAGTTGTTATTATTTTATATTTCCTTGTTCATGATAAAGGTTTATTATTCATGCTAGAATTGTATTGACCGGAAACTTAAATACATGTGTGAATACATAAACAAATACCGTGTCCCTAGTGAGCCTCTACTAGACTAGCTCGTTGATCAAAGATGGTTAAGGTTTCCTAACCATAGACATGAGTTGTCATTTGATAACGGGATCACATCATTAGGAGAATGATGTGATGGACAAGAACCATCCGTTAGCTTAGCATATGATCATTCTATTTATTGCTACTGCTTTCTTGAATGTCAAATACATGTTCCTCCGACCATGAGATCATGCAACTCCCGGATACCGGAGGAATACCTTGTGTGCTATCAAACGTCACAACGTAACTGGGTGATCATAAAGATGCTCTACAGGTATCTCCGAAGGTGTCTGTTGAGTTGGCATGGATCGAGACTGAGATTTGTCACTCCGTGTTTCGGAGAGGTATCTCTGGGCCCTCTCGGTAATGCACATTATAAGAAGCTTGCAAGCAAAGTGACTAAGGAGTTAGTTACGGGATGATGTATTACGGAACGAGTAAAGAGACTTGCCGGTAACGAGATTGAACTAGGTATGGAGATACCGACGATCGAATCTCGGGCAAGTAACATACCGACGGACAAAGGGAATTACGTATGTTGTCATTGCGGTTCGACCGATAAGATCTTCGTGGAATATGTAGGAACCAATATGGGCATCCAGGTTCCGCTATTGATTATTGACCGGAGAGGCGTCTCGGTCATGTCTACATCATTCCCGAACCCGTAGGGTCCGCACGCTTAACGTTCGTTGACGATATAGTGTTATATGAGCTATGTGAATTGGTAACCGAATGTTGTTCGGAGTCCCGGATGAGATCCCGGACGTCACGAGGAGTCTCGGAATGGTCGAGAGGTAAAGATTTATATATGGGAAGTCATATTTTGGGTTCTGGAAAAAGGTGCAGTTTTTTCGGTATTGTACCGGAAAGCTTCCAGAAGGTTCCGGAGGATTCCGGAGGGGTCCGGAAGTCCACAAGTGGGTCCACCACATCCCAAGGGCTGGCATGGGCTAAGGGGAGGCGCCCTGGCCTTATTGGGCCAGGCGCACCAAGTCCTCAAAAGCCCACGCAGCTAGAGAAGGAAAAAAGGAGAGTCCTAGTAGGAATAGGATTGGACTTTGGAGTCCAAGTCCACGTGTGTACTATTCACGTGGCACTGTTCACGTGGTACTGTTCACGTGGCACTGTTCCTTCTACTCCAAGCCCCTACACATATATAAATAGAGGAGAGGGTGGCGCCCCAAAGGAGACACAACATTGTCTTAGCCGTGTGCGGCGCCCCCCTCCACAGTTCCGTCCCTCGGTCATATTTTCGCAGTGCTTGGGCGAAGCCCTGCGGAGATAGCATCACCATCACCGTCACCACGCCGTCGTGCTGCCAGAACTCATCCACTACCTCGCCGTCTTGCTGGATCAAGAAGTCGAGGACGTCACCGAGCTGAACGTGTGCTGAACGCGGAGGTGACGTACGTTCGGTACTCGGTCGGTTGGATCGTGAAGTTGTTCGACGACATCAACCGCGTTGTTCTAACGCTTCCGTTTACGGTCTACGAGGGTAGGTAGACACACTCCCCCTCTCGTAGCTATGCATCTCCATGGATAGATCTTGCGTGTGCGTAGGAAAAATTTTGTTTTCCATGCAACGTTCCCCAACAGTGGCATCATGAGCCAAGTCTATGCGTAGATGATATGCACGAGTAGAACACAAAAAGTTGTGGGCGGTGATCGTCATACTGCTTACCGCCAACGTCTTATTTTGATTCGGCGGTATTGTAAGATTAAGCGGCCCGGACCAACCTTACATGTCCACGTACATGAGACCGGTTCCACCGACAGACATGCAACTTGTTTTGCATAAAGGTTGCTGGCGGGTGTCTGTTTCTCCTACTTTAGTTAAATCGAATTTGACTGCGGCCGGTCCTTGTTGAAGGTTAAAACAGCAAACTTGATAAATCACCGTTGTGGTTTTGTGCCGTAGGTAAGAACGGTTCTTGCTAGAAGCCCGTAGCAGCCACGTAAAACTTGCAACAACAAAGTAGAGGACGTCTAACTTGTTTTTGCAGGGTATGCTGTGATGTGATATGGTCAAGACATGATGTGATATACGTTATTGTATGAGATGATCATGTTTTGTAATTATCGGCAACCGGCAGGAGCCTTATGGTTGTCTCTTTATTGTATGAAATGCAAGCGTCATGTAATTGCTTTACTTTATCGCTATGCGTTAGCAATAGTTGTAGAAGCAATAGTTGGCGAGACGACCACGACGCAACGATGGAGATCAAGGTGTCGAGCCGGTGACGATGGAGATCATGACGATGCTTTGGAGATGGAGATCAAAAGCACAACATGATGGCCATATCATGTCACATATTTTGATTGCATGTGATGTTTATCCTTTATGCATCTTATTTTGCTTAGAACGACGGTAGCATTATAAGATGATCCCTTCACTAAATTTCAAGATAAAGTGTTCTCCCCGAGTATGCACCGTTGCTAAAGTTCGTCGTTTCGAAGCACCTCATGATGATCGGGTGTGATAGATTCTACGTTCACATACAACGGGTGTAAGCCAGTTTTACACAAGCAGAATACTTGGATTAAACTTGACGAGCCTAGCATGTACAGACATGGTCTCGGAACACTGGAGACCGAAAGGTCGAACATGAGTCATATAGTAGATATGATCAACATGGAGAAGTTCACCATTGATGACTATCCCATCTCACGTGATGATCGGACATGGGCTAGTTGATTTGGATCATGTATCACTTAGTTAAATTGAGGGATGTTAATTTAAGTGGGAGTTCATTAGTAATTTGATTAATTTAACTTAATTTATAATGAACTTAGTCTTGATGGTTTCTTTGCATATCTATGTTGTAGATTAATGGCCCGTGCTACTGTTCCGTTGAATTTTAATGCGTTCCTAGAGAAAGCTAAGTTGAAAGATGATGGTAGCAACTACACGGACTGGGTCCGTAACTTGAGGATTATCCTCATTGCTGCACAGAAGAATTATGTCCTTGATGCACCGCTAGGTGATGGACCTGCTGCAGGAGCTGCTGCAGACGTTGTGAACGCCTGGCAGGCTCGATCTGATGACTACTCGATAGTTTAGTGTGCCATGCTCTACGGCTTAGAACCGGGACTGCAAAAGCATTTTGAACGCCACGGAGCATATGAGATGTTCGAAAAGCTGAAATTGATATTTCAAGCTAATGCCCGGGTTGAGAGATATGAAGTCTCCAACAAGTTCTTTAGCTGTAAGATGGAGGAGAACAGTTCTGTCAGTGAACACATACTCAGAATGTCTGGGTACCACAACCACTTGACTCAGCTGGGAATTGATCTTCCGATTGAGAGTGTTATTGACAGAGTTCTTCAGTCACTGCCACCAAGCTATAAAGGCTTCGTGATGAACTATAATATGCAAGGGATGGAGAAGACAATTTCCGAGCTCTTCGCGATGCTGAAATCGGCGGAGGTAGAAATCAAGAAGGAGCATCAAGTGTTGATGGTTAACAAGACCACTAGTTTCAAGAAAAAGGGCAAGGGAAAGAAGGGGAACTTCAAGAAGAATGGCAAGCAAGCTGCCGCTCCCACGAAGAAACCCAAAGTTGGACCCAAGCCTGAAACTGAGTGCTTCTACTGCAAAGGAACTGGTCACTGGAATCGGAACTGCCCCAAGTATTTGTTGGAAATATGCCCCAAGGAACTGGTAGCATATGATCGTGTCAGTTTATTGCTATTGTTTTCTGCATGTCAAGTATCTGTTCCTATGACCCTGAGATCATGCAACTCACTGACACCGGAGGAATACCTTGTGTGTATCAAACGTCGCAACGTAACTGGGTGACTATAAAGGTGCTCTACAGGTATCTCCGAGGGTGTCTGTTGGGTTGGCATGGATCAAGACTGGGATTTGTTACTCCGTGTGACGGAGAGGTATCTCAGGGCCCACTCGGTAATACAACATCACAATGAGCCTTGCAAGCAATGTGACTAAAGTGTTAGCCACGAGATCTTGTATTACGGAACGAGTAAAGAGACTTGCCGGTAACGAGATTGAACTAGGTATAGAGATACCGACGATCGAATCTCGGGCAAGTAACATACCGAAGAACAAAGGGAACAGCATACGGGATTAATTGAATCCTTGACATAGAGGTTCGACCGATATAGATCTTCGTAGAATATGTAGGAACCAATATGGGCATCCAGGTCCCGCTATTGGTTATTGGCCGTAGAGGTGTCTCGGTCATGTCTACATTGTTCTCGAACCCGCAGGGTCTGCACACTTAAGGTTCGGTGACGTTTCGGTAGAATTGAGTTATGTATGATTGGTGACCGACGGTTGTTCGGAGTCCCGGATGAGATCCCGGACATCACGAGGAGCTCCGGAATGGTCCGGAGGTAAAGATTGATATATAGGAAGTCCCGTTTTGGCCACCGGAAAAGTTTCGGGTATTTCCGGTAGTGTACCGGGAGTACCGGAGGGCCATCGGGAGGGGCCACCCACGCCGGGAGGCCACATGGGCCTGAGGGGGGTTGCACCATCCCTTAGTGGGCTGGGCAAACCAGCCCTACAAGGCCCATGCGGCTAGGAATAAGTGGGAAAGGAAAAACCCCAAAGAAAAGGGAAGGGAGACCAAATATGGAAGGTGTCCTATTTGGACTAGGATTGAAGTGGAGGAGTCCACCTCCTCCACCTCCAATTTCGGCCAGCCCTTGAGGGTTTGAGGCTGCCTCCTCCCCTCCCTCCCTCCTATATATACTAGAGGATTTAGAGGAGAAATATAACCCTAATTGCCACGTGCTCCCTCTACTTCATCTAGATCGGTTTCTCCTCTAGTCTAGTTTCAGCGGTGCTTAGGCGAAGCCCTGCCGGAATTGTTCCACCACCATAGCCGCCGCGCCGTCGCGCCGCCGGAGAACTCTTCTACCTCTCCGCTCTCTCTCTTGCTGGATCAAGGAGGCGGAGATCGTCATCGAGCTGTACGTGTGCTGAACGCGGAGGTGCCGTTCGTTCGGCGCTAGATCGGAAGGACCGTGATCAGGATCGCGAGACGATTCATGATTTGATCGCGGGACGGATCGTGATGGGATCGTGGGACGGATCGAGATTGGATCGCGAGATGGATCGTGATGAGATCGCGGGACACTCGGCGATTTGGATCGCGAAGACGTTCGACTACATCAGCCGCGTTTCTTAACGCTTCCGCTTAGCGATCTACAAGGGTATGTAGATTCACTCTCCCTCTCGTAGATGCTCATCACCATGGATAGATCTTGTGTGTGCGTAGGAAATTTTTTGTTTCCCATGCAACGTTCCCCAACAGTATTTGGCGGATAAGAAGGATGGTAAAGTGAACAAAGTTATATTTGATATACATGTTATTGATATGTACCTCACTAGTGCTCGTAGCAGCGTCTGGGTATTTGATACCGATTCAGTTGCTAATATTAGTAACTTGAAGCAGGAGCTGCAGAGTAACGGAGACTAGCTGAGGGCGAGGTGACGATATGTGTTGGAAGTGTCTCCAAGATTGATATGATCAATATCGACACGCTCGTAATACCTTCGGGATTAGTATTAAACCTAAATAATGGTTATTTGGTGCTTGCGTTGAGCATAAAACATTATATCTGGATATTGTTTATTGCAAGACGGTTATTCATTTAAGTCAGAGAATAATGGTTATTCTGTTTATATGAATAATATCCCTCGTGATCATGCACCCTTGTGAATGGTTTATTCTTGTTGAATCTCGATCGTAGTGATACACATATTCGTAATATTGATGCCAAAAGATGCAAAGTTGATAATGATAGTGCAACATACTTGTGGCACTGCCGTTTAGGTCATATTGGTGTAAAGCGCATGAAGAAACTCCATGCTGATGGACTTTTGGAATCTCTTGATTATGAATCATTTGATACTTGCGAACCATGCCTCATGGGCAAGATGACTAAAACTCTGTTCTCCGGAACAATGGAGCGAGCTACTGATTTGTTGGAAATAATACATACCGATGTATGCGGTCCAATGAATGTTGAAGCATGCGGCGGGTATCGTTATTTTCTAACCTTCACAAATGATTTGAGTAGGTATGGGTATATCTACTTGATGAAACACAAGTCTGAAACATTTGAAAAGTTCAAAGAATTTCAGAGTGAAGTAGAGAATCATCGTAACAAGAAAATAAAGTTTCTACGATCCGATCGCGGAGGCGAATATTTGAGTTACGAGTTTGGCCTTCATTTAAGAAAATGTGGAATTGTTTCACAACTCACGCCACCTGGAACACACAGCGTAATGGTGTGTCTGAACATCGTAACCGTACTTTATTGGATATGGTGCGTTCTATGATGTCTCTTACCGATTTTCCACTATCGTTTTGGGGTTATGCATTAGAGACAGCTGCATTCACGTTAAATAGGGCACCGTCTAAATCCGTTGAGACGACACCGTATGAACTGTGGTTTGGCAAGAAAACTAAGCTGTCGTTTTTTAAAGTTTGGAGATGCGATGCTTATGTGAAAAAGCTTCAACCTGATAAGCTCGAACCCAAAGCGGAGAAGTACGTCTTCATAGGATACCCTAAAGAAACAATTGGGTACACCTTCTACCACAGATCCGAAGGCAAGGTCTTTGTTGCCAAGAATGGGCCCTTTCTAGAGAAGGAGTTTCTCTCAAAAGAAGTGAGTGGGAGGAAAGTAGAACTTGATGAGGTAATTCTACCTTTTCTCGAATTGGAAAGTAGCTCATCAGAGAAAACCGTTCCCGTGATGCCTACACCAATAAGAGAGGAAGATAATGGTGAAGATCATGAAACTTCAGATCAAGTTACTACTGAACCTCGTAGGTCGACCAGAGTACGTTCCGCACCAGAGTGGTACGGTAATCCTGTTCTGGAAGTCATGTTGTTAGACAACGGCGAACCTACGAACTATGAAGAAGCTATGATGAGCCCAGATTCCGACAAATGGCTTGAGGCCATGAAATCTGAGATAGGATCCATGTATGAGAACAAAGTATGGACTTTGGTGGACTTGCCCGATGATCGGCAAGCCATTGAGAATAAATGGATTTTTAAGAGGAAGACAAACGCTGATGGTAATATCACTGTCTACAAAGCTCGACTTGTCGCGAAAGGTTTTCGACAAGTTCAAGGGGTTGACTACAATGAGACTTTCTCACCCGTAGCGATGCTTAAGTCTATCTGAATCATGTTAGCAATTGCCGCATTTTATGATCTGGCAAATGGATGTCAAAACTGCATTCCTTAATGGTTTTCTCAAAGAAGAGTTGTATATGATGCAACCAGAAGGTTTTGTCGATCCTAAGGGTGCTAACAAAGTGTGCAAGCTCCAGCGATCCATCTATGGACTGGTGCAAGCATCTCGGAGTTGGAATATACGCTTTGATGAGGTGATCAAAGCATATGGTTTTGTATAGACTTACGGTGAAGCCTGTATTTACAGGAAAGTGAGTGGGAGCTCTGTAGCATTTCTAATATTATATGTGGATGACATATTGTTGATTGGAAATGATATAGAATTTCTGGATGGCATAAAAGGATACTTGAATGAAAGACCTCGGTGAAGCTGCTTATATATTGGGCATCAAGATCTATAGAGATAGATCAAGACGCTTGATAAGACTTTCAATGAGTACATACCTTGACAAGATTTTGAAGGAGTTCAAAATGGATCCATCAAAGAAGGAGTTCTTGCCTGTATTGTAAGGTGTAAAGTTGACTAAGACTCAAAGCTCGACCACGGCAGAAGATAGAGAGAGAATGAAAGTCATTCCCTATGCCTCAGCCATAGGTTCTATAATGTATGCCATGCTGTGTACCACACCTAATGTGTGCCTTGCCACGTGTCTGGCAAAGGGGGTACAAGAGTGATCCAGGAGTGGATCACTGGACAGCGGTCAAAATTATCCTTAGTAACTAAAGGACTAAGGAAATGTTTCTCGATTATGGAGGTGATAAAGAGTTCGTCGTAAAGGGTTACGTCGATGCAAGCTTTGACACCAATCTGGATATCTCTGAGTAGCAAACCGGATACGTATAATGGAGCAGTCATTTGGAATAGCTCCAAGTAAAGCGTGATAGCAGCATCTACAGTATGACATAAGGATTTGCAAAGTACACATGGGTCTGAATATTGCAGACCCATTCACTAAAATTCTCTCTCACGAGCAAAACATGATCACACCTTAGAACTCTTTGAGTGTTAATCACATGGTGATGTGAACTAGATTATTGACTCTAGTGAACTCTTGGGTGTTAATCACATGGCGATGTGAACTAGATTATTGACTCTAGTGCAAGTGGGAGACTGATGAAAATATGCCCTAGAGGCAATAATAAAGTTGTTATTATTTTATATTTCCTTGTTCATGATAAAGGTTTATTATTCATGCTAGAATTGTATTGACCGGAAACTTAAATACATGTGTGAATACATAAACAAATACCGTGTCCCTAGTGAGCCTCTACTAGACTAGCTCGTTGATCAAAGATGGTTAAGGTTTCCTAACCATAGACATGAGTTGTCATTTGATAACGGGATCACATCATTAGGAGAATGATGTGATGGACAAGAACCATCCGTTAGCTTAGCATATGATCGTTCTGTTTATTGCTACTGCTTTCTTGAATGTCAAATACATGTTCCTCCGACCATGAGATCATGCAACTCCCGGATACCGGAGGAATACCTTGTGTGCTATCAAACGACACAACGTAACTGGGTGATCATAAAGATGCTCTACAGGTATCTCCGAAGGTGTCTGTTGAGTTGGCATGGATCGAGACTGGGATTTGTCACTCCGTGTTTCGGAGAGGTATCTCTGGGCCCTCTCGGTAATGCACATTATAAGAAGCTTGCAAGCAAAGTGACTAAGGAGTTAGTTACGGGATGATGTATTACGGAACGAGTAAAGAGACTTGCCGGTAACGAGATTGAACTAGGTATGGAGATATCGACGATCGAATCTCGGGCAAGTAACATACCGACGGACAAAGGGAATTACGTATGTTGTCATTGCGGTTCGACCGATAAGATCTTCGTGGAATATGTAGGAACCAATATGGGCATCCAGGTTCCGCTATTGATTATTGACCGGAGAGGCGTCTCGGTCATGTCTACATCATTCCCGAACCCGTAGGGTCCGCACGCTTAACGTTCGTTGACGATATAGTGTTATATGAGCTATGTGAATTGGTAACCGAATGTTGTTCGGAGTCCCGGATGAGATACCGGACGTCACGAGGAGTCTCGGAATGGTCGAGAGGTAAAGATTTATATATGGGAAGTCATATTTTGGGTTCCGGAAAAAGGTGCAGTTTTTTCGGTATTGTACCGGGAAGCTTCCAGAAGGTTCCGGTGGATTCCGGAGGGGTCCGGAAGTCCACAAGTGGGTCCACCACGTCCCAAGGGCTGGCATGGGCTAAGGGGAGGCGCCCTGGCCTTATTGGGCCAGGCGCACCAAGTCCTCAAATGCCCACGCAGCTAGGGAAGGAAAAAAGGAGAGTCCTAGTAGGAATAGGATTGGACTTTGGAGTCCAAGTCCACGTGTGTACTATTCACGCGGTACTGTTCACGTGGTACTGTTCATGTGATACTGTTCCTTCTACTCCAAGCCCCTACACATATATAAATAGAGGAGAAGGGGGCGCCCCAAAGGAGACACAACATTGTCTTAGCCGTGTGCGGCGCCCCCCTCCACAGTTCCGTCCCTCGGTCATATTTTCGTAGTGCTTGGGCGAAGCCCTGCGGAGATAGCATCACCATCACCGTCACCACACCGTCGTGCTGCCGGAACTCATCCACTACCTCGCCGTCTTGCTGGATCAAGAAGTCGAGGACGTCACCGAGCTGAACGTGTGCTGAACGCGGAGGTGCCGTACGTTCGGTACTCGGTCGGTTGGATCGTGAAGTTGTTTGACGACATCAACCGCGTTGTTCTAACGCTTCCACTTACGGTCTACGAGAGTACGTAGACACACTCCCCCTCTCGTAGCTATGCATCTCCATGGATAGATCTTGCGTGTGCGTAGGAAAAAATTTGTTTTCCATGCAACGTTCCCCAACAGGAGCTTGTCCTTCAGTCAACCTAGCAAATAATGGAGACCGCTGCAGCACATTGATGTCATTGTGAGACCCGGGCATGCCAAAGAAAGCGCGCCACATCCAGAGGTCCTGTGATGCAACTGATTCAAGAATGATGGTGGGCTTCTTAACATGGCCCTGATATTGCCCTTGTAGAGCATATGGGCAGTTCTTCCATGTCCAGTGCATGCAATCAAGAGATCCGAGCATACCTGGCATCTTCTTGCTTCCGAGAGTGCAATGAGCCTTTCGGTGTCTGCGACAGATGGTTCTCTCAAGTACTAAGGTCCAAACACCTTGACCACCATAGTAGCAAATCTGACCATGGTGTCTCTGCATGTGCTCTCAGACATCCGGAGGCACTCGTCGCATGAATCTGCGGCGGTGCCATATGCAAGCATCCGCAATGCCGCCGTGCACTTCTGGTAACCATAGAATCCAATTCTTCCTATGAAATCCTTCTTCACGATGAAGTAGTTATCGTAGGACCGGACGCCATTGTAGAGGCGATCGAACACATTTTTCTGCATCCGAAAGCGCTGGCAAAAATTGTCTGTGAATAGGGCATCGGGGACAAAGCAATCGTCCATCAGCGTCAAATGCCCCCGTGCCCTGTTCCGATTCAGCACTCGATGACCCTTGATCGATCCCTTGAAATTGAGAACATGCTCTTCCGCATGCTCCGCGTCTGCAAGGACCGCCTGCATCATCACCGTTTCATCCGCATACTTGTCCTCATTGGACGACTCAACGTAGCTCTCGTACATGTACTTCATGTCCGAATCCATTGCTTCAAAGAAGGGAGAAAAAATGTCAAAAATTTAGCACGGGCAATTCACCAAACACTTGCCGGGCGTGGTGACCCCAATGGACGGCATCCGAAGGGGCGGATGGTACCTGTGCGGCGGACGGATGAGAGGTGGAACGGCGGCGTTGGCAAAGCGACGTGGCGACCGGGTGGAGCGGCAGAAGTTGCCGAGGTCCGTCAAGGGCTTGGTGGGCAGCCGGGGTGGTACAACGGCGGCGTCGGCCAGGGAGGAAACGGTTGCAGAGCAAGGGGGAAGGGACGGAGACGTGGGGTCCGGGTGTGGTTTTGGATGGGCTGGGGGTGTCGAAGTCCTACGTGGCGGAGGTTCAGACTCCCGCAAAGCTCCCCTGGTTTGCTTCCAGTTTGCCGGAAAATGAACAAGCAGACGCGTCTGCGGACGTATGCGGGACGGCGTTGGATGGCAAACTGCGTCCGGACAGATTCGAGGGTCCACTTTAGAGATGCCCTTACAGGAGAGATATACAGCGTAGCGTCTTGTGGTGAATGCATTGTAGCACAGGTAACACATATGGTCCTTAGTAACTGATTCGCTAGAAGTCTTAGATTGTCTTAAAATTGCTTCGGATCATGGTTATATAGAAAGCATGTGTTTTTTTTAACGAATTAAGGAGCTCTCCGCTCCCGATTTCGTTGAAGAAATCGATTAACACGGCCAGGCTCGATACAACACACTTCACAAACCATATACCGAATAATGGATACACCATGCGTATCACATCTTCCTATTATTCTTTGCATATTTCTTTGTGCGTTGTGTGTGGAGATTTAAACAAACATAACTATTAAAGTCTTCATGTACAAAATAAAAATTTGTGATGTACGCAAGCTAATCCAGATTATACACATCCTCATGCAAATTTGTCTGAATTATAGTCTTGCGGGCTGTGCGACCATCACTTCGTTACGAGTCGCCGCCTCGCTCCTTCGCTCGCTGCATTGCACGCTTGTTAATCTAATCGCCGACACCATGCTTGACTGTGCCCCTTGCAGGATGTCAAGTGGGAGGCGCGCACGCCGGATGGCAGCGCCGCCACCAAGCGCAAGTGGCCAGCAGACTGGGATCAAGATCAAGGCATCAGGCCATAACCAATTCACCAATCACCACCAGTCCATCAGGTGAGTCCAAGCCACAAGTACTATTTAATTTCCCTTTTAAAAAGGGCATGTGTGTAGATGAGACATGGCTAAATTTGTAACCAATAGTGTTTGTTGCGGAAGAGATCCACGCCCCGGTATGTAAAACAACGCTAGATAGACTCAATATGTTTCAACTTGTCTTCTATGCATGTCTTGAGTAGTGAGTGCATACCCGTAGTTTGGTCCTTAACCCAAATTGATCTACTGCAAGTCTAACTACAGAACAAACATGACTGTCCCCAAAAATTCCAGGGTACTGTGTGAAACTCTAAACGAGGCCTAAACTTAAGTGTCAAAGTAAAGTAATAACAGTTATTATATTTGGTACCCCGATTTATTGAAGACATAGCTTGTATATAAAAGATGAACCGATGGACATGTATACAAAAGATGAGAAGAACAAAATTAATGGTTGCATTTGTATACTTCTCATCTATATAATTATTCAGTGGAAAAAACTAACCTTAATTCAATGGGAAAATTAGATATATGTTACTAGAACTTTGCGACTTTAGAAGAATGCCATTACGACAGGCCAACTTTGAAAATTGCCACCACAACTCCCCCGTACTCACAGAAATGCCATTATCCATATTTTCCCTCAATAAAAAATCAACTTAGGTGTGTATTGTCATCGTATGATGGACCATAATACCCCTGCCCCTATCACTTTCAGCCATCCTGATTTATTTATTTCTTCTATTTTCCCCTTGCGCAATAGTTGGACCCTGAAAGTGCAACCATGCCCTTAATCATATTTTGATGTTTCCCGGATGTCCGGGCTTTCCCGGATGTTTTGCCCGGACAATCACACAGTGAGCTCCACCGTCCGGCTATAGTAGCTCACTGCCCAACAGTTGACCTAGCCGGACTGTCCGGATTCGTACCCGGATCATCTGGGCATCCCCCAGATCGTCCGGGTTCCTATCCGGACGTCTGGGCACTTAAAACACACAGCTCAAACAGCTCTTTTACATAGAGCTATATATACACCTCTCCCACTCCGGGAGAGGGTGGACTACTACACTCAAAACACTGACAAGAACACTAGTGCTCCCTCTCACTCTCTCCCACACCCAATCTTAGATCCCGAGAAGATTTGTGAGAGTTCTTGAGAGAAAATTCACCACGTGATAGATCCATTCCCACTCCCTCTTCCGACAAAAGAAAATCATGATTTGAGCAAGTCTTGAGCATTTCCCCCTTGATCTTGTTACTCTTGGAGGTTGGAGACTCCTAGGCGGTACGAGTTCTTCGAAGAGGAATCGTTAATTTTGATTACCACCGGAAAGTTTGTGAAGGTTTGGAAACCACCTCAAGGTCTACCACTAGTGGTTGATAATCGCCTTCGTGGTGATATCTCAAGGAGAATAGGGTGAGCCTTCGTGGTGTAGGTGTGCCTTCTTGATAACATCAGCCCCTCCAACGGTGACTAGCTTCCCTCCAAGGAAGTGAACATCAGGATGCATCCTCGTCTCCGAAGTTTCGGTTATCCCTAACCCTAACTCCTTACTTATGGTTGTTTGTCTCCTTGTCTTTACTTATATCATATTGTGCTTGCTTGTCTCTCTACGAATTGTTGTTGAGTTTATATTGCTAGCACTAGAATCACCTTTGCAATTGTTAGGCTCACTTTCATATTCCGCTTAATTGCCTAAAATTGCTAAGTAATAATTAAAATTTGTAATTGTACCTATTCACCCCCCTCTAGGTCCATCTCTATCCTTTCAATTGGTATCAGAGCGTCGTGCTCTATTCTTGTGGCTTAACCGCCCTAGAGCGAGATGAACCAAGATGGGACCCCGATGCTTTCGGTGCTTCCGATTGTTGCGAATCCTCGGGTGCAAGTTGACTTACCATCGGATGACGGTGATAAGTTGTTTACCTCCGAGGATTTGGCTAATGCGATAGCTAAACAAAAACTTGAAAATGATGCTCTAATTGAGGCTAGGGTGCAATCGAGGATGGCCGAATTTGTCCCAAGTGCTATACCTATCATTAACACGGGAGGTATGCCCTCGGTGGCAAGTGCTTCCACTCCTCCTTCTATCCAACAACCTCCTTTGGGTACGAACACCACCAGTTTCCAATGGCCGGATTTACCCAAAAGCTAAAATTGAGAAACCTAAGTATAACTTTTCCGGTATTCCTCCTGTGCTTCATGAAAAGGCAAACTTTACTCTTTGGAAGGTTGCTATGCAGGATCATCTTAGGTTTACCTCCGACGAGACGTGGGACCTCATGGGGACCGGCTACAACCCCGTCAACCCAAATGATCTCATGCCATCGGAGGTCTATGACAGGCATCTCAACTCATCCGCATGCGCACTCATAAGGAAGGGCCTGTCAGATGATCAGAGGAGACTGTCGTGGTCACGAACCTGATAGTGAGTATTAGGGGTACGAATAGAGGGCTGATCTTAGCTACGGCACAGGTGTGACACTCGGATTTACGAGTTCAGGCCCCTCACAGAGAGGTAATAGCCCTACGTCTCGAGCCCAGAGGTTGTGATTGTATTGTGTCTGGATTACAAGAGGGTTGCTAACCCTTGTTATAGAGCTAGGGGTGGCTTATATAGAGTGCGCTGCCCCCATTATGTCTACGTTACAAGGGTGTTTGATGGCGGGAAGTAACAACGAATGTTACTAGTAACTGATGCTTTAACTACACTTGAAGCCTGGCATCGTGCCTCCCGAACGTTACAGATCCGTAGTAGCCCTTTCGTCTTCTGTATCCGAGTGCCAATGAGTATGGCCGAATGACAGTGTGCGGCCGAGTGGATTCTGGGCGTCCGAGTGAATGTTGAGAAGTGAGCACCCGAATGCTCCAACGGTTCCAAAACCTTTTAATGAAGGTGTGGGGCCCTAGGTGGGTCTTGGATGTCAGGTCTTTGACCCTACCCCTAGTAGGTGACCTCATCATTAGCCCCCGAATCGGTTGAGGTTTCGTAGTACGAATTAGCTGAACTCTTGACTTAGACCGAATGCTGCAGAAGCATCCGGAATCTGTCATCAAGTGTTAACTAACCGTGATCTGGACGAAACCACAACAGATTCTGGACTAAGAGTGTTCCGAGTGATCAGAAAGTGTTGATTGTTGGGCAAAACTTGGTGGCACTCGTTTGTCTCTCGGAAGAGATAGACTAGAGGCCCGAGTGGGCGTGCCATGATAACCCGAGTGGCGATGCCGGCACATGGGCTTAACTCTTCGGAGAGATGCCACTCATTATCCCGGGGGAATGCCAGCACAAGCCATCTACGAGTCCAAGTTTATGGGATTCACGCCTTGGAGCCTAGAAGAAGGGCCAAGTTTATTCGTAGAGGAGCGTTAAACTCACCCCATTACAATCCTGAAGCTTGCTTCAGTCGGAGAGTGTGCGTGCGTCCGAGTGGACAAGGATCTTTCGGAAGGCATTCGGTGGGCCGAGAGGCCTTCTTCGGAAAGGTATCCAGAATAATCAATCGGATTGATCCGCGGTGGAAATTCTGCGATTTGAAATCGCGCGCGTGAGGGAGCGGTTACGCCGCGGCTAGTGGGGAAAGTGGGGGTGCGGCGCCTCGATTTCCACCACGGAAATCCGCCACGTGTCCCACTTTCTCTGCGCGGCGGGCGTCGCGGGCGTCAATGCGCGGAACGATGCTCTTCGGGGTATAAATGGGTGAAGGCTAGGGTAAAAAACGCCAGATCCCCTTTTCCACCGCTGCCGCCTTGACGAACTCGATCCGCCCCAATTTCTCATATCGCCCGAGCGAAAACCACTGGAGTGGAAAGAGAGGATGGTGAAGGGGGCGATGGCCAAGCTTGAGCGCAAGAAGAAGGCAAAGAAAGATTCCGCCTCGAGTTCGGGTCCTCCGCCTGGCTGGGTCCAGGGGGACTGGCTTCCGTCGCGGGTGAGCGAGGGGCAAGTCCTCGAGCTCGTCGAAGACGGGCTCGTCCCGGCGAATGCGTGGAGACTGCCCGGGGACGACGAGATGGAACCAGCGCCGTGGCTCGACGAGCGCGTCCTCCTGCTCACTCACGTCAAACGAGGTTTCTCGATGCCTCCCTCTCCGTTCTTCCGTGGCTTCTTAAATTTCTTCGGGGCGCAGCTACACCACTTGTCTCCGAACGCCATGGTGTATCTGTCTGCATTTGTTTCTCTTTGCGAAAATTTCATCGGATGCCACCCGCACAGGGGTTTGTTTAAGCACATCTTCACATGTCGATCGATGACCGTGAAGAAACCCGACCCGGAGGGGGGGGGTAAGACCAATGTAATTCAGCAGTGCGGGGGGTTAGCCATCCAGACTAGGGGCAAGAGCGCTTTTCCCACCATGAGTTTCCCCGACTCCGTTAACACTACTGGGAAAGGGCTTATAGGTGAACCCCCATCAGTGGCAGGCGCAGTCTAGCACCTGCCACAGCTAATCTAAAAAATTAGCAGTGGCGGGCGCAGAAACATGCCCGCCACTGCTATTGGCTTACCACTGGCGGGCGCTCGTTTGCGCCTGTCACTGTTAAGAGTTGTCCAGACTTGTCATGGGACAAATGTTAGCAGTGGCGGGCAGAAAATTGCGTCCGCCACGCTGAGTTACTAGTGGCGAGGGGCAATACATGCCTGCCACAACTATTTTTTGATCCTGCGGCAAATCTGTCCAAAAGTATCAGTGACGGGCCGCAGTACATGCCCTCCACTGCTAACTCAAATAACAGTGGCGGGCCTCGGACATCACCCGCCACACAAATTGTGCCATGGATTGATGACATGGCATCCATCTATCTAAAGAAAATTTTGCTCAAAAAAAATCCATCTAAAGAAAAGAAGAAAAAAAAAGAAAAAGAAAAAGAGCCACCCACCGCACGCACAGAGCCACCCGTCTATCTCGTCAATCCCTTACCCCCGTGAACCCCTCTCCCTCACCGCCGCCACCACCCACGGCGGCCGGTTCCGGCGAGTACCGGCGGCGCGCAGCACCCCCCCGAGTTCCCCACGGTCCGCTCCTTCCTCCCCTCCGACCAGATCCGGAGCTCAAGCCCTTCACCCTCCCCCGTGGCTAGCTAGGGTTTCGAGCATCACCCCTAATCTTCGCCGGGATCCGCCACATCCAGCGACGGCGAGGCCAGAGGGCGCTGGATCCGGCACCGGTGTGGCTGGGTAGGTACTCTCCCCCCCCCCCCCCCCCCCCCCCCCCCCCCCCCCCCCCCCCCTCCTCGCCCTGATTCTTTCTCCCCACCTCACCTCACTTTCACCTCCTATCCTTCCCTTTGCTGCAGGTCACCATGGCGCGGAGACGACGACGACAGCAGGAGGGCGCCGGACTTGTCCTGCTCGAGGAGGAGGAGGGGCAGACCTAGCCGGCGGCCCTGCTCTGCTCCAAGGCGACCAAGTGGTCCTGCCCGAGCTCAAGCACGGCCACGATGACCCACCACAGCAGGTGGCGGCTGTGAACGGCATCGGCTACAACACTCCCATGGTGAGCCCCTCTCCGCTCCTCTGTTGCCCGCCTCCGGCCGCTGCCATGATAGGGTTTGGCCTTGGTGCCATTATTGATTACTTGCTGACCATCACGTGGATGACCAAGTGTTGGTGCTCATTTGTTGTGGTGGTGGTCATCTAGCTACTGATTTGTAGTTACATACACTGTTAGGAATTAGTGGTAGCCTCAGTAGAAACCAGAACTATGGAAGAACCTGCCCAATATACACT
This sequence comes from Elymus sibiricus, assembly GCA_039707655.1. Classification (NCBI taxonomy): domain Eukaryota; kingdom Viridiplantae; phylum Streptophyta; class Magnoliopsida; order Poales; family Poaceae; genus Elymus; species Elymus sibiricus. The sequence continues at coordinate 478,726,022 of CM077668.1, forward strand.
GTATTATGAAGTGCAGCCCAGAAAAACAATTCACGGAGGGCCCTGCATGTGGACTGAATCACGAGCTGCCAAAAAAGAGAAGCATACCGGCAGCTATTTGAATCGACCATGCGTAGTGCAGCGACCAGAGAGACCAGCTATTTTTGTTTCCTCTTTCCAGATCACCGTTGCAAAATGGAAACAACAATCTCGAACGACACAATGCTAGCTTAATACAATTTCCTAAATGTTTTTACACAATTAATTACTAGAGCACAAAGGTCCTTATTCATCGGTTTCTTATCCTTGTTCAATTTGCAATGGTTATGGCATATTCTTTTTTACTCCATCCTAATACAGTAGGGGCATTATCCTAACAAAACCACAACCATAAGAAAGTAGCTTTAAAGGTGAATCTTATTATAGGAATATTGAACCACTCTACCTACATATTGTTGAAGTAATGATTGGTCAAAGAATGAATTACAACGCTCTCGTTCATTTGACATGCGTTAAATATTCACTCTGAAATAACCAATCCCCCCTGTCCATATCTTCTTTTTTCTTCTCCTTATCTTCATCTCCCCCTAGATCTGATGCATGTGTTGCTTGTGTGAAGGAATTCAAGAGGGAGAGGAGGGACATGGATAGGAGGAGCTGCTCCTACCTGCTACTACAGGACGCCATGGAAGGTCCTCTCTTTCTACCCCTAGCAGATCTGCTCACTTGCAAATTCTGGACACAACAATTTGAATGTGCAGTTTTTTTTGAATGCAATTGTTCGGGACACAACAGCAGGCCTTGGTTCAATTATATGTGCAATTTAATTGTTATGTGCTGTTTCGTGCTTGCTTCACAAGGGGAAAATAGTGGATAGATAGAACTAGTATATGATGCTTGTAATTCTGCTTGTATTACAGCAGCCATGTATAAAAAAAGCCTCATTGCAAGATGTGATTTTTTTTCCTTCTGGATAGACATGTCCGCTTCTGGTTGTTATTCCACAAACTTTGTTATTATGTACATTGATCATTTAGCTTTCATGTTCTTTGAAGGAGAATATAAAAATATATGATATTTAGTTCAATCAACTTTTCATTTACTTGAGTTTTATATGATATTTAGTTCAGTCAACTCATTAACTAAGAAACAACACTTCAACTTCTTGTTTGTTTGCAGTCTCTAGTTAATAAGGATAGAGATCTCACGACCTGTGGGGATTGTTATACTAAAATTTGTTTATTTGCTGGACCAAGTTATCTAATTATGTCATAGGTATTCTTTTCAATGGGAGTGGCAGTATTTTTATGCCATGAGGATTTGATTGATGTAATGCTCGAGTACTATCATATAATTTCCCATTGCTATTCATGCATATAGATACTTGTGTTCCGGATTTATACCATGATAATGTGATTGATGTAATGCTTGTTACACAGGCGACCTTGGCTGGTCCTGTCCGTCGCCTACCACGGCCTCTCGCATGTCCATGGTCCCGGCGGCGGCATGGTCCGTGATGGTGGCTATGGCCACGGCCGCAGCAGCTAGTGTCGATCGACATGGGTCTGCGGGTAAGCGATGCTTCCACACAAGCAACCCCCTCTGCACAAATGATGAAAAAGATTACGACTGTGTTTGGCAACAAACTGTCATAAAAACTGAAGTATTGAAAAACTGCAGTATTTTAGCTTGTTGGTATAAGAATAAGATACCATGGTTTTGAAATTATCAAAGTATTGCCTCTAGCTGTTGTAAACAACACATGTCCCTGAAGCTAGCTACATGTTGCAAGCTAACTGTAGTCTACTAGTTCACCAGAGTTAGCTAGTTATGTGTCTAGCTTGCCATGACGATTTCTTTGTTTAATTAATTAATATTATCTCTTTTTGTGCTGTATCCAAAAGATCTTTTATCGGATCCATGGAAGATATGATTCGTTCAGTTGTACAGACAGTGGTTAGATGTTCTGTATTTCTTTTATTCCGTACCCCATTTACTTCCTTTTTTCTTTCTATATGCGCGTACCTACATGTTTTCTTTTACCAGTACTAATTGTACTACTGTATACTGTTGGTCAAAGTTGCTGCTGAAATAAGCTAGTCTGAACTGAACTACAGGTTTGGGAGATTTGGGTGCCGATGCTAATTCCTTGGTGGACTGTCGAGGTTAAGGCAAATGCATTGATGAACTTGTTATATGCAGTGTTGTGATGATAGTGGTGTGACTGGATTTAATTTATCCAATGCTGCTGCTACTACTTTTTTACTTGATAGTTCAGATAGAGGCGTGCCGCTCGCTTGCTGCTACTGCAATTTTTGCTATTATATGATGCCTGTATCTATTATGCATGGAAGAAGATAAAAGTTTTCTAAACATGCTGAGTATTGATGTTTCACAATAGCAAGTGGGTATTCCAGTAACTAAAAATACACACAGCTGCAGATTATTAACCCAATAAGTATTATGTATGATGGGCAATTAATGTTGAGTGTTCTTGATGTATTAAATATTCGGTAGTTCATAGAGTAACTTTTCAAGCTTGTAGGAGTTTACATGCTAAGAAATGATTTCTCCTCCTGTACTTAAGATGTTAAATGTGCAACATTACCTTGTCTTTATATAGAAGTTCTTTTTCTTATAGCAGTGATGCATACATCTCTTCTAAAAATAATCCAGAATGAACAAGATAAACATGCTAGATTCATTCTTTGTTAGATGCACATCAGGTGGATTCTCACCCGTGGATGATCATTTTTTATCGGGTTCATGGATTCACAGCTTCATGGCTTCATATTCGTTTTCTTTTGCAGGTGAGATCCAACCAGGAAAGAACTAGTGAGCAGAAGGCTACCAGGAGGAGCAGCGCCTACCCTGTTCGCGGCCCTTCCGTTCTTCCTATTTTATTTCTTGTCGATTAGAACATTGATGATATGGGTATGCCCTCCATGCTAGCCTATGTAAATTTGCATATCAATGATGATGAATGCAAATTTGTATACTCCATGCAGCCAATATGTTATTTGTATGTACAGCTGATAATACTATGTATTACAGAAACTGTACTCTGTACATCATAGTACAAGTACAGTATTACTTTTTAAATCCTGAAACAACTAGCAGTGGCGGGCAGGACTAGGTGCACGCCACTGGTATAAAGTAAAACCACTAGTGGTATTCGAGTTACTAGTGGCGGCAAGCTTTTGCGCCCGCCACTGCTAACTAATTAATAGTGGCGGGCGGCCCGCCCGCCACTAGTGGCCTTTTACCAGTAGCGGGAGGTCACTGACGGGCTTGCTTGGGCCCGTAGCCTGCCATTGATGGCCATTTTGCACCCGTGATATGTCTCTGTCGTATCTACTTTTTCAAACACTTTTGCTCTTATTTTGGCCCATAATTTGCATGATTTGAATGGAATTAACCCGGACTGACGCTGTTTTCAGCAGAATTGTCATGGTGTTGTTTTTGTGCAGAAATAAAAGTTCTTGGAATTGGATGAAACTTTTTAGAGATTTTTTATGGAATATATAAAAAATACTGGAGCCAAAACCTACTGGAGGGGGGCCACCCAGTGCCCACGAGGCACCAGGGCGCGCCACCCCCCCAGGCGCGCCCTGGTACCTCGTGGGGCCCACGTGGCTTCGTCTGACCTAATTCCAACGCTATAAATTCATAATTCCAGAGAAAAAAAATAGAGAGGAAGTTTTATTGCGTTTCACGATACGGAGCCGCCGCCACCTCCTCTTCTTCATCGGGAGGCCAGATCTGGAGTCCGTTTGGGGCTCCGGAGAGGGGGATCTTCCGGCATCGTCATCATCAACCATCCTTCATCACCAATTTCATGATGCTCATCGCCGGGAGTGAGTAATTCCTTCGTAGGCTTGCTGGACGGTGATGAGTTGGATGAGATTTATCATGTAATCGAGTTAGTTTTGTTAGGGCTTGATCCCTAGTATCCACTATGTTCTGAGATTGATGTTGCTATGACTTTACTATGCTTAATGCTTGTCACTAGGGCCCGAGTGCCATGATTCCAGATCTGAACCCTTTATGTTTTCATGAATATATTTGTGTTCTTGATCCGATCTTGCAAGTTATATGCACCTGCTATGTGTTATGATCCGCATACCCCAAGGTGACAATAATTGGGATTCTTTCCGGTGATTGCCATAGTTTGAGGAGTTCATGTATTCACTATGTGTTAATGCTTTGTTCCGATTCTCTATTAAAAGGAGGCCTTAATATCCCTTAGATTCCTTGTGGACCCCACTGCCACGGGAGGGTAGGACAAAAGATGTCATGCAAGTTCTTATCGCAAGCACGTATGACTATATACGGAATACATGCCTACATTACATTGATGAATTGGAGCTAGTTCTGTGTCGCCCTAGGTTATGACTGTTACATGATGAATGTTATCCAACAATATCACCGATCCAATGCCTACGAGTTCTTCACACATTGTTCTTGCTAAGTTACTACTGTTTCTACCACTGTTACAATTGCTACTACTATTGCTGCTACCGTTACTGTTACCGTTACTATTATTGCTACTGCTATCAAACTATCATACTACTGTGCTACTGATCACTCTGCTGCAGATATTTAGTCTCAGGTGTGGTTGAATTGACAACTCAACTGCTAATACTTGCAAATATTCTTTGGCTCCCCTTGTGTCGAATCAATAAATTTGGGTTGAATACTCTACCCTCGAAAACTGTTGCGATCCCCTATACTTGTGGGTTATCAACCCGCCACTGCTAGCCATTTCTACAGTAGTGTAAGTGTTGGCAGGAGTCGTGGTTTTATTGTAAGGACGTTCCGAGTGCTGGATCTCAGATTGGCCTTCCTTCGTACTCGGCAGAGAGAGTCAAGGCCCCTCCCTCCCTTACAGTAGGAAAGGGGGAGAAGGTTGACGTTGTGATCTTGATTGTTGCCCTGGTTGGAGTCATGAGGGCTGGAGTGGATGGGATGGATCTGCTGGAGACTTTCTTCAGTCGGCGGATCCAGCCGCTCCAGGCGAGAGCTCACCCCATGTGGTTGTACGAGGGTCCGAGTGACCCGACCCGTGCACCCAGAGGACCTGACTGAAGAGGCTGTGCAGAAAAAGATCATAGCCATCACCTCGGCGAGGGATAACCCACGGGGGCCAGGCGAGTGCCTCCGTACGACCGAGAGAACCAGCCTGTCGAGGTAAACTTCATGCACATTTATCCGAGTCGTTTTGCTGATAACTTTGCCTGTTCAGATCTGACTTTCAGATTGTTATTTTCGCAGAACTTTGGGAACATGATCTCCGAGGTGCCTAACGTCGACCGTGGTCCTGGAGATGTGGCGAGTGACAACGAGCAGCACAATCCCGAGGAGAGCTACGAGGAGGAAAGTGACGACGACGATGAGGAGAGCAGCGAAGAAGGCGAAGAAGCAGAGTCTTCGCCATCCGACTCCACTGCCAGAGAGCCCAGGACCAAAAGGACTCACGATCCGAGTGCCCGCGTGCCTAACACTCGGGCGTTGAGTGTTCCAGCCCCGACTGCGTTGGCTCCGAGTGAGCAGAACCCGAATCGTGGCCGGGCTGAAATTGCCGAGCCGGAGGCGAGGGCGCCTAAGCAGCCAAAACAGGCGTCCAGCATGCCTCGGAAGGCCGTGGCCCTGCCGAAAATAAAGATGACTGTGCTGGTTGCTTCCGCGTAAATGCTTTTACCGAATGCTTTTGACTGTTCATTTTGGATATTGGTCTGACCAAGCAATCTTGTGAATGCAGTGCTGGAACATCAACAACCTCGCCTGATCCAAATGTCGTCAAGAAGAGCCAGACCGAGGCTGACACCGCGGACGCAGTGACTTCTAAAGGTACTGACTAGCTTGAGTTTGAATCATCTCCGAGTGATCCAAATATTGGTACTTATCACTGAAGTGTGTCTGCAGCGCTGTTGGAAGTAATCCACGTTGACGACGATGACAAGACCATGGAGGAAGGTGAGATAGGCGATCCACCAAGCCCGGAAGGTGGTAGGACGACGCAGGCCATTGCCGAAAGCGTTGAGAAGGAAACTCTCCCAAGCCGATTGAATCAAGATCTTCCGGCTGGTCCGAGTGACTCGACTCAGACTGGCATTGGGCCAATAATTGCTGTGCCAACTCCTTCATCAGCACCGGCGTCGTGGCACCTGGTGTCCTGTTTACTCTGATGAAGGTCCCAGAAGACCAAGTAGGAGCAAGCAAGGAGGCCATGATCTAGGTCGAGCTGATGAACAATCGTTTGAAGGCGGCGTACGATGCCAGTGAAGCCTTGAAGACCAACGTTCGAGTAAGTACCATTGTAAGTAATTCTTTCCAGTCGGAAGTTGTAGGTTTTGGTTTCCTTTTGCTTGCCCCAGTGGGTTTACACGGAGTACACCCACTGGGTGTTTGTTAGTGGGGGCACGCTGAGTGCACCCACTAGGTGTAGTCCCCGAGACTGCCGTCGACTGTTTGCAGTCGGCGGGAGTCTTAGAACTTGGATTTTCTTTGAGAATAATTTTCAGTCGGAGTGGACCGTCCGAGTGGATGTCCTCCAGTGGGGGCACGCTGAGTGCACGCACTGGGTGTAGTCCCCGAGACTGCCGTCGATTGCAGGCAATCGGTGGGAGTCTTTAGAACTAAAATTTTGCTGATTCTGGTACTCGGAGTACATTCCTCACTCGGCCGGCCGAGTGGAGGTAGTTTGTTTGAATTTCTCGAACTGATCGAGCTTGTTCCTTCCTTAGAGGGATTTCTGTCTTGCTGCCGACTGATTTGCTTTCTATCTTTGTAACAGAGGACTTGTGAGCTCGGGACTCATTATGCTGCCATGGAGAAGGAGGTGGTGCAACTTCGTCTAGATTTGGACGCGGAAAAACACAAGAGTGCTCGCCTCGACCCGGAGAAACGTCTTCTGGGAGGTTAGTTTCGAAATCCGAGTGCTTTTTGTAACTCGTTATTCCTTTGATCCAAACGAAGTCGCTCTAGCAGATGTTCGTAGTGAGAACACTCGTCTCCAAACGAGGCTCAGGACCTGTATTTCTTTAGAAACTATGAAGCAGGCTCTTGAGGACAAGGACACCAAGCTGGCTGATGCCTGGAAGGAAGCCAAAGCAAAGACCAAAGAGGCTGAAGAAGCTGTGAAGAGTGTCTGGGACCTCAAGGAGACCAACAAGACTCTGCATATCGCGGCTGAAGCGATGAAGGGGGAAATAACAGAGCTGAAAAAGAGTTATGCCGACTGGGACAAGAGGTTCAAGGTTCAGTCGGCTACCTTTGAAAAGGAGAAGAGGGAGCTTGACGAAAAAGTCCAGGCTCTCACTCGGAAGAGGGATGACCTTGAGAAATTCGTCGAGGATGTGTCCGAGGAGATGAACAAAAAACTTGAAGGTATGGTGTCTGAGTCCGAATGGTTTTCACTTACTTCAGGGTGCTCTTGATAACACTGATTCTTGTTCTCTCGTGTGTTCAGGGTTCTGTTCAGATGTTGAAGAAGAGACAGAGTGAATCCAGACGGAACTAGACCCCAAGTTGGGGCTGATGCGTGAAAGTACTGCTCTGTCGCTTCTCCGCCCGGATGAACGTGTCGAGTGTGTGCTAAAGTACCTCCACCGACTGAAGGACACCGTGAACCAGGTCGACGAAAAGCTGTTCCCGGGGGAGAAGCTCTCTGGACATCTGGAGCCACTGATCTGCCAATTGAAAGGATATCCTGACCGCATCGAGGCCTGGAAGAAATCTTCTGCTCGGTGCGGGGCAGACATTGCACTTTCACTCGCCCGTGTTCATTGTAAAGATGTTGACGAGGAAAAACTGAAGTCCCTCATGGTTGTTAACAGGAAGAAGCTCAAGTTCAAAGACTTCATGGAGACATTCATGGAAGCCGCCACTCGGATAGCTGAAGTCATCGACTTGGGTGTTTTTATTGATGCTGCTGTTCCTGCGGAACAGCCCGAGGAAGGTGCCGACAAGGCATGAAAAACTTGCAGTCCGATTATATTTGCCTCGGTATACCGAGTGATTTTGTAATCGCTGAACTTAACTTTGCCTTGTGCTTGGGTACTTGTGTTTGAACTTGTTTTGAATCGGCCGTTTGAATTCCACACTTAAGCGAGTCTAGTTCCCAGCTAAGTCTTCAAGTGGGAAGGATGTTCTCACGCTGGTGAGTTTTTGACTTAGGCGAATTCTGGTTCGCGGCTAAGTCCCCGAGTGTGAAGGATGTTCTCACGCGAGTGAGTTTTTAACTTAGGCGAATTTTGGTTCGCGGCTAAGTGCCCGAGTGTGAAGGATGTTCACACTCGGATGAGTTTTTAACTTAGGCGAATTCTGATTCGCGGCTAAGTCCCCGAGTGTGAAGGATGTTCACACTCGGATATATTTTTAACTTAGGCGAATTCTAGTGCAAGTCCCCGAGTGTGAAGGATGTTCTCACTCGGATAAGTTTTTAACTTAGGCAAATTCTGGATCGCGGCTAAGCTCCCGAGTGTGAAGGGCGTTCTCACTCGGATGTGTTTTAACTTAGGCAAATTCTGGTTTGCGGCTAAGCCCCCGAGTGTGTAGGATGTTCACACTCGGATATATTTTTAACTTAGGCGAATTCTGGTTCGCGGCTAAGTCCCCGAGTGTGAAAGATGTTCTCACTCGGATAAGTTTTTAACTTAGGCGAATTCTGGATCGCGGCTAAGCTCCCGAGTGTGAAGGGCGTTCTCACTCGGATGTGTTTTAACTTAGGCGAATTCTGGTTCGTGGCTAAGCCCCCGAGTGTGAAGGATGTTCACACTCGGATATGTTTTTAACTTAGGAGAATTCTGGTTCGCGGCTAAGCCCCTGAGTGTGAAGGGAGTTCTCAATCGGATGTGTTTAAACTTAGGCGAATTCTGGTTCGCGGCTAAGCCCCCGAGTGTGAAGGATGTTCACACTCGGATATGTTTTTAACTTAGGAGAATTCTGGTTCGCGGCTAAGCCCTCGAGTGCGAAGGATGTTCACACTCGGATATGTTTTAACTTAGGCGAATTCTGGTTCGCGACTAAGTTCCCGAGTGCGAAGGATGTTCACACTCGGATATGTTTTTGTAAGACCCACTGGGGGTGTTTTAGTTACCGAGAGTATTACCTCACCGGAGTGGGGTGTGGCGCTGGGCTAAATTCAATGACATACAGGTAAAGTAAGACTTTTATTCATCGAATATCACTCGGCAAGCTATTACAACGTCAAAACCAATTGGTTCATGTGAAAAACTTGCGAAGGAGGTCTGCATTCCAAGCACGGGGCTCTTCTATGCTTTTCTTGAAATTGTAGAGCCGATAAGACCGGTTATTTAACACCTTTGAGATCACAAAGGGTCCATCCCACGAAGGGGCTAACTTGTGTGGCTTCTGTTGATGCAGTCGGAGGACTAGGTCGCCTTCTTGAAAGGTACGTCCTTTGACTTGCCTAGCGTGATATCTCCGCAGGTCTTGCTGGTAGGCGGTAGATCTGATGAGTGCCAACTCACGCTCTTCCTTGAGAAGGTCAAGGCCATCTTGACGCGCCGCCTCAACTTCTGCCTCTAAATATAATTCCACTCAGGGGGAATTGTGATGTAGGTCACTCGGAAGGACAACTTTAGCACTGAATACCATGAAGAACGGAGTGCGGTGTGTGGATCGATTCGGAGTCATCCTCAAGCCCCAGAGTACCGACGGTAACTCTGTGAACCATGCCCCCGTGGCGTACTTCAAATCTCGCATAAGGCGCGGCTTCAGGCCTTGAAGAATCATCCCATTCGCCCGTTCTACTTGTCCATTCGACTGCGGGTGAGCCACGGAGGCGTAATCAACCCGAGTGCCTTGGGTATAACAGAATTCTAGGAACTCATCCGAGTCAAAGTTTGTCCCGTTATCAGTGATGATACTATGGGGAACTCCAAACCTGAAGATTATCTCCTTCATAAATTTGATAGCCATTGCTGAGTCCAGTTTCGTAATGGGTTTCGCTTCAATCCACTTAGTGAACTTATCAACTGCTACCAAGAGGTAGGTGAATCCACTGGCCCCAGTGCGAAGAGGTCCGATCATGTCAAGACCCCAGACAGCAAAGGGCCAGGCGAGTGGAATCGTCTTTAGTGCAGACGCTGGCTTGTGCGACTGGTTTGCATAGAACTGGCATCCCACACATTGCTCCACTAAATCTTTGGCGGCTTCATTGGCGCGGGGCCAGTAAAAGCCCGCGCGAAACGCCTTAGCGATGAGCATCCGAGAGGATGCGTGATGTCCACAAGTTCCCGAGTGAATTTCTTGCAGGATTTGCTGCCCTTCTTCTGGGGAAATGCAGCGCTGTGTTACGCCAGTAGCACTCTTCTTGTAAAGTTGATCTCCCATGACAGTATAAGCCTTTGACTGATGGACGATCTGTCGGGCTTCCACTTCATCTTCGGGGAGCTCTTGCCTGAGCAAGTATGCTAAGTAGGGGGCTGTCCACTCGGGAATGACTGCTAAAACTTCATAGACCAAATCTATAACTGCTGGAATCTCAACTTCAGTTGGATTTGAGGGGCCGACTGGTTGCGGGGGCTCCTCCACGAAGGGGTCTTCTTTGACTGTTGGGGAGTGTAAGTGTTCAAGGAACACGTTCTTCGGGACTTCTTTCCGGGTGGAACCAATCTTGGCTAAATCGTCCGCAGCTTGATTCTTGATTCGGGGAATGTGATGCAGCTCCAACCCCTCAAAGTTCTTCTCCAGCTTTCTGACTGCATTGCAGTAACCTGTCATTGCTGGACTCCGAACGTCCCACTCTTTCATTACTTGATTGACAACCAGATCCGAGTCACCGTATATCACCAGTCGGCGGATTCCGAGTGAGATGGCCATATGTAACCCGTACAGAAGAGCTTCATACTCTGCTTCATTGTTAGAGGAATCGAAGTGGATCTGCAACACATAACTGAGCCGGTCTCCCCTGGGGGAAACTACGACCACTCCAGCCCCCGAGCCATTGAGCATCTTAGAACCATCAAAGAACATGGTCCAATGCTCGGGGAGGTTCAGGGCCGGCTGCTGGTGCTCAGTCCACTCGGCCAGAAAATCCACTAAGGCCTGAGACTTGATTGCTTTTTTGGCTTCAAACTTGATGTCCAAACGAAGGAGTTCAATGGCCCACTTGGCCACTTGGCCTGTGGCGTCTCTGTTATTCAGTATCTCTGACAAGGGTGCATCACTGACCACTGTGACCGTGTGTTCTTGGAAGTAGTTGATACGTCTCCAATGTATCTATAATTTCTGAAGTATTCATGCCATGTTTATTATAGTTTTGTATGATTTTGGTGCACTTTTATATGACTTTTATATGATTTTTATGGACTAACATATTGACATAGTGCCCAGTGCCAGTTGCTGTTTTCTGCTTGTTTTTGGTTTTCCAGAAAATCCATATCAAATGAAGTCCAAATGCAGCGAAACTTTTTGACGATTTTTTCTGGAAGGAAACAGACACAGGAAGCTTCAGAGGAGCAGCAGAAGAGCCACAGGGGCCCCACGAGCCACCTGGGCGCGCCTGCCCCCCCAGGCGCGCCCTGGTGCCTTGTGGGCCCCTGTGGCACCTCTTTGCGTGATTCCAACGCTGAAAAATCATATATATTCAGAAACCCCCGAAAGTTAACCTAGATGAGTTTTTACGCCACCGCAAGCCTCTGTACCCCCACGATCTAATCTACAGCCCTTTTCCGGCACCCTGCCGGAGGGGGAATCATCACCGGAGGCCATCTTCATCATCCCGGCGGTCTCCATGACGAGGAGGGAGTAGTTCACCCTCGGGGCTAAGGGTTTATACCTGTAGCTATGTGTTTCATCTCTCTCTCTCGTGTTCTTGATTTGGCACGATCTTGATGTATCGCGAGCTTTGTTAATATAGTTGGATCATATGGTGTTTCTTCCCTCTCTATCTTTGTTGTGATGAATTGTATCTTTTCCCTTCGAGGTTTCGTTATTGTCGGATTGAATATTCAGATTTGAGAACACTTGATGTATGTCTTGCATATGAATACCCGTGGTGACAATGGGGTATTATATTGATTCACTTGATATATGTTTTGGCACTCAACTCGCGGATTCCCGTGGTGACATTGGGGTAATCTATGCATAGGGGTTGATGCACGTTTTCATTTTCTTTTCTCCGATAGAAACTTTGGGGTGCTCCTTGGAGTTCTTTGTGTGGATTGAATATTATGACTATGAAGTTGTTTGATGCATATCGTATAATCAACTCACGGATACTTGTGGTGACATTGGAGTATCTAGGTGACATTAGAGTTGGTTGATGTGTATCATATGGTGTTATTTTAGTACGAACTCTAGGGCTATTTGTGACACTTATAGGAATAGCTCAATAGATCGATCGGAAAGGATAACTTTGAGGTGGTTTCGTACCCTACAAACAATTTCTATCTTATGTTCTCCGCTAATAGGAACTTGGGAGTGATTCTTTGTCGCACGTTGAGGGATGATTATATGATCCAATTATGTTAGCATTGTTGAGAGATTCCACTAGCGAAAGTATGAACCCTAGGCCTTGTTTCTAAGCATTGCAATACCGTTTATGCTCACTTTTTTTACTTGCTACCTTGCTATTTTTTTATTGTTCGCACTACAAAAACCTATATCTACTATCCATACTACACTTGTATCACCATCTCTTCGCCGAACTAGTGCACCTATACAATTTACCATTGTATTGGGTGTGTTGGGGACACAAGAGACTCTTTGTTATTTGGTTGCAGGGTTGTTTGAGAGAGACGATCTTCAACCTATGCCTCCCACGGATTGATAAACCTTAGGTCATCCACTTGAGGGAAAATTGCTACTGTCCTACAAAACTCTGCGCTTGGAGGCCCAACACAAGTCTACAAGAATAAGTTGTGTAGTAGACATCAGTAGTGTGCCACCTTCTTTGCAGTCAGATAAATCCCATACACCAGCTTCTGGTAGTGTGGGTATCTTTGCTTGGAAGGAGTCAACACCTCAGAAATGTAATACACTGGCCTTTGGACCTTCAAGGCTTTGCCTTGTTCTTCACGCTCCACCATGAGCACAGTGCTGACCACTTGGCTTGTCGCTGCAATGTATAAGAGCAAGGGCTCTCGACTGCTTGGAGCAGCGAGCACCGGCTGGGTGGAAAGCAAGGCTTTAAGTTCATTAAACGCGGCTTGCGCCTCATTCGTCCATTCAAACTTGTCTGACTTCTTCATGAGTCAGTAAAGCGGCAGGGCTTTTTCGCCGAGTCGTGAAATGAATCTGCTCAGGGCTGCCAGACAGCCCGTAAGTTTTTGCATGTCATGGAGACGTTCTGGTTGCTTCATTCGGACTATAGCGCCGATCTTCTCGGGGTTGGCATCGATTCCCCGTTCGGAAATAAGGAAACCGAGTAACTTGCCGCCAGGAAGCCCGAAAGTGCACATGGCCAGATTAAGCTTGATCCCATATCTGCGCAGACTCGTGAAGGTTTCGGCGAGGTCAGTCAGGAGGACAGAACCTTTCCTGGACTTAACCACGATGTCATCCATGTACGCCTCCACGTTCTGACTGATCTGCTTCTGCAAGCATTTCTGAATCATGCGCATGAAAGTAGCCCCCGCATTTTTAAGTCCGAATGGCATCGTGATATAGCAAAAGCACCCAAAAGGGGTGATGAAGGCTGTTTTTTATTTCATCGGGACCATACATTCAGATCTGGTGGTACCCGGAGTACGCATCCAGAAAGCACAAATGCTCACACCCCGCAGTAGAATCGACTATCTGATCTATGCGGGGGAGAGGAAAATGATCCTTGGGACAGGCCCGATTGATATGCTTGAAGTCAATGCACATCCTAAGAGAGTTATTTTTCTTCGGCACCATGACAACGTTGGCGAGCCACTCGGAGTGGTAGATTTCGCGGATGAACTCGGCTGCCAAGAGCCGCACGATCTCCTCGCCAATCGCCTTGCGCTTCTTTGTGGAGGAACGTCGAAGGTGCTCCTTCACTGGTTTGACCTTGGAATCGACTCGGAGTCGGTGCTCAGCCAGTTCCCTGGGAACACCCGGCATGTCAGATGGCTTCCATGCAAAGATGTCCCAGTTCTCACGGAGGAACTGGATGAGCACGTCTTCCTATTTGCTGTCCAGCGTGGTGGAATATTGGTAGGCTGGGCATTCGGATCTTCAGGATGAATATGCACTTGCTTGGTTTCACCAGACGACAGAAATGCTGATTCGGTTGCTGACTTCTTTCACTTCAGCAGCTCACTCGGATCGACTGCCTTCTTGTACTCCTCTAGCTCAGCCAGTGCCATCTGTTCATCAGCAATGATGGAACCCTGCTGTAAGCACTCTTCCGCACTTTGCCTGTTTCCCGTGACAGTGATCACACCATTCGGACCGGGCATTTTAAGTTTAAGGTACGCGTAACATGGTCGGTGTCGGTACCAAAACCGGCAGATCTCGGGTTGGGGATCCGAACTGTGGGTCTAGGAATCGATGGTTAACAGAGAGCGTAGAGACAATGATTTACCCAGGTTCGGGCCCTCTCGAGGAGGTAATACCCTACATCCTGCTTGATTGTATTGATGTGATTGTATGAAGGTTACAGAGTTGAACTACCTCGAGATCAGATGGGCTAAACCCTAGGCAGTTATTATATGATGATCCTCTACGGACTAGGCCCTCTGGTTTATATAGACACCAGGAGGTCCTAGGGTTACACATGGTCGGTTACCATCAGGGGATAAACATGCCGGTCGCGCCAGTTATTCCTTGGAGGAGACGCCAAGTCTTCGGAGGTTTCCTTCTGATACATGGGGTCGCCCACAATCCGGCCTTCCATCGACGAGTAGAGAGCGGCCCACCAGTCCGGCCCACGAGAGATAGGCCGGCGGCCCGGGTACCCCCTAGTCCAGGACACCCTCAGTAGCCCCCGAACTAGTCTTTGAAGCCGAGGTAGGTGCCGAACATCATCGGCTTTGTAGACCAGTTCCCCTTCTTCTGTGACGCTGGTAACAGGCCTGTATCACTCCGAATTGTATTCTCAGGCGTTGCCCGGTCGTGTATGCGCCGAACTATACCTTGGCAACGAAGTGTACCTAGAACTTAGCCCCGAAGGCTAGTCGCTTCGGTGTGAGCAGTGTCCTCATCTGACAACTTTTACCAAAGGGTCACACCTTGCAACGACCGCGAGTCGGTTTATGAAAAACTTGATTCGCGGTTCGAGGCAGTTTTCATTGGCACGTCCCATCGATATGGAGATCGTGTCCTGTTTTCAAGGGATATGATCAATAATCCGCCCCACCCCACGCGCGCATAATGGCACGGTTACATGGGGAAATGGCGAGGACTGCGGCGCAGTAAAAGGGACCGTGGGTTTTACAGCCCATAAAAGGGAGAGCGATCTCCATTTCCTTTACACGCTCTCACTCCTGCCCTCGCCGCTGCCTTCTCCATCTCTGAGCTCCAGTGCCCAGATCCATTTTCCCAAACAAGAACCTCTTCAGCCGCCAGTTCCAATCCAGCAATGGCGGGCTCCGGGTCCAAAGGCAAGTGGGAGGCATCCGTCGTCACTGAGAGCGCCATCCTGGAGCTAAAGGGCGCGGGCTATCTTCCCACCAACATCGCCCACCGAGCCCCAGAGGCCGGCCAGGTCGTCCCCACGCCGCAGCAGGGCGAGCGGGTGGTGTTTCTGCCCCACTTCATCCGAGGTCTGGGCTTTCCCCTTCACCCCTTCGTCAGGGGCCTCATGTTCTTCTACGGACTGGACTTCCACGACCTCGCGCCGAACTCCTTCCTCCATATCTCGGCCTTCATTGTCATCTGCGAGGCCTTCCTTCGGATCCGGCCACACTTCGGCCTGTGGCTGAAGATCTTCAACATCAAACCGAAGATCGTCGACGGCCAGCAGGCGGACTGCGGGGGTGCGATGGTCAGCAAACTCCTCCGAGTGGAGTGGCCAGAGGGCACCTTCATCGAGACCGTCAAGGTCTGGCAGAAGGAATGGTTCTACATCACCGAGCCAAGGAGCGTGGATTGGGGGGCGATTCCAGCCTTCCGATCCGGACCCTCTACGAGGCTGGTCTCATGGACCAAGAAGGGCCTCGACTGGGGGGGTGAACAAGGAGGTGGCGCAGCTGCAAAGCTGGATCGCCAAGATGATAGATCAGGGCGTCGAGCTGCCCAACGTGATCCAGATCATGCTCGGCCGCCGAATTCTCCCATGCCAGGACAGGGCCTCCCCCATGTGGGCCTACAAGTCCGAAGACCTGGCCACCGTGCGCAACTTCTACCGCACCTCCCATGCTCAACTGTGGAGGGCGCTGTTCAAGCCGCAGAAGGACTGGCCGGCCGAGGAGGAAGACATCGGACTCGACGCCGCAAATCCCCCACGGGAGGTATGAATAATTTTGTACTTTATATCCGAACTGTTCCCTTTTAACAAGGTACTCAGCTTTGTTACTTTTCATCCACAGAATTGGCTAAAGAAGGCCGAGCGGGTCGACAGTCCGGCGCCGCTGCCAGAGGGGCCCAAGACACCCTTACTGACGGCCATGTTGGCCGTGGAGCCATACGAGGCGCCGGAGAGGAAGGAGAAGAAGAAGGACCAGAAGAAGGAGGCCAGAGAGGGCCTCCGTTCCTGAGGTCCCCCGGACACTAGATCCGAGGACACCTATTCTCCCTCCGCACAAGAGGAGGAGAAGGAGCAGGGAGGGGGAGGGGAGGAAGATGATTCCTCCCGAACAGGGAAAAGGGCAGCGTCCGAAGACGTCAAGGAGGAGCTGCCTCAACCTGCCCCCAAAAAACCGTGCAAGGCCAAGGTGGCCTTGTCCGGCGATAGCTCGGCCTCTGCCGAGGACTCCGAGTCCTCTGAAGAGGTTCCCCAGAGAATCCCTAGGGCCAAGCCGCGGGCTCAAAGGTACACATTTCGATATCCGTTCGAGTGTCACTGGCCGAACTAGATTTGATATCAATTGCTCCTTTACTTTTAACATCGCAGCCCGATGCGCGACCTTCCCACCGACCGAGTCTCGGAGGGGGACTCTCCACCAGCTGCGCTGGCGGAGAGTGGGACTGAATCGCGCACCTCGCCTCCCGCAATCGTCGAGGAGGCCGAGGAGGTCCTATCAAGGAGGACCCCTCCCGTGCCGCACACAGGGGGAGGGGGCGACACCATTATGGCCGAGGCCAATACCTCGGCCGCCGAAGACCAGGAGGGGAGGATCCCTCCGGCAGATGAAGAGGAGGAGCTCAGACGACCCGAGCTCTCTCCGAGGGCAGCTCCGGAGTCGTCTAGGCGGCCGGAGTCGGACACCCCGGTCTTCGAGAGGGAAGAAGCCGAAGTGCGTCCGCCACCCCCGCCCGCCCTAGAGCGGGCGTCAACTGGGTGGCCGGACGAGATGGAGGATGCTTTAACCAGCTCCTCTATTGCTGAGGAACACTGTGCCCTTATGGGCGCGGTGTTGCAAAGTCTTCGGTCCGTGGATAACGGACTGAAGGGTGCCTTTAACGGCCTTCTTACAGGCTTCAAGGTGAGCCAAGTAATGTTTTCCCTTAAAGAATTTCTTTTGTATAGATGTATAGCCTCATACACAGTAGCCCCCGAGACTCTGGCTGGCTGGATCAAAGCTGGCTAGAGGATCAAAAAGCAATATCTCGGATACTAATGTGCATAGAGTGATGCGCAGGCGGCGTCTTCGGCAGCAGCTGCCAACGCCGAGGAGTTGTCCGAGCTGAATCGGAAGCTCAAAATCTCCGAGCACGACCTCAGCCTGGTGAACAAGAGGTTCTACGAGGCGCAAGGTAGGTCCGAACTGCAGTATTTCCGACAGCCGCTGTAATTATGTTAAGTAACATTGAAATTAGCCTAAACGGGATCAACTGGTATGACTACAGCTGCCGCCGTGGAGGTCGAGAACCTCAAGGCCGCGCTGAGGACGGCTCAGCTGGAAGCGGCGGAGCAGAGGTCGGCAGCCGAACAAGCGGTTGCCGAACTGACTTCGGTGAAAACCGCTAGTCAGAAGCATGAAGCCAGAGTGGCGGAAGTGCAACAAGAGCTCGCGGATGCCGTCACAAAATGTGAGGCTCTCGAGCAGAAGAACAAAGAGCAGGCCGCCGAGCTAACCTCACTGGGGTCGGTGGCCAAGGAAGCGCGGACGGAGGCGCGCGGCTACCAGGAAGAACTCCGCCAGGTGAAGCTCATTGCGGATGGTGAGCCATATTTGCTGCAGAGTGTCTTTAGTGGTAACAGGTTCGCTTTGCTCACGCGGGTGTGGTGTTCCACAGGCGCCTTTGCGGACCTCCGGAAGAGTGCGGCTGATGCGGCGAGGTTCTTCGCCGCCCACGAGGGTCGGGCCAAGCAGAGATTGTTCTGGGCGCAATTTCAAGCGCCCGAACACCCTCCCCTCCTCAACAACCAAATGAAGCAGCTGGTGGATCTGCATCGGATGGCGGAGCCGATGATGAAGGACCTTTGCGTTAAGCTATGGCCGACGGAGCCGCTGTCGAGCAGCTACTTCGGTCTGGTGCAGAGGCTGTATGACGCTGCTCCCCGGGTCGATGCCTGGAAGCGCTCCACATGCATTGAGGGGGCTCGGATGGCCTTCGGCAAAACAATGGTACATTGGCCGAAGATAAAGCCAGCCGAGATGGCCACCGGACCTCCGCTGCCAGGGAAGGAGCATAGGCGCCCCGAGCAATACTTTCCCATCGTGATGGATGGTGCTCGGGCAGTAGAGGCCCAATGTTCAAAAGATGTGATATATGAGTAGATTTATTTTCCTTGTAGGCAAGGAGTTGAAACTTTTGCTTTATTGTAAAGCAAGTTGTCGGCTATTAATATAGTGCCTGTTTATGTTAATTTTGACTCCCGTGTGGCCGCTTTGAAACTGAAAGTTACCAGTCGTCGGCTTCAGCCCCCTGGCAGATACTGCATGGGGTGTTTTCTCGTAATACTTTAACCCTTAGCCGACGTCTCGGTGCCCGGAGGCGGTTGTATGTACGGAAAACCAGGCAATCAGACTATGCGGTTTTAGTGCTTTCACTTAGCCATAGGAGCTTGACTGCGGGGGCTGGTGACTAGCCCCCAGTGTTTTTGTGATATTCGGACGAGCCGCGGTTGATACCATCATCACATGGTTCCTGTAACAGAGAACCCTTCGTGTAAGACGGACTAACCTCCAACGATTTTTGGTTTGACATGAGTCATCGGATCGCCAACCAGTTCTCGCTTATTGTGACAGTCAGTTTTCGGCTTTCTCCACTAAGGTACTTAACCAGGCGAGCTAGAAGTACAATCGCAGTGGTTCTCCCTTTACCCTCTTAGCCGAACAGTGCGGAACGTAAGAGGGTAAACACAGGAGTCGGGGAACCCAACTATTGATCAAAGACGCAATTCGGAACTGATTCATATAGTGCAATATCCATGACGCCGAGCACATAAAATAAAAGTAGGTGCTGGGATAAAGTTTGAGGCAAGACTCATGTTCGAGCCCCCGGTCTATTAGCCGGTTACTAAAAAAGGGATGTATCGTAATATTTTACTTCGGCCTAAAAAACGGAAAGGAATATGCAACGTGAATGAATGCACAATTACCAGAGAAAACTTGGTCTTGATTTCCTTTGAATATGTGACGTCCAACCGTACAATCCGGATTGCCGAAGTAACTTTGATAGATACTTTTGAAGAAATAAATACATTAGAGTAAAGGTTTACGCAGGGCCTTCATGAGTGGTTTGACGTCCCTACTACGCCCTGCTGCACGTCTGCGCCTTTGCTCTGTTAAGAAGCTTCCGTGTGAGCGAAGCTGTCGATCGTGTGTTCGGCAAAAGTGGTAATGTTCGGCGGACGAGCCCTTGGGAAAGGGTTTTGAGAAGTCGCCGTGGTATATCAGCTTGACGCTGATCAGGCCCTAGATGGTGCCCGTCGTCGATGTTGATTCGAAGACATCTGTTGGCCATTTGTTGGTCGAACCGAGCTCTTGGTCTTTGTTTTATGTGTCCCCACAACTGCCCATGGAATTTTGAGCGCAAAATTGTGCACTCGAGGTACGTATTTCACGACTAGGTGGGCCGTGCTGTGGGGCGCGTATCCCTATTTGGGGTGAGCATGGGAGTGCTCCGGGACCGAGGCTGCAGCTCGGGAGCGCATGCGTGCGTCCAGTGTCTTGGCAGTGGACTGGGCTTGCGACGCCTCTTCGGCGGCTTGGACTTCGGCGGCTAGAGCCGCAGTGTGTTCCTCTGTTCGGAGCGAGCGCTCGGTCTTACCGTTGATGGTAATAACGCCCTTTGGTCCTGGCATCTTGAGCTTCAGGTACGCATAGTGTGGGACGGCATTAAAGCGGGCGAACGCGGTCCGTCCGAGGAGTGCGTGATAACCACTGCGGAAAGGGACAATATCGAAGATCAAGTCCTCGGCGCGGAAGTTATCGGGCGAGCCGAAGACTACTTCCAAAGTCACGGATCCAGAGCAGCGTGCCTCGACCCCTGGGATTACACCTTTAAAGGTGGTGTTGCTGGGTTTGATCCTTGACGGGTCGATTCCCATCTTCCTCACTGTATCTGAGTAAAGCAGGTTAAGACTACTACCTCCGTCCATAAGGACTTTGGTGAGGTGAAATCCGTCCACAATGGGGTCGAGCACCAGAGCCACCGTCCCTCCGTGGTGTATACTGGTCGGATGGTCTCGACGGTCGAAAGTGATCGGGCAAGCCGACCACGGGTTGAATTTCGGGGCTACTGGCTCTAAGGCGTAGACATCCCGAGGTGCGTGTTTCCGCTCCTTCTTTGGTATATGCGTGACGTAGATCATGTTCACGGTTTTGACCTCTGGAGGGAACTGCTTTTGGCCTCCGTTGTTCGGGCCACGAGGTTCGTCGTCATCCTCGCTGTGGGGGCCCTTGCCCTGTTCTTCGGCTGTGACCTTACCGGCCTGTTTGATTACCCAACAGTTACGATTGGTGTGGTTAGCAGGCTTGTCGGGGGTGCCGTGAATCTGGCAGGGCCTATCCAATATTCTATCCAGCGCAGACGGGCCGTCCCGGTTCCCTTTAGAGGGTTTTTTTCCGTGGTCCCGACTTCGAGCCGCTGAATCCGGCGTTTACTGCTGTGTCATCGGCTTCACCGCCGTTGTTTGAGTGTCGGCGCTTATTGTTCCTATTGCGCCGGGGTTTTCCGTTCCTGTCCTGGGTCTCTGAAGTACCGGGGTCTTCGGGGTGGTTGCTTCGACGAGCTAACCAGCTATCCTCACCCGCGCAAAAGCGGGTCATTAGAGAGGTAAGGGCCGACATTGTTCTCGGCTTGTCCTGGCCGAGCTGGCGAGCGAGCCACTCGTCCCGAATACTGTGTTTGAATGCTGCAATTGCTTCGGCGTCCGGACAGTCGACGATCTGGTTCTTCTTGGTCAAGAACCGATTCCAGAATTGCCGGGCTGACTCTCCGGGCTGCTGAATGACATGGCTCAGGTCGTCGGCGTCCGGTGGCCGAACATATGTGCCCTGAAAGTTAGCTCGGAATGCATCCTCGAGCTCTTCCCAGCTCCCGATGGAGTTTTCGGGTAGGCTGTTCAGCCAATGCCTTGCTGGTCCCTTGAGTTTCAATGGTAAGTACTTTATGGCGTGGAGGTCATCTCCTCGGGCCATATGAATGTGGAGAAGAAAATCTTCAATCCACACGGCTGGGTCGGTTGTCCCATCGTACGATTCTATATTTGACGGGTTTAAATCCTTCGGGGAACTGATGCTGCATCACCTCATCGGTGAAACACATTGGGTGTGCGGCGCCCCTAGCCCGGGCCACATCGCACCGGAGATCGATTCTCATCCGAGCACGGTGCTGCTCCCGAGCTCTGTCGTTCTTATCGCGCCAGGCTTGGTATCCGTCCCGTCCAGCGGGCGCGTATCCTGTGGATCCGTAGATGGATCTGGACTGGATCCCTCGGGCGTTCAGGTCGTGGCGCAGATCGTATCGGTCATCCAGTTGAACCGGGTCTTTGCCTGCTCGGCGAGGAGGCGCGGGTGGGTATTCGGCTTCATTGGCCGCCCTATCCCGTCCTCGAGGGGCGACGGGTGGGAGTTCGGCTTCCACAGCCGGACTATCCCGTCCTCGACGGGGTGCGGGTGGGAGTTCGGTTTCCACAGCCGGTCTATCCCATCCTCGAGGGGGGCGATCGGGCTGATTTGCGTAAGTTTGTCTGGGAGGCATGGGCTCAAGGGCCTCATCCTCAAAATCTGGGAGTAGGCGCCGCCGTGGGTAACTCTTGTATTGACCCTGACGTTGATCGTCAAGGCCTTCTTCGGCAGCTAGGACCATCGTCCATCTGTCGTTGAGCGTATCCTGTTCGGTTTTTAGCTGCTGTTGTTTCATCTTCAAGCTTCGGGCGGTGGCGATGAGTTGGTGCTTGAATTTCTCTTGCTCCAGGGGGTCCTCTGGGACAATGAAGTCTTCGAGTTCGAGGCTGTCCTCCTCTTCGGACGGAGGGAGGTAATTACTGTCCTTGGAATCCTCGAGGTCCTCGGGGTCACCCTGGTCCTCGTGCCCTTCAGGGGTATCACGGCGCTGCTCGGGGGTATTGTTGCCGAGCTCCTCCAAGTTGTCCGGAGTCTCATTATCTCCGGTGCCGTTCGTGTTTGTGTGATCTTCCTTGCCCTTTCCCCGCCCTCTGGCTCGCCGTTGTCGGCGTCTGGGCGGTTCTTCGGTGGGACCGTCGCCGTCCTTGGGGGTATCGACCATGTAAACGTCATAGGTGGAGGTGGCGGTCCACTTTCTGGTGTTGGAAGTGGCAAGGTATGGAGCCGTATAGGGTGGGACGTCGATATCCTCGTCCATATCGTAGCCTCCTCGGAGGCTTAGTCCAACATGTCGGTTAAATCTTCGACAGTGGCTACCATGTGGGTGGTGGGTGGGACGCAAAATTCCCCGCGGCTGGCGTCCTGTCCGACCTGCTCCTGGTCCGAGGACGAGCCATCCGTGATATTCATCTTCTGGATCCGGTCTAATATCTCGCTTAAAATCGAGAGGTCCGCCGGATCTATGCTCGGGCAGCCATCGGAGTTGAGCTCCGGCGCGCCGATAATGGGAGTTTGTTCGGCCAAGGGTGACCCTTGGTTTTCCGGTGCTGGGGTCGGATCTAAACTCGAGGTCAGATCCGAACTGAGGCCCGCCCTGGGGACGGGGCGGGGAAGGAATCCGAGGTCAAGGCCTCGGGATTGGCTGGTTCCTCGGGTACAGCCGAGAACCCAGTGAAGACCAGATCGCCTCGAGCATCGGCGACGTACTCAAGGCCGCCGAACCTGATTTCCTGCTCGGGGGCGAAGCTGCCAACCCGGTCGAGGTGACCGGTCGGATCGGCGTGCAGCACAATGCTGCCGAACGCGAAGAGCTGTCCGGTGACGAAGACGTCCCCGCAGCGGATTCCATCGCTGAAGAGAAGAGCTGTCCGAGGACGAGGATGTCCCCGCTGCAGATTCCATCGCCGAAGAGCTGTCCGAGGACGGCGAGCCATTGATCCTTGGCGACCCACGACGGAACTCTCAATGAAAGCACCAATGTCGGTACCAAAACCGGCAGATCTCGGGTAGGGGATCCGAACTGTGGGTCTAGGAATCGATGGTTAATAGAGAGTATAGAGACGATGATTTACCCAGGTTCGGGCCCTCTCAAGGAGGTAATACCCTACGTCCTGCTTGATTGTATTGATGTGATTGTATGAAGGTTACAGAGTTGATCTACCTCGAGATCAGATGGGCTAAACCCTAGGCAGTTATTATATGATGATCCTCTACGGACTAGGCCCTCTGGTTTATATAGACACCAGGAGGTCCTAGGGTTACACATGGTCGGTTACCATCAGGGGATAAACATGCCGGTCACGCCAGTTATTCCTTGGAGGAGACGCCAAGTCTTCGGAGGTTTCCTTCTGATACACGGGGTCGCCCACAATCCGGCCTTCCATCGACGAGTAGAGAGTAGCCCACCAGTCCGGCCCACGAGAGATAGGCCGGCGGCCCGGGTACCCTCTAGTCCAGGACACCCTCAGTCGGGCCATGAAACGTGCGTAGGCGGGCCTACCCAAAATGGCGTGATAGGCACTCCGGAAATCAACTACCTCAAAGGTGAGTTTCTCTTTTCTGAAATTTTTCTCGTCACCGAACACGACGTCCAGAAGTATCTGTCCGAGTGACCTTTCTTTCTTTCAAGGAATGACTCCGTGGAACTGCATGTTGCTTTTGTTCAACTTGGACATTGGAATGCCCATTGCTTTCAGGGTGTCAGCATATATAATGTTCAGTCCGCTGCCACCGTCCATCAAGACGTTACACAGTCGGACTCCATTGACCATTGGATCTACTACCAAGGCCTGCCGCCCGGGGGTCGGTATATAGGCGGGGTGATCAGACTTGTCAAAAGTGATGGGCGTGTCGGTCCAATCGAGATACTGGGTGACAGTCGGCATGGCCAAGTTCACTTCCCAATTGATGACCTTCAAATTCCTCTTACATTCGACGTCCGCAAATATCATCAAAACTTTCTCCACGAGGGGGTAGCCTCCAGCAGGTTTCTTCCCTCCATCGTTGTGGTAATGATCCTCGTCATCTGCAGGTTCTTCTGTCATAGCTTTCTTCAACAGTCTACACTCCCTGGTCGTGTGTTTTGGCAAGATCAAATTGCCATCTTCATCTCTCTTCGTGTGAACTTGATAGGGCTGATCAAGTATATCACCTTCCGAGTGATTTTTCTTCTTTTGGGGCCAGTCCTTTTTCTGTTTCTGCTGACCCTTTCCTTTGCCTTGTCCGGCCAGAGCCGCCGCTTCGGCGTTGTCTGCCATATCGGATTTGCGTTTCTGCTTCCGACCAGAATTGTGGCCAGACTGATTGGCCTCTCCGGTTCTGCCTTTACCGCTTCTTAGTCGGTCTTCCTCTTCGCCATTCGCGTATCTCCCCGCTATCTCCATCACTCGGCCCAGAGTTGGAGTCTCTGTACAGCCGAATTTCAGGATGAGCTCACGGTATCTGATACCTGCCTTGAAAGCACAAATGGCTTGGTGCTCACCGACGTTTTCCACTGTGTTGTGTAAAGTGGTCCATCGCTGGATATACTCTCGGAGAGTCTCATTCTGCTTCTGCACACAATGCTGTAACTCTGCCAATCCACCCGGCCGCTTGTATGTTCCCTTGAAGGTTTTTACAAACACCCGGGCAAGGTCATCCCAGCAGTAGATGCTACTAGGAGGCAGCTGGTTGAGCCAGGCTCTCGCAGACCCTTCGAGCATCAAGGGAGGATGCTTCATTGCCACATTGTCGTTGCCGCCACCGATCTGGACGGCCACTCGGTAATCTTCCAACCAGGTCTCTGGCTTTGATTCGCCAGTGAACTTGCCGATTCCGGTTTCTAACCTGAATTTGGCCGGAATGTCTGCAGCTCGTATGTACCTGCTGAAACACTTGGGACCCGATGAAGTGGATCCACTCAGATAATCTCTATCATAAGCGTCTCTGTGGGCTCGGCCCCTGTCGACCAGGTTCTGAGCAAGAACAGATCTTGCATTGAACTGAGGATCCTGGTAATCTATTCCCTCATGGTCTCGCGGACGGAAACCAATCGGCCTTCTATTGTCCTCGTACGGCCTCCTGTCATCATAAGGCCGGGGCCCGTATGCGACATCCCACGGAGGGGGCGTCCGAGTGCGGTGATAGTCATCGTGCCGACGGGGAGGAGTGATCTGATCATGTCCCGGGTCTCCGTACTGATCTCTGTGTCGGGCCCGCGCCACTTCCCTCAGAGGGGGTGACGGTCTGCGTCTCCCGGAACCAACCGGGCAATGAGTCGACTGATCCGTGGAAGCGTGGACCGATCTGCTGTGAATGCGATCTTGTGACTGTGACACGGCTGAATTCTGTGCTAGAGCTGTCTTCAACAACGTCTGAATCTGCCTGATCCCTTCACCTGCCGCTGAACCTGAAGGCTGAATGGAATCAGCGATTCGAGTCGATGCTGCCAAATTCTGAAGTGGAGTTCATAACACCCGGTAGTTTTGAGGCTGGACATTCGGGAATAACCGCCTGCGACTCCGGCTGGAACTGGGTTGCTGACGGGCCTGATCATCGAGCGTCTTCTGCAATCGCTCAAGGCGGTCGCGCTCGGCCAAGGTGGCCAAACGCGATGACTCCAAGGCCATAGCCTCGGGAGTCATCCCTGTGATAGGGGTATGCAGAGCCTACTCGTTCCTCTGCCTGAGCTCCTCCCTCTGCTCCCGAGTGAGGCTGGGGGATGTACTGCTCATCTCCGAGGCCATCGTTGGTGTTCCGGTGAGAGCCGTCGCCAGCGGCGTCACGGTCAGGTGCGAAGCCGGGAGGACTATGCTCCTCGCCGGCCATCAGAACCACCACAGTGGACTCGGTGCTCTCAGGATCGGACTCGTACTCGGATCCCTCATGGAGAGAGGCGAACAAATCAAGGCCGGGGTCATTGGGCTCTAGGACTACTACCTGCCCGGTCGTGGCTTGACGGGCCACAACGTGTTTGACCCAGCAGTGAAGCCGGGAGCACCCGGAGCGCTTGCGGCGACGTCCAGCGGGGAGAAGAGGTGCCGCCCGGTACAGAACCAACGGCTGCCAGAGAAGGACTCTGTATGAACTCGCGCGGAAGTGTGTCGCGCCACGAATGGGCAGTGACTCTGCGTCCAGCGGGGCCTCCTGGAGCCACGCTGAATCATCGGCAATGAAGCTGAGGGCGCTGAGGCGGATCTCGTGACCCGGGATCAACTCGCCGCCGAAAACCATGATGATGAAGATGAAAAAGAACTCCACCTGTGCCAGAAATCGCTAGATGCGCAGCCCCATGGTGGGCGCCAACTATCGTGGTCACGAACCTGACAGTGAGTATTAGGGGTACGAATAGAGGGCTGATCTTAGCTACGGCACAGGTGTGACACTCGGATTTACGAGTTCAGGCCCCTCACGGAGAGGTAATAGCCCTACGTCTCGAGCCCAGAGGTTGTGATTGTATTGTGTTTGGATTACAAGAGGGTTACTAACCCTTGTTACAGAGCTAGACGGTGGCTTATATAGAGTGCGCTGCCCCCATTATGTCTACGTTACAAGGGTGTTTGATGGCGGGAAGTAACAACGGACGTTACTAGTAACTGATGCTTTAACTACACTTGAAGCCTGGCATCGTGCCTCCCGGACGTTACAGATCCGTAGCAGCCCTTTCGTCTTCTGTATCCGAGTGCCAATGAGTATGGCTGAATGACAGTGTGCGGCCGAGTGGATTCTGGGTGTCCGAGTGAATGTTGAGAAGTGAGCACCCGAATGCTCCAACGATTCCCAAACCTTTTAATGAAGGTGTGGGGCCCTAGGTGGGTCTTGGATGTCAGGTCTTTGACCCTACCCCTAGTAGGTGACCTCATCAGACACCGTACCTTCACCTCACAAGTGCCAAAGAGCTATGGGACAACATTGTGATGACCAAGACCCTTACCACCTCTCTCCAACAAACAAGATATGAAATTGCCAAAAGTGAGTTGCATTACTTTTGCATGGAAAGGGACGAGACACCCCAACATCTTCACGAGCGCCTCAAGAGTCTTGCCGCAGATATTGAGTGCTTCAATTTTGACAAGACTCAAGATGGCTTCAACATGACTAACCGATATCTTGTGGACAAGTTGTTGACCGCTCTCTCACCATATCATGATAAGATGGTGTGTGACATAAGACGTGAGTATGGTTTCAAGACTATGACTCCCAATGATGTTGTTGTGACTTTTGTACAATATGAAGAACACAAGAGCAATGGGAGAAGATATCTTGCCATGCAAGGCAGGTCATCAAAGCCAAACCTTGCTTTGAAGGCCAAGCAAGTGTATGTTGAAGAGCCAAGTGATGAAGAAGAAGAAGAAGATGGTGAAGAATATGGAGAGATTGATTCAGATGAGCGCCCCACATATGAAGATATGGCACTCTTTGTGAAGAAGTTTAGCTCGGGAGGTTTCAAGGGAAGATTTCCGAAGAAGAAAGTTAGGAATTGCTATAACTGTGAAGAGTCACGACACTTCTCCGAAGCTTGCCCCTATTAGAAAAGAGAAGATAGACCAAGGTTCCCCAAGAAGACCTTTGTCAAGAAGAAGTTGTTACCAAACCCCATGAACTCCAAATTCAAGAGGAGAGATGGGAAGGCCATGGTTCCTCAAGAAGAATCCGACCCCGATGATGTTGGTGTTGTTGCCGGTGTAGCCCAAGATTCTCAAAGCACGTTGAGACTCGTCAACAAGAGTGGTGATGTTGTCACCTACAACTACATGAAGGACTACAAGGGCAACGCTCACAAGTGCTTAATGGCCAAGGCGGTTGTGGACGACGAGGAGCAACATGTCTCTTCGGGCAAGGTCAAGGTAACTCCTCGTGTAAACCCTTCTCTATTCATCCCTAGTACCTCTAGTGATGAGTTTCTTGATGGGGAGGATAATAATGATGCTTTGTTTGAAAATATGAGTAAATTCATGGGTTCCCTCAAAGGAAAGAAGCTCACTATGTTTCGTATGCTTATGGATATGGTGGGTAAGTAGACCACTTCCATTAAGGAACTTGAGACCCTCGTTACCGAGGAAAAGGAGAAGTGTGATCTCCTTGAGCGGAATGTCGAATACGAGGAAGCACATAATGGTGAATTTTGCTTAAAATTTTAAAACTCCATTGATCAACATGATAAGGATTTAGCCTCCTTGAAAAGGGCAAAGAAGTCTTGCAAAGAGTTAACCAATGATAAGAGTAAGCTTGAAGAGTCTCATGCTACTCTCTCTAAGGATCTTGAGCTCCTCACCTTGTCTTTCAAGACAAAGGAGGAAGAGCTCACTAAACTTAAAAAGAGTTTTGAGAGTCTTAAACTTACTCATCTAGAGACTCTTGGCAAGGCTCATTCCTCTACATTCATAAATGTTGATGCTTGTGCTACTAACTCTACTTGTGATCAAGCATCCCTTGTTGAGGAGAACTGTGTTCTTAGGGCTCAACTTGAGAAAGGGCTCATGTCGTGTGTTCAAGGAGAAAAGAACCTCAATGAAGTGTTGAGTCAACACATGGAGGTGGTTGCCAAAGAAGGTCTTGGGTTTGACCCAAGCTCTAGCAAGAAGAAGAATGCTACTCCTCAAAAGAACTCCTCTCCTCTAAAGGAGACATTTGTGCGTGAAGGGCACAAGGAGAAAGGAAAAGGCAAGGTTGATGTGGTTGTGAGTGGGAAGGACACAAGGGGCAAGCCCATTCCCAACAAGGCAAAATAAGTTATGCCTCCATCCTATGTGCTCCGTAAGGCAAAGGATGGAGATGTTTATGTTAAATTTGTTGGCCCTTGCAATGCTTTCTGCTTTTACGCTATTTGGGTTCCAAAGACCCTTGTTACTAACTTGAGAGGTCCCATTGCAAAATGGGTGCCTCTAACAAAGATTTAAATTGTGTGTAGGGTGCTTTCTCCGATGCAGTCAAATGGGTGATCGATAGTGGATGCACCAACCATATGACCGGAGACGGCAAATTGCTCATGGACTTCATGGATGCTATCAAACCATACATGAGCATAGTATTTGGAGGTGGTTCAAAAGGACATGTACTTGGGTTGGGCAAGGTGGCTATTACTAATGACATGTCTCCTACAAATGTCATGCTTGTCCAATCCCTTAAATACCATTTGCTTTCCATTTGCCAATTGGCTTCCATAGGTTATGATACACTATTTGGATTAACGGATGTGAAAGTCTTTAGGAGAGATACTCTCGAAGTGGCCTTTGTTGGAGAGTTGGATGGCAACCTTTACATGATTGATTTCTCGAAAGAGAGCACTTACCAGGCAACTTGTCTAATGGCCAAGGATGACAAGGAGTGGCTATGGCATCGCCGGCTAGCCCATGTCGGCATGAGAAATCTTAAAGATCTCCTAAAGGGGCAGTGGTCACCCTGTGAGACAAAATTTGTAGGAAGATACTTTGTAGGAAGGAACAAAAATTGTTTTATTTTCATGAGAAAAAGACAACTTTTCTCTCCTAAACTATTGGCTTGGCTCACATTCCCTCCTATCTCACTTCATCCCCTAGCTAAACTATGATATCACAGAGTATTTTACCCCTCGCTTGATTTCTGAAAGGACATTCTTGTGCATTGAAAGGTTCTAAAAATCACACAAAAAATAGTGCCAGTTGTGGGGTGGTATAAATTTTTGTTAGAAAATATGATCATTTGTGCGATGGCTGGAAAATAAAATTAAATATGTTTTTTCTTTTCTTTTTGCTACAGTTGTAAATGGTCATATATTTTAAGCAAAAAAACTAACATGCACGTACTTCACACCATAACCTAGATGTCTGATCTATTAGTTGGTTCAAACTTGAATTTACGTATGGAAAATCAGCATTTTCCTTATCTTTTTGGAATTCAGGCTTCACATAGAAGTGTAAAAAGAGAAACAAAACAGAGACAATCGAAAATGACCGACGGAGAAAAAGATGAACTTTCTTTTTCATACAAAGCACTATGCTCCAGGTTCCATTATCTTCAGATAACAGAGCAAGGTTTGTTCAATCGAAAGCAAAAAAGAAAAGAAAAAGCTGTTGCATATAAAAGAAAGGAGAAAAAGAAAAGTAGACTAAGCATGTTGCCAAGGCCAACCAAAGGCCAAATCCAGTATTCCTAATCATTTTCTGCGTGACCCTGGCCAAACTGCAAACCCTGATCAGGGCCTAGTGTAGCACTTACGTGCATGTACATTTTTGTTCTTCTTTCACTTTTGTGCTCTATGAGCAATGCAGCACTAAACGACAGTATTTCCTACAAAGTATCTTTTACATAAGTATTTTGACGGCATGATGTAGCTTTGTACAAAGTTCTGACAATCGCTCAGCTCTGGCTGTCAACGATCTGCTAACAGTTCTTTGGGCTTCATCATAGTCAAGAATAGTGAACCGTCGCATACACAAGAGGGTGATGAAGATGAATGATCTTCTAGGGGGTCATGCGTATTTGACGAAGTTTAGTGTGGGGCTAGGGATTTTTTTAAGTCTCTTCCCTCACACACCCCGAAACTTAATCTAGCATCAATAATTATCGCCTTGATTGTGTGTGCGTAGGTAGCTAGTGTATTCCGGAAACCCTAGCAGCCACGTAATTAAAATTTGCTAAAATCAATTAGATGACGTCTAACTTGGTTTTGCAGGTTTGCATATGATGTGGTATAGCCTTCATCATGATAATGAGTTTATGTATGAAATGGTTATATATTGTAATGTTAAGTGGCCTGCGTGTCACGGCGTGATGGCTGGAGCCACGAGATTGCCACTTTAATGTAACTATCGTAGAGATAGCCTACAGGTTACAGGTCATGGTGGCAAGCGTACACGGAGGACCCCGGCGTGGAGAAGGTGTACTAGGCGCGGGACGAGGTGCTGTTTTTCGTGCCACGGCAACGTTTTCTGAAACGGTCGCCACGGCAACGTTTTCTGAAATTGCTGCCACGCCAGCGTTTTCTGAAACGGCTGCCACGACAACGATTTTCGGCCGTCACGACAACGCTTCAAGAGGATCATGAAGACTTCCCCGGCGCCCATGGCTATACCATATCATGCCTTTATGAATTGCCTGAGATGTTTATCCCTTTGTTGTTTGCACTCTTTGATTGCGTAGTAGTCAATTATTAGGGTGATCTCTCACAGTAAATATCAAGTTAAAAAGGTGCTCTTCCCAGTGTTGCTACCATCTATAACACGTAGCTTTCCGGAGTGCGTCATGTCCACATGAGTACAAATGGATCATGAGGTATAAGGTGGGCGAGGTCAGACTAAGCAAGCAGATAGCACTCGGTTGTCTAGAAGTTCTAGCAGAATCGTTCTGAGCTCGGAGCACGAAGCCTCGAAAGATGAACAAGGGTCATATGGAGATATGATCAGGAAAGGATTGCCTACCGGTTGAAATTCTCGTCATCAGTGATGTCCACATCAATGGCTGAGAACTAGATCAGGATCTTGAATCACTCACCTTCAATTATGAGAGATATTGATTTGAGTGGGAGTGCACTTTATATTAAAATTTCTTTAAACACTAGTGCAACATTAATTATGAATAATGTCTAAATGAATTTTGTGTCTATCGTTGTAGATCAATGGCTCGCAATATGTTCAACTTAGCCCCTATGTTAGAGAAAGAAAAGTTGGCTGAGAATGGTGGAAACTATGCGGATTGGATCCGGAACCTGAGATTTGTTCTCAGGAGTGCTAAGAAGGAGTATGTGCTGAATCAGCCCCTGGGTGACCCTCCTGCAAAGGATGCGCCACCAGAAGTTGTAGCTGCTTTCACGCTCGTAATGATGATTATGAGTCAGTCCAGTGCCTCATGTTGACTTGCATGGATCCTAAACTACAGAAGCGTTTTGAACGGTCTACCACTCAATTTATAATTGGTTCACTGGAAGTTATGTACAAGAAGTAGGCAAGGACCGAACGTTTTGAGATAACCAATGCCTTGATTGAATGCAAGATGGCAGAAGGTTCCTCAATGAGTGAGCATATTGTAAAGCTTGCTGGCTATGTTGATAGACTGGCGTCTCTGGAATTTGGAATTCCTCCAACACTCGGTACAGATATTGTGCTTGCTTCACTCCCCCCATCTTACGATGGTTTTATCATGAATTACAGCATGAACGGGATGGAGAAAAGTGCAAACGAGTTGTTTGCTATGCTCAAAACTGCGGAGGCTGGAATGCAGAAGAACAAGCAAGTGTTGATGGTCAATAAGACCGCCAGTTTCAAGAAGAAGGGCAAGTCCAAGAAGAAGAAATCTACTGAAGCTGGTAAGACCGTGTCTCAAAAGAGGAACAAGGGCGGAGCCACTAAGGAGACTGAATGTTTCTACTGCAAGCAGAAAGGACACTGGAAGCGCAACTGCAAGAAGTATTTGGCGGATAAGAAGAACGGTTCTTCCGGTAAAGGTATAAAAGTTATACAAAGTTAATGTTATTCTACTTGTAAATTTCTGTATGTCATGAGTATTTGATACTGATCGGTTGCTCTCATTTTGCAAACCGATGCAGGAACTATAGAAAGCTCACAAGGAGGGAAGAAATAAAGTCGTGATGCAAGTCAGGAATGGTGATGGGATTGCTGCTCAAAGACCGTCGAAGTCATGTCTTTAGTTTATCTTCAAGATTTATCTTAGAACTGAAATAATAGTTATTTTGCTTTGAAGTTATGTAATGCATTATCCTATGGGTTATGCGATGGATATTCTTATAAGGTTTTAAACATTAGTTTTTCGGATTATTACGAAAATATGGTTTTTGATTAAACCTCTATTTTGTGATGGTTTATTCATGATGAATCTTGAAGTTTGTGATCTATAAAATTAAAGCTAAACGTCTTGAGAAGACTGATAAAACCACTTGTATGTTGCACTGCTTGGTTATATCAAAAAATTAATCTTCATAAAGATGAAGTATGAAAGTATTTTATTTGAATTGACAAAATACATTGTGATGTATGAAGTCCGACGAACATATCAGGGCGCGGTGAATATTTATACTTCATCAATGTTATGAGTAAATATGATTTACTTGATAAAACATAAGAACTAAAATATTTAAAATAGTTTAAAAATTTCGGGATGAAGATATAATATCATTATGACAAAAGATAACATGATTCTTCTTTCATGAAGAAATATATCTAAGTCATGAGTTTAGCAAGCATTTGAATAATTGTGGAATTATTACAAATACCGATCTGCTCTTATTAAAATTTTGGGGATATATAAATGAAACAGCAAAATATTCACTAAACAAATGCACCGTCTAAAATCTGATAAAATCTATAAAGAGTTATAGAATATTTTCAGACAGATGCTTAATTGTAGGTTTGGTTGTTCCCTCCACAAAAGATTCAAGGACAAAATGTTTGTCTGAGAATGAATATTTTTCGAGAAAAGGTTTGCTCGTTAAAGAAGTAAAAGGGAGGATATTACAGCTTAACGAGATTACCAAATCTCATGCAAAAGTTAAACGAGACTAAACTGAAAGATGTTCTGGTAAAATGTCCGTAAAACTGAGGGAAGAAATTACTACATTGGATGTAGGAAATCTAAAGTTAAAGACTGTAACAAAATGCATAGGTCAGGAAGGATTGTCGAATCTACTGAATATTTCATCTTGGAAGAAGATGAACCTGCGCACTACAAAGAAGCAATGGTGGTGCTCAGCTCAAGTAAGATGGCCTGAAACCATAAATCCAACATAGAGTTCATTCACAAAGAAAAAGTTTAGAACTTGGACATTTCATTCAGGAAGTGTGATGTTCACACAATGTGAATGGATCTCAAATAAATATGGATAGTGATCCTGAGAGTAAAGCTATCGACGAAAGAGTTTTTCGTAAGAGTTGATCATGTCAGATCTTCCTACTAATAGCATTACTGAAATTATTTGGATTATAATGGTAATTGTTGTATATTTTGATATATAATAGATGAATAAACAAAACTATTTTTGAGTGAAGATTTCAAATAGGATGTATATGAGATACAACCAAAAGGTTTTGTTGGAGTGCCGGAATGATGTGAATGGTTCAAATCCAGTATGATTTGAAATAAAGCACCAAGGAGCTGGAATAAAAAATTTGATGGAAAAAAATTCAACTTCATTGAAAGGAACATGTATATTCAAGAAGTTTAGTGGGAGCTTTATAACATTTCTGATCCTATATGTGGATGACATATTGTTGGAAATAACAGAAGGCTTCTTAGCACAAAATTTATAATGATTAAAGATATGTTTCTAAAAAGACTTGGACATATTGGATGTAAATATCTATATAGATAGATTGAAACATCTGATTACCCTAAAGTAATGTACTGTGACAGAGTTTTAAAGGAGTTTAAAAGGAGAAAATGTTTTCTCACAATGTCACATAGCACAAACACTTTGCAGAAATCAATGTTCTAAAACAATTGATAAGCATGAGTGGATGGAATTCTAAATACCTCAAAGGTTGAATTCATCATATATGCTATGATATGTACAAAGCCATATGTTTCTTGAATAATAATTGTTAGTAAAAGGTACCATAGTGTTCCTAGAGAGGCTCACTAGGTAATTGCTCAAATATTAAAGTACCTCAGTGGGACAAAGGACTTGCTTCTTGTCTATAGAGGAGATGAAGAAATCGGTGTAAGTAGTTACACAAACATTTGTTGTAAAAAGTTACACAAGACAACTTCATGACTGATATATATAAACTATCGGGCTATGATAAGTTTTGAAATAGTTTTAGGAGCGAACATAATTGTGGATTTTATAAATGATATAGATTGAGGCTTGAAAAGTTTCAATAGAATATAATCTGGATCAATAAAAGCTTATTGGTAGACTATAGTGTAGTTCCATATGTAAAATGGACTATATGGACTATATGGAGATATAGTGTTACTATAAAATGGACTATATGGAGATATAGTGTTACCATTGATGTAGCAAAAGGAATTACACAGAAAGACCAGATATCACCGACACAATTAGCATTAGGATTTGAAGAGTGTCAGATCCGATGACGAAGGCTCTACCACGAGCGAAGCATGAGCAACACTAGATAGCCATAAGTGTTAGTATAGCTATGCAACTAGATTATTCACTCTAGTGCAAGTGGGAGTCTGTTGGAAATATGCCCTAGAGGCAATAATATTGTATTATTATATTTCCGTATTCATAATTAAGAGTTTATATTCTATGCTATAACTGCTATGATCCTGGAATATGCGATTTAGTGGAAAACTCATATGCACGTGTGGAATGATAAACGGTAAAATAAAAGGTTCCTAGTCTTGCCTCTAGGACTAGCTCAAGTGTTGTTGGTGATCACGTTTTCCGGATCTTAGGATATCGTTAAGTGTAACGATAGTCCTAAAACAACATTGAGATTATGACGTTGGAAGAACGATCATATTGAATCGACCCAAACTTGTCTGTTATGAATTGAGATTATATCGTCTGTAATCAATTGTAATAACACGGAGTGTTAACATGTGATTTTGCTCCTTAGACCATGAGAGTATCGTAGTCACTTCTTACCGTACGATAGACTTTGGGGTTGCTCAAACGTCACCTGTAACACGGTGATCATAACGACAACTTACATGTTCATCGGAAAGTTTGATAAGGGACTAGATAGCTCGAGAGTGGGATTTGCTCCTTCGACGATGGAGAGATATTCTTAGGGCCCTCTCGGTGTGACAGCATCCATCATCGTCTGGCTAGACACAGGTGACTACGTCACGGGGATGCCAGAACACGTCAACGAGAAAGAAGAACTAAACTGGTAACGAGGGGAATGATATAATGAGCATGTGTTGACTGTCAGGCCCATTTCTGGGATAAATCACAGAATAGCCTCAAGTCATACCAGCCCCAAGAAAAACTGGTAGACTTCCTTGATATAGATAACCAGTACAAATATAATATTACACAGGGTTGAGTCAGAGGGCTCAACAATTATTACAAGCTTGCCAATATACTACGGTGGTGGAATAACACAGT
The DNA here is from genome assembly GCA_039707655.1 of Elymus sibiricus. NCBI lineage: Eukaryota > Viridiplantae > Streptophyta > Magnoliopsida > Poales > Poaceae > Elymus > Elymus sibiricus. The sequence continues at coordinate 478,762,547 of CM077668.1, forward strand.
GGTGTGGTGGTGGTACAACACTGGTACAATAAAATAAAGTCAAGCGTCAGTGTGAGGCTTGGCTACTTTATTGGTGTAGCGGAAACACAGCGGATGATACATGTGGTCGACTCCAAGATCACAGGTTGACTGACTGGGACACCTCTAAGCGTCGGGTTCGCTAGCGCAATCTTCCTCCACAAGCTCGTCCTCCTCCAGGTCTAGCCAATGAAATAGCCAGGGACAAGCCAGTGAGTACGTTTGAATGTACTCGCAAACATAAAGATATACCGAATGCATATGCTCATGCTGGATTAAATGAGATGCATATGTTGGCTGAAATTAAATTATGGCATGATAAATATTAGCATGTGCAGAAGTATGAGTAAATAAAATGTTAGTGACAAACCAAGAAAGTTAAAAGTGGATAATCGGGCGAGACAGGACCGCCCAAGAATCCAAAAGAAAATATAAAGTGGAGAATCGGGCGAGACAAGACCGCCCGAGTATCCAAGAGAAATGCCAAACGGGTGTCTAAAAGAGAATCGGGCGAGTCAGGACCGCCCGAGAACTCAAGCGACGCCATGAGAGGTCTTGAAAAGAAATGTTGGAAATATGCCCTAGAGGCAATAATAAATTGGTTATTATTATATTTCCTTGTTCATGATAATCGTTTATTATCCATGCTATAATTGTATTGATTGGAAACTCAAATACATGTGTGGGTACATAGACAACACTGTGTCCCTAGTAAGCCTCTAGTTGACTAGCTTGTTGATCAAAGATGGTTAAGGTTTCCTAGCCATGGACATGAGATGTCATTTGATAACGGGATCACATCATTAGGAGAATGATGTGATGGACAAGACCCAAACTGTAAACGTAGCATTTGATCGTGTCAGTTTATTGCTATTGTTTTCTGCATGTCAAGTATCTGTTCCTTTGACCATGAGATCATGCAACTCTCTGACACCGGAGGAATACCTTGTGTGTATCAAACGTCGCAACGTAACTGGGTGACTATAAAGGTGCTCTACAGGTATCTCCGAGGGTGTCTGTTGGGTTGGCATGGATCAAGACTGGGATTTGTTACTCCGTATGACGGAGAGGTATCTCAGGGCCCACTCGGTAATACAACATCACAATGAGCCTTGCAAGCAATGTGACTAAAGTGTTAGCCACGAGATCTTGTATTACGGAACGAGTAAAGAGACTTGCCGGTAACGAGATTGAACTAGGTATAGTGATACCGACGATCGAATCTCGGGCAAGTAACATACCGAAGAACAAAGGGAACAGCATACGGGATTAACTGAATCCTTGACATAGAGGTTCGACCGATAAAAGATCTTCGTAGAATATGTAGGAGCCAATATGGGCATCCAGGTCCCGCTATTGGTTATTGGCCGTAGAGGTGTCTCGGTCATGTCTACATAGTTCTCGAACCCGCAGGGTCTACACACTTAACGTTTGGTGACGATTAGTATAATTGAGTTATTATGTTGGTGACCGAAAGTTGTTCGGAGTCCCGGATAAGATCCCGGACATGACGAGGATCTCCGGAATAGACCGGAGGTAAAGATTGATATATGTGATAATAGTGTTTTGATCTCAGGAAGGGTTCCGGAGTTCACCGGAAGGGGTTCCGGATGTTTACCGAAGTGTTCGGGTGCAGCAACACTTTATATGGGCCAAAGGGATAAAGCCCACGAGGTATTGGAAAGTGCAAAAAGTAGTTTTGCTGCCGCGTAAGCGGTACTACCGCTTGTGTGAAGCGGTACTACCGCCCGAGCGGTACTACCGCTTGTGTGAAGCGGTACTACCGCCCAAGCGGTACTACCGCTTGTGAGCGGTACTACCGCTTGTGCGCGGCTGTGCACGGTTCGGCAGGGATCCGAGTTGGACTCTTTTCCTGCGGGCCAAACCGACCTTGTGCGGGCAAAACCGACCTAGAGGAGGTTTTTACTCCAAGTTTAGACCCCAAGGCTCAACATATAAATAGAGGGGCAGGGCTAGCACACGGGACACATCAAGATTTCCCCAAGCCGTGTGCGGCAACCCTAACCCTCTAGTTCCTCCGTCATAATCTCCGTAGCGCTTGGCGAAGCCCTGCAGAGATTGTTCCTCACCACCATCACCACGCCGTCGTGCTGCTGGAACTCAACCACTACTTCACCATCGCTCGCTGGATCGAGGAGGTGAAGGCGTCATCAAGCCGTACGTGTGTTGAACGCGGAGGTGCCGTCCGTTCGGCGCTAGTTCGTGATCGGATCGAGGGACGACTTGCGATTTGGATCGCGGAGACGTTCGACTACATCAACCGCGTTTCTTAAACGCTTCCGCTTAGCGATCTACAAGGGTATGTAGATTCACTCTCCCTCTCGTAGATGCTCATCACCATGGATAGATCTTGTGTGTGCGTAGGAAAATTTTTGTTTCCCATGCAACGTTCCCCAACAGTGGTATCAGAGCTAGGTCTATGCGTAGATGAGATCTCGAGTAGAACACAAACGAGTTGTGGGCGTGGGTGTATACATATTGCTTGCCGTTACTAGTTGATATTTGATTCGGCGGTACTGTGAGATGAAGCGGCCCGGACCGACATTACGCGTACACTTACGCGAGACAGGTTCCTTCAACTGACATGTAACTTCGTTGCATAAAGATGGCTAGCGGGTGTCTGTCTCTCTCACTTTAGTTGAATCGATTTCAATGAAGAGGGTTCTTTTAGAAGATCAAAAAGCAATCACTACACCACGTTGTGGTTTTGCGTAGGTAAGAACGGTTCTAGCAAACCCATAGCAGCCACGTAAAATTTGCAACAACAATTAGAGGACGTCTAACTTGTTTTTGCAGGGTATGTTGTGATGTGATATGGCCAATTACATGATGAGATATATGTGATGTATGAGATGATCATGTGATGTATAGAATATCACGACTTGCATGTCGATGAGTACGGCAACTGGCAGGAGCCATAGAGTTGTCTTTAATTATTGTATGACCTGCGTGTCAATCATTAAGCGCTATGTAATGCTTTACTTTATCGCTAAACGTTAGCAATAGTCGTGGAAGCAACAGTCGGCGCGACAACCTTATGGCGACACGTTGATGGAGATCAAGATGATGGAGATCATGGTGTCATGCCGGTGACGATGGAGATCATGCCGGTGCTTTGGAGATGGAGATCAAAAGCACAAGTTCATGGCCATATCATGTCACTTATGATTTGCATGTGATGTTAATCCTTTTATGCATCTTATTTTGCTTAGGACGACGGTAGCATTATAAGGTGATCCCTCACTTAAATTTCAAGATAAAATTGTGTTCTCCCCAAGTGTGCACCGTTGCGAAAGTTCGTCGTTTCGAGACACGCCGTGATGATCGGGTGTGATAGACTCTACGTTCGCATACAACGGGTGCAAGCCATGTTGCACGTGCGGAACACTCGGGTTAAACTTGACGAGCCTAGCATGTACAGACATGGCCTCGGAACACAAGAGACCGAAAGGTCGAACATGAGTCATATAGTAGATATGATTAACATGAAGATGTTCACCATTGAAACCACCTCAACTCACGTGATGATCGGACTTGAGTTGGTGGATTTGGATCATGTTACACTCGAATGATCGGAGGGATGTCAATTTGAGTGGGAGTTTTTAAGTAATATGATTAACTAAACTCATTATCTAAGAACAATAGTCTAAGTTGTCTTTGCTATATTTATGTTGTAGATCATGGCTCGCGCAGTAGCACCCCTGAATTTTAATGCGTTCCTAGAGAAAGCTAAGTTGAAAGATGATGGAAGTAACTTTGTGGACTGGGCCCGTAATCTAAGGATTATCCTTACGGCTTCCCAGAAGGCTTATGTCCTTGATGCACCGCTTGGTGATCCACCCGCTCCAGTTGAGTCTCTAGACGTTGTGAACGCCTGGCAGGCTCGTTCTGATGATTACTCAATAGTTCAATGTGCAATGTTGTATGGCTTAGAACCGGGACTTCAAAGACGTTTTGAACGTCATGGAGCATATGAGATGTTCCAGGAGTTGAAGTTTATCTTTCAGAAGAATGCCCGGATCGAGAGATATGAGATCTCCGATAAGTTCTATGCTTGCAAGATGGAGGAGAACGGGTCTATCAGTGATCACGTGCTCAGAATGTCTGGGTACTCCACCCGTCTGGCTGAGTTAGGGATGCCCCTTCCGCCAGAGGCTATCACTGACAGAGTTCTTCAATCATTGCCACCTAGCTACAAGAGCTTCGTGTTGAACTATAACATGCACGGGATGAACAAGTCAGTCGCCGAGCTGTTTGCGATGCTGAAAGCCGCTGAGTCTGAAATTCAGAAGGAGCATCAAGTGTTGATGGTCAATAAAACCACTAGTTTCAAGAAAAATGGCAAGGGTAAGAAGGGTAACTCCAAGAAGAGTGGCAAAGCAGTTGCTCCTCTCGTGAAGAAACCCAAGGCTGGACCCAAACCAGAAACTGTGTGTTTTCATTGCAAGGGAACTGGACACTGGAAGCGGAATTGCCCCAAGTATTTGGCTGACAAGAAGGCGGCCAACAACAAACAAGGTATATATGATATACATGTTATTGATGTGTACCTTACCAACTCTCGTTGTAGTACCTGGGTATTTGATACCGGTGCGGTTGCTCATATTTGCAACTCAAAACAGGAACTGCGGAATAAACGGAGGCTGGCAAAGGACGAAGTGACGATGCGCGTGGGAAATGGTTCCAAGGTTGATGTGATCGCCGTTGGCACGCTCGCTCTTCGATTACCGTCGGGATTAGTGATGAACCTAAATAAGTGTTATTTGGTGCCTGCGTTAAGCATGAACATTATATCTGGATCTTGTTTATTGCGAGACGGTTACTCATTTAAATCAGAGAATAATGGTTGTTCTATTTATATGAGTAATATCTTTTATGGTCATGCACCCAATGTGAGGGGTTTATTCTTATTGAATCTCGACAGTAATGATACACATGTTCATAACATTGATGCCAAAAGATGTAGAATTGATAATGATAATACCACTTTCTTGTGGCACTGCCGTTTAGGTCATATTGGCGTAAAACGCATGAGGAAGCTCCATGCTGATGGACTTTTGGAGTCACTTGATTTTGAATCACTTGACACATGTGAGCCATGCCTCATGGGCAAGATGACTAAAACGCCGTTCTCTAGAACAATGGAACGGGCAAGTGACTTATTGGAAATCATACATACTGATGTGTGCGGTCCGATGAGCATTGAGGCGCGCGGTGGTTATTGTTACTTTCTCACCTTCACTGATGACTTAAGTAGATATGGGTATATTTACTTAATGAAACACAAGTCTGAAACATTTGAAAAGTTCAAACAATTTCAGAGTGAAGTTGTGAATCATCGTAACAAGAAGATTAAATTCCTACGATCTGATCGAGGAGGAGAATATCTGAGTTATGAGTTTGGCAGTCACTTAAGACAGTGTGGAATTGTTTCACAATTAACACCGCCTGGAACACCACAGCGTAATGGTGTGTCCGAACGTCGTAATCGAACCTTATTGGATATGGTGCGATCTATGATGTCTCTTGCCGATTTGCCACTATCGTTTTGGGGTTATGCATTAGAGACAGCTGCATTCACTTTAAATAGGGCACCATCGAAATCCGTTGAGACGACGCCATATGAACTTTGGTTTGGCAAGAAGCCAAAGCTGTCGTTTCTTAAAGTTTGGGGATGTGATGCTTATGTCAAAAAGCTTCAGCCTGAAAAGCTGGAACCCAAAGCGGAGAAATGCGTCTTCATAGGATACCCAAAAGAGACAATTGGGTATACCTTCTACCTCAGATCTGAAGGCAAAGTGTTTGTCGCTAAAAACGGAATATTTCTTGAGAAAGAGTTTCTCTCGAAAGAATTGAGTGGGAGGAAGATAGAACTTGATGAGGTTGTTGAACCTTTACTTCAACCTGAGAGTAGCGCAGCGCAGAAAGTTGTTTCTGTGGAGCCTACATTAGCTGAAGAGGAAGTTAATGATGATGATCATGAAGCTTTGGATCAAGTTGCTATCGAACCTCGTAGGTCGACAAGGACGCGTACTGCTCCCGAGTGGTACGGCAACCCTGTCTTAGAGGTCATGTTGTTAGACAACGATGAACCTATGAGCTATGGAGAAGCGATGATGGGCCCGGATTCCGAGAAGTGGTTAGAGGCCATGAAATCCGAGATGGGATCCATGTATGAAAACAAAGTATGGACTTTGGAAGTATTACCTGAAGGGCGTAAGGCCATTCAGAACAAATGGATCTTTAAGAGGAAGACGGACGCGGACGGTAATGTCACCGTCTATAAAGCTCGACTTGTGGCAAAAGGTTTTTCACAAGTTCAAGGAGTTGACTACGATGAGACCTTCTCACCCGTAGCGATGCTTAAGTCTGTCAGAATCATGTTAGCAATAGCTGCCTTTTTCGATTATGAAATTTGGCAGATGGATGTCAAAACAGCGTTCCTTAACGGTTACCTTAAGGAAGAGTTGTATATGATGCAACCAGAAGGTTTTGTCGATCCAGAGAATGCTGACAAAGTTTGCAAACTCCAGCGATCCATTTATGGACTGGTGCAAGCATCTCGGAGTTGGAATCTTCGCTTTGATGAAGTGATCAAAGCGTTCGAGTTTATACAAGTTTACGGAGAAGCTTGTATTTACAAGAAAGTGAGTGGGAGCTCTATAGCGTTTCTAATATTATATGTGGATGACATATTGCTGATTGGAAACAATATAGAAATGTTGGAAAGCGTGAAGGAATATTTGAACAAGAGTTTTTCAATGAAGGACCTAGGAAAAGCTGCTTTCATATTAGGCATCAAGATCTATAGAGATAGATCAAGACGCTTAATAGGACTTTCACAAAGCACATACCTTGATAAGATTTTGAAGAAGTTCAAAATGGATCAGTCCAAGAAGGGGTTCTTGCCTGTTTTGCAAGGTGTGAAGTTGAGTAAGACTCAATGCCCAGTGACTGCAGAAGATAGAGAAAAGATGAGTGTCATCCCCTATGCTTCGGCCATAGGCTCTATCATGTATGCAATGCTGTGCACAAGACCCGATGTCAGCCTTGCCATAAGTATGGTCGGAAGGTTTCAAAGTGATCCAGGAATGGAACACTGGACGGCGGTCAAGAATATCCTGAAGTACCTGAAAAGGACTAAGGACATGTTTCTCGTTTATGGAGGTGATCAAGAGCTCGTCGTAAAGGGTTACGTCGATGCAAGCTTTGACACTGATCCGGATGACTCTAAGTCGCAAACCGGATACGTATTTATTCTTAATGGGGGTGCGGTTAGCTGGTGCAGTTCCAAGCAAAGCGTGGTAGCTGATTCTACATGCGAAGCGGAGTACATCGCTGCCTCGGAGGCGGCGAAGGAAGGTGTCTGGATGAAGGAGTTCATGACAGATCTTGGAGTAGTGCCTAGTGCACTTGACCCAATGACTCTGTTTTGTGATAATACTGGTGCCATTGCTCTAGCCAAGGAACCAAGATTTCACAAGAGGACCAGACACATAAAGCGACGTTTCAATTCCATCCGCGATTACATCAAGGAGGACGACATAAATATTTGCAAAGTACACACGGATCTAAATGTTGCAGATCCGATGACTAAACCTCTTCCAAGGGCTAAACATGAACAACACCAGAACTGCATGGGTGTTAGATTCATTACAATGTAAATCACATAGTGATGTGAACTAGATTATTGACTCTAGTGCAAGTGGGAGACTGTTGGAAATATGCCCTAGAGGCAATAATAAATTGGTTATTATTATATTTCCTTGTTCATGATAATCGTTTATTATCCATGCTATAATTGTATTGATTGGAAACTCAAATACATGTGTGGGTACATAGACAACACTGTGTCCCTAGTAAGCCTCTAGTTGACTAGCTTGTTGATCAAAGATGGTTAAGGTTTCCTAGCCATGGACATGAGATGTCATTTGATAACGGGATCACATCATTAGGAGAATGATGTGATGGACAAGACCCAAACTGTAAACGTAGCATTTGATCGTGTCAGTTTATTGCTATTGTTTTCTGCATGTCAAGTATCTGTTCCTTTGACCATGAGATCATGCAACTCTCTGACACCGGAGGAATACCTTGTGTGTATCAAACGTCGCAACGTAACTGGGTGACTATAAAGGTGCTCTACAGGTATCTCCGAGGGTGTCTGTTGGGTTGGCATGGATCAAGACTGGGATTTGTTACTCCGTATGACGGAGAGGTATCTCAGGGCCCACTCGGTAATACAACATCACAATGAGCCTTGCAAGCAATGTGACTAAAGTGTTAGCCACGAGATCTTGTATTACGGAACGAGTAAAGAGACTTGCCGGTAACGAGATTGAACTAGGTATAGTGATACCGACGATCGAATCTCGGGCAAGTAACATACCGAAGAACAAAGGGAACAGCATACGGGATTAACTGAATCCTTGACATAGAGGTTCGACCGATAAAAGATCTTCGTAGAATATGTAGGAGCCAATATGGGCATCCAGGTCCCGCTATTGGTTATTGGCCGTAGAGGTGTCTCGGTCATGTCTACATAGTTCTCGAACCCGCAGGGTCTACACACTTAACGTTTGGTGACGATTAGTATAATTGAGTTATTATGTTGGTGACCGAAAGTTGTTCGGAGTCCCGGATAAGATCCCGGACATGACGAGGATCTCCGGAATAGACCGGAGGTAAAGATTGATATATGTGATAATAGTGTTTTGATCTCAGGAAGGGTTCCGGAGTTCACCGGAAGGGGTTCCGGATGTTTACCGAAGTGTTCGGGTGCAGCAACACTTTATATGGGCCAAAGGGATAAAGCCCACGAGGTATTGGAAAGTGCAAAAAGTAGTTTTGCTGCCGCGTAAGCGGTACTACCGCTTGTGTGAAGCGGTACTACCGCCCGAGCGGTACTACCGCTTGTGTGAAGCGGTACTACCGCCCAAGCGGTACTACCGCTTGTGAGCGGTACTACCGCTTGTGCGCGGCTGTGCACGGTTCGGCAGGGATCCGAGTTGGACTCTTTTCCTGCGGGCCAAACCGACCTTATGCGGGCAAAACCGACCTAGAGGAGGTTTTTACTCCAAGTTTAGACCCCAAGGCTCAACATATAAATAGAGGGGCAGGGCTAGCACACGGGACACATCAAGATTTCCCCAAGCCGTGTGCGGCAACCCTAACCCTCTAGTTCCTCCGTCATAATCTCCGTAGCGCTTGGCGAAGCCCTGCAGAGATTGTTCCTCACCACCATCACCACGCCGTCGTGCTGCTGGAACTCAACCACTACTTCACCATCGCTCGCTGGATCGAGGAGGTGAAGGCGTCATCAAGCCGTACGTGTGTTGAACGCGGAGGTGCCGTCCGTTCGGCGCTAGTTCGTGATCGGATCGAGGGACGACTTGCGATTTGGATCGCGGAGACGTTCGACTACATCAACCGCGTTTCTTAAACGCTTCCGCTTAGCGATCTACAAGGGTATGTAGATTCACTCTCCCTCTCGTAGATGCTCATCACCATGGATAGATCCTGTGTGTGCGTAGGAAAATTTTTGTTTCCCATGCAACGTTCCCCAACAAGAAATGCCAAACGGGTGTCTAAAAGAGAATCGGGCGAGACATGACCGCCCGGGAACTCAAGTGACGCCACGAGAGGTCTTGAAAAGAAATGCCAAACGGGTGTCTAAAATAGAATCGGGCGAGACAGGACCGCCGAGAACTCAAGCGACGCCACGAGAGGTCTTGAAAAGAAATAAAACCGAGTGTCCGGGGTAGTCCAGCCAGCCCCTGATACACTCAGGAAATAAAATAAGAGAAACGGGTTAGTCCACAATAATATGCATAGTAACAAGAATACTTATGTCAATAGCATCTATGATAACAAAAATTATACATGATGGCATTAGGGTGACAATGATTATCCTGCAAAATAATTCATGCTCAAATTAATTTTTTCCTCCGAAGACCGACACCGGGACCGACACTTGACCCTTCCCAGCTAACGTCCTTGACCATGGACACGGCTATTCGAATAGATATAACTCTGCAGAGGGTGTACTCTTTACCCATGTGTATGAGATTTCTTTAGCTAGCACCGTGACACTGGCTAATTCCCATTACGGTCTTTAGGTTGAAAACACGTCTGACCAGCACACACCAGATTAACTTTCCGGATGCCAGGAATAACCCAAAGCACCGTTCAAGAAAAACTCTAAGTCGGGGAGACCATCGTCTCGACTAGCATGGGATCACTATTCATACGCGCGGATTACAAGGGGAGCCCCCCTCTCGGCCCAGCCGGATACACCCATGCCCCCTGACCTGATGACGGGCATTAGTCCATGGCCGTGGAAACCCTCATCATGGCCCTCTATGTGGTGTGTACACAGACAGGGGTTAGCAAATTACTAAACCGTACTTCCCTCGCGGGAAGACCCGTGGCAGCACGGTGTTTAGCAGGTGTGACGGAACAAGACTCGATCTAGGTCGACTCAGGAGGTGTTGTTATTATGACTGGCATGTCCCACATGCCACGGTGACACCGTCGTGTCAGAGCACAGCCCGTGCCCACCGGCACGCCCAAGGCATGAGATATACTCCTGGTTGTCTCCCAACTTTTATTCACGGTAGAAAGTCACTTGAGTGAAGTGCAAGCAAGTGCAAATATGATATGACCATGCATGCATGCACTTGTGATATACTACATATATGGTGCAACTCCAAACCGATGCAACCATGCAATGCAAAATGCAATCACCATATCCCAAGTTCAAAAATGCTTGCCTTGATCAAAGTAGTCAGAAAGTGATCCCTCGAAATTCCCGGCAAAGTTCCCCTCTTTGTTTCCTGGAAAAATTCAAATTAAATTTTTTTGCAACTGTGCCAAAAGTTGTCTCAAAATATTTTCAAATAAATACTAAAAAAACTAGAGAGAAAAATAAGAATTTCAAAAAAACAATCAACTCAAACAGAGTTGTGGTTAAAAAGTTACTAAACTTTTAAAACCGGGGGCCTTTCTGCAAAAAATCCAGGTCCCTGTACGTTTAAAAAGAAAACGCTTCGGGCGGTATACGCCTTTCAGCGGAGAAAGCGTAAAGAGCAAAATACGCTTTCAGTTTAAAAGCAGAAAAAAAAAACCGCTGTCGGGTGGGGTCCACCCGTCAGGTTTAAATTTGAGCGCGCTCGCGCGCGAGAATAGAGGGACGGCGGTGATCACCGGCGACGATCGCCAGGGTTTCAGCGAGTGGTGATGATCGGAGCGTGTTCAGGGAGTCCGTCTGCGTTGGTGGGAGGCGGTGGTGGTCGCCGGCGAGCACCAGAACGACGACGAGGTTGTCGCCGGCGGACGGTGGTTCGGGTGAGGTTGGATCTCGCCGGAGAGAGCTCGGGATGCCGAATTGAAGCGCGGGATCGACGAGAAGGAGTGGTGAGAGGCTACTGGTGGAGTTTCGGAAGTGGAGGTGGCCTAACGACGACGTACTGATCGGGGAGGGTGGCGGCGGATCGGTGATCGGAGAGGAAGAAGACGACCTCCTCGTGGTCGGGTGAGTGGTGTAGGGGTCGATTGGGGAGGCAGTGGAGGTGGTGTGAGTGATCCACGGTGCTCGGGAGGCCCTTTTATAGGCGATCCGAGGAGGTCCAGTGAGGGCGGATCACGTCGGAGTTACTCCGGCCGACGAGGTGGTTAGAGGCGGTGGTCAAGGGCGGTGCGAGGATAAGAGAGGTCAGTGGAGTCCTCTGGAAGAGTCGGCGTGGACGAGCTTGAGCTCTTCGGCCTTATCCACGGCGAGGTCTGCGTACGGGTGCGGCGGCGGCATCCGTCTCCGGCGACTGCCAGTCGGGCTCCAGATGGTTTGGACGGTGTGGCGATGATGCGGAGGAGGTGCCGCGTGGAGAGAGAGGTAGGTTTGGATGACGCGGCCAGTGAATGCTCATCGATGGCCGTGGCAATCCTTCGGTCCGCTGCGGTTAAGCACGGTGGCCGTTGCACCGGTCAGCCACTGTGCTGTCGGCGGCGGCCACTGACCAGAGGGGTCCTGGCGATCCATTAATGGCCGGAGGAGGCATGGAGGAGAAGGGGAGACGATGGAGTGGAGTGCACGGCGACGTCTCCCCCTCTCTCTGAACCTAATTCGGTTAACTGAATTTTCTGACGGCGATGAACAGTACGCCCACCAAGTGTATGTTGAAATGACAGAGAGTGCTAGGGATTTTAGGAATTTGTGAAAAATTTTGTGGTGAGGTGTTCAAGCATAAAAGAGAGTCTGGCAATGTTTAAGAATTTTTGGAGCAATTAAAAATAGGTTTTGGTCAGGAAGTTTGAATCTGGCCCAAATTTGAACTGGATGGAATTTGAAAATTTTGAACTGTGGAACCCAATGTTTTTGGTGAAATGGGTTGTGGGTACTGTCTAGTTGCTAGGATAATTTTTGTGGTTGCAGAAGAATCATTGAAAATATGGTTCCTTTGTAAACCAAAGAAACTAGGATAACTATAAATTCCAACCTTGGAATTTATTTAAAATGGAAGAAATATTTTTGTGAAGAGGAAAAATATTGGACACTGTCATAGAATGTGAGAATGACTTGAGGGATAATTTAGAAGTGACAGAAAAATTATTGGGAGAATTTAGAAGGGCTTGAAAGAAGTGAAAAGGGCCATTTCCTTGGAATAATTTTAATTATTCCAGAAACTTTTCCAAAGAGAAATATTTTTGCTCTTCCCATAAATAATTACCCAAGTAAATAACCATCCAAATCAGAACCATTTAAAATTTTGAAATCCAATTAAAAATTAAAATGATTTTCAGAACAGAAGAAAGAGAAAAAGAAAAATAGGGCCAAAATAATTCAAAGCATTTTATTTTAAAGAAAAGATTTTGAAAATCCCAAGGAATTATTTTGGGGTGTTACAACACCTACCCCCCTTAAGAAAATCTCGTCCCCGATATTTCAGCTGTCCCTCAAACAGGTACGGATATTCAGCCCTCAGGTGATCCTCTCTTTCCCATGTTGCTTCTTCCTCGGTGTGATTACTCCACAGAACTTTGTAAAATTTTATCACGCTCTGTCGGGTTCTCCGTTCAGACTCCTCCAAAATCTTTATAGGACGTTCCCTATATGTAAGATCTGGTTGGATATCCAGGTCCTGATGTTGGACTTGCTTTTCTGGGTTACTCACACATCTCCTCAGCTGTGAAACGTGAAACACATCATGAACATCCGATAATTCTGCGGGTAGCTCCAGCTGGTAGGCAACCTTGCCTCTCCTTGAAATTATCCTGAATGGTCCAATAAACCTCGGTGCCAATTTTCCTTTGACCTTAAACCTCTGTAATCCTCTCATTGGGGATACTCTAAGATACACGTATTCATCGGGTTCAAAACTGATCTGACGGTGTTTCTGATCATAATAGCTTTTTTGTCGGCTCTGAGCTGCTTTCAGTCTGTCTCGGATAAGTTTCACTTTTGTTTCTGCTTCTTTGAGAACTTCCAGGCCGAAGATTCGGCTGTCTCCGGTTTCAGACCAATTGAGAGGGGTATGGCATCTCCGTCTATATAGGGCTTCGAAGGGTGACATATTTAAACTGGCTTGATAACTGTTGTTATATGAAAATTCCGCATATGGCAAACTGTCTTCCCAGCTGGCTCCATAGGTAAGCACACATGCTCTTAGCATGTCCTCCAATATCTGATTTACCCGTTCAGTCTGTCCACCGGTCTGTGGGTGATATGTTGTGCTGAAAACCAGCTGAGTCCCTAAGGCCTGCTGCAGGTGATCCCAAAACCTAGAGACAAACTGAGTGCCTCTGTCAGAGACTATGGTCTTGGGTACTCCGTGTAAGCAAACAATTCGGGAGAGGTATAACCTAGCAAGCCTCTGTGTTGAGTATGTGGTTTTTACCGGAATGAAATGTGCCACCTTGGTTAATAAATCTGTGATAACCTAGATAGCATCATTTCCGTGTCGTGACCTCGGTAATCCAACAATAAAATCCATTCCTATCACATCCCATTTCCATTCAGGCACTCTGAGTGGCTGTAATAATCCTGCTGGCCTCTGATGTTCTGCCTTTATACGCTGACAGGAGTCACACCGTGCGACATATAGGGCGATATCCCTTTTCATCCCGTGCCACCAAATTTTTTCCTGTAGATCCTTGTACATCTTGGTTCCTCCTGGGTGAATGGAGTACGGAGTTGTGTGGGCTTCTGCCAAAATTTGTTGCTTTAGCTCTTCCTTGTTGGGTACGCATAACCTTTTTCCGTACCATAGGATTCCCTGACTATCAATGGTAAATTAAGACGCGTTGCCTAAATTTACCTTCCTTTTAATTCCTTCGATGCTGGGGTGTCCTTTCCGAGCTTCTTTGATCTGAGCTTCCAGCGTTGGTTTTATTTCTAAACGAGCAATGGTTCCTTCCGTGACTAGAACCATATTAAGTTTGGCAAATTCCTGGTTGAATTCATGCTGTGAGAATTGTATACTGTCATTGTCGGTGCATGGATTTCGGCTGAGAGCGTCTGCCACAACATTTGCTTTACCCGGGTGGTAATGAATTCCCACATCATAATCCTTAATTAATTCAAGCCATCGACGCTGTCTCAAGTTTAATTCTGGCTGGGTGAAGATATACTTAAGACTTTTGTGGTCCGTGTATATCTCGCATCGATTACCAAGAAGGTAATGTCGCCATTCCTTGAGTGCGTGTATTACTGCTGCCAGCTCCAAATCATGGGTAGGGTAATTTTCTTTGTGTCGCCGTAGCTGTCTTGAAGCATATGCTATGACCTTTCCTTCTTGCATTAATACACATCCAAGTCCCTTCCTGGAAGCGTCACAATATATTTCAAAATTCTTGCGCACATCTGGCACGATCAGAACAGGTGCCGTGGTTAACCTTTTCTTTAATTCCTAGAAACTTTTCTCGCAAGCTTCGGTCCATTCAAACTTTTTATCTTTCTTGAGTAGCTGAGTCATGGGTTTGGCTATGGTGGAGAATCCTTCGATAAATCGTCGGTAGTAGCCAGCCAAACCGAGAAAACTCCTGACCTCAGTCATGTTGGTGGGTTGCTTCCACCCTAAGACATCTTTCACTTTACTTGGGTCCACTGCTATCCCATCCCGTGTCAGTACGTGTCCCAAAAAACCAACTTCCCATAGCCAAAATTCACACTTACTGAATTTGGCATATAGTTGATTTTTCCGTAATTCTTCCAGGACGATCCGAAGATGTTGCTCATGTTCTTCCGGTGTCTTGGAATAAATAAGTATATCATCGATGAACACAACCACGAACTTGTCCAAATATTTCATAAAGACCTTGTTCATGAGGTGTACAAAATAAGCAGGAGCGTTGGTTAATCCGAAAGGCATCACTGTGAACTCATATAATCCGTATCTGGTGGTAAAGGCAGTCTTGGGTATGTCTGACGATCGGATTCTTAATTGATGATAGCCTGATCTCAAATCTATTTTTGAGAAAACCTTGGCTTCTGCCAGTTGGTCGAACAGGTCGTTGATCCATGGTAGTGGATATTTATTGTTGATGGTAACCATATTGAGTGCCCTGTAGTCAATACATAACCTCAGGGTCCCATCCTTTTTCTTAGCAAATGAAACCGGTGATCCCCATGGTGATGAGCTGGGTCGAACATAACCTTTTTCCATTAATTCCTTAATTTGTTTCTTCAGCTCAACCAATTCTGTCAGAGCCATTCGATAAGGCTTCTTGTAAATGGGTGCCGTCCCGGATGCTAATTCAATAACAAACTCAATTTCACGATCAGGTGGCATGCCTGGTAGCTCCTCCGGAAATACATCGGGGTATTCGCATACCACCGGAACCTTGCTTAATTCTGTCATATCCACTTGATTTAATTTTCCCTGTGAAGTAGAAATCTTCCTTGTGCCAAATTTTATTGTCTTCCCTTGACAATTAGTGAGAGTCACTGTATGGTTGTAGCAGTTTATAAAACCTTTATTCGTGGTCAACCAGTCCATCCCCAAAATAACATCCAGATCGACTGCTTCCAGTACAATGAGATTGGCTAGAAACTTCATTCCTTTGATTTCAATATTCACATCCTTGCAGTACCATTGTGTGCTTTGCTTCGATCCCGGGGACTGAATAACCATTGAATTTTGCAAAGTCAAAAAAGAGAACTGATTCTCCGAAGCAAATCTTTTGGAAATGCATGAATGGGAAGCTCCGGAATCAAATAAGACTGTAGCATTAATTATGTTGACAGGGAACGTACCAAACACGATGTCCGGTGCGTTTTGCGCTTCCTCGAATGTCACGTGATTCACCTGTCCCTTCCTTTGATTGTTGTTGGAGTTACTGCGTCGTGGGGCTGCATTAACACTACGGCCATTGTTGTTGGTCTTCTGAACATTATTCCCCTGCTTTGGGCATTGCCTGGCATAATGCCCTTCTTCTCCACAGGCAAAACAGGTAACGCTAGGATGGAATGTTGTGTCCTTGGTCCTGTTGTTGAAGGTGCTGCAACTCTGTTGCGGTCGTGGTGTTGGAATTGCTGGTCGGGGTGCCACAGGCCTCTGAAATTCATTTCGGGGCCTGCTGTTGTGAACCTGTACTGACTGGGTCATGCAGCATTTACGAATTTCATTCATGTTGCGGTGCTCGTTCTCCAGTATAATCGCCTTGTCTACCAGTGTCTTGAAATCTGGAAAAGTGTGGATCACCAGTTGGCACTTCAGAGATGGAACGAGCCCATCAAGAAATTTCTCCATCTTTTTGTTTTCTGTCATGTACTCATCGTTTGCGTACCGGGCCAGTTGAGTAAACTGGTCTAGGTACTGAGTTACCATGGTACCTCGTTGCTTGAGATCCTCAAATTCCCTTTTCTTCAATTTCATAATACTGTTGGGGATATGTGCTCCCCGGAAGTTTTCCTTGAACTGTTCCCATGTCATATCTGCTCCATTGGGATGAGTGTGGCATATATTTTCCCACCATGATGCTAATGTTCTAGAAAAATAGTGCGGAGCATATAGCACTTTTTCCTGGTCCGTACACTGAGCTATAACTAATTTCCTTTCCATATCACGCAGCCAATCGTGTCCCTCCAGAGGTTTGTCTGTGTGAGAAAATACAGTTGGATTGGTCCTCTGGAGCTCAGATAATTTTGATCTGTGTTGATGCTGTCCTTGTTGATTTCCCATATTTATTAAGTGCTGCATCATTTCTTGGTGCTGCTGCTGACTTTGCTCATACAGACGGCATACTTGTGAAAATGCTGAATCGTTGCTCTGCTGACTTGTCTGTCCTTGTGTGAAATTATTTCCCATCTGTGCAAAGTTGTCCTCTGGCGGACTGGGCATAGAACGGGTCCAGGGACGATGCATTTTCTTTCTGGGGTATTTGTGTAACACCGATGAGAAAAGAAATCATAACGGAAAGAAATAAAAAAATTTAAGAGACTGAAAATAATTTCCCTCCCAAAAATGTAAGTGCATGGACGTAGCAGGATATAATACACATGCAGATTTAATTATACATGCCAGATTTAATTATAAATGCATGAGATGCATGCAAAAAAATGTTAGTACTGACTCTATTCCTAGCGTTCGTGCCTAGGGCTTCCTACAGTCAGCCTAGCTCTGATACCAAGGTTTGTCAGGCCCATTTCTGGGATAAATCACAGAATAACCTCAAGTCATACCAGCCCCAAGAACAACTGGTAGACTTCCTTGATATAGATAACCAGTACAAATATAATATTACACAGGGTTGAGTCAGAGGGCTCAATAATTATTACAAGCTTGCCAATATACTACGGCGGTGGAATAACACAGTGGTGTGGTGGTGGTACAACACTGGTACAATAAAATAAAGTCAAGCGTCAGTGTGAGGCTTGGCTACTTTATTGGTGTAGCGGAAACACAACGGATGATACATGTGGTCGACTCCAAGATCACAGGATGACTGACTGGGACACCTCTAAGCGTCGGGTTCGCTAGCGCAATCTTCCTCCACAAGCTCGTCCTCCTCCAGGTCTGGCCAATGAAATAGCCAGGGACAAGCCAGTGAGTACGTTTGAATGTACTCGCAAACATAAAGATATACCGAATGCATATGCTCATGCTGGATTAAATGAGATGCATATGTTGGCTGAAATTAAATTATGGCATGATAAATATTAGCATGTGCAGAAGTATGAGTAAATAAAATGTTAGTGACAAACCAAGAAAGTTAAAAGTGGATAATCGGGCGAGACATGACCGCCCGAGAATCCAAAAGAAAATATAAAGTGGAGAATCGGGAGAGACAAGACAGCCCGAGTATCCAAGAGAAATGCCAAACGGGTGTCTAAAAGAGAATCGGGCGAGACAGGATCGCCCGAGAACTCAAGCGACGCGACGAGAGGTCTTGAAAAAAATGCCAAACGGGTGTCTAAAAGAGAATCGGGCGAGACAGGACCGCCCGAGAACTCAAGCGACGCCACGAGAGGTCTTGAAAAGAAATGCCAAACATGTGTCTAAAAGAGAATCGGGCGAGACAGGACCACCCGAGAACTCAAGCGACGCCACGAGAGGTCTTGAAAAGAAATAAAACCGAGTGTCCGGGGTAGTCCAGCCAGCCCCTGAGACACTCAGGAAATAAAATAAGAGAAACGGGTTAGTCCACAATAATATGCATAGTAATAATAATACTTATGTCAATAGCATCTATGATAACTAAAATTATATATGATGGCATTAGGGTGACAATCATTATCCTGCAAAATAATTCATGCTCAGATTAATTATTTCCTCCGAAGACCGACACCGGGACCGACACTTGACCCTTCCCAGCTAACGTCCTTGACCGTGGACACGGCTATTCGAATAGATATAACTCTGCAGAGGATGTACTCTTTACCCACGTGTATGAGATTTCTTTAGCCAGCACCGTGACGCTGGCTAATTCTCATTACGGTCTTTAGGTTGAAAACACGCCTGACCAGCACACACCAGATTAACTTTCCGGATGCCAGGAATCACCCAAAGCACCGTTCAAGAAAAACTCTAAGTCGGGGAGACCATCGTCTCGACTAGCATGGGATCACTATTCATACGCGCGGATTACAAGGGGTGCCCCCCTCTCGGCCCAGTCGGATACACCCATGCCCCCTAACCTGATGACGGGCATTAGTCCATGGCTGTGGAAACCCTCATCATGGCCCTCTATGTGGTGTGTACACAGACAGGGGTTAGCAACTTACTAAACCATACTTCCCTCGCGGGAAGACCCGTGGCAGCACGGTGTTTAGCTAGGTGTGACGGAATAAGACTCGATCTAGGTCGACTCAGGAGGTGTTGTTATTATGATTGGCATGTCCCACTTGCCACGGTGACACCGTCGTGTCATAGCACAGCCCGTGCCCACCAGCACGCCCAAGGCAGGAGATATACTCCTGGTTGTCTCCCAACTTTTATTCACGGTAGAAAGTCACTTGAGCAAGCAAGTGCAAATATGATATGACCATGCATGCATGCACATGTGATATACTACATATATGGTGCAACTCCAAACCGATGCAACCATGCAATGCAAAATGCAATCACCATATCCCAAGTTCAAAAATGCTTGCCTTGATCAAAGTAGTCAGAAAGTGATCCCTCGACATTCCCGGCAAAGTTCCCCTCTTCGTTTTCTGGAAAAATTCAAATTAATTTTTTTGCAACAGTACCAAAAGTTGTCTCAAAATATTTTCAGATAAATACTAAAAAACTAGAGAGAAAAATAAGAATTTCAAAAAAAGAATCAACTCAAACAGAGTTGTGGTTAAAAAGTTATTAAACTTTTAAAACCGGGGGCCTTTCTGCAAAAATCCAGGTCCATGTACGTTTAAAAAGAAAACGCTTCAGGCGGTATACGCCTTTTACCGAAGAAAGCGTAAAGAGCAGAATACGCTTTCAGTTGAAAAGCAAAAAAAAAAAAGAAAACGCTGATGGGTGGGGTCCACCCGTCAGGTTTAAATTTGAACGCGCTCGCGCGCGAGAACAGAGGGACGGCGGTGATCACCGGCGACGATCGCCGGGGTTTCAGCGAGCGGCGATGATCGGAGCGTGTTCAGGGAGGCCGTCCGCGTCGGTGGGAGGCGGTGGTGGTCGCCGGCGAGCACCAGAATGACGGCGAGGTTGTCGCCGGCGGACGGTGGTTCGGGTGAGGTTGGATCTCGCCGGAGAGAGCTCGGGATGCCGAATTGAAGCGCGAGATCGACGAGAAGGAGTGGTGAGAGGCTACTGGTGGAGTTTCGGAAGTGGAGGTGGCCTAACGACGACGTACTGATCTGGGAGGGTGGCGGCGGATCGGTGATCGGAGAGGAAGAAGACGACCTCCTCGAGGTCGGGTGAATGGCGTAGGGGTCGATTGGGGAGACAGTGGAGGTGGTGTGAGTGATCCGCGGTGCTCGGGAGGCCCTTTTATAGGCGATCCGAGGAGGTCCAGTGAGGGCGGATCACGTCGGAGTTACTCCGACCGACGAGGTGGTTAGAGGCGGTGGTCAAGGGCGGTGCGAGGATAAGAGAGGTCAGTGGAGTCCTCTGGAAGAGTCGGCGTGGACGAGCTTGAGCTCTTCGGCCTTATCCACGGCGAGGTCTGCGTACGGGTGCGGCGGCGGCATCCGTCTCCGGCGACTGCCAGGCGGGCTCCGGATGGTTTGGACGGTGCCGCGATGATGCGGAGGAGGTGCCGCTTGGAGAGAGAGGTAGGTTTGGACGGCGCGGCCAGTGAATGCTCATCGATGGCCGTGGCGATCCTTCGGTCCGCCGCGGTTGAGCACAGTGGACGTTGCACCGGTCAGCCACTGTGCTGTCGGCGGCGGCCACTGACCAGAGGGGTCCTGGCTATCCTTTAATGGCCGGAGGAGGCATGGAGGAGAAGGGGAGACGATGGAGTGGAGTGCACGGCGACGTCTCCCTCTCTCTCTGAACCTAATTCAGTTAACTGAATTTTCTGACGGCGATGAACAGTACGCCCACCAAGTGTATGTTGAAATGACAGAGAGTGCTAGGGATTTTAGGAATTTGTGACAATTTTTGTGGTGAGGTGTTGAAGCATAAAAGAGAGTCTCGCAAAGTTTAAGAATTTTTGGAGCAATTAAAAATAGGTTTTGGTCAGGAAGTTTGAATCTGGTCCAAATTTGAACTGTATGGAATTTGAAAATTTTGAACTGCGGAACCCAATGTTTTTGGTGAAATGGGTTGTGGGTATTGTCTAGTTGCTAGGATAATTTTTGTGGTTGCAGAAGAATCATAGAAAATATGGTTCCGTTGTAAACCAAAGAAACTAGGATAATTATAAATTCCAACCTTGGAATTTATTTAAAATTGAAGACATATTTTTGTGAAGAAGTGAAACGGGCCATTTCCTTGGAATAATTTTAATTATTCCAGAAACTTTTCCAAAGAGAAATATTTTTGATCTTCCCATAAATAATTACCCAAGTAAATAACCATCCAAATCAGAACCATTTAAAATTTTGAAATCCAATTAAAAATTAAAATGATTTTCGGAACAGAAGAAAGAGAAAAAGAAAAATAGGGCCAAAATAATTCAAAGCATTTTATTTTAAAGAAAAGATTTTGAAAATCCCAAGGAATTATTTTGGGGTGTTACATTGACTCAGGAGGATACCGATCACCTCGGGTTTTGTAAAGTATCGCGAAGCAAAGGGAACATCACATGATAACCAAAGGTTCACTCGAATGTCATTCGTGTAATCATAGGGATCGATATGGACGTCCACGGTTCCGCTATCGGTCATTGAACGAAGGGGTTTCGTTCATGTCTATGATCTACCGAACCTACGGGGTCACAAGCTTAAGGTAATCACGATCTGCTGAGTGTTAGTAGGACGAGAGTATCAAGGATTTATTTGTGGAATTGTTTCATTAATATTCGGAATAGTTTCGAGAGGAACCGGAAGCGTTTCGGGGTCACCGGAAGGGTTTCAGAGAGTATCGGGTATTACCGATAAATAATATATAGGTGGAAAATGTTTCCGGGGCTGTTAAATTATATATAAAAGGGTCTAATATTTATTAGAAGGCTTTTATATTTAATTTAATACCAACGGGCCTTAAAAGGCCAAACGGTGGAAGGAGTATTGGGCCACCATGGCCCAAAAGGAAGTGGCGCCCCCCTTTCCTTGTAAGGGGGGCCGAATTGGACTAGGGGAGGAGTCAAACTCCTCCCCCTTGGCCGGCGCCCCAAGGAGGGACTTTCCCTCCTTGGTGGCTGCCTCTCCCTTCCCCTCTAACCTATATATACCAGAGGATTTTGCCCCTATGTGACACACAAGTTTTGGAGCCTCCTCTAGTTTTCTAGTTCCGGTTCTAGTTGACCCTAGTTGGTTGATTAGAGCTTGAGCTAGATCCTCTAATCCTCATAATTAGAAGCCCAGTGTGGTTCTAATCTCCTCCTCTAATTCTCCGGCGACGATTAGCTCTGAACGGCGAAGCGCTGCCGGATCATGAAAATCGTACGCTTGCAACCAAGTAGAGAGGCCGTGCTTTCGGTCTTCAGTTCGAGGCATCGTTCGTGGGCGGTTCGCCGGATCGTTCATCGACGGTTCGAGGGACTCCAAGTACGATCTACACCGACTCGTCTGCTTCTGCTACACTCCGGAGTCGGTAACGATCATGATCCAAACCATATATGCATCTTCATATTGTTCCTGGGTGTTCGTAGGGTGAATTTTTTTTGTTTTCTACAACGTTTCCCAACATGTAGGCCTCCACGTTACAATTAATCTGCGTACGCAAACATGTTTGACTCATACGCTGAAAAGTTGCTCCGGCGGTTTTAAGACCGAATGGCATCGTAATGTAACAGAAACACCCGAATGGGGTGATGAAGGCCATTTTTATTTCATCTTTTTCATTCATTCGGATTTGATGATAACCCAAATAAGCATCTACGAAACATAGTCTTTCACAGCCAGCAGTGGAATCCACTATCTAGTCGATGCGAGGAAGGGGAAAATGATCTTTTGGACACACTCGGTTCAGATGCTTGTAGTCGATACACATTCACAGAGAATTGTTCTTCTTCGGCACCATGACTGGGTTTGCTAGCCATTCCGAGTGGAAGACCTCCCGGATGAAACCTGTCGCCAGCAGCCGAGCTATTTCTTCGCCAATTGCCTTGCGCTTTTCTCCGCAGAAACGGCACAGATACTCCTTGACGGGTTTAGCTTTTTTGTCCACACTAAGTTTGTGCTCAGCCAACTCCCTTTGGACACCAGGCATGTCAGCGGGCTTCCATGCAAAAATGTCTCAATTATCACAGAGGAATTGGATGAGCTCGCCTTCCTATTTCTCGCCCATGCCTATGGCCACGTTGACGGTCTTGGAGGGGTCACTCAGGTGAACTTGAAGTTTCTTCGTCTCACCAGCTGACTGGAAAGCAAATTCCGAGGCTGGCTTCTTCGCGCTCAGAAGTTCACTTGGATCAGCCGTCTTCTTGTATTCATCAAGTTCAATTGCTACCATCTGAGCATCAGCTATGTCCGAGCCACGCCGCAAGCATGCTTCTACCCTCTTCACTTCTCCTGAGACGGTTATCACTCCATTCGGGCCTGGAATCTTCAATTTCAGATACACATAACATGGTCGGGCCATGAATTTGGCGTATGCCGGCCGACCCAGGCATGATAGGCGCTTTCAAAGTCCATCACTTCAAAGTAAACCTGAGCATTTGCCGGGCCGGGCCAGGTTTCGGGCCGGGCTTTGAAAAGCCCGACTTCAAAATCCCAAGCCCGAGCCAGGCCCGAAGCCCGGGCTTTTCTCTTTTTCTAAGCCCGAGCCCGGCCCGAAGCCTGAAAGCCCGGCCCGAATGCCATTTTCTAGCAGTTACACGTGCAAGCCCGGCCAGAAGCCCGAAAGCCCGGCCCGAAATCCTGAAAAAGCAAAGCCCGAGCCCGGCCCGAACTATCTCTCGGGCTGGAAAACGAGGCCCGAGCCCGGCCCGGCCCGGCCCGGCCCGGGTTTTTCGGGCCGGGCTCGGGCCGGGTCGTCGGGCCGGGCTGCCCATGCTCAAGTTTACTTCAAAGGTCAGGTTCTCCTTACGAAAGTTTCTGGGGATCACCAAAAACTACTTCCAAGGTAATCAGGCCGAGTGATTGGGCCCTTTTCCCTGGGATCACGCCATGAAACTGCATATGGCTAACATTCAGTTTGGACCTACAGAAATCAGGAGATTTGCCGTCAACCTCAAACAGATGGCAAAGGCTTGAAAACAGACGGCAAAGACTTTCAATGACAGCAACGCATAAATCGGCAAAGAGGTAATTTGCCGTCAGCTTTCGTCGGGCAGACGGCAAAGACTTTTGCCGTGAGTAAACCACCTTGCCTACTGTTTTTTTAGACTGACAGCAAAGAGCCTGGTATTAAAAAAAAAAAAAAAAAACAGCGCCGCTCGAGGTCGTGGCCGTCGTGCTGCACCCCACGGTGGTCGTCGGGACGGCCGTGTTGGTTTTAGAACGGCAGATCCAAATCACCGGGAGCTAACACACGTAGTAGTGCAAAGCTAGCTAGACGGGCACAGCAAGCTGGTGGATCGATGAACAGTGCACTATGTGCGGCTGGCCGGAACTAGTACCAGTACGTGCTTGTCTCGCCGGTACGTACCTCCTGTACGTGAAACTGCGTGAGCTAACTAGCTCTAGATCGATCGATCCTCTCTTTCGGCGGAAGCTCTCGTAACTTGCGAACAAAACCGATGGATAGCTACTGATTTTGCGGCGGGCGGCGGCGGCGGCGACCATGCTTCCTCGGTGGCGACTTGGGGAGGCGTGCGGCGCGGCTGGCGCGGCGGCGCAGCAAGCTCTTGCGGCGGGCGGCTGGCGCGCGGCGACCATGCTTCCTCGGTGGCTACTTGGGGAGGCACGCGGAGCGGCTGGCGCGCCGCGGCCCGGCGCGGCTGGCGCGGCGGCGCAGCAAGCTCTTGCGGCGGGCGGGCGGCGCGGCCCGGCGCCAGGCGGGAGCGCTTGCTGCGCGGCGGCAGCAGCGACCCTGCTTCCGCTGGTTCTTTGCGGGAGGGGTGGATAAAATTGAAGACGTGGGTGGGTGCGTGGATAATGTTTGAACTTAGCGAGAGAGAAAATGACAGCGATGTAAAAGTGAACAGTTGTTCTCATTGATGATGGAATTACACATATATATATATATATATATATATATATATATATATATATATATATATATATATATCCCCCAAAGGGGTGCGTCCGAAGGAACACGAGGCAATCGCCACGGTTAGGAAAAGTAGGGATTAATATGATTAATTAAATCCTAACACTCCCCCTAATCCATGCTTGTTAGTGTAAGTATCATCATCTTGAAAAAGCTCCTCCAAAAACCCTGTGGGAAAAATATGAGGAGATAGGTGTTTGATATGTTGCTAAAACTCCTTCAAACCCAGTGGGAAAAATAAGGAGAAAATTATGCAACATATAATGGTTATTGTCTCTTTTAACTCAATACGAGAAAACCCATAGAGTTCAGAGGACAATAAATATGTCGTATATACTTTCCTAAAAACCCCGGTGGGGAAAACAGAAAGTATGACATATGATCTCATGTTGATATTACCTCATTAAAAACCTTTATGAGAACCCGTAAAGTAACTCATGAAGGGAAAAAGAGTATAATATGATGCACTGAACATGAACAATTCAGGAAGATACTCCTCCTGATTCTTGCAAAATTCGAAGCCGTCACATACCAATTCCATGAACACATTTCTGGAACATAGAAGTTGGTGGAGACCCGATGAACAAATCAGTCGCATGATTTGACTTGCAAGATATGCAATATAGTGATATTGCTTATTATGTAACCTGTTTGCATCCGGGCAAACACAAGAAACATTATCGTCGAGATAATGGTTCGTGGATGTAGCCATGAGGTCTGTTTCGAAGACTCTTCATGAGAGGGCTACCACACCTCGTAGGAACACTAAGCTTGTCTACGATCCGACATAGTGGGGATCTGATCGGTGTATCCAATGATATCGGTGTTCACATTTCTGTGAAACTGAAAAACCAGGACAAGATGTTTGATGCTTTGGAGATATCGAAAGATATTCTTGAGTACCAACCAATTGTGTTTGGTGGATCCAATGGCATTATGGAACGTTGAGTCCCAATATCTCATTTCCATCATCTCTTGGTCTAAATAGATCTTTCTCTACGTCTAGAGAATGAGCTGCCATGAGAGTTATGGATGGATAAGATTTGTCCACAATGAATTTCTCCAATATATTATGGATATAGACAACATAGTATACCATAATGCATGAATGAAGGTGCTCAATTTGTAGTAACGAGCGGTATTTTGGTTTACCAAAATCCTTCATTTAAACTCCGCCATTTAGATGATTACATGTGTTGTCATTGCAGACATACGAACATGGATACTCACCATTGTAGGAGTAATCCTTGTGTATAAGGAACTCACTACGTCGGTTGTACCATATGTACCGACAACAATAAGTCGTATGGTGACTTACTGATTTTACACAATGTATGTTGCGTTTTGCATTTCGATCAGAAGTGAGATTCCATCGGGAATCAATCATATGTGTCTGAATCTAGTGATCCACATGGATATGTGATCACTACATCTATCAACTGCAGAGATAGATGATTTTGTACTGCCAATGATATAAGTTATCGGAAAGAGATTCCACCTCTAGAGAATAGTTGGGTATCTGCGTGAACCCTTGTGCTACAATACTTGCTCCATGTTTCACCACCTTGTTGTTCTCAATTCTGTTTCCAGAAGAAAAACTAGTGTAGGTATTGCTTATGAATACCTTATCATTATTGAGCAAGACCATTTCTACCTAGATTATACCCTTTGCTTGAGTTCAGTCCGAGTGTTATTTACACTTTGCCATGGCCATGGTCTTTGGATCTGAATCACTTGGAAGGTTTTTCAATCTAGTTGAGAAATGTATGTCGACAATTGTAGACTTCCGGTTATATGTTTCTCTAGAATCTATATATCAATATAGAGTTGATGGAAATATCGTTACCCATGGTGACTGCACGCGATTTCCCAATGCGGCTGAGTCGGGTATTCCGATGTCCCGGTCATTGTGTGCACTATGACCCGGGTTGGTGGAGGTTTCCCATCCACTGGGTATATACTACCCATTAGGTGTCAGTCAACGTGAAGTTGACTTGCATTTACTGATTCACAGGCCTTGATATCCTTGCTTGCGAGAAGCCGAATCCTGATGTACTTTTGCCATACATCTCCCCCTGTTGCTTTGAACGGGGAGTGGAGTGGATTTTGTCGGTACCTCCACTCTTTCAGGCGTACTTATGCAGGATTGTAGGATTGTGTGACACCTTTATAGTCAGTAAATGAATCTGGCAGGTTATTTGCAATGTGTTGCAAATCTTCTGAACGCATGGTTCAGATCTTTGAGTACATGGATTTGAGGCAGAAATGTGTTGAACATTCCACTAATTTCCTGGCATTCTTCATGGTACTTGAATTCTCCCCCTAATGCCTGGAAATACTCCTCTTTGAATCAACATACTGGCCTTGAATAACTCCCCATGCGAGGGGCTTGAGGTATTGACGGAAATACAGTTATTCCTCACATAGATCCCAACTATATGTTGAGGGGCCAATGATGTATGCTAGGTGGTGATATCAGTATGCAACCGAATTACCGCAGATGGGGAATACTTGCTAGATTTCCATGTATCAAAGATAGAGGGGAATAATATTATGCAGTTCTGTCATGAGCGTGTAAAACTGCATGACTCCAACGTAAAGTTGGTAAGTTGCAATTTCAAAATAAAGATCATGCAACAAGCTTAATTCTTTGGATATAGGATTCTACCAAACCATTTTGAGTCTAGACATTAGGAAAAATTGCTAAACTTCAATCCAAGGGCCATAGAGAAGGCACTCAAGGAGAATTCTGCAATGTTATCCATTCGATTTGCTTGAAATCGGTCTCAGAATAATGAGCCAATGGTTTTGTGTGGATAAACCACACTTGAGACCATCGTATAGATGTGTCTTTTAGAACCATGGAACACCTGAATAGTCTAGTCAATGGATGGGAAGAGCCACTTACCTCAACTTGATGCATTCAAGGAGTCTGAGTGGTTCAGCGTAGACTTTAAGGTGTGCGAGCCTTAAAATTAGCTTCCCTGTGTCACATGTAATGCACAAAAAATCCAAATATTGTTAGAATTTAGCATCATAATAATCATAAACTATTGTAATTGATGATAGTTCCGGTTTCAACCCAATGTCTCCATGACCAAGGCGAGTATGCCAAGTTTGTCATGTACAAGACATTTTGGAAAACTATCTTGGGCGCAAGATGTGCTACGGGCTTTGTAGTATGTGTAGTACAATCCAGATGATACATAGAGAATGTGCTTGCCATATCCGTTGCATATGGTAAA
Organism: Elymus sibiricus; assembly: GCA_039707655.1. Classification (NCBI taxonomy): domain Eukaryota; kingdom Viridiplantae; phylum Streptophyta; class Magnoliopsida; order Poales; family Poaceae; genus Elymus; species Elymus sibiricus. The sequence continues at coordinate 478,791,027 of CM077668.1, forward strand.
GAGAATATATTCCTCTTTGTTGTCATCATAAGTTTCTCTATGGAAACTGTTTTGACGGATACCTCTATAGTATAGTAGGGTACGAGTTAAACCGGGAAGCAATGATGCATCCTGACGTTACTCGAGTACCCACAGGGATAGTAAATATGGCTCGAGTTGAGCCAACAAATACCTCATCGCGTCTAGCGATTCTAAAATATCTCCTTTCTCTCAATGAGAGTGGAAACATTGGACTTCCCTGAGTATAGAGTTTGTAGTGCATAAGTCCACAAGGCACATATCATCTTTCATCGGATTGACTCCCGTAGAAATCTATATATAGACATGAAGATTCTCAATATGAAAATCACTCAGATATATAGAATACATACAAATGTATTTGTACGAAAGTGCTGATACAATATATTGTTATATTGTGATACACAATATATGATGACAACAATATTGATGTTATTGTTACAACATCATGAATGGACATAAATTATATTGACCACTCAGGAGACTAGGAGACTATTCATAGTCATAGTCTCCAAACATGTCGGTTGAGGCATATTCAACCACACGTTCTCCATGCCCATAGGATCCCGTCATCACTAGTGATGTCGGGTTGAAGGTTGAAGTGAGCTTCAAACCTTTGCCCTTGAGTTTATTGTATCCCAGGAATTGCTGATACAGAATAACCAGATGCTGAGATCTGAATCTAATGCCTTATAATGTATAAGACAACATTTTTCTGTTAGCTGTGTGATCCTGACCAAAAGTGGATCCTGGATTGCACACATTATCCCACGAGACACAAGAACGATCATGATGTCCATGGCCCAGATAGGGCAGTGGTGGCCATTGAGGGCGAATACCTCAAATTCTATAGCCATATTTACCTCTATGGGTAAACCAGAGATAATTAATTTACAATCGGTAAATTAAAGACCATCATGGTTGATGTTGTAATGAACTAAGCAAAATCAATGGGTATTTCAAGAAGTTATCTTGAAACCATTAGTGTGAATCTCAAATTGCTAAATATGACACTTTGAAGATAATCTCCAAAATGGAGTAGATCTCGCAGCACTAGGGAGTATAATCTGATGAAATTAGTTGATACTCACTCGTAATGCCTTATGTCATCACTTAGTAAAATGTGTGGGAAAGCACTTTGTAAAGCAATTATAATGTCAAAATGACAAAATGTAGGCTTTAACAGTAGTCATCGATAATCTGCGAAGGCAGTAGATCTATAAGACTACCTTGTGATTCCAATACATCAATTTGAAGAAATCACTTTGAATTTTGCATTCTTATTTGCAAGAAATTAAAAAATCTCCATTGCAAATAGACGTATTAATCTCGACATGTAGCGAACATGGAGATACATACATTCTGGAATACATCGTATTCAACAGAAAAACACTACTATTGTAATGAATAGTAATGATGTTGCAAACTTGATTCTCAAGTGAAAAACTTGAATTGTATACACCTCAAATGAAATGAGATGGTCTTGTATCAAGTTGCAAGATAATTCAGCAAGGTGAATTAATATTTTGCGAGAGAAAATTAATCTCAATCGCAATGAGATTGTTTTGCGAGAAAATATATATTTCTCAATCACAAATCAATATTGTTGTGCGAGAAAACTGAATCTCAATTGCAAAACAATGTCGTTGTATAGTGAATTGCAAAAGCAAACACATTTCAACATCACATTTCTGGAATTTTAAACTCATCAGAAAATGGGTTAAATGCATATCTATACATATATGGTCTAAAGATGACAAGTGCTAATGAATAGCACGAGTAGTTGGACCATGTTGAGTTATCCTGAGACGTACAGGAATTACTCCAAGATTAATACACACGAGCCTATTATGAAAATAGGTAAAGCCGCATGGGCTGAAGTGTATAATCGCGAAGAGATAAGTCTCCATGGCCTTTCCATGTGCGGTTACGAATCGAAAGATTCGTTTTGGCTCACGCCGCCGTGATACGCACCACCGTTCGCTGCCGATGGGAGGGCACTCCCGCACGTGTTCGTGCTGCCGGAGCGCTAGAGGACGCTGGTGCGCCGCGCTCCAGGACGAGTGCCATGGTTGGGTTGCTCGCCCCGCACTGTGTGCGCCGCCCTTACCGGGTGCGCGCTTGAGGGCGCTGCCTCTCTGCGGGGTGGGGAGCACTACGGAGAAGGCATTGCTGGGGCGCAGTCGAGGTCCACGGAGGGCGTGCTCCATCGGGATTCGACGCAACGCCTCCACGCACGCTGGGGTGCCAGACCTTGCCCGCCAAACCTTTGCGCGGCCGGGCGCGGGCCGGCGCAGGCGGCGGCCGGGCGAACGGGCGCGGGGCGCAGCCACTGGTGCACGCGCTGGTGCCACGGCCACGCCGTTCACCGTCAGGCCGATCCGCCGAAGGTCGCTGCGTGCTCCGCCTTGGAAGCCGCGTCGGGCGCTGCCTCGGTTCCATCGGCGGCCTTCGTCGTCGCCGGGACATTGAAGATGTGGGTGCGCCGCTGTCGAGGAACCGCTGTGGGCTCCATCGCGAGCTATGATGGGGAGGGCGTCGTGGTCCGCGCGCCGGGAGGTCGAGGCCGGTTGTGCCCCGCCGTCGGCGCCGAGCCTCCGGTCGGGAGGCGCTTGCCACGCCGCCGTGCCTCGCATAGTAGGCCCGGGTCGCTGATACGCCGCGGTCGGCCGTGCCGGAGAGGGCCGCTTATGCGGCCGCTGCTGTCTGCGTCCGGGAGAAGGGGAAGGAGAGGGAGAGACTGAACCATGCGCTGGAGGACGCCGCGGTCGAGCGCCGACACCTGGGCTCCATGTCCGCGTCGCCTGCGGGTGGTCATCGGCGATGAGAACGACATCCGTAACCGCCGGGATGGCCTATTCTCTCTCGTGGCCTTCTGCTCTCGGCCAGAGCGTGCTGATAACGTGTTTGAACTTAGCGAGAGAGAAAATGACAGCGATGTAAAAGTGAACAGTTGTTCTCATTGATGATGAAATTACATATATATATATATATATATATCCTCCAAAGGGGTGCGTCCGAAGGAACACGAGGCAACCGCCACGGTTAGGAAAAGTAGGGATTAATATGATTAATTAAATCCTAACAGATAAGATTGGAGACGTGGGTGGGTGACTGACATGGGTCGCTGCGTGGTGTTTGGCCAGCCACGTCATCGATCCAGGTGACTGGCTGGACAGCCAATAAGATTGTAGCGTTTTATTTGTGTTTCTTTACATATTTGTTTTGACAATTTTTCTATGTTAAAATTTAGTAAATTTTATTAAAAAAATCCACGCCCTCTAGGAATCATAAACCAGTACCGTACCACGCCAAATTTCATATTCTTTAGACCTTGTTTGCATTTTCAAAAAATTAAAAAATCGATATAGTCATTTTGCCTCCAGTCATTTTGCCGTCAGTCAGATACCAAAAACTGACGGCAAAGGCTTTGCCGTCAGTCAGATACCGAACTTTGTCGTCAGCCCTATAAAAACAGACGGCAAAGTCTGTCTTTACCGTCAGCCAAATAAAAACAGACGACAAAGTCGGTCTTTGCCGTCAGCCCAATAAAGACATACGGCAAAGTAGCACACAGACAGCAAAGTCAGTCTTTGCCGTCAGCCTGACCAAAAGCTGACGGCAAAGAGCTCAACAGACAGCAAATTTCCTGATTCCTGTAGTGCAACATGCTAGTGTAAATGATGTATATCCCACTGCCCCCATCCATGAGGACATCCCTCAGTCGGTACCCATTCACCAATGGATTGACAATTAGCGCCTGTCGACCCAGAGTCGGAATGTGTGCTGGATGATCCGACTGGTCAAAGGTAATGGGCATCTTTGACTAGTTCAGGTACTTGGGCACCGCAGGATCGACTGCATTCATCTCCCGACTGACGCGTTTGAGCACCCTCTTGCACTCGGGATCTGCGAAGATCAAAATCACGCCTTCCTCTCTGGGAAATCCATTGTTTGGTTCATCATCAGATTCTTCCCTGTCTTTCCCCTCGGAGGGTGCAGGTTTGCTAGGCAACATTTTCTTTAGTATCCTACACTACCGAGTGGTGTGCTTAGGGTAAACGAGATTCTCTTCTGCATCCTTGGTGATATGTATGTGACAAGGTTTATCCATGAGATCATCCTCTGTGTTCGCCTTTTTCCTAGGCGTCCACTCTTTCTTCTTGCCCTTGCCCTTGCTCTGATTAGCTACTACTACCAGCTCGGCGCCACTGACTCCATCATTGTCATCCGGCTTACGCTTGTTCCGATTGTTATTATTGCCATTGCGGTTCTGTTCTGACTGGTTGTTGTTCCTCTGCTGAGACGGCTCGGCACGGCCATTGCCCCTCATAATTCTGTTTTCTTCCTCACCGTTTGCATAATGGTTGGCAATCTCCATCAGCCGGCTCAGGGTGTGCACATCTGAGCGACCGAGCTTCAAGTTCAGCTCACGGTATCTAACCCCTTGCTTGAACGCCTGAATAGCTTGGTGCTCCGTGACATTCTCCACTAAGTTGTCCAGTGTAGTCCACCACTGAATGTACTGTCGCAAAGTTTTGTTCTGCTTCTGGACACAGCATTACAATTCCGTCAGGCCTCCAGGCCGCTTGTAAGTACCCTCGAAGTTCTTCAAAAACACTCGGTATAAGTCTTCCCAATAGTAAATACTGCTAGGCGGCAACTGATTGAGCCACGCTCGGGCAGAACCTTCCTCATCGTCACCACCACCGATGTGAACTGCTACACGATAATCATCAAGCCATGTCTCAGGCTTGGAGTTTCAACTGTACTTGCTTATTCCAGTAACCATCCTGAACTGGTGCGGAATTGTGGTGGAACGGATGTACCGACTAGAACATAAAGGACCTGATGAACTAGATCTACTCGGGTAATTTATTTCATATTCTCCCCTTTTCGCCCGACCTTGGTTCACTCGGGACCGCGCCAAGTGTTCCCGAGCGTCATAGGGACGGTCATCTCGCCCACGTGGTGAATCACCGTGCCCATGGGGATACTGATCATCTCGTTGGTGCGGCGAAAAACCTCGCATGCGATCATCACCATAGTTGGGCGCATCGCCATATCGCCGGGGACAATACAGATTGCGCCGAGGAGGCCTCACTCGGCCGTAGTACTGATCATCACGCCATGGTGGAGTCAGGTCCCCACGGAGTGGCGATGCACCACGCCTGTGAGGGGGAGCTGCTCCTCGAGGAGGTGGAGATGCGACCGGCCTTCGAGCCTCATGAGGACTGTGAGTTGACTGTGTTGTTTCTGCCCGAGCCGATCTGGAATGAATCTGGTTGTGTGACTGAGTCACAGCTGTGTTCTGCTCTAGAGCTGCTGTTTTTCTGCCGCTGAGCCTGATGGTTGGATAGTGTCCACAATCCGAGTCGTGGTAGCCAAGTTCTGCATTGGGGTATGCAAAACCTGGTAGACTCCAGCATCGGCACTCGGGAAAAGTTGCCTCCGAGGCTGACTGGTGCCAGGGATGTCATGTGCTCGTGCCATCAGATTTTGCTCCATCTGTCTCAAGCGCTCCCTTTCAGCCAAGGTGGCCAAATGGGCAGCCTCAAGACGTATGCCTTCTGGGATCGATGTATCAACTGGGGTCTGCAGGGTCTGCTCTGCTTCCCGAGCCATCATGGCTATCTACTCCCGAGTGAGAGCTGTTAGCTGTAGCACCACCACAAGCTCCATTGCCATCACGGGGTTCGCCGCCACCGCGGCCAACATCATCACCATCGTTGGGGTTCTGGTTGTTCTGTGCATCACCAGCTCTTGCAGCAGATGGATCAACTGCGTCTCTGGCCGGCGGATCGGCCATGAAAACCTCCACTACAGGAGCAGGGCTCCCACAGCTCTCCTCGTCGTCGAAAATAGATGCAAATAAATCATGGACAGATTCCAAAGGCTGAATCATAGCTACCTGTTGTGTAGCGGCATGACGCGCAGACCGATGATGAAGACGCGGCTTGCTAGAGTACTTCTTCCAGCGACGACGTGTGGCCAAAGGCTCAGCCGCGCGGTATGGAACCGGCTCCTGGAGAATCAACACGCCGGAGTCGCTGGTGCGGACGTGCATACTGCCGCGAGCAGGTAGCGCGTTGCAGTTCAGCGGGGCATCCGGATGCCACGCCGAGTCATCAGCGATGAAGCTGATCGATCTGAAGCGGACGACGCTCCCTAGGATCATCTCAAAGCTGGAAACTAATGAAGAAACCACCTGCGCCATGGATCACAAGATGTGCAGCCCCACGGTGGCGCCAACTGTCGTGGTTATAAACCTGACAATAGTATAGGGGGTGTATATGGAGCTTAAATCTATCAAGGCATAGATGGGTGACACAAGAGATTATACAGGTTCAAGCCCCACACTGGTGGAGGTAATAGCCCTAATCGTGTGTGTGGGTGTTCTTGTGTATCATTGTGTATAGGGATTACAAAGAATGCTATTGAGTTCGCTAGAGAAAGTACTACCTCCGTCCGGGTGTAAGTAATGCGCGTAGTTTTAGGTCGACAATTTAACTAACTAAATATGTATTATATGTGACAAAAAATATATATTTAGAAACTACATCCGTGTAGAAATCTAGTGATATACTTTTCATGACATATAACACATATTTAGTTTCTCAAATCGATGACCTAGAACTACGCGAATGCCCTATACACCCGGACAGAGGTAGTAGAAGATGTCCCCTCAGCCAAATGCTCCAGGTCCGCTTATATAAGTGTAATGGCTTATTGATTGCCGGTTGTTTCTTCTCATTACATGGTGTAACGACTATGCTTAATGTGTCATAAGGAGGCACTAGTAATGCTTGGAGTAATGGCGTAGTGAATCATCCATGCGTAACGCCTCCTTAATTGCTCCCGACGGTTAGTCTACTAGTAGAGCCGCCTGCCGCCGTGCTGACTGATAAAGCTCGCGACTGATGGGCAAACCGACTGACGGGCAAACCGACTGATGAAGATCCCCTGACTGGTGTTCCACTCCGACTGGGCCGCTACCACCTGCTGCTGGTGTTTATCTGGTCCTTTGCATTTATGGGCGTGGGTCAGCATGGACCTTTTAGTTGGGCCTTATGTCGTCGTGGGCCTACCCGGTGGGGGATTCCCTCGTCATCTACCGTGGTGACGGTAAATGAAAAAGACTTACATTGTATTATTACCACTAAGGATAAAAGGATGATAAACTTCTTTGTCTCGGTGATGAGCCGGAGGCTTAGGAGGATATTATTCAACTGTATATCATCATGCTTAAGGCAATTCTCTGTCTTATTACTTAATACTTGGATGATGCAGAGAAAATCTCGGTCAAAGAGTGGAGTATTAGCCATAGATGCAGGGAGGGTCTCGGTCTATGGATTTATGGATGTACTGCCTATATAAGATCATAAGATCAACACATTACACAAAATCAAGCATGAGCCCGAGATATTTCATTTTTTCACATGTCTATGTTACTTTGCCGCACTTTTTATGTTACAGAGAGTTGCTATTGGTGAACCTATGAACCCCGGTCCAGGTGTTATTATAAGAAAGCACTTCCAGCAACTTTTACTTGTTCTTATAATTTCAGTTATTATTTATTCTGAAAATACAAAAATATTACCTATCACATTATGTTTCAATATCTTGTATAACTAGCAAAGTTAGCAATGTTGACACCCATGTTAATGTTGTTGGGGGCACAAGTGAAGTTTTATATGTGTTGCAGAATTTATCATTGGTGTAGGAAACGTGTACCTCCATGGATTGATACCTTGGTTCTCACTGAGAGAAATTTGCTGCTTGCTACAAACCCTTACACTTGGGGGCCCAACAATTTGTTACCTTGTGTCCCAAGGGTCAATATGTTCGGCACGGTGCCCCTATACACTAAGTACACGGACCTGTTCAGACTGGTCGCGGATCCTCACACATGTGTTCTTGGCGGTGATCAGGTTAATATCACCTTCCGTCGCAACCTCCATAGACGCGAGATCTCTCAATGGAATGCGCTAAAAGAGGATTTGTGGCTGGTGGTCCTTAGCGTCAACCCCAACATGGTGCGGTGGGACCTAGAAACTTCGGGCAGTTTCTCGGTCAATCCTTGTACGCTAAGATTACTAGGGCCCCTCGGTCCGTTCTACCAAAACCCTTTGGTCTACTATTGTTCCTCTTAAGATTAGAATCTTCCTTTGGCAGTTGATTAGAGATCGGCTTCCTTCCGGGATTAACTTACATAAGCGAGACGGACCTAGCGACGGCTCATGTGCTCTCTGTGGAGAGCCAGAGGACGCCAAACATAGCTTTTTCAATTGTCCGCCTGCTAGGTTCGTGTGGAGTTGTGTTCGGGAGTGCTTCGGGTGCACTGGGATCCTCGGACGGTTCATCATGCCATTGATTTGCTGTCGGGTCTAGTGGACCGACCTTGCCGTGTAGCCTGGAGAGCTTTCGTGGCGTTAGCTTGGGCTCTTTGAAATTGTCGCAATAAGTTGGTGTTCAAATCTATTATCCCTAGCCGCCCATCTGACTACATTTTTAAATTTTCTATCTTCTTTCAGCTATGGCTGCCTCTGGGGTAGAGGAAAGATCAGGCGATGGCGGGCGAGGTTCTATCCAAGATTAAAGCCATCTGCCCTAAGCATGTAGTTCTTGCTTGTGGGACCTCCTTTTGTGCATTGTAATACATTTGCTGCGGCCTCTGGCCTTTTATGTCATACTTATTTCCGTCAGCGGTTCTATAAGACTTTGTTTACTATGGCCGTGTTTCGGGCTTTATTAATTTGAAGCCGGACGCTTCTTGCGTCTTTCCTCTAAAAAAAAGTATCGCCAGAGCCCGTTGAATACTGGCACATTTTCTACTAGGTTAAAAACTAATGCAACTCTGCACATTCTTTCATTCATAAACTCGGATCTTTGTTTACAACCACGTCAACAGGCCTTTCACGAGGTTCCTTACTGGTTCTATCTTCTACCTCCTAACACTTGGATACGATCATGGAGACCTAAGGTGCCGGGTCTCGTTGCCATCGGCTATGCTACCCTTCGGCTTCCACGTGACGTCGTTGAGGCCATCTGAGATGCTATGGTAGAACTGCGGCACGTGAAAACATGCCACATATCAGTCAAGTTCCAACAATAAAGTTCATTTCTGAAACAATTTAAATTCCCAAGTAATTTCAGTGACACATCTTAGCTTGAACTGTGATGAAGCTGAAGCTGAGGTAATCGATCTCACCTTGTGGAATTCGAGGGTGTCGCCATTCGACTTGCGGAGCTCGACCACATTGAGTGAAGGTGTCACTTCAAAAATCTGAGGTTATAACAAATGGCACGATTGGAGTCTATTTCCCAGGCAAGAATAGTGTAAAGCAACAAATAACAAGCCAAAGCGCAACTATGAATATATATTTTTGGAGCGGAAGCGCAACTATGAAATATATACCTCTGTTGCAATCGCCAGCTGACCTTTCCTTCCAGGAATCACTCCTTGTAACTTAAGCTGTTTTGATTTAATTCCAGAAAATTGTCATCGGGATAATGTTCAGGTTAACTGGAAATAAGTTGTGAAATTTTCTGATCTGCTAATATAATAGGCACCTTATAGTTGCGCTTCTGCACATTGAAGCCCATGGGTTCTGCTGCTGCTTCAATTTTCGACAATATCTCGCTCGCGGGAAGCCTCGACGCAAACCGTGTTTCACGTTTAATAGAACCCTTTCAATAGCAAGACTTCACATTGAGGACAAAGAATTTCATGGTTATAAGAATCTTAATTCACGAACAATTTGAGATGTTGACCATACCGTTTGTTTCTCAAAGAGTGTGCCAAGATTGAGACCCTGGGAGGTAGAAATCAACTCGAACGCATTCATCACCGCCGGTCTTTCTTCACGTCTCTCGACAACAAGCTGTGCTAGGTCCTGGATCATTACAAACAATGTTACCAAGTACATCCACCGCACTAGGACGCATGTTGGGATAACAGGCTGAGATTAAGATACTTACCCCGGACTCGTTGAAAATAGAGTTGATGTCATCCAGACTAACTTCGGCTGTATCAAACCTAGGAGGCTGATATCCTTTCTTGAACCACTCAGTGTTAATAACCTCAGCAATAGTTATTCTCTGCACAGGGAAGTAACCATGACATGAGCTATCTCTCAGATATAAGCTTGATAAAATAAACTGATATATATGTCATACAAGCTACCAACAAACAGATGAACATACAGTGTTAGGATTAGGATCTAATATCTTCTTGATGAGCTTCTTCGCGCTTGTCGAGAACCAAGCTGGGCAACTGTAGTCTGCTTTGCATATCTGCATGAACAAGCAAGAAGGTTATCTTTCAGGCACTTATTCTGATAACATAAACCAAGCACTTGCATCAGAACAGTAAATGCATTTTAGTTCTCGCAAAAAAGGATCTTACTTTTGACAAAAAAAATTGCAGTAAAAGTAATTCACCTTTTTGTAAAGCGCCAGGAGATTTGAATCTTCGAACGGAAGGTAGCCCGCCATGAGGACAAAAAGAATCACCCCACATGACCACAGATCAGTCTTGGCTCCATCATAACCTTTGTTATTTATAATCTGTATGTCCAAGAGAGACATTAAAAGATGGGAACAAAATATTCAATTGAATGAAGAGAAGCACATAATTAATTTAAGGCATGGATGCAAATGGAGAACCTCGGGAGCAACATAGGTGGGAGTTCCACAAGTCGTATGCAGCAGCCCATCATCCTGCAAGATGATAGAAGGATATGCAAAAGAAGTCGTCAGATCCCATTGGCTGATTTGAAATCACACACGTGTACCACTTTCAGAGAATTTTTTTTACTGAATTTCCACCACAATTGTATTCATCCAGCTGGAAAAAAGAAGAAGAAAGCAGTCAATTTACTTACTCTGACTTGTTGGGATAGCGCGCTCAGTCCGAAATCCGACACCTTGAGAGCGCCGTTAGCATCGAGCAGAAGATTTTCAGGCTGAAATATGGAAGGGAAAACAAAATGCTATATATCAGCCACTCTTCTTCCCATGGAGCATATCAGTATGCATTTACCACGAAACAGTTAAGCTGCCACGATATACATACCTTCAGATCACGGTGGTAGACGCCTCTGCTATGGCAGTAGTCGACCGCGTTGATCAACTGCTGGAAATATTTCCTTGCGCCGTCCTCTTTCAGCCTCCCGCGCGAAGCCTAGACCACGGGTCCATCACAGCAAATTAAGCATGCATATACGCACAGTGGGAAGCATAACATACGTACCCAAAATGTCAACCAAGGTATGAACCACTCACGATTGTGTCGAAAAGTTCGCCACCTGTGACGAGCTCCATCACTATGTATATCTTTGCCGTGCTGGCCATCACCTTTACGAATAAGTGGACATAGTCAACATATATATACATGGAAGGCAAAAGGTACATTTATTTATACTGAGTAGAAATTTCTTATTGCGCGCAGGGCCAAATAATTAGAAACAAGATATATGTTGGTGTGTAGTAGTATGGAGAAAAGTTAGAAATCCAGTCATGAACCATTTTTACTCTGTTTTTCGTACTACATGGTTTCATTATATATGCAAGAGTACATGCATGTTGGATATACTTGCATTAATTAGTAGGGAGGGGCCGGTAATTCCTGGAGATATGCATACATACATACATACATACATACCTCGTACATGCGGATGACGTTGGGGTGGCTGATGAGCTTCATGGTGGAGATCTCGCGCTTTATCTGCACATCAAGATGGATCAGATGAGAGACCAAACAAAAGGACAAGCCAGGAGCACGCAGCCAGGTAAACTCCAACGAACGAGCATTATTCTGCGCGTCCAAATCGCAGTGGGCTCTAAGCTTTGTTGCAACCTCCAAAGAAGAAAGGAAAACAAAAGAACAATGCTAGTAGTACAGTAGGAGATAGATAGATTTATAGCACCTGCGCGATCATCTTGTGCTTGAGGACCTTGTCCCTGTCGAGGATCTTGATGGCAACGTTCTCGCCGGTCTCGACGTTCCTGGCGAACTTGACCTTGGCGAACGTCCCCTCTCCCAGCGTCCTCCCCAGCTCGTACCTCCCCACCCGCATCCTCCCCCCGCTCATCTTCCCTCCCCAGCTCGAGTTAATCATGCAGAGGCATGGAAGTGGCCCGGGGTTAAGATTCAGGAGCTGAGGCTGTTGTTCAGTGGCAGAACGGGAGGGGAGAGACGAGAGCAGAGGAGATGGGGGTATGCATAGGCGGAGTAGGAGGACGAGCGAGGGGGGAAAGCGCGGTGCGCGCCGCGTGCGTGAGTCGTCAGTCGTGACGAAGGTGCGGGAGACTACAGCCCGTTCAACATTTTTTGCAATCATGCTACATATTGTATATTTGTTTGACCACCCCAAATAATTTTTGTACATTACTCACATATAGTATTCTAGAATAATTTTTACAATGTTTCTTTTGAGCTATCCTTTTGTGTGTGCGTTTTGTTTGTCTTTATAGTAGTCAAGGTTGGTGGTGTAATGTGGTGTGCACTTAGTTTTATGCGTCCGTGGTTCTGTGTCCAGCGTGGCCGATAATATCCTTTTTTTTCTCAACCTAGTTTGTATGCCTAAGAGCTAGGCTAATAATATAGCCAGCAATTGGTTATATAAGACCAACATGTCATCAACAGGCTGCGGTATTAATCACTCATATAATAGGGTTGGCTATTAGGTTAGTCTTTTCCCCCTTTCTCTCTCTCTTTCCTCTTATTTACTCTTTTTACGCAGGACCACATGTAGAGGTTGGCTAGCCTACTCCTTCCATTTTTCCTTGTCTCTCTCCTTGGCGGCAAAACTGCAATGTAAGCAGGCTTATTGCCCACTATTATCCTTGTTCTAATGATGTCACAGGAAAGCACATAAAACGAGTATATGACACATGGGTGGCTTGGCAGTGCTCCATCTGTATTCTGCTACTATTAATTAGCTACGTCCATATCCTCTAGAGATCTTGCATTATTTATGTGTGTGATGTATCTTTTCCTCGGAAAATTCTGTCACATACTCGGTCCGGTGCCGGTTGCTAGTGACTTTAGTCCCACCTCGCTCGCGGGAGGAGGCTAGGACCAGCTTATAAGGCTGAGTGCCACCCTCCCTTCAGGCCGGTCTTTTGGGAACGTGGTTGGGCTCAGTGCTTGTGGCTGCTGCCGATGCGCCCAGGAAATGTCCGAACGCGGGGCGAGTGTGCGGAGCTGGGCCTAGGACCGTGACAAATTCACATGAGGTAGACGGCTAGGCGGTGATTTTCGCTACCTTCCCATATAGCATGACTTTGCTATTTTTGGCTATCTTGGATGTCGAATCTAATTAACCAAAATGTTAAGCAATTAAGCAATTAAGCATATGATTAACATAAATCTAAACCCCACCCCCGTGAAATCCTAGCCGTCAACGAGAGAAGGGAGCGGGCACCCCGGACTTCGGCGTTCTCTCCACCGCCGTGCTCTCTCTCCATCGCAGCCGTCAACGAGAGAAGGTTCGTGCTCTCTCTCCATCGCAGCGGCGTTCTCTCCACCGCCGTTGCGAATCTGGTGGAAGTATTGTTCAGAAAATGGTTCAACTCTGGGATTTTCGATCTACACAAGGCTTCTACGATGGCGGCTTCTTCTCCGAAGCGTTGGTCTAGCTGGACCTTAGCACGACGACTTCCCATCCGCAGGATACAATGTCAGGCCGACTTCGACGGCAACAGTGGCGCGCCTTCGGCTCGTGCTAGAGATTGAATTTGTTTGGCTCTCTGATGACCTAGTTGTAATTTCCTTGTTTTCTAGAATGTCTTGTATCGTTGGAAGTCTTTAATATAAATACATGGCCTTATTCGCAAAAAATAAATAAATTTAAACTTATTTAACCAAACCTAAAACAGAATCATTACAAAATAGTCAGATCCAACTAACCATACCAAAATTAGCATAACTAATCATAACACAATCTAGCAAAAGCAATAAAATCATCGGGATGAAGGCCGGTTACACGAGGGATTATAGCCATGCAGGGTGGCCCCTGGGTCAGCGGCCTTCTCCTCGTGGGACGGTGCGGGATGTGTCGTCCATTCCTTCCGAGTGGCGACCCGATGGAGGGCGTCAGCTCAAGGAGACGAGGCGGCGATGACAAGGTCAAGGAAGGGCGTCGACTCGGGGGGAGACGAGGCGAGGACGAGGTCAGGATCCTCCCCGGACGCTGCGGCGGCTGTCGGCCATGACCACCCCCAATGAGACATCCACCCCGCCCGCCGGTGGTGGGCTCAGTGGAGGCGGGAGGTGCGTGGGCGCTCAGCGGCGATGACGCCGGGAGGAAGGGTTGGTAGCGATTTGAGGCGTGGACGGCATAGTCGTGGCGACAGGCAGCGCAAAACGCGAGGGCCCAGTGGTGATGGCGCAGAAGTGTGAGGGCGAGATGGAGGGAAGAAATGTGGCTAGGGTTCAAACAAACGATGTGATCATTTCCCTTATAGTTGAGCCTTTTGGGCCTGTAATTATCATGGACGGTCCGACAAAAGGAACAGTTGAAAAACTATTAACTGTCTGTAATAAATAGATAAAAAAATCTTTGAGTTTTTTTTAACACAGTACACTCGTAGATGCCCACATACACGCACATACACTCACCCTATGAACGCACGCACGCACACCCTAGCCCTATTAACACCTCCGAGATACTGAGCCGACATTATATCTTGAGATTGACGAAGTCACCACAGGCGCCTCGTAGTCGACGGGAACGTCTTCTCCCACTGAACGAACATCGCCGGAAGCCTGAAATAAATCTAGGAAAATGCGAGCACAAGTGCTAAGTCTAGGACTTGAACCCTGGTGGGTGTTGAAAATATGAGCAAATTACTACAATGTTTAATCCAAGTAAGCAGAAAATAATTCATGACAGCAAGAGCATAGATTAAACTAATCATGCAGACTAGCATCGTAAACGAGTAGATCGAATCTACGGCACAGACTAGACACATAAATTCTAGCATGATCTCAAACAGAGAAGACAAGATTACGTACGGAGCAGCGGGAGTAGAACCGCCAGTGTTGATGTTGTCGGCCATGTCGTTGAGGAAGAGGCTGCCGAGATCGGGGAAGAAGTCGTCATCGAGGAAGACGTCGCTGCCAGCAGTCGCGCGACTGCGCTCCCCAAAAACCTGATCGCCCCTCTCCCGTACAGGATCACGAGAGGCGGGGTTCCGGAGGCCTGCTGTCCCTTCTCGCGGTGCACGCCGGAAGGAGGGATGGAGAAGACTTGTATGGCGGCGCAATGCTCTGGAACGGTGCGAAACCATATGTTGTGACGGCGGCTAGGGTTGGCAGGGACCTCGCGTATATATATGCACGGCAGGGTAGAGAGACGTGGACTGGACCCACGTCCGAGTCGGTTACAGCCCACGATCCGACGTCTCAGATCGTGGCGCGTCTGTTAAGGACTCTCCGTTCCTGACCGGCAAAAATAAGCGCATAGGTATGAGCTCGGCTCGGCTCAATCCCGCAACCCGCGGCGCGGCGCGGCGCGTCGTGACGAGGCGAGGAGGAGGAGTGCACGAGGGCCTCTTCTCTTCTCATTCTCTTACAAGTGCTAGAAGAGCTCACCTTATAAAGAGGTGTAGCTCTCTCTCCACTAGCGGGGTGGGACTAAACTTTAGTTCCACCCACACCACACCAACAGCCAACACAAATGGGCCATGAGAGTTTCAGATTTTTGGATGGGCTTTGGGCCAAAGGCCTGATAGCAAAAATCCAACAATCCCCCACAAAGTCTCATTGGCACATTTCATCATTTCTTAGTTCCAAAACATTGTTTAATATACCGGTCTAGATGGAGACTGTTAAGTTGAACTTCCATTTCGAAATTTATGCTACACTAGATCACGACTTGAATAGTGGACTATGCCTTGAACTACAAGTTTTCTGCGAGTCTAGTTTCACAC
The DNA here is from genome assembly GCA_039707655.1 of Elymus sibiricus. Classification (NCBI taxonomy): domain Eukaryota; kingdom Viridiplantae; phylum Streptophyta; class Magnoliopsida; order Poales; family Poaceae; genus Elymus; species Elymus sibiricus. Next base: position 478,806,984 of record CM077668.1, read on the forward strand.
AAATCCTTGACCGGTACTGGGCTACCGCAAGGCTTCCCCGCGGGTGGAGCGTATACGTCGTACTCCAAGGCCTTTCATGAATTTATTAGAGAACACCCAATTCTCACAGACTGCGACGTTTACAGTCAAATTCATATAGGTGTGTTCCTCAGGAGATGTTCTGCAGGACAACATCTCTGCTTACCCAAATAAGCCACTTGGAACACATTAAGATAGGTATCAACCTGCCATGCAGATTATGAGAGTATTGCATCTTCACGGAGTGGGATAGCAAATATAGGGATACTCTCATTCTAGCTGTCCAACAGCTTGTCTCCCACTTCTACTTCACGGGATCTCCGATCACATAGAGTGGGTTACCACTATGGACAGCTCATATGGTGGGTCTCAAACCCATCTCCATCGATGCATTTTCTATCATATTACGTGATAAACCCTTTGTGAAGGGATCTGCCAAGTTTTTAGACGTTTGGATATAATCCAATGCAATAACTCCGGAGTTCTTCATTTTTCTGACAGATTTCAATCTCCTCTTCACATGCCTTGAGGACTTCATATTATCCTTTGAACTGTTTATCTTTATGATCACAGTTTGATTATCACAGTTCATCAGGATAGCGGGTATTGGTTTTTCAACCATAGGTAAGTCCATCAAGAGCTGACGAAGCCAATCTGCTTCAACAGTGGCTGTGTCTAATGCTGTGAGTTCTGCTTCCATAGTTGACCTCGTTAAGATGGTCTGCTTGCAAGACTTCCAGGAAACAGCGCCACCACCAAGTGTAAAAACATAACTACTTGTGGCTTTAATCTCATCAGCATCAGATATCCAGTTTGAGTCACTATAACCCTCCAGTACCCTCGGGTACCCGGTATAGTGAATCCCATAGCTCGCAGTGCCTTTCAAATAGCGCATGACTCTCTCAAGCGCATCCCAATGATCATCTCCCGGGTTTGATACAAACCGGCTTAGTTTGCTCACAGCAAACGAGATGTCAGGCCTCGTGGCACTAGCCAAGTACATAAGCGAGCCAATAATCTGAGAATACCTCAGTTGATCTCTAGCAATTCGTCGATTCTTTCGAAGCAACACACTAGCGTCATATGGAGTTGGAGAAGGCTTGCAGTCGCTATACCCAAAACGACTCAAGACCTTTTCCACATAGTGAGATTGAAGCAGTGTAATCCCACCATTCTCATCTCTCAGCAGCTTGATGTTCAGAATAACATCAGCTACTCCTAGATCCTTCATCTCAAAACAGCGAGATAAGAAATCCTTAACCTCCTTTATTTGATCAAGGTTGGTTCCAAAGATCAGTATGTCATCGACATACAGACAGAGAATAACTCCTTCGCCCCCACCATGGCGATTGTTGGGGAACGTTGCATGGGAAACAAAAATTTTCCTACGCACACATAAGATCTATCCATGGTGATGAGCATCTACGAGAGGGAGAGTGAATCTACATACCCTTGTAGATCGCTAAGCGGAAGCGTTAATAAACGCGGTTGATGTAGTCGAACGTCTTCGCGATCCAAATCGCCGAGCGTCCCGCGATCCAATCACGATCCTTCCGATCTAGTGCCGAACGGACGGCACCTCCGCGTTCAACACACGTACGGCTTGATGACGCCTTCACCTCCTCGATCCAGCGAGCGATGGTGAAGTAGTGGTTGAGTTCCAGCAGCACGACGGCGTGGTGATGGTGGTGAGGAACAATCTCTGCAGGGCTTCGCCAAGCGCTACGGAGATTATGACGGAGGAACTAGAGGGCTAGGGTTGCCGGCACACGGCTTGGGAAATCCTGATGTGTCCCGTGTGCTAGCCCTGCCCCTCTATTTATATGTTGAGCCTTGGGGTCTAAACTTGGAGTAAAAGCCTCCTCCGGGTCGGTTTTGCCCGCACAAGGTCGGTTTGGCCCGCAGGGAAAGAGTCCAACTCGGATCCCTGCCGAACCGTGCACAGCCGCACACAAGCGGTAGTACCGCTTCACACAAGCGGTAGTACCGCTTGGGCGGTAGTACCGCTTCACACAAGCGGTAGTACCGCTCGGGCGGTAGTACCGCTTCACACAAGCGGTAGTACCGCTCCGGCGGTAGTACCGCTTCACCAAGCGGTAGTACCGCTTACGCGGCAGCAAAACTACTTTTGCACTTTCCAATACCTTGTGGGCTTTATCCCTTTGGCTCATATAAAGTGTTGCTGCACCCGAACACTTCGGTAAACATCCGGAACCCCTTCCGGTGAACTCCGGAACCCTTCCAGAGATCAAAACACTATTATCACATATATCAATCTTTACCTCCGGACTATTCTGGAGATCCTCGTCATGTCCGGGATCTTATCCGGGACTCCGAACAACTTTCGGTCACCAACATAATAACTCAATTATACTAATCGTCACCAAACGTTAAGTGTGTAGACCCTGCGGGTTCGAGAACTATGTAGACATGACCGAGACACCTCTACGGCCAATAACCAATAGCGGGACCTGGATGCCCATATTGGCTCCTACATATTCTACGAAGATCTTTTATCGGTCGAACCTCTATGTCAAGGATTCAGTTAATCCCGTATGCTGTTCCCTTTGTTCTTCGGTATGTTACTTGCCCGAGATTCGATCGTCGGTATCACTATACCTAGTTCAATCTCGTTACCGGCAAGTCTCTTTACTCGTTCCGTAATACAAGATCTCGTGGCTAACACTTTAGTCACATTGCTTGCAAGGCTCATTGTGATGTTGTATTACCGAGTGGGCCCTGAGATACCTCTCCGTCATACGGAGTAACAAATCCCAGTCTTGATCCATGCCAACCCAACAGACACCCTCGGAGATACCTGTAGAGCACCTTTATAGTCACCCAGTTACGTTGCGACGTTTGATACACACAAGGTATTCCTCCGGTGTTAGTGAGTTGCATGATCTCATGGTCAAAGGAACAGATACTTGACATGCAGAAAACAATAGCAATAAACTGACACGATCAAATGCTACGTTTACAGTTTGGGTCTTGTCCATCACATCATTCTCCTAATGATGTGATCCCGTTATCAAATGACATCTCATGTCCATGGCTAGGAAACCTTAACCATCTTTGATCAACAAGCTAGTCAACTAGAGGCTTACTAGGGACACAGTGTTGTCTATGTACCCACACATGTATTTGAGTTTCCAATCAATACAATTATAGCATGGATAATAAACGATTATCATGAACAAGGAAATATAATAATAACCAATTTATTATTGCCTCTAGGGCATATTTCCAACAGTCTCCCACTTGCACTAGAGTCAATAATCTAGTTCACATCACTATGTGATTTACATTGTAATGAATCGAACACCCATGCAGTTCTGGTGTTGTTCATGTTTAGCCCTTGGAAGAGGTTTAGTCAACGGATCTGCAACATTTAGATCCGTGTGTACTTTGCAAATATTTATGTCGTCCTCCTTGATGTAATCGCGGATGGAATTGAAACGTCGCTTTATGTGTCTGGTCCTCTTGTGAAATCTTGGTTCCTTGGCTAGAGCAATGGCACCAGTATTATCACAAAACAGAGTCATTGGGTTAAGCGCACTAGGCACTACTCCAAGATCTGTCATGAACTCCTTCATCCAGACACCTTCCTTCGCCGCCTCCGAGGCAGCGATGTACTCCGCTTCGCATGTAGAATCAGCTACCACGCTTTGCTTGGAACTGTACCAGCTAACCGCACCCCCATTAAGAATAAATACGTATCCGGTTTGCGACTTAGAGTCATCCGGATCAGTGTCAAAGCTTGCATCGACGTAACCCTTTACGACGAGCTCTTGATCACCTCCATAAACGAGAAACATGTCCTTAGTCCTTTTCAGGTACTTCAGGATATTCTTGACCGCTGTCCAGTGTTCCATTCCTGGATCACTTTGAAACCTTCCGACCATACTTATGGCAAGGCTGACATCGGGTCTTGTGCACAGCATTGCATACATGATAGAGCCCATGGCTGAAGCATAGGGGATGACACTCATCTTTTCTCTATCTTCTGCAGTCACTGGGCATTGAGTCTTACTCAACTTCACACCTTGCAAAACAGGCAAGAACCCCTTCTTGGACTGATCCATTTTGAACTTCTTCAAAATCTTATCAAGGTATGTGCTTTGTGAAAGTCCTATTAAACGTCTTGATCTATCTCTATAGATCTTGATGCCTAATATGAAAGCAGCTTCTCCTAGGTCCTTCATTGAAAAACTCTTGTTCAAATATTCCTTTACGCTTTCCAGCATTTCTATATTGTTTCCAATCAGCAATATGTCATCCACATATAATATTAGAAACGCTATAGAGCTCCCACTCACTTTCTTGTAAATACAAGCTTCTCCGTAAACTTGTATAAACTCGAACGCTTTGATCACCTCATCAAAACGAAGATTCCAACTCCGAGATGCTTGCACCAGTCCATAAATGGATCGCTGGAGTTTGCAAACTTTGTCAGCATTCTCTGGATCGACAAAACCTTCTGGTTGCATCATATACAACTCTTCCTTAAGGTAACCGTTAAGGAACGCTGTTTTGACATCCATCTGCCAAATTTCATAATCGAAAAAGGCAGCTATTGCTAACATGATTCTGACGGACTTAAGCATCGCTACGGGTGAGAAGGTCTCATCGTAGTCAACTCCTTGAACTTGTGAAAAACCCTTTGCCACAAGTCGAGCTTTATAGACGGTGACATTACCGTCCGCGTCCGTCTTCCTCTTAAAGATCCATTTGTTCTGAATGGCCTTACGCCCTTCAGGTAATACTTCCAAAGTCCATACTTTGTTTTCATACATGGATCCCATCTCGGATTTCATGGCCTCTAACCACTTCTCGGAATCCGGGCTCATCATCGCTTCTCCATAGCTCGTAGGTTCATCGTTGTCTAACAACATGACCTCTAAGACAGGGTTGCCGTACCACTCGGGAGCAGTACGCGTCCTTGTCGACCTACGAGGTTCGATAGCAACTTGATCCAAAGCTTCATGATCATCATCATTAACTTCCTCTTCAGCTAATGTAGGCTCCACAGAAACAACTTTCTGCGCTGCGCTACTCTCAGGTTGAAGTAAAGGTTCAACAACCTCATCAAGTTCTATCTTCCTCCCACTCAATTCTTTCGAGAGAAACTCTTTCTCAAGAAATGCTCCGTTTTTAGCGACAAACACTTTGCCTTCGGATCTGAGGTAGAAGGTATACCCAACTGTCTCTTTTGGGTATCCTATGAAGACGCATTTCTCCGCTTTGGGTTCCAGCTTTTCAGGCTGAAGCTTTTTGACATAAGCATCACATCCCCAAACTTTAAGAAACGACAGCTTTGGCTTCTTGTCAAACCAAAGTTCATATGGCGTCGTCTCAACGGATTTCGATGGTGCCCTATTTAAAGTGAATGCAGCTGTCTCTAATGCATAACCCCAAAACGATAGTGGCAAATCGGCAAGAGACATCATAGATCGCACCATATCCAATAAGGTTCGATTACGACGTTCGGACACACCATTACGCTGTGGTGTTCCAGGCGGTGTTAATTGTGAAACAATTCCACACTGTCTTAAGTGACTGCCAAACTCATAACTCAGATATTCTACTCCTCGATCAGATCGTAGGAATTTAATCTTCTTGTTACGATGATTCTCAACTTCACTCTGAAATTGTTTGAACTTTTCAAATGTTTCAGACTTGTGTTTCATTAAGTAAATATACCCATATCTACTTAAGTCATCAGTGAAGGTGAGAAAGTAACGATAACCACCGCGCGCCTCAATACTCATCGGACCGCACACATCAGTATGTATGATTTCCAACAAGTCACTTGCCCGTTCCATTGTTCCAGAGAACGGCGTTTTAGTCATCTTGCCCATGAGGCATGGCTCACATGTGTCAAGTGATTCAAAATCAAGTGACTCCAAAAGTCCATCAGCATGGAGCTTCTTCATGCGTTTTACGCCAATATGACCTAAACGGCAGTGCCACAAGAAAGTGGTATTATCATTATCAATTCTATATCTTTTGGCATCAATGTTATGAACATGTGTATCATTACTATCGAGATTCAATAAGAATAAACCCCTCACATCGGGTGCATGACCATAAAAGATATTACTCATATAAATAGAACAACCATTATTCTCTGATTTAAATGAGTAACCGTCTCGCAATAAACAAGATCCAGATATAATGTTCATGCTTAACGCAGGCACTAAATAACAATTATTCAGGTTCATCACTAATCCCGATGGTAATCGAAGAGCGAGCGTGCCGACGGCGATCACATCAACCTTGGAACCATTTCCCACGCGCATCGTCACTTCGTCCTTTGCCAGCCTCCGTCTATTCCGCAGTTCCTGTTTTGAGTTGCAAATATGAGCAACCGCACCGGTATCAAATACCCAGGCACTACAACGAGAGTTGGTAAGGTACACATCAATAACATGTATATCATATATACCTTGTTTGTTGTTGGCCGCCTTCTTGTCAGCCAAATACTTGGGGCAATTCCGCTTCCAGTGTCCAGTTCCCTTGCAATGAAAACACACAGTTTCTGGTTTGGGTCCAGCCTTGGGTTTCTTCACGAGAGGAGCAACTGCTTTGCCACTCTGCTTGGAGTTACCCTTCTTACCCTTGCCATTTTTCTTGAAACTAGTGGTTTTATTGACCATCAACACTTGATGCTCCTTCTGAATTTCAGACTCAGCGGCTTTCAGCATCGCAAACAGCTCGGCGACTGACTTGTTCATCCCGTGCATGTTATAGTTCAACACGAAGCTCTTGTAGCTAGGTGGCAATGATTGAAGAACTCTGTCAGTGATAGCCTCTGGCGGAAGGGGCATCCCTAACTCAGCCAGACGGGTGGAGTACCCAGACATTCTGAGCACGTGATCACTGATAGACCCGTTCTCCTCCATCTTGCAAGCATAGAACTTATCGGAGATCTCATATCTCTCGATCCGGGGATTCTTCTGAAAGATAAACTTCAACTCCTGGAACATCTCATATGCTCCATGACGTTCAAAACGTCTTTGAAGTCCCGGTTCTAAGCCATACAACATTGCACATTGAACTATTGAGTAATCATCAGAACGAGCCTGCCAGGCGTTCACAACGTCTAGAGACTCAACTGGAGCGGGTGGATCACCAAGCGGTGCATCAAGGACATAAGCCTTCTGGGAAGCCGTAAGGATAATCCTTAGATTACGGGCCCAGTCCACAAAGTTACTTCCATCATCTTTCAACTTAGCTTTCTCTAGGAACGCATTAAAATTCAGGGGTGCTACTGCGCGAGCCATGATCTACAACATAAATATAGCAAAGACAACTTAGACTATTGTTCTTAGATAATGAGTTTAGTTAATCATATTTAAAAAACTCCCACTCAAATTGACATCCCTCCGATCATTCGAGTGTAACATGATCCAAATCCACCAACTCAAGTCCGATCATCACGTGAGTTGAGGTGGTTTCAATGGTGAACATCTTCATGTTGATCATATCTACTATATGACTCATGTTCGACCTTTCGGTCTCTTGTGTTCCGAGGCCATGTCTGTACATGCTAGGCTCGTCAAGTTTAACCCGAGTGTTCCGCACGTGTAACATGGCTTACACCCGTTGTATGCGAACGTAGAGTCTATCACACCCGATCATCACGGCGTGTCTCGAAACGACGAACTTTCGCAACGGTGCACACTTGGGGAGAACACAATTTATCTTGAAATTTAAGTGAGGGATCACCTTATAATGCTACCGTCGTCCTAAGCAAAATAAGATGCATAAAAGGATTAACATCACATGCAAATCATAAGTGACATGATATGGCCATGAACTTGTGCTTTTGATCTCCATCTCCAAAGCACCGGCATGATCTCCATCGTCACCGGCATGACACCATGATCTCCATCATCTTGATCTCCATCAACGTGTCGCCATAAGGTTGTCGCGCCGACTGTTGCTTCCACGACTATAGCTAACGTTTAGCGATAAAGTAAAGCATTACATAGCGCTTAATGATTGACACGCAGGTCATACAATAATTAAAGACAACTCTATGGCTCCTGCCAGTTGCCGTACTCATCGACATGCAAGTCGTGATATTCTATACAATACATGATCATCTCATACATCACATATATCTCATCATGTAATTGGCCATATCACATCACAACATACCCTGCAAAAACAAGTTAGACGTCCTCTAATTGTTGTTGCAAATTTTACGTGGCTGCTACGGGTATCTAGCAAGAACGATTCTTACCTACGCAAAACCACAACGTGGTGTAGTGATTGCCTTTTGATCTTCTAAAAGAACCCTCTTCATTGAACCGATTCAACTAAAGTGAGAGAGACAGACACCCGCCAGTCACCTTTATGCAACAAGTGCACGCAGCGGTGAAACCAGTCTCGCGTAAGCGTACGCGTAATGTCGGTCCGGGCCGCTTCATCTCACAATACCGCGGAATCAAGTATCAACTAGTAACGGCAAGCAATATGTATACACCCACGCCCACAACTCGTTTGTGTTCTACTCGAGATCTCATCTACGCATAGACCTAGCTCAGATGCCACTGTTGGGGAACGTTGCATGGGAAACAAAAATTTTCCTACGCACACATAAGATCTATCCATGGTGATGAGCATCTACGAGAGGGAGAGTGAATCTACATACCCTTGTAGATCGCTAAGCGGAAGCGTTAATAAACGCGGTTGATGTAGTCGAACGTCTTCGCGATCCAAATCGCCGAGCGTCCCGCGATCCAATCACGATCCTTCCGATCTAGTGCCGAACGGACGGCACCTCCGCGTTCAACACACGTACGGCTTGATGACGCCTTCACCTCCTCGATCCAGCGAGCGATGGTGAAGTAGTGGTTGAGTTCCAGCAGCACGACGGCGTGGTGATGGTGGTGAGGAACAATCTCTGCAGGGCTTCGCCAAGCGCTACGGAGATTATGACGGAGGAACTAGAGGGCTAGGGTTGCCGGCACACGGCTTGGGAAATCCTGATGTGTCCCGTGTGCTAGCCCTGCCCCTCTATTTATATGTTGAGCCTTGGGGTCTAAACTTGGAGTAAAAGCCTCCTCCGGGTCGGTTTTGCCCGCACAAGGTCGGTTTGGCCCGCAGGGAAAGAGTCCAACTCGGATCCCTGCCGAACCGTGCACAGCCGCACACAAGCGGTAGTACCGCTTCACACAAGCGGTAGTACCGCTCGGGCGGTAGTACCGCTTCACACAAGCGGTAGTACCGCTCGGGCGGTAGTACCGCTTCACACAAGCGGTAGTACCGCTCCGGCGGTAGTACCGCTTCACCAAGCGGTAGTACCGCTTACGCGGCAGCAAAACTACTTTTGCACTTTCCAATACCTTGTGGGCTTTATCCCTTTGGCTCATATAAAGTGTTGCTGCACCCGAACACTTCGGTAAACATCCGGAACCCCTTCCGGTGAACTCCGGAACCCTTCCAGAGATCAAAACACTATTATCACATATATCAATCTTTACCTCCGGACTATTCCGGAGATCCTCGTCATGTCCGGGATCTTATCCGGGACTCCGAACAACTTTCGGTCACCAACATAATAACTCAATTATACTAATCGTCACCAAACGTTAAGTGTGTAGACCCTGCGGGTTCGAGAACTATGTAGACATGACCGAGACACCTCTACGGCCAATAACCAATAGCGGGACCTGGATGCCCATATTGGCTCCTACATATTCTACGAAGATCTTTTATCGGTCGAACCTCTATGTCAAGGATTCAGTTAATCCCGTATGCTGTTCCCTTTGTTCTTCGGTATGTTACTTGCCCGAGATTCGATCGTCGGTATCACTATACCTAGTTCAATCTCGTTACCGGCAAGTCTCTTTACTCGTTCCGTAATACAAGATCTCGTGGCTAACACTTTAGTCACATTGCTTGCAAGGCTCATTGTGATGTTGTATTACCGAGTGGGCCCTGAGATACCTCTCCGTCATACGGAGTAACAAATCCCAGTCTTGATCCATGCCAACCCAACAGACACCCTCGGAGATACCTGTAGAGCACCTTTATAGTCACCCAGTTACGTTGCGACGTTTGATACACACAAGGTATTTCTCCGGTGTTAGTGAGTTGCATGATCTCATGGTCAAAGGAACAGATACTTGACATGTAGAAAACAATAGCAATAAACTGACACGATCAAATGCTACGTTTACAGTTTGGGTCTTGTCCATCACATCATTCTCCTAATGATGTGATCCCGTTATCAAATGACATCTCATGTCCATGGCTAGGAAACCTTAACCATCTTTGATCAACAAGCTAGTCAACTAGAGGCTTACTAGGGACACAGTGTTGTCTATGTACCCACACATGTATTTGAGTTTCCAATCAATACAATTATAGCATGGATAATAAACGATTATCATGAACAAGGAAATATAATAATAACCAATTTATTATTGCCTCTAGGGCATATTTCCAACAGCGATAGTATACACACTTGTCAGCTTCGTTTACAACAAAGCCTGCAGCAGTTAATGTTCTTTCGAACTTCTCATGCCACTGCTTAGGAGCTTGCTTAAGGCCATATAAAGACTTCAATAACTTGCACACTTTTCCTTCCTGACCAGGTACTATAAAACCATCAGGCTGATCCATGTAAATTTCCTCATCCAACTCTCCATTGAGGAAAGCCGTCTTAACGTCCATTTGATGAACGAGAAGACCAAGTGAGGCAGCCAGTGATAGTAGCACCCGAATAGTGGTTAGTCTAGCCACAGGTGAGTAAGTATCAAAGAAGTCTTCACCTTCTTTCTGGGTATAACCCTTGGCAACAAGCCGTGCCTTGTACTTTTCAATTGTACCATCAGGTCTAAGCTTTTTCTTGAACACCCACTTACATCCCACGGGTTTGCACCCATAAGGACGATCAGTGACTTCCCAGGTTTCATTAGCTAAGATGGACTCCATCTCGCTCTGGACAGCTTCCTTCCAGTAGTCAGCATCAGAAGATGCATAGGCTTCTGAAAGAGTCCTGGGTGTGTCGTCCACGAGGTACACAATGAAATCATCACCAAAAGACTTTGCAGTCCTTCGTCTCTTACTCCTTACAGGAGTTTCATTGTCATCCTCCTCAGGGTTCTCAACGTGTTCCATCGCAATGGTGGGTTCAGGAATTACAGAAAATTCCTGAGTAGATAGAGTAGGTATCTCTTGATTTGATGAGTTAGGCATATCCTTCATAGGAAATATGTCCTCAAAGAAAGTCGCATCATTCGACTCCATAATCGTACCAACATGCATGTCAGGTACCTCAGATTTTATTATCAAAAATCTATAGCCAATGCTATGAAAAGCATAGCCCAGAAGAACACAATCCACGGTTTTTGGTCCAAGCTTACGCTTCTTGGGAATTGGTATATTGACTTTCGCCAAACAACCCCAAGTACGTAGATAAGAGAGTTTCAACCTTTTCCTTTCCCATTCCTCAAATGGAGTAATGGTTTTATGCTTTGTGGGAACCCGGTTTAGGACATGACATGCAGTCATTAGCGCCTCCCCCCACCATGCCTTGGAAAGACCCGATGTATCTAACATGGCGTTAACCAAATCAGTTAGAGTTCGGTTCTTCCTTTCGGCCACCCCATTTGATTGAGGTGAGTAGGGAGGCGTCCTCTCATGGATTATACCATGTTCCGCACAAAACGAATCAAATTCATTGGAAAAATACTCTCCACCACGATCAGACCTAAGCCGTTTAATTTTCCGATCAAGTTGGTTTTCTGCTTCAGTTTTATAGTTTTTGAAGAAGTTTAAAGCCTCATCTTTTGATTTCAGAAGATACACATAACAATATCTAGTGGAGTCATCAATCAACGTCATGAAATATTTCTTTCCACCTTTTGTCAACACGCCATTCATCTCGCAAAGATCAGAATGGATAAGCTCTAGTGGCGCTAAGTCTCTCGCCTCTGCAGTCTTATGAGACTTGCGAGGTTGCTTAGCTTGCACACACACTTGGCACTTGGAGCCCTTGACAGTAGTGAATTTCGGAATTAAACTCATATTGGCTAGCCGCGTCATGCAACCAAAGTTAATATGACAAAGTCGCGAATGCCAAATATTAGACTCATTATCGTGGCAAACATTATTAATAACTTTAGTGCAAATATCTGACAAAGACAGGCGGATCAAGCCTCCGCACTCATAGCCTTTTCCAACAAATTGTCCATACTTAGAAATAACAACTTTATTGGACTCGAAAACCAACTTGAAACCATCTCGACACAAACGGGAACCGCTGACGAGATTTTTATTGATGGAGGGCACATGATGAACATTCTTCAGACGCACGATCTTCCCCGAAGTAAACTTCAGATCGACCGTACCGACCCCTCGAACAGTGGCATGTGACCCGTTCCCCATCAGCACGGGAGAAGTCCCTGTGACCTGGTAAGAAGAAAACATAGAGGCATCAGCACAGACATGTACATTTGCACCGGTGTCAATTAACCAATCTGGAGAATGACAAACTGAAAGGATGGTAGGAAGAATACCGTACCCAGAATCCTTCATATCAGTATCGCCGATGACAACATTAGCGGACTTGCCGCTCTTCTCATGTTCGCGCTCCTCATAGCGGTTAGGACATCTCGGAGCCCAGTGATTAGGATCACCGCAGACATGGCATAGTCCCTTCCCCCTCTTATGAGAATTCTTCTTGAAGTTGGTAGATTGTGACGGCTTGTTCTTTGCAACAAACTTGCCTTTGCCCTGAGATTTGTTCTTGTTGTTTTGGGGCTTGTTGAGATGGAAGTTCTTCTTCTGCACCACGTGGGCACTAGAAGCTCCCTCAACAGCTCGAGCACGTGTGTCTTTTGCTCTCGCCTTCTCTTCAACATCAAGAGTTCCAATGAGATCTGAAACGGAAAACTCCTGTCTCTTGTGTTTCAGAGAAGTAGCAAAATTGTTCCACGAAGGTGGAAGCTTGGCAATGATGCCTCCGGCCACAAACTCGTCCGGCAACACACACTTGAAGTACTCAAGCTCCTTCGCGAGAGACTGTATCTCATGAGCTTGTTGAACAATAGAGCGCTCATCAGTCATCTTGTAGTCATAGAATTGCTCCATGACGTACAACTCGCTGCCAGCGTCCGAGGCCCCAAACTTGGCCTCGAGCGCAGCCCACATGTCCTTGCCGTTGTTAAACGACATATACGAATCCACAATGGAATCGTCAAGAACACTCAGAAGGGCGCCCTTGAAGAGGGTATCGATCTTCTCAAAAGCTTCCTGCTGTGCAGGATTAAGATCGCCCTCGAGCTTACCCTTGGTGGCGTCATAGCAGTACATGGTCTGAAACCAGTAGGCTGCTCTCGTGCGCCACCTCTTATATTGCACCCCCTTGAAGGTGGGCGGCTTCAGATGCGCAGCAAAGCCACTTGGAGTAAATTGCCTATAATCAGGTTTTTGGATTGTTGAAAATATGAGCAAATTACTACAATGTTTAATCCGAGTAAGCAGAAAATAATTCATGACAGCAAGAGCATAGATTAAACTAATCATGCAGACTAGCATAGTAAACGAGTAGATCGAATCTACGGCACAGACTAGACACATAAATTCTAGCATGATCTCAAACAGAGAAGACAAGATTACGTACGGAGCAGCGGGAGTAGAACCGCCAGTGTTGATGTTGTCGGCCATGTCGTTGAGGAAGAGGCTGCCGAGATCGGGGAAGAAGTCGTCGTCGAGGAAGACGTCGCTGCCAGCAGTCGCGCGAGTGCGCTCCCCAAAAACCTGATCGCCCCTCTCCCGTACAGGATCACGAGAGGCGGGGTTCCGGAGGCCTGCTGTCCCTTCTCGCGGTGCACGCCGGAAGGAGGGATGGAGAAGACTTGTATGGCGGCGCAATGCTCTGGAACGGTGCGAAACCATATGTTGTGACGGCGGCTAGGGTTGGCAGGGACCTCGCGTATATATATGCACGGCAGGGTAGAGAGACGTGGACTGGACCCACGTCCGAGTCGGTTACAGCCCACGATCCGACGTCTCAGATCGTGGCGCGTCTGTTAAGGACTCTCCGTTCCTGACCGGCAAAAATAAGCGCATAGGTATGAGCTCGGCTCGGCTCAATCCCGCAACCCGCGGCGCGGCGCGGCGCGTCGTGACGAGGCGAGGAGGAGGAGTGCGCGAGGGCCTCTTCTCTTCTCATTCTCTTACAAGTGCTAGAAGAGCTCACCTTATAAAGAGGTGTAGCTCTCTCTCCACTAGCGGGGTGGGACTAAACTTTAGTTCCACCCACACCACACCAACCGCCAACACAAATGGGCCATGAGAGTTTCAGATTTTTGGATGGGCTTTGGGCCAAAGGCCTGATAGCAAAAATCCAACAGTGGGCTGGTTCTATCACAAGGAACCTAACCATAGCTACGCTCAGTTCGAAAAAAAAATCTTTGAGTTTGATTCCCAAATAAAACGGCGACAGGTGGCTACTATTTGTCCCAGCTGAATTTATTTCACGGAAACCAACTCCGTAGATCGACTGCAAAACGAGGATCTCTACTAGTAGTGTGTGCAGCAGTTTGTGATGGCGAGCGGTTGAATATTCAGAGGCAAACAAGCTAAACATGCATATTAAACCTCTAACGTACGCCACCAACAATTTAATTTTCTAAGTGCATTATTGCTGACCTTCCCCAGCTAGCTGCTGTCGCATCCGCCAGGCCGTGAGACTTTGGGAGCCTGTACAAGATAAGATAAAATAAATAAAGTGTAATGATTGAGGGGACTTTTAGTCGCCGAAGAAACATGGGTGACTCATGGATCGAGCAGAATAGTAGTCCAATATGATAAAGTAGGTTATAATCGAGGCTCTGTTAATTCCAATATGATAACTCTCCACGACTCCCGTACCTATCTCCATGGCATACGTTAATTACAGCTATGCCATGGTGGTACGCTAATTACAACTTTATATATCCGACATGCATGGTTGATGAAACACGTACGTGGGATGGATTGTTGTGTTGGGAGTTGCCGCGTCTGCACGCTTCGCTACCCACCACTGCCGATCCTCTGCGTACGTAGTATGTGCTGACAGGTGTAGTGCTCATGTTGGTTTAGCTCCAAGTGGCCAGGCCAATATGCGTGCATTCCAAATGAATAGTACCACAATTCAAATCTAGCGTGAATGGTACCGTATGGGAAGAAAGCACTGGATATCCTCTCGCTTGAAGACCTTAACTTCTCATTGTACGCCGAGGATCTTGATGGCGATGCTCGTGGTCTCGACGCTCCTGGTGGACAATGTTGATCTTTCGCCGCCAATGCCCTTCTCTTTCGATCATCAACAAGCGAGGGTGGGAGATATTTTTCGATAAATGACGCTTTATTACTTAAAAAGTTTAAGCATTACACCCGGCCTCTGCATAATTAAGATGCACACAGCCATAACCAAGTCCAAGTTCCAAATAAATCAAAAAAGGCGGAATACAATCAAAAGTTGTTATTATCAACTGGCACTTCTGACTGGATCAGAGCACTATACATAGAGTCCACAGTGAATTTACCATTCACTTGTAGGCTCCAACGAAATTCATCGGCTCCTTGTGATAGTTGTACCGTGGATAGTCTCAGTAATAGAGTGTTCCACGATTCAAGTCTGGGACCAATTAAATCTCTTCTAAACGTCACATTCGGCGGAAAGGATTCCAGAACCGTGGCGATAGTATCGTCCTTGTGACGCACAATATTGTATAGAGCCGGATATTGTTCTTAGAGTGTAGCATTGCCTAGCCACTTATCCTCCCAGAATCTAATTTCCGATCCGTCTTTAATAGCGAAGGACCCATAGCGGAAGAAGTATTTCTTCGTAGACATTAGACCAGCCCAAAAGTGTGAGTCCCCAGGCCTCCAATATACTTGGGACACTGCCTTTGAGCCCACATATTTTCTCTTTACGAGGGTTTGTCATACACCATTTTCCGTCAGCAGCTTAAACAACCATTTGCCGAGGGAAGTATTTTTAACCTCAACGTCATGAATACCCAGTCCTTCTTGGTCTTTGGGACGGCAAACCAAACTCCATTTAGCCAATCGATATTTCTTTTTCTCACTATCTCCTTGCCAAAAGAATCTTGATCGAAAATAATCCAATCTATGCAACTCCTTTAGGCAGTTGGAAGATGGAAATCATATATAGTACCATATTACTTAGCACTGAATTTATGAGGACCAATCTTCCACCTAGAGATAGTAGTTTGTCTTTCCAACTGCTTAACCTTTTTTGTAGTCTCTCCTCGACGTGTTTCGATTCAACATTTGTGAGTCTCCGATAATGTATCGGTATCCCCAAATAACTGATCGGAAACTGGCCTAACCCGCAGCCAAACAATTCAGCATACAGGTGGGCCTCGTCTTGGGCCTCGCCAAAACAAAATAATTCACTTTTATGGAAGTTTATCTTAAGACCTGAGAGGTGCTCGAATGCTGATAAAATTAATTTCAGATTCCTCGCTTTCTCTAGGTCATGATCCATAAGGAGAATTATATCGTCGGCATATTGAAGGATAGAAAGTCCACCATCTACAAGATGATTAACTACCCTGTCAATTTGATAGCTAACATATCAGCCACTATATTAAATAGCATGGGCGATAATGAGTCACCTTGTCTCAATCCTTTCTTCGTTTGGAAGTAGCGGCCAACGTCATCATTGACTTTAATGGCCACACTACCTCCGGAAATGAAGCTATGGATCAGAGCGCGCCACTCCGCAAAGAAGCCTTTCATTTTGAGAGTCTGTTGAAGAAAAGACCACTTGGCTTTATCATAAGCTTTCTCAAAATCAATTTTGAGGACTACCCCATTCAACTTCTTCCGATGTAGTTCGTGAACCGTTTCATGAAGGATTACCACCCCATCTAGGATGTTTCTACCTTGCATGAAAGCAGTCTGGGAAGGGCGAACCACATGGTCAGCCACCGAGTTTAGCCTAATCATCGCAACTTTCGTGAAGATTTTAAAACTAACATTAAGGAGGCAAATAGGTCTATACCGTTGTATCCTTACCGCCTCATTAACCTTAGGTAATAAAATTATCTCACCGAAGTTTAGGTGAAACAATTATAGTTGTCCAGCATGGAGGTGACCAAACAAATCTAGAAGGTCTGGTTTGATAACCTCCCAGAAGTTCTGATAGAACTCAGCTGGAAAACCATCCAGACCAGGGGCCTTGTTGTGTTCCATTAGGAAAACCACCTTCTTTATCACCTCCTCAGAGTAAGGAGCTGTTAGAAGGTTATTTTCCTCAACAGAAACCTGGGGAATATCATCTATTCGGGACTCATCCATCGAGAAGTTACCCTCTTCTGGAGCCCCAAATAGATTTTTGTAATAATTAGTAATATACGATTTAAGTTGCTCATGACCTTCAATCGTACCCTCCTCTTGTATAAGAGAATGAATAAGTTTCCTCCGGTGGCTGCCATTGGCTACACCATGGAAGTATCTAGTATTCGAATCCCCTTTTAGAATAAATTGAGAGTTTGAATGTTGGTACCATTTGAGTTCCTCTTCTCTCGGAAGTCGAGCTATCTGTGCATTCGATTGACTCTTGATTTCAATTTCATGTTCAGATAGCGGTTGAACCTCTGCCAGAGCTTCTAAATCGTCAATAATAGACGTGAGACGAATCTTCTCTTTTTTTAGGATACCCGCAGTGTGCCTAGCCCAACTACCAAGGAATTTATGTATTGCACGTATTTTATTATTCCATTTATGTATTGGAATAAACCCGGCAACAGGTTTCACCCACACCTCCTTGACCATATCATGAAAGCCATCACGGAGCAGCCAACCAAGTTCGAACTGGAACTCGCGTCTACTCTATGGTCGTGGCAAACCAGTGGTTAGAAGGATAGGGGCATGGTCTGATAGAACCTCGACACGAGGTAATGCACGTACGGAAACCATAGGGAATTTAGATTCCCAGTAGGTATCCATTAACACGCAATCTAATTTCTCGTATGTCGGTTCGGGAAGACTGTTCGCCCAAGTGAACTGTCTTCCAATCATGCAAACCTCTCGCAAATCAAGACTGTCAATAACAGTGTTGAACAGGAAAGGCCAATGATTATCAAACCTACCACGACTTTTCTCGTTTGGGAATCTTAGCAAGTTAAAATCACCACCTATCAGAATAGGATAGGGGTTATCTTTCGCCAGATTAACCAGCTCACTAAGAAAGTCGGCCTTGAATTCATCCTGGGCTGCGCCATACACAGCGACAAGAGTCCATGTGAAGTTGTCGGCTTTGTTGCGGATATGGAGTTTAATATGATACTCACCATCCGAGCTAGCCAACACATCCATAGTTCCTGTATTCACGCCGAGTAATATGCCCCCAGAACGACCCCTAGGCGGACGTGAAATCCAAGTAAAGTCTATGCCGCCAGAAAGACGGTTAAGAAGACTTGCCGAGAAATCATGTCTACCCGTTTCTGAGATAGCCAAAAAATCTAGATTATGCTCCCTATTACAATCCGCAATGAATAAATGTTTAGCCAAGTCACCAAGACCTCTGCTATTATAGAACATGCCATTCATTAGGAAACAATGGGAAATTTAGACATTTTGGCCTTCTTAGATGCCTTTTGACCCTTTTTCGAACGGGAGGCTTTAGATTTACGTTCGGATGTTGTAAGTTCAAGCAATGAACTAAGCCCAGGTTCATCCAAGCCCACGTCTGAAACCTCTCCCACTACATGAGCTAGGATCCGACCATCTACTGTGGCATGTAGCTCCTCCTCATCTAGATGAAAGCAAACAGAAGAAACCAATGCAGTAACCTTTAATCGGTCATACTCTATATGTCTCAAAGCATTAGTCGAAACAGAAATTTCCTTCTCATTACTACCTAGACTAACACCAACATTATTTAGGTTTGAAGCAATTGTAGTAGCAGAGAAAGATAAAAAGGATTTGGGTGACGAGATTATATCTGTATTGTCGAGGTTATGCACCGCTTTACGGCGCATTGCTTTGGCCAATGAATCCTCATCCGTGTCCATCCGCCCATCCTCAGCAACCATATGCCGGCTACTACGACGAGAGGGAGTCATCTCCACAGATGCACGCCGCACGTGCTTAGCTGTTGGCGGAGGGGGTGAAGTTGGTGTAGAAACCACCTCCCCAACAGCCCCAAACGAAGTCGTGCGTGAAAAAGAAGATGCCGCTGTCGGTGTAGAAGGGGCCGCGGACGTCGAGTGTGCCGCCGCAGTCGTCGTGGGGTCCGCTATGTCCGCGGTCAGTGTGGGGGCCGCCGCGCTCTCCGTGAGATCAGCCACGACCGGCACCACCTACATCGGCACAACAGCCGAAGGGGCCCCGGCCGGCACCACCTGCACCGGCACAGCAGCCGATGGGACAGGGGTGGGAGGCCAACCCAGCGCCTGTCCAACCAGGCCGGTCTTCACGTGCGGCAGCCCACCAAGAGGTGGTGCACCCGACCGCGCTAGGCCGCCTGTCAGCGTGCCATCGGCAGCGTGCGGCGTCGCTGTACCTACAGACGAAGACGACAGCATCGAAGGTGCTGTCGCAGTAACGGGCGATGAGTGGGTCCCCTGAAGCATCAACTCCGGTGATCGTTCGAGGTATCCTCGCAACACGGAATTAGCACGAAGATCCGCTGCCAGCTGAATACCTCTTGGGGTCTGCGGTGTAGAATTAAAAGGAGTCACCGCCAAGACCAAAGGGTCAGCACTCTATGCACTCGGAGAGTCAACGCCTGCAAGCCCCCGCTGTTGCACTTGTGACATGTGAACATCCTTAGCAGGAGCCGAACTAGATGGTTGCAGGTTGGAGGGGAGAGTAGTATGCTTGGAGGTATCCATCCTATCGTCCTTCTCCTTCCCAATGCTATCATCATCCGCATCATCACCCTTCCGCTTCCAAATAAATGGGACAAAATCCAGGTCTGGTATGTAGTCTGCCGGTTCCCTCCTAAACGTGAAAGCATAGCCCTTGAGCTTAATCACCACATCCGTGGAGATGAAATGTCCAACATCATCTTTCTCCTTAGAAAAAATCTGAGTGTTAGTCATGGCTACCAGGATACGGACCACCCCACAACGTCTCAGGTTGATGAGATCAACGTCCAATGTCTTGCCCATTAAAGAGCCAACTGCCTAGAGACCCCAAAAGCGACGAACTGTGTGAGGAACACCCTCAACATGAAGCCAAACCTGCTTGAGTTCCAACTTATGTGGGATCTCATGAGACTTCAATGCTGAAATAGTGATCTGAGCATTAACTGATGGCACATTCATCCGAATACCGTCAACTCTGTCCAAATCCTCAAAAGAGGGAAAGCTAACAAGGTAAGCATCCTCACCATGCTGTATGGCCTCCCACTTCCACTGAGTCTGAACTGGGCATCTCCTCGCAATCTGGCTCTCAATAATGCTAGCAGGCACCATCAATCCGCTAACTCGAACACAAGCGATAGGAGTCTGAGTCGGTGCCAAGTGTTCCTTCACAACGCAATCAGGTAACTGAGCAAAATAAGTCTCTTCATCACCCACTCCCGAAACAAAAGCATTGGGCTTAGGGAGCTTAAGAATGGGACAACGCAGCGTCGGATGTGGAATCTTATTGCAAATATAGCAGTAATGCTGAACTGTGCAATCCTTCGCTGCGTGCGTGTCAACTACACACTTCCAACAACGAACTCCTTTTTTTGCTTTACCCTTGGTCATGGGAGGATCCCCCTTCACATTGGGCACAGAAGTTATCGTGGATGGTATAGCGACGGCAGTTTCTTGCACCTGATCCTGCGGCTGCTGCGGAGGCAACTGCGCCTGCTGCCCAAACTGCTGAACATGGCTGTACTGCTGTGGCTGCATGTGCTGTTGCGGAACAAACTGGTTCGGAAACTGCTGCTGAGATGTCACGTACTGCTGAGGGTAAAGATAGCCTTGCTGCAGGTTACAGCCGAGAAGCTGCTGCTGAGTGTGCGGTTTCTTCTTCTTCTTACGCTTCTGAGCAACGCCCTGCTGGCCCACCGATAAAGCCGTGTGCTGCTGCTGATGCGGAGCCCCCCCTTGGCTGGAACTGAGCGGGAGGTGCCGCCCCTGCAACTGGAGCCATGTACTGTGGGGCCGACCCGAACTGTGTTGCATACTGTACCCCTTGGCCCTGCATCGGGTACTGCGTACCGCCATGGGCGAATGCGGGAGCCGGTCCCCGCTGTTGCTGAGGTAGGGCCGAGGAGCCGGCATCGTTGATCATCGCAACGGGTGGGCCACGAGGGGGCTGCCCTCCCGCGGAGGACCCAGGGTCCAACACTCCAACCCCACGAAAGGGCCACGAGGAGGCTGCCCACCCGGCACCCGCGTAGTAGGCGGCCCGCGGCTGCGGGGGCGCGCCCGCCATCAGCGACGGCAGGGACGCCGCGACTTCCGCAAAGGAGCGAGGAGGCCCGGCGCAATGGAAGGCGGCAGAGGAAGGAGTCGCCGACGGGGGCACACTGGGGGGCAAGCTTGGTGGCACCCAAGTGGACGACGACGGCTCGCTTGCGGACGATGAAGGTGAGGGCGAGGGCGTTGTCGAGGATCGCGTGGCGTCGTTGATCGGAGCAGACACATTAGGGTTATTCTTCCAGAGAGCCCGCATGCGACGTAGGAGCCAGGCCCACGAAAAATCGTGGCCCAAGGCATGCACAGCATGCAGGTCGGGCCCACTCGTGGTCAAGGCCGAATTTTGAATCGCCTGACTTCTCGCCTCCGTAACTACCGCCGCACGCGCCTCCAAGACAGGCGGTATCACCGGCGCCGGCGAGTCCCGACGGCAAGCCTCGGACACGACCTTGGCCGTGGCTAGGAAGTGCCCTAGCACGGGCGGCGGCGTGACACGGCGCGGCAGCAGGGGCCCCCTCCACTTGCCCATGCGGGGGCCTTGCGCCACACGCAGCCCAGTCGGCGACGAGGCTGACTTCCGGCCAGTTAATCCGGTCACCGCCGAGCCATCCGGCGACGTAGATCGAGTTTGCGCGGCCGAACCTTCTGCACCAGAGCTCTCGTCCAACCTGCAAGACGAGGAATCCACATCTGCGTGAACCGGAGGTGTCCCCGGCGGCATCAAAGAACGTCTCTCCCAGAAACGTGACGCCGGAGTTGGGAAGCCGGCGTCCACCCAGAACTGTTGGACGATCTCGGCCTCGGTCTTCTTTCTCCTGCCCACCACCGGAGTCCACTCCGAGTTCTCCTCCCCTCGATCCAAAACGTCCATCGCCATCTGAATGCCTATGGCCTGCGGGCTCTCCTCGTCGGACGAGACGTACTCCGAGCCAAGACAAGAGAAGCGAGATCCGCCAGATCCTCCGGCCGCGGAGGTCGCCGCCGGCGAAGGCGGCGGCGGCCTGAACGCGAGAGCCAGGCGCCGGCCGCGAGTCATTCCGTTGAAGTGTGTCCACTTCCGATCCTAATCCTTGCCTCGTTATATAAAAAAATGTGTGAAAAAGAAGGCAAAGAAGCGTGACCATTTCTCACTGTGGCGATAAGTGGCGTCTCCCCGACCAAGTTTAAGAGGGTGGGAGATGGGGTCGACGGCGGCGGGGCACGGAGTTTGGGGATTTAGGTCTGGAGGGGACAGTGTGGGCCCTAGGAGGCTAGGAGGGACTTAGCAAAAATTTGGGCACCCTCGGTAGACACAAAACACTTGGTACAGAAAATTTTGGTGACACTCAGTAGACAAAATTCTGTCCAGTCTCCACCATATGTGGCTTGAAACGTCCCTAATCTACCGAGTCTCTATATTCAGTATGTGCGTTGTTTAGACTTGTTTTCCATTGGGCTAGTTGGACGACATTTCTAGACCCCGTTACAAACTTAGGGAAACACAAAATTTTATGGTAAAAAAGGAAAAAAAAAACTATGTATCTAGGTATTGTGTAAAAGTTTAACCTTGTAAGTGTTCGTTGAGAAAATATGAAGGGCGTGTTTGGTTGGCATCCAAAAACTGGTAACTACATTTTGACATGGCAACATTTGCAACTCCAAAACTTGCCGAAAATAGGCAAATTCGGAGAGATGGGCAAGCTAAGTTGGTAGCCAACAATTGATAGCTATTTTATTGGCACCAAACCAAGCCACCTCGAAATTTTGTGATTTTGCGCGATAGTTTGAAAATGTATCGCCGCACCAAAAGTGGTTTCGTAACTTAATTGTGTTTCAGAAACCATTCTGTGATTTACACACAGATCGCAAAAAGTTATTATTTTTATTAAAAACTTACTTTAAAATGAGTATGTTACCCAATACTTACACCCGATCTTTCACGGCACTAGCAGCAACAACAAGAACTCCCGATCAAGCAAAGATGATAGAACATAAGCTCAAAAACTTGCATCGAGTAGATTGGATCGCCTCCACGTGCAGCAGGGACAAGATCCGCCATGGATCAGCAAAAGCAAACACGATATTTGGTGTCCCTTGGGACGTTTTCTGTATGTTTTATCAACTCACGAAAACAATATTCGACCTGCCTTACATGGCCGAAACGACCGATATTTAAAGAGCATGTAGGCTCAGGTTGCAAACCGACTTAAACAAGTACCTTCCTAATTCGACGAAGCTTCCTATTTATCCTTAAAATAAGAGTCAATTACACCACTGGTGCTGAAACTTGGCGAAAATGGTCACTTTAGTGCTAAAACTTGTGGCATACATAAAAGTGGTGCAACAAGTTGGCTCAGGCGTGCAAATACGGTGCATTTGCCGTCCGTAGATGTTAACTACGCTGACGTGGCGCCGTATTTCCTTCTGCAGCAGTCTACTACGCCTATGTAGCCAGTGGCGGAGGACAAAGAAAATTTAAGGTAGGGCAGACTCTAAAGCATCATTAGGAGCTAGATCTAATATACTAAAGAATTAACAGGAACAAATCTATAGGATGCAAGTATGAAGAAAATGAAGCAAACGTACAACATAACTTGCACAGGTATAACTTAACAGAACATTAAACAGACAGAAAAATGGCTAAATATAGAGCAAGATAGAAACGAAGTTCCTCAGAAACAGTACATGAAACAGTAAAGTGAAGTGCTGAGGAAATAGAAACGGATTGCTGAAGACACATGATTTGTTTACACAAGTTCAACTTGTTGGCAACAACTCTACGTCTTAGTTGGAGAAGCTGAGCACATAGCTCTGAGGACACACAAGTCCTTGCCTTATTCTCGTTGAGCTAAGTTCCTCGGAACTCACCCAACACTTGTGGTAGATCTTGTGGTGATCTTCGGACCGATACAAACTTGTTCTTCGGCGAATCCACACGTTGAAGGCTCATAGAATGACGCCTAACCATCTAGAGGATGCCAATTCGTCAAGAGTAACAAGCAGGACATGCTAGGCACATCTGTGATTCTTCGGTGATGCTCTATCACAACTCACTTTATGGCTCGGGTGGTTTTCTCTCTCGGGATTGATCACAGTAGCATGGGAATGGAAACACACACCACACTTGGCAGAAAATGAACTGAGCAACCACCCCAAACTGGAGGGGTAGGGAGCTATTTATAGCCGGCGCTATGAAGTGACCATTGGACGGGACGCTCCCACCAACTTGACGCTCACGAAAGAGTGCAACGGTAACATATTGGAACGGCAGCATGCGCAACGCTTCTTTGACTCCAACGGACTGAGTTCCCTAACTCCTCAATGACGAAACTAAATCTAGTGACACTGAAGAACTACAACGGTTCTCTGAAGAACCTAGGGTAACTCCAACGGACTGAGTTCCCTAACTCCTCAATGAAGAAACTAAATCTAGTGACACTGAAGTACTACGATCCCGAGTCCTCTTCCATGCCGATTCTTTAGACTTATTCAACTAGTCACTGAAGCTAGTAGGTTCATCTCAAAGGAGATTTCCAAGGCTTTCTGTGTTTAAATGGGTTATAACTGAGCATCACACAAGATTCACCTACTTGCTTGGATATCCAACCCCCCTTAATAGTACGGTTTGCCCTATCAACTCAATGAAGAAATAGAAGATAAACTTCTACACACTGTCTTCTAAGTCTTCAGCTGGCAACCGAAGTCTTCAATGTTTCCTCAACATTTTTGGGGGTCGACATCCTTTGGTTAAACAAATTCTTCAGAGACTATAACATCTGTGTACACTCAATAAACATATTAGTCCCTTAATCATTTTGTCATGAATCATCAAAACCCACTAGGGGGCACTAGATGCACTTACATGCACGCGGCCGCGCGCTACCCAGGGTATCGACCCCGGCCAAGATGACACGCGTGCGATCGCGCGCCACCCCGGGTATCAACCCCGGCCCAGACGACGCGCAGGCGGCCGCGCGCTACCCTGGTTATCGACACCGGCCAAGAGGATGCACGCCGCCACGAGCAAGGTGCTGCGCGCATGGCCACGCGCTACCCCGGCTAGGACGACGCGCGTGTGACTACGTGCTGCCCTGGATGTCTACCACGAGTGAGACGACACGCATGCGACCACGAGTCATGTCATGAAGCATACAAGAGGGACAAAAGATACCCTAGAATATGCCTTTGGGGTACGATGAAAAGACCTAATTATCCTTGGTTACATTGTGCTGCCAGGGATGATACTGTAAATTGCCTAGGAGCAAGATTGTAACTTCCTCTATCCCCCGATTTCCCCTATAAATAGAGGAGGCCCCTCTCCTCTCAAAGGGGCCAAAAATCTAGAATAAAGATAGAACTTCGTGTGTTTGTCCCACCACGTTTGTCGCGCTCCCGTTGCATGTAGGTTACCTCGCGTCGGGTCGCCGATGCTTGCGAGCGTGTATCTTCGCCTCGAGTTTCCTGCGCACCCGCGACGGTCTTCGTATCCGGACGGGGGGTGCCACAAGTGTATTGTCTAGCCTCGATGCTACGATACTGTATGTTGTTCCACTGTACGCAAGTAATTGCACATGTGTTACCAATTCAAACATTTATATATAACCAGATCAGTTTTCTTAATTTTCTGACGTCTGTTTTTCATTACGCGTCAGGTCATTTTTGTGGCGGTCCGTTCTGCACGAATCTCAGTGGCTCGAGGGCGCCTCATTCGCGTGCCCTGGGGTGCTCGTGTTGGGGTTTTTTTCTCTTGTTGGGCTTTTCTTTTCATTTCGCTCCAGGGGACTGCAGGGGGGAGGGCGCCGGAGACAGTGGAGGAAGGCACCTCGCCGGTGATCAGCGGCAGGGGCTGGCTAGAGATCGGAGCGCGGTGAGCCGCCGACGAGTAGCGCCGGCAGGAGGGAGGCATGCTTCCGTGGAACTACGAGAGGTAGGAGAGAGGGTTGTATGGAGAGGAGGTCGGCGGAGTATTCCCGCTGGGCTCGCCATCAGCAAGCACGAGCAGTCATCGTCGCCGGTCCGGCGGAAGGTATCCCTATGTTCCCTCCCGCTTCAGTCCTCTGTGTATTTTCCCTATGTTTTTGTCTCTTCGCCTTTGATTTAGTTCGTTGTGGTCATGCTCGCCGATCTCAGATTCACTTTTGCAGTGCAGGATTGTTGTTTATCCGATTCGGGGTTACGCGCTGCCTTACTCCGATCCTTCTAAGGGGCTTTTTCCTCGGCGGCTGCTTGGCCGCATCCCCTACTCCTGCTAAATTTTGCATCGCACGCGGGTGCTATGTTTTCCCTCTGTTGTTTGCCTTCATTCGGGCTAAAAATCAATGGGGGGATCAGGATTCAGTTGTGGGATATTTTTGAACGTCCTGCTCCATGTTTGTGTGTTGTTTTCGTTTTGCACATGGTGGCATAGTGGAATTCATGTAGGCAGCTCATGCTAAGGGGGCACCAGGGTTGGGGGCGGCAAAAAGCATCTCAGTGCTTGGTGACGCGTCTGTTTTCGTCAGTGCTAGAACACATGTTTTTCAGCAGGAAGTTGAGAGCTATGCGTACAACAAGTTTTTCCCTTTTTAGTTCAGAGACGATAAGCAACTTCGTTGTAGTTTCTCTTTTTAGTTTTTTTCAATGGGAAATTCAGTGGTGATCATGTTATATATATAGCTTAGTTCAGAGAAACCTTTTCAGTTAACAATTATTTGTAGGTCAGTTACGATGTATGTTGAACATCCCAAGTTATATTTTCTCTAAACAATTCATTTCCTATCAGTTTTCCTCCCTTATCAGTTTCTTCTCTTCTTTTGATTCAGATTTTCTCTTTGTGTTATTCAATTGTTCACGCATAAAATTTCTTGATCTGCTACGCTTAGTCATTCTTAGTTCTAGTCAATCTAGATTATCATTGGTTATAGTCTGTTTTATTCCGAATTATTTTTACCTAGTTCTAGCCATACTAGATCTGCTCTGCTTATTCCTATCTAGTTCTAGCCAGACCAGTGAAAGGGATGAACAATGTTCTAGATCTCCTATGCTTAGTCATACCTAGTTCTAGTCAGACAAGATCATCTCTAAGTTTGCAGTTTGTTCTAGTTACACTAGTACACTAGAAGCTATTCTCCAGTCTGCCTGACAGATATCCAAATTTAGGTGGATTTCTAGTTTTTTCAGTATGTATTTTTTCGGTTTGTTGCATCTTGTATGGTGTTCATTTTTCGACGTTCTGTCGCTATCTAGGATTGTCTATATTTAGTCAGAGTTGAAAACCATAACAGATAACATAATCATAACTTTGTCTGTATTAATTAGTGTTAAGCTAGTCAAAGTTCAGTCTTGACAATTTAGTCATTATCTTCGGTTAGTTTTATTTTTGTAGCTATCTACAAGTGTTCGGATTTTCCTTTTTTTATTCAGATAACATCGTCATGGTTCAGTTTTTACAGTTCAATTATTTTTAGTTTGGTTTTGTAAATATGTCTAATAATTAGTACTGTAGCTGTAATTTTCGCAGTCATTAGTTATCTGTCACTTGGTTTAGAGAGTAGAATAGCTTGTCTTTTTTTTTGGTGGGCTAAGCTGTAGTTGTACGGCTTGTTTCTTTATTTAGAGACGTTGTGCAGTAGGCTGGGCTGGAAGTTGCGCATTCATTTATATATACACGGGAACATGAAGGTATAGATGCTTGCTAGTATCAAAATTTTACAGAGATAGGCTTTTGCATTTTCAATTTTACAGCAGTTAAGGGATGATAAGTAGCTTCGTAGTAGGTTTATCTGTATTATGTATTGGTATCTTTCATTACCGTGCTCCAGTCGTTCGAGGTTTGACTAGTGGGCAGCTCGCTTGTTTGAGGATAACAAGAAATGTTTTCTTCAGACTTAGTAAGTTCCTTATTAGAAAATGTTGTGTTCGAGCACCGGTGAAAAAGTTTGATGTTGCTGTCAATGTGATCTTGCAGTTCGCACAGGGAGGGTTCAGTCTCTGTTAGTTATTCACCTATGCGGTCTGCTGTCTTGGTAGCAATGAAGCTGCCAATTTAGCATCCTGCTTGCTAATTAATAGTTGGTACTGTCCTGAAGCCGGTCCATTAGTACTGTTATGGAGTATCCGAAGGTGCTAGCCTGCAACTACTGATTTCTATGGCGATAAGAAAACCTTTTGAACTAGTTTGCTTGTATACTCTATTTTTGGGGACAAAGGCAGGCAGACACTCTACTGATTTCATTCAGATAACTAGTAGCAAGTTCAGTATTTATAGGAAAAAAATAAACAAAAAAGACCTACGCCATTTTTCAGTTTTTCAGTCCTTTACTTAGTTGTTTGTTCAGTTTTTTCAGTCATTCATTATTGTGAATTCTCAGTTATTATTATTTTTTTGTTAAGTCTTCAGTGCTACTTGGCTTGGCCAGCCTCAAGGCATAGCTACCTTTGTTTCAGTCTATCTATCTTTTAGGTTTCTATCCTTTCTTAGTGTTTCAGTTTCTTGTTGATTTTGTAGATAGTTTGCTTATTTATCAGTCTTGTTTAGCAGTCTTGTTATCTTTTTTAACTGGGGGTTTTACACATGGTAATCTGGAAAATACCAAGAAAAGTTGCTTCTAGCCTGGACATCCCGGAGAACGAGCTTGTGGGTCTACTGATGGGGAATGGGATCTACAGTATAGCTGCGTGTGACACCGCCCCTGACGGCCGCACCTTCTTCAAGAGTGGATGGAAGGAGTTTCTAGCGAGAACAAGTGTCATTGTTGGAACAGCTGAACTGATCACTTTCGAGCTCAGCGCCCGTGAGGATTTTGGAGATGATAGTCGTTGTCAATATCCTTACGGCGGGTGCCTGAGTCTACTAGGTGACAAGCTTCCGTCGAGTTGGATCTCATTTTCATTAGCTTTGCACTAGTGCAACCTTTCTCTATTATGTCGCACTTTTCTGTGTGTTTATCTATCTGTACTGAACCTACATAAGGTGTGCTTTTGTTTTTGCACGCATGTGGCTTGACGCCACAACAACCTATATCTACATACCCCCCGCATATGTACCTATGTTATAATGGTTCCACCTTTTGGGTTGGCAGTTTTTGCACGCATGTGGCTTGACGCCACAAGAACCTACATCTACATAGCCCCCCGCAAATGTACCTAATGTTATAATGGTTCCAGCTTTTGTATGTCCATTTCAGTGCTCATTTTCTTTCACCATTTTCTTCAGATGGCTAGCATTTTTTCAGTAATGCCGTGTGTTTTTCTGAAAAAATTTGTGTAGGTATGTTCAGGTTTGCCATCCAAATGTATGAGTTCTTGACCATACAGAGGAGTTTTCTCTGGTATGTTCAGTGGTCATCTCTATCTTTTGGGTATTCTTCCTCATCTGCCATCCCACTTCTTCTTTTTTCCTTGCTGTATGTATATGATCTCTTTTTGTCCCGCTGCTCCGAAGCCTCTGTCTTCTCTTCCTTGGAGTCGTGGCCTAAGTATACTCGCACAAAAAAGTAGACCGAAGACACGTGGATTTTTTGTTGCTGTGCTTGGGATGGTAACGGGTTTGAAGCCGGCCCGTTAGGGACAGGCTGGTGCAAACAATCTTTTTGAAGGTCTAAGAGGGGAGCCGGAATTCGGCCTGAATAAACAATTAAAACAGTCAAAAAAAAATTGCAGGCTGAGCCCGGACTGAAAAACACTACAAGACACGTTTCATGACGGGACTGGACAAAAAAAATGACCTAGACCAAATCGAGAAACAGACGTCTGGAAACTAGATACTCCCAACCAGATAAACATGGCAAAATTTTTTTGCAACGAAACAAAATATGGAGTGGAGTGAAGATAAAATAGCATATATATATACATACTGTTGTCATACCACCCTGACCCTGGGATGAAGTCAATAAGCTCATAGGGCCCAAATATATCCGAGTCCGCGATCAGCCACCCTGTGGACATGTCTATCAGTCTCAGCACTTCACCCGAGTTAAAAAACGCAGTGTTGGTTGGGAACAGCTTCAACTTCATCTTCAGCCTTGGGCCTTCTTCCCACATGAAAGTAGCAACTTCCAATTGGTACGAGGACAATGAGAGCCCTGATGATAGGTACTCTTGAAACTGCGCTTCATACGGAACAAAATCCCAGAATCCTGGACAGTTCAGCCGGTAATCGACGTAGAGTGGAATACCACACGAGC
Source organism: Elymus sibiricus (assembly GCA_039707655.1). NCBI lineage: Eukaryota > Viridiplantae > Streptophyta > Magnoliopsida > Poales > Poaceae > Elymus > Elymus sibiricus. Next base: position 478,837,543 of record CM077668.1, read on the forward strand.
ATGGATTTGGTGATTTGAGTATGCTTTTGAAAGGAAGGTCGGTCGAGCATGGCGAACAAAGTGTGATGTTATCTATGGAACCTCCTTCGGGAACACAACTGATGAATTTGACTCACAATACTGAGCTATATTCAGTTGGTTCTGGGATGCACATACGGGGTTTCTAGATAACCTAAACATATCATGCTAATAAAGGAAATATAAGGTGCTGACAGTGGTAAATAAATATGAAAACTCCAACACCATTATTTCTCCCCTTCCTTCCTTGTGTGAAAACTCCAACACCACTATGATGGTAACTATTACTAAAAAATCCGATAAACACTTCACCATCATGTTGTACCACACGGTCTAGTAAATACATCATCACCAGGGTGGTAACTAATACTAACTATTATGATAACTGCATGATATGGTAATTTTGACCAAACAGTGCATTAATACATCATCACCATGGTAACTGCAGCAATATTATAGTAGTAATATAGCTATTTTCTAACAACATACCAAATATGTATTGTCATATGTTGCAACAAGTTACCTCACAGTCTGATAAGTACGTTACTATCTGGTGGTAACTGTTACCACCATGGTCGGATAAGTACATTACTTCACTGACATGATGGTTAACTAATATTAAGCACCATGGTGAATCACTACATCATTGTTACCACCATGATATGGTAATTAAGTACATCCTCATTATGTCGATGACTAAAATATCATCACCGGTAATATACTTTTATTAAATGGTATGGTAAATATATCACCACTATGGTGGTAACTTCTTTTTATAAAGGGCAGCTCTAGGAATCAGACTACTGATAATGTAATTCTATCAGACTAGTCATTGGCCATTGGATCAGAACCAGGATGGGCGTCCGATCTGGCAGTTTAGGCCCACGCGAAATTAGCTGCCGCTAATTAAGTGCTTTGTAACTGCTCCCATGCGCAATCCATTGCTCAGGTTACTCTTTCCGTATGTTTCGTTCTTTCCTTTTTTGCATGCTTCATTAAATCACGACAGGTTACCAGATTTTCATGCACCCATGTGATGGAAGCATTACTTTGTGAGAACCGAATACATATGCTTTTAGGAAACAAATACCCGAAATTCAAGATTACAAAGCCTGTAAATGATGCTTCAATTCTAGGTTATTAATCTTGAAAATACTACCTGATTGTTTATGTTCCATAACACATATAGTAATGGAATCATTTTCTCATGAGACCATAACAGTCTATGTAGACTCATGCAAACATTTTTTTCGACCAACGGAAACATTTTTTCAGTGCCAATGTACCACTTCTTCACGTTGGTGGAAACACATTCCATGTGAGGTGCATACAAAACTTAATAAAACATCATTGGTTATCATCCGATGCCTTGGTATGGATGTGCCATTCAATTGCTTCATACATACATCAGTAAAGCTTCATTGCTTATCATTTGATGCTTCGGTGCAAAAATATAACTTACTAATGTTTCATTATATCTCAATATTTTCTGCAATTGCAGACACATACATATGTAGTGTTTATATATATATTAGTTTCTTCATGTTGTATAAACATTGCTTCAAAACTCACTTATGGATGCTTCGATAGACTAGATCGCATATGGCTATGGAACACATCACATACATCGTGGCGATGAGATATGGTTAGGTTGCCGATGTGTTGCCTCATCGATCCAGCGGCAGAGGCAACGGTGGCGACACAATCTTTGTAGACTCATGCAACATCTCTGACATCCGCTAAGTAAGAAACGAGGAAATAATACAATGGGTGCATTATTAGTGCCAGTTGGAAGCATGATTTTTTTCAAATGAAATATGCCACCAACTGTGGGGACGGCTAGACGCGTACAAGATGAAAGATTGTTTTTGAAACAAATTCGAAGCATTGATGGTCGAAACTAGGGAATAAGCACAATTGAGCGCCCACTTGCTTCTTATCTGTATCAGTATGCTTCAACACTTGAGCATCGTCATGGAGGTAGTCGTCAATGGGAGTAGGTGAAGTTGCAGGGGGAGGGAGGGTGAACCACCGGAGGTGCTGAGAAAGCTGTTGGTTTGTGGTGGATGAAGAAAACAATTCCGCATTTCCATCGTGTTCCTTCCCAGGCCACAGATCGACGAAATCGCTGATGAGACGACCAAGCACGATGATGGTAGATACAACAAGGAGACGGAGTCAAAGCAGTAGAACGCACGGTTACCGTCCAGCTTGGCGCTCGTGGTTTTCGTTGGGACGTGAACTCTTTCCCAGATCCAAGGAGAGAGAAAGCAAACCTGGCGAACGAACGTCGGTGTTCATCGTCGACTGGTCGTGCACGACGATGCGCTGTAACCTGCTGCCGGCGACTAGATGGAGGAGGCAGTCTCCATTTGGTTGTACTATGTATGGTCTCCGTTGGCAATAAATGGTAATTGGCGTGATTTGTGGGATTAATTTCGATATGAATGACACATGCATCTGTTGGATGAAAAGACAAATGAATGGAGATGGAGCAGTCTGATGGGAACAACCTATCAGACGTCTCATAGGAAGTGTTTACCTTTTATAAAACGAGTGGGACTAACTAGCTAGTGGCGCCGTCTTTGTAGGGCCTCCCTACGACTTAGTGATTACACGTGTACACATACATTGAATACTCCACGATTGACACATGCGTCTAAAACCGAAATGCTCACCATTAATCTCTTGAACTAACCAAATAACTGAAATGTTGTAACTTTTGTACCAACGGGGTGGAAACTTCATATACAACTGGGCCGTAACTTTTAAGAGCAAAATAATAATAATAATAATAATAATAATAATAATAATAATAATAATAATAATAATCGATGGCGAAGACGGGTCATAAATTGGATACACGATATGATATTTAAAACATTTCAAAAAATTGAGTTTCCAAAAAATCTCGGTGACATCACTTTTGTTTGTTTGTTAGTGCATGCATGCAAATGGGCTCCTACACACACAGAGTTCCTGCATGGGCAATGTCGCGCTTTAAGCCTAACGGGCGTAGAGTCGCGCACTAGTCCTGTTCTTTTGAAAATACCATACTCTAGGAGCCCAGGAGACAAAATGCCACACTCTGGTAACCATGCCTTTCTTTTTTATGAGATAAGTAATGTATGCATGTGATGGGTACGTATACCAGAATTAGGTGTGATGGTATACCAAAATTAGGCCTGATAAAAAAAGTCCAAAGCGTACATCGATCGCGCACTAGTCCTGTTTTTTGAAAATACCATACTTTAGGAGCCCCGGAGACAAAACGCCACACTCTGCTAACCGTGCCTTTCATTTTTGTGATATAAATAATGTATGCATGTCATGGGTATACCAAATTTAGGTGTGATGGGTAATATATACCAAAATTAGGCCTGGTAAAAAAGTCCAAAGCGTACATCGATCTCATTCCACTAGTAGAAAACAGGGCTTTCGTCCCAGCCGGATCGGAGCATTAGTCCAAAGCGTTCTATCTTTAGTCCCGGTTGGAGATACCAACCGGGACTGGAAAAAAATTTCAATTTTTTTTTTCAATTTTTTTTTTCAAATTTTTTTTCCAATTTTTTTCCCAGCCCTTTAGTCCCGGTTGGTGCCTTCAACCGGGACTAAAGATCTATCTTTAGTCCCGGTTGGAGATACCAACTGGGACTGAACATTTTTTTTTCAAATGCGGCCGTCCACCCCCCCCCCCCCCCCCCTTTGGATCGCCTATTTCAGTGTTCAAAAAATCACAGAAAATTATAAAAACTTCAAAAACTAAAATCCTTTGAACTGTACTTATATTAAGTGATATAGTTGTGTTGAAAATTAACAAATATAAATTTTGACTTATTTTGCAAAAAACGGTCATGAAAAATTCAAATGGCCGCCATTTCTGCATACGATGTCGGAAAAAAACGTATAATATATCAAAATGTTCAGCACGAGAAGCCGGTTGCGATGCCGACCGCCTTGGGCCGTTTTGCAATTTTTAGAATCCTCAAATTCCGAAAGGAAAAAAGTTATTCTCAAATTTAAGTTTTTTCAAATTTATGCATGAAAAATAGCAAATGAAGTCAGAAAGGGTTGAAATTTGAGGATGTGGCTTTGAATGGTTCATATTGAGCACACAAAAAGTCTGGAGTTGAAATAAGTTAAAAAAAATGAAATGTCTTTGTAACAGCTGAGTTTTCGTCCGAAACCTTGATACTTCGAAAGAGATGATCCAGTTTGTACACGAAGTGCATCCAATTTTTGCCATAACCTTCTCAACTTTTTAGCACATGCTATGTGGGTGAAATGATGATACCATGCCAAGTTTCAACCTTTTCAGAGTTCATTTGTAGTGCTTTTCAATTTCAGGCTAATTTAGCTCAAAAAATCAGTAGATGCATGAAAAAATAGCAAATGAAGTCAAAAAGGGTTGAAATTTGAGGATGTGGCTTTGAATTGTTCATATTCAACACACAAAAATTCTGGAGTTGAATTAGTTTAAAAAAATGAAATGTCTTTATAACAGCTGAGTTTTCGTCCGAAACCCTGATACTTCGAAAGAGATGGTCCAGTTTGTACACGAAGTGCATCCAATTTTTTCCATAACCCTCTCAACTTTTTAGCACATGCTATGTGGGTGAAATGATGATACCATGCCAAGTTTCAACCTTTTCAAAGTTCATTTGTAGTGCTTTTCAATTTCAGGCTAATTTAGCTCAAAAAATCAGTAAATGCATGAAAAAATAGCAAATGAAGTCAAAAAGGGTTGAAATTTGAGGATGTGGCTTTGAATTGTTCATATTGAACACACAAAAATTCTTGAGTTGAAATAAGTTTAAAAAACTATAATGTGGTCAAACTCTGGTCAAAAAGTGGTCAAACTACTTATTCAATAAATATTAGTGTTACTAAATAATTATTGTTTTTTAGAATAATAGTTTCAAACTCAAACGGTGAAACGTGTGACATCATGCTTACATTTTTCTGATAATAATGGATATATTATTTGTCGAATTTCGATTTACAGATTTAAAGATATTAATTATGCCATATTAAATGAATAAATGGCAAAATAATAATAATAATAATAATAATAATAATAATAATAATAATAATAATATTTATATTTGTTAATCATTGTTTGTTAATCATTGTTGTTTATTTTAATAATTGTTTGGAATTCAAAAAATTAAATCATGTGACATCAAGACCTAAGGGTTAATAGGATTGATAGCTTACTATTGTCAGGAAAACAACAAGTTCAGACTTGGAAACTAGGGGAGATAGAACCTGAAAGTTAAGCGTGCTGGGGCTGAAGTAGTGAGAGGATGGGTGACCGGCCGGAAAGTTAGACGATTTGGAATGGGTGGTCCACGCTGGAGCAGTGAGGAGGGGTGATTAGAGATTAAATTGTCAACTAATTCAAAGATTTGAAAATCGGAAAAAAATTTAAAAACAAATCAAAAAAAATTCAAAAAAAAAAATTTTGAATTTTTTTTTTTGAAATTTTTTTTTCGAAAAAATTCCTTTAGTCCCGGTTGGTGTTACCAACCGGGACTAAAGGCGGGACTAAAGGTCTTCCATCCCCCGCCCAGCCAGCGGCCACGTGGAGGGCCTTTAGTCCCGGTTCGTAACAGAACCGGGACTAAAGGGGGGGACCTTTAGTCCCGGATGCTTAGTCCCGGTTCCAGAACCGGCACTAAAGGCCCTCTGGAACCGGGACTAAAGCCCCTTTTTCTACTAGTGTTCGTCCTTGCTCTAATATGTGGAGTGGAGTCAGCAGTTAATAGATTAGTGAATATATCCTGCTTAATGGTCATGCTTGAGGCTTTTCCATGGTAAACGTGGCAAGCATGCATGCATGTTCCAAGCTTGCTAGGTATCTAGGTAGTGCCTTGAGTGACATCGAGCTAGGTAAAGATTGATAGAGATCATTTGAATATATGTTATCTACTTCATCCTGGAGGAGCAGTTAAGTGTAGAGAAAAGTGAGAAGATGAGGTTAGCATTAGTACCACATGTAGAAGCTAGCTAGAGGGTGCACCACTAAGAGCAAGAAAGAGACTAAAGTTTGTGATGAAGCAAGCACTAGCTAGCCAGATGGGGTAAACTAGCAATGACCAAGATAATACTAGAACTAATGCAACAAAGGTAGCAACAAGTTGCTGCTCCGAAAAAGGGTTTTCCCCCGCTTTGTATTACAAAGCAACCAACTCCGATACAACCAACAATAGGTGCTGGGGCGGAAACAGCACAGGCACGCCCAAAAGAAACGAAAGAGAAAACATAAAAGAAACAAATGCCGACAACGGCGGCTCAACAAAAACGGAGAAGCCTCGCGACCGCTGCGCCCACCGAAGACCTCCCACCAGGCTCCTAGACTCCGAAACGCCGGTACCAATCATCACCTCCAAGAAGGAACGCGGCGATGACGACGCTGTTGCAAAGGGTTTCCCTCGGTACTCGGCGAGGAGAACGGAAGGGTAGCCCCGACGCCCCCCAGGAAGGTCCGGCGGCACCCGCAGGCGCCACCGCGTCGGTGTCGGCCAGGCCGACAGGGATTTCTCCCGATCCCAACCTTCACCTCTGGCGCTCCGGAGTCCGCCACCAAACCGTCCACCGCCCTGCGCCAACAAGTTGCTGCTGCTGGCTCCTTATCACGCACACACACCACCTTTCTCTCACCACCATTTTTAACCCCATGCTCCCTTATCACAACCACCTGGACTGGACCAGTACCTCTCAGATTTTATTCTCACAACTTTAGTTGCAACTTGCAAGTAGCTATCTGATCACCCACTGATGATCGATCCCTTTCTCAGCAAGTAATGCAGATCATCGATCAAAGCTGTTTGAGATCATGCATGGGATTCATCTGGAATTAGTGATTGGGGCATGAAAGGATATATAGGAAATATTTCTTCTAGATGCAAAATATATAGCTAGAGAAAACAGGACAGGGACAGGCACGGTCTGATGAACGTCAGTATCTTGAGTTGCTTGTCCAGGTAAGAAGAGTCTCTAGCTTGCTGACGTTCTAGCTAGTTCTTGATGCAATTATTAGATTCCCGCCGCCGGCGCACGGGTATCAGTTAATTGATTGATCGATCTAGGAATATAGATTCAGTTCTGCTTCGGTACCCCCTCTAAACACATCAACGGTCAAGATTGGTCTATACCCCTTCACAATTAAGGACATGATGGGCATTACGAAAAAGATGTAAATAGTCCCCGTATTCCCTATCCCTCTCACACGTATTACTTCTTCTCCCGCACGCGGCCAGCAATGGGGGCACAACGCGCCGCATCCAGAGCCTGGGCGGCACGAGCAGCAGCTGCAGCGGGATGTCCAGTGGCGTTCATATATACCCGCAGCTGAAGAACGTCGACAACGCCGTGAACGCAACCACGATCCACGAGTTCATGGCCTTTGGCCTGTAACATGTTGGGGTCGAAGCTCGAACCCTAGCTCGCCGTGGCTCTCTCGCTGCTAGACGAAGGTAGACGAAGCACTAGGCTGAGTTGTTTCTGGCGACGTACGCCACCGGACGCTCAAACGCCTTGACTTTTTTCCTCTGGACTAACCAGACTTACACTTATCTGGAGTAACCAGACTCCCTTTTATCTGGAGTCACCAAAGAAGAAGAAAAGAGGAAGGAGGGACTGGACACGGTGGTTCCGGCGCATGAACTCCGGCCGCGACGACGGCAATTTTTCTTTGAGCACTAACTCAACCCACACCCATTACAACGAACTCCACGCGGGCTTTATACCCTGGGCCGGTGCTGGGCACGATCCCCACGCCTCCTACCCAGCCGAATGCCCGATCGGCCCGCTCTGCTCACGCCCACCACGTGCACGTACGCGCACGGGTCGCGGCGAGCCCGCAGCGATCTCCACGCTTGCCCTGACCAGTTCGCCAACGGACTACGGCTACTATGGCGCGTCGCATACACATACACACGCGCACCCAAACACAACACACGCACGCCCGACACGGGCTTGACGCGGCCACGGACTGCACCCGACACGCCCAGCGCGCACACACGCACTGCACATGGCCCGTCATGGCTTATTTGCTAACATAACATCCATCTTGCCGCCCGCAACGCGTGTACGCCGAGGTCATGCACCGCTAGGAAGATGGAAGGACGACCAATAACAGTGACAGCGCGGCATCGCGCTGCAGCTTCGTGTCATCTAAGTATTGGCGATGGACATTGGGTTGTGGCGGCGGCCATGACCGGCGGTATCTCAAGCTTGGTCAATTCGTATATCTTTACATGTGGGATTTATTCCAACGAAAAAAATAGCGCGCTACAAAATATAGCGAGGCCCTTCTCCAAATGCTACACAAGTTATAGCGCGCTAATAGCGTGCTATATTTCAAAATAGCGTTTGCAAAGTAAATGCCAAATATATCCGGAAATAAAGTATTTCAGCAACTAAATTTTTCCCAGGAGCAATACATGCACAAGGGCCAAATCCAAGGCATGAACAGAATAAGTCAAACAGTTTTTCAAGGTAGTTTCTAACATCAACAAGATAGTTTCAAAGAATTCCTCTGGTTTTTGTCAGGAAAAATGCAATATTTCCATCCTGAGTCTTTTCATTCACATTCTTATCCTTGTACCGTTGATGCTGTGCTTGAAACACCAATGCCTACAATCAGACAACAAGAAACATAAGTAATTCAGTACAACTAGAGGCTACACTACTATTCATATTCAGAAAAGTACATATCAGTACAGTACAGAGTATAACCATATCAGTTCAGTACTAAAGCATAACAGTTCAGTACTAAAGTAAATCTGTAGAATTTTAGATAGAAGGAGAACAACAATAGGAGTAGTACCGGTGGCAGAAGTTGCAGGTAAAAAACCTGAGAAAAGATTAGTACAAAAATCATGCAGAATGTGGTGGTTCAGGCTACACTTTACAAAGTTCAGTACAGACTACAGAGTATAAGTATAAGTGTATAACACAAGCTACACTTTATAAAGAGAAGAAATAATCCCATTTTCTGAAACCCATTTTCCTTTGGTGGTTCAGGCTAGATGTGGCAGTTATGCTATTTTCTGAATCCCATTTTACAAGAGCTATTTACCACTTCAGCAGTTATGCTATCCTACAAGCTACAGCCTACAGAGCAATTACCTGATGGCTGACTTGCCGGCGCCACGCCGGTGCTAGGCTGGAGTCGAACCTGAGGAAGACATCGCCGCGAGAAGATGCTGGCGCTGCCGCTCAAGAGAAGACCTTGCCGCCGCCTACGCTCACGACCAGTTGTTGCCGCCGCCGCCTCCTACGCTCACGACCAGTTGTTGCCGCCGCCGCCGCCGCTCATCTCGGTTGGGAAGGGGGATGAGAAGTCGAGAGCTAGGGTTCGATTGGGTCCTTATCGTGTGAGAAAAGAGTAAGAGAAGGGTGTGGACGAGGGTGGTTTCGGCCTTTTGGGCCTGCTGGGATGTGCCGCTGTGATTTTTCCTAGTTTTGCATGGAGTACACGCTAAAACGTTACACGTTAAAACGTTGTAGCGAGGTGTAGCGCGCTAATTACGTGATTAGCGCCGTAGCTGCTGAATTTGCCAAAACGTAGCGTTTCCTTTCCTAATATGCTATAACGGCGCTATAACGGCGAAATAGCGCGCTATTTTTTTCGTTGCCGGGCACCTCGACCCTTGCCGCCGAGAACGTGTAAGGTGAGCTGTGCGACGAGGAGAGGTCGGTACCCCGGCAAAGAGATGGGCATGAAGTACAAGACGAGCAGCGAGCCTATGCGCGGCCAGACCCGTCGAGCGAGCACTCGCCGCCGGCGCGCCATGCACTCCTTACGTGGTGCTGCGCAAATGACCTGAAGAGCAAGCACATAAGGGACTTGGAGTTTGGAGCCCCGTGTGGTGAGCTTCGGCCATGGGCTTCTTGGACGCGATGATTGCCGTTGGTGCGAAGATGGCGCCGGCCGGCCGTTGCATGGCTGGATTGGAGGTGATGAATTTTGGGCCGAGATCGTAGGGATGTAACCGGCTTATTATATAGGCAACTAATTTTAATTAGTATAAGGACGAAAATACCCTTTTTAACATTTTCAAGGGCGGGTGTACGGAAGCACGCCTCAGATAGATTTCTTATATGCGGATACTCTTTAATTAATCGTGAAGTGTACTTGATCTAATATGCTAATTCCATGTATACAAACAACGTACGCCGGCCTTTAGTTTCGATCCGGAATTAAATGAAGGGAATAATTCGGCATCAACATCATGAATGAATGAATCTGCTAGCATGCGTGTGTGTGTACACGTACAAATAGTACATCAAAATAAATAGATTGAGGAGATATTTTATTATTATTATTTACAAAGTCCAGTCCATCTCAATTCTCAAGTACGGCTGCTACGGCATTAGGGAGATATATTAATAATACAAGGAAATACATGCATGCATGCATATATGTGTAGTTACTTACTCTATCATACGTACATACACATGGAGGTTACATGTATAAAGACATGCATTAATTCCAAGGCAGGCAGGCAGGCATGCACTCACTATATATCTGGCCGGTCTCCTCTCAACTAGGATGATGAATTGGACGAATGCACGTACGCACGCATCTTCAGCTAATTGACTAAACAAAGATGATGGATACAAAAGATCGATCATGAGGCCTTTCGTCCGGAGCATTAGTCCCGGTCGGGTTTTGGACCGGGACTAATGTGACAACTAGTCCCGGTTCGAACGGCTAGGCTTTAGTCCCGGTTCATATGTGACCTCTAGTCCCGGTTGGTGATACCCTAGTCCCGGTTGGTGATACCAACCGGGACTAAATGGGTGGTGGCAGGCTAGCCCCTTTAGTCTCGGTTGGTATCATCAACCGGGACTAGAGATGGACCTTTAGTCCCGGTTGGTATCACCAACCGGAACTAAAGATATCACTATATATAGTGCTTCGTCCAGCCCGAGCCCAAGCTCTCCTTTCTCTGTTTTCTCCTTTCTCCTCTGTTCTCTTTCCCTTGCTCGAGCTCATCCTCCATTTTTGTCAAGATTTGTCAAGATTTGAGGCACCACATCTATCCAAGTGTTCACAAATGTTAGCAACTTTGTCCTTTCATCTCTCATTGCTAGATTAGCTCGTGCAATGCTCTATAAGTATAGTGATTTGTGGGTTTTAGTTTGGAAGTATTATGTGGGAGTTTATTTGATTTATATGCAATTTGAGCTCAAATTAACTTCTTAGTTTGCATATGTGTAGGTGTGGTTTACTTACACTACTGGAATCAGCTTCTTTGCCGTCTGCCATAACAGACGGCAAAGGCCTGCCTGGCGGACGGCAAAGCCATTGCCGTCCGCCAGCAGACGACGAACAGTCCGGCCGAACGGGTGCCGGTAAAGGCCACTTTGCCGTCTGCTGGCAGACGGCAAAGAAGCCAAGCTCTTTGCCGTCTGCTGGCAGACGGCAAAGCCCCTGGACGGCAGACAAAAGGTGCCAGCCCCGTTAGGGGGCTAACGGCGCTCTTTGCCGTCTGCCAGCAGACGGCAAAGAGCTGCAGCTGACGTCAGCTGACGTCAGGCGTCAGCTGGGCCGGCGCAGGCTCTTTGCCGTCTGCCAGCAGACGGCAAAGAAGCAAAGGTCTTCGCCGTCTGCCAGCAGACGGCAAAGAGGCCAAATAGGCCAGCCCAGGTTGCACAGGCTGCTGCCACGTGGTCTCTTTGCCGTCTGCTAGCAGACGGCAAAGTGGCTATATTGCCACTGTTTTTTTTTCTTAAATTCAATCAATTTCACAGATATATATATATATATATATATATATATATATATATATATATATATATATATATATATATATATATATATATATATATATTCATTTCAAAATATTTCAACAAGTACATATAGCCAACATATCCCTGCCATATGGATATGATCATCCAACACATATATACACCAAATGAAAAGTCCAACATATCCAACAATTAAGCAAAAGGTCCATATAGTTTCATCCATACATACATATATAGGTAGCAAGTTTCACATTGTTCATCCTACAAAATCAAAACAAAAAGGAAGCACAAGAAGAAGAGTAGACTCCATCAACGCAAGCTTCCTCATCGAAAGCAAATCTGCAAATTGGGAAAGAAGAAAGTTAGAAGAAGAAGAAGACTAGCTAGAAGAAGAAGAAGAAGAAGAAGAAGAAGAAGAAGAAGAAGAAGAAGACTAGAAGAAGAAGAACAAGAAGAAGAAGAAGAATTTTTCTTCTCTTTCTTTTTCTCCTCTCCTCTTCTTTATCTTCTTCTTCTTCTTCTAACTAAGGTAGGTAAAAATGCCATTTTTTAGGTAAGCTAGGAAAAAATGCTAAGTGTAGGTCATTTTAGAGCTAAGCTAGGTAAATAGGTCATTTTGGAGCTTAGTAAGGTTACACTAGTAGAAAGAGGGCCTTTAGTCCCGGTTCCAGAGGGCCTTTAGTCCCGGTTCTGGAACCGGGACTAAAGGGTCGGGACTAAAGCCCAATACCTTTAGTCCCGGTTCGCTTACGAACCGGGACCAAAGGGGCTCCACGTGGCCGCTGCGAGTAGCCCAGGCAGGAGGACCTTTGGTCCCGGTTGGTAGCACCAACCGGGACCAAAAGGCATCCACGTGGCTGCAGCGGGGAGCCCAGGCAGGAGGACCTTTAGTCCCGGTTGGTCACACCAACCGGGACCAAAGGTCATCCACGCGTCAGCTTCAGGCAGCAGCTGGGGTTTTTTTTTTGAAGGGGGGGGGGGGTTGGGGGGTTTTGGAGGGTTAATTTAGGGGTTTCATATTGTGTTAGCTAGCTAATAGGGAGAAGTGTCCTCTCTTTCTCCGTGCTCGGTCGACGGTAGCTACTATACATATAGAGATAACTCGATGCTAGCTAATAAGAAAATGAAGGAAACCATTAATTACACAAGATCGTCATGCTGAACATATATAGAGAGAAGTGACATCTCTTTCTCCGTGCTTGGTCGAACAACAAGTTTTCGTATATCTATCCGACGGTACTACATATATACAATATAACATCTTTTACAATCCCTAACATCATCTACCTAAGATCCAATCACAAATTCGCATGGTATTCCCCGTCTTTAGGTATGACGTGGTCAAGAAAGAATCCCGCCAATTCCTCTTGAATTGCTCGTATGCGATCATGTGGTAGGAGTTCATCCCGCATCTGCCAGATCTAATTTAAAGAAGGGGGTCAATACATGCATATATATAAATAAAACTCAACACAATTGATGGTAATATATAAAATAAAATTGTGAATATTATTTACGTACTTCAAATTGTTTGTCAGAGAAGCCCCGCTCAGAGGTCGAGTGGCGAATGAACTCGCATACGTAGTATGCACATAAAACAGTCCCTTCTTTCTGGTACAAGCACTTTACGAGAATAGAGTTCAATCAAACTGATAAGCAAGCATGGTAATGATATATTGATGAAAATTTGAATCAATTAGAGATGCGCGGAACTAGCTAGTACTACTTACTTTGGGGTGCGTAAATCGTAACTCTTTGTTTAGACCGGGAACCTTTCGGGTGAACTTCTTCCAAACCCTGCCAGGCAAAGAAAATGATTACTTGATATCAGGAAATTAACGAAAGTTGCATGCCGATATGGTCCCGGTATTGACTGAACTTACTTCTTGAGCATTGCAGTCATGTCCGCATAATTCTCGGGATCTTTACGTCTCGAGTCTAAGACAGTTACTAATGCCCCGTCAAGCTTAATGGATAGCAGAATAAAGTGGAAACTGCGCACGCATATATAACTCATCAATTACATTACTTAACCTCGAGTAAGCGAAACTGAGTATACAGAGAAGACAGCAATACTCACTTGAAGTTGTAAGGAAAGAGTATTTCCCTTTTGTTTTGATGTATAAGGAACGACTGTAGCAAGTTCTCCTCGGTCTCTTTGATTGAGTTTTTTACCGTCCATTCATTTACGGCATCTGGACTAATGAACCCAACGTCGAAGATTCCTATTTTTTTGCATTCGAAGATCTTCAATCTGCATAATATAGTGAGGATAATTATATATACATGCAATGAACGAGCTGAGCTAGAGACTTAACTATAGAAGTAATACTTACAGACAGTAGGAAGTCATGAGTTGTTTGTCGAGGGCCAGTTGATTGTATAACTGAAATAACTCCACAAATTCAACAGGCATCACGGAAAGTCCAATGAATTCGTGCTCTGGTTTCACTGCCATATACATAGTGTCTCTCCCAGACTCCCTGCAGGTTTTCATGTACCACTCATGCAATTTGTACATCATCGTTGTTAGAGGAGGATGATCAGGTTTGACGAGAGGCTTCCCGTGCACGTATTTATATTCTTCTTTTGTTACCTCGGCCGTTTGAAAAATTACATCATCCCCCAAGTAATCACCAGGATTGGTACCAGGCACCATCCCCGGATGATTAGCGACGATATCGCTAGACACCTTGAGCGGGGGGCACGATTGCTTCTCCTGTTCGCCGAGCTGGGGAATTGTTTTCCCACTTCTTCGTTCTGCTAACCTTGCATCACTGGAAGTACTTCCCGACCGCCGCGCTTCTTCATATGTCTTTTTAAGAATGCGGACATAGTTGGAATCCGGCGGAGGCGGTGGTGGTCGCTTCAGGGCATCGATAGTGCGCTTCACTTTCACCGGATCTAGCTTCTCCTTCGGAGGTGGAGTTTTCTTTGCAAAATGGTCCCTCACTTGGGCACGACATATCTCCTCGTTTTCAGACTCGGTCCTCTCATATGGTAACTTTTCCACAGGCTTGAGAGATGGACCGTATCTGAATTGCCTCCCGCCTCTGCTTGTACTGCTAGCCGCCGGAGCGGCGGCGTCTCTCTTCCGTCGTTGCTGACGAGGCGGAGAAGGAGGCGGAGTGCTCCGACGCGCCGGAGTAGGCGAAGGAGGAGGCGGAGTGCCCTCACGCGTCGGAGGAGCCGGAGAAGGAGGCGGAGTGCCCTGATCACTCACCGGAGGAGGAGGAGGAGGAGGAGGCGGAGTGCCCTGACTCGCCGGAGGAGGAGGAGGAGGAGGCGGAGGCGTCTAGTTTGGAAGCTTGATGTACTCCTTCTGCCATAGACATGTACTCCTCAGAGCACGAACCAGCTGATTCTCCCCTTCACCTGTAGAGTGGTAAAGCTCGAGCTCCTCAAATCCCTCCATTACTTCATCCACCATCACAACAGCATAGCCATGTGGAATCGGAAGGCAGTGAAAAGTTCCGTTGGGTTTAGGAGGTGCAACAGAGCCGACAGCCGCCAATAAAGTGAGGTTATGGCATTTCGTCATAAGCTCGCAATTTTGAGCCTCCGTGATAGTATCCACGGGGTAGATAGGCTCCGTGAAGTCAGTCTGAACAGGCTCCGTGGAAGCCACGCTGCTTCTCCGCTGAGATGGCGAGGTAGCTTCTGGGGTAGCTTCGTGCCGCTGAGATAGTTGGCCGGCAGCTCGCTGGCTCTCAGCTTCCTCTAGCTTTTGTAGTCTTGCACTCATCTTCTGCATGTCGCTCAGCTCCGCTTTCCTCTTTCTCTCCCGGCTTCTGTAACCGCCTGCGTCGGGAAACCCAAACTTCCACGGAACGGAGCCTGGTGTGCCTCGTGTTCGTCCAGGGTGCTCAGCATTCCCTAGGGCCTCAGTCAGCTCGTCCTTCTCTCTGTCGGGAATGAACGTCCCTTCCTGCGCTGCGGTGATATACTTCTGAAGCTTCGTGACGGGTATTGCAAGTTGCTCTTCCGTCCAACGGCACTTCCCTGTTTCAGGGTCCAAAGTTCCCCCAACCCCGAAGAACCAAGTCCTTGAACGGTCTGGCCAATTCAATGTCTCTGGTTCGACCCCTTTAGCAATCAGGTCATTCTCAGCTTTGTCCCACAACGGCCGGGCTTTGAGGTAGCCACCTGACCCCGTGTGATGGTGATACTGCTTCTTTGCAGCGTTGTTCTTGTTTGTCTCTGACATTTTCTTACTCTTGTCTGATGTCTTGTAGGCCACAAATGCGGGCCAGTGATCTCTTATCTTCTCAAATCGGCCGATGAATTCTGGAGTCTCACCTTTGTCGACAAACTTTGATTTCAACTCCTTCTTCCACCTCCTGAATAGATCTACCATCTTCTTAAGAGCACACGCCTTGACCAGTGTCTCTATAACGGGCTTATTCGGATCCTCCTCTGGCGGTAGGGTGAAATTTGCCTTCAGCAAGGTCCAAAGATCATCTTTCTGTCTATCGGTGACATAATCACCTTCAGGGGCGTCGTCCTTAGGCTTATTCCATTGCTTGATGCTGATCGGGATGTTGTCCCTAACAATAGCTCCGCACTGAGCAGAAAATGCATCCTTGGTCCGCTTGGGTTCAATCGGTAGGCCATCGTCCGCGAGTGCTGTGATCGTGAACCTTTCATCCTTGCGCAACCTCTTCTTCGGGCCTCGTCTCGTTACCGAAGTTTGGCTCGATCCGGAGGGCTATAAAAGAAGAAAGAAGAGTTAATATATGTACATACCAAAACAATTAATGCATCAATTAGCTAGTCAGCACCTCCGGAGCCATCATGATCATGTCACCGGAGCCATCATGATCATGTCCTTCCTCCTCCATTGTTCCATCGGTGTCGTTGAGAAACGACAAGACAGCATCACCTCCGGCAAGGATTATCTCCCCCAACAACTGTTCTTGTTCCAAGTCTCTTTGATCCATAGTTTCTGCAAATATTACAACATGGCAATTAATATACAAACATGAATGTCCGACGTCCGGACCGCCTCTCTCATGAATGTCAAACAAGGGATTCTCTTAACCTTTTAGGGATTTAATTAACAAAATGGCGCCATTCTGGATGTGCAGAAAATGGTCCATATTTTTCCTGATCTCATCTACCCTTCTATATGTCACGTTGTCTAGTGTCAAAGGATTCAAGAAAACCAAGGCTTCATCATTAGCCGGAAGTAACAGGCGCATAATGGTACGAAGCTCTCCAAAATTGTTTTGGAACGGAGTCCCGGATAGGATAATTAATTAGCTTTTTGGTACGAAGTTCAGCAAGAGCCTTCCGAATATCGCTATTTGGAAGGCCTTTGCTGAAATTCGTACCAAAAAGCAAATTATTCTATCCGGAACTCCGTTCCAAAACAACTTTGAAGAGCTTCATAGCATCGTTCGCATGTTACTTCCGTCTAATGATGAAGCCATGGATTTCTTCAATACTTTGACAGACAACGTGACATATAAAGAATATATATAGATGAGATCAAAAAAAAATTGGATCAACTTGTGCACATCCATAATGGGGGCATTCTTGATAAATCAATGTTACCGGAGTTATCTATGTTACCGGAGGGGGTAGACGACAACGACGCTCACCCCTCATGTCATGTCCGACGTCCCCCCTCATGTCGAAGTTATCGGGGAGGGGGTAGACGACAACGACGCTCACCCCTCATGTCCGACGTCCGACGTCCCCCCTCATGTCATGTCGGACGTCCCCCCTCATGTCGAAGTTACCGGAGTTTTCTTCTAGGGGTTTGGCTGACCTCGAGAGTTTGTCAGGTAGGGGAGGGGGGGGGTAGGAGATCGACAACGCTTTTTTTCTAGGGTTTGCGTGGCCTCGAGAGTTGGTCGCCCGGTATATCGAGAGGGGGGTGAACATTTTACCTTAGTAACTTAGAAAAAAAATGTTATCGGGGAGGGGGTATATCGACCCCCCCCCTCCCCCCTCATGTCGAAGTTATCGGGGAGGGGGTATATCGACAACGACATACATTCCGGATAACATATACACACATATACACACATATACATGAACATATATACATATACATGAAAAAAACATATACATGACTTTTTAGTTTTACATGAACATATACACACATATACATGAACATATATACATATACATGAAAAAAACATATACATGACTTTTTACATGAAAATATACACACATATACATGAACATATACATATACATGAAAAAAAACATATACATGGCCGGAAAGGGGGGGCCTCACTGGGGTGGGCGGCGATGGCTGGAGGCCGGCGACGAGGACGGCGGGCTAGGGGCGGCACGCGGTGACGGGGACGAGGACGGCGGGCGCTCGGGGAGGCGACGACGACGAGGGCGGCGGGCTCGGGGAGGCGACGACGCGGCGACGGGGAGGCAACAGCGACGACTGGGACGGCGGGCTCGGGGAGGCGACGACGACGAGGACGGCGGGCTTGGCGACGGCGACGACGCGGCGACGTCGGGGAGGCGATGGCGACGACGGGGACGGCGGGCTCGGGGAGGCGACGACGACGAGGACGGCGGGCTCGGCGACGGCGACGACGCGGCGACGGGGAGGCGACGGCGACGACGAGGACGGCAGGCTCGGGGAGGCGACGACGCGGCGACGGGGAGGCGGCGGCGACGACGGGGACGGCGGAATCGGGGAGGTGGGCTCGGGGCAACTGGTAGATGAAAACCTGAAATTTTCCAAGGGTTTTCTTATATACAAGAAGTATTGGTCCCGGTTGGTGGCACCAACCGGGACCAATGCCCACCTTTCGTCCCGGTTGGTGCCACCAACCGGGACCAAAGGTCTCTTTTCGTCAGCCCAAAGGGCGGGAAGCAGAGACCTTTGGTCCCGGTTTGTCGCACCAACCGGGACTAAAGGGTGGCATTGGTCCCGGTTGGTGCCACCAACCGGGACCAAAGGTGGGCATTGGTCCCGGTTGGTGCCACCAACCGGGACTAAAGGGTGGTGCTGCCCGGGGCCAAAAGTTTAGTCCCACCTCGCTAGCTGAGAGGGCTCGAGAGTGGTTTACAAGCGCTGCTGCGCCAGCCCTCTCGAGCTCCTCTCAACAGCAGGCTTACGGGCCTAATCGCACACACCTTTGCCTGTGGGCCTTCTGGGCCTTCTGCGGGCCTGAATCCTGGCCCAACTAGATGGTTGGGTTTCTAGTCGTATTCAGGCCGTGGTGGCCCACCAGGCGGCAATTTTTTAATTTTTTTTTAATTTTTTTCTACTTTTTTTCTACTTTTTTTGTTTTCTTTTTTGCTTTATTTATTTTCTTTTGTTTCTACTTACAGTTTTTCAGTGATTCTTTTTGCTTTTAGGTCACAAAAATTATAAACTTTCTGTTAGTGCCATTAGTTTCCAAATTTGAATAGTTTAAATTTGAATTCTTTTAAATTGGTGTGAATCACTAGTTTGTGAATAACTTTACTATAAAAATAGATTTTTGAGTGATTCTTTTTCCTGCTATTTAATATTACTGTGTTTTATCATTATATTCAATTTGGTAATTTTTAGGTAATTTTAAATGTCTGTTTTAACCAAAAACAGATTTTGTTATTTTAGTTTGCTATTAAAGTTTCTAAAAAAATTCTTTATGAAAATTCTTTTTGCTATTAATGTTTTGAACAAAAAATACTTTGATAACTTTAGTTGCATAAATTTTATATAATTTTAGTTTCATAAATACTAGAGGTTTATAAAATATTTTTAGTTGATTCCTTTTGCTATTAGAGTTTTATAAAAGCTTTTTAGTTGATTCTTTTTGCTATTGAAGAATATTATAGTTTTATTTTAGTTGATCATTACAGAATTTTTTAATTAATTATTTTTAGTTCATTATTTTTGCTATTAGAGTTTCATAAAGGTTTTCTAGTTCATTCTTTTTGCTATTAGTTCATTCTTTGAGCTAAATGACCCTGAAATTGAAAAGCACTTCAAATGAACTCTGAAAAGGTTGAAAGTTGGCATGGTATCATCATTACACCCACATAGCATGTTCTAAAAAGTTGAGAGGGTTACGGCAAAAACTGGATGCACTTCATGTACAAAATGGACAATCTCTTTCGAAGTATCAGGGTTTCGGACGAAAACTCATCTGTTACAAAGGGATTTCATTTTTTTGAACTTATTTGAACCCCAGACTTTTTGTGTGTTCAAAATGCACCATTCAAAGCCACATCGTCAATTTTCAACCCTTTCTGACTTCATTTCCTATTTTTCATGCATTTACTGATTTTTTTAAGCTAAATGACCCTGAAATTGAAAAACACTACAAATGAACTCTGAACAGGTTGAACGTTGGCATGGTATCATCATTTCACCCACATAGCATGTGCTAAAAAGTTGAGAGGGTTACGGCAAAAACTGGATGCACTTCGTGTACAAAACGGACAATCTCTTTCGAAGTATCAGGATTTCGGACGAAAACTCATCTGTTACAAAAGGCATTTAATTTCTTCACATGTAACTGCAATGATATAGTTGTGGAGAGAAAGTCTTCACTTTTTCTTCGCTTGTGTACTTTGCTTATTGCGCCGTAACCATGGATAATCTTCATCGTTTAACAGGGTGCTTGGGTCAGCCTTGACTTTGAAGGGAGGAATTTCATGAAACTTTTCATAATCTTCAGACATGTCTGTCTTGCCCTCCAATCCCACGATGTCTCTTTTTCCTGAAAGAACTATGTGGCGCTTTGGCTCATCGTATGATGTATTCGCTTCCTTATCTTTTCTTTTTCTCGGTTTGGTAGACATGTCCTTCACATAGAACACCTGCGCCACATCATTGGCTAGGACGAATGGTTCGTCTGTGTACCCAAGATTGTTGAGATCCACTGTTGTCATTCCGTACTGTGGGTCTACCTCTACCCCGCCTCCTGACAGATTGACCCATTTGCACTGAAACAAAGGGACCTTGAAATCATGTCCATAGTCAAGTTCCCATATGTCCACTATGTAACCATAATATGTGTCCTTTCCCCTCTTGGTTGCTGCATCAAAGAGGACACCGCTGTTTTGGTTGGTGCTCTTTTGATCTTGGGCGATCGTGTAAAATGTATTCCCATTTATCTCGTACCCTTTGTAAGTCAATATAGTCGAAGATGGTCCCCTGGCCAACGAGTACAGCTCATCAGAAACAGTGTTGTCACCCATGAGACGTGTTTGCAACCAACTGCCGAAAGTCCTGATGTGTTCATATGTAATCCAGTCGTCACACTGCTCCGGGTGTTTGGAGCGCAGAATATTCTTGTGTTCATCGACATACGGGGTCACCAAGGTAGAATTCTGTAGAACTGTGTAGTGTGCTTGAGACCAAGAATGCCCGTCCCTACATATTATTGAGTCCGCTCCTAGCGTGCCTTTTCCAGTCAGTCTCCCCTCATACCGCGATTGAGGGAGACCAATCTTCTTAAGGTCAGGAATGAAGTCAACACAAAACCCAATGACATCCTCTGTTTGATGGCCCATGGAGATGCTTGCTTCTGGCCTAGCGCGGTTACGAACATATTTCTTTAAGACTCCCATGAACCTCTCAAAGGGGAACATATTGTGTAGAAATACAGGGCCCAGAACGACAATCTCGTCGACTAGATGAACTAGGACGTGCGTCATGATATTGAAGAAAGATGGTGGGAACACCAGCTCGAAACTAACAAGACATTGCACCAAATCACTCCTTAACCTTGACAGGATTTCTGGATCGATCACCTTCTGAGAGATTATATTGAGGAATGCACATAGCTTCACAATGGCTAATCCAACGTTTTCCGGTAGAAGCCCCCTCAATGCAACCGGAAGCAGTTGCGTCATAATCACGTGGCAGTCATGAGACTTTAGGTTCTGGAACTTTTTCTCTGCCATATTTATTATTCCCTTTATATTCGACGAGAAGCCAGACGGGACCTTCATACTGAGCAGGCATTCAAAGAAGATTTCCTTCTCTTCTTTGGTAAGAGCGTAGCTGGCAGGACCTTCATACTGCTTTGGATGCATGCCGTCTTTTTCATGCACACGTTGCTGTTCCTCCCGTGCCTCCGGTGTATCTTTTGTCTTCCCATACACTCCCAAGATGCCTAGCAGGTTCACGCAAATATTCTTCGTCACGTGCATCACGTCGATTGCAGAGCGGACCTCTAGGTCTTTCCAATAGGGTAGGTCCCAAAATATAGATTTCTTCTTCCACATGGGTGCGCGTCCCGCATCGTCAGTCGGAACAGATAGTCCGCCAGGACCCTTTCCAAAGATTACTTGTAAATCATTGACCATATCAAGTATGTGATCACCAGTACGTAGGGCGGGCTTCTTCCGGTGATCTGCCTCACCTTTGAAATGCTTTCCTTTCTTTCGACATTGATGGTTGGTCGGAAGAAATCGACGATGCCCCAGGTACACATTCTTCCTGCATTTGTCCAAATATATACTGTCGGTGTCATCTAAACAGTGTGTGCATGCGTGGTATCCCTTGTTTGTCTGTCCTGAAAGGTTACTGAGAGCAGGCCAATCGTTGATGGTTACAAACAGCAACGCATGTTGGTCAAATTCCTCCTGTTTGTGCTCATCCCACACACGTACACCTTCTCCATTCCACAGCTGTAAAAGTTCTTCAACTAATGGCCTTAGGTACACATCAATGTCATTGCCGGGTTGCTTAGGGCCTTGGATGAGCACTGGCATCATAATGAACTTCCGCTTCATGCACAACCAAGGAGGAAGGTTATAGATACATAGAGTCACGGGCCAGGTGCTATGATTGCTGCTCTGCTCCCCAAAAGGATTAATGCCATCTGCACTTAAACCAAACCATACGTTCCTTGTGTCACCTGCAAAGTGCCCCCACCTTCTCTCGATTTTTCTCCACTGCGACCCGTCAGCGGGTTCTCTCAACTTCCCGTCTTTCTTACGGTCTTCTTTGTGCCATCGCATCAACTTGGCATGCTCTTTGTTTCTGAACAGACGTTTCAGCCGTGGTATTATAGGAGCATACCACATCACCTTGGCAAGAACCCTCTTCCTGGGGCGCTCGCCCTCAACATCACCAGGGTCATCTCGTCTGATCTTATACCGCAATGCACCGCATACCGGGCATGCGTTCAAATCCTCGTACTCACCGCGGTAGAGGATGCAGTCATTAGGGCATGCATGTATCTTCTGCACCTCCAATCCTAGAGGGCATAGAACCTTCTTTGCTTCGTACGTACTGCCGGGCAATTCGTTATCCTTTGGAAACTTCTTCTTCATTATTTTCAGCAGCGAACTAAATCCCTTGTCAGATACACCATTGTCTGCCTTCCATTGCAGCAATTCCAGTGTGGTACCGAGCTTTCTGTTGTCATCTTCGCAATTTGGGTACAACCCTTTTTTGTGATCCTCTAACATGCGATCGAACTTCAACTTCTCCCTTTCACTTTCGCATTCTCTCTGTGCATCAACAATGACCCGGCGAAGATCATCATCGGGAACATCGTCTGGTTCCTCTTGATCTTCAGCTTCCCCCATTGCAGCATCACCGTATTCAGGGGGCGGGTAGTTGTCATCATCCTCTTCTTCTTCGTTGTCTTCCATCATAACCCCTCTTTCTCCGTGCTTGGTCCAAACATTATAGTGTGGCATAAAACCCTTCTCAAGCAGGTGGAAGTGAAGCGTTTTAGAGTTGGAGAAAGCCTTCGTATTCTCACAGACAGTACATGGACAATGCATAAAACCATTCTGCTTGTTTGCCTCAGCCGCTTCGAGAAAATTATGCAGGCCCTTAATATACTCGGAGGTGCGTCGGTCACCGTACATCCATTGCCGGTTCATCTGCGTGAGTTATATAGTTCTTATTATTGAACAACATATAACTCTCTAGAGCATCTAATTAAAACACACAAGTAAGAACTTTTTTCTTTTAGAAAGAAGATAAGAAGAAGAGGCTAACCACGGTGTTGCCGGCGCCGAGATGGGCGCGGGCGATCGACGGCGGTGAGGACGGGGACGGGACAGGACGGACCGCCAAACCTTGACAAATCTTGAGGAAAATGGAGCTTGGACAAGGAGCTTCGAGAGGAGAAAGCTTAAGTGTGGCTCGGACATTTCATCGAACACCTCATGTGCATAGGAGGTGAGCTAGAGCACCACAAAAGCTCTCCCACGGCCGGGAAAAAAAACAGAGCAATGCATTGCTCTGCTCGCAGGCGGGGGCTATATATAGGCCAACCATTGGTCCCGGTTCCAGCCACAAACCGGGACCAATGGTTGTGGGCCAGGAGCGAGGCGCATTGGTCCCGGTTCGTGGCTGGAACCGGGACCAAAGGGGTCACCTTTATTCCCGGTTCCAGCCACAAACCGGGACCAATGGTTGTGGGCTAGGAGCGAGGCGCATTGGTCCCGGTTCGTGTCTGGAACCGGGACAAAAGGGGTCAGACGAACCGGGACCAATGGCCCACGAGGCCCGGCCGGCACCCTGGCCTCACGAACCGGGACCGATGCCCCCATGGGTCCCGGTTCGTGAGTGAACCGGGACTAATGGGCTTCTCAGGGGTGGACCGATGCCCTGTTTTGTACTAGTGTTATTATGTCATTTTCGAGGATGATGCCATTTTTGAGCGAACTTACGTAAGTATAGCTCATTTTTTATCTAACTTAGGTAATTATGCTATTTAGGAGGAAAATAAGCTAAGTATAGAGAAAACGTACCCTCATCACAACAAATGCGATGAAGATCGCAACTAAGGTAACAATTGATCCAACAGCATAATGATACCCAGCCTCATTATCAATGGCATATTTTCTAATCTTCTTAATCTTCAAGCGCATTGCATCCATCTTCAAGCGCATTGCATTCATCTTCATCTTGTGATCATCGACGACATCGGCAACATACAACTCCAATGTCATCTTCTCTTTTTCAATTCTTTTAATTTTTTCTTTCAAGTACTCATTTTCTTTTTCAACAAAATTTAACTTCTCGACAAGAGGGTCGGTTGCAAATTCCGGTTCACATACCTCCTAGATTAAAATATCTCTATGTCAACTTGATGGCCATAATTGTCATAAATGCGAAATGCAACAAATAGTTATAAAAGAGAATTTACCACATCCGAATCACAAAGCGGGCGAGGGCCGACGGGGACGGATTTCAAGATCATGGCACTATGTATAAGAAACAATCATACAAAGTAAGAAAATTATACAAGTAACTATATAAATCATACAATCATACAAGAAAATGGCAAGTGTAGGTCATTTTAGAGCTATCCTAGTTAAAATCGGTCATTTTGGAGGTAGGTAAGGTTATTTTGTCATTTTGGAGGAAAATAAGCTAAGTCAATGTCATTTTGGAGCTAAACCAAGATTATCATGCCATTTTTTTACCTAAGTATGCTAAGTATGTCATAAATGAACTAAAGAAGCTAAGTATAGGTCATTTTGGAGCTATCCTAGGTAGTTATGCCATTTTTTAGCTAACTAAGCATATTAAGTCATTTAGGAGGAAAAATGTTAAGTATAGGTCATTTTATAGCTATCCTAGGTAAAGTATGTCAGTTTGGAGCTAAGTAAGGTTATTATGTCATTTTCGAGGAAAATAAGCTAAGTCAATGTCATTTTGTTGAATACCTAATAACATGAACTAATTAATAATATATATGTACATAATAATAATTGAATACCTGACATTACTAATATTAATCTTCATCGTCTATATATGCTCCGGGATAAATAAATGCGGAATCATCATCACTATCAGTAATGACGTGCTCATCAGCATCATCAATAAATGCATCAACATGTGGAAGGCCTCCTTTATGTAATCGGTCAAGCATTGACAGGTCATCCGCAACAGTAACCTCTTCTTCTTCCGTCTCATCTTGTTCCGGCTCAGGGGTGAAGTCGGATTCACTGTCGCTGTCTACCTCAATGTTCTGGGGTGAAGTAGAGCGGTTCTTGAAACGTTTTTTGGAAACACGTGTTTCTTGGAAGAATTCTCCTTCATATGTGTCTGGGTTAATGTGAGGGTCATAATCATCTTCATTGAGGGGAGGTGGTCTAAAATGTGGCGGCACATCATAAACGACATCCCAACCATTCAGATTTGGATCAGTTTGGCAGGCCCACGGTAGATAGAAAACTTGGGTCGCCTGTTGAGCCGTAATATAGACATCGGGAACATCTAAATGGGTGCTTTGTTTGATTTCCACTAGCCCTATATGTTCATGAGTCCTTCTAGTCTCCTTTGGCTGGAACCAATAACATTTGAAGACTACGACGTTTGGTGGGTTTTCACCAAAGAATGTAAGTTCATAAATTGCTTCAACTCTTCCATAATACTCGACCCCTGCTTCGCCGACAGCGGAGACACAACAATTTGTAGACTTTCGGTCGGCCATAGATAGCTCTTTGCCAAAAGTACGAAAGCGATACCCGTTGATGTCGTATTTGTCAAATGAACGGACCTTATAGTCAAAACCATTTGCGACTTGTCTCAATTCGGAGTCCATAGACTCTGCATTAGCCTACAAGTTTAATACGAAAGGATTGTTGCATTAGCCGCAAACTAGACGAAGAAATGAAATGGTCTAATGGAAATTACCGTTTGTTTGAACCAAGAGATGAAACCGGGATAGCCTCCTACATGCTTTGCCAGAAGCTCATACTCTTCGATGGAATCCTTTTGGATCACCGCTCCATCCGAGAATTTGGCGACGTATCGACTGTATCACATATCCGGGAATAAGAGCATTTCAAAGGAATTAGAAGTTGCGAAACAATGTACCGAGAACTTACTCGATGTACGGCCGCACTTCTGTTAGGTTGTTGAAGATATACAACGAAATGGTCCGCCATTCTTTGGCATCCAACGGTATTGCTTTCGAAGCACCGGCTGGTGCGAGGTTCCCTTTGAATAGGCTGAGGTTGGATCGACCTTTTTCACGGTCGCCATCATTGTACCGAGGCTTCGGATTATGCAAATGACGATTCTTGGCTTTGTAGTGTGCTGTCACGAAGTTTGCGGCCTCCTCAGTAATGAATGCCTCGGCCATCGATGCTTCAATTCTACGTTTATTTTTACATTTTGCTCGAAGCGTCTTCTGCATCCTCTCAGTTGCGAAGCACCAACGATTTTGCACGGGCCCCCCCAATCTTGCCTCGGTCGGGAGATGCAAAATCAAATGCTGCATTGGATTAAAGAATCCCGGTGGAAAGATCTTTTCTAACTTGCAGATCAACTCCGGCGCCAACTCTTCCAGTTCGTCTAGCACGTCAGGCGATAGTTCTTTCGCACAAAGAGCACGGAAGAAATAGCTCAGCTCTGCCAGTACTAGCCATTCATCCTCAGGGATAAAGCCACACAACATCACCGGCATTACCCGCTCAAGCCATATGTGCCAATCATGACTCTTCATACCAAATATTTTCAATTTGTCAAGACTCGCTCCCCTCTTTAGATTCGTTGCATACCCATCGGGGAACATCAACTGCATTTTCACCCACAAGATCATTTCCCTCATAGCTGGCCTTCCAAGATTGAACCATGCCTTTGGCTTCCTCCAATTCTTCTTTCCTTTCGGTTGTCGCATGTTTTGTAACGGTCTATCACATAGAGCCTCTTGATCGACTCTAGCCTTAGGGTTATCCTTTGACTTCCCCTCTATGCCGAACAATGTACCAAAAAGGGCCTCGGCGATATTCTTTTCAGTGTGCATCACATCGATGTTGTGTGGGCAAATGAGGTCTTTAAAGTAAGGCAGATCCCACAAGCATATCTTGTGAGTCCAGGCGTGTTCCGAATTATACCCTTTGAAATATCCTGGACGCTCTGGATTAGGCTCGAGAGCGTTTAACTGATCCAGGGCCTGTTGGCCTGTCAATGCAGGTGGTGCAGAGTTTTTGACAACTCTACCTTTCATGAAATTTTTCTTGTCTTTTCTGAACTTATGGCCAGGATCCAGGAACTGTCTATGCAAGTCGAAGCAAGAATACTTGCGACCCGCCTGCAGCCAACGGAACTGAAGAGCTGCCTTGCATGTGGGGCACGGGAACCTTCCATGCACACACCAGCCAACGAATAGCGCATACGCCGGCAAGTCATGCGTCGAGTACATGTACCACACATGCATTTTGAAGTTTTGTTTTGTAGCGGCGTCATATGTCTTGATCCCATTATCCCAAGCTTCTTGCAATTCATCCTTAAGCGGCTGCATGTACACATTCATATTCTTCCCCGGATAGTTGGGCCCTGGAATTATCAACGTCAAGAAAATGTTCTTTCTTTTCATAATCTCTCCGGGGGGAGATTGAGTGGAATGACAAATACAGGCCAGCAACTGTATTGGGTTGCCGTCATACCAAACACTTGGAACCCATCCGTGCTGATGGCGACTCGAGGATGCCTTGGATCTGCCGCTTTGTCCTTATGTAAAGCATCGAAGTGCTTCCACGCAAAAGCGTCTGAAGTGTGTCCCAACATCGGATTCCCATCTGCATCTAGTTCGGTTCTTTTGCCCAATTTATGCCACGTCATCTGTCTGGCCGTCTCTTCGACCATGAAAAGACGTTGAAGTCTTGGTATGATTGGCATATACCGAAGAACATTAACTGGGATTTTGGTCTGACTCTTCTCACCCATACCGTTGTCTACCACAACATACCTGGAAGACTTGCAAATGGGACAATAGTTGAAGCCCACATACTCAAGCCTAAATAAGGCACATCCATTCTCATAGGCATCTATCTTCTCATAGGGCATCTTAAGCGCACGTAGGATTTTGTCCGACTGGTACAGGTTTGCTGGCAATACATGGCCTTTGGGTAGAAAGCGTCCAAATATCGTCATCATCGCGTCGTAGCATTCTCTGCCCAGGTTGAACTGAGCCTTGAGAGCCATTACTTGCGCGATGGCATCCAGCTGACAAAGCTTAGTGTGCTCGTGGAGAGGACGTTTTGAAGACTCCAACATTTCATAGAAGGCCTTTGCAGATTCCTCCATCTCATCGTCCGAATCCCGAGCATCATCAAAGTCTTGCACCATGTCTTCGATCCCGGTACCATGCTCGTCGGTGCGACGACGAACCACCTCAGCTCTGGCACGTTGGGCAGACTCACCATGAAATCTCCACATCGTATAATCAGTCGTAAAACCCCACTTCTGCAAGTGTTTACCCATTTCATCCCGTGTCCACTTTTTATGGTTGTCGCACCGGACACAGGGGCACCAGGTTATTTCCTGGCCATTTGCAAATGCGGCGCTCAGAAACCCCTTGGTTTTTGTTAACCATTCAATGGTCATTTCTTTCTGACTAGGGTGACCGGTGTACATCCAAGCACGATCACTCATCTTGCCTACCTACTAAACACACAAGAAATATATACATAATTCAGCAAACCATATTCATCAGTTAATAGAGTTTGTCAGTTTTATTACGTCCATGCAACCTAGACGCTAGTAGGTAAAGATAGGTCCTAATCCCACCCGAGTATGTGTAGATTGGGTTCGTTTTCCCATGCTCTGCTCCGGATCCGACGCAAAATTTCGGCAGCACCTCCCCACTGTTCTCCTGATACACATCTCGGCAATAAGCAGAGAGGATGTGTACCCGGAGAACAACAGGGAGGCACTGGCGAAATTCTGCATCGGATCCGGAGCAGAGCATATGGGAAAACGAACCCAATCTACACATACTCGGGCTGTCCATGGATAACGTTGGAAAATTCGAAAGAATCACGGTTATAAATATGCAAATGCATGCATATTTATAGATGTAACCCTTTCGAACGGGAGACGCATAGTCGTCACGCATACTGATGATTCAATCTACCTATAGCTAGCAAGTTTCATCGGCACGAAGACTGGAACAGAGCAAATGAAGGGGGAGGAGGAGATGTCATTTGTGCTCACCCACGAACGCAGGGGCGGAGCTCGTCGAACGCACGGGAAGGTCGTCGAACACCAAACCCTCGCAGCGACGAAACAACTGCACATTTAAATCCACCCGATCAACACAAATATATATGATGTTTTTCATAACAAAATCGGAAATTATATGACCTAACTCATAATTCACACATATATGACCCCGTCGGCCTCTGGAAGGCCGAAGAGCACCCTTTCGGTCAACAGGAGGCCGAAGAGGTGTCCGGGGTCGGGGGTGTCGTGTCAGGGTGTCGGGGTGTCGTGGTGTCGGGGTGTCGTGTCGGGGTCGGGGTGTCGTGTCGGGGTCGGGGTGTCGGGGGTGTCATGTCTGGGTGTCGTGGTGTCAGGGGTGTCGGGGTGTCAGGGTCGGGGTGCCGTGTCGGGGTCGGGGTGTCGGGGTCGGGGTGCCGTGTCGGTGTCGAGGCCCTTTCCTTTTTTCCTCTTCTTCTTCTCCTCCTCTCCTCTTTTTTCTTCTTCTTCTTCCTCTTCTTCTTTTTTCTTCTCCTCCTCCTCCTCCTCTTCTTCTTCCTTTCCTTTTTTCCTCTTCTTCTTCTCCTCCTCTCCTCTTTTTTTCTTCTTCTTCTTCTTCTTTTTTCCCTCTAAGTTTTTTCTACCTAATATATACTAACTAATATGAACTAATAACTAACTAATATAAACTAACTAATATGAACTAATAAAAACAGAAAAAAAACATAAAAAGGGGGGGAGGGTGGAGCTCACCGGAGGGGGGGTCGAGGAGGCGGCGCGGGGCGGCGGAGGGGGAGGGGCGGAGCTGGGTCGTCGGGGGTGCCTGCTCGCCGGCGACCTGACGCGGCGGAGCGGCGCGGGGCAGGGGGTGGCGGGGGCGACGGGGCCGAGGTGGTGGAGGAGGGCCGCGGGGAGGGGGCGGGCGGCGCCGCGGCCTGGCTCCGGCGGTGGTGGAGAAGGGCCGCGGGGAGGGGGCGGTGGTGGAGGAGGGCTGTGGGGAGGGGGCGGCGGCGCTGAGAGAGAGAGAGGGAGAGAGAGATGTGTGAGAGAGAGAGAGGCGCGGGGCGCGGGGCCGAAAGTTAAGTTCATTTCTTTGCCGTCTGCTGGCAGACGGCAAAGAATTCTTTGCCGTCTGCCAGCAGACGGCAAAGACGGCGACCGTTAGCCCGCCCCCGCCGTGACATTGTGGGCCCCACCCTCACCTCTTTGCCGTCTGCTGGCAAACGGCAAAGAGTTCTTTGCCGTCTGCCAGCAGACGGCAAAGAAGTGGCAGATGGCAAAGAGCTTGACCTAGCCAGTGCCGTGCCCCGTGGGGCCCACTTTGGTCTTTGCCGTCTGCTGGCAGACGGCAAAGAACTCTTTGCCGTCTGTCAGCAGACGGCAAAGAAGTGCAGATGGCAAAGACCCTCTTTGCCATCAGCTGGTTCTTTGCTGTCTGCTTTGGCAAGACAGAATGCAAATAGCCTCGTTGCCATCAGCTGGCAGACGGCAAAGAGCTGGCAGATGGCAAATAACTGAATTCCAGTAGTGTTAGTGCCTTCCCGTCCCCGTCCTAACCACCGTTGATCGCCCGCACCGTCTCGTCGCCGGCACCACCTTGGTGAGCCTCTTGTTCTTATCCTTTTTATAAAAAAAAAATCTTATTTATATGATTTAGATAGTTACTTGTATAATTTTCTTACTTGTATGATTGTTTGTTATACATAGTGCAATGGTTTTGATATCCGTCCCCGTCGGAACTCGTCCGGTTTATGATTCGGATGTGGTATATTCCCTTTTATAACTATTTGTTGCATTTCGTGTTTATGACAATTATGCCCATCAAGTTGACATAGAAATTTTTATTTAGGAGGTATGTGAACCGGAAATTGCAACCGACCCTCTTGTCGAGAAGTTAAATTTAGTTGAAAAAGAAAATGCGTATTTGAAAGAAAAATTGAAAAGAATTGAAGAAGAGAAGATGAAATTGGAGTTGTATGTTGCCGATGTCGTCGACGATCACAAGATCAAGATGGATGCAATGCGCTTGAAGATTAGAAAGATTAGAAAATATGCCGTTAATAAAGAGGCTTGGTATCATTATGCTGTTGGATCAATTATTACCTTAGTTGCGATTTTGATCGCATTTGTTGTTGCATTTAAATGCTTTAGCTAGATAGTTTTATGTTGTTTTATGAGAATAAGTGTGTATGAACTTTATGTATGAACTTGTATTATTTTGGTCTTTTCGGTGTTGTGTAATGAAGATGAGTCGGCAATGGATGTACGATGACCGACGCTCTCACCAGTTCATTAATGGCATGCATAGTTTTCTGCGTGTGGCTGAGGCAAACAAGCGGAATGGTTTTATGTGTTGTCCATGTGGTGTCTGTAAGAATGATATGAATTACTTTAGCTCAAAAGTCATTCACGTCCACCTGTTTACGTCCGGTTTCATGTCCGGCTATAACTGTTGGACCAAGCACGGAGAAAGAGGGGTTCTAATGGAAGAGAATGAAGAAGAAGAGGATGATGACAACTATCCTGTGTTCCCTGAATACTATTGTACTACAATGGGGGAAGAGAATGAAGAAGAAGAAGCTGAAGAAGAGGCATCAGATGAGCCCGCTGATGATCTTGGTCGGGTCATTGCTGATGCAAAGAGAAACTGCGAAAGTGAAAAGGAGAAGTTGAAGTTGCAGCGCATGTTAGAGGATCACAAAAAATTGTTGTACCCAAATTGCGAAGATGGCAACACAAAGCTCGGTACCACACTGGAATTGCTGCAATGAAAGGCAGAGAATGGTGTATCTGACAAGGGATTTGAAAAGTTGCTGAAAATAATGAAGAAGAAGCTTCCAAAGGACAACGAATTGCCCGACAGTACGTACGAAGCAAAGAAGGCTGTCTGTCCTATAGGATTAGAGGTGCAGAAGATACATGCATGCCCTAATTTATGCTTGATTATTATCTGATTGAATTATATTCTCGTAAAGTGTATGAGGCAGGAAAAAGGGGACTAATTTATGTGCATACTACGTTTGCGAGAACATTCGCTTTATTACCGAAAGGAGCAGAGATGCAAGACATCTTTGGGTACGTAAACATTATTCACATTTTTTTATCATGATCTAATATATACACACAGAACTAATATATTCATATTGATCTCCTTCTTTAAAGATGGTGGAGATGCGGGGTAGACTCCTACCAAAGGACCGCATACGAGCACTTCAAGAGGAAATGGCGGGATTTTTGCTTGAGCATGTCATATCTCCCGATGGAGAATACCATTTCACCTAATGCCTACATGTAATGATCTGCAAATTGTAGGAGAAATTGTATATACCAAATTGTATATATATATGTGTATGCATGGTCGTACGAGAAATTCTATGATATATGATTGGTTCTACGAGAAATTCTATTATATATGCATAACGTGTACAGTATGCAGTAGCGTAAAATATGTTTGAAATGAAAAAGAATTAAATGGAAAACATAAAATGAAAAGGAAAAATAAACAATAAACCCTAAACCCCTAAACCCGGGGCGGCGCCCATTCCGGCAGCTACAGTACTGTTCCAGGCGTAGGTGTCGATGATGGCGTCGTTCCAGAGCTGGTGGTGGTCGTCCATGGTGCCGGCGTAGAGCAGTCCAGTCCAGTCCAGTCCATCTCAATTCTCAAGTCAGTCCCAAACTCTCAAGTCTAGCTAGTAGCCTGTTAAACATTGCTATAGCATTAGGGAGATAAATTAATAATACAAGGAAATACATGCATGCATGCATATGTGTAGTTATTACGGGTATACTTATTTGGAAACAATTACAATGCTAATCATAAATGGATATTATTAGCCCACGCCATGCATGGTAACATATTTCTGGCATGCAAAATAAATGACATACATTTCATCCTTCCTTGTATATAATTAGGAGAGAGGAAAACTAGAAATTAATGTCTCATGATTATATCCTAAACAGTGTAAATGTCCATATACTTGGGTATATGGACATTTTATTTTGTACGTGTATGATTTGAGGTATGTCCATATACTTGGATACCTACAACATTTCCGTACCGTTTACATAGCCGGGTATATACAAGTACAAAAACATTTGGGTATACTATTGATGTATGCCAAACTAATATTTTCCGGTATGTCGTATATCTCAAATTTTTAGCCGGGTATATACATAGATGGGTATATACATATTTTACTTTGGGTATACAGGTCCACTAGATACCTACAACATTTTCGTACCATTTACATAGCGGGGTATATACATGTACAGAAACATTGGGTATAGTAGTGATGTATTTGAAACTAACATTTTCCGGTATGTCGTATATCTCAAATTTTTAGCCGGGTATATACATATTTTATCACATTTTCCGGTATGTCGTATATCTCAAATTTTTAGGAACGTAACATTTCTGGTGTCTGAGGTATTTAGAGTACATACATGTATTCTCTTATTAAAAAAATGTAGATACCTAAAATATATTATGTATTCTCAGGTTCACTGGTACAAAACAGGGCTTTTGTCCCGGTTCCAGAGGGCCTTTAGTCCCGGTTCTGGAACCGGGACAAAATGATCGGGACTAATGCCTAAAACCTTTAGTCCCGCTTGGCCAACGAACAGGGACCAAAGGTGCTTCACGTGGCCGCTGTGGGGCGCCCAGGCAGGAGGACCTTTAGTCCCGGTTGGTAACACCAACCGGGACTAAAGGGTCTCCACGTGGCCGCTGCGCAACACTCAGGCAGGAGGACCTTTAGTCCCGGTTGGTAACACCAACCGGGACCAAAAGGCAGCCACGCGTCAGCAGCTCGCAGGCGCTGGGGTTTTTTTTTTGAAAGGGGGGTTTAGGGGTTTCAGATTGTGTTAGCTTGCTAATAGAGAGAAGTGACCTCTCTTTCTCCGTGCTTGGTCGACGCTAGCTACTACATATAGAGAGAACTCGACGCTAGCTAGTAAGCAATGAAGGAACCATTAATTACACAATATCGTCATGCATGATGAATATATAGAGAGAAGTGGCCTCTCTTTCTCCGTGCTTGTTGGTCGAACAACAAGTTTTCGTATATCTATTCGATGCTACTGAATATATCTATTCAACAGGTTTGCAATTCCCGATGGCATTTTCCGTCTTTAGGAATGACGTGGTCAACAAAGAATCCCGCCAACTCCTCTTGAATTGCGCGTAGGCGATCAGCTGGTAGGAGTACGTTCCACTTCTGCATGGTCTAATTTAAAGAAGGGGGGTCAATATATATATATGAATGAAATCAACACAATTGATGGTGATAAAATAAAATTATGAATATTGTTTACGTACTTCAAATTGTTGTTTAGTGAAGCCCCTCTCGGTGGTCTTTTGGTGAATGTACTCGCAAACGTAGTATCCACATAACTCAGTTCCGGGTTCCTGCCACATGCACTTTACGAGAATAGAGTTCAATCAAAATGATAATCAACCATGATAATGGTTTTGAAACTAGAATCAATGAGAGATGCGCGGAACTAGCTAAGCTAGTACTACTTACTCTGGGTTGTTTAAATCGCAGCTCCAGTCTCCATTCACCCTTAACCCGCGTGATGAACTTTTTGCAAACCCTGTCCGGCAAAGAAAATGATTACTTGATATCAGGAAATGAACGAAAGTTCCCGATATAGTGCAATAATGATTGAACTTACTTCTGGAGCATTTCAATCATGTCCGCATACTCCGTAGCCTCTTTACATCTCGAGTCCAAGACAGTTACTGCTCCCTCGTCAAGCTGAATGGCTAGCAGAATAAAGTGGAACCTGCGCGCGCATAACTCATCAATTACACTTAACCTCGAGTCAGCGAAACAGAATATGCAGAAGACAGTAACACTCACTTGAAGTTGTAAGGAAAGAGTATTTCCCTTTTATTTTGGTGTCGAAGGAACGAGCTGAGCAAGATTTTCTCAGTCTCCTCGGGGATCTTCTGTACCGACCATTCATTTACGATATTTGGGTTAATGAACCCAATGTCATAGATTTGTCCGTTTTTAAATTCGACGATCTTCAATCTGCATAATATAGTGAGGATAATTATATACATGCAATGAATGAGCTGAGCTAGAGACTTAATTACAGAAATAATACTTACAGACAATAACAAGCCACGAGACTTTTGTCGAGGGCGGCTTGATTGTATAACTGAAGAGTTCGTCAAATTCAATGAAGATCGAGTCGACTCAAACGAAGTCGTGCTCATCCTTAATTCCCACCAAGATACTGCCCGTCCCATCCTTGCAGGTTTCCAAGTACCATTTATGTAATGTTCGCATCATCGTTGGTAGATCTCGTTCCAGATCATCACTTCTGATGAGACGCTTCCCGTGCTGGTATTTAAAGGTGTCTACCGGCTTAGCGATTTCAAAATGTACATCATCGCCTAGATAATCACCAGGATTGAAACCAGGAGCAACGGCCGCTACCCCCGGGGTATCGGTAAACACCTTGAGCGGGGGGCACGATTGCTTTTCCTGTTCGCCGAGCTGGGGAATTGTTTTCCCACTTCTTGCACCAGTACTGCTACTTCTTGACCGACTCATAGATTTGTCATATGTCTTTGCAATAATGCGGTCATAGTTTGATAGCGGCGGAGGCGAAGGTGGTCGCGTAAGGGCATCCAGAGTGCGATTCGCCTTTACCGGTTCTATTTTTTCCTTCGGAGGTGGAACTTTCCGTGCAAAATGGGCCTGCACTTCGGCAGCACTAATGTCCTTGTTTTCCTCGTCAGTCCTCTCATATGGTAACTTTGAAGGAACCCTGAGGCTTGGACCAAATTTGAATTTCTTCCCACCACCTATTGTACTGCTAGCCGCCGGAGCAGCGGCAGCTCTCTTCTGCCGTTGCTGACGAGGCAGAGTTCGCTGACGCGGCGGAGGAGGCGGAGATTCCTGACGCGGCGCAGGAGGCGGAGTCCGCTGACGCCGCGGAGGAGGCGAAGGAGGATTCTGCTGAGGGGCCTCCTCCGCCGGAGTCGGCTGACGCGACGGAGACAGCTGAGGCGGTGGAGACAGCTGACGCGCCGGAGACGAATGAGGCAGCGGAGTCTGCTGAGGGGCCTCCTCCGGCTGAGTCTGCTGAGGCGGCGTCCAGTTTGGAAGCTTGATGTTCTCCTTTCTCCATAGGCAGGTACTCCTTAAGGCATTTTCCAGAAGATTATCCCCTTCACCTGTAGGGTAGTCAAGCTCCAGCCCCTCAAATCCCTCCATTATTTCATCGACCGTGACAATAGCATAGCCATGTGGAATCGGACGGCAATGGAAAGTTCCCTCAGGTCGAGGAGGAAAAACAGAGCCGACCGCCGCCTTCAAGGGCAGGTTATGGCATTTCGCCATTAGCACACAATGTTCAGCCTCCGTGAGACTATCCACGGGGTAGCGAGGAGTCGTGATATCAGGGTGAAGGAGCTCCGTGGAAGCCACGCTGCTTCTCCGCTGAGATGGTGGGGTAGCTTCTAGGGTAGTGTCGAAGGAAGGATCTTCGTGCCGCTGAGATGGTAGGCCGATAGCTCGCTGGCTCTCAAGTTCCTCTAGTTTCGCTAATCTTGCACCGATCTTCTGCATTTCGCTTGCTTCTGCTTTGTTCTTTCTCTCTTCGCTTCTATAACCACCGCTGTCAGGAAACCCATATACCCACGGAACGGAGCCTGATGTTCCTCATGTTCGTCCAGGGTGTTCAGGATTCCCGAGGGCCTGTGTCAGCTCGTCATTCTCTCTGTCGGGATGTAACCTCCCTTCCTGCGCTGCCTGGATAGCTTCCGATAGCTTCTTGACGGGTATTGCAAGTTGAGCTTTCGTCCAAACACACTCCCCTGTGTCTGGGTCCAAAGTTCCCCCAACCCCGAAGAACCAAGTCCTTGACCGATCTGGCCAGTGCAATGTCGCTGGTTGGACCCCTTTAGCAAGCAGGTCTTGCTCAGCTTTGTCCCACGTAGGCCGGGCTTTGCTGTAGCCACCTGACCCCGTAACATGGTGATACTTCTTCTTTGCAGCATTTAGCTTATTTGTCGCTGACCTTTGCTTGCCCTTGTCCGATTTCTTGTAGGCCACAAATGCGGGCCAGTGATCTTTTATCTTCTCATATGGACCGGTGAATTCTGGAGTCTTGTCTTTCTCGACAAACTTTTTGTTCAAATCTTTCTTCCAGTTCTTGAATAGTTCTGCCATCTTCTTAAGAGCAAACGCCTTGACCTTATTCGGATCCGCCTCTGGTGGTAGGCTGAAATTTGTCATCAGCGAGGTCGAAAGATCATCTTTCTGTCTATCCTGGACATAAGAAACTTCAGGGTCCTTCTTCTTATTCCATTCTTGGATGCTGATCGGGACGATGTCCCTAACAACCACTCCACACTGATGTATAAATGTGTCCCTGCTCCGCTTGGGAGCAATCGGTTGGCCATCTCGACCGACTTCT
The DNA here is from genome assembly GCA_039707655.1 of Elymus sibiricus. Taxonomy (NCBI): domain Eukaryota; kingdom Viridiplantae; phylum Streptophyta; class Magnoliopsida; order Poales; family Poaceae; genus Elymus; species Elymus sibiricus. The sequence continues at coordinate 478,875,638 of CM077668.1, forward strand.
TCGATCGTGAACCTTTCATCCTAGCGCAACCTTTTCTTCGGGCCTCGTCTCCTTACGGAAGTTTGACTCGATCCGGAGGGCTAATTAAAAGAAGAAAGAAGCGTTAATATATGTACATACAAAACAATTAATGCATCAAGTCAGCAGAGGCTTAATTAATATATGTATATATACCTCGCCGGACTTTGCAACAGTTAAGGCTCCCTCCTCCGTTCGGTCACCGGAGCCATCATGATCTCCTTCCTCCTCCATTCGGTCACCGGAGCCGTCATGATCTCCTTCCTCCTCCACTCGATCACCGGAGCCGTCATGATCTCCTTCCTGACCATCGATGTCGTTCAGAAACGACAAGGTGATATCACCTTCGTTGCGGATTATATCCCCCAACAACTCTTGTTTTTCTAAGTCTCTGTCCATAGTTTCTGCAAATATTACAACATGGCAATATACAACCATGAGAGATGGATTCGTGGCAAACATAGACCTAGCTAATCACAACAAGGAATCATATGCATATATGAGCAATGGATTAGTTGCAAACATCATGCAAAGTTATCGGGGGTTATACTTTTGAGAGAGGATACTTTGCGGACCGCCTCTCTCATGCATGTCCGATGTCCCCCCTCATGAAGAAGTTATCGGGGTTATGTTTTAACTACCCCCCCCCCCCTCATGTCGAAGTTATCGGGGTTATGTTTTAATGGAACAAAATTTGTTAACTTGACATTAGACGTCAATAGTATTATACATAACAACAGTGCTATATGATATTATTGTTGTAGCGTTATATATAAGACCCCACCTGCCACCTTTGACAAATGGGTAGGCGAGCGGACCGGGAGTAAATTTTGAATATATGAGTTGTTACTCCCTCTCTCCCATAATTAACCTTAGTAAATTTCATTATCATCATGCCCATTTAGTAAAGTTGCCTCTCCCCGATTTAGGCAAAGTAAAATTTAGTAAGATCATCATGCCCATTTAGTAAAGTTGCCTCTCCCCGATATAGAAAAACAATATGCATACATCCATGAATCATCCATACATCATTGCTCATATATTCAAACTTAATATGAGTTTTAGCAAGATCATCATGAACAAAAATTTCTTTGAACAAAAAAAATTTCTATGTACAAAATTTTTTTGTATGAACAAAAAAAATCATGAACATTTAGTAAAGTTGCCTCTCCCTGATTTAGGCAAAGTAAAACTCAGTAAACTTAATATGAGTTTTAGCAAGATCATCATGAACTTAGTAAAACTTAATATGAACAAAAAAAAGCATACATCAATGGACAAAAAAAATTCTATGAACAAAAAAAAGCATACATCCATGGATCATCCATACATCTGCATATACATACATACACCATCCATACATACATCAATGGACAAAAAAAAATTCTATGAACAAAAAAAAAGCAGAGCAGGGGCGGCGGCGCGGCAAGCAGAGCAGCTGGGACGGCGGCGGCGGCGGCGTCGGGGCAGGACAGGGGCGGGGGGAAGGGGGGGCTCACTGGGGGCGCCGTCGGGGTAGGGGCAGGGGCGCGGCGGCGTCGGGGCAGGGGCAGGGGCGCGGCGGCGTCGGGGCAGGGCAGGGGCGCGGGGAGCGGCGCCGGCATCGGGGTAGGGCGCGCGTCGGGGCAGAGGGCGTCGAGGGCGTCGAGGGCGTCGGCGAGGGCGTCGACGGCGAGGTGAAGCAGCCTGACGGCGAGGGCGTCGACGGCGAGCTCGGGCAGCCTGGCGGCGTCGTCGGGGGAACTGCAGATGGGGATTGGAAATTTCCTAAGTGTGCGCTTATATAGCCCCCCCTTTAGTCCCGGTTGGTGCCACCAACAGGGACTAAAGGTACCCCTTTATTCCCGGTTCGAGCCACCAACCGGGACCAAAGGTAAATTTCAGCAGCCCAAAGGGCGGGAAGCAGAGACCTTTGGTCCCGGTTCGTGGCTCCAACCGGGACTAAAGGGGGGCCTTTAGTCCCGGTTGGAGCCACGAACCGGGACCAAAGGCCTGCGGCTGGCACGGCGTCGGGCGGGTGGATGTTTAGTCCCACCTCGCTAGCTGAGAGGCGTCGAGAGTGGTTTATAAGCGCGGCTGCGCCAACCCTCTCGAGCTCCTCTCTTATGCAGGCCTACGGGCCTAATCGCAATCTCTCTGCCTGTGGGCCTACTGGTCCTGCTGCGGGCCTGCATCCTGGCCCAACTAGCGGGTTGGGTTTCTAGTCGTATGCAGGCCGTGGTGGCCCAGTAGGCGGCATTTTTTTTTAATTTTTGTTTTTTTTTGCTTTATTTATTTTTTTTGTTTCTAGTCGTATCCAGGCCGTGGTGGCTAGTAGGTGGGCCTTTTTTTTATTTTTTGCATATGTTATGTTTTTAAATTTTTAATGTTATTTTTTGCATATGTTATTTTTAGTTATATAATTTTAGTTGCATAAATTTTATATAATTTTAGTTGCATAAATTTTATATAATTTTAGTTGCATAAGTTTTATTTTTTATTGATTCTTTTTAGTTGATTCCTTTTGCTATTAGAGTTTTATAAAAGCTTTTTAGTTTTCTATTAAAGTTTGTAACAAAAAATACTTTATGAAATTTTTTTTACTATTAAAGTTTTTAACAAATATATACTTTGATAATTTTAGTTAATATTATTTTGATTATTTTTAGTTGATTCTTTTTGCTATTGAAAAATATTATATTTAATTGATTCTTTTTAGTTCATTCTTTTTGCTATTAGAATTTTATGAAAGCTTTTTAGTTCATTCTTTTTGCTATTAGAGTTTTATAAAAGCTTTTTGATTCATTCTTTTTGATATTAATTCATTCTTTGAGCTAAATGAACCTGAAATTGAAAAGCAGTACAAATGAACTCTGAAAAGGTTGAAAGTTGGCATGGTATCATCATTTCATCCACATAGCATGTGCTAAAAAGTTGAGAGGGTTACGGCAAAAACTGGATGCACTTCGTGTACAAAATGGACAATCTCTTTCGAAGTATCACGGTTTCGGACGAAAACTCATATGTTACAAAGGCATTTCATTTCTTGACATGTAACTGCAGTGATATTCTAGATCAAAGCCATCATCAGAATAGTTGTGGAGAGAAACTCTTCACTTTTTCTTCGCGTGTGTCCCTTGCTTTTTGCGCCGTAACCATGGATAATCTTCATCGTTTAACAGGGTGCTTGGGTCAGCCTTCACTTTGAAGGGAGGAATTTCATGAAACTTTTCATAATCTTCAGACATGTCTATCTTGCCCTCCACTCCCAGGATGTCTCTTTTCCCTGAAAGAACTATGTGGCGCTTTGGCTCATCGTATGATGTATTCGCTTCCTTATCTTTTCTTTTTCTCGGTTTGGTAGACATGTCCTTCACATAGAAAACCTGCGCCACATCATTGGCTAGGATGAATGGTTCGTTTGTGTACCCAAGATTGTTGAGATCCACTGTTGTCATTCCGTACTGCGAGTCTACCTGTACCCCGCCTCCTGACCGATTGACCCATTTGCACCGAAACAAAGGGACCTTAAAATCATGTCCATAGTCAAGTTCCCATATGTCCACTATGTAACCATAATATGTGTCCTTTCCCCTGTTGGTTGCTGCATCAAAGCGGACACCACTGTTTTGGTTGGTGCTCTTTTGATCTTGGGCGATCGTGTAAAATGTATTCCCATTTATCTCGTACCCTTGGTAAGTCAATACAGTCGAAGATGGTGTCCTGGCCAACGAGTACAGCTCATCTCCAACAATGTTGTCACCCATGAGATGTGTTTGCAACCAACTGCCAAAAGTCCTGATGTGTTCACATGTAATCCAGTCGTCACACTGCTCCGGGTGTTTGGAGCGCAGAATATTCTTGGGTTCATTGACATACGGGGTCACCAAGGTAGAATTCTGTAGAACTGTGTAGTGTGCTTGAGCCCAAGAATGCCCGTCCCTACATATTATTGAATCCGCTCCTAGCGTGCCTTTTCCAGCCAGTCTCCCCTCATACCGCAATTGAGGGAGACCAATCGGCTTAAGGTCAGGAATGAAGTCAACACAAAACCCAATGACCTCCTCTGTTTGCCGGCCCATGGAGATGCTTCCTTCTGGCCTAGCACGGTTACGAACATATATCTTTAAGACTCCCATGAACCTCTGAAAGGGGAACATATTGTGTAGAAATACAGGACCCAGAATGGCAATCTCGTCGACTAGATGAACTAGGACGTGTGTCATGATATTGAAGAAGGATGGTGGGAACACCAGCTCGAAACTGACAAGACATTGCACCAAATCATTCTTTAACCTTGGTAGGATTTCTGGATCGATTACTTTTTGAGAGATTGCATTGAGGAATGAACATAGCTTCACAATGGCTAATCGAACGTTTTCCGGTAGAAGCCCCCTCAATGCAACCGGAAGCAGTTGCGTCATAATCACGTGGCAGTCATGAGACTTTAGGTTCTGGAACTTTTTCTCTGCCATATTTATTATTCCCTTTATATTCGACGAGAAGCCAGACGGGACCTTCATACTGAGCAGGCATTCAAAGAAGATTTCCTTCTCTTCTTTGGTAAGAGCGTAGCTGGCAGGACCTTCATACTGCTTTGGATGCATGCCGTCTTTTTCGTGCACACGTTGCTGGTCCTCCCGTGCCTCCGGTGTATCTTTTGTCTTCCCATACACCACCCAAGAAGCCTAGCAGGTTCACGCAAAGATTCTTCGTCACGTGCATCACGTCGATTGCAGAGCGGACCTCTAGGTCTTTCCAATAGGGTAGGTCCCAAAATATAGATTTCTTCTTCCACATGGGTGCGCGTCCCTCAGCGTCATTCGGAACAGATTGTCCGCCAGGACCCTTTCCAAAGATTACTTGTAAATCCTTGACCATATCAAGTATGTGATCACCAGTACGGAGGGTGGGCTTCTTCCGGTGATCTGCCTCACCTTTGAAATGCTTGCCTTTCTTTCGACATTGATGGTTGGTCGGAAGAAATCGACGATGTCCCAGGTACACATTCTTCCTGCATTTCTCCAAATATATACTTTTGGTGTCATCTAAACAGTGCGTGCATGCGTGGTATCCCTTGTTTGTCTGTCCTGAAAGGTTACTGAGAGCAGGCCAATCATTGATGGTTACAAACAGCAGCGCATGTAGGTCAAATTCCTGCTGTTTGTGCTCATCCCACACACATACACCTTTTCCATTCCACAGCTGTGAAAGTTCTTCAACTAATGGCCTTAGGTACACATCAATGTCGTTGCCGGGTTGCTTAGGGCCTTGGATGAGCACTGGCATCATAATGAACTTCCGCTTCATGCACAACCAAGGAGGAAGGTTATAGATACATAGAGTCACGGGCCATGTGCTATGATTGCTGCTCTGCTCCCCAAAAGGATTAATGCCATCTGCGCTTAACCCAAACCATACGTTCCTTGCGTCACCTGCAAAGTCCCCCCACCTTCTCTTGATTTTTCTCCACTGCGACCCGTCAACGGGTGCTCTCAACTTCCCGTCTTTCTTACAGTCTTCTTTGTGCCATCGCATCAACTTGGCATGCTCTTTGTTTCTGAACAGACGTTTCAGCCGTGGTATTATAGGAGCATACCACATCACCTTGGCAGGAACCCTCTTCCTGGGGTGCTCGCCCTCAACATCACCAGGGTCATCTCGTCTGATCTTATACCGCAATGCACCGCATACCGAGCATGCGTTCAAATCCTCGTACTCACCGCGGTAGAGGATGCAGTCATTAGGGCATGCATGTATCTTCTGCACCTCAAATCCTAGAGGGAATAGAACCTTCTTTGCTTCGTACGTACTGTCGGGCAATTCGTTATCCTTTGGAAGCTTCTTCTTCATTATTTTCAGTAGCTTCCCAAATCCGTTGTCAGATACACAATTGTCTGCCTTCCATTGCAGCAATTCCAGTGTCGTACCGAGCTTTGTGTTGTCATCTTCGCAATTTGGGTACAACCCTTTTTTGTGATCCTCTAACATGCGATCGAACTTCAACTTCTCCCTTTCACTTTGACATTGTCTCTTTGCATCAACAATGACCCGGCCAAGATCATCATCGGGCACATCGTCTGGTTTCTCTTGATCTTCAGCTTCCCCCGTTGTAGTATCACCGTATTCAGGGGGATAGTTGTCCTCATCCTCTTCTTCTTCGTTGTCTTCCATCATAACCCCTCTTTCTCCGTGCTTGGTCCAAACATTATAGTGTGGCATGAAACCCTTCTCAAGCAGGTGGACGTGAAGGGTTTTCAAGTTAGAGTAATCCTTCGTATTCTCACAGACAGGGCATGGACAATACATAAAATCACTCTGCTTGTTTGCCTCAGCCACTTTGAGAAATTTATGCAGGCCCTCAAGATACTCAGAGGTGCGTCGGTCACCGTACATCCATTGCCGGTTCATCTACGTGCATTATATAATTAAGTGTATCAAAAACCATTACAGAACATCATGAATAGAGAAGTGACCAAATTAATACAAGTTCATCATCACATTAAAACCAAAGTACAGTAGTGATCAAATGTTATTACTGAAAAAATAAATACATAAAGTTCATACATATATAGTTCTCATAGAACAACATATAGCTCTCTAGAGCATCTAATTAAAACATACATTGAAACTATGAAAAACATTTAAATGCGATCATAATCGCAACTAAGGTAACAATTGATCCAACGGCATAATGATACCAAGCCTCATTATGAATGGCATATTTTCTAATCTTTCTAATCTTCAAGCGCATTGCATCCATCTTGATCTTGTGATCATCAACGACATCAGCAACATGCAACTCCAATTCCATCTTCTCCTCCTCAATTCTTTTCAATTTTTTCTTCAAGTAATTGTTTTCTTTTTCAACTAAATTTAACCTCTCGCCAAGAGGGTCGGTTGGAATTTCCGGTTCACATACCTCCTAGATAAAAACATCTATGTCACATTGGTCGGCATAATTGTCATAAACACTACATGAAACAAATCATAATAAAAGATAATATACCACATCCGAATCATAGACAGGACGAGGACCGACGGGGGCGGATACCAAAGTCATGGCACTATATAATAACAAACAATAATAAAAGTAAGAAAATTATACAAGTATCTATCTAAATCATACAAGTAAGAATATTTTTCTTTTAAAAAGAAGATAAGAACAAGAGGCTCACCACGGTGGTGCCGGCGACGAGATCGGCGCGGGCGATCGACGGCGGTGAGGACGGGGACGGGGACGGCACCCTACACATGTGCAGACTCTAAGAAGTTAATTTCAGCTCAAATTGTGCATCTAAATCAAAAGAACTCCCACATACACTCCTCCACTAAAACCCACAAACCACTCTACTTCTACAACATTTGAAATGAGCTAAACTAGCAGTGAGAGATGAAACGATGAAGTTGCTAACCTTTTAGAACACTTGTGTAGTTGGTGCACCGCCAAACCTAGACAAATCTTGGGGAAAATGGAGCTTGGAGGTCGAGCTTGGAGAGGAGAAAGCTTAAGTGTGACTCGGGCATTTCATCAAACACCTCATGTGCATAGGAGGTGAGAGCAGAGCAGCACACACCTCTCACACCGGCCGGCCAAAAAACAGAGGAGTGAGCGGGCAGGGGAGAGCATATATATAGGCATCTCTTTAGTCCCGGTTCGTGGCTAGAACCGGGACAGAAGACTGACCTTTAGTCCCGGTTCCATTCACCAACCGGGACTAAAGGGGTTGCGCCAAGAGCGAGGCCCTTTAGTCCCGGTTGGTGGCTGGAACCGGGACTAAAGGTCCCAGCCGAACCGGGACTGGTTCCTGCCGAGGCCCGGCCGGCGTCCTGGCCGCTCGAACCGGGACAAATACGTGCATCAGTCCCGGTTCGTAACAGAACCGGGACTGTTGCTCTGATCTGGCCTGGACCAATGCCCTGTTTTGTACTAGTGGTTTCTCGTATTAAAAAAATATAGACATACTTAAAAGAGTAAATGAGAACATCATTTTAAGTTTGCTATATGTAGATAACTAGTCATATGTGCGTACTAATAAGTTTTTTTTTTTGCATGGACGTACTAATAAGTCGCACATACCCAAAAATATATTGGGTATAGGCATACCTGAGAATATCTTGGGTACTAAAAAAATTCACATACTCGCAAATACTATATTTATAGGTATATATATACAAAAAATTTGTGCATATTCAAGATATTTTCAGGTATCTGCATACTATATTTATAGGTACAAACATATGTCGTACGTATAACAATGCCCATGTCCATATGCTGGGACGCACGAGATTCAAATAAGCATATAAAAGATTACCCACATGGAGTATGTAACATGCGTCTTATTTGGAAATGAATCAATTGACAACAAGAAATTAGCATGTGACGTTTTTGGAAGGCAATCAATTGGCGTGGAGGTGCTAGTGCATGCACAGATAATTTGGAAAGTGAAACATTGAATATATATATATATACTCCCTCCATTCCACAATGTAGCCCGCGTTTCCCGAGATCTAAGTTTGACCATAAATTTAATCAACGAGACTGACTGCGGCGAGAACAAAAATTATACCACTGAATTCGCTATTTCAATATGAATTTAGTGGTATAATTTTTACTCCCGCCGCACTCGGTCTCGTTGATTAAATTTATGGTCAAACTTAGATCTTGGGAAGCGCGGGCACACTACATTGTGGAATGAAGGGAGTATATCACAGCTAGGATGATGAATTGCACGAATGCACATACGCACGCATCTTCAGGTAATTGACTATAAGCAAAGATGATGGATACAAAAGATCCATCATGAGGTGCCGGCGAGCATATTCTTGTACTCGACCTCGTCGTCGCCTATCTCCCAGAGCGAATCCGAGCAGCAGTAGTCCCACACCGGCGAAGAAGGCGCCACCATGACCGACGGCATACAGGCAGCGACAGTACTGTTCCAGGCGTAGGTGTCGATAATGGCATCGTTCCAGAGCAGGTGGTGCCCGTCCATGGCGCCGAGTAGCTGCTCCGCCTGCCCCTGTTCCTGGCTCGCCACCGTCTCTTGGTCACCGTGACCGTGATGCGCGTTGTCGTTCATGGAGGAGGAGTAGCTCGACACCGTCGGTGACGCCTCCGACATGGACGTGGTCGTGGTCATGGAGCCGGAGCCGGAGCCGGCGGTCTTGTGCTTGTGGAGGAGCTTGCGGGTGTGGGTGCGCCAGTAGTTCTTGACCTCGTTGTCGGTGCGGCCGGGCATGGCCTTGGCGATGCGGGACCAGCGGTTGCCCCAGCGGGCGTGGAGGTCGACGAAGAGCCGCTCCTCGTCGGGGCTCATCCGGCCGCGCTTCAGGTCCGGGTGCAGGTAGTTCACCCACCGGAGACGGCAGCTCTTCCCCGTCCGGCGCAGACCTGCAGATATACTCGTGTGGCCAACACAAACAAGCAAACGGTACCGGCCGGCCGGTGGAGAGCATGCACGTTAATTAGCCGTTAGTACACACAAAAGACCATTTAGGTAGGGTCACCCGCCACCTTGCAAACCTGAGACCTTAGCTAAGAGATCCCAGCGGCGCTCGCCGAAGAGCCGCACGAACCATACCAGCTTCATGTCCTCCTGCTCCGTCCACGGCCCCTTCCGGAACCCCGCCGTCGCCTTGGTCGTCTTCATGGACCGAGATGGAGATGGAGATGGAGGAGCACGTACCTAACGAAACGAAATGGACTTGTGAGGTCGATCGTGTGCTCGACTCCACTTTTATAGCCGTCCGGGCCTGGCGCACACACAGGTACGTTTGCTTTCCATTGGGGATGCAACAAATGGAGGCTGGTGTCAATGCCCATCTATCCATCCATCGCACCCTCAAAGTGCCATGGATGATGATGGATCTACGTAGGGCTATTTTCTAAGGGGTCGTATATGTCGTCCTTGCTGTGGCTGATTGCATCTTTTTACCAAGTATAATACAGCATCATCCATATATGCGTTTCAGATTCCACTTGGCCTTGCTCTCGATTGTTCTTGTTCTTTCGCTGCCTATTGCTTGCCGTACGTAATGTCACCAGCTTGGTTGTCGCATCTGCATGTCACTCACGCATCTCTATCGTCGCTTCTTTTCTTCTTGCCTTTCCGACGGCCTAGCTAGCTTTCCTTGTAACTAGATGACCCGTTGCGCCCATGGCGCAAAAACCAAATGCAGCCGAGAAATGAGGCTAACTATATGAAACTGTAATCAAAAGGAACGAATGTTCTTCATTTTTATGAAGCAAAGGGCAACCTTTGACAAGTGTTTTATGTAAAACACTCGGCAAATAGTTTTTCCTTTTTATTTTCTATTTTTTCCTATTTTTTTTATTTTCTTTATTTTATTTTATTTTCTGTCTTTTTAATTTTTAATTTTTGGGTTCATTTGCTATATTTAAGTTATTAAGTGCATTTCTAGGCATTTAGTGAATGTAATTCAAATTTGAACTGCAAATGCATAAAAAAGTTGGTAAAAATGGGTTGAAAAACCCCATTTTCGTTCTTGAGTCTATGTTTAGGCCTTACCCATGAAAATAAAAGGAATTCCAAACATCAAGGTGCCAAGACTCGACCCCGAACATGGAGCTTATTGGTTTTTTAATTCTGAAAAATGTAAACGAAGTTTGAAAAACATGAAACCTGACATGGTATCATTATATGACCTCAATATGTTGTGGTAAAAATTTGAGAAGGTTTCACAAAAGTTGTGGCGTGCACTGCTTAGAAACTGGAACATCTCCCAGGAAGAATCATGGGTTCGAGAGAGAACGGGTCAGCTTTGAAGATGAAGTGATGGTTGCTTCATCGGCTGACCTTGAAACTTTTCTACGCTCATCATACACCATCACCTGTTACATGTCAAAATTTGGCATTTTTTGGGTTCGTTTTCTATATTTAAGTCATTAAATGTATTTGTAGCCATTTTCTAAATGTAATTCAAATTTGAACTGCAAGTGCATGAAAAAGTTGGCAAAATGGGTTGAAAATCCTATTTCCGTTCTTGAGTCTATGTTTAGGCCTTATCCAAGAAAAGAAAAGAAATTCCAAACATCATGGTGCCAAGACTCGACCCCGAACATGGAGCTTATTGGTTTTTTAATTTTGAAAAATGCAAACGAAGCATGAAAAACAAGAAACCTGACATGGTGTCATTATATGACCTCAATATGTTGTGGTAAAAATTTGAGAAGGTTTCTCGAAAGTGTTGGAAATATGCCCTAGAGGCAATAATAAATTGGTTAATATTATATTTCCTTGTTCATGATAATCGTTTATTATCCATGCTATAATTGTATTGATTGGAAACTCAAATACATGTGTGGGTACATAGACAACACTGTGTCCCTAGTAAGCCTCTAGTTGACTAGCTCGTTGATCAAAGATGGTTAAGGTTTCCTAGCCATTGACATAAGATGTCATTTGATGACGGGATCACATCATTAGGAGAATGATGTGATGGACAAGACCCAAACTAAGAACGTAGCATTTGATCGTGTCAGTTTATTGCTATTGTTTTCTGCATGTCAAGTATCTGTTCCTATGACCATGAGATCATGCAACTCCCTGACATCGGAGGAGTACCTTGTGTGTATCAAACGTCGCAACGTAACTGGGTGACTATAAAGGTGCTCTACAGGTATCTCCGAGGGTGTCTGTTGGGTTGGCATGGATCAAGACTGGGATTTGTTACTCCGTGTGACGGAGAGGTATCTCAGGGCCCACTCGGTAATACAACATCACATTGAGCCTTGCAAGCAAAGTGACTAAAGAGTTAGCCACATGATCTTGTATTACGGAACGAGTAAAGAGACTTGCCGGTAACGAGATTGAACTAGGTATAGTGATACCGACGATCGAATCTCGGGCAAGTAACATACCGAAGAACAAAGGGAACAGCATACGGGATTAACTGAATCCTTGACATAGAGGTTCGACCGATAAAGATCTTCGTAGAATATGTAGGAGCCAATATGGGCATCCAGGTCCCGCTATTGGTTATTGATCGTAGAAGTGTCTCGGTCATGTCTACATAGTTCTCGAACCCGCAGGGTCTACACACTTAACGTTTGGTGACGATTAGTATAATTGAGTTATTATGTTGGTGACCGAAAGTTGTTCGGAGTCTCGGATAAGATCCCGGACATGACGAGGATCTCCGGAAGAGTCCGGAGGTAAAGATTGATATATGTGATAATAGTGTTTTGATCTCCGGAAGAGTTCCGGAGTTCACCGGAATGGGTTCCGGATGTTTACCGAAGTGTTCGGATGCAGCAACACTTTATATGGGCCAAAGGGATAAAGCCCACGAGGTATTGGAAAGTGCAAAAGTAGTTTTGCTGCCGCGTAAATGGTACTACCGCTTGGTGAAGCGGTACTACCGCCCGAGCGGTACTACCGCTTGTGTGAAGCGGTACTACCGCCCAAGCGGTACTACCGCTTGTGTGAAGCGGTACTACCGCTTGTGTGCGGCTGTGCACGGTTCGGCAGGGATCCGAGTTGGACTCTTTCCCTGCGGGCCAAACCGACCTTGTGCGGGCAAAACCGACCTGGAGGAGGCTTTTACTCCAAGTTTAGACCCCAAGGCTCAACATATAAATAGAGGGGCAGGGCTAGCACACGGGATACATCAGGATTTCCCAAGCCGTGTGCCGGCAACCCTAGCCCTCTAGTTCCTCTGTCATAATCTCCGTAGCGCTTGGCGAAGCACTGCAGAGATTGTTCCTCACCACCATCACCACGCCGTCGTGCTGCTGGAACTCAACCACTACTTCACCATCGCTCGCTGGATCGAGGAGGTGAAGGCGTCATCAAGCCGTACGTGTGTTGAACGCGGAGGTGCCGTCCGTTCGGCGCTAGTTCGTGATCGGATCGAGGGACGACTTGCGATTTGGATCGCGGAGACTTCGACTACATCAACCGCGTTTCTTAAACGCTTCCGCTTAGCGATCTACAAGGGTATGTAGATTTACTCTCTCTCTCGTAGATGCTCATCACCATGGATAGATCTTGTGTGTGCGTAGGAAAATTTTTGTTTCCCATGCAACGTTCCCCAACAGTGGCATCTGAGCTAGGTCTATGCGTAGATGAGATCTCGAGTAGAACACAAACGAGTTGTGGGCGTGGGTGTATACATATTGCTTGCCGTTACTAGTTGATACTTGATTCGGCAGTATTGTGAGATGAAGCGGCCCGGACCGACATTACGCGTACACTTACGCGAGACAGGTTCCTTCAACTAACATGTAACTTCGTTGCATAAAGATGGCTAGCGGGTGTCTGTCTCTCTCACTTTAGTTGAATCGATTTCAATGAAGAGGGTTCTTTTAGAAGATCAAAAAGCAATCACTACACCACGTTGTGGTTTTGCGTAGGTAAGAACGGTTCTTGCAAACCCGTAGCAGCCACGTAAAATTTGCAACAACAATTAGAGGACGTCTAACTTGTTTTTGCAGGGTATGATGTGATATGATATGGCCAATTACATGATGAGATATATGTGATGTATGAGATGATCATGTGTTGTATAGAATATCACGACTTGCATGTCGATGAGTACGGCAACTGGCAGGAGCCATAGAGTTGTCTTTAATTATTGTATGACCTGCGTGTCAATCATTAAGCGCTATGTAATGCTTTACTTTATCGCTAAACGTTAGCAATAGTCGTGGAAGCAACAGTCGGCGCGACAACCTTATGGCGACACGTTGATGGAGATCAAGATGATGGAGATCATGGTGTCATGCCGGTGACAATGGAGATCATGCCGGTGCTTTGGAGATGGAGATCAAAAGCACAAGTTCATGGCCATATCATGTCACTTATGATTTGCATGTGATGTTAATCCTTTTATGCATCTTATTTTGCTTAGGACGACGGTAGCATTATAAGGTGATCCCTCACTTAAATTTCAAGATAAATTGTGTTCTCCCCAAGTGTGCACCGTTGCGAAAGTTCGTCGTTTCGAGACACGCCGTGATGATCGGGTGTGATAGACTCTACGTTCGCATACAACGGGTGCAAGCCATGTTGCACGTGCGGAACACTCGGGTTAAACTTGACGAGCCTAGCATGTACAGACATGGCCTCGGAACACAAGAGACCGAAAGGTCGAACATGAGTCATATAGTAGATATGATCAACATGAAGATGTTCACCATTGAAACCACCTCAACTCACGTGATGATCGGACTTGAGTTGGTGGATTTGGATCATGTTACACTCGAATGACCGGAGGGATGTCAATTTGAGTGGGAGTTTTTTAAGTAATATGATTAACTAAACTCATTATCTAGAACAATAGTCTAAGTTGTCTTTGCTATATTTATGTTGTAGATCATGGCTCGCGCAGTAGCACCCCTGAATTTTAATGCGTTCCTAGAGAAAGCTAAGTTGAAAGATGATGGAAGTAACTTTGTGGATTGGGCCCGTAATCTAAGGATTATCCTTACGGCTTCCCAGAAGGCTTATGTCCTTGATGCACCGCTTGGTGATCCACCCGCTCCAGTTGAGTCTCTAGACGTTGTGAACGCCTGGCAGGCTCGTTCTGATGATTACTCAATAGTTCAATGTGCAATGGTGTATGGCTTAGAACCGGGACTTCAAAGACGTTTTGAACGTCATGGAGCATATGAGATGTTCCAGGAGTTGAAGTTTATCTTTCATAAGAATGCCCGGATCGAGAGATATGAGATCTCCGATAAGTTCTATGCTTGCAAGATGGAGGAGAACGGGTCTATCAGTGATCACGTGCTCAGAATGTCTGGGTACTCCACCCGTCTGGCTGAGTTAGGGATGCCCCTTCCGCCAGAGGCTATCACTGACAGAGTTCTTCAATCATTGCCACCTAGCTACAAGAGCTTCATGTTGAACTATAACATGCACGGGATGAACAAGTCAGTCGCCGAGCTGTTTGCGATGCTGAAAGCCGCTGAGTCTGAAATTCAGAAGGAGCATCAAGTGTTGATGGTCAATAAAACCACAAGTTTCAAGAAAAATGGCAAGGGTAAGAAGGGTAACTCCAAGAAGAGTGGCAAAACAGTTGCTCCTCTCGTGAAGAAACCCAAGGCTGGACCCAAACCAGAAACTGTGTGTTTTCATTGCAAGGGAACTGGACACTGGAAGCGGAATTGCCCCAAGTATTTGGCTGACAAGAAGGCGGTCAACAACAAACAAGGTATATATGATATACATGTTATTGATGTGTACCTTACCAACTCTCGTTGTAGTGCCTGGGTATTTGATACCGGTGCGGTTGCTCATATTTGCAACTCAAAACAGGAACTGCGGAATAGACGGAGGCTGGCAAAGGACGAAGTGACGATGCGCGTGGGAAATGGTTCCAAGGTTGATGTGATCGCCGTCGGCACGCTCGCTCTTCGATTACCGTCGGGATTAGTGATGAACCTAAATAAGTGTTATTTGGTGCCTGCGTTAAGCATGAACATTATATCTGGATCTTGTTTATTGCGAGACGGTTACTCATTTAAATCAGAGAATAATGGTTGTTCTATTTATATGAGTGATATCTTTTATGGTCATGCACCCGATGTGAGAGGTTTATTCTTATTGAATCTCGATAGTAATGATACACATGTTCATAACATTGATGCCAAAAGATGTAGAATTGATAATGATAATACCACTTTCTTGTGGCACTGCCGTTTAGGTCATATTGGCGTAAAACGCATGAGGAAGCTCCATGCTGATGGACTTTTGGAGTCACTTGATTTTGAATCACTTGACACATGTGAGCCATGCCTCATGGGCAAGATGACTAAAACGCCGTTCTCTGGAACAATGGAACGGGCAAGTGACTTGTTGGAAATCATACATACTGATGTGTGCGGTCCGATGAGCATTGAGGCGCGCGGTGGTTATCGTTACTTTCTCACCTTCACTGATGACTTAAGTAGATATGGGTATATTTACTTAATGAAACACAAGTCTGAAACATTTGAAAAGTTCAAACAATTTCAGAGTGAAGTTGAGAATCATCGTAACAAGAAGATTAAATTCCTACGATCTGATCGAGGAGGAGAATATCTGAGTTATGAGTTTGGAAGTCACTTAAGACAGTGTGGAATTGTTTCACAATTGACACCGCCTGGAACACCACAGCGTAATGGTGTGTCCGAACGTCGTAATCGAACCTTATTGGATATGGTGCGATCTATGATGTCTCTTGTCGATTTGCCACTATCGTTTTGGGGTTATGCATTAGGGACAGCTGCATTCACTTTAAATAGGGCACCATCGAAATCTGTTGAGATGACGCCATATGAACTTTGGTTTGGCAAGAAGCCAAAGCTGTCGTTTCTTAAAGTTTGGGGATGTGATGCTTATGTCAAAAAGCTTCAGCCTGAAAAGCTGGAACCCAAAGCGGAGAAATGCGTCTTCATAGGATACCCAAAAGAGACAGTTGGGTATACCTTCTATCTCAGATCCGAAGGCAAAGTGTTTGTCGCTAAAAACGGAACATTTCTTGAGAAAGAGTTTCTCTCGAAAGAATTGAGTGGGAGGAAGATAGAACTTGATGAGGTTGTTGAACCTTTACTTCAACCTGAGAGTAGCGCAGCGCAGAAAGTTGTTTCTGTGGAGCCTACATTAGCTGAAGAGGAAGTTAATGATGATGATCATGAAGCTTTGGATCAAGTTGCTATCGAACCTCGTAGGTCGACAAGGACGCGTACTACTCCTGAGTGGTACGGCAACCCTGTCTTAGAGGTCATGTTGTTGGACAACGATGAACCTACGAGCTATGGAGAAGCGATGATGGGCCCGGATTCCGAGAAGTGGTTAGAGGCCATGAAATCCGAGATGGGATCCATGTATGAAAACAAAGTATGGACTTTGGAAGTATTACCTGAAGGGCGTAAGGCCATTCAGAACAAATGGATCTTTAAGAGGAAGACGGACGCGGACGGTAATGTCACCGTCTATAAAGCTCGACTTGTGGCAAAGGGTTTTTCACAAGTTCAAGGAGTTGACTACGATGAGACCTTCTCACCCGTAGCGATGCTTAAGTCCGTCAGAATCATGTTAGCAATAGCTGCCTTTTTCGATTATGAAATTTGGCAGATGGATGTCAAAACAGCGTTCCTTAACGGTTACCTTAAGGAAGAGTTGTATATGATGCAACCAGAAGGTTTTGTCGATCCAGAGAATGCTGACAAAGTTTGCAAACTCCAGCGATCCATTTATGGACTGGTGCAAGCATCTCGGAGTTGGAATCTTCGTTTTGATGAGGTGATCAAAGCGTTCGAGTTTATACAAGTTTACGGAGAAGCTTGTATTTACAAGAAAGTGAGTGGGAGCTCTATAGCGTTTCTAATATTATATGTGGATGACATATTACTGATTGGAAACAATATAGAAATGCTGGAAAGCGTGAAGGAATATTTGAACAAGAGTTTTTCAATGAAGGAACTAGGAGAAGCTGCTTTCATATTAGGCATCAAGATCTATAGAGATAGACCGAGACGCTTAATAGGACTTTCACAAAGCACATACCTTGACAAAGTTTTGAAGAAGTTCAAAATGGATCAGTCCAAGAAGGGGTTCTTGCCTGTTTTGCAAGGTGTGAAGTTGAGTAAGACTCAATGCCCAGTGACTGCAGAAGATAGAGAAAAGATGAGTGTCATCCCCTATGCTTCAGCCATAGGCTCTATTATGTATGCAATGCTGTGCACAAGACCCGATGTCAGCCTTGCCATAAGTATGGTCGGAAGGTTTCAAAGTGATCCAGGAATGGAACACTGGACGGCGGTCAAGAATATCCTGAAGTACCTGAAAAGGACTAAGGACATATTTCTCGTTTATGGAGGTGATCAAGAGCTCGTCGTAAAGGGTTACGTCGATGCAAGCTTTGACACTGATCCGGATGACTCTAAGTCTCAAACCGGATACGTATTTATTCTTAATGGGGGTGCGGTTAGCTGGTGCAGTTCCAAGCAAAGCGTGGTAGCTGATTCTACATGCGAAGCGGAGTACATCGCAGCCTCGGAGGCGGCGAAGGAAGGTGTCTGGATGAAGGAGTTCATGACAGATCTTGGAGTAGTGCCTAGTGCACTTAACCCAATGACTCTGTTTTGTGATATTACTGGTGCAATTGCTCTAGCCAAGGAACCAAGATTTCACAAGAGGACCAGACACATAAAGCGACGTTTCAATTCCATCCGTGATTACATCAAGGAGGACGACATAAATATTTGCAAAGTACACACGGATCTAAATGTTGCAGATCCGATGACTAAACCTCTTCCAAGGGCTAAACATGAACAACACCAGAACTGCATGGGTGTTCGATTCATTACAATGTAAATCACATAATGATGTGAACTAGATTATTGACTCTAGTGCAAGTGGGAGACTGTTGGAAATATGCCCTAGAGGCAATAATAAATTGGTTATTATTATATTTCCTTGTTCATGATAATCGTTTATTATCCATGCTATAATTGTATTGATTGGAAACTCAAATACATGTGTGGGTACATAGACAACACTCTGTCCCTAGTAAGCCTCTAGTTGACTAGCTCGTTGATCAAAGATGGTTAAGGTTTCCTAGCCATTGACATAAGATGTCATTTGATGACGGGATCACATCATTAGGAGAATGATGTGATGGACAAGACCCAAACTAAGAACGTAGCATTTGATCGTGTCAGTTTATTACTATTGTTTTCTGCATGTCAAGTATCTGTTCCTATGACCATGAGATCATGCAACTCCCTGACATCGGAGGAGTACCTTGTGTGTATCAAACGTCGCAACGTAACTGGGTGACTATAAAGGTGCTCTACAGGTATCTCCGAGGGTGTCTGTTGGGTTGGCATGGATCAAGACTGGGATTTGTTACTCCGTGTGACGGAGAGGTATCTCAGGGCCCACTCGGTAATACAACATCACATTGAGCCTTGCAAGCAAAGTGACTAAAGAGTTAGCCACAGGATCTTGTATTACGGAACGAGTAAAGAGACTTGCCGGTAACGAGATTGAACTAGGTATAGTGATACCGACGATCGAATCTCGGGCAAGTAACATACCGAAGAACAAAGGGAACAGCATACGGGATTAACTGAATCCTTGACATAGAGGTTCGACCGATAAAGATCTTCGTAGAATATGTAGGAGCCAATATGGGCATCCAGGTCCCGCTATTGGTTATTGATCGTAGAAGTGTCTCGGTCATGTCTACATAGTTCTCGAACCCGCAGGGTCTACACACTTAACGTTTGGTGACGATTAGTATAATTGAGTTATTATGTTGGTGACCGAAAGTTGTTCGGAGTCTCGGATAAGATCCCGGACATGACGAGGATTTCCGGAAGAGTCCGGAGGTAAAGATTGATATATGTGATAATAGTGTTTTGATCTCCGGAAGAGTTCCGGAGTTCACCGGAATGGGTTCCGGATGTTTACCGAAGTGTTCGGGTGCAGCAACACTTTATATGGGCCAAAGGGATAAAGCCCACGAGGTATTGGAAAGTGCAAAAGTAGTTTTGCTGCCGCGTAAACGGTACTACCGCTTGGTGAAGCGGTACTACCGCCCGAGCGGTACTACCGCTTGTGTGAAGCGGTACTACCGCCCAAGCGGTACTACCGCTTGTGTGAAGCGGTACTACCGCTTGTGTGCGGCTGTGCACGGTTCGGCAGGGATCCGAGTTGGACTCTTTCCCTGCGGGCCAAACCGACCTTGTGCGGGCAAAACCGACCTGGAGGAGGCTTTTACTCCAAGTTTAGACCCCAAGGCTCAACATATAAATAGAGGGGCAGGGCTAGCACACGGGATACATCAGGATTTCCCAAGCCGTGTGCCGGCAACCCTAGCCCTCTAGTTCCTCTGTCATAATCTCCGTAGCGCTTGGCGAAGCCCTGCAGAGATTGTTCCTCACCACCATCACCACGCCGTCGTGCTGTTGGAACTCAACCACTACTTCACCATCGCTCGCTGGATCGAGGAGGTGAAGGCGTCATCAAGCCGTACGTGTGTTGAACGCGGAGGTGCCGTCCGTTCGGCGCTAGTTCGTGATCGGATCGAGGGACGACTTGCGATTTGGATCGCGGAGACGTTCGACTACATCAACCGCGTTTCTTAAACGCTTCCGCTTAGCGATCTACAAGGGTATGTATATTTACTCTCCCTCTCGTAGATGCTCATCACCATGGATAGATCTTGTGTGTGCGTAGGAAAATTTTTGTTTCCCATGCAACGTTCCCCAACAGAAAGTTGTGACGTGCACTGCTTAGAAACCGGAACATGTCCGAGAAAGAATCATGGGTTCGAGAGGGAACGGGTCAAGTTTGAAGGCAAAGTGACGGTTGCTTCATCAGTTGACCTTGAAACTTTTTCTACACTCAACATACACCATCACTTGTTCCATGTCAAAATTTGACATTTTTCGGGGTTCATCTGCTATATTTAAGTCATTAAGTGCATTTCTAGGCATTTAGTGAATGTAATTCAAATTTGAACTACAAGTGCATGAAAAAGTTGGCAACAAGTTGTAGAAAAATTCTATTTGTGTTCTGGAGTCTAAGTTTAGGTCTTATCCAAGAAGAGAAAAGGAATTCCAAACATCAGAGTGCGAAGACTCGACCCCGAACATCGTTCTTGTTGGTTTTTTAATTCCAAAAAATGCAAACGAGGTCTAGAATGCATGAAACCTGGCATGGTGTCATTATATGACTTCAATATGTTGTGGTAAAAATTTGAGAAGGTTTTGCAAAAAGTTGTGACGCGCACTGCTTAGAAACTGGAACATCTTCAAGGAAGAATCGTGGGTTTGAGAGGAAATGGGTCAAGTTTGAAGGCGAAGTGACGGTTGCTTCATCGGTTGACCTTGAAACTTTTTCTTTGCTCAACATACACCATGACTTGTTCCATGTCAAATTTGGCATTTTTGGGGTCCGTATTCTATATTTAAAGAAAGAAAAGAAAAGGGAAAGGGAAGAAAAGAGAAAAAAAGATAAGAAAAGAAAAGATAAGAAAAGAAAGAAAAGTGAATAGAAGAGAAGAAAGAAAAAAAAAAGAAAAGAAAAGAAAAGAAATGAAGGAAAAAAGTGTTTGCCGAGTGTTTTATAGAAAACACACGGCAAAGCCACCGTGTGAAGAAACACTATCCGCATGCCTCGTCCTGATTGGTTCGGGGGCAGAGGGATGGATCGATGATGTGGCATATATTGATAGGTCAATCTCATCTCTCTCTAAATCTCTCTCTTATCTCATCTCTATACTATACGCAAGATAGCAACACCACAGACAGGAAGTAGGGTTTTACCTCCACCGCAGAGGGCATGAACCTATATACATCCTTGTGTACTCCCATTTCCATCTCGATAGTTCTAAGCTCCATACACACCCATACTCTATTGTTATGATTATATCCATGATAGTTGGCGCCACCTTGGGGCCTAGCATCTATCGAGCCATGGTGCAGATGGTTTCATCTTCATCGACTACCAGCGGCGAGCAGGTTCCGGGGTAGGTCATCCTCTTTGGTTCACTCAGTTTCTCCGCCAATTACTCGGTGTGGCATCCCGATGTCCCACTGAGGGACGTCGCGCTGCCGGCGCATGGGAGTATGCACTTCTGCGTCAACAGTCCGGGCATCATGTGCCTTCAGGAGCCGGTTTCGTACCGGTCAGCTGGGCGGGAGGTGATGGTGCCCCGGCTGAGGGGCCTCTCATGTCGACTCCCGGACTGATGGGTGATATGTTTCCAACGTATAGAATAAGAGCAGGACGTAGGGTATTATTGAGGGATCTCTCTCTCTCATTCTCATGATCTTGATAGGGCAAGATCTTGACGTACCATGAGCTTTGTTAATATAGATGAATCATATGGAGTTGTTCCCTCTCTTTGTTGTGATGAATTGAGTCCTGCTCCTTGAAGTTCTTTATGTTGGATTGAACATTATGAATCTGAAATTGTTTGATGCATATCGGATAATTAACTCACGGAGACTCGAGGTGACAATGAGGTTCTCTAGGTGACATTAGAGTTGATTGATATGTATCATATGGTATTATTGTAGTACAATCTCTAGAGTTGTTTGTGACACTTATAGGGATGACTCAATAGATCAATCAAAAAGATAACTTTGAGGTGGTTTCGTACCCTACAAACAATTTCATCTTATGTTCTCCGATAGATACGAACTTTGATGTTTCGTTACGTTGGATTGAATATTGGATTTGAGAACACTTGATATATGTCTTGCATGTGGATACCCGTAGTGACATTGGGGGTATACTGTTGAGTCACTTGATATATGTTTTGGTAATCAACTTGCGGATTCGCGTGGTGACATTGGGGTAATCTAGGCATAAAGGTTGTTACACGTTTTCGTCCTACTTTTTCCGATAGGAACTTTGGAGTGATTCTTTGTCGCACGTTGAGGGATTGTTATATGATTCAATTATGTTAGCACTGTTGAGAGATTGCACTAGTGAAAGTATGAACCCTAGGCCTTGTTTTTAAGCATTGATATATCGTTTTGCTCGCTGTTTGCTATTTGTTACCTTGCTGTTTTTATTTATTCAGATTATAAAAACCTATATCTACTATCCGTACTACACTTGTATCACCATCTCTTCGCCGAACTAGTGCACCTATATAATTTACCATTGTATTGGGTGTGTTGGGGACTCAAGAGATTTCTTGTATTTGATTGCAGGGTTGTTTGAGAGAGACCATCTTCATCCTACACCTCCCACGGATTGATAAACCTTAGGTCATCCACTTGAGGGAAATTTGCTGTTGTCCTACAAAACTCTGCGCTTGGAGGCCCAATAGAGTCTACAAGAATAAAGTTGTGTAGTAGACATCAATGGGCCGGGCTGAGGACCCCTTGTCGGTTCCGACCTGGGCCACTTTGGGCGGCCCAGGACGTATACAAGGTAGATCCAGAAGACTTGGCGTATAAGACAAGAAACTGGATTCGTGGAGGAATCTGTCTCCACGTACGTAGCCGACTAGGATCCATGTACCCTAGGACCCCCCGATATCTTACATAAACCAAGGGGCCTGACTCGTAGAGACATAAGAACAATCTCTGGGTAGATACCTGTACTCTGTACACACTCCAACGCAATAGAATAAGAGCAGGACGTAGGGTATTATCTCCTCGGAGAGCCCAAACCTGGGTAAAACCTTGTGTCCCTGTTACCATCGTTCCAAGACACCTAGCTTAGGATCCCCTACCAAGAGATCTGTCGGATTTAGCTCCGACAGTGGTGGCCCATGCAGGTCCTGCTAGGTGATCGTCGAGGTTCGATGGGAGTTCGCATCAGCGAGCAGATCGGTTCCGGCATGACCTTCATGCCGGGGCAAGTCTTCATCTTCGGCGGCGTCACCCTCGTCGTCACCTCGGCCAGGTCGAGTCCTTCACTCCAGGCCGGATCGTAAGATTCTGTAGCATGGAGTACACCGAGGATCTCCACGGGGAGCTGATCTTCTCGGGCCTGGTATCGCGCCAAGCCCAAGAGTAGCACGAGCCGCTCGCGCCTGTCCCGATGTTAGCTCGGGCCCAGGATGAGCGTGAGAATTTTCTGGGATCGATGTCAGATCGGATCGTGGAGCCGCTCTCTCCTGACCCGATATCAGATCCGGCCCAGGTATGTTTGCTTTCCATTGGGGATGCAACAAATGGAGGCTGATGTCAATGCCCATCTATCCATCCATCGCACCCTGAAAGTGCCATGGTTGATGATGGATCTAGGTAGGGCTATTTTCTAAAGGATCGTATATGTCATCTTTGCTGCTGCTGATTGCATCTTGTTACCAAGTAATACAGCATCATTCATATATGCATTTCAGATTCCACTTGGCCTTGCTCTCGATTGTTAACTACCGGAAAATCCATGTTTGCCGTGTACCGGAGTGTTTGCCGAGTGCTTTTTCACGGGCACTTGGCAAACATAGCCTTTGCCGAGTGCTTTCGAAAATACACTCGGCAAAAATTTAACACTAGGCAAACTTGAGATTTGCCTAGTGTTACACTCGGCAAAAGAAAAACACTCGGCAAAGGCGCATCTTTGCCGAGTGTCCGAAGAAAAACACTCGGCAAAGATTTTTTCCATTTTTTTCTTTTCTTTTGTTTTCTTTCTTTTCATTTACTTTCTTTACTTTTACTTTTTTTATTTCTTTACTTTTCTTATATTCAATCTTTTTTCTTTCCTTTTAAGTATTTTCATACTTTTATTTTTTTAAATTTTTTATTATGTTTTATTTATTTTCTTTTATTGTCTTCTTCTTTATTTTTCTTTGTGTAACATGAAAAAAACAAAAAATGGGTTGGAAAATCATACTTGTGTCAATAAGTTTATGATTAGACCTTATCCAAGAAAATAAGAGAAATTTCAAACATCAAAAGTCCCGTACCTGTCCCCAACATGGAGCTTATTATTTTTTAATTCTAGAAAATGCAAACGAAGACTGAAAAACATGAAACGTTGCATGGTGTCATTATATGAGCCCTAAAGGCAGTGGTAAAAATTTGAGAAGGTTTCGCAAAAGTTGTGACGTACACTACTTGGAAACCGGAACATCTCCAAGGAAGAATCGTGGTTTCGAGAGAGAGCAGGTCGGGTTTGAAGGCGAACTGTCAGTTGCTTCATCGTTTGACCTTTAAACTTTTTTTATGCTCAACGTACACCATCACATTTTCCATGTCGTTATTTTTCGGGGTTCGTTTGCTATATTTTACTCATTTAGTGCATTTCTAGGCATTTAGTGAATATAATTCAAATTTGAACTGCAAGTGCACGAAAAAGTTGGAAAATTTGGGTTGAAAAATCTTACTAGTGTTCTTCAGTCTATGTTTAGGCATTATGCAAGAAAATAAGAGGAATTCCAAACATCATGGTGCCAAGACTCGACCCCGAACATGGAGCTTATTAGTTTTTTAATTCTAGAAAATGCAACCGAAGTCTGAAAAACTTGAAACCTGGGATAGTGTCATTATATGACCTAAATAGGTTGTGGTAAAAAATTGAGTTGGTTTCGCAAAAGTTGTGACATACACTGCTTAGAAATCGAACCATCTTTGAGGAAGAATCGGGGTTTCGAGAGGGAACGGTTCAGGTTTGAAGGCGAAGTTTTAATTGCTTCATCGTTTGACTTTGAAAAAAAATTCTACACTTAACATACACCATTACATGTTCCATGTCAAAATTTGGCAGTTTTCAGGGTACTTTTGCTATATTTAAGGCATTAAGTGCATTTATAGGCATTAAATGGATAAAATTCAAATTTGAACTGCAAGTGCATGAAAAGTTGGCAAAAATGTGTTGCAAAATCCTATTTGTGTTCTTGAGTCTATGTTTAGACCTTGTCCAAGAAAAAAGAGCCATTAAAAACATCAGGGTGCCAAGACTTGTCCCCGAAAATGGAGCTCAATGGTTTTTTAAATTTTGAAACATTCAAACGAAGTCTGAAAAATATGAAACTTTGCATGGTGTCATTATATGATCCCTAGAGGCTGTGGAAAAAATTAGAGAAGGTTTCGCAAAAGTTGTGATGTACACTGCTTAGAAAACGCATCATCTCCAATGAAGAATCGTGGTTTCGAGAGGGAACGGGTCAGGTATGAAGGTAAAGTGTCGGTTTGCTTGATTGTTCGACCTTGAAACTTTTTGTACACTTAACATAGGCCATTACATGTTCCATGTCAAAATTTGGTAGTTTTCGAGGTACTTTTGCTATATTGAAGGCATTAAGTGCATTTATAGGCATTGAATGGATATAATTCAAATTTGAACTGCAAGTCCATGAAAAATTGGCAAAATTTGGTTGAAAAATCATATTTGTGTTCTTGAGTCAATGCAGGGTGCCAAGGCTCGACCCCGAACATGGAGCTCATTGCTTTTTAATTGCAAAAAAAATAAATGAAGTCTGAAAAACATGAAACTTTGCATGGTGTCATTATAAGATCCCTAGAGGTTGTGGTAAAAATTAGAGAAGGTTTCGCAAAAGTTGTGACGTACGCTGATTGGAAAACGAACTATCTTCGAGAAAGAACTGTAGTATCAAAAGTCTAGGTGGTAGGGTTGCGATCGTCCGTGCTGGCACACCGATCGTTGAGGGGTAGGAGTGTTGGACGGAACGATGATCTTTGACCCCTAGATTGTACGGGGGGAGAGGACGGATACCTTTGGCGGGGCTAGACCAGGGGGGTGCGGGGCACGGAGCCCCTCGCTATAAAAAATATAAAGAAATCAATCAAAGAAATGAAATAAAAAAGAAGAGAAGAGAGAAAAAAAAGAAAAGAAAGAAAAAAAGGAAAAATTTACATTTGGTGAGTGCTTTTTAACAGACACTCGGCAAAGCCCCTGCGCTCTGATTGGTCAATTCGACCGTCCCATGGATCACCATTGGCCCGTTTATTTGGACCGTTTGTTCGTCCCAGATACAACTGCAGCCCCAAGCCGAGGTGCCTCTGTTGCTCGCCCGACGCCCTTATCCTACTCCCTGCGCCACCGCTGATCAATGTCGCCTCGCCTCCGATGCTGCCTCACCTCGCTGTCGCTAGCCTCTCTGCCCCGACACTGCTGTCGCCCGCTCTTTCTCTTCCCCTACGCCGCCGACGCTCGACAAGACCAGCTGGAATCGACGCACCAGCACACAGCACCAGCTCCTCTCACCCGTCTGTTGCTGCTGCTCCTCTTCTTGCCGGCCGTCGTGGTCTTCTCATTGGACGAGCACGAGCAGGGCGTGCGAGAGGGCTACCGCTGCAAGATTCAGCCATGACGCATTGGCATAGTGGGGTGGGGCAGCTTGGACGCGGTGTTGAGGCGTGGTGGCACGGTGCGGCGGCCTGGATGGCGCCCCGCCTGCATTTATTTTTTTGTTACCGTTCACCATGTTTGCCAAGTGTTTACACTCGGCGAAGCCTTCCCTTTGGCAGAGTGCATGCACTCGGCAAATCAGCTATGCCACGTGGTAACGGAGCCGTTCATTCCGTTTCGTCTGGTCACTTTTATTCGTTGTGTACCAGGTTTTGACACTCGGCGAGTGCGTGACAAAAAGAACTCCGCAAAGAGCTCCTGGCCTGAAGGGTGTATGCCGAGTCCGCTTTGCCGAGTCTTTTTCAGCCTTCGCCGAGTGTACCTGGCACCCGGCAAATAACGAGTTTCTGGTAGTGGTTCTTGTTCTTTTGCTACCTATTGCTTGCCGTAGGTAATGTCACCAACTTGCTTGGTTGTCGCATTTGCATGTCACTCACGCATCTCTATCGTCACTTCTTTTCTTCTTGCCTTTCTGGCGGCCTAGGTAACTTTCCTTGTAATTAGATGACCCATTGCGCCTGAGAGTGTGCTTTTTTTAAGCCCGAGCTACACAGCACCTCCTATCTTGACCGTTCGTCCTATTCTCCCACGCATAGGGATACGAGCTGTGTTTTGAAAATTGTCAGCTGGGGCAGTTCGAATCTCGATAGGCCTAGTAGGCTACTGTTCACGCCTGAATTCTCAGACGGGTCCGGATGCATATGCTTTTGTCCACCGGAGGCCCGTCATATCCATTGCTAGCGTGAGGCCCTAGTTTGCTTTTTCAGAGATTCCATGTGTCCTGTAGTGTCTACAGTGCTAGCGAGTGACAACACACTCAATGAACATGGCTGTAGGCTGCATGCATATTATTTTTTGGTAAATGGCTGAAGGAACATGGTGCATCCCACATATTCACTGTCAGGTTTCTTAGTAGAATGCTCGGGCCTTCAAATACTACATGTGATCCATAACAGACATTATGTTCTGCACGCATTATCTATTAACATGTAATCCGATTTTTTTTTTATAGAAACATGTACTAAATACAAAAATGTAAACAGTAATTGAAGGGGAAACCTAGCCAATACTAAATGTAAACAATTTTGTCATCATTGGGAGTGCAAAATGTCTGTCTGGCTATCCAAAGTTTGTTTTTATTACTGAGAGTTAAGAGAGGTGAAGATGGAATCTGCATGTAAGAATGCTTGTGTTAGCATGTAAGGCTGCTATTAAAAAAGAGAGTGTGGAGAGAGAGAGAGTGGGGGGCTTGTGATAAAGAATTGAACACTTGTGTCGTGCATGCATGTCAGGAGAATACTTTAATGAGAGGGAGAGACAGGTAGTTCACTTGCGCACATAATAAAATAGAGCTTACTGTTCGCCAACACCGCCTGCCTACGATGCCTAGAAGCTTATTAGTACCCTGCCTGCCTACTACGTCTAATCATCTGGCATGGTTCCAAAAGAGTCTGTCACAAGCACGAATCTCAGAGGTATTGAACGGGGTGGATAGAGGGTCCCGTGGAGCTCGACCTCCACGAGAACTTTCTGGCCGAGAAGTGAGGCTAACTATATGAAGCTGTAATCAAAAGGAACGAAAGTTTTTCCTTTTTATGAAACAAAGGGTAACCTTTGCCGAGTGTTTTATGCCTTTTCTATTTTCTTGCTTTTCTTTTATTTTTTTTCTTTTCTGCCTTTTCTTTTTTTTATTTCTTTTCTTTTCTTTATTATTTTTATTTTTCTTCTTCTCTTTTCTAAGCATTTTTTTAACACAGTACAAACACAGATGCCCACATACACGCACATACACTCACCCCTATGAACGCACGCACGCACACCCTATCCCTATGAGCACCTTCAAGATACTGAGCTGGTATCACATTTTGTGATTGAAGAAGTCACCACAGGCGCTTCGTAGTCGACGGGAACGTCTCCTCCCGCTGAACGAATATCGCCGGAAAGCCTGACATAAATTCAGGAAAATGCGAGCACCAGTGCCAAGTCTAGGACCTAAACCCTGGTGGGCTGGTTCCAACACAAGGAACGCAACCATCTGAGCTACGCTTAGTTCGCTCTTTTCTGAGTATTTACTGGATACAATTTAAATATGAACTGCAAGTGAACGAAAAATTTAGCAAAAATGGGTTGAAAAATCCTATTTGTGTTCTTGAGTCTATGTTTAGGACTTTTCCGAGAAAATAAAAGGAATTTCAAACATCAGGGTGCCAAGACTCGACACCGAACATGAAGCTTATTGGTTTTTTAATTCTCAAAAATGTAAACGAAGTCAGAAAACATGAAACCTGGCATGGTGTCATTATATGACCTCGATATGTTGTGGTAAAAATTTGAGAAGGTTTTGTAAAACCGAGGAAGAATCGTTGGTTCGAGAGAGAACGGGTCATGTTTGAAGGCGAAGTGATGGTTGCTTCATCGGATCCTTGAAACTTTTCTATGCTCAACACACACCATCACTCGTTCCATGTAAAAATTTGGCATTTTTCGGGGTTCGTTTGCTATATTTAAGTCATTAAGTTCATTTCTAGCCATTTAGTGAATGTAATTCAAATTTGAACTTCAAGTGCATGAAAAAGTTGTCAAAAATGGGTTGAAAATTCCTATTTGTGTTCTTGAGTCTATGTTTAGGCCTTATCCAAGAAAAGAAAAGTAATTCCAAATATCAGGGTGCCAAGATTTGATGCCGAACATGGAGCTTATTGGTTTTTTAATTCTGAAAAATGCAAACGAAGTCTGAAAAACATGAAACCTGGCAGGGTGTAATTATATGACCTCAATATGTTGTGGTAAAAATTTCAGAAGGTTTTGCAAAAGTTGTGACGTGCACTGCTTAGAAACCGGAATATCTCCGAGGAAGAATCGTGGGTTCGAGAGGGAACGGTTCAGGTTTGAAGGCGAACTGACGGTTGCTTCATCAGTTAACCTTGAAACTTTTTCTCTGCTCAACATACACCATCACTTGTTCCATGTCAAATTTGGCATTTTTCGGGTGTCATCTGCTATATTTAGGTCATTAAGTGCATTTCTAGGCATTTAGTGAATGTAATTCAAATTGGAACTGCAAGTGTATGAAAAAGTTGGGAAAAATGGGTAGAAAAATCCTATTTGTGTTCTTGAGTCTAAGTTTAGGCCTTATCCAAGAAAAGAAAAGGAATTCCAAACATTAGAGTGCCAAGACTCGACCCCGAACACGGTTCTTGTTGCTTTTTTAATTCTGAAAAATGCAAACGAAGTCTGAAAAATATGAAACCTGGCATGTTGTCATTATATGACCTCAATATGTTGGGACAAAAACTTGAGAAGGTTTCACATAAGTTGTGAGGTGAACTGTTAGAAACCGGAACATCTCCGAGGAGGAATCATGGCTTCGAGAGGGAACGGGTCATGTTTGAAGGCGAACTGACGGTTGCTTCATCAGTTGACCTTGAAACTTTTTCTGCGTTCAACATACACCATCACTGGTTCATGTGCTATATTTAGGTCATTATGTGCATTTCTAGGCATTTAGTGAATGTAATTCAAATTTGAACAGCAAGTGCATGACAAAGTTGGCAAAAATGGGTAGAAAAATCCTATTTGTGTTCTTGAGTCTAAGTTTAGGCCTTATCCAAGAAAAGAAAAGGAATTCCAAACATCAGAGTGCCAAGACTTGACCCCGAACATGGCTCTTGTGGGTTTTTTAATTTCAAAAAATGCAAACGAAGTTTGAAAAACATGAAACTTGGCATGGTGTCAATAAATGACCACAATATGTTGTGGTAAAAATTTGAGAAGGTTTTGCAAAAAGTTGTGACGTGCACCGCTTAGAAACCGGAACATCTCCGAGGAAGACTTGTGGCTTTGAGAGGGAACAGGTTAGGTTTGAAGGCGAAGTGACAGTTGCGTCATCGTTGACCTTGAAACTTTTTCTTCGCTCAACATACACCATCACTTGTTCCATGTCCAATTTAGCATTTTGCGGGGATCGTTTTTTGTATTTAAAGAAAAAAAAGCAAAGAAAAAAAGAAAGAAAGAAAAGAGAAGAGAAGAAAGAAAATAAAATAAAAGACATAAACGAAAAGAAGGAAAAGAAAAAAAAGAAAATGTGTTCGCCGAGTGCTTTATAGAAAATACTCGGCAAAGCCACCGCGTGAAGAAACACGCGATCCGCGTGCCTCATCTTGATTGGTTGGGGGGTGGGGAGGGGGATGGATCGATGATATGGAATATACTGATAGGTCAATCTCATCTCTCTCTCTCTCCTTAGCTCCTCTCTCTCAATCTCTCTCTTCTCTCTCTTCTCACGCACGCCGTTGCCAGACGTCCGTCTGGGAATCACACCCGCAGCGTGCACGCCTCTTCACACATCGCCGGCTCATCGTGGTCCACCAGCACCTGCTCCTTCTCGCCCCCTCCGCCGCTGCCGCTCGCCCCCACCAACTGAAACCGACACCACCCCGAGTCCACATCGACCAGGGCAGGGCCACGCCGCAGGTAGGGCCCCGAACTCCAGGGAGCAGGACGCCGGGGAGCATGCTGGGGAGGAGCGCTAAGACGCCGCCGAGCTGGAATTGAGGGGTAGAGCACATGCCGTGGGAGGACTACGCCTAGTGGCTCCATGCCTCCATTTCCTCATCACCGGCGTCTACGCCATGCCGCCTTCCAGTACGCCGCTGCCTTTCCCGTGCGTTAGGCGGCTACTGACCATAGCATCTTCTTTTTTTAATTCTGCTAAACTGGTTTTTGACCCATGGCATATAACTTAAATATCGCAAGCCCTGGACCTTTGTTGAGTGCAACACTCGGCAAAACACCCCGCGACACGTGGCACCGGCGCCGTTCGCTCCGTTCCGTCAACACCTTTTTTTTGCTGAGTGCCCGCTTTTTGACACTCAGCAAACGCTTTGCCGAGTGTCCAAGGAAAAGCACTCGGCAAACATGGCTTTGCTGGACAAGGTATAGCTGAGTTCACTTTGCCGAGTGTAATTCTCCCATAGCCGAGTGCCCCTGGCACTCGTCAAACAGCGTGATTCCAGTAGTGTAAGGCGGTTTTGTGTACCGCCTCTAGCCAACTATCGCTAATAGTCATATTATTGGCAGCAGTTATGGAGCCGCCTGGGATAAATCTAACCTGAGGTGGTTCCTGGAGGAAAACCGACTACCATACTTTAGAAATGCAGTCGGGTCTATGGTCAGAACCGACTAGAATAGTTCAAACTCCCAGTCAGTTTGTAATACAGAACCGCCTCGAACTAATAAGAATTACCAGATCATTAATCACTTCTGTTATGCAGCCAACCCTAAATTTACAACAAATCTCAAATCAAATTGATCATCACCAGATCTCACATTCACATCACATAAAACTCATTGAAATACATAGTGTAACTTAAATATCACAAGAAGCACAACTCCAAGATCACAACGACGACATTCACAATTCACATGATCACAACACAATTTCACACTTCACATTTTGAAAACAGTATGTATGGCAACGTACCAAGCAATCTGACATTTCCCGCTATGAGAACTCATCACTTGGCCCCGTTTGCAGAGGCTGGGTGTAATTGGTATCTCCGCGATATTAATATATGCTCTTTGTCGAAAAACTTGGCCCCGTTATGGTGAAACTCTCCGTCTGGTTTGATGACGTCTTTCACCAGGAACCCAGCTATCTCCGCCCGAATCGCAAGGTCAGCCTTTGGCAGTTTCGTCATGACAATCTGTTTAATCTGTAATGAATAATATCAAACCGCTAGCAATAACAAGTAAATCTTCAAATACAAAATAATGCAAGTAGTTTAAATACATCGGTGACATTCTGTTTTGCTGCCAAAGCCACTCCCATCACGAGGTTAATGTGGTGGGAAATATAGAAGCCACACAACTCCGACCCATCTGGCTACTAGTGGCATTGAGACACAGTGTACAGAATTTATGTTGACATTATCCAAAAAAAATAAAGTAAATGTAGTGCAAGTGATATGGCTAATGCAAGAGGATACTATCCAGAAAGCCGAAGATATATTGAAGCTTATTTTCGCCATCCTTCTTTTTTAATGGCCCTCCTTGTTGAAGATAGACTTGGTATGCTCTAAAAATGCACCGAGAAAATATGAACAAATATTCCAAGATTTTATCATTTAGATGTCATAAAGAGTGTGATACGTCTCTGACGTATCTACAATTTTTGTTATGTTCATGCTACATTCATATCATTTAAACATAATTTTGGCACACTTTTTTATTATTTTTATTGGACTAACATATTAATCCAGTGCCAAGTGCCAGTTGCAATTTCTTAGTGTTTTTGGTACAACAGAAGGAGATTTTTCCAGGTACCCAAAAAAATACGACATTGATGCATGTACCAGAGGACACCCTGCGCCAGAAGCCTGTTGGGGAACATTGCATGGAAAACAAAAAAAATTCTACGCACACGCAAGATTTATCCATGGAGATGCATAGCTACGAGAGGGGGAGTGTGTCTACGTATCCTCGTAGATCGTAAGCGGAAGCGTTAGAACAACGCGGTTGATGTCGTCGAACAACTTCACGATCCAACCGACCGAGTACCGAACGTACGGCACCTCCGCGTTCAGCACACGTTCAGCTCGGTGACGTCCTCGACTTCTTGATCCAGCAAGACGGCGAGGTAGTGGATGAGTTCCGGCAGCATGACGGCATGATGACGGTGATGGTGATGCTATCTCCGCAGGGCTTCGCCCAAGCACTGCGAAAATATGACCGAGGGACGGAACTGTGGAGGGGGGGCGCCGCACACGGCTAAGACAATGTTGTGTCTCCTTTGGGGCGCCCCCTCTCCTCTATTTATATATGTGTAGGGGCTTGGAGTAGAAGAAATAGTGCTACGTGAACAGTAACCGTGAATAGTACACACGTGGACTTGGACTCCAAAGTCCAATCCTATTCCTACTAGGACTCTCCCTTTTTTCCTTCCCTAGCTGCGTGGGCTTTTGAGGACTTGGTGCGCCTGGCCCAATAAGGCCAGGGCGCCTCCCCTTAGCCCATGCCAGCCCTTGGGACGTGGTGGACCCACTTATGGACTTCCGGACCCCTCCGGAATCCTTCGGAACCTTCTGGAAGCTTCCCGGTACAATACCAAAAAAACTGCACCTTTTTCCGGAACCCAAAATATGACTTCCCATATATAAATCTTTACCTCTCGACCATTCCGAGACTCTTCGTGACATCCGGGATCTCATCCGGGACTACGAACAATATTCGGTTACCAATTCACATAACTCATATAACACTATATCGTCAACGAACGTTAAGCGTGCGGACCCTACGGGTTCGGGAATGATGCAGACATGACTGAGACGCCTCTCCGGTCAATAACCAATAGCGGAACCTGGATGCTCATATTGGTTCCTACATATTCCACGAAGATCTTATCGGTCGAACCGCAATGACAACATACGTAATTCCCTTTGTCCGTTGGTATGTTACTTGCCCGAGATTCGATCGTCGGTATCTCCATACCTAGTTCAATCTCGTTACCGGCAAGTCTCTTTACTCGTTCCGTAATACATCATCCCGTAACTAACTCCTTAGTCACTTTGCTTGCAAGCTTCCTATGATGTGCATTACCGAGAGGGCCTAGAGATACCTCTCCGAAACACGGAGTGACAAATCCCAGTCTCGATCCATGCCAACTCAACGGACACCTTCGGAGATACCTGTAGAGCATCTTTATGATCACCCAGTTACGTTGTGACGTTTGATAGCACACAAGGTATTCCTCCGGTATCCGGGAGTTGCATGATCTCATGGTCTGAGGAACATGTATTTGACATTCAAGAAAGCAGTAGCAATAAACAGAACGATCATATGCTAAGCTAACGGATGGGTCTTGTCCATCACATCATTCTCCTAATGATGTGATCCCGTTATCAAATGACAACTCATGTCTATGGTTAGGAAACCTAAACCATCTTTGATCAACGAGCTAGTCTAGTAGAGGCTCACTAGGGACACGGTATTTGTTTATGTATTCACACATGTATTTAAGTTTCCGGTCAATACAATTCTAGCATGAATAATAAACCTTTATCATGAACAAGGAAATATAAAATAATAACAACTTTATTATTGCCTCTAGGGAATATTTCCATCAAAGCCCAGCCAGAGGGGGGTCACTGTTTCCTCTCAACTAGGAAGGTGTTGGGCCCCCATGTGCAAGGGTTTGCAGCAAGCAGCAGTTTACCTCAAGTGACCTCAAGGTTTATCAAATCCATGAGAGCTACATGATTACAATTAATGATCGGTACCTGCACACACAGAACAAAGCTTCCTTGTGCCCCCAACAGGGCTAGCGAGGTTGTCAATCTCACTAGCTTTGCTAGTTACAAAAGGGATTATATGCAATGGCGACAGAAAAAGATTTGGTTTTAATGAAAAGTTGACGGGAAAGTAAATGTAAGGAATTAAAAGAAACATTTATTGTGATTGAAAGATTATAGGAAGAAGATGGACCGGGATCCATAGGTTCACTAGTGGTTTCTCTCCAAAAAGATAGCACGGTGTGGTGAACAAATTACAGTTGAGCATCGATTAAATTACAATATTTATGAGTATGAATATCCATGGCATAATTAGCATATGAGCATCACATCCCAATATCTGTAGACCGCCATCCTACATTATCTATAGCTAATATTCCACCCCAAGACTGCTATCCAGCATGCATCTCAAAGTATTAAGTAAAACAGAGTATTGCATTAAGTAGTGACATGAAGTCGATGATATATTGTCTTCACCCTGCGTTCAAAGGACAACTACGCAATCATATTTTTATCCCTAGCGGCAACAACACAATGCAATCCTTTTCCACATTCTGTCACTGCAGCCAAAGATTGAACCCAACTATCATACACAACTCCCTCTTGAAGTTCAAACCCCCAAATTGGCCAGAGAAAGAAGAATAGATCGGAGAGCATATATGAATAAGAATTACGCTAAGAAGAAACCAAATAGATCTCAAAAGAATTCATGGATAAATCTGATCATAAAGTGATAATTCATCATATCCCAACAAACACACCGCAAGAATTACATCAGATGGATCACAATCATGTAGGACAGCTCATGTGATCTTTGTATTGAGAAACAAGGGAGAGAAAACCAACTAGCTAGTGCTATGAACCCATAGTCCAAAGGAAACTACTCATGAGAAATCATGATGTCCTTCAAGTTGATGGAGATAGCCACCCTGATGATTTCCCCCTCCGGCAGAGTACCGGAAAAGGCCTCTAGATTGGATCTTGATGAAACAAAGGTGTGGTGCGGCAAAAAAATTATTGTGATAAATTCCCGAGGGTTTTTGGAAGTATATAAAGGCATGAGGATTGAGAGGCGGTAATTTGGAGCACCAGGGGGCCCACGCGGCAGGGCCACGCACCGTCCCTAGGGCGCGTGGGGCCCACAGGGAACCTTCGGGGTTAGGTCGGTAACCCCTGGAAGCTTCTGGTCCTTAGATGTTCTCTGATTTTTTCTGGGATTTTTCTGAGCCCGATAAAATTGATTTTCCCGAAAAGTCCAAAAACAGCAGAAAACAGCAATTGGCACTGGGCACTGGATTAATAGGTTAGTCTAGGAAAATAATAGAAAATGATTTAAATAGGTGCCAAAAGTATGCTAATTTAATATAAATATGACACGAAGCAAGCAAAAGTTATAGATACGTTTGAGACGTATCAGTCACCAGGACCCTCCGCCCCCCCCCCCCCCCCCCGGTGCGCCCTGATACGTCTTCGACGTATCTATAATTTTTTATTGTTTCATGTTTCTATATTATCATTCTTATATAATTCAATTATCATTTTACATCATTTTATATTATTTTTATGGACCAACATATTAATTCAGTACCCAGTGCCAGTTGCTGTTTTCTGCTTGTTTTTGGTTTTACAGAATATTGATACCTACAAAGGTCCAAACACGACGAAATTTTTTGACGATTTTTTATGAAACATAAGAGACCCTAGAAGCTTCGGGGGAGGACCAAAAGACCCACGAGGTGGCCACAAGGCAGGGGGCGCGCCCTGGGGGATAGGGCGTGCCACCGTGACTTGTGGGCCCCTCGTAGCTCCGTTTGCCCTAATTCTTGGCCTATAAATTCACATATATTCCAAAACCCTCGAAGCGAGACCTGAAACAATTTTATCACCGCTGCAAGACTCTGTTCCGAAGCGATCCTATTTGGAGCCCTGTTCTGGCACTCTGCCGGAGGAGGGAATCATTGGGGAGGCCATCTTCATCAACCTTGCTGCCTCCATGATGATGTGTGAGTAGTTCATTCAGGACCTACGGGTCCATAGTAGTAGCTAGATGGCTCTCTCTCTCTCTCTCTCTCTCTCTCTCTCTCTCGTTTGATCTTCAATACAATGATCTCTTTGGACATCCATCCGATGTAAATCTTGTGGTGTGTTTGTTGGGATCCGATGAATTGTGGATCTATGATCAGATTGTTCATTGAATTTATTTCAATCTCTTGAAGTTTCTTTGCTACGTAATTGAATAGCTATGTATGCCTTTCGATCTATAAGTCTTCTCTGGCCAAGATAGATGAGTAGTTCTTCAGAGGGAGTGGTGCATAGTAGTGGTTTCAATCTTGTGGTGATCTTGTCCAGTGACAAAAGGGACAAAGGCATGTATTGTATTGCTGCTACTAAGGATAAAACGACGGGGGTTAATCTTATTGCTATGTTTTCTTCTGTCTACATTATGTCATCTTGCTTATTGAGTTACTCTGTTTCTTGTAAACTTAATACTTTGAGATGCATGCTGGATAGCGGTCTTGGGCTGGAGTAATAGTAGTAGATGCAGTTGGATTACGGTCAACTTATCACAAACGTAATGCCTATGTGAGCTTATGCCATGAATGATCATAGTTATAAATTGCCGCTATTCTGTCAATTGCCCAGCAGTAATTTGTTACCATGCCATTACTTGCTTTCGAGAGAGATGCCACTAGTGAACCTATGGCCCCCCGGTCCATTCTCCATTAATACTTGCTCCTTCAAAAATTGCTCCTTTATTTTCCTTTTTAGTATTTTTCCATTTTACTACACAATTACCTCTCTTGTATTTGCTTTTAACCTTGCAACTAGCAAGACAAGGGGCCTGACAACCCCCTTGCCAAGTTGGGTGCAAGCAATTTATTTGTTTGTGTGCAGGTACTGCTAAAGTTGTTAGCTTGGTGACTCCTACTGGTTTGATAAACCTTGGTTCTTAACCGAGGGAAATACTTTCTGCTGCTGTGCTACATCACCCTTCCTCTTCGGGGAAATCCAACAACTCCATCGTGAGTAACACGCCCCAGGACCTGGGCACGGTTAAGTTTTGTGCGATAGAAGGAGAACAAGGAGCGGCAAGAACTTAAGCTTGGGGGTGCCCAAGGCACCCCAAGGTAATATCTAAGGAAGACTCAAGCGTCTAAGCTTGGGGATGCAACGGAAGGCATCCCCTCTTTTGTCTTCAAATCTATTGGTATTCCTACTTTCAGCTATATTTTTATTCTTCAAATGATATGTGTTTTGCTTGGAGCGTCGTTTGCTTTTGTTTGGTTTTGTTTGCTTGTTTGCACAATCATTGTTTCCTGATCACACCTATTTAGAGAGACACACATTCATCTAATATTTATAGAATGCTCATTTAATCTTCACTTATATCTATTTGAGTTGAGTCAATTGCTCTTGTACTTCACTTAAATTTGTTAGAGCACGGTGATATTCTATGTTTTTGTAGAAAAGAATAAGAATCTCTTGCTTCACTTATATCTTTTTAGAGAGTTGAATAGGAAGTGGTAATTTGCATGAATTATATGTTGGTCTAAAAATAATGGGTATATATGAGTGGTATAATAAAAACTTCCATGAACTTGTTGATCATTGAATTTGATAAGTTTGAATCCTTGCTATAGTCTTGCGATATTGAAGTGGTGATATGTGAGTCTGTGGGTGAATGGTTAAAGTTAAGTACGGATATTGGTGTTAAGGTTTGTAAGTCCGTATACATGAAAGTGGTGGCCGCTGGCATTAGCGGGGAAGTCGAAGCGTGGGATGTCTTAGAGTAGCACTCATGTGCGTTCGAATTGGGGGGGGGGGGTGCGATGGTTTACTCCTACCAACCTCCCCCCTAGGGGCATCTGAGTTGTGCTTGCTTCGAGAGCTTCTAGACTTTTGCAATAAGTATTTGAGTTCTTTATGACTAATGTGATGATTTTGGTCTACATGCACTTCCACCTATCCATATTTTGCTAGCCTCTTTGGTACCGTGCATTGCCCACTCTCACTTCGAGACTTGGCGCAAACTTCACCGGTGCATCCAAACCTCGTGGGATGATACGCTCTCTCACACATAAACCTCATTATATCCTTTCAAAACAGCCACCATACCTACCTATTATGGCATTTCCATAGCCATTCCAAGATATTGCCATGCAACTTCCATTGTTACTATTTACATGACTTGAGCATTCATTGTCATTTTGCTTTGCATGATCATATAGAGCTGACATGATATTTGTGGCAAAGCTACCATTCACCATTGTTATACATGTTACGCTAGATCATTGCACATCCTGGTACACTACCAAAGGCATTCATATATAGTCATCATTTTCAGTTTTGAGTTGTAAGTAAATAAAGTGTGATGATCATCATTATTAGATTGTGTCCCTACCTGGGAGGATATGAATTGGAGGAGACCCATGATTCCTCGAAAAAGAGGGGAGGAGGTCCGTGAGGCCAATCAAAAAAATAGAAAAAAAGAAAAAAAGAAAAAAATGAGAGAAAAAGAGAGAGGGGACACATTACTATCCTTTTTTCAACACTTGTGCTTCAAAGTAGCACCATGTTTATCATATGGAGAGTTTTTATATACGTCATGATTATGCTAGTGGGATTTTTACATTATAGAACTTGGCTTGTATATTCCGATGATGAGCTTCCTCAAATGCTCGAGGTCTTCATGAGCAAGCAAGTTGGATGCACACCCACTAAGTTGCATTAGTAGAGCTTTCATACACTTATAGCTCTAGTGCATCCGTTGCATGGAAATCCCTACTCCTCGCGTTAACATCGATTGTAAGGCCTCTCCATTGCATAACGATCAAGCTGTGTTGATGTGAGACTTTCTTATATATTTTGTGTCTTCTTGATTGAACCCCCATAATCATTCTATTTGCCATCCTAAGTGCAAAGACCATGGCTCACGCTCAATTATTGCGTGGGAGTTGAAAAAGTTGAAGTGAGAAAAGTATGATTTAATTGCTTGGTTTGGCGCCGGGGTTGTTCATGATTCGGTGTCTTTATGCTAGGAAGACTGAGCGTGCCATGCTTATCATGATTAGTGTGTATAGTTTACATTATTTAGCATCTTTATTTTGGAAAGGCAATGATTGTTTATTTGCATGCTTGTGTATCATTGTTTCAGTATCAAATTAATAGAATATTGCTTTGAATCATCTATATCCTGAATTCATACCATAAGTTACATCATTTGATCAAGAACATGCTAGGTTGCATTCAACATCAAAAAATATCTTTGTTTATCATTTACCTACTCGAGGACGAGCAGGAATTAAGCGTGGGGATGCTGATGCGTCTCCGACGTATCTATAATTTTTGAATATTTCATACTGCTATATTATCATTCTTATATACTTTTATTATCATTTTATATCATTTTTCTGGACTAACATATTAATTCAGTGCCCAGTGCCAGTTGCTGTTTTCTACTTGTTTTTGGTTTTACAGAAAATTGATACCTACAAAGGTCCAAACATGATGAAACTTTTTGACAATTTTTTTTGGAACATAAGAGACCCTAGAAGCTTTGGGGGAGGACCAGAAGACCCACGAGGTGGCCACATGGCAGGGGGCACGCGCTGGGGGGTAGGGCGCGCCACCCTGGCTTGTGGGCCCCTTGTAGCTCCGTTTGCCCTAATTCCTGGCCTATAAATTCACATATATTCCAAAACCCTCGGAGCAAGACCCGAAACAATTTTATTACCGCAGCAAGCCTCTGTTCCGAGGCGATCCCATTTGGAGCCCTGTTCTGGCACTCTGCCAGAGGAGGGAATCATTGGGGAGGCCATCTTCATCAACCTTGCTGCCTCCATGATGATATGTGAGTAGTTCTTTCAGGACCTACAGGTCCATATTAGTAGCTAGATGGCGCTCTCTCTCTCGTTTGATCTTCAATACAATGATCTCTTCGAAGATCCATCCGATGTAATTCTTGTGGTGTGTTTATTGGGATCCGATGAATTGTGGATTTATGATCAGATTGTTCATTGAATTTATTTGAATCTCTTGAAGTTTCTTTGCTGCATAATTGAATAGCTACGTATGCTTTCCGATCTATGAGTCTTCTCTGGCCAAGATAGATGAGTAGTTTTTCATAGGGAGAGGTGTATAGTAGTGGGTTCAATCTTGTGGTGATCTTGTCCAGTGACAAAAGGGACAAAGGCACGTATTGTATTGTTGCTACTAAGGATAAAATGATAGGGGTTAATCTTATTGCTAGGTTTTCTTCTATCTGCATTATGTCATCTTGCTTATTGCGTTACTCTGTTTCTTGTAAACATAATACTTTGAGATGCATGCTAGATAGCGATCTTGGGGTGAGTAATAGTAGTAGATGCAGTTTGAGTATGGTCTACTTATCACGGACGTAATGCCTATGTGAGATTATGCCATGAATGATCATAGTTATAAATTGCCGCTATTCTGTCAATTGCCCAACGGTAATTTGTTACCATGCCATTACTTGCTTTCGAGAGAGATGCCACTAGTGAACCTATGCCCCGCCGGTCCATTCTTCATCAATACTCGCTCCTACAAAAATTGCTCCTTTATTTTCCTTTTTAGTATTTTGCCATTTTACTACACAATTACCTCTCTTGTATTTGCTTTTAACCTTGCAACTAGCAAGACAAGGGATCTGATAACCCCCTTGCCAAGTTGGGTGCAAGCAATTTATTTGTTTGTGTGCATGTACTGCTAAAGTTGTTAGCTTGGTGACTCCTACTGGTTCGATAAACCTTGGTTCTTAACAGAGGGAAATACTTTCTACTGCTATGCCATATCACCCTTCCTCTTCGGGGAAATCC
Organism: Elymus sibiricus; assembly: GCA_039707655.1. NCBI lineage: Eukaryota > Viridiplantae > Streptophyta > Magnoliopsida > Poales > Poaceae > Elymus > Elymus sibiricus. The sequence continues at coordinate 478,917,554 of CM077668.1, forward strand.
AACAACACCATCACGAGTAACACGCCCCAGGACCTGGGCACGGCTACAGGGTGCGTGGGCAACTGGTAGGCCCCCTGGACCTCTCTTTTTTCCGCAAGCTTGTCCCCAAAGTTTTCTCCACTGCCTTATAATTTCAGATTTTTTGGAGTTACGTATCTCCATCAGGAGATAAAATAGTATCGGGACTCAAAAACATCATCTAGAAACTACTCCCCTGAAAGTCAAATCCAATCTCGTTGGAGACTCTTGTCTCCAAGCCATAAAAGCCATGAAAATCAGAGGGGAAGCACCCCTCCTAACCTGGGGAGAAGACCATGGAAGAAGAAGGAGGGGGGCCCTTCCCCCTCTCCTCCTATGGCGCCGGAACGCTGCCGGGGACATCTCGGCTATCTCCATCACCATCACCAACAACTCTCTTTGTGATATTCTCATTGTGATATGTGAGTAGACCTCTTGGGGCTGAGGTTTTGTGGTAGTAGCTATGTGCCATCTCTCTTTCTCTCCTGATCATATGAGTTTCTGTACTTGATTGTGATCTTGGGCTTTGATGATGAATTGAACTATATGATGTATCTCCGATGATGAGTTTCTTTATGTTGGATTGAGACTTGTTCATGTTGTATTGAACTTTTGGGAATCATGAGATTATATGATGCATATCAAGTATAATTTCTGGAGACACCCGAGGCAACATTGGGGTGACTCTATGGATTAAGATTAGAACGATAAACATCATGTGGTGATGTCTAGTACAATTTATGGGCCTGCCTGATGTGATATTGGGGTGTGCTCAATAGATTAAGATTAGAAAGACAACTTTGAGGTGTGATTTGCCATACCTACAAGATCTCATCCTACTTTGATCCAATAAAAAATGGAACTTTGGGAGGCTATATCATGTATTTTAATAAAGTTATCAATGTTGAGTGTTGCCACTAGTGAACCTAAGAACTCTAGGCCTTGTTTCCAAGCATTAACACTCCGTTTTACTCACTTTTGCAACTTGTTACTTTGTTGTTTTTATTTATTCCAAAAATACAAAAATATTTCTACCATCCAAATTATCAATCTCTTCACCGAACTAGTGCACCTAAGCAATTGACAACTGCGTTAGGTATGTTAGGGACACAAGAAACTACTTGAATCTTGATTGCTGGGTTGCTTTAGAGTGGAATACTTTCAACCTACACCTCCCATGGATTGATAAACCTTAGGTCATCCACTTGAGGGAAGTTGCTAATGTCCTACAATCCTCTACGTTTGGAGGCCCAACAGAGTCTACAAGAATAGAAGTGTGTAGTAGACACCAAGCTATTTTTGACGCCGTTGCCAGGAAGGCCTGGGACAACTTTATCTCATGCTTTGGCCACCTATGGAACCATCCCTTGCATTCTCCTAGTTTCATGAGTTTCTCTACCCCTTCAGGGAGTTCAGGTAAAACCAATTGCTCCAAGCCAGTGAGCACTCTAGTCATCATGACCCTCACTAAGTGTGGTGCTAAGTCCATGGTGTGCATTGTTTTCTGTCCCGACTGCAATGGAATGATTTGACCCCTTGCAACCAGCACCATCAAGCTGAGCACTTGGGCCTAGAGAATGCATCGAGTTTCTGCCTGCGAAACATGTAGATGAGTGGATGCGTCATCGATGTTAGAGACCGAACAATGAAACCAAGACGATTTGTTGAGCCAGCGACGCTTCCATGAGGTCATCGATTGAAGTTGGTGACTCGTGGCCCATGAAAGAGACATAGGGTTCGCTACTCTTTGTAGCACTGACGGCCGGTGGTTGGATTCCCCAAATTCAAGGATGGCGCTGACTGGTTACCAGTAGGTGCATGTGCCAGTAATGCACTTTTTAATCACTCATATAGTTGGGGGAGGTGCGCGTTCTCCCGCTTATCCATGTTGGCTTCTACTCTGGATGCCACTTTGGCATCGACTTCCTAGTCCAGCTTGGATTTCTTTTTCTGGCATGCAACATCATGAGTTAATGTTTGGGGATAATATTTCTCCCATCGAGCTCCTACCCCGATGCCCAACACAGGGCCAGTAGCCGGCTTCTTCGTCCTGCCGAAAGCCTTGATAATAGCGTTGACTTCCCACCTTTTGACAGAATCCTGGGAGCTTTGAGATTGCTGGTTATTCTTTGCCAACAATATGAACATGAACTGTGTAGAAACGTACTAACTTGGAAAGAAATATAAAATGAAGCGGGTGTTGAGGTTATCAGGGTTTCGTGCACCGTCTTCATTTTGTCATGCTTGAAGATATGTTGCCCGGTTAAGGGGTCAAAATTCGCGTGGGCCCTGACGAAACCCCTTTTGCACGACTCTTGGATTTCCGATAAAGGGGGTTCTTTACCTTCCACAACTTGCGCCCACCTTGTTCCACTTTGTTCCACCTTGTTCCACTTTGTTCCGCCTGGTTCCGATAAAGGGGGTTCTTTACCTTCCACAATTTCCGATAAAGGGGGATTTCCGATTTACTATGCGCCCACCTTGTTCCACTTTGGCTACTTCCCTAGGTATCCACGACTGCCGAGGTTGAGGTTACCCACCATCTTCAACCACATCTCCTGACTCCATTCACTCTTCTTCTGAAAATCATCACCTGAGCGATATTCATAGAACTCATTCCAATCATCCTCGGAAATCAAAGGCTAATCCGTTTTACCTCAGTTTCATTATCCTTGTCCTTCTCATTGTTGGCACGGTATTTCCACGAACTCAAGGTTGTGCTAAACATGCATAGGGCTTTACTTTCAACTAGTGGTTTACCCTCCTCCAGGAATTTGTACATGTTGTGTAGCTTCTGTAAGAGGAGAGCTTCAATAGGCTTGGCTTCTTTCCCCCTTATGTCATGGCAGTTGATACTCATAGCTTCACGGAGGATGCAACCTAGGTTCTTACCATACCCTTGCGCGGTGGCTTTGGGACTGGCAGGTCTACCCTCGTCGTCGAGTCAAATGACTATGACCGTATCGGTACTCAGCACGTTTCATTTCCCAGGCTTCCGCTACCTTCTTGTTCACTGAGCACTTTTAGCCTTGTCCCCTGGTTTTGTAGGCTAGTCCCTTCATCACGATTCATCGCATCTTCAGCAGCGGCGCCAGACTCCTCTTCTCGTCCAGATTTCATCATGATCATTGGACGAGTAGTTGATCTTGTCGACGTGCCAGGCAAGACAGTCGTCCATGATGTGGGCCCCCTGAGTTGCTATTCCGAGGGCCAGATCCATATGTGACTGTGCCGGAGCATCATCCGTTGCTATCCACGATGAAGAGGGGGTATTTCCGGCCATATTCGAACTAAATGGTAAATTGTTTGAAAAATGAATTGAGCTAGACAAATAAGTAAATTAATAACACTAACAAAAACAACCACAAATTTCAAAAAGTAACGATATAACTATATAACTAAAAAAATAACTATAAGATATATATAATTACAAAAATAACTATATAACTAAAAAAATAACTATAAGATATATATATATATAAAATATATTTCTAAAATAACTATAAAATTTTAAAAATAACTATAAATTAACTAAAGTAATATCTATAAAATAGATATATGGCTAAAATAAAAAATTACTATAATAACTATAACATCTATAAAATAAATATAAAATCCCTAAAAACATCGGCACTCATTGGCACTCATAAAATAAAAAATTTACTACAATAACTATAAAATCTATGAAATAACTATAAAATCCCTAAAATAACTATAAAATCCCTAAAAACATTGCTAAAAAGACACAAATTAGGTGTCAGAAATTTGACAAAACATTAACGAAAGAACATTTCGTCAAAACATTGGCACTCATAAATCCCTAAAAAAATGAAAATGTAGCGCGAGCAACTAGAAGCTGCCTTGGCTCAATGGCTGGCACTACAATACACATATCCAGCAACATATCCATCACAATTTACAAGCACATAGCACGTATCCAAAGAAAAAAAAATTCAACCACATATCGATGGCCAGCATCAGAACCACATATCCATCACAGTGACATATTGATGGCCTGTATCACAAGCACACATCCATAGCAAATATAGCAAGTATAGCAATTATAGCAAGTATCCATAGCAAATATAGGAAGTATCCATACGAAAGTATAGCAAGTATAACAAAAAAATTAAGGGCTTCTTTGATTCATAGGATTTTTCCAGGATTTTCATAGGCTTGTGATTCTATGGAATTTTTCCTATAGGTGTTGTTTGATTTGTAGGAATGCAATCCTTAGGAATCATTCCTATGGAACTTTCCCTAGTCTATTTCATAGGAAATTTTGCATGAAGTCTGAGCTGTTGGAAAAATTCATATGCTTCAATCAAACACAAATTCCTTTGTTTTGCAATTCCATAGGATTCAAATGGATAGGGCATAGCAATCCTGCATTTTTTCAATCCTATGAATTAAAGGAGCCCTAAGGAAAAAATTAAAATAAAAAACAGAGGAAGAGGGGAGCAACCTCCTATATGGAGGGAGAGGAGGTCGGTCGCCGGGGGAGGAGTGGATGCCGGTCACCGGGCGAGAGACTCCAGTCATTGGGTCATCCAGGGGGTGGGGAGGAGAGGAAACTACTTGTCGGGTCGTCGGGTCATCGGGGGAGAGGGACGCGGTGGCCGATGCGCGTGTGGTTCCGTCGTAGGAGAGAGAAGGTGGGGTGCGGGGGCCGGCGGTGCCGGTGGCCGGCGGCGAGCATTGGGCTGGTGAGGGTTTGTGGGATCGATCAAGAGGAAAGAGGTTTGGGAGCGAGGCGTGGGACTTGGGGAAAAATTCCCCAAGTCCCATGCGGGGGGTGATGTGTGGTAAGTTTTCCAGTGGTGTGTGGGAAGCTGGGCACGCCACTGGTAATACTTTATCGGTGGCATACGAGAGGCCAGGCATGCCACTGCTAACTTCTTATCGCTGGCATGCTCCACAGGGCGCAGGCCAGTGGTAACTTTTTAGGGTTTTAAGGTATTTAGGGTATTTTTACGGTTTTAGGGTTATGGTCCTAAATATTTCTACATTGAAGATACACCATTACAAGTTCCATGTAAAAATTTGCACATTTCAGGGCTCATTTCCTATTTTTAAGGCATTAAATGAACTTCTAGGAATTTGATGGATATAATTCAAATTTGAACTACAAGTTCATTAAAAAATGCCCAAAAATTGGTAGAAAAATCAAATTTAAGTTTGTGAGTATATATTTAGGTATTATCCAAGAAATGTTTGGAAAATTCAAACATGTAGGCGGGAAAATTCAAACACTAACTTAGAGGTAAATGGTTTTGGAATTTTAAAAAAATGTAAATGAAGTCTAAAAGATATGAAACTTAGCATGGTGATATGATATGAGCTCTAGAGGTTGTGGCTAAAATTTGAGAAAGTTACACAAACTTCATGATAGACGCTGCTTAGAAACTGAAGCATCTCCGAGGAAGAATCATAGTTTCGAAGGGAAAGTGTGAAGTTTGAAGGCAAACTCACAGTTTCCTTCATCATTTAGACATTGAAACTTTTTCTACATTGAAGATACACCATTAGCAGTTTCATGTAAAAATTTGACACTTTTCAGGGTTCATTTGTTATTTTTAAATCAATAAATGGATTTATAGGTATTTAATGGATATAATTCATATTTAAACTACAAGTGCATTAAGAATTTCCCAAAAATTGCTAGAAAAATCATATTTTACTTTGTGCGTATATATTTAGGTCTTATCCAAGAAATGTTTGGAAAATTCAAACATGTTGGTGGGAAAATTCAAACACTAACTTGGAGGAAACTGGTTTTTGAATTTAAAAAACTTGTAAATGAAGTCTGAAAAATACGAAACTTGGCATGGTGTCTTGATATGACCTCTAGTAGCTGTGGTTAAAATTTGAGAAAATTACACAAAACTCGTGAAGTATGTTGCTTAGAAACTGAAGCATCTCCGAGGAAGAATCATAGTTTCGTAGGGAAAGCGCGATGTTTGAAGGCAAACTCCTAGTTTCTTCATCATTTGACCTTGATATTACACAATTACATAGTAATTTGCATTCCAAAGAGATAGAACTTGATATTACATCATTAATTAAGTGCAAATACAAACGAGATACAATGTGATAAATTGCCACTAGTACTTGTCACTCTTTGACAATCTTCTCAACGGTAGTCTTGGTCTTCTTCCTGGTATACGTTAGCCCCTTAGAGTGACTCCATATTTTGATGTGACGGCCTGCAGGACATGTAGTTCTGCTCCTTCTGCCGGTCCGTTTGTTACCATCATCATTTTCTTCTTCTGCTGTGTCACCGAATTGGTCAAAGTCTTCGTCGTCAGCAGGAGGAGGGCGCTTAGTCGCATACTTTAGGATAGCGTCAATCTCCCTACCATCATTGAGGAGATGCTTTAGAGCAAACTTGCCAGCATAAAATTGGGTGATGAATTTGCAGTTCACCCATTCCCTGACCCCATATCTTCTGATCTTCTAAAGCCTGATCTTTCTCTTGCCAGAATCTTCTTCGTCCGGGGTGCCATAGTTAAAGTCTTCAGGAACATCTTTTGCAGGGTTCTGTTTCTTACTATCAGCCTTGGGCTTCAACTCTGACTTCAGTTTCTTCGACTTGCCTTATTTCTTCGGACCTGCCCGAGTGGTGTGGTTGGATGATGCATCTTTGTTCTGGGGCTGAGAACTGGAACCGATTTCCTGAGACCGACACTACTTCAGAAACCCTTATAGGATTATCCTATGAGTGGCGTGCCCAAAAAAGCACACGCCACTGGTAACATGTCAAAATACCAATGGCGTGTGCCAGGACAGGCACGCCGCTGATAATCTGCAAAATACCAGTGGCGTGCCAGCAGGCGCGCACACCACAGGTATGCTAAGTACCAGTGGCGTGTGTCTTTAGTCGCACGCCACTGGTATGTGCTACAAGGCCTGCGGTTGGGCCCTCCTTACTAGTGGCGTGCAAGCACGGCTACATGCCACCAGTAAGATTACTACGCCCAATAATTGAGCAGCAACTCACTGCATATAGTGACCACCCTTCTTCCTCCTCTCCCCATCTTCTCCCCTCCTCTCCTTCAACCTCCCCCACACACCTTGCATCTCCATTTGAGATCTAGCTAGTGAAACCCCTAACTAGATCTAGATATAGATCTATAGCTATATAATAATGAACTAACTCTCTCTCCTCCACCCCCTCCATGCATTAAATTAACCCTCTCTCTCTCCTCTATTAATAGCTAGCTCTCCCCCCAAATCTCTCACCTCCATTCCTTTCCCCTAAATCCTCTCTCCCCTCTCCATTCCTATCTCCTCTCCTTCCACCACCACCACCATATAGCCGGACTCTCTCGCTTGACTCGATCCTCTCTTCCCTAGGTGAGATTTAATTTTGGGGCCATCGTCGTCTATTTGAATGAAATGAAATGTATATTGTTGTCAACATGCATGTGAGATGATGAATATAGTGGAAGTTTGTATTCGGCCATCGAGCCATCGTTATGTCGACTAGCGACTTTCTTCATATATATATATATATATATATATATATATATATATATATATATATATATATATATATATATATATATATATATATATATATATATATATATATATATATATATATATATATATATATATATATATATATATATATATATATATATATATATAGACAGTCTATTTGGCACCTAGGGTGAAGAATAACTTATTCTTCACCTTGCTTATTCGACGAGCCACATTTTTTATCACATGCAATACATAACTTTCTAGCATGCATGTTGTAAAATTATCTCACTTCCTATTGTAAGATTACCTCAATTCCTCTTGTAAATTTATGGCAACACAGTATGATATTGACGTGTCATATTTTTCTCTTACATGCAAAACATAACTTTCTAGCATGCATGTTGTAAAATTACCCCACTTCCTTTTGTACGGTAAGAGACCAATCTCCTTCCTCTTACGTTTTCAAGTTGTGGCCGTGGGTGAGGAATAAGAATTCCTCACCCAGGGTGACGAATAGTCAATCCCTATATATATATATATATATATTGCTTGTGGTACCAGCCATCGAGCTGAGGTAACTTCTTGTAGTTCCTCCATGTGTTTCTTTTTTTTCAGGGAATATATATGAGTTGCCAATATTTTGACAAAATGTTGATTCGTCAATGTTTTGTCGAGTTTCTGGAACACTCTATTTGTGTCATTTTAGCAAAGGTCATGCCAAAAGTTTCTATGACTTGTTGGTTTAAATTTGGTACTAATTCTTTTTCTTATGTCTTATAGGGATCGATCGAACGATGGATCGAAGTTGGATGTATAACTTTGATCGGGCGTCATCTAGTTTCCTGATGTACATTTGCAAGAGTTCTTAAATTTCACCGACCAAGATATGAAGCGAAGGGGTGGCACGGAGATATGTTGTCCATGTCGTATATGCTTAAACACGAGTACGTTCACGCTCTGTTCTGGCTTTGTGAAGGCGCACTTGATGCGACAGGGTTTCATGGATGGGTATAGACGGTGGACAAGTCACGGTGAGGAGGGTGAAGATGTTGCTGATGAAGGATCGATAGGTGATGAAGCGATACACGGAGAGTTGGGAGAAGAAGGCATGGAGCACCAAGAGGGCGGCGGGTATGAAGAGGCCAGAGATGAAGAGGCCGAAGCGGACACCCCGGACATGTTGGCCGAAATGGTGCAGGACCTTCAAGAGCTGATTGAAAAAAAGACGACTAACGATAGAGCGGCTCTTAGAGAGGCTACCAAGTTGGCGAAACTGGAGAAAGACTCAAAAACTCCATTGTATGATGGTTGCAATCCCAAGCACACACACCACTAGTAAGTTTGCACATATACCCCCACCCCCCCGCACGAGTTCCCCAAGTCCAAGCGCCCTGCTCTCACCTCTCTCTGCCTCGCGCCAACAGTGCTCCACCGCCCCCACCTCGCCGGCGTAGCCCCCGGCCCCGTGCACACATCCCCGGTGTCGCCCCACCCATCGTTGCACCCCCACAACTCGTGGCCGATGCTGCTCCGCCCCTCCCTGGCATCGCCCCCCAGCCCTGAGCGCACTTCCGGCGTCGCCCCCCAGGCCCCGAGCCCGTAGCTAGGTTTGCTCCCTCTGCCTTTAATCCCTCTCTCCTCCTCTCCGTGTTAATATTTTTTTCTATATAGTGCTTGCTATATGAAATTGTTTGCTATATATATGAAATTGCTTGCTATATATATATATGAAGTTAGTTAGGGTAGTTGGTTCACTGCTATATAATTTTTGCTCGTTAGTTGATATATGAAATGGATAGTTAGGTTCTAGGTTAGTTCATGTTTTTTAAGTTAGTTGCACATTTCCAAAAGCCTCTAAGTTAGTTCTAGTTAGTTAGGTTCTAGGTTAATTCGTTAGTTCTAGGTAGTTAATTAGTTAGTTCTAGTTAGTTAATTAGTTAGTTCGAGGGTTGTTAATTAGTTCTAGTTAGTTCTACGTTAGTTCTAGGATTGTAGTTGTAGTTAATTAGGTTGCTATAGTTTTTCCTATAGTTGTAGGGCTCCTTTTATTCATAGGAAAAAATGGATAGTATAGGAAAAAATGTACTTCGCTTTTCTATAGTTTTTCTTTGATGCTAATTTAATTTTTTTGCTATATGTACGATGGTGGTGTTGTGTATATGTGTGTGGTTGTGTTAATGTTTTTCCAAAATTGCCTACCTACGACACTCGTGTTTTGCCAAACATATCACACTTGTTATTTTTGTACTCGATCCAGCCTACTTGTCTACTTGGTCTATATTATAAATTCAGTATGTCATTTACGTGTGTCACTCAATGTGGAAAAACATGAAGCATGATCTCACATGGTGGTGTGTGTGACATGGCATATAATAAAAACATGATATGCTCACAAGAAGACCATAATAAGCATGTACATGGCTATATTTGACAACAAACACTACTGGAATCAGAGAATTTGCCATCAGCCAGCTCTTTGTCGTCTGCTAGCGGACGGCACAGAAGGATTTTGCCATCAACTTACAAAAAGCAGACGGCAAAGATCAGGCTGATGGCAAACATACAGTTTGCCATCAGCCATTTCTTTGCCGTATGCCAGCCGACGGCAAAGGGCCTGAAGGCAGACGACAAAGAGCCCAGATGGGCCCCACTGGACTGTGGAGCGGGCTAGATCAGGTGGACGGGCTGGATGCCGTCCGCTGGATCTTTGCCGTCCGCTTCAGCGCTCTTTGCCGTCTGCTAGCAGACGACAAAGAAGATGGCCTAACTAACGGCCGTGCCCCCCGGCCCCACCCCTCTTTGCCGTCTGCTAGCAGACCTCTTTGTCGTCTGCTAGCTGACGGCAAATAGGCTGCCTAAGTAACAGCCGTGCCCCTCTCTGTCTCCCCCTCGATCTCTCTCTCTCTCCCCCCCCCCACGTCACCCACCCCACCCGCCGCCCCAGCCCCGCCTGATGTCGCCGAGCCCCGCTGCCGGCCCCTGCGCCCGCTCCGCCACCGGCCCCTGCTACCACCCAGCCCCCCGGCCCCTATGCCCACGACGCCGCACCGCCGACGAGCCCCGGGCCGAGCCCCGCGACGACCCACCGCCGACGAGCCAGGCCGCGGCGCCGCCCCCCTCCCCGCGGCCCTTCTCCAGCACCGCAGCACCGGCGTCCTCCCTGCGGCGGCCCTCCTCCACCGGCCCCTCCGAGGTGAGCTTTTTTTTCCTATTTTTTTTCTGTTTTTTGCTGTTTAGGTTTAGGTTAGAGTGCTTGGTTTAGGTTTAGGTTTAGATTTACATAATTAGAAGAAGAAAGAAGAAAGATGAAAAAAAAGAAGAAGGAAAATAAGAATAAGTAGAAGAAGAGGAAGAATAAGAAGAAGAAGAAGAAGAGGAGGAGGAGAAGAAAAGAAGAAGAAGAAGAAGAAGAAGAAGAAGAAGAAGAAGAAGAATAAGAAGTAGAAGAAGAAGAAGAGGAGAAGAGGAGAAGAAGAAGAGGAAAAAGGAAAAGAAGGAAGAAGAGGAAGAAGAAGAAGAAGAAGAAGAAGAAGAAGAAGAAGAAGAGGAGGAGGAGGAGGAGAAGAAAAGAAGAAGAGGAGGAGGAGGAGAAGAAAAGAAGAAGAAGAAGAAGAAGAAGAAGAAGAAGAAGAAGAAGAGGAGAAGAGGAGAAGAAGAAGAAGAAGAAGAAGAAGAAGAAGAAGAAGAAGAAGAAGAAGAACAACAACAACAACAACAACAACAACAACAAGAAGAAGAAGAAGAAGAAGAAGAGGAGGAGGAGGAGGAGGAGAAGAAGAAAAGAAGAAGAGGAGGAGGAGGAGGAGGAGAAGAAGAAGAAGAAGAAGAGGAGGAGGAGAAGAAGAGGTGTCGGCGGAAAAACCCTAAATGATAACTCTTTAGGTTAGGGGTTGTTGCGGGGAACGAGCAGTGCGAATCGTTTTTTTACAACTTGGTGGTGGCATCCTATTGTAAATATTTAGTCAGGTTGACGGAAAAAACAATAATGCTATGTTACTCATCTTTGGATTTAAATGTGCAGTTGTTTCGTCGCTGCGAGGGTCTGGTGTTCGACGACCTCCCCGTGCGTTTGACGAGCTCCCCTGCGTTTGTGGGTGAGCACAAATGACATCTCCTCCCCCTCCCCTTAATTTGCTCTATTCCGGTCTTCGTGCCAATGAAACTTGCTAGCTATAGGTGTCTTCAATCATCAGTATGCGTGACCAGTATGCGTCTCCCGTTCGAAAGGGCGGCATCTATAAATATGCATGTCTTTGCATATTTATAATCGCCATCCTTTCGAATTGTCCAACGTTATCCATGGACAGCCTGAGTATGTGTAGATTGGGTTCGTTTTCCCATGCTCTACTCCAGATCCGATGCAGAATTTTGTCAGTGCCTCCCTGTTGTTCTCCGGGTACACATCCTCTCTGTTTATTGCCGAGACGTGTATCAGGAGAACAGCGGGGAGGTGCTGCCGAAATTCTGCGTCGGATCCGGAGCAGAGCATGGGAAAACGAACCCAATCTACACATGCTCGGGTGGGATTAGGACCTATCTTTACCTATTAGCGTGTAGGTTGCATGGGCGTAATAAAATTGACAAACTTAATTAACTGATGAATATATATGATGAATTATATATATATATATATATTTCTTGGGTGTTTAGTAGGTAGGCAAGATGAGTGATCGTGCATGGATGTACACCGGCCACACTAGTCAGGAAGACATGACCATTGAAAGGTTAACAAAAACCAAGGGGTTTGTGAAAGCCGCATTTGCAAATGGCCAGAGAAAAACCTGGTGCCCCTGTCTTAGGTGCGACAACTTTAAAAAGAGGACAGAGGATGAAATGGGTAAACACCTGCAGAAGTGGGGTTTTACGCCTGATTATACAGTGTGGACATTTCATGGTGAGTCTGCCCAACGTACCAGAGCTGAGGTGGTTCGTCGTCGCACCGACGAGCATGGTACCGGGGTCGACGATATGGTGCAAGACTTTGATGATGCTCGGGATTCGGACGAGGAGATGGAGGAATATGCAAAGGCCTTCAATGAAATGTTGGAGTCTTCAAAATGTCCTCTCCACGAGTAATGGCCCTGAAGGCTCAATTCAACTTGGGCAGAGAATGCTACGACGCGATGATGGCACTATTTGGAGGCTTTCTACCCAAAGGCCATGTAAAGCCTGCAAACCTGTACCAGTGGGACAAAATCCTCCATGCACTTAAGATGCCCTATGAGAAGATAGATGCCTGTGAGAACGGATGTGCCTTATTTAGGCTTGAGTATGCGGGCTTGAACTATTGTCCCATTTGCAAGTCTTCCAGGTATGTTATGGTAGACAACGGTATGGGTGAGAAGAGGCAGACCAAAATCCCCGTTAATGTTCTTCGGTATCTGCCAATCATACCAAGACTTCAACATCTTTTCATGGTCGAAGAGATGGCCAGACAGATGACATGGCACAAATTGGGCAAAAGAACCGAACTAGATGCAGATGGGAATCAGATGATGGTACACACATCGGATGCTTTTGCGTGGAAGAAGTTCGATGAATTACATGGGGATAAAGCGGCAGATCCAAGGCATCCTCGAGTCTGCATCGGCACGGATGGGTTCAATCCGTTTGGTATGACGGCAACCCAATACAGTTGTTGGCCTGTATTTGTCATTCCACTCAATCTCCCCCCCCCCCCCCGGACAGATTATGCAAAGAAAGAACATTTTGCTGACGTTGATAATTCCAGGGCCCAACTATCCGGGGAAGAATATGAATGTGTACATGCAGCCGCTTAAGGATGAATTACAAGAAGCTTGGGATAATGGGTTCAAGACATACGACGCCGCTAGCAAACAAAACTTCATAATGCGTGTCTGGTACATGTACTCGATGCATGACTTGCCGGCGTTTGCGCTATTCGTTGGCTGGTGTGTGCATGGAAGGTTCCCGTGCCCCACCTGCAAGGCAGCTCTTCAGTTTCGTTGGCTGGAGGCGGGTCGCAAGTATTCTTACTTCGACTTGCGTAGACCGTTCCTGGATCCTCGCCATAAGTTCAGAAAAGACAAGAAGAACTTCATCAAAGGTAGAGTTGTCAAAAACTCTGCACCACCTGCGTTAACAGGCCAACAGATCCTGGATCAGTTAAACGCTCTCGAGCCTGATCCAGAGCGTCCAGGGTATTTCAAGGGGTATAATTCGGAACACGCCTGGACTCACAAGACATGCTTGTGGGATCTGCCTTACTTCAAAGTCCTCCTTCTTCCACACAACATCGACGTGATGCACACTGAAAAGAATATCGGCGAGGCCCTTTTTGGTACATTGTTCGGCATAGAGGGGAAGTCAAAGGATAATCCTAAGGCTAGAGTCGATCAGCAGACTCTATGTGTTAGACCGTTACAGAACATGCGACAGCCGAAAGGAAAGAAGAACTGGACAAAGCCAAAGGCCTGGTTCAATCTTGGAAGGCCAGCTATGAGGGAAATTATCTTGTGGGTGAAAATGCAGTTGATGTTCCTCGATGGGTATGCCGCGAATCTAAAGAGGGGAGCGAGTCTTGAAAAATTGAAAATATTTGGTCTCAAGAATCATGATTGGCACATATGGCTTGAGCGGGTAATGCCGGTGATGTTGCATGGCTTTATCCCTGAGGATGAATGGCTAGTATTGGCAGAGCTGAGCTATTTCTTCCATGTTCTTTGTGCGAAAGAACTATCGCCTGCGGTGTTAGATGACATGGAAAAGTTGGCGCCGGAGTTGCTCTACAAGTTAGAGATAAACGTAGAATTGAAGCATCGATGGCCGAGGCATTCATTACTGAGGAGGCGGCAAACTTCATGACAGCACACTACGAAGCCAAAAATCGTCATTTGCATAATCTGAAGCCTCGGTACAATGCTGGCGACCCTAAAAAAAGGTGGATCCAACCTCAGACTATTCAAAGGGAAGCTCGCACCAGCCGGTGCTTCGAAACCAATAGAGTTGGATGTCGAAGAATGGCGGACCATTTCGTTGTATATCTTCAACAACCTAACTGAAGTGCGGCCGTACATCGAGTAAGTTGTCGATACATTGTTTCACAACTTCTAATTATTCCTTTGAACTGCTCTTATTCCCGGATATTTGATACAGTCGATACGTCGCCAAATTCTCGGATGGAGCGGTGATCCAAAAGGATTCTGTCGAAGAGTATGAGCTTCTGGCAAAGCATGGAGGCGGCTATCCTCGTTTCATCTCTTGGTTCAAACAAACGGTAATTAGCATTAATAGACCATTTCATTTCATGGTCTAATTTGCGGCTAATGCAACAATTCTTTCGTATTAAACTTGTAGGCTAATTCAGAGTCTATGGACGCCGAATTGAGACAAGCCGCTAATGGCTTTGACTATAAGGTCCGTTCATTTGAGAAATACGACATCAACGGGTATCACTTTCGTACCTTTGGCAAAGAGCTATCTATGGCTGACCGAAAATCTACAAATTGTGGTGTCTCTGCTATCGGCGAAGGAGGTACCGAGTATTATGGAAGAGTTGAAGCAATATATGAACTTCTATTCTATGGTGAAAACCCACCGAACGTCGTAGTCTTCAAATGTTATTGGTTCCAGCCGAAGGAGACTAGAAGGACTCATGAACATATAGGGCTAGTAGAAATCAAACAAAGCACCCATTTAAATGTTCCCGATGTCTATATTACGGCTCAACAGGCGACCCAAGTTTTCTATCTACCGTGGGCATGCCAAACTAATGCAAATCTGAAGGGTTGGGATGTCGTTTATGAAGTGCCGCCACGTGTTAGACCACCTCCCGCCAGGCAGAGGGGGCTTGCCCACCAAGGCAAAGGGGGGCGCCCCCACTAATGGGCCTATGGCCCTTGTGGTGTTGCCACACTTGGCCCATGCCAAGTGGCAGCCATGTGGCGCCCTCCGGATATCTCCTTCTAGAACCTCCCTATATTCTCCGGAGACTTTTCAGGGTTACCCGGAACTTTTTCCGGTTTTCTGATTTTCTCGGTTTTCTTCCAAAACCTCCGGTTCTCTCCAAAACACTTCCGGTTCTCTCTCGAAAACACTTTCAAATATTCCCGGAACTTTTTCAGTGAATTTCTCTCACACTCCTACACTTCTAATTCTCAACAGATCAATGACCCTTAAGCATGTGACCCCGTGGGTTCGGTAAAGTGTAGACATGAACCCGAAACTCCTTTTGGTTCAACGATCAATAGCAGAACCGTGGACATCCATATGGAACCCTACACCCACACGAATAAATATCGAGTGAACCTATTGTTCCCGTGTGCTATTCCTTTTGCTTTGCGATACTTTACAAAACCCGAGGTGAGATTTATCGGCATCCCCGTGAACAAACACTTGATCACTATGCCAGTTTCCTCGTTCCCTGTTTTGTTCTCTTTTCTCGTTTTCGTGTTCCGGCATCCCTGTAGGAGATATGCCCTAGAGGCAATAATAAAAGTTATTTTGTATCTCCAAGTTTGTAATTGATGTTTATGTTCCATGCTATAACTGCAATGATTATCGAGTCTGCAATAACCACGAGGCTCGAAGGGAAACTCATGTGCACTTGTGGTATAATAAACGGTAAAATGTATTCCTAGTCATGCCTCTAATACTAGCTCAAGTATTGCATGATGATCCTGTTTTCCTGATCATGGGCATGACTATGCCGGCAATTTTGAGGGCACAATGTCAGAAGAACACTTGTGTTGAATCGACCCGAATTGATGTTATGCTATGAGATTCATTCATCACAAGTAAATGGTTAATAACACAGAGAAAGTTAACGTTTGCATAATTCCTTAGACCATGAGAGTATCAAGTTCCTTCGTATTTGCTTCGTGAACTTTGGGGCTTTTTAAACGTCATCTGTAACAGGGTGGCTATTACGGCGGCTTGCGGGTTCACGAAAAAGTATGACAAGTAACTTGATAGCTCAAGATTGGGAGTTGCTCCTCTGATGATGGAGAGATATTCTTAGGGCCCTCTCAGTGTTATGGTATCCATGATCATCTGGCCAGACACAATTTTATTTGCTCATAGGGATGCCGGAACGCGGAAACGAGATAAAAGAACAAAACCGGTAACGAGGTAACTGCCATAGTGGACAAGTTGTTGATCCACAGGGATGCCGTTAAGCCTCACCTCGGGTCTGTGTAACATATCGCGAAACAACAGGAATAGCACATGGAAACTACAGGTTCACTCGAATATTCATTCGTGTGGGTATAGGGATCAATATGGGTGTCCACGGTTCCGCTATTGATCATTGATCGGAAAGTGTTCCGGTCATGTCTATACTTCACCGAACCTACAGGGTCACACGCTTAAGGGTCATCTATCTGCTGAATACTAGACAGGGAGTCTGAGAGAAAAATCACTGGAAAAGTTTCGGAGACAATGGAACAGTTCCGGAGAGAACACCGAAAAAGTTTCGGTAAAACTGAAAAGTTGTTTCGGAGTAAACCATTTAGCCAAAAAGGTTTTCAGCACGCACCTGGAACTTTTTGGAGGTGCCAGAATTGTTCTGGGGAATTCTGGAAACTTTCCGGAGAGAAAACCAGAAATGTTTCGGAGCAGCCGGAAACGTCTTGGTTGCTTTTCGCTAAAGAAAATCATTGATCCGAAAATGTTTCAGAATGCATCCAGAATTATTTTAGTGGGTACTAGAAATGTTCTGGACCTACAGAAATATTTTCGGTTTTAACGGACGCGGAAAAATGTTTTCGTGAATTGTGAAAAGCACTTTATGGTTAATTTTTGGAAAGCCACCTTTTAGGGCTTTTCCCAAAAAGCTTCTAGAAGGACTTGGGGACTAAGGAACCCCTTTTAGGGGGCCCCCATGGGGTGGCCGTCCAAGGGTGGAGCTCCTCCATGGAGCTCCACTTGCCTTCCTTTTTTGCCCTTTATGCCCTTTATGTGTGACATAAAGTGTGGGTGTTTTGGTATTTTCATGTGCCAACCCTACCCCTTGGTTTTCCTATAAATAGAGGTAGAGAGGAGCTCTCCACACTCACTCCTTACTCTCATACAAGTGCCATGCATGATCTGGCTTTCTCTCTCCCTCCCACGAAATAGTTTCATAGAGCCGAAAGGCTGTCTGGGTTCCGGTGGGAACTAATTCTAGACGGCGAAGCCCTGCCGGATAGCTGACACCGTATGTGTGCAACCCCGTAGAGAGATTGTAGTTTCAGTCTTAGTTTGTGAGTGCCTCCCAGAGGGCTGTCCGAGTGACCATCCGAGAGTCTGTGAGTGCCTCCTGAAGGGCTGTCCGTGACACCGTCCGAGGGACTGTCCGACTACCTCTCGAAAGGCTGTCCGAGGAGCAGACGAGGGAGAACATCCTCGCGGTTGGGAGTTTGTAAACCCTAGCTGCGGGGATCTGCACCGCCGATCTTCATTGACTCTACTTCTGCTGCGCTACGAGTCGGTAATGATCAGATCAAAACCTTGTATGCATCTCCATAGTGATCCTGGGTGTACTCGCAGTACCGAATTTTTATGTTTTCTGTCACGTTCCCCAAAAGTGGCATCATGCCCCGTGCTATGCGTAGATGTAGGTTACGATCTAGAATACATGAGATGTATGGGTATTGCATAGTATAATTTTGTAGTAGATGAGATCTATTGCTGAAAATTATTTATGCGGGTAGCAGATGAAATCTGTTACCCGATGTTCCTGTTGCTTCCCTTGAATTTGCGTAGTACTGATCTTGACAGCATGGTAGAATCTCACAAAGTTCTGGCGATCCCCGATCCTTCCATGCTGCTCCTGAGTATGCTGGTTGACAGATCAATGAAGTGCTAACAGTTCTTTGGGTTCAACCACAGTTAAAGAAAGATGGATGTTTCGCAGACTAACGGGCAATGTAGATATGATCTGCATGGGGTTCTTGCGTATGACGAAGTTCAGTATGGGGCTCGAGATTTTATCTCGTGTTTCATACGCCCCGCAAAGTTAATCTAGCAACTTGAATAATCATACTTGATGATAAACGTTGGTAGCTGCAGTTTAAGTAAAAACCTTAGAAGCCACGTAAAATAAAATTTTGCATAAACCGATTAGAGGCGTCTAACTTGGTTTTGCAGGATGTATGAGATGTGCATGCGATGTGGTATAGCAGTTCTCATATTAATTTGATTATGTATGAGATGACTATATGATGTAAATTAATTAACATGACCTGCGTGTCATGATTCGGCATGATGGCTGGAGCCATATGATTGTCACTTTAATGACATGCGTGTCAACCTTATGTAATGCACTTATTTTATTAGCTATAGAGATAGCAATATTATCTGGTGCATCGACAAGGTGGTGGCAATCTTCGCGAAGGTGAACACCGACGCAAATGCCGAAGACGAAGAAATTAAAGACTTCTCCGTCAAGAAGGGCTATACCATATCATGCTATTTTGAATTGCCTAAGATCTTTATCCCTTATGATGCACCCTTCTTGATTGCGTGGTAGTCGCTTTTTATTAGGGTGATCTCTCACAAAAATATCAAGTAGTTAGTGTTCTCCCAAGTGTAGCACCGTCACGGCACCTATCTCTTCGGGGTATCACATGGATGCATGGGTACGAACGATTAGAGAAGTGTGAGGCAGGTGAGTTGAGACCTCGCAGTAAGATCACTTGGTTGTCTTGACATTCTGGAGGATCGTCCTGAGCTTGGAACACGCCCATCGAAAGATGAACAAGAGTCGCATAGAGATGTGATTGGCAAGTTGGCCTACCAATTAAAATTCTCGTCACTTGAGATGGATGCATCCTTGGCGTTGAGTTGAAATGTGGATCTTGAATCACTCACAATCAATTATGAGAGATATTGATTTGAGTGGGAGCGCACCTTAGAATAAAATCGTTTATTCACTAAGTGCAAATTAATTATGAACAAAGTCTAAGTGAAACTTGTGTTTACCGTTGTAGATCAAATGGCTCGCAACGCACCGTTCAGTTTAGCCCCGATGTTAGAGAAAGAGAAGTTATCTGCAACTGGAAACAACTATGAGGACTGGGTCCGTAACCTGAGCATTGTCCTCAGGAGTGCTAAGAAAATGTATGTGCTTGAAACACCCCTTCCAGCTAAACTGGTGGCAACTGCCCCGGAAGATGAACAAAATGTCTGGGCCACTAAGGATGATGACTGGAACTTAGTGCAGTGCCTCATGCTAGCTTGTATGAGTTCAGAACTTCAAAAGCATTTTGAATTCCATAACGCCCGCGATATGATCCGGGAATTGGATGCTCTGTACAAGCAAAATGCACGGTCTGAACGTTATGATATAACAAAGATCATGATGGAGTGCAAAATGGTTGAGGGCAGTTCAGTTGGAGCACATGTGGTCAGTATGATTGGCTATGCTGAAAGGCTTAAAACCCTAGAATTTCCAATTCCACCAGCCCATATGATGGACATGTTGCTTGCTTCACTCCCCCCGTCTTACGACGGTTTTATCATGAACTACAACATGAATGGGATGGAGAAGACACCGAATGAGGTGCTCACCATGCTGAAAACTACGGAAGGAGGACTGCGGAAAAATCGCAAGCAAGTGTTGCTTGTGAATAAAATCGTCAGTTTCAAAAAGAAAGGCAAGTCCAAGAAGGGCAAGGGCGCCGGTAAGACCGGCTCCCAAAGCAACTCTAAGGGCAGAGTCAAGAATGAAACTGAGTGCTTCTACTGCAAGGTCACCGGACAATGGAAGAGGAACTGCAAGAAGTACCTGGCAGAGAAGAAGAAAGGTACAAATGTTATACGGGTTAATGTCATTAACGTTTTGCTTGCTAGCAAAAATTCTAAGTCTTGGGTATTTGATACCGGATCGGTTGCTCACATTTGCAACTCGATACAGGGACTTCAGAAGGTGCGCAAGCTGGCAAAGAATGAAGTCGTGATGCGCGTCGGGAACGGTGCTGGGATCGCCGCTCAATCCGTCGGCATTATGCCTCTACGTCACCCTTCAAGATTTATCTTAGAACTAAATAACTATTATTTTGTTCCGGGATTGTGAAGAAACATTTTCTCTGGATCATGTTTAGTACACGATGGTTATTCCTACAAGTCTGAGAACAATGGTTGTTCGCTTTATTGTATGAATATGTTTTATGGATTTGCACCCATTATTGGGGGCCTTTTCATACTAAATCTTGAATGCGGAAATGATGTCTTTAACGTGAATGCTAAACACCTTAAGAAGGCTGATACCACCTCCACTTTCATGTGACACTGTTGTCTTGGCCACATCGGGAAGAAACGCATGCAAAGACTACATAATGATGGAGTTTTACTTTCTTTTGATTTTGAATCATTTGACACATGTGAGGCTTGTCTAATGGGAAAAATGACCAAGACGCCGTTCATGGGTCATCCTGAACGGGCGAATGAATTGTTGGAAATAATACATAGTGATGTATGTGGTCCAATGAGCACAATCGCACGTGGTGGGTTTTACTACTTCGTGACTTTTACTGACGATTTAAGTAGGTATGGATATATCTACTTGATGAAGCATAAGTCAGAAACCTTTGAAAAGTTCAAAGAATTTCAGAATGAGGTAGAAAATCATCGTAACAAAAGGATTAAGTTTCTGCGATCAGATCGCGGGGGCGAATATCTTAGTGATGAGTTTAGCCAACATCTGAGTGATCGTGGAATCGTTTCACAGCTTACGCCTCCCGGAAGTCCACATTGAAATGGAGTGTCGGAAAGACGTAACCGAACCTTGATAGACATGGTAAGGTCGATGATGTCTCTTACAGATCTGCCAATATCTTTTTGGGGTCACGCACTGGAAACTGCTGCTCACACATTAAATAGAGCACCGTCTAAGTCTGTTGAGACGACACCGCATGAGATATGGCATGGGAAGATACCCAGTTTGTCGCATCTTAAAATTTGGGGTTGTGAAGCTTATGTAAAACATTTACAACCAAGCAAACTTGATCCCAGATCAGACAAATGTTACTTTGTAGGTTATCCCAAGGGAACCGTTGGGTATTCTTTCTACCACCAGTCCGTGAACAAAGTGTTTGTTGCAAAGGTCGGACACTTTCTCGAGAAAGAGTTTCTCGCCAAAGTAGTGAGTGGGAGGACAGTACAACTCGATGAGATTAGTGAATCTTCGGCAACCGTTGATATGGTTAAGGAACCGGAAGAAATTCCGCAAATTACCCCTACAACCGAACCGAACGTTGTCGCATGTGATGCGGAAACTTCAGACAAGTTTGTATTTGAACCACATAGATCAGGTAGGGCTATCGAGCCACCTTAGTGGTTTCATAACAAAATCTTCATACTTGAGGACGATGAACATGCGCACTACAAGGAAGCGATGGCGGGGCCTAGCTCAAGGGAATGGCACAAAGCCATGAAATCCGAAATGGTATCCATGTACGAAAACCGAGTTTGGAACTTGGTAGAACTTCCAGAAGACATAAAGCCCATTGGTTGTAAATGGATTTTCAAAAGAAAGAAAGACGCGGATGGTAACATTACTATCCATAAAGTTAAACTTTTCGCGAAAGGATTCACGCAAGTTCCAGGAGTGGACTACGACGAGACTTTCTCGCCCGTAGCTATGCTTAAGTCTGTACGGAT
Source organism: Elymus sibiricus (assembly GCA_039707655.1). Lineage (NCBI taxonomy): Eukaryota > Viridiplantae > Streptophyta > Magnoliopsida > Poales > Poaceae > Elymus > Elymus sibiricus. Next base: position 478,939,661 of record CM077668.1, read on the forward strand.
ATTACTAGCAATTGCTGCTTATTTCGATTATGAAATATGGCAGATGGATGTCAAAATGGCTTTCCTAAATGGAAACCTCAAAGAGGATGTGTACATGATACAGCCTGAAGGTTTTGTCGATCCTAAGGATGCTAGAAAGGTATGCAGGCTTCAGAGGGCCATTTATGGTCTGAAGCAAGCATCAAGGAGCTGGAACATTCATTTTGATGAAGTAGTCAAAGAGTTTGGCTTCATCAGGAATGACGAAGAATCTTGTGTTTACAAGAAGTTTAATGGGAGCGCAAAAGCATTTCTAATCTTATATGTGGATGACATATTGTTGATTGGAAATGACGTGACTTTTCTTAGCGAAATAAAAGACTCATTGAAGAAGAGTTTTTCAATGAAAGACTTAGGCAAAGCGGCATACGTATTGGGCATCAGAATCTATAGAGATAGATCAAAACGCCTGATAGCGCTTAGCCAAAGCACGTACATTGACAAGGTGTTGTAAAGGTTCAACATGGAGAACTCCAAGAAAGGCCTACTCCCCATGTCACCTGGAACAGTGCTTTGCAAGAATCAGTGTCCTCGGACTCTCGATGAGCGAGTGCAAATGAATGATGTTCCATATGCTTCGGCAGTTGGTTCTATTTCGTATGCCATGCTATGTGCAAGACCGGATGTTTCCTATGCGCTAAGTGTTAGCAGCAGGTACCAAAGTGATCCAGGATTGGAACACTGGGCCGCAGTCAAAACTATTCTTAAGTACCTTAGAAGGACTAAGGATTTACTCCTTGTGTACGGAGGTGATGAAGAGCTCATTGTAAGTGGTTACACTGATGCAGGCTTCATGACTGACCCCGATGACTTCAAATCTCAATCAGGCTATGTTTTCATTTTGAATGGTGGCGCAGTTGATTGGAAAAGTTACAAACAAAAGACTGTGGCGGATTCTACGACGGAGGTGGAATATGTTGCAGCTTCAGAAGCCTCCAAGGAGCTGGTCTGGATCAAGCAGTTTATTGAAGACCTTGGTGTGGTTCCAAGTGCTCTGGACCCGGTGGAGATCTATTGTGATAATAATGGCGTCGTGGCTCAGGCAAGGGAGCCAAGTTCGCACCATAAGACAAGACATATTGAATGCAAATACAAATTCATTCGACATCATGTCGAAGCGGGTTTAGTGAAAGTACGCAAAGTTCATACGGATCTGAACGTGTCAGACCCGATGACAAAGCCTCTACCACGAGCAAAGCATGAGCAACACCGAATAGCCATTGGTGTTAAGGAAGCCATGTAACTAGATTATTGACTCTAGTGCAAGTGGGAGTCTGTAGGAGATATGCCCTAGAGGCAATAATAAAAGTTATTTTGTATCTCCAAGTTTGTAATTGATGTTTATGTTCCATGCTATAACTGCAATGATTCTATAGTCTGCAATAACCACGAGGCTCGAAGGGAAACTCATGTGCACGTGTGGTATAATAAACGATAAATGTATTCCTAGTCATGCCTCTAAGACTAGCTCAAGTATTGCATGATGATCCTGTTTTACTGATCATGGGCATGACTATGCCAGCAATTGTGAGGGCACAATGTCAGAAGAACACTTGTGTTGAATCGACCCGAATTGATGTTATGCTATGAGATTCATTCGTCACAAGTAAATGGTTAATAACACAGAGAAAGTTAACGTTTGCATAATTCCTTAGACCATGAGAGTATCGAGTTCCTTTGTACTTGCTTCGTGAACTTTGGGGCTTGTTAAACGTCATCTGTAATAGGGTTGCTATTACGGCGGCTTGCGGGTTCACGGAAAAGTATGACAAGTAACTTCATAGCTCAAGATTGGGAGTTGCTCCTCTGACGATGGAGATATATTCTTAGGGCCCTCTCGGTGTTTCAGTATCCATGATCGTCTGGCCAGACACAATGTGATTTGATCACGGGGATGCCGGAACGCGGAAACGAGATAAGACACTAGTAGAAAAAGGGCCTTTAGTCCCGGTTCCAGAGGGCCTTTAGTCCCGGTTCTGGAACCGGGACTAAAGGGTCGGGACTAAAGCCCAAAACCTTTAGTCCCGGTTCGCTTACGAACCGGGACCAAGGGGGCTCCACGTGGCCACTGCGAGTAGCCCAGGCAGGAGGACCTTTGGTCCCGGTTTGTAACACCAACCGGGACCAAAAGGCATCCACGTGGCCGCAGCGGGGAGCCCAGGCAGGAGGACCTTTAGTCCCGGTTGGTCACACCAACCGGGACCAAAGGTCATCCACGCGTCAGCTTCAGGCAGCAGTTGGGGTTTTTTTTTTGAAGGGGGGGGGGGGGTTGGGGGGTTTTGGAGGGTTAATTTAGGGGTTTCATATTGTGTTAGCTAGCTAATAGGGAGAAGTGTCTTCTCTTTCTCCGTGCTCGGTCGACGGTAGCTACTATACATATAGAGATAACTCGATGCTAGCTAATAAGAAAATGAAGGAAACCATTAATTACACAAGATCGTCATGCTGAACATATATAGAGAGAAGTGACATCTCTTTCTCCGTTCTTGGTCGAACAACAAGTTTTCGTATATCTATCCGACGGTACTACATATATACAATATAACATCTTTGACAATCCCTAACATCGATCATCTACCTAAGATCCAATCACAAATCCGCATGGTATTCCCCGTCTTTAGGTATGACGTGGTCAAGAAAGAATCCCGCCAATTCCTCTTGAATTGCTCGTATGCGATCATGTGGTAGGAGTTCATCCCGCATCTGCCAGATCTAATTTAAAGAAGGGGGTCAATACATGCATATATATAAATAAAACTCAACACAATTGATGGTAATATATAAAATAAAATTGTGAATATTATTTACGTACTTCAAATTGTTTGTCAGAGAAGCCCCGCTCAGAGGTCGAGTGGCGAATGAACTCGCATACGTAGTATGCACATAAAACAGTCCCTTCTTTCTGGTACAAGCACTTTACGAGAATAGAGTTCAATCAAACTGATAAGCAAGCATGGTAATGATATATTGATGAAAATTTGAATCAATTAGAGATGCGCGGAACTAGCTAGTACTACTTACTTTGGGGTGCGTAAATCGCAACTCTTTGTTTAGACCGGGAACCTTTCGGGTGAACTTCTTCCAAACCCTGCCAGGCAAAGAAAATGATTACTTGATATCAGGAAATTAACGAAAGTTGCATGCCGATATGGTCCCGGTATTGACTGAACTTACTTCTTGAGCATTGCAGTCATGTCCGCATAATTCTCGGGATCTTTACGTCTCGAGTCTAAGACAGTTACTAATGCCCCGTCAAGCTTAATGGATAGCAGAATAAAGTGAAAACTGCGCACGCATATATAACTCATCAATTACATTACTTAACCTCGAGTAAGCGAAACTGAGTATACAGAGAAGACAGCAATACTCACTTGAAGTTGTAAGGAAGGAGTATTTCCCTTTTGTTTTGATGTATACGGAACGACTGTAGCAAGTTCTCCTCGGTCTCTTTGATTGAGTTTTGTACCGTCCATTCATTTACGGCATCTGGGCTAATGAACCCAACGTCGAAGATTCCTAGTTTTTTGCATTCGACGATCTTCAATCTGCATAATATAGTGAGGATAATTATATATACATGCAATGAACAAGCTAAGCTAGAGACTTAACTATAGAAGTAATACTTACAGACAGTAGGCAGTCATGAGTTGTTTGTCGAGGGCCCGTTGATTGTATAACTAAAATAACTCCACAAATTCAACAGGCATCACGGAAAGTCCAATGAATTCGTGCTCTGGTTTCACTGCCATATACATAGTGTCTCTCCCAGACTCCCTGCAGGTTTTCATGTACCACTCATGCAATTTGTACATCATCGTTGTTAGAGGAGGATGATTAGGTTTGACGAGAGGCTTCCCGTGCAAGTATTCATATTCTTCTGTTACCTCAGCCGTTTGAAAAATTACATCATCCCCCAAGTAATCACCAGGATTGGTACCAGGCACCATCCCCGGATGATTAGCGACGATATCGCTAGACACCTTGAGCGGGGGGCACGATTGCTTCTCCTGTTCGCCGAGCTGGGGAATTGTTTTCCCACTTCTTCGTTCTGCGAACCTTGCATTACTAGAAGTACTTCCCGACCGCCACGCTTCTACATATGTCTTTTTAATAATCCGGACATAGTTGGAATCCGGCGGAGGCGGTGGTGGTCGCTTCAGGGCATCGATAGTGCGCTTCACTTTCACCGGATCTAGCTTCTCCTTCGGAGGTGGAGTTTTCTTTGCAAAATGGTCCCTCACTTGGGCACGACATATCTCCTCGTTTTCAGACTCGGTCCTCTCATATGGTAACTTTTCCAGAGGCTTGAGAGATGGACCGTATCTGAATTGCCTCTCGCCTCTGCTTGTACTGCTAGCCGCCGGAGCGGCGGCGTCTCTCTTCCGTCCTTGCTGACGAGGCGGAGAAGGAGGCGGAGTGCTCCGACGCGCCGGAGGAGCCGGAGCGGCGGCGTCTGTATTCCGCCGTTGCCGACGAGGCAGAGGAGGAGGCGGACTGCTCCGACGCGCCGGAGTAGGCGAAAGAGGAGGCGGAGTGCCCTCACGCGTCGGAGGAGCCGGAGAAGGAGGCGGGGTCCCCTGATCACTCGCCGGAGGAGGAGGAGGAGGAGGAGGCGGAGTGCCCTGACTCGCCTGAGGAGGAGGAGGAGGAGGCGGAGGCGTCCAGTTTGGAAGCTTGATGTACTCCTTCTGCCATAGACATGTACTCCTCAGGGCACGACCCAGCCGATTCTCCCCTTCACCTGTAGAGTGGTCAAGCTTGAGCTCCTCAAATCCCTCCATTACTTCATCCACCATCACAACAGCATAGCCATGTGGAATCGGACGGCAGTGAAAAGTTCCGTTGGGTTGAGGAGGTGCAACAGAGCCGACAACCACCAACAAAGTGAGGTTCCGGCATTTCGTCATAAGCTTGCAATGTTGAGCCTCCGTGATAGTATCCACGGGGTAGCTAGGAGACGTGAAGTCAGGCTGAATGGGCTCCGTGGAAGCGACGCTGCTTCTCCGCTGAGATGGTGGGGTAGCTTCTGGGGTAGCTTCGTGCCGCTGAGATGGTTGGCCGGCAGCTCGCTGGCTCTCAGCTTCCTCTAGCTTTTGTAGTCTTGCATTGAGCTTCTGAATTTCGCTCAGCTCCGCTTTCCTCTTTCTCTCCCGGCTTCTGTAACCGCCTGCGTCGGGAAACCCAAACTTCCACGAAATGGAGCCTGGTGTGCCTCGTGTTCGTCCAGGGTGCTCAGCATTCCCTAGGGCCTCAGTCAGCTCGTCCTTCTCTCTGTCGGGAATGAACATCCCTTCCTGCGCTGCGGTGATATACTTCTGAAGCTTCGTGACGGGTATTGCAAGTTGCTCGTCCGTCCAACGGCACTTCCCTGTTTCAGGGTCCAAAGTTCCCCCAACCCCGAAGAACCAAGTCCTTGAACGGTCTGGACAGTTCAATGTCTCTGGTTCGACCCCTTTAGCAATCAGGTCATTCTCAGCTTTGTCCCACAACGGCCGGGCTTTGAGGTAGCCACCTGACCCCATGTGATGGTGATACTGCTTCTTTGCAGCGTTGTTCTTGTTTGTCTGTGACATTTTCTTACTCTTGTCTGATGTCTTGTAGGCCACAAATGCGGGCCAGTGATCTCTTATCTTCTCAAATCGGCCGATGAATTCTGGAGTCTCACCTTTGTCGACAAACTTTGATTTCAACTCCTTCTTCCACCTCCTGAATAGATCTGCCATCTTCTTAAGAGCACACGCCTTGACCAGTGGCTCTATAACTGGCTTATTCGGATCCTCCTCTGGCGGTAGGGTGAAATTTGCCTTCAGCAAGGTCCAAAGATCATCTTTCTGTCTATCGGTGACATAATCACCTTCAGGGGCGTCGTCCTTAGGCTTATTCCATTGCTTGATGCTGATCGGGACGTTGTCCCTAACAATAGCTCCGCACTGAGCAGAAAATGCGTCCTTGGTCCGCTTGGTTTCAATCGGTAGGCCATCGTCCGCGAGTGCTGTGATCGTGAACCTTTCATCCTTGCGCAACCTCTTCTTCGGGCCTCGTCTCATTACCGAAGTTTGGCTCGATCCGGAGGGCTATAAAAGAAGAAAGAAGAGTTAATATACGTACATACCAAAACAATTAATGCATCAATTAGCTAGTCAGCACCTCCGGAGCCATCATGATCATGTCACCGGAGCCATCATGATCATGTCCTTCCTCCTCCATTGTTCCATCGGTGTCCTTGAGAAACGACAAGACAGCATCACCTCCGGCGAGGATTATCTCCCCCAACAATTGTTCTTGTTCCAAGTCTCTTTGATCCATAGTTTCTGCAAATATTACAACATGGCAATTAATATACAAACATGAATGTCCGATGTCCGGACTGCCTCTCTCATGAATGTCCGACGTCCGGACCGCCTCTCTCATGAATGTCAAACAAGGGATTCTCTTAACCTTTAAGGGATTTAACAAAATGACGCCATTCTGAATGTGCAGAAAATGGTCCATATTTTTCCTGATTTCATCTACCCTTCTATATGTCACGTTGTCTAGTGTCAAAGGATTCAAGAAAACCAAGGCTTCATCATTAGCCGGAAGTAACAGGCGCATAATGGTACGAAGCTCTCCAAAATTGTTTTGGAACGGAGTCCCGGATAGGATAATTAATTAGCTTTTTGGTACGAAGTTCAGCAAGAGCCTTCCGAATATCGCTATTTGGAAGGCCTTTGCTGAAATTTGTACCAAAAAGCAAATTATTCTATCCGGAACTCCGTTCCAAAACAACTTTGAAGAGCTTCATAGCATCATACGCATGTTACTTCCGGCTAATGATGAAGCCATGGATTTCTTCAATACTTTGACAGACAACGTGACATATAAAGAATATATATAGATGAGATCAAAAAAAAATTGGATCAACTTGTGCACATCCATAATGGGGGCATTCTTGATTAATCTATGTTACCGGAGTTATCTATGTTACCGGAGGGGGTAGACGACAACGACGCTCACCCCTCATGTCCGACGTCCGACGTCCCCCCTCATGTCATGTCGGACGTCCCCCTCATGTCGAAGTTATCGGGGAGGTGGCCTCGACAACGCTCTTTTAACTTGGTAAATTTGGGTGGCCTCGACAACTCTTATAGGGTTTGGGGTGGCCTCAACAACGCTCTTTTAACTCATTTAACTCATTTAACTTGGTAAATTTAGTTGGCCTCGACAACGCTTCTAGGGTTTGGGGTGGCCTCGACAACACTTCTAGGGTTTGGGGTGGCCTCGACAACGCTTTTTCAGTCCCGGTTTGGCGAGAGGGGGTTGATCGATCGACGTCCCCCCTCATGTTGGAGAGTTACCGGAGTTTTCTATGAACAAAAAAAATACTACCTATCACATCTCAGTCCCGGTTTGGGTGGACTCAAGTGTTTGGTCGGGCGAGAGGGGGTTGATCGACGTCCCCCCTCATGTCGAAGTTACCGGAGTTTTCTTCTAGGGGTTTGGCTGACCTCGAGAGTTTGTCAGGTAGGGGAGGGGGAGGGGTAGGAGATCGACAACGCTTTTTTTCTAGGGTTTGCGTGGCCTCGAGAGTTGGTCGCCCGATATGTCCGACGTCCCCCCTCATGTCGAATTTACCGGAGTTTTCTTCTTGGGGTTTGGGTGGCCTCGAGAGTTTGTCAGGTAGGGGCGGGAGGGGGTAGGAGATCGAGGGCGACGGCGACATACATACATATAGCCACATACATACATGGAAAAAAATGCTATGAACAAAAAAATGCTATGAACAAAAAAATACATATAGCCACATATATGAAACAAATACATATATGAACAAAAAAATGCTATGAACAAAAAAAACATCATATATACATCCATCCATACATACATATAGCCACATACATATATACATTATATATGAACAAAAACATTCATCATATAAAAAAATCAACATATATATATAAAAAAAATTGCACAGAGCAGGGGCGGCGGCGGCTCACAGCGGGGGCGGCCGGCGAAGGTGACGGCGACGGCGGGGGCGGCGAGGGCGCCGGCGACGGCGACGGCGGGGGCGGGCCGGGGCAGGGGCGCGGCCGGGCGCGCTCGGGGGCGGGGCAGGGGCGTGGGCTCGGGGGCGGGGCAGGGCCGCGGGATCGGGGACGACGACGGCGACGGCGACGACGGGGCAGGGGCGTGGGCTCGGGGGCGGGGCAGGGCTGCGGGCTCGGGGACGACGACGGCGACGGCGACGGCGACGACGGGGCAGGGGCGTGGGCTCCGGGGCGGGGCAGGGCCACGGGCTCGGGGACGACGACGGCGACGGCGACGGCGACGGCGACGACGGGGCAGGGGCCTGGCGATGGCGACGGCGTGGGCGGTGGACGGCGTCGGGGCAGCCTGGCGGCGTCGAGGAGGTCGGCGTCGTCGGGCGAAGTGGCGATGAAAACTGTGAAATTTCACAAGTGCTGGTTATATACACTCAGCATTGGTCCCGGTTGGTGCCACCAACCGGGACCAATGCCCACCTTTAGTCCCGGTTGGTGCCACCAACCGGGACCAAAGGTCTCTTTTCGTCAGCGCTTATAAACCGGCATTGGTCCCGGTTGGTGCCACCAACCGGGACCAAAGGTGGGCATTGGTCCCGGTTGGTGCCACCAACCGGGACTAAAGGGTGGTGCTGCCCGGGGCCAAAAGTTTAGTCCCACCTCGCTAGCTGAGAGGGCTCGAGAGTGGTTTATAAGCGCTGCTGCGCCAACCCTCTCGAGCTCCTCTCAACAGCAGGCTTACGGGCCTTATCGCACACACCTCTGCCTGTGGACCTTCTGGGCCTTCTGCGGGCCTGAATCCTGGCCCAACAAGATGGTTGGGTTTCTAGTCGTATTCAGGCCGTGGTGGCCCACTAGGCGGCAGTTTTTTTAATTTCTTTCTACTTTTTTTGTTTTCTTTTTTGCTTTATTTATTTTCTTTTGTTTCTACTTACAGTTTTTCAGTGATTCTTTTTGCTTTTAGGTCACAAAAATTATAAACTTTCTGGTAGTGCCATTAGTTTCCAAATTTGAATAGTTTAAATTTGAATTCTTTTAAATTGGTGTGAATCACTAGTTTGTGAATAACTTTACTATAAAAATAGATTTTTGAGTGATTCTTTTTCCTGCTATTTAATATTACTGTGTTTTATCATTATATTCAATTTGGTAATTTTTAGGTAATTTTAAATGTCTGTTTTAACCAAAAACAGTTTTTGTTATTTTAGTTTGCTATTAAAGTTTCTAAAAAAATTCTTTATGAAAATTCTTTTTGCTATTAATGTTTTGAACAAAAATTACTTTGATAACTTTAGTTGCATAAATTTTATATAATTTTAGTTTCATAAATACTAGAGGTTTATAAAATATTTTTAGTTGATTCCTTTTGCTATTAGAGTTTTATAAAAGCTTTTTAGTTGATTCTTTTTGCTATTGAAGAATATTATAGTTTTATTTTAGTTGATCATAACAAAAAAAATTAATTAATTATTTTTAGTTCATTATTTTTGCTATTAGAGTTTCATAAAGGTTTTCTAGTTCATTCTTTTTGCTATTAGTTCATTCTTTGAGCTAAATGACCCTGAAATTGAAAAGCACTTCAAATGAACTCTGAAAAGGTTGAAAGTTGGCATGGTATCATCGTTACACCCACATAGCATGTTCTAAAAAGTTGAGAGGGTTACGGCAAAAACTGGATGCACTTCCTGTACAAAATGGACAATCTCTTTCGAAGTATTAGGGTTTCGGACGAAAACTCATCTGTTACAAAGGGATTTCATTTTCTTGAACTTATTTGAACTCCATACTTTTTGTGTGTTCAAAATGCACCATTCAAAGCCACATCATCAATTTTCAACCCTTTCTGACTTAATTTCTTATTTTTCATGCATTTACTGATTTTTTTAAGCTAAATGACCCTGAAATTGAAAAGCACTACAAATGAACTCTGAACAGGTTGAAAGTTGGCATGGTATCATCATTTCACCCACATAGAATGTGCTAAAAAGTTGAGAGGGTTACGGCAAAAACTGGATGCACTTCGTGGACAAAACGGACAATCTCTTTCGAAGTATCAGGGTTTCGGACGAAAACTCATCTGTTACAAAAGGCATTTAATTTCTTCACATGTAACTGCAATGATATAGTTGTGGAGAGAAAGTCTTCACTTTTTCTTCGCTTGTGTCCTTTGCTTATTGCGCCGTAACCATGGATAATCTTCATCGTTTAACAGGGTGCTTGGGTCAGCCTTGACTTTGAAGGGAGGAATTTCATGAAACTTTTCATAATCTTCAGACATGTCTGTCTTGCCCTCCAATCCCACGATGTCTCTTTTTCCTGAAAGAACTATGTGGCGCTTTGGCTCATCGTATGATGTATTCGCTTCCTTATCTTTTCTTTTTCTCGGTTTGGTAGACATGTCCTTCACATAGAAAACCTGCGCCACATCATTGGCTAGGACGAATGGTTCGTCTATGTACCCAAGATTGTTGAGATCCACTGTTGTCATTCCGTACTGTGGGTCTACCTGTACCCCGCCTCCTGACAGATTGACCCATTTGCACTGAAACAAAGGGACCTTGAAATCATGTCCATAGTCAAGTTCCCATATGTCCACTATGTAACCATAATATGTGTCCTTTCCCCTCTTGGTTGCTGCATCAAAGCGGACACCGCTGTTTTGGTTGGTGCTCTTTTGATCTTGGGCAATCGTGTAAAATGTATTCCCATTTATCTCGTACCCTTTGTAAGTCAATACAGTCGAAGATGGTCCCCTGGCCAACGAGTACAGCTCATCAGAAACAGTGTTGTCACCCATGAGACATGTTTGCAACCAACTGCCGAAAGTCCTGATGTGTTCATATGTAATCCAGTCGTCACACTGCTCCGGGTGTTTGGAGCGCAGAATATTCTTGTGTTCATCGACATACGGGGTCACCAAGGTAGAATTCTGTAGAACTGTGTAGTGTGCTTGAGACCAAGAATGCCCGTCCCTACATATTATTGAGTCCACTCCTAGCGTGCCTTTTCTAGTCAGCCTCCCCTCATACCGCGATTGAGGGAGACCAATCTTCTTAAGGTCAGGAATGAAGTCAACACAAAACCCAATGACATCCTCTGTTTGATGGCCCATGGAGATGCTTGCTTCTGGCCTAGCGCGGTTACGAACATATTTCTTTAAGACTCCCATGAACCTCTCAAAGGGGAACATATTGTGTAGAAATACAGGGCCCAGAACGACAATCTCGTCGACTAGATGAACTAGGACGTGCGTCATGATATTGAAGAAAGATGGTGGGAACACCAGCTCGAAACTAACAAGACATTGCACCAAATCACTCCTTAACCTTGACAGGATTTCTGGATCGATCACCTTCTGAGAGATTGCATTGAGGAATGCACATAGCTTCACAATGGCTAATCGAACGATTTCCGGTAGAAGCCCCCTCAATGCAACCAGAAGCAGTTGCGTCATAATCACGTGGCAGTCATGAGGCTTTAGGTTCTGGAACTTTTTCTCTGCCATATTTATTATTCCCTTTATATTCGACGAGAAGCCAGACGGGACCTTCAAACTGAGCAGGCATTCAAAGAAGATTTCCTTCTCTTCTTTGGTAAGAGCGTAGCTGGCAGGACCTTCATACTGCTTTGGATGCATGCCGTCTTTTTCATGCACACGTTGCTGTTCCTCCCGTGCCTCCGGTGTATCTTTTGTCTTCCCATACACTCCCAAGAAGCCTAGCAGGTTCACGCAAAGATTCTTCGTCACGTGCATCACGTCGATTGCAGAGCGGACCTCTAGGTCTTTCCAATAGGGTAGGTCCCAAAATATAGATTTCTTCTTCCACATGGGTGCGCGTCCCGCATCGTCAGTCGGAACAGCTAGTCCGCCAGGACCCTTTCCAAAGATTACTTGTAAATCATTGACCATATCAAGTATGTGATCACCAGTACGGAGGGAGGGCTTCTTCCGGTGATCTGCCTCACCTTTGAAATGCTTTCCTTTCTTTCGACATTGATGGTTGGTCGGAAGAAATCGACGATGCCCCAGGTACACATTCTTCCTGCATTTGTCCAAATATATACTGTCGGTGTCATCTAAACAGTGTGTGCATGCGTGGTATCCCTTGTTTGTCTGTCCTGAAAGGTTACTGAGAGCAGGCCAATCGTTGATGGTTACAAACAGCAACGCATGTAGGTCAAATTCCTCCTGTTTGTGCTCATCCCACACACGTACACCTTCTCCATTCCACAGCTGTAAAAGTTCTTCAACTAATGGCCTTAGGTACACATCAATGTCATTGCCGGGTTGCTTAGGGACTTGGATGAGCACTGGCATCATAATGAACTTCCGCTTCATGCACAACCAAGGAGGAAGGTTATAGATACATAGAGTCATGGGCCAGGTGCTATGATTGCTGCTCTGCTCCCCAAAAGGATTAATGCCATCTGCACTTAAACCAAACCATACGTTCCTTGCGTCACCTGCAAAGTCCCCCCACCTTCTCTCGATTTTTCTCCACTGCGACCCGTCAGCGGGTGATCTCAACTTCCCGTCTTTCTTACGGTCTTCTTTGTGCCATCGCATCAACTTGGCATGCTCTTTGTTTCTGAACAGACGTTTCAGCCGTGGTATTATAGGAGCATACCACATCACCTTGGCAGGAACCCTCTTCCTGGGGCGCTCGCCCTCAACATCACCAGGGTCATCTCGTCTGATCTTATACCGCAATGCACCGCATACCGGGCATGCGTTCAAATCCTCGTACTCACCGCGGTAGAGGATGCAGTCATTAGGGCATGCATGTATCTTCTGCACCTCCAATCCTAGAGGGCATAGAACCTTCTTTGCTTCGTACGTACTGCCGGGCAATTCGTTATCCTTTGGAAGCTTCTTCTTCATTATTTTCAGCAGCGAACTAAATCCCTTGTCAGATACACCATTGTCTGCCTTCCATTGCAGCAATTCCAGTGTGGTACCGAGCTTTCTGTTGTCATCTTCGCAATTTGGGTACAACCCTTTTTTGTGATCCTCTAACATGCGATCGAACTTCAACTTCTCCCTTTCAATTTTGCATTCTCTCTGTGCATCAACAATGACCTGGCGAAGATCATCATCGGGCACATCGTTTGGTTCCTCTTGATCTTCAGCTTCCCCCATTGCAGCATCACCGTATTCAGGGGGCGGTTAGTTGTCATCATCCTCTTCTTCTTCGTTGTCTTCCATCATAACCCCTCTTTCTCCGTGCTTGGTCCAAACATTATAGTGTGGCATAAAACCCTTCTCAAGCAGGTGGAAGTGAAGGGTTTTAGAGTTGGAGAAAGCCTTCGTATTCTCACAGACAGTACATGGACAATGCATAAAACCATTCTGCTTGTTTGCCTCAGCCGCTTCGAGAAAATTATGCAGGCCCTTAATATACTCGGAGGTGCGTCGGTTACCGTACATCCATTGCCGGTTCATCTGCGTGCGTTATATAGTTCTTATTATTGAACAACATATAAGTCTCTAGAGCATCTAATTAAAACACACAAGTAAGAACTTTTTTCTTTTAGAAAGAAGATAAGAAGAAGAGGCTAACCACGGTGTTGCCGGCGCCGAGATGGGCGCGGGCGATCGACGGCGGTGAGGACGGGGACGGGACAGGACGGACCGCCAAACCTAGACAAATCTTGAGGAAAATGGAGCTTGGACAAGGAGCTTCGAGAGGAGAAAGCTTAAGTGTGGCTCGGGCATTTCATCGAACACCTCATGTGCATAGGAGGTGAGCTAGAGCACCACAAAAGCTCTCCCACGGCCGGGCAAAAAAACAGAGCAATGCATTGCTCTGCTCGCGGGCAGGGGCTATATAGGCCAACCATTGGTCCCGGTTCTAGCCACAAACCGGGACCAATGGTTGTGGGCCAGGAGCGAGGCGCATTGGTCCCGGTTCGTGGCTGGAACCGGGACAAAAGGGGTCACCTTTAGTCCCGGGTCCAGCCGCAAACCGGGACCAATGGTTGTGGGCCAGGAGCGAGGCGCATTGGTCCCGGTTCGTGTCTGGAACCGGGACAAAAGGGGTCAGACGAACCGGGACCAATGGCCCACGAGGCCCGGCCGGCGCCCTGGCCTCACGAACCGGGACCGATGCCCCCATGGGTCCCGGTTCGTGAGTGAACCGGGACTAATGGGCTTCTCAGGGGTGGACCGATGCCCTGTTTTGTACTAGTGAGAGAACAAAACCGGTAACGAGGTAACTGGCATAGTGGACAAGTTGTTGATCCAAGGGGATGCCGATAAGTCTCACCTCGGGTGTTTGTAACATATCGCGAAGCAACAGGAATAGCACACGGAAACTACAGGTTCACTCGAATATTCATTCGTGTGGGTATAGGGATCAATATGGGTGTCCACGGTTCCGCTATTGATCATTGATCGGAAAGTGTTCCGGTCATGTCTATACTTCACCGAACCTACAGGGTCACACGCTTAAGGGTCATCTATCTGCTGAATACTAGACAGGGAGTCTGAGAGAAAAGTCACCAGAAAAGTTTCGGAGACAATGGAACAGTTGCGGAGAGAACACCGGAAAAGTGTCGGTAAAACTGAAAAGTAGTTTCGGAGTAAACCATTTAGCCAAAAAGGCTTTTGGTACGCACCTGGAACTTTTTGGAGGTGCCAGAATTGTTCTGGGGACTTCTGGAAACTTTCCGGAGAGAAAACCGGAAATGTTTCGGAGCAGCCGGAAACGTCTTGGTTGCTTTTCGCGGAAGAAAATCGTTGATCCGGAAATGTTTCGGAACGCGTCCAGAATTATTTTAGTGGGTACTGGAAATGTTCTGGACCTACAGAAATATTTTTGGTTTTAATGGACGTGGAAAAATGTTTTCATGAATAGTGAAAAGCACTTTATGGTTAATTTTTGGAAAGCCACCTTTTAGGGCTTTCCCCAAAAGGCTTCTAGAAGGACTTGGGGACTAAGGAACCCCTTTTGGGGGGCCCCCATGGGGTGGCCGGCCAAGGGTGGAGCTCCTCCATGGAGCTCCACTTGCCTTCTTTTTTGCCCTTTATGCCCTTTATGTGTGACATAAAGTGTGGGTGTTTTGGTATTTACATGTGCCAACCCTACCCGTTGGTTTTCCAATAAATAGAGGTGGAGAGGAGCTCTCCTCACTCACTCCTTACTCTCATACAAGTGCCATGCATGATCTGGCTTTCTCTCTCCCTCCCACGAAATAGTTTCGTAGAGCCGAAAGGCTGTCTGGGTTCCGGTGGGAACTAGTTCTGGACGGCGAAGCCCTGCCGGATAGCTAACACTGTATGTGTGCAACCCTGTAGAGAGATCGTAGTTTCAGTCTTAGTTTGTGAGTGCCTCCCGGAGGGCTGTCTGAGTGACCGTCTGAGATTCTGTGAGTGCCTCCCGAAGGCCTGTCCGTGACACCGTTCGAGGGACTGTCGGACTGCCTCCCGAAGGGCTGTCTGAGGAGCAGACGAGGGAGAACATCCTTGCGGTTGGGAGGTTGTAAATCCTAGCTGCGGGGATCTGCACTGCCGATCTTCATCGACTCTACTTCCGCTATGCTATGAGTCGGTAATGATCAGATCAAAACCTTGTATGCATTTCCATAGTGATCCTGGTCGTGCTCGCAGTACTGATTTTTTTGTTTTCTGTCACGTTCCCCAACAATCCCCATGAACAAGTCACGCTGTGTTTGGCCAGACGATGATGGATACCGTCACACCGAGAGGGCCCTAAGAATATCTCTCCATCGTCGAAGGACCAAATCCTAGTCTCGAGCTATCTAGTCCCTTGTCATACTTTTTCGGTGAACCTGTAAGTTGCCGTTATGATCACCCTGTTACGGTTGACGTTTGACGAACCCCAAAGTGCATCATCCGGTACGAAGGAACTCGATACTCTCATGGTCTAAGGAATCGTGCATATGTTAACATCTCTGTGTTATATACTATAAACTTGTGACAAAAGGATCTCTTAGTATAACATTCAATTTGGGTTAGTTCAACACAAGTGTTCTTCTAACACTGTGCCCTCAAAGTTGCCAGCATCCTCATTACATTAACTATGCCCATGATCAGGAAAACAGAAACATCATGCAACACTTGAGCTAGTTTTAGAGGTGAGACTAGGAATCTATTTACCGTTTATTATTCCACACGTGCATATGAGTTCTCCTCTGAGCCTCATGGTTATTGCAGACTCGAGAACCATTGCAGTTATAGCATAGAACATAAACATTAATTACGAACATGGAAATAAATAATAACTTTTATTATTGCCTCTAGGGCATATTTTCTTTAGTCTCCCACTTGCACTAGAGTCAATAATCATGTCAATGCTAATGCACTTTACACCTATGGCACACCGGTGTAAAATATGCTTTGCTTGTGGTATAGACTTTGTCCAACGGATCTGACAAGTTCAGGTCCGTGTGTATCTTTGCCTATCCACACGTCTTCACGTTTTCACAAAATTCATAATTTGTGTGGAACTAGCTTTGTATATATTGAATCGCTGCTAGGACCTTGATTCATCAGATTTGGCTATGGAGCCACAATCCTCAATAGCGTTCCATTGGCATAAGCCATCTTGAAACCATACCAAGTTCATAAATGAACCTTTTGATCCAAAGCCCCTCCATTGTTTCTTCTGAAGCGATAACATACTCAACCTCCGTTATAGAATTCGCCACAGTAACCTATTTGGATTAATTCCAATTTACTGTGCCACCGTCCTGTGTATTACACAAAACCCCTTATTGAAATCGAAGATCGCTTGAAGTAATGATGAAGATTGCATCAACGTAACTACTTACAATGAGCCTGCATCGATGTAACTACTTACAACGATCTCTTCATTATCTCCATATGCGAGAAACATGTCATTAGTAGTACTTCACGACATTTTCAATCTTGTCCTATGATCAACACCTTGATCACTTTGATAACTTACTCGCAACTTATTTGGAGAACTGGACATATCTGGTTGTTTTACATACCACGGAGTACATGATTAATCCAAACACAAATATGTATGGAGTCTCAATCATATATTTTGCTCATCAGTGTTTTAGAACACCGAGTCTTACTAAAACACTTTCCATGTGACCTCGGCGGTTTCCATACTAAACTACTTTAGTATCTTGTCAATATGTATTTCGGCTCAGCCCTATGCCTAATACTAAGGCTGTCTAGCCTAGATACTTTATCGAAAAACTATTTTCAATGAAGTCCTAACTCATGTCAAGAAATTTATATCATGCACACAAAGTCTTTAGAAATATTATTATGCTCCCACTTACTTTTGTTGGGACAAACCCAGATAGCTCTCTTTCTCTCACTCGCACATACGAAGGTGGAAGATGGAGCACACGATTTTTCCGGCGCACAAACGCCTCCGCCGCACGAACGGCGCCTCGCCCGCACGAACGGCCTCACTTTACTTGGGCACATACCCGGGCGCGGCAACACACCGCAGCCTATCCAGAGGAGCTCTCTCTCACAGCCGACCGGGCACACACCACGGTCCCGGCGGAGACTACGCTCATCTCTGGCACCTAGGCTCGACCCATGCCGTCGCGCCTCAAACAATACATCAGGGAGGGCTTTTTATACCCGGCTGCATACACACGGCCATCGGCCACACACGCCCACTAACTCACGCACGCACCAACGAGCCTAACTAGTTAGCCACAACGCACGACCACCATGCACGGCCACTACCACATGACCCGGCCGCTAAGCAACTAACCTCTCATTGATTCGCTCCAACGTCCAAGGACCAGGCCTATCATTCAGCCAACAACCTTCATGCATGCTACATTGCTACTTCTCTTCAGCCACGACCATACGCAGCCACGAGCTCACCTGGTCGAGACTTGGCCATCACACGGACATCACCAACTGGCCTGCTCGCGGCTTATTCCCAATAATCACCTCCTAAGCCGCGACCTCGTCGTCGTCGGAGTTGTTGCAGCTGCCGTCATGGTCGTCGTCATGAACACCTCCGCTCGACGTCACCGCGTGCCTCCGCGCCCGCGGCGACGTGCCGTGTGCTCGTCGCGCCCGCGCCATGGTTGCCGCGCCGCTCGACGTCGAAGCTGTGTGCCACCACCGCATCCGGACTCGCTGTGCGTCGTCGCCGCCATGCCCTCGCCACGCACCGCAACCGCGCCGCCGCGGCCTCCATGTCCGCCGTGATCGGCGCGGACTCACCACGCGCCGCCTCCGCGTCTGTCATGACAGCCGCCACGCCGCACACCTCCACAGGCCGACACATGGCCCGGAGCTCCGCGCAGCTGCCGGCGAACGCCGCCATCGCCGGTACGGCTCCGGCACCGCGAACCACGCCCAAGCCAACCAAGCTCATGATACCAAATGTTGGGACAAACCCAGATAGCTCTCTTTCTCTCACTCGCACATACGAAGGTGGAAGATGGAGCACACGATTTTTCCGGCGCACAAACGCCTCCGCCGCACGAACGGCGCCTCGCCCGCACGAACGGCCTCACTTTACTTGGGCACATACCCGGGCGCGGCAACACACCGCAGCCTATCCAGAGGAGCTCTCTCTCACAGCCGACCGGGCACACACCACGGTCCCGGCGGAGACTACGCTCATCTCTGGCACCTAGGCTCGACCCATGCCGTCGCGCCTCAAACAATACATCAGGGAGGGCTTTTTATACCCGGCTGCATACACACGGCCATCGGCCACACACGCCCACTAACTCACGCACGCACCAACGAGCCTAACTAGTTAGCCACAACGCACGACCACCATGCACGGCCACTACCACATGACCCGGCCGCTAAGCAACTAACCTCTCATTGATTCGCTCCAACGTCCAAGGACCAGGCCTATCATTCAGCCAACAACCTTCATGCATGCTACATTGCTACTTCTCTTCAGCCACGACCATACGCAGCCACGAGCTCACCTGGTCGAGACTTGGCCATCACACGGACATCACCAACTGGCCTGCTCGCGGCTTATTCCCAATAACTTTCTTGTAAATACAAGTGTCTTCACTATCCTTGATGAAATCAAACTCTTTTGACCATTTCATCAGAACGAAGATTCCAACTCCATTATGCTTGCTTCAGTCCATTCTTGGATTTCTGAAGTTTGCCCACATACTAGATCGACAAAATACCTTGGACTATATCATATACATGTCCTTGGTTATATTTCCATCTCATGAAAATATGCAGTAATTTCTAGTATAACCCTAACTGACTTTAAGCATCGTTACGGTGAGACAATCTCATCGTAGTCAACTACTTAAACTTGTCATAAACTATTTTCTATGGTGCGCCTCGTGTCGTTCTCCTGCGGGTGTTTCCTAGGGGTACCCCTTAATTAGTTGCCCCAGGGAGCATTATTGGTGGAGGCTGCAGTAAGAGACGGAATGGGGAAGATGAATTGAGCGATTGACATGGGATATTTTTCCATGGGCTTGGAACGTCCAAATAAGCTAGCTCACACCAACGACCGAGCAAAAAGAGCTAGCTAGAATCCGCAAAGACCATGTCTCCGAAATCATTAGTTAAGGGGTACCTCCTGTGGAGGTTACCGTGCCTTGCTTCCCAGTGCGATAAGTGGCGCGACGTTGCACGACGAGGTCGTTCCCAGGGTGCACTGCTCTGTGTTCAACACATGGCGGAATGAGAGGTGGTCGCACAGTTTTTCCCTGTTTCCCTTTCTGGGTTGGTTGTGCTTCACCTGTACTGCCCGTGGAAGTACAGGGGTGATTCATGCGGGAGCACACCTTCCTTTTTCCCTTTCTGTTTTTGATGTGCTCCATCCGTGGGGGAGCACGCGGAAGCACACCTCCTTTTTTTCCCTTTTTCTGGTTTGTTTTTGCTCCGCCGCGGGGAGCTCACCTTGTGCTGCCCATGGAAGCACAGGTGTGCTTCACGCGGAAGCACACCTCCTTTTTTTCCCTTTTCTTTTTTGGTTGTGCTCCACTGCAGGGAGCACACCTTGTGCTGCCCGTGGAAGCACAGGTGTGATGCCTGTGGAAGCACAAGTGTGCTTCGCGAGGAAGCCCACCTCCTTTTTTTTTTGGTTTGGTTGTGCTCCCCTGCGGGGAATCACACCTGCACTTCCCGAGGAAGCACATGTGTGCTTCGCGCGGGGAGCACACTTTTGTACTTCCGACATACAGTACACGAGAAAAAACCAAGAAAACTAAAAAAACAAAAAAATAGGAAAAACCCCAAGGAAACTGAAAAAAAAGAAATAACCAGAAAAATCACGCGTGCACCCTCGTGAGTGACCTCTGGGAAGCCCATCCAGAGGGTACCCTTTAACTAGTTGCTCCCCTATGTCTCGCTTAATGTGAGATCACACAAGCACTCGCTTGTGGCGATTTCTTAGCGGGCCGCAGCCCAAAAGTGGAAGACTATACTGGTGCTACCGGTTTTGGGAACCTTCCGTGCAGTTTTCGGAAGGTTCCGGCTGGGTTTTTTCCTTTTTTCCTATGTTTTTCTTTACTGGTTTATTGGTTTTCTTTTTGGTTTTTTGGTCTTTTTCTTTTCTAATTATTTTTAATTTTTTAATTTTTTTCCTTTTTTCTGTTCTTTTTTTTTCATTTTTCAAATACATGTCGACTTTTTTTACATACATGTTGAACATTTTTCGTATATAGGTTGAACATTTTTTAGATACACATTGAACATTTTTCAAATACACGATGAACATTTATCCGAGTACATGTTGAACATTTGTAAAATGCACATCGAACATTTTTTTAATACACAGTGAACATTTTTAAACACACATTGAATATTTTTCAAAAAATGTCATGAACATTTTTGTAAAACATGCGAACATTTCTTAAGTGTTTATCAATATTTTTTAGTGGCACAAACATTTTTAAAAAATTACGCGAACAAATTTTTACATTGAGCGCCGGAGGCACGCTCGGCAGCGTTCCGGAGGAAAGCCTGACGCACCACGTCAAGCACCTTAATCACCGATGGCGGCAGCATCATGGCCGCCATGGCGTAGGTAGGGATGGCGTCGAGGACGGCGTTTAAGAGGAACAGCCTGCCACCGAGACGGCGTTTAAGACGAGCCCACCAGCCCAAGAGGTATTTGTCCACTTTAGCAATCCTTGGAACGAAATCTGCGAGCTTGAGCTTGTCGCAGGACAACGGTAGTCCGAGGTAGGACTGAGGGAACCCCTCGACGGTGTAGCTGAAAGCCATGACCACCGCGTCTAGCATGAGCTCGTCGACGTGCATGGGGACGAAGGTGCTCTCCCCGAAGTTGATGACGAGCCCCGTCGCAGCCGCGAAGTCATTGAGGATGTGCCGGAGGCGGGAGGCAGCTGCCGGGTCGGCACGAAGAATAACCAGCGTGTCGTCGGCGTACTGCAGCACAAGGGGTGGAGCCCCATCGATGAGGGGGTGCTGCAGCACGTCGTCCTACCTGATCATCAGCTGGAGGACATCCGCAATGAGAAGAAACAAGTACGGGGAGAGGGGGTCCCCCTACTGGAGACCTCGCCGCACACCGAACCACTTATCCGGGATCCCATTGAGCAGGACCGCAGATCGAGAGGAGTGGAAGATGAGGTCCATCCAGTCGCACCACTTGGCCAGAAACCCCGCACCTCCATAATTTTGAGTGAAGTGCATCCTACGTCCTTGAACTATTTCAGAGGTGTCACGTAGGTCCTCGAACTATGAAAAGTTTCGTGCAGGTCCTCGAAGTGCAATAAGTGTGTACATACATGACACCTCTGAAATAATTCGAGGACCTACATGACACCTATGAAATAGTTTGAGGACCTGGATGACACACATGTTGCACTTCGAGGACTTGGAAGAACATTTTCATAGTTCTTTTTTTTTGAAAAGGAGGATTACCCCCGGCCTCTGCATCAGAATGATGCATGCAGCCATATTATTAAAGCAAACAGTCAACAGGTCTAAAATTCGGTACAAGCTCGCAAAAAGAGCTGAAGTGAAAATAAAAAGAAATGCCACAACCGGCAAAAATAGGAAAAGATGACCAAACACCTAGCCTATTATTGGATCGCCATCCAAACCGGTTGTAAGTATATCGTGCTACCGTCTCCCAACGGTTGCACCCAAAAGCCATATGCTCCTTGGCTTCTGCATGGCTGAGTGACGACCACGTACGGATCCAGGCAGTTGCTTTGTCGATGACCTGCAAAAAATTTGTGATGGTTTGTCTGTTGGAAATATGTCCTAGAGGCAATAATATTTGTATTATTATATTTCCATGTTCATAATTATAGAGTTTATATTCTATGCTATAACTAATATGATCCTGGAATATGCGATTCAGTGGAAAACTCATATGCACGTGTGGAATGATAAACGGTAAAATAAAAGGTTCCTAGTCTTGCCTCTAGGACTAGCTCAAGTGTTGTTGGTGATCACGTTTTCCGAATCTTAGGATATCGTTAAGTGTAACGATAGTCGTAAAACAACACTGGGATTATGACGTTGGAAGAACGGTCATATTGAATCGACCCAAACTTGTCTGTTATGAATTGAGATAATATCGTTTGAAATCAATTGTAATAACACGGAGTGTTAACGTGTGATTTTGCTCCTTAGACCATGAGAGTATCGTGGTCACTTCCTACCGTACGGTGGGATTTGGGGTTGCTCAAACGTCACCTATAACACGGTGATCATAACAACAACTTACAGGTTCATCGGAAAGTTTGACAAGTGACCGGATAGCTCGAGAGTGGGATTTGCTCCTCTGGCGATGGAGAGATATTATTAGGGCCCTCTCGGTGTGAAGGCATCCATCATCGCCTGGCCAGACACAAGTGACTACGTCACGGGGATGCCGGAACACTTCAACGAGAAAGAAGAACAAAACCGGTAACGGGAGCAACGGTATAGTGAGCATGGAGATGACTCAGGAGGATACCGATGCACACCGGGTTTTGTAAAGTATCACGAAGCAAAGGGAACATCGCATGGTAACCAAAGGTTCACTCGAATATCATTCGTGTGCTCACAGGGATCGATATGGACGTCCACGATTCCGCTGTCGGTCATTGAACGAAGGGGTTTCGTTCATGTCTGTGAGTTACCGAACCTACGGGGTCACAAGCTTAAGGAAATCACGATCTGCTGAGTGTTAGTAGGATGGGAGTGATGAGAATATATTTGTGGAATTGTTTCATTAATATTCGGAATAGTTCCGAGAGGATCCGGAAGCGTTTCGGGGTCACCGGAATGGTTTCGGTGAATATCGGGTAGTACTGGGTATTACCGATAATTAATATATAGGTGGAAAATGTTTTCGGGGATGTTAAATTATATATAAAATGGTCTGAAAGTATTTAGAATAATTTTATATTTAATTTAATATCAACGGGCCTAAAAAGGCCAAGAGGTGGAAAGCAACTTGGGCCACAAGGGCCCAAGTGGGGAGAGGCGCCCCTTCCCTAAGGAAGGAGGCCGAATAGGAGTGGGGGAGGAGTCCAACTCCTCCTCCCCTTGGCTGGACGCCCCAAGGAGGGTTTCCCTCCTTGGTGGCTGCCCTCTCCCTCCCCTCTAACCTATATATACTTGAGGTATTGGCCACAATTGAAAACAACAAGTTTTGGAACCTCCTCTAGTTCTTCTAGCCCTAGTTCTAGTTGGTCCTAGTTGACTAATTAGAGCTTGGTCTAGTTTCTTTAATCCTCATAATTAGAAGCCCGGTGCGGTTCTAATCTCCTCCCTCTAATTCTCCGGCGATGATTAGCTCTGGATGGCGAAGCGCTGCCGGATCGTGAAGGCTGCACACTTGCAACAAAGTAGACAGGCCGTGCTTTCGGTCTTCGGTTCGAGGGGCTGTTCGTGGGCGGTTCGTGGGATCGTTCATCGACGGTTCGAGGGACTCCAAGTACGATCTACACCGATTTGTCTTCTTCCGCTGCACTCCGGAGTCGGTAACGATCGTTGATCCAAACCCTATATGCATCTTCATATTGTTCATGGGTGATCGCAGGGCGAATTTTTTTGTTTTCTACTACGTTTCCCAACATTGTCTGTTAAAAATCACCTCATTCCGGCAATTCCATATAGCCCAAATTAATGCACACACCCCGACTCGAATATGTGCCACTATTTTAGGCTCTACTCCATCTAGCCACGCCCCAAATAAAGTGGCAATACTGTTAGGAGGACTGACATTGAAGGCCACATGTAACGTACGCCATAAAAGCTTGGCTAGTGGGCATTTGAGAAAAAGATGTTTGATAGTTTCGTCTTGATACAAAAGCAGCATCATTTACTACCCTCCCATCTGCGCTTTGCCAAGTTGTCCTTAGTCAAAATCACTTCCTTGTGCACAAATCACATAAATATTTTTATTCTTAAAGGCACTTTAATCTTCCAACTATGAAGCGATTTCGGGATTGGATCAGAGTCGATTAAATCTAGATACATAGACTTCACCGAGAAAACCCCTGACACCGAGAGTTTCCAGTGAAGTGTATCAGGCTCATCAGAAAGGTTAACCTCCATCAACCTACGCACAAGATGTAACCAACTATCCCATCTGTCCCCCACCAGGGACCTTCGGAACTAAATGTTTAAAGACATTGACCCTAATATTGTACTTATGAAAGCTTCCTTATGTTGTACAATGTTGTATAGGGTTGGATATTCTGTTGCTAGTGGCGTCTCCCCTAGCCATGTATCTTCCCCAAATCTAGTCGTGTTGCCATTCCCAACAATAAATTTTGTCCTATTGAAAAAGGCTACTTTCATCCTCAGTAGCCCCTTCCAGAACGGCGAATCATTCGGTTGTGCCATAACCTGCGCTAGGGCCTTGGATTGCAAGTACTTACTACGCAATAGCTGTACCCACATACCCTCGTCCTCGACAGATAGCCTATATAGCCATTTACTGAGCAGGCACCTATTTTTTACCTCTAGGATCTCAGTCCCTAAACCCCCTTGGTCCTTCGGCCTACAAATTATATCCCACTTGGCTAACCTGTACTTGGTTTTAATCTCATCGCATTGCTAGAAAAAGCGTGATCGATAAAAGTATAACCTTTTCCGTACCCCCACGGGTACTTCAAAGAAACATAGTAGGAACATCGGCATACTTGTAAGCACTGAATTTATCAGAATCAACCGACCCCCATAAGACATGAGCTTGCCCTTTCAGCAGCTTAGCTTCTTCTCAAATCGATCCTCTATGCACTTCCATTTCTTGTTGGTTAGTTTTCGATGATGAATTGGTATACCCAGGTAACTAAACGGTAAAGAACCCAATTCACATCCAAACAACTGTCTATACGTTTCATGTTCTTCCTTGGTGCGCCCAAAACAGAACAGTTCGCTCTTGTTGAAGTTGATTTTGAGCCCCGATAGTTGTTCAAAACGACATAACACAAGTTTCATATTTCTAGCCTTTGCCAAATCATGTTCCATAAAAATAATTGTATCGTCAGCATATTGTAGTATGGACACACCACCATCAACAAGATGAGGTATTAGTCCACCCACCTGCCAGTCCTCTTTGGCCCGACCGATAAGAACTGCCAACATATCTGCCACTATGTTGAACAGGATAGGAGACATCGGGTCCCCTTGTCTTAGGCCTTTTTGCGTCTGAAAAAAAATGACCTGTGTCATCATTTACCTTGATCCCGAC
Organism: Elymus sibiricus; assembly: GCA_039707655.1. Lineage (NCBI taxonomy): Eukaryota > Viridiplantae > Streptophyta > Magnoliopsida > Poales > Poaceae > Elymus > Elymus sibiricus. The sequence continues at coordinate 478,965,351 of CM077668.1, forward strand.
GCTGCCTTTTTGTATGAAAGATTCGACCTGCTTCCTCCAGGTCTCATCGAAACCCTTCATACGTAAGGCCTGTTGCAAGAACGGTCATTTAACCTTATCGTATGCCTTCTCGAAGTCCACTTTGAAGACAACTCCATCCAATTTCTTCGAGTGAATTTCATGTAAGGTTTCATGTAGAATGACCACACCCTCCAGTATGTGTCGTCCCGGCATGAAAGCCGTCTGAGTCGGCTGCACCACACAATGTGCAACCCGTGTAAGTCGATTCGTACCAACTTTCGTAAAGATTTTGAAGCTCACATTAAGCAGACAAATCGGTCTGAACTGCTCAATACGAACTGCCTCCTCCTTCTTTGGCAACAGCATTATCGTTCCAAAGTTTAGGTGGAATAATTGTAGTTGGCCATCGAACAGATCATGGAACATGGGCATAAGGTCACCTTTAATAATATTCCAACATCGCTTACTGGGAAACCATCAGGTCCTGGTGCCTTATTATTTTTCATTTGTGCTATCGCCTCAAGCACCTCCTTCTCAGTGAAAGGTGCCGACAGAATCTCATTCTCGTCGGTCCCAATTTGAGGTAGATCCCCAACCATATGCTCATTGAACGAAACAAAATTCTCCTCCGGTGCCCCAAAGAGCTTTTTGTAGAAGTTAGAGATATACAATTTTAGGTTCTCATTACCTACAATGGTGCCCTCATCCTGTGCTAGCTGAATAATTTTCTTCTTTCTGTGTTTTCCATTCGCAATCATATGGAAAAACTGGGTATTATTACCCCCCTAGACCACCTGTCGCACTTTAGCTCTAAGTGCCCATTTCATCTCTTGTTCTCTAAGGAGCTTTCGTAGTTTCTCCTCGGCCTCTCCCTTAGCATTCCGATCACTCGTGTCTAGCAAGCTGGACTCAGCCTTTAAGTCTAGATCATTGATAAGTTGAAGAAGCCTTTCTTTTTTCACTTTGTAGATGCCACTTTCATTTTTTGCCCAGCCCCTCAAGAACTGACGCAAGTGTCTAATCTTATATTGCCATCTTTCAATATTCGATTGACCTCTAGTCTCTTTAGCCCATTCCCGGGCTATTAAATCGATGAACCCCTCCCTCTCAAACCACGATAATTCGAAAGAGAAGACATTCTTGTTGCCTACATGGGTCGCATCCCCTGAGTCAACAAGCAGAGGAGTGTGATCTGATAGTCCCCTCTGTAACGCGTGCACCGTTACTAAAGGAAACTTTTGTTCCCAATCCACACTGGTAAGTACTTGATCCAACTTCTCGTATGTTGGATTCTCCAAACTGTTCGCCCAAGTGTATTGCCTACCTGTGAGATCAATCTCCCTCAGGTCAAGGCTCTCAATGATAGCGTTAAACATAAACGACCACCTCCCGTCGAAATTGTCAAAAATGATTTCAGAGGTGTCACCTTGCCTTACATTTTCATAGTTCTAGGACCTACGTGACACCTATGAAATAGTTCGAGGACCTAGGATGCACTTCACTCCATAATTTTCCTCAAACTGCACCAGTTGGTGGAACCGAAAGCTTTTGCGAAGTCCAGCTTGAGGACCAAGGTCGGGGCATACGCTTGTGGCAGCACTGTATCGTCTCGGAAGCATAGACGAAATTTCCAGAGATGCTCCGGCCGGCAGTGAACCTATACTGATCCGCATCGATGATCTTGCTTATCTGCTTTTGGAGCCTAGTCATTAGGCCCCGACAGAGGATCTTCAATGCCCCGGGTTGAGCCCTTTTTACTGAAAATTCAGGTGGGGGAACCTCTCCCCCACGTTGAAAATGTAAAAAAAAAATGATTTCCTATCGGTAGTAGCAAAGAGCCAAGGTGCACCGGCAATATCCGCTTACAAGGAGAGGCTAAATTCATCGGGGCCGATCTCCTGCTCCTTCCATCACCACATACATGGTGGGATGCGGATGCATGGACGATGACCAAGTACAAATGCAACAAGATCAGGATCGCATTTTTCCTCAGCAAATGGGAGGACGACAGTAGATGGGAGACAAGGAAAGTAGCAGGACGAAATGCATGATAATATTGTGGATAAAATATTAGTACATATGTGTATCTACTATCTATGCAGGAGGATGGAAAAAGATACATCTTTATTTACAATCAAGGGATGCAAATTTCAACAATCACAAATCTCTTGCCACTAGTATGAGTTGAGCTGAGCCTAGTCCAACTCGCTCGAACTCGACTCATTTGCAGCCCTAACTACTATACTCACAAATTCCTAATACTCCTGTCCTGTCTACCAGCACAGCGGGGTCGTGCCCAGCACAAGCGACACATATCAGCAACCAATCAGGCTCGACACAATTTCTCCTCAGCGAGGGTTGATACTGGGCACAACGCCGCTGAGCAGGTTGCTGCCGGAGACGTCCGACGACGACATGTACTGATGATCATTCCCTCCAGAGACCATCCTCGATCCAGACGACGACGCCAGCGTGCTGGTGGTGCGGCTGGGGTCCATAGTCACCGATTCCGACGGCGCGCAGTCCGTCTCCGGTGTCATCTGCCATATCGTCTCCAGCTCCCACACCACCTCCACCATGGACGGCCTCGCGTCCGTCTCGTCCCGGCAGCACCGCAGCCCCAGCTCCGCGAACCTCTCCACGCTTTCTGCCGGGCACGGCCCCATCCGCATGTCCACCACCAACAGTATCATCCCCGACTGATTCGCCGCCACAACCTGCAGATGTATGTATGTATTATTATCTATCACAATTCGGTTTCTGCTTGCTAGCATCACAAAATCACTACGCTACAGTACAATACATTCCCTCCATCAATTTGAACACGGATGGTTGTTACCTCTCTGACTAGGTTTTTCCCATGAGAAATAGGCTGCATCCCAGTCAGTAGTTCCAGAAAAACAACACCGAGACTGTACACGTCGCTCTTGTCCGTCAGCTTATGTGTGAGGAAATACTCCGGGTCAAGATAACCCTGCATGGTGTAAACAACGGCAACTAAATCAGTAAATCCTGTGACACTAAATAATGCAGTGCCGATAATATTTGGTAGAACCTACTTACCGGGGTACCCTTTACGACAGTGGACACATAACCAGGGGCGATCCCCTCCATTTCCGGCAGTGGAGCAAGCCGCGAGAGACCAAAATCAGCAACCTTTGCTACAAACTTCGAGTCCAATAAAATATTGCTAGCCTTGATGTCACGGTGAAATATTGGAGGGTCCGCTTCCCTGTGCAAATAGAGGATCCCCCGTGATGATCCCAGTGCGATTCGTAGCCTCATGGGAAAACTTAGAGCCCCTTTAGCTTTAGCTGTTACGTCAATGAAGCACTAGTTAGAGGAACTTTACAGGACAGGCAGCACACCAAAAGTATGGTACCGTACAGGAATGCCTTACGGGTCAAAAAAAAAGGTACAGTAATACCAGTGAACAGTCACTCTTAGCACATGTACAATAAAGGAAAAATAATTTGCAAGCAAGCAAGCAAAAAAAGCATGGAGATTTCATTGGCTATTAAAATCCAAAACATAGATATCCAAAGCTAGGTTCCTTCATACCTCACATGATTGAATTTGTTGGGTAAATAGAAGATGTTTATGTTGTGAGTGCTAATTGAGAAATTATTGATGCAACAAAGGTATTTTATCATCAAGAAGGCATGCACTAGACTATCAGTTCCCAGCTGGAAAATTATCACAACAGGGAAAATTATCACAACAGGGAAAATTCATACGTTTGTCTTGATATCAGTTCTCAGCTGAATCTCCTAACATTAATTGTGTGACTGTAACTATTTTTATATGTGGCAAGACCGCAAGAGAAAGGCCAAAGATTGCATGTCTGTGCATGGTAGATAAATAGAAAAACACCATTGCCTGACAGGGTAAATATGAAACAAAGTAATTCAATAAGATAAGCACATTCCAGAAATTATGACTAAATATAGTTTTGAGGTGCAGTTTAGTGGCTACAGAAATGAAGTTCTAACCTGAAAGATGATCACGTAGAGTACCATTTGGCATATACTCGTACACCAGCATCTGCAATACATGGTTTACAGTATGAGTTTATATGATCATAACGTTGGGCCAAACATAAAGTACCACTAGGCATAAACAGCAACAGTTCAGCTTCTGCCATTAAGACTGCCCACAATAAACAACAACAGTTCAGCTTCTGCCATTAAGACTGCCCACTAAATGTCAATACACAGAAAATGACCTTACAGTATCTTTGAACAAGGAATGACTTCTGCACTAAAGAATAAACAATGTGTTGAATTTTGCTCTAGTAGAAATAGGCTAATAAAACGTGTGTTGATGTATAGAAATAGGCTGATAACGTGTGTTGATGTATATCTACTTCAACAGATGCATGGATATCAAAATTTTCACAGCCCATTCTAAAAGAAGAAAGCAGTTAAATAATAAAGCAGCATTTGATGAAATTAGTATTTTTGATTAATTTATAAAAACCAAATGTTGCAGGGACAACCTGCGCATCCTCTTCGTCGCAATAACCAAGCAAAGAAACCAGGTTTCGGTGATGCAGCCTGGACAACAATTCTATCTCTGTGAAGAACTCCTTTGAACCCTGAAGAAATCCCTGTTGTGCACGTTTTATTGCTGCAATTGTTCCATCAGCCAACACCCCCCTGTATACTTTTCCATACCCTCCTTGACCAATCAGTGTCGAATCACTAAAATCACTTGTACCATTTGATAATTCTTCAAAAGTGAAGTCTTTTACGCCATCAATTTTCATCGGGATTCTTTTCGCTGCGAAGTCAGTAGAATATTGTCACCGAATAGCCATAACTATTTCTTCACAACAAGCTTGGGTAAATAGAAAATCATGTTGAAAGAGCAAAACATTAAAACAATATGTACAATGCTGCAACTCTGTACTAATAAAATCAGAAGCAAAAGAAGTGACAACTGTTTTAAATGAATAAATAAATAAAAGTGGACAACTGAAACATTACACTGTATTTAAAAAGAGATGAATCATTTAACAATTTTAGACCATAGAAAGTAGAAATGGATGGGTTTACCAGAGCGCTTCTTCGAAATTTGACTTGAACGCCTTTTCAATATAATGAGAGTAATGAGGGATGAAAGAATAGCCGCTGCAGCAAATGCTGCGATGACAACACCAACAATGGCACCTGTACTGAGACTGGACTTTGCACGACGCGGCAGTACTGGAAAGAAAGTATGGGAGAATGTGAGTTCTCTCTTCAATAATTGCTACAACTGCTGGATACCAAGCTGGCAACATTTTCATAGTGGTTACATTTGATAAAGAACACCATATGTGATGGATACTTCCACAACAGTGCCATCCACACCCTCTTAGATCCCAAATTATTCCACAACAGTGTCATATTGATATTCTTTTGGGGTTCAAAAAAGGGTGTCATATTCTTTTCTGTAGACCAAGCTATACTGTACTCAATCCAATATTTTTTTCTATACTGTACTCACTTGGGCTTGGGCCCGAATTAATGTTTGGTCCCTGGAGTAGTCAAGTCGACCAGGCCTAGTTAGCTACCATACATTCCACCAATAAAAAGCTAGCTACCATATGTTGCCCTAAAACAAGATTTTAAAAAACTAGCTACTGCATGTTGCTCCACTGTGCGCACGGCACGTGTGATCACTAATACAAGCATCTATATATAACCAGATAAACATGGTGAAAAAAATTGCAACGAAATGAAATAAGGAGTGAAGATAAAATAGGATATATACATACTATTGTCATACCACCCTGGGATGAAGTCGATAAGTTCATACGGCCCAAATATATCCGAGCTTGCCATCTTCCACCCTGTGAACATGTCTCTCAGTCTCAGCACTTCTCCCGAATTAAAAAATGTAGTGTTGTTTGGGAACAGCTTCAGCTTCATCTTCAGCCTTGGGCCTTCTTCCCACATGAAAGTAGTAACTTCCAATTGGTACGAGGACAATGAGAGCCCTGATGATAGGAACTCCTGAAACTGCGCTTCATACGGAACAAAATCCCAGAATCCTGGACTCTTCAGCCGGTAATCAACGTAGACTGGAATACCACATGAGCATGGGTTTGGTGACTTGAGTATGCTTTCAAAAGGAAGGTCGGTCGAGCATGGCTGACAGCGTGTGCTGTTATCCACGGAACCTCCTCTGGGGACAACTGATGAAGTTGATTCACAATACTGAGATATGTTCAGTTGGTTCTGGGATGCACATACGGGGTTTCCAGATAACCTAAACATGCCATGTTAATAAAGGAAATATAAGGTACTGGCCATGGCGATCTGAAAACTCCAACACCATTGTTTCTCCCCGTCCTTGTGTGAATGACACTCTTTTTTCAAATTGTAAGTTTGAGGAATTTTACAAACAAGAAACTAGGTTGAATATTCAGTATGTATTCTGAGATGAACAAACCAAGGTTGGTGGTTACAAGCTAGTCTACTTATATGCTCGCATATAAAAGCAACAAAGCTGCAGCATACATTCTTGCTATGTAACATGTGGAAGTTAAGACTACTATTCAAGCTATAGTACCGGTCAACATCAAGGTTTTTTGTTAAACAAAGATTGTCAGACCAATTCCTGGGTGTCAACATATAATCTTTTCTAACGGTACAAGTAGATCAAGATTTTTCTAATTTAAAATTAACAAAGAAATTGTTCAATAGAAATGCGTACAGGATGGTAACATTAGCAGGGGGTGTGAGAGAATTTGACAGATTCGTGAGAGAGTTGTTATGGAAATCCCTGCAAAATATTAAACGCACAATATTAGACTCAGTCCCAAAGAAATATGTCATTAAACCGCTTTGAAGAGTCAAAAAGGTGAAACGAAAGGTTCAACTTATGAAGGTCTTACAATATCAAGCTTCTATTTCCATTGAAATCAATACTTCGCCAGACATCAGATGGAACAGAACCATCCAAGTTATTATTGTCCAATGACCTGAACGAAGACAAAAAAATAATCAGCTCAGTCTGATTCAACTGATCATTCATGAACAGTACTGTCATGCAGACTGTTTAAAATTATGTTTATTGAAAATTAAAGTTGGTGTGATGGCATGGGGCCACAGAAGGTACTCTTAACAAGCAGTTATTGTCCATGTGGCAAGACCCTAAGGCAAGATTATGGGTGCTTGGTTGTTACTTATTAGGTATTTTATGCGCAAAATAATAATATTTTGTCAGCTTATCTGATAGACGGCTGACATGTTACCTATATGAGCAGATATACCTATATATAAGGAGGCATATTGTAATTACTAATTCACTAGTACTATTGAGTAATAATGAAGTAAGAGCACCCCCCCTCTAAATTTCTCCTTTCTAGTAAAGGACATAATAGCATGGAGAACGTAATATCATACTTACAAACTTTGAAGACTAGGAAGGTTGGAGAAACTTTCAGGAATGGAGCCATTAAGACGATTGTGGGAAAGATCTCTGCACAGCTTGCAAAGCTGAGTGTAAACTGAAAATAAAAGTTTCCTTGGGAAAGAAGGGATAAAAAAATGATACTTAAAAAACAAAATGACATGAGTTCTTTGTGAGGGCTCTCTTTTTATACATTGTAGTTATGTTGCTCGCTAGTTGGCCAGATGGGATGGGACCCGTCAACTGATTCCAACTAATATCCCTGGAACACCAACACAACACAGATCAGAGCAAGTGATAGCTGCCAAATTCCCCTAAGAACCATGTGTAAGATTTTTTTCCCCTAAGGGCCTGTTCGGTTCAGGGGGATTTAAAGGGGATTGACAGGGATTGTGGGGGATTAAATATCCTACAAGCCAAAATCCCCTCCAATCCTTTCCAAACCCCTCGGGGGGAGGTTTAACCGAACAAGGCCTAAACAAATAGGTCATATATTGCTCCGTATAAGGTAACATGCAGTTCAGAATTCTACATACAAGTATCCAAGTTGCGGTATTCCACTCGCATCAGGAGCGGGACCTTCCAAGCTGCAGTTCCTCAAACTCCTGATGTAGACCATATCAATAAGATTAATCTGAAACCGTCATAAATACTTTAAAACAAAACCAGAGCAGAAGTCTGAATTTAAACTTGCAGTCTCGCAATACGTAAATTTACGCCTTAATTTGCATGAGATTTCAAAAGGCACCTCTCCTGATATGCCAGCCATGTCAGGCAAAGAAGTGGCACATATTTTTGGAATATGTGTATGATGCAGACCTCAATGCAGAATTACAGCATCTCCAACCAAGATGTTAGTACTAACCGCCGTTCACCACCTCATACATGGCAGGAATTAGTAATCCTCTAGTGTCTTAGTAACAAGCTTGTTATAAAATTGTTCATTATCTCTTTTCTTAGTAACAAGCTAAGTAATAGCTTGTTGGAGATGCTCTTAGAATACCCTAAATTTCAATTTAGTATCAATGACCTGATGTGTTTCTAAAGCATATACAATTTTAGTTATATTCTTGTATTTATGTGTGAGTTGGCTTTTTTCTGTGTAGATGCCATGATGTCTAATTCTTACAGGGATTTCTGCTACAACTTATCCAAATATTCCTATGATTTTGTATTTCTGTGAGTATGAATAAGATAGGTTGCCAAATTCCAGTAGATTAACGAACAAATCTTAGTCTAGCTCCTCAAAAAAGAAAATTTAAAAGAAAATGTATCAGCTTAATGAGGTGGTCAGGATGGAGGCAAATGTCCAAAGTTGCTTGATTAACAATCTAGGTATATAACTGGGCTATGGCTTTTTAACGAGAAAATTCCTTATTTGACACTGGAAAGTTAGTGGCTTCCATATTTGACACCAGAAAAAAAATTTCTTCCCTATTTGACACTAGGTCTAAATTTTGTGCCCAATATGACACTACCATCCGTTTTCGAGCTAACGGTGTTAAATGCCACGTGAAAAGACACTTCTACCCTGGCTATAGAGTGTCACCAACTTTTCCTCTTCGTCCAATCCGAACTAGAGGAGAGTGCCATCCGCACCAGGTCGAGCGCACGACGAGCACACATGGCAAACGTGCACCGCCCGTTGAGCGCCTACAAACGTGCAGCCAGCCAACGCTTGGGAGCAGGAAGATGCCGGTGTCATACGTTGCGCCCGGTGCCTTGCAACGCCTTACCTTGCTAGGCACCCGCTGTCCAAAACCGTCGCCAAATCACACACAATCACGGCAAGTCACCTCCGCCAAGCTCTTGCGCACATACCGCGGGTCAGTGCCATCGCCAAGCGCCTTTGGCTGGAGGTTGCCGTCGTTGCCTAGCGCACACGCATCTGCTCCCTCGAGGTACTCAACCGGAGATGGCAACGACGGCCCACGCCTAGACCATCTACCTTCCGCCCAGTGCCACTATCATGCCGGAGGACAAGCCACAACCGGCGCCACCTCCCAGAGAGCAGGACCAGGAGTTCGGCTGCCGCATCCGTCACCTCCCGATCTTCCCGCCGCCGTCCGCCATGGCGGACCGCATCTTGGCGATGACAGCCTTGTAGAGCGGCTGGCCCCTGGCCCACATCCAGATCCTGGTGTTGTCGACTGCGCAGGCAAGGGACCAGCTCGAGCACCAACGGGTCGTGGTCTTTGCCTTCGCCGTCGCCGGGCTCTGAGACGGAGGAGGCACCGAGTCGCCCGGCGACAGGAGGACGCGGTGTGTGAATGGCATGGCAGGGCCGAGGCTGCAGGTCTTGTGGGTGTCGATGTTGGCATGGAGCAGCGGTCTGCGGTGAGGCAGAGGTGGTGCTGGTGCGGGCGGTAGGGGGAAGGGAGAGGGAGCGGCGGCGAGGGGAGTGCGCGGCGGCTGGCCAGGAGGAAGAGCAGCTTGTGGCGGTGTGCGTACGACGAGGTGGGGGTGTTGTGGGTGGAGGGGAGAGGAGGAGGAAGAGACCTCCGCCGGATGAGGCGAGAAGGAGGAGGAAAGAGAGCAGCGCCGCCGCCATCAGCACTCCCAGCTGCGTGGGTGCTCGGGGTGGAGAAACCAAGGGCACAAGTGTCCTTTCATGTGCCATTTAACACCGTCGGCTCAAAAAAGAGAGAAGTGCATATTTCAACACCCAACTCCCTAGTCTAATCTAGAACCCTCAACTATAATACCGTCTAAGAATCCACCTCGAACTGTTAAAACCAGCCAGGATTCAACCCTTCCCTCCTCACAGCCTGGTTTTGACCCCATTGACCATCCAGTCAGCAAGCCACGTCAGCCAAAAATTCAAAATTTCCAAAAAAAATTGTAAAAAAAAAATCCAATTTTTTTTTTGAATATATTTTTATATTTCTGTAAAATTTAAAAAATCTGTAAAATCAAAATTTCCAGAAAATGAAATTTGACGATAATTTTTATTAATTTAAGAAAAAAATTGAAACTTTCCTTGAATGCTTAGTATTGTTTTCTTAAATTCACAGATTTGTTTCCAAAAAAATCAAGAATTTTTGAATTTTTGACAAAATTTGGGCAGAAAATGTAATTTGATGATAATTTCCATTATTTAAAAAAATTGAAACTTTCCCAGAATGCTTAGTATTGTTTTTCTTGATTTTACAGTATTTTTTCAAAAAATTCTAGAAAATTTAATTTTTTGACAAAATTTGGCAGAAAATTCTGACAAAAATTTTAAATTTTTATTTATTTTTTGATTTTATTTTTCTTTTTGATTTTACAGGATTTTTTATTTTACAGTAATATTAAATTTTTTATTTACAGATTTTTTGGAATTTTTTTTGAATTTTTTTTTGATGTGGCTTGCTGATTGGACGTGCTGACTGGATGGTCAACGGGTCAAAACTGGTCAACTAGGTCAAAACCTGGGTGTGGGGAGGGGAGGGTTGAGTCCTGGCCGGTTTTAAGAGTTCGGGGTTGATTCTTAGACTGTATTATAGTTGAGGGTTGTAGATTAGACTAGGGCAAAAGTTTGGGGTTGAAATATGCACTTCTCTCGCTCAAAAAATGGACGGCAGTGTCATATTGGGAACGAAATTTAGACCTAGTGTCAAATAGAGAAGATTTTTTTTCCCAGTGTTAAATAGGGAAGCCACTATTTTCCTAGTGTCAAATAAGGAATTTTTCTCCTTTTGAACTAATAGTCCATTGTCTGTTCAGAGAGCAGAGAGAGGGAGAGAAAACGCGAGCGAGGGCATGCGATTCCATCAACAGTTATGCAACAATTATTATCTAAATAAAGGAAGAAGGCAGATGTACAAATCTACAAGTCAAGATTCCTATTTTCTTTTACGGAACTCAACAAAATTAAGGGCCATCACATTGCAATAATGATGACCAACATGAAAATCGCCATTATTAATAATATAGTTCATGTGAGCACACAGCTCAGATGGCAGACAGATGTAAAACATACTTACAATTTCAGAAGTGTGGTGATATTATCATAAGATGGAGGAATTGAACTTCCCGAGAAGTTGTTATTGTCTAGCTGTCTGGGATCATTTTCAAAAGATATAATTAGACGGACAGTGAATGTATACATAATTACATATATAAAATGTGATATCTCAAAGACGTGTAAAAAAGCAAAGAAAATGAATTGGAATTTAATCAAGTTGCTATGGATATCTCAATGTATTTTGTGCTTCGCTTCTTTCCAGTTAGTTTTTAATTAGTCATGATATATAAATGACAGAAAAATGCCAAAAATGCTAGCAGCTATATTGTTTCAGCAGCATATCAGCTTCCAGTGGTTTAGCGCTGGCAAGAAATAACACCGTAAAGGTCAGGGTAAAATCAGAAGTAATCCTAAACAACTAACTGAGCTAATGATAGTTAAAGCAAGTTCTCAGTGTTACAATTGAATAAGCTATCACAAGGATCACACACCAGCAGCAACGACTTGTCAGTAAAAGAGAACAGTGGAGCAGACATTCTTTGTTTGTGTTGCTCCCAAAATTGTAGGTAAACCGTAAACTACATTTAAAATTCATTCAAGCTAAAAACCAACAAATACAGAGGAACTACTGCCTATGAACCTTATGTAATATCGAGAAATTAGATCCAATTCATGATCAAAGATTGATATCAAATCCACCCAACCAAAAATAACCAACAGGTGAATATTATTCAAACCACTGCATGATAGTAGGCTTCGTACATGATGAGCAGTTTTGGTAGCTGTGATAATTCTGGAGGAAGATAGCCCGATAAGTTATTGTTATCCAACAATCTGTAAACAAATTATAATGTCAGTAGAGTATAAATGAAAAACGATATTATGGTAAGTGCAGAGGTCAGGTACTTACAAGTGAAGAAGTGAAGGTAATCTGGACAATTCAGGTGGAATTTGACCACTCAACGAATTATTGTTCATGTGACTGGATAGAAATTGGAAATCCATTAGGATAAGGATAACTATCACTCGTTAACAGAGGCGCTAAAACATATCTACTTACAAGTGCTCAGTTTTGTTCAGGTTAGCGAATGATTTAGGTATGGATCCGGATATATGGTTCTGATCAATCTGAATCCTATTCAAATTAGGAAGGAAGCCAATTTCCTCTGGTAAAGAACCAGTCAACTGGTTCCCGTTTAAGAGCCTGCAAACATAAACAATGCACACCTTGTTACATGAGCAAAACCAACTGTGAAATCATCTCAGAGAAACAACTATTTATTGAAAAACCTGTAAGCAATAACTAAGTTAACATATACAGGAAACTGATAACCTCCATGTCCAACCAGAAAGATATGAAGGAAACTAGTTCAGGTAGACCATGTTTCTAATCTGTGATGTAGATTTCGACTTACAATAGTTCCAGAGAAGTAATGTTGCCAACCTCCTTAGGAATGCTCCCACCAATTTTGTTCCACATAAAATCCCTTGAAAGGAAATTAAAAGAAGTACTCAGTCCCCCCTTGTGCATGTAGGACTAGATTAAATGAACAGGCAATCCACATGATAATTAGCGAGCTCAGCTCACTCCACTTACATTATTTTCATGCGAGACAGCTGGCCAAGCTCAGGAGCTAAAGTCCCAGATAAATTCAACCGTAGAAGCTCCCTGTAATAACATAATACGAGCATATCATCAAGTGAAACATATTATCATAAAATGTCACAGGAATAAGATTCATCTAGAAATAAAATAAGCATGAGACTTTTCACTTTTCAGAGGGAAAAATACTTGCTACTCCATCTAAACACATTTTAGATCCTTTTTTACTGCATTTTCAGCTCCATCAAATACGCGGATACCTTAAATAATATGGTTTATATTGCAAGAAGGTAATGAATGCTGCAACATTTTTTTTAAATGAAGCTGTCCAACAGATCAAAACAGAATCAAGGATGCAAAAATGATGTATTAAGAAAGTCAACAAAATTGTATATACGGCCAAGCCCAAGTTTTCAATTCATAACAAAAGCAAGCCATAATAGAAGCACAGGAGAAGGGTTGTATAAATGATATGGACATGATTGACAAGGAGATCACTTATGCACATACAGTTGTCGCACATGAAAGTATCCATCGCTTGCTGTTACATTGTAACAGATAACACGGGACCAATTTCCAACGCATGGATCTCCACGGTTCCAGTTGTCAAGACGTCCTAGTGGATCACTCAAGCTGCCTCTGATAGCTCTCAAAGCATCGACTGCAGACCAGTTGAACCAAATGTACAGCAAGTTAGTCTCATAACGCAAGAAGGATACAGGAATATAAATATATGTACATAGCATCCTCGACTCGTGTGCTCCTTTGCACCTCTCCTCAAGTGGGTCATGGTTATGAGGAAAAAGTATAATGATCAAGAATAATATCTACCAAACTAAATAAGAGGTATGGTGGTTAAGATGGATTTTACCTTCCCATGGTGCCGTGATCTGTGCAGTCGTCTGTTGCACATGGGCAAAATATAATGCGAAGATAATGGAGCAAAGATAGAACAGTCGCATGATGCCGTTGCAGACAAAAAATCCCCGATTTGGCGGTAATATTCAGAATTGAGCGATGCAGGCTCCGTGTGATGGCAGAGCCAATTCCCTGAAAAGGAGCAAAGGAGAAACAGTTACTTGTCCAGATCCAGGAACACAAAAATGATCTTGCCAGCAAAGTCATGATGGTGTGCCCTTATAGTAATTGGGACTTTGTTGACATGTGTATCCGAGGAACCACGCAAGGCTCATTCGATACCGTGCAAGGAAGACGCCGATGGAGAGGAATCGATCGATACGACGATGAAGTAGGAAGGAGAAAGATAGAATGAGAAGGAGACAAGAATGGTGGGGATGGACCAGTTAAAAAGTGTGAGTAGTAGAAGGCAGCACAGAGTCTAGTAGAGAATTGCTACGTATTGTGATGGAGGTTGGAGCTGGGATTAACTAACGGGGAGGAAAGGGACGGCAAGCTGAAACCTTCCTTCCTTCCATGTTCTTTCTTCCTTTAATCCAATCCCCTGACCTCATCAGCACATACAATTCGCCATTGAATCTCATGTCAACGGAACTAGAGAGTCTATTGGGCCAGCAAAACCTAGGGAAGTAAGAAGAGGAACGAGTCAGGAAGAAAGAGGCCGTACATGAACGCCACACCCACCCTGACGTTGCAGCCTCTCCGCTTCATCCTCGCCGGCGCCGCTGGCCATGAAAAATTAAGAATAATCTGTCCTCAATATATTATACTATATAATGAGATTGGGATGTCCTCCACAAAACAATAGCAATGGCTGAGGTGTGATGAAGGTGTTATGTGCTTTTGCTTCGGCTGGGGTGTTCTTTCGAGGTCTTTTCCTTTGATAAGACATCCAAAGTTGACCGTAAGGCTTGATGATATATCTTCAAGGACTCTTACAAATAAATAAGTAATAACCTCTCGAAAAGGACAGGTTTGCCCCTTGTTTGAATCGCTACCTCTCCTGGACACATCTGGTACTTTGCCCTCTCTTTTCAACCGGCACCGGTGGTACTCACGTCATGTAATACAATTTTTTTATTGCGGGGATGTAATACAAAATTAACAGCAAAAGAAACAGTGATGTTTGTTATACCTATCAATTGATTTTATCTTTATATACAACCACGTATATATTGCACTAGGCGGAGTCTAGTTTGGATTCATTCTCGGAGACAGAACGTGGTTGGTTCAAGCGACCGCTCAAGAGCATGCAGTAGAATTCTAGAGAGGTGCTCCATGCCGAGGCCAACGTTCAGCGTGAACGGCTAGTTCGGCTGCGGCCACGGAAGTAATGTCGCAGGCGGTTGGTTATTTGTTTAGAACGGCCGCTCTCCCTCCCTGACCTAGGCGAGCGGCGGCAGTGGCTGATCTACTCTAATCCCCGGCGAGTCTGAGGGCCCTCTCTCCGTCTGTCTGTCGCTTCGGCGACGGGAGGGGGCAGGCACCCCAGGGCTTCGGTCCTGTGGTGATAGGGTTAGGAATAAATTTAGAATTTGTCTCCGTTCGGTGGTGGCAAGATGATGATGTTGCCTCGGCTTGGAATAAGTTTTTCCCGCCTCGTCCTCGTTCCGGTGATGCTTCTTCGTATCGCCAGGAGGCGTGTGGAAGATGGTGTGTCCTCAAATCTGGTTCTTCGGTTTTGGCATTTTCTTCTGCAGGTTTGTCTCGGGCGCGTTGTCCTGCAGAGCGGACAACGTGGTTGCACGTCTTGCTCCTCCGGCTCCAGTTCCGACCGACGAAGGTTGGCCAGACTCGGCCTCATTGGGGAGGGTGTGAGATTTGTGTTCCTCGACTCTTTCTGGCAGGAACTAGGGTGTTCTATAGGTCCTCTTCGGCATTTTCTTCTCCGCGCGCGGGGGGGGGGGGGGGGGGGGGGGGGGGGGGGGGGGGGTTGATATACTATGCAGATTGCGGTCGCCGGTGTCTTCGGGTCTACATCAACGACTACCCGCCGCTGCTTCTACAAGCTACTGGGTTTAACATGTTTGCTCCGCTGAGACAGATGCCCAGAGACGGCGTGCCGTCGGTGGATGCAGGAGGAAGAAGACTCTGGCATCCCGAAGGATTTGGATGTATTTTTCAATTTCTATAAGGATGGTTTTGTCATGGTATTTTTCCGATAATACCCATCTGAGCATAGCTCACGCGTCAGAGATCCGGATGGTGCACACGAGGAGAGATTTACCCTGGTTCAAGCCCTCGGATCGGGGTAATACCCTACTTCCTGCTTGTCTGTATTGATGTTCTAGCCTCGTATGAGAACTAGGGTTTTGTGTTTACAAGGGATCGATCGCAAGATCATATAGGGGCTGAAGCCTCAGATGTCTTACTAGAGTAAGGTCTGCCTCTCGAGGGGGTCCCTGTCGGGCCTTATATAGGTGGCCGAAGGGTAGGGTTACATGAATTTGAGTAGGCCAAGGAGTTGTCCTATGCTACGCTTGGTAGCTAACCGGGGTCGGTTTAGTACATGACATATACAGACGATTTTTAGCCTAATATAGAGAGGAGTCTTCGTCTTGTCCCCCAATGTGGCGTTGGGCTCCGGATTGTCGGAGGAGTCCAAGGAGTGGCTTGAGCCACCCCATGGCTGTTGGGCCACTTCTGCCCTCCGTAGCTATACCCGGGGGTCATGTCACCGTCAGTAGCCCCCGAGCTCTTCAAGGTCTTGGCTGCTGTGATCCTTTCAGACTTCTCTTCATCCGAATGATGGCCTTGAGATGATGACCGGACTGAGCACGCCTCATCGTTTGATCGGCAGACTTGCCTTCATAAGCTCAGAAGTACCTGAATAAGATTCTCAAAAATCTTTGGGCCTGTCCGGTTTCCAGTCTACGTGGCAGACAATTTTTTTATTCGTGTATTGTTGTACGGGTAATCCTGGTCACGTCTGACCTCTGCTTCATTCGGCAGAGGTAAGTATGTGACCGTTTTGCTAGGTACGCCATAAATTCAGATGAAGTTCTTCGCGTATCATCTAGTGTTTGGTATGATCCAACTTCACTAGCTTGTGCCCGTCAGAGGGATGCCCCGAAGTCTTCGTCTAAACCAGGATGACATTCAGATTAACTGAATAGAGCTTGTATCGAAGCTTTTGTGTGAGTTCGGGTGAATTCTAGTGACGCCTCATCTTAGTCTATCGGGCAGAAGTCAGCTTGGGGCCGTCTGATAGGCACGTCATTATTTCAGACGAAAACATGGTAAGGTATCTAACATAGGATCTTTTCCTGTTTGCTAGCCAAAGCCTGCTCGAGGGGTACCAGAGACTTTTATTGTTAGAACCAAAATAAACTTGGAATACCTTTAGCTGATCAGAGCAATTATCTTCTAACCCATGCCTGCATAGAGGCTGGTATTCTTAGTTTCCCTTCACAACAGAATCCTGGAGGGTCGCTGCAGAATCCCTTGGTGAATCTTCACCTTCGATATTTTGGCAGATAGGCATGACTGTCTTTGAACTATCAGAGTTAAAACTCCAGATGTCCCACGCCATCGGAGTGATGCTCCGGTGATTTTGGCCACCGCCAGGGTGTTGCCCCAGTGTCTATAGAACTATCAGAGCTGAGCTTGAAGTCTGCGCGTCGTCAGAGCAATTAGCTACCACCAGGGTGATGCCCCGGCATCCATGATTTTGCCAGACATCCATTTAGGTCTTGATCTGATCGACCGATAGTGCGTGGCGCCACAGAGTTCTGCAGGATCATTGTAGAACCCCTGGGTGGATGTCCACCGATGGTTTTAGTAGATAGGCAGGACTGTCTTCAAACTATCAGTGCTAAGCTTCAGAAGTCCTACGCTGTCAGAGTGATACTCCGGTGATTTTGGCCACCGTCAGGGTGTTGCCCCGGTGTCTGCAGAACTTTCAGAGCTTAAGCCCGAAGTCAACGCATCTGTCGAACTAGTTGCCATCAGGGTGATGCCCCGGCATCCGCGACCTTGCCAGAGGTTGCTCTTTAAATAGCAAGGGCGTCAGAGATCTTTTTTGGCCCTTTACGTCTTCTTTTGCGTTTTGTTTGCAATTTTTCTTCCTATGGGGGCGCGGCCAAGGCACCTATAGGGTGTAGCCCCCAAGCCTCTCTCAGAGCTGTGGGACCGCGCTCCCAGTAGGTGCAGCCCCTGAGCCTCTATTAAAGTTATTGTTTTGATGGGGGGTCTCTTTTATTCTTCTGGGACTTTGCATTGGATAGTGAGACGAAAGAAAATCGGACGAAAATAAATCTGGGTACCAGGCTACCAACTCCCACTTTAGAGTAGAGATTTCGAGCGCCGAGAGGAATGTTCAAAATAATCTGCGCATCTGGTGCTTCGCTCTTAGTGCCCGGTTAGTATGGGCCTGCATGGTAAATGCAGCCCAAGCAGCAAGCAGTCCATCCATCCAGCGCATTCTGGGGACAACTAGTTGACGAGCGCTCCTCGCAACTATCATTTGGGGCTGCCGCCACATGTCGCGCTCTGGGCGCTCCCTCCGGATTTTATTTTATTTTATTTTTCCGCACGCGTTTTTGGCTTTTTAAACGGTTTTTTTCCGGGTTTTTTTGTCTTTTTGGTTTTCCACCGGTCTTTCTTAGCTTTTGGACCCAAAAAAATCCGGTTTTTTCCGCGAAAAAACATGTTTTTTTTTGCTTCCGCGAGAGGCACGGTTTTGCTTTCGCGAGAGACACTGCCATGCCTCTCGGAAAGAAAAAAAAACGTATTTTTCGTTTTTTTTCTTTCCGCGAGAGGCACGGTTTTGCTTCCGCGAGAGGCACGGCCGAGCCTCTCAGAAACGGAAAAAAAAACGCGTTTTCTGTTTTTTTTCCTTCCGCGAGAGGCATGGTTTTGCTTCTGCGAGAGGGACGGTTGTGCTTTCGCGAGAGGCACGGGCGTGCCTCTCGGAAACGGAAAAAAAAAACACGTTTTCTGTTTTTTTTTTCCTTCCGCGAGAGGCACGGTTTTGCTTTCGCGATAGATACGGTTGTGTTTTCGCGAGAGGCATGGTTTTGCTTCTGCGATAGGCACGGTTGTGCTTTCGCGAGAGGCACGGCCGTGCGTCTCGGAAACGGAAAAAAACGCGTTTTCTGTTTTTTTTTCTTCCGCGAGAGGCACGGTTTTGCTTCCGCGAGAGGCCCGGCCGTGCCTCTTTCGGAAAGGAAAAAAAAAACGTGCTCCCGGTTCGGTTTTTCCGTCCGGTTTTTTTCATGAAAAAAAATTTCGTCAAAACCTATCAACATGGGATCTAGTTTTGAAGATCTCGATGCGAGGAATCCAACAGTGAAAACGGTTCGAGATTTGGGTGCACGGTTTAAGAGATAAAACGTTTTGAATAAATGGATGTACGAAAAACGGGAAATCTCATAGGTTGCGACAAGTGGCGCGCATACAATGCGCCACTTGTCGCAACCTGAGGAGGTGGGAGTGATCTTTGGAAGAAGTACTTCTTAATTAGTGATTTCGGCGCATTCTTCTTTTCTTTTTCTTTTCAAGAAAAAAACAAAACAAAAAGGCAGAAGGAAAGGGAGCGCCGCTGCACTCTCGCCCGTCCGCAAGTCTTCTCCGCTTCTGCGCGCGAATGTGAGAGACCAAATCGCGTACGTACGTAGTTGCTAGCTAGACAGATTGGCCTTACTGATTGGATTGGTTGATTAATTGATGAGATTTACTCCCTCCCCGGAATTACTTAATTCTGGACGGATGGAGTACTAGGTTTTGCCAAGGCCTACTAAAATCATTGATTGATTGATTTTGTATCATGGTCTCCATCAGAGGACATTTACTCTAAAATGATCGATCTGCACATCAATCCTTGTATTGTCCTGCCAAGTTCAGACTGATTGTTTGTTATCTCTAGTTTATTACTGTGTCCGTGTAAGTTCAGGCTACCTTCAGCCATCACTGCACACTGAACCTCACCAGTTAATTGTTGATTACTCAAAAAGCTAATAAGTAATCTGTAGCTTATTACTTTACAGTGCCAAGAAAAAAGACTCCTCCATGTTTAATCTCATAGCCCAGTGATATATGTACGTTATCTTGACCTGGCCATAAGAAAAAGAAACCCAATGGATTCAAATTCTTCTTCTTATATAACAAATTTCTCTTTACTGTTCTTCATAAATTCTTTTGAGAGCTGTCTTTTTTTCCTTATAGCCCTTGTCTAATTTGTTTGCTACTTGTCTTGCAGAGAGTTCCTTCCCATGTCGTCATGCAAAGCGTCAGCAAACTGTTTGTCGCCTTCGCCTCCACTTCCCCCATCGCGTCCCAACTCCAAGACTGGGAGGACCTCCCAGATGAGCTGCTGCACTCCATTGTTTCTCTCTTATGCTCCTTCCGTGACCTTCTTTCCTTCGCCGCAACATGTCGTTCTTGGCGTGCTGCATTCTCCTCCTACCCATCCAAATCTACCTTCTGCTCCGTATGCCCACCCCTCCTCCTCCAACTCAATGCCAGTGACCAAGCTCTTCACTCAGCTCCGAGCAATGATCTCCGTACATGTAAAGTCATTGACCCGGCCAACCAAAACGCCACCCTTCACTGCCAAATCTCTCAACAAGCCCTTGACCACATGATGCATCTTGTTGGCTCTTCCTATGGCCAACTCACCTATTATCACCGTGGATTTTGCCGTGTTGTGGATGTCTTCTCTCGCGCCAAGGTTAAGTCTCCACATCTCCCATTGAGCGATGACTTTTATGGGCACTAATGCGGCATGTTAACAGCTCCCCTTGCATCAGCCAGCTCGCATCTCCTCATCACCACTCGCTCATCCCTCTTTGATTGGCCGATAGGAAGTGACTCTTGGTCTGAACTGGAGCTTTCTGTACAACTACAACAGATTGTGCGATGGAATGATGAGTTTATCGCTATGGATTGTCTTTCGCAGATCTACACTCTACAGCTAGACCCCCTGCTTGGCCTGCAGAAGATAACATACAAGAGGTCATATCAATTGATTGTATCCCCGTGTACAACACCATGGTTAGTGGTGTGCGGTGACATGCTTCTCATGGTCATGCATTACCATGCCTTCCGCCTCGATAAGTCAACCGAGCCCGCGGAATGGGTTGAGGCGAAGCTGGACAATTGGGCACTCTTTGAAGCAGGTTATCCGAGGAGCACAGTAATTTCTTGCATGAGCCCGGAACGATGGGGAGGAAGGAACAACCACTTGTACTATGCCCATAGGCTCCAACCTTGGGTTGTTCTTGGGCTCGGTGAGCGAGATGCCATGTGGGATTTCCTTCGCAACACCATGCACTACAGGAACTTGTTCAGCCGGCTGGATGCCGTCTGGGTGTACCCAAGCATGTTCTGTGCTGATGGCCAGTGATCGTTGGTGGGATAGCAAGTGTGAACCACAGCTTGCCACAATACCAGCTCCTTCGTGTTTTCATCTATGTTCTTCGATGTTGCACCAGATATATATGGGTATGAAGTAATTTAACTTGTCGCTTTTTTTAGCTAGAACATTGCTAGCTGTTTGAGTGGGAGAAATGAATGTTTCTGCAAGCGCTTAACTTCCATTTTACAAGATTTATATTAATGAACCAAGGATTCAAGACTTGACCTATCTACAGAGGGTTTACCTAGTTGTAACCACAGCTTGCTACCAGCTCCTTATGAAAAATTTAATTACCCCTAGCAGCACAGAGCATGCATAGACTTTTGCGTTGCTGCTTGATCAATATCTGAATTGTATCTAAGGGTCAACAAAATTAAACACCGGTTCCTGAATCGTGGTTGCTTCAGAAACTGAAGCCACAAAATTAAACACCGGTTCCTATTTTCAAACACAAGCTTGTAAAAGTACTAGTTAAACACCAAGCTAGTTAAACGACTGCACATGAACAATCACAAATTTCAACCAAATGAAGCTCGCAAATTCCTAATGGCTCACAAATTACCAAAGAGCACAAATGACGCTCACAAATTCCTAATACTCCTGCCTAGCAGAGAAAACACAAATGGTAATTTGAACAATCACAAATTTCGAACAACAAATTTCTACCAGCAGCAGAGCACAAACGACACATAATACATACATCAATACACCAGCAACCATATATGCAGGCTCCACAAACAATTGATCCTCATCTTTCTCAGCGAGGGTTCATGCTGGGAACCACGCCGCTCAGCAGGTTGCTACCGGACACGTCAGACGACGACATGTACTGGTCATTGCCCCCGGACACCATACGAGACCCTGATCCGGTTGCTGTCGACGACGACGCCGGCGTGTGGGTAGGGTCCACGGCCACCGACTCCGAGGGCACGCCATCCGTGTCGGGCGTCATCTGCCAGATGGTCTCCAGCTCCCTGACCACCTCCGCCATGGACGGCCTCTCGTCCGTCTCGTCCCGGCAGCACCGCAGCCCCAGTGCCGCGAACCGCTCCACAGACTCCCCCGGCACCGCCCCCATCCGCAGGTCCACCACCGACAGGATCATCCCTGACTGGTTCGCCGCCACCACCTCTCTCACCATATTTTTGCCATGAGAGATGGGCTGCATCCCTGTCAGCAGCTCCAGGAACACCATGCCCAGGCTGTACACGTCGCTCTTGTCCGTCAGCTTGTGCGTCAGGAAATACTCCGGGTCAAGATAACCCTGCATGCAAACAAATTTAGCGTAAACAAAAGGCAACGACTCAGTCACTATACGTTTGATTGCCAGGATAATATTTGGTGGCAGAACCTATGACTCACCGGGGTACCCTTGACGACGGTGGACACATGGCCAGGGGCGCTCCCCTCTGTGTCCGGCAGCGGAGCAAGCCGCGAGAGGCCGAAATCGGCCACCTTTGCTACAAACTTGGAGTCCAGCAAAATGTTGCTGGCCTTGATGTCACGGTGGAATATCGGAGGGTCCGCTTCCGTGTGCAAATACAAGATCCCTCGCGATGATCCCAGTGCGATTCGTAGCCTCCTGGGAAAACTTGGAGCCTCTCTAGCTTTAGCTGTTATTACGTGAATACATAAAAGCACTAGCTAGTTAGATACATAAAAGCACTAGCTAGTTAGAGCAACTTCCGATAATTTTGAGGTGCAGTTTAATTAGTAGCTACAGAGAACAAGTTCTAACCTGAAAGATGATCACGTAGAGTACCATTTGGCATATACTCATACACCAGCATCTGCAATACATGCATGGTTCACAGTATCAGTTTGTATCATCATAGCTAGGCAAAAACAGCAATATTTGTATTTTTGATTATTAGTTTATAGAAAAACGAAAGTTGCAGGGGAAAATAACAACCTGCTCATCCTCTTCATCGCAATAGCCAAGCAAAGAAACCAGGTTTCGGTGATGCAGCCTGGACAACAATTCTATCTCTGTGAAGAATTCCTTTGAACCCTGAAGAGATCCCTCTTGTGCACGTTTTATTGCTGCTACTTTTCCATCAGCCAACACCCCCCTGTATACTTTTCCATACCCTCCTTGACCAATTAGTGCTGACTCACTAAAATCATTTGTACAATTTGATAATTCCTCGAAAGTGAAGTCCTTCACACCATCAATTTTCATCGGAGTTCTTTTCGCTGCAAAATCAGTAGAATATTGTCATCGAATAGCCATAACTATTTCTCCCCAACAAGCTGAGATGAATAGCAACTCATATAAAAAAACCAAGATAATCAGAAGCAAAACAAGTGGCTTAAATAATAAATAAAAGTGGATAACTGAAACATTACACTTTATTTGAAAACGAGATTGAATCATCTAACAGTTTTAGACCATAGAAAGTAGAAATGGAGGGCTTACCAGTGCGTTTCTTTGAAAACTGTCTTGAACGTCTTCTCAATATGATGAGAGTAATGAGTGATGAAAGAACTGCCGCTGCAGCAAAGGCTGCGATGACAATACCAACAATGGCACCCGTACTGAGACTTTTCTTTGTACGACGCGGCAGTACTGAAAAGAAAGCATGGGGAAACGTGAGTTCTCTCTTGAATAATTGCTACAACTGCTGGATATACCAAGACAAAAGATTGCAACAAAACGAAATATGGAGTGGAGTGAAGATAAAATAGCATACCGTTCTCATACCACCCTGGGTTGAAGTCGATAAGCTCATAGGGCCCAAATATATCCGAGTCCGCGATGAGCCACCCTGTGAACATGTATCTCAGTCTCTGCAATTCACCCGAGTTAAAAAGAATGGTGTTGTTTGGGAACAGCTTCAGCCTCATCTTCAGCCTTGGGCCTTCTTCCCACATGAAAGTGGTAACTTCCAGCTGGTACGAGTTGAGAAAGAGCCCCGACGACAGGTACTCTTGAAACTGCGCTTCATAGGGAACAAAATCCCAGAATCCTGGACTCTTCAGCCGATAATCGACGTACAGTGGAACGCCACACGAGCATGGATTTGGTGCCTTGAGTACACTTTCTAAAGGAAGGTCGGTTGCGCATGGCGCACAAAGTGTGCTGTTATCTATGGAGCCTCCTCCGGCGATAACTTCTGGAGTTGATTGACAATACTGAGCTATGTTCAGTTGGTTCTGGGATTGACATACGGGGTTTCCAGATAACCTAAACATGCCATGTGCATAAAGGAAAATGTATATGAGGTACTGGCAACGTCAAATAAATCTGCTGCAGCAAATAAATGGGTCTGAAAACTCCAACACGACTGTTTCTCCCCTTCCTTAATCGTGTGAATGACACTCTTTTTTCGAATTGTGATGTTGAGAAAATTTACAAACAAAAAACTAGGTAGAATATCCAGTATGTAGTTGCAGCATATAGTCATAGATAACACGTGGAAGTTAAGACTACTATTCAAGCTATAGTACCAGTCAACAGCAGATTTTTTTTTATCAAACAAAGATTGTCTGACCAATTCCGGGGTGTCAACATAGAATCTTTCGAACAGTACAAGTAGGTCAAGATTTTTCTAATTTAAAATTAGCAAAGAAACTGTTCGATAGAAAATGCGTACAGGATGGTGACATTAGCAGGGGGTGTGAGAGGATTTGACAGATTCGTGAGGCCGTTGTTGTGGAAATCCCTGCAAAATATTCAAAGGAGAATATTAGACCATTCGTCAGTCCCAAAGAAATATGTCAATTAAACCATTCGTCAAAGAGGTGAAACAAAAGGTTCAACTCATGATGGTCTTACAATATCAGGGTTCTGTTTCCACTGAAATCGATGTTTCGCCAGACATCGGATGGGACAGAACCATCCAAGTTATTATTGTCCAATGACCTGAATGAAGACCAAAAAAAAAGGTCAGCTGTCTGATTCGACTGATCATTCATGACCAGTACTGTCTGTTGGCTTGGGCCCAAAGAAGGTACTCTAGCAAGCAGTTACTCTTTATTTAAAAAGGCAATATTAGTGTTACTTGTAGACTGATGTTACTTGTCCAAATTAAATGAGCAGATATACCTATATACAGGGAGGCATATTGTAGTTACTAATTCACTACTATTGAGCAATAATGAAGTAAGAGCATCCCCTCTTTCTTTGCATTAATGTCAGACTTACAATCTTTGGAGATTAGGAAGGCCAGAGAAACTTCCAGGAATAGAACCGTTAAGACGATTGTGGGAAAAATCTCTGCACACATTGCAAAAGTGAGTGTAAGCTTAAAATAGGAGTTCCCTTGGGGGGGAAAGGGATCAATAAATGATACTACCTCCATCCCTTAATGTAAGACGTTTTTGCAGTTCAATTTTGAACTGCAAAAACGTCTTACATAAAGGGACGGAGGGAGTACTTAAGAAACAAAATGGCTGTGAGGGCTTTATTTGTTCTGTACATTGTAGTTATGTTGCTCGCTAGTTGGCCAGATGGTATGGGACCCGTCAACTGATTCCAACTAACATCCCTGAAACACCAACACAAGAAAGAAAGATCAGAGCAAGTATCGTGTATAAGATTGTTCCATATAAGGTAATATGCAGTTCAGAATTCGATGCATACAAGTAGCCAAGTTGCGGTATTCCACTGACATCAGGAGCAGGGCCTTCCAAGCTGCAGTTCCTCAAACTCCTGATGTAGACCATATCAATTAGTCATGTGAGCAGAGAGCTAAAAAAGCAGACAGATGTACAACATACTTACAATTTCAGAAGTGTGGTGATATTGCCATAAGATGGAGGAATCGAGCTTCCCGAGAAGTTGTTATTGTCTAGCTGGCTGGAATCATTTTGAAAAGACATAATTAGACGGAAGTGAATGTATATATCTTAAAAATGTGATGTGTAAAGAAACTATGAAAGTGAAATGGAAGTTACTCAAATTGCTATAGGTCTTCTGTACAGTTAGTTTTGAATTACTCATGGTATATAAATAACAGAAAAATGCCCAAAAGACTAGCAGTTATATTGTTCCAGCAGCATATCAGCTTCCAGTGGTTTACTGATGGCAGGAAATAAAGCCGTAAAGGTCAGGGTAAAATCATAAGTAATCCCAAACAACTAACTGAGCTAATGCCAGTTAAAGCAACTTCCCAGTATTACAATTGAGCAAGTTGTCATAAAGAACACTAGTCCGATTAGTAACTACTCCCTCCGTCCCAAAATAAGTGACTCAACTTTGTACTAACTTTGTACTAAAGTTAGTACAAAGTTGAGTCACTTATTTTGGGACGGAGGGAGTATTAATTTAAGCTACAGAAACAAATACAGAGGAACTACTTCTCATGAGCTTCATCTAACACCGAAAATTTTAGTCCGATTCATGATCAAGGATTGAATAATATTCGAACTACTGCACAATAGTAGGCTTCGTACATGATGAGCAGTTTCGGTAGCTGCGCTAATTCTGGAGGAAGATAGCCCGATAAGTTATTGTTATCCAACAACCTGCAAACGAATTATACTGTCAGTAGAGTTTAATTGAAAAACAATTATTATGGTGGGTGCAGAGGTCAGGTACTTACATGTGAACAAGTGAAGGTAATCTGGACAATTCAGGTGGAATTTGACCACTCAAGGAATTATTGTTCATGTGACTGGACAGAAATTGGAAATCCATTAGGGTAAGGATAACAATCACTCGCTCGTTAACAGAGGCAAAAACATATTCTACTTACAAGTGCTTGGTCTTGTTCAGGTTAGCAAATGATTTAGGTATGGGTCCGGATATATGGTTCTGATCAATCTGGATCCTATTCAAATTAGGAAGGAAGCCAATTTCCTCTGGTAAAGAACCAGTCAACTGGTTGCCATTTACGAGCCTGCAGATATAAACAATGGACATATTGTTACATGAGCAAAAACAACTGTCAAATCATCTCAGAGAAACAACTATTTATTGAAAATAAGTAAGCAATAACTAAGTTAAGATATACAGTAAAATGATAGCATCCGTGTCCAACAGGAAGGACATGAAGAAACTGATTCAGGCAGACCATGTCTGTAAGCAGTGGTGTAGATTTGGACTTACAGTAGTTCCAGAGAAGTAATGTTGCCAACCTCGTTAGGAATGCTCCCAGTGATTTTGTTCCACATAAAATCCCTTGAAAGGAAATTAAAAGAAGTAGTCAGCCTCCCCTTTCTTGTACATGCACTGCAATCCACATGATAATTAGCCAATTAGCCCACTCCACTTACATAATTTTCATGCGGGAAAGGCTGGCCAAGCTCAGGAGCTAAAGTCCCAGATAAACCCAACCGCAGAAGCTGCCTGTAATCACATAATATGAAGATATCACCAAGTGAAACATATTTCTGGAAAATGCCACAGGAATTAGATGCATCTGGAAAAAAAATAAGCATGAGAATTTTCAGAGGAAAAATGCTCCCTACTCCATGTAAACACATTTTTCAGAGGAATAAGCATCCTTTTAATATGGTTTATTTTGCAAGAGGGTAATGGAACATTTTTCTGGTTTTTTTTTCTTGAAGGAAGCTGTCAACAGATCAAGACAGAATGAAGGGTGCAAAAATGATCTATTAATAAAGTCAACAAAACTGTATATGCATACAACCGAGCCCAAGTTTTTCAATTCATAACCAAAAGCAAGCCATAGCAGAAGCTAAGGAGAAGGGTTGTTGTATAAAGAAATGACAAGGAGATGAGCTATGCACATACAGTTCCTGCACATGTAAATATCCATCGTCGCTTGCTGTTACATTGTAACAGATAACACGGGACCAATTTCCGACACATGGATCTCCACGGTTCCAGCTGTTGAGAAGTCCCTGTGGATCACTCAAGCTGCCTCTTATCGCTCTCAAAGCATTGACTGCAGGCCAGTAGAACCAAATGTACAGCAACTAGTTAGTTACATCATGCAAGAAGGATATAGAAATATATAAACATATGTAGCAGCATCCGTGACTTGTGTTCTCCTTTTTGCTTCTCTCCTCGAGTGAGGGTCATGGTTATGAGGAACAAGTAAAATGAACAAGAATATCTACCAAACTAAATAAAGATGTATGGTGGGTTAAGATGGATGGATTTTACCTTCCCATGGTGCGGTGATCTGTGCAGTCGTCGGTTGCACATGGGCAAAATACAATGTGAAGAAAACAGAGCAAAGATAGAAGAGTCGGAACCGCAGCATGATGGTGTTGCAGAGGAGAAAATTCCCCTGATTTGTTGGCAGTAATATTCGGGGTTCAGCAATGCAGGCTCTTCTATCTGATTCTGATGGCGGAGTTCATTTGCTGAAAAAGGAGCAAATTAAGGAGAAACAGTTACTTGTCGTGATCCAGAGATACAGAAAGGATGATGATGCCAGCAGCAAAGTAAGGCGGGTGTGCTGATGTTATAGTAGTATTTGGGGCTTTTGTTGTGAAAAGTCCGAGGAGCGTTTCTTGCTGTGCAAATCAGACAGCAAAGGAAAAAGCACTTGGCGATGACGAGTAACAGCAACAAACACTTGCAGACATAAACTGGATATATGACATGAGAGATTTGGTGAAAGGAACCAAGTATCCAGAAATTGGAAATCCTTTTGGTGATGCTGAGAGCACCGCAAGCAAGTGTATCCATCAAGAGCATGAAGGAAGGTAAGAAGCAAGCAGGGTACCATAGCATAGATAGATAGCATGAAGGAAGGAAGCTAGCAATCATGGCAGCATGGATAGATTGATAGCATGAAGGAAGGAAGCTACTATATATGTATGTGTTATATTGTGGAGGAAGAATTTGAGTGATTAGATACCGTGCAAGGAATAAATCGTGTATGCACTGCAAGCATAGAAAGTAATGAAGAGCAAGCTAACAAGGAAAACAAGGAAGCTGGACTAACTCACCTGGTAGGAATAGGATAGGAAGCAAGCATGCAGGACAAAGGCAGAGCCAGCAAACTGACGACCGATGGAGAGGGGGTATCAGTAGGCCGCCGCCGACGAGGATGCAGCAGCAGCAGCAGCAGAAAGGACAAGCAAAGCAGGGGACAGTCAGGGATGGTGGGGATGGACTAATAATAATACGAATTAACAAGTGTGAGTAGTAAGCAACACGGAGGGAGTCCAGCAGAGAATTGCTAGGTACTTGCTGTGATAGATAGACAGAGAGAGAGACATCCGGGTTGGATTGGGGAGGAGGCGATTAATGGGGCTGAAAGGGACATGCATGTTCTTTCTTTCTTGAATCCAAGCCAATCCAAGCCAATCCAATCCTTCTCCTTTGCATCCAACAGTTCCTTGAACAAATCAATCCTTGCTTTCTTTGTTGCGTTCGCCAGCCCAGCCATTGAAAAACAAGTGAGAAAAGTGAGGCAGGCGGTTGGGAATTGGACTAGTAGCGGGGATTGGGGTTGGTGGCACCCGCCCGTTTGTTCCCCTCCCCTGACCTCAGGCATACAGACTACTACTACATTTCGCCATTGAATCCCATTGATGTCAACCATAGTAGGTTGCTAGCTGCTTCCTCCCTTCACCCGCACTAGATAGATTGGAGTTTATTAATCTAATCTACTGGGCCAGCAAAAACAACCTAGACTAGTACAGTAGTAGGACTCACAGCACCACCAAGAAGAAGTCAACAAGACGGAGAGGCCGTACCTGCCCATCCTGCCGTTGCAGCCTCCGCCGCCGCCGCCGCCGCCACCGGTCTGGCCATGCTTTCTGCCGTTGCAGCCTCCGCCGCCTCCTCCTCCTCCGCCGCCGCCGGTCTGGCCATGCTTTTTGCCGTTGCAGCCTCCGCCTCCTCCTCCTCCTCCTCCGCCGCCGCCGCCGCCGCCACCGGTCTGGCCATGCTTTCTGCCGTTGCAGCCTCCGCCGCCTCCTCCTCCTCCGCCGCCGCCGGTCTGGCCATGCTTTTTGCCGTTGCAGCCTCCGCCTCCTCCTCCTCCTCCTCCGCCGCCGCCGCCGCCGCCACCGGTCTGGCCATGCTTTCTGCCGTTGCCGCGCCGCCGCAATCCCAGCGAATCCGCCCAACAACTCAACCTCCGTGGGGTGGACTGAGTGGAAAATGACACTGTCACTAACATGTGGGTCCGTCCCGCACCATGGAAGGAGTACTACTTGTATTTTACAAGCGCTCTCATTAATAAATGCGTCACAAGACAATGCCACATCGGATAGGATAGGAGCGTAAAATACTACTACTACTACAGTTTTTAGCTTTCATTTCGAA
Source organism: Elymus sibiricus (assembly GCA_039707655.1). Classification (NCBI taxonomy): domain Eukaryota; kingdom Viridiplantae; phylum Streptophyta; class Magnoliopsida; order Poales; family Poaceae; genus Elymus; species Elymus sibiricus. Next base: position 478,995,775 of record CM077668.1, read on the forward strand.
AAAATAAATAAACAAATATATCCACTTCACATCACATTTGAGATAAATAAATAAATAAACCTTTCATTTAGGATGATAATTAAGCACGTGGGGTCTAGAAATAAAACCATTCGTGCCGTCACAAATACAAACAGATGTACGAGTCCCCCGCGTCCCCACGTTCTGGTGGCACGAGGGAAACCCCACCGGCGCCGCCGCCTAAGCCCCTCTCCACTCTTCCCGCCGCCTCAGGAGACCGCCCGCGAAGCGCGTGGGATCCAATGAGGGTGGCGTCTGGGCATCTCTCTGGGCGGTGAGGCGCGTAGATCCGGGGTTGCTCCATGGTGACCCGGCGGCGGCTTCTTCGTCGGCCGTGGGGGCTAATCCAGGTCCTCGGCGGGGGTGCCGCTCGTGGGTGTTGAAATATAGGGTGGGCTTTACGCCCATCCAACAATTTCAAAAAAATCTCTAAGGGCCCATGTGGGTAACATGACTAGGTGGTGGGAAGCTTAGTACCACCCTGCTAGTGGGGAAGAGTTGTACCTCTTTATAAGGAATCATCTTCTACATGCTATTGGTGTTGGAAATATGCCCTAGAGGCAATAATAAATTGGTTATTATTATATTTTCTTGTTCATGATAATCGTTTATTATCCATGCTATAATTGTATTGATTGGAAACTCAAATACATGTGTGGGTACATAGACAACACTGTGTCCCTAGTAAGCCTCTAGTTAACTAGCTCGTTGATCAAAAGATGGTGAAGGTTTCCTAGCCATGGACATGAGATGTCATTTGATAACGGGATCACATCATTAGGAGAATGATGTGATGGACAAGACCCAAGCTATAAACGTAGCATATGATCGTGTCAGTTTATTGCTATTGTTTTCTGCATGTCAAGTATCTGTTCCTATGACCATGAGATCATGCAACTCACTGACACCGGAGGAATACCTTGTGTGTATCAAACGTCGCAACGTAACTGGGTGACTATAAAGATGCTCTACAGGTATCTCCGAGGGTGTCTGTTGGGTTGGCATGGATCAAGACTAGGATTTGTTACTCCATGTAACGGAGAGGTATCTCAGGGCCCACTCGGTAATACAACATCACAATGAGCCTTGCAAGCAATGTGACTAAAGTGTTAGCCACGAGATCTTGTATTACGGACCGAGTAAAGAGACTTGCCGATAACGAGATTGAACTAGGTATAGAGATACCGACGATCGAATCTCGGGCAAGTAACATACCGAAGAACAAAGGGAACAGCATACGGGATTAACTGAATCCTTGACATAGAGGTTCGACCGATATAAATCTTCGTAGAATATGTAGGAACCAATATGGGCATCCAGGTCCCGCTATTGGTTATTGACCGTAGAGGTGTCTCGGTCATGTCTACATAGTTCTCGAACCCGCAGGGTCTACACACTTAACGTTTGGTGACGATTAGTATAGTTGAGTTATTGTGTTGGTGACCGAAGGTTATTCGGAGTCCCGGATAAAATCCCGGACATGACGAGGATCTCCGGAAGAGTCCGGAGGTAAAGATTGATATATGTGATAATAGTGTTTTGATCTCCGCAAGGGTTCCGGAATTCACCGGAAGGGGTTCCGGATGTTTACCGAAGTGTTCGGGTGCAGCAACACTTTATATGGGCCAAAGGGGTAAAGCCCACGAGGTATTGGAAAGTGCAAAAGGAAGTTTTGCTGCTGCCTTAAGCGGTACTGCCGCTTGTAAGGCAGTACTACCGCGTAAGCGGTACTACCGCTTGTGTGAAGCGGTACTACCGCTCATGAGCGGTACTACCGCTTGTACGCGGTACTGCTGGAATCCGAGTGGGACTCTTTCCGTGCGGGCCAAACCGACCTTGTGCGGGCAAAACCGGCCTTGTGGAGGCTTTCTCTCCAAGTTTAGACCCCAGGGCTCAACATATAAATAGAGGGGCAGGGCTAGCACACGGGATACATCAAGATTTCCCAAGCCGTGTGCCGGCGACCCTAACCCTCTAGTTCCTCCCGTCATAATCTCCGTAGTGCTTGGCGAAGCCCTGTAGAGATTGTTCCACACCACCATCACCACGCCGTCGTGCTGCCGGAACTCATCCACTACTTCACCATCGCTCGCTGGATCGAGGAGGTGAAGGCGTCATCAAGCCGTACGTGTGTTGAACGCGGAGGTGCCGTCCGTTCGGCGCTAGATCGTGTTTGGATCGAGGGACGACTTGCGATTTGGATCGCGAAGACGTTCGACTACAACAACCGCGTTTCTTAACGCTTCCGCTTAGCGATCTACAAGGGTATGTAGATTCACTCTCCCTCTCGTAGATGCTCATCACCATGGATAGATCTTGCGTGTGCGTAGGAAATTTTTTGTTTCCCATGCGACGTTCCCCAACAGTGGCATCTGAGCTAGGTCTATGTGTAGATGAGATCTCGAGTAGAACACAAAGGAGTTTGTGGGCGTTGATATTCAGATTGCTTCCTCCCTTGGTCTTTTCTTGTTTCGGCGGTATTGTGGGATAAAGCGGCTCGGAGCAACATTACTCGTACGCTTACGAGAGACCGGTTCCATCAACTGACATGTAACTTCGTTGCATAAAGATGGCTGGCGGGTGTCTGTCTCTCCTACTTTAGTCGGATCGGATTTGACAAAGACGGTCCTTGAGAAGGTTGAAAAGCAATTTTTGTATCACCGTTGTGGTTTTTGCGTAGGTAAGAATTGTTCTTGCTAGATACCCGTAGCAGTCACGTAAAACTTGCAACAACAATTAGAGGACGTCTAACTTGTTTTTGCAGGGTATGTTGTGATGTGATATGGCCAATTTCATGATGAGATATCTGTGATGTATGAGATGATCATGTGTTGTATAGAATATCACGACTTGCATGTCGATGAGTACGGCAACTGGCAGGAGCCATAGAGTTGTCTTTAATTATTTTCGCCGTTTTGCTTTACTTTATCGCTTTGAGTTAGCAATAGTCGTGGAAGCAACAGTCGGCGCGACAACCTCATGGCGACACGTTGATGGAGATCAAGATGATGGAGATCATGGTGTCATGCCGGTGACGATGGAGATCATGCCGATGCTTTGGAGATGGAGATCAAAAGCACAAGTTCATGGCCATATCATGTCACTTATGATTTGCATGTGATGTTAATCCTTTTATGCATCTTATTTTGCTTAGGACGACGGTAGCATTATAAGGTGATCCCTCACTTAAATTTCAAGATAAAATTGTGTTCTCCCCGAGTGTGCACCGTTGCGAAAGTTCGTCGTTTCGAGACACCACGTGATGATCGGGTGTGATAGACTCTACGTTCGCATACAACGGGTGCAAGCCAGTGTTGCACGTGCGGAACACTCGGGTTAAACTTGACGAGCCTAGCATGTACAGACATGGCCTCGGAACACAAGAGACCGAAAGGTCGAACATGAGTCATATAGTAGATATGATCAACATGAAGATGTTCACCATTGAAACCACCTCAACTCACGTGATGATCGGACTTGAGTTGGTGGATTTGGATCATGTGACACTCGAATGACCGGAGGGATGTCAATTTGAGTGGGAGTTTTTTAAGTAATATGATTAACTAAACTCATTATCTTGAACAATAGTCTAAGTTGTCTTTGCTATATTTATGTTGTAGATCATGGCTCGCGCAGTAGCACCCCTGAATTTTAATGCGTTCCTAGAGAAAGCTAAGTTGAAAGATGATGGAAGTAACTTTGTGGACTGGGCCCGTAATCTAAGGATTATCCTTACGGCTTCCCAGAAGGCTTATGTCCTTGATGCACCGCTTGGTGATTCACCCGCTCCAGTTGAGTCTCTAGACGTTGTGAACGCCTGGCAGGCTTGCTCTGATGATTACTCAATAGTTCAATGTGCAATTTTGTATGGCTTAGAACCGGGACTTCAAAGACGTTTTGAACGTCATGGAGCATATGAGATGTTCCAGGAGTTGAGGTTTATCTTTCAGAAGAATGCCCGGATCAAGAGGTATGAGACCTCCGATAAGTTCTATACTTGCAAGATGGAGGAGAACGGGTCTGTTAGTGATCACATACTCAGAATGTCTGGGTACTCCACCCGTCTGGCTGAATTAGGGATGCCCCTTCCGCCAGAGGCTATCACTGACAGAGTTTTTCAATCATTGCCACCTAGCTATAAGAGCTTCGTGTTGAACTATAACATGCACGGGATGAACAAGTCAGTCGCCGAGCTGTTTGCGATGCTGAAAGTCGCTGAGTCTGAAATTCAGAAGGAGCATCAAGTGTTGATGGTCAATAAAACCACTAGTTTCAAGAAAAATGGCAAGGGTAAGAAGGGTAACTCCAAGAAGAGTGGCAAAGCAGTTGCTCCTCCCGTGAAGAAACCCAAGGCTGGACCCAAACCAGAAACTGTGTGCTTTCATTGCAAGGGAACTGGACACTGGAAGCGGAACTGCCCCAAGTATTTGGCTGACAAGAAGGCGGCCAACAACAAACAAGGTATATATGATATACATGTTATTGATGTGTACCTTACCAACTCTCGTTGTAGTGCCTGGGTATTTGATACCGGTGCGGTTGCTCACATTTGCAACTCTAAACAGGAACTGCGGAATAGACGGAGGCTGGCAAAGGATGAAGTGACGATGCGCGTGGGAAATGGTTCCAAGGTTGATGTGATCGCCGTCGGCACGCTCGCTCTTCGATTACCATCGGGATTAGTGATGAACCTGAATAATTGTTATTTAGTGCCTGCGTTAAGCATGAACATTATATCTGGATCTTGTTTATTGCGAGACGGTTACTCATTTAAATCAGAGAATAATGGTTGTTCTATTTATATGAGTAATATCTTTTATGGTCATGCACCCGAAGTGAGGGGTTTATTCTTATTTAATCTCGATAGTAATGATACACATGTTCATAACATTGATGCCAAAAGATGTAGAATTGATAATGATAATACCACTTTCTTGTGGCACTGCCGTTTAGGTCATATTGGCCTAAAACGCATGAGGAAGCTCCATGCTGATGGACTTTTGGAGTCACTTGATTTTGAATCACTTGACACATGCGAGCCATGCCTCATGGACAAGATGACTAAAACGCCGTTCTCTGGAACAATGGAACGGGCAAGTGACTTGTTGGAAATCATACATACTGATGTGTGCGGTCCGATGAGCATTGAGGCGCGCGGTGGTTAACGTTACTTTCTCACCTTCACTGATGACTTAAGTAGATATGGGTATATTTACTTAATGAAACACAAGTCTGAAACGTTTGAAAAGTTCAAACAATTTCAGAGTGAAGTTGAGAATCATCGTAACAAGAAGATTAAATTTCTACGATCTGATCGAGGAGGAGAGTATCTAAGTTATGAGTTTGGCAGTCACTTAAGACAGTGTGGAATTGTTTCACAATTAACACTGCCTGGAACACCACAGCGTAATGGTGTGTCCGAACATCGTAATCGAACCTTATTAGATATGGTGTGATCTATGATGTCTCTTCCTGATTTGCCACTATCGTTTTGGGGTTATGCATTAGAGACAGCTGCATTCACTTTAAATAGGGCACCATCGAAATCCGTTGAGACGACGCCATATGAACTTTGGTTTGGCAAGAAGCCAAAGCTGTCGTTTCTTAAAGTTTGGGGATGTGATGCTTATGTCAAAAAGCTTTAGCCTGAAAAGCTGGAACCCAAAGCGGAGAAATGCGTCTTCATAGGATACCCAAAAGAGACAGTTGGGTATACCTTCTACCTCAGATCCGAAGGCAAAGTGTTTGTCGCTAAAAACGGAACATTTCTTGAGAAAGAGTTTCTCTCGAAAGAATTGAGTGGGAGGAAGATAGAACTTGATGAGGTTGTTGAACCTTTACTTCAACCTGAGAGTAGCGCAGCGCACAAAGATGTTTCTGTAGAGCCTACATCAGCTGAAGAGGAAGTTGATGATGATCATAAAGCTTCGGATCAAGTTGCTATCGAACCTCGTAGGTCGACAAGGACGCGTACTGCTCCTGAGTGGTACGGCAACCCTGTCTTAGAGGTCATGTTGTTGGACAACGATGAACCTACGAGCTATGGAGAAGCGATGATGGGCCCGAATTCCGAGAAGTGGTTAGAGGCCATGAAATCCGAGATGGGATCCATGTATGAAAACAAAGTGTGGACTTTGGAAGTATTACCTGAAGGGCGTAAGGCCATTCAGAACAAATGGATCTTTAAGAGGAAGACAGACGCGGACGGTAATGTCACCGTCTATAAAGCTCGACTTATGGCAAAGGGTTTTTCACAAGTTCAAGGAGTTGACTACGATGAGACCTTCTCACCCGTAGCGATGCTTAAGTCCGTCAGAATCATGTTAGCAATAGCTGCCTTTTTCGATTATGAAATTTGGCAGATGGATGTCAAAACAGCATTCCTTAACGGTTTCCTTAAGGAAGAGTTGTATATGATGCAACCAGAAGGTTTTGTCGATCCAGAGAATGCTGACAAAGTTTGCAAACTCCAGCGATCCATTTATGGACTGGTGCAAGCATCTCGGAGTTGGAATCTTCGCTTTGATGAGGTGATCAAAGCGTTCGAGTTTATACAAGTTTACGGAGAAGCTTGTATTTACAAGAAAGTGAGTGGGAGCTCTATAGCGTTTCTAATATTATATGTGGATGTCATATTACTGATTGGAAACAATATAGAAATGTTGGAAAGCGTGAAGGAATATTTGAACAAGAGTTTTTCAATGAAGGACCTAGGAGAAGCTGCTTTCATATTAGGCATCAAGATCTATAGAGATAGATCAAGACGTTTAATAGGACTTTCACAAAACACATACCTTGATAAGATTTTGAAGAAGTTCAAAATGGATCAATCCAAGAAGGGGTTCTTGCCTGTTTTGCAAGGTGTGAAGTTGAGTAAGACTCAATGCCCAGTGACTGCAGAAGATAGAGAAAAGATGAGTGTCATCCCCTATGCTTCAGCCATAGGCTCTATCATGTATGCAATGCTGTGCACAAGACCCGATGTCAGCCTTGCCATAAGTATGGTCGGAAGTTTTTAAAGTGATCCAGGAATGGAACACTGGACGGCGGTCAAGAATATCCTGAAGTACATGAAAAGGACTAAGGACATGTTTCTCGTTTATGGAGGTGATCAAGAGCTCGTCGTAAAGGGTTACGTCGATGCAAGCTTTGACACTGATCCGGATGACTCTAAGTCGCAAACCAGATACGTATTTATTCTTAATGGGGGTGCGGTTAGCTGGTGCAGTTCCAAGCAAAGCGTGGTAGCTGATTCTACATGCGAAGCGGAGTACATCGCTGCCTCGGAGGCGGCGAAGGAAGGTGTCTGGATGAAGGAGTTCATGACAGATCTTGGAGTAGTGCCTAGTGCGCTTAACCCAATGACTCTGTTTTGTGATAATACTGGTGCCATTGCTCTAGCCAAGGAACCAAGATTTCACAAGAGGACCAGACACATAAAGCGACGTTTCAATTCCATCCGCGATTACATCAAGGAGGACGACATAAATATTTGCAAAGTACACATGGATCTGAATGTTGCAGATCCGATGACTAAACCTCTTCCAAGGGCTAAACATGAACAACACCAGAACTGCATGGGTGTTCGATTCATTACAATGTAAATCACATAGTGATGTGAACTTGATTATTGACTCTAGTGCAAGTGGGAGACTGTTGGAAATATGCCCTAGAGGCAATAATAAATTGGTTATTATTATATTTCCTTGTTCATGATAATCGTTTATTATCCATGCTATAATTGTATTGATTGGAAACTCAAATACATGTGTGGGTACATAGACAACACTGTGTCCCTAGTAAGCCTCTAGTTAACTAGCTCGTTGATCAAAAGATGGTGAAGGTTTCCTAGCCATGGACATGAGATGTCATTTGATAACGGGATCACATCATTAGGAGAATGATGTGATGGACAAGACCCAAACTATAAACGTAGCATATGATCGTGTCAGTTTATTGCTATTGTTTTCTGCATGTCAAGTATCTATTCCTATGACCATGAGATCATGCAACTCACTGACACCGGAGGAATACCTTGTGTGTATCAAACGTCGCAACGTAACTGGGTGACTATAAAAATGCTCTACAGGTATCTCCGAGGGTGTCTGTTGGGTTGGCATGGATCAAGACTGGGATATGTTACTCCAAGTAACGGAGAGGTATCTCAGGGCCCACTCGGTAATACAACATCACAATGAGCCTTGCAAGCAATGTGACTAAAGTGTTAGCCACGAGATCTTGTATTACGGACCGAGTAAAGAGACTTGCCGATAACGAGATTGAACTAGGTATAGAGATACCGACGATCGAATCTCGGGCAAGTAACATACCGAAGAACAAAGGGAACAGCATACGGGATTAACTGAATCCTTGACATAGAGGTTCGACCGATATAGATCTTCGTAGAATATGTAGGAACCAATATGGGCATCCAGGTCCCGCTATTGGTTATTGACCGTAGAGGTGTCTCGGTCATGTCTACATAGTTCTCGAACCCGCAGGGTCTACACACTTAACGTTTGGTGACGATTAGTATAGTTGAGTTATTGTGTTGGTGACCGAAGGTTGTTCAGAGTCCCGGATAAAATCCCGGACATGACGAGGATCTCCGGAAGAGTCCGGAGATAAAGATTGATATATGTGATAATAGTGTTTTGATCTCCGGAAGGGTTCCGGAATTCACCGGAAGGGGTTCCGGATGTTTACCGAAGTGTTCGGGTGCAGCAACACTTTATATGGGCCAAAGGGGTAAAGCCCACAAGGTATTGGAAAGTGCAAAAGGAAGTTTTGCTGCTGCCTTAAGCGGTACTACCGCTGGTAAGGCAGTACTACCGCGTAAGCGGTACTACCGCTTGTGTGAAGCGGTACTACCGCTCAAGCGGTACTACCGCTCATGAGCGGTACTACCGCTTGTACGCGGTACTGCTGGAATCCGAGTGGGACTCTTTCCGTGCGGGCCAAACCGACCTTGTGCGGGCAAAACCGACCTTGTGGAGGCTTTCTCTCCAAGTTTAGACCCCAGGGCTCAACATATAAATAGAGGGGCAGGGCTAGCACACGGGATACATCAATATTTCCCAAGCCGTGTGCCGGCGACCCTAACCCTCTAGTTCCTCCCGTCATAATCTCCGTAGTGCTTGGCGAAGCCCTGTAGAGATTGTTCCTCACCACCATCACCACGCCGTTGTGCTGCCGGAACTCATCCACTACTTCACCATCGCTCGCTGGATCGAGGAGGTGAAGGCGTCATCAAGCCGTATGTGTGTTGAACGCGGAGGTGCCGTCCGTTCGGCGCTAGATCGTGTTTGGATCGAGGGACGACTTGCGATTTGGATCGCGAAGACGTTCGACTACATCAACCGCATTTCTTAACGCTTCCGCTTAGCGATCTACAAGGGTATGTAGATTCACTCTCCCTCTCGTAGATACTCATCACCATGGATAGATCTTGCGTGTGCGTAGGAAATTTTTTGTTTCCCATGCGACGTTCCCCAACAATTGGAGCTAGAGAAGAGAAGTGGTTCCCACGTGCTCCTCCTCCGCCGCCCGCCTCGCCACGCCACGCCATGCGTCGTGCGCGCGTCGTGTTTCGGGAATGAGCCAAGCTCAGACCTATGTCATGCGTGCGCTTAATTTTTGCCGGTCAGGAACGGAGAGTCCTTAACAGACGAGCCACAAAGAGACGTCAGATCGTGGGCTGTTGCCGACTCCGACGTGAGTCCAGCCCACGGCTCTCCACCCAGCTGGGCCTATATATTGGAGGCGTCGGCAACCCTAGCCGCCACGGAGATCAGATCACATCTGCTCTGCCTCCACGCGCACTGCCCACCGTCGTTCCGCTCGCTGCTGCTGCCACCGGCGATCCCATCCCGTCCACGGATGTACGGTAGAGCAGGCCTTCGAAACCCCGCCCCTTGAGATCATGTATGGGAGAGGGGCGATTATGTTTTTGGGGAGCGTCTCCTACGCGACTGCTCGCCACCGTTCGTCTACGTCCACTACTTCGTCTACATCCTCGTCGCCTTCGTCATCACCATGTCCACCGAAGCCGAGAAGCTCGCTGCTGACAAGAAGGCAGCCGAGGAGGCTGCCACCGCGGCCGCTGCCGCCGCAACTGCGAACTGGCCTACTGGAGGGTATAACACGTCCCGCTCCTATTTATTTTTGTGTTGGCCGTACTAGCTATTTACGTAGATGTTTTTGCTATATGGGTAGTACGTGCCTATCTGGTTAGATTACATTATGTGATTAATACTGTCCATGCCATGTTCATGTTTTATTTCTGGATTACATTAATAAAAAAATTGTTAATATACTCAACATTCTAAAAACCTAATATGTGTAGGCAATTTTTGATTCAAGGCTTTGCTGCTGCACTGAAACCGGCCCCGTTTACGGGGACGTACTGTAAGCATTGGCAGACCAAAACTACCTTATGGCTCACAGCGATGAACGTGTTCTGAGTCGCTGATGTTACTCCCGTGAGAAGATTACTCCTGACCAGGAGAAGGTGTTCAGGGAGGCCATCGTCGTCTTTATTGGAGCCGTTCTAAGTGTGATCGGAGATAAGTTAGTTGACGCATATTTACATATGCGGGTTGCCAAGGACTTGTGGGATGCGCTTGAAGCTAAATTCAGTGCAACCGATGCTGGCAGTGAGATGTATGCCATGGAGCAGTTTCATGATTACAGAATGGTTGAGGACCGTTCTATATTGGACAAGGCTCATGAGATACAGTGCATCATTAAGGAGCTCGAGCTTCTTAACTGTGAGTTACTGGGTAAATTTGTCGCGGGTTGCATAATTGCTAAACTGCCTCCTTCCTGGAGGAGCTTTGCTACCACTCTGAAACATCAGAGACGTGAATTCTCAGTAGAGTATGCCATCGGTCATCTGAGTGTTGAGCAGAACTCAAGAGCAAAGGACTCACACGATAAAAGGCCCGAGGGAACTTTTGTTGCCAATGTGGTATAGAGGAATTTCCACAAGCCCGAGGGAAAAAATGGTGTCCAACAGAATACCAACTTCAAGAAGAAGGGTAAGAAGACCTTCAAAAAGGAAAAGAAGAAAGATGCCTGCTTTACTTGTGGTTCAGAGGAACATTGGGCGAACAAGTGCCCGAACAAGTTCAAGAAGCCAGGACAGGACTCTAAGTCTGTCAACATGATTATGAACAACAACGATAATGGGGCATCTGGGTACGGTAATCCATTTACTGTATTGTCAGTTTGTCAGTCTACCGATTGATGGATTGATACAGGTGCAAATATTCATGTGTGTGCTGCTATTTCTTTGTTCACTTCTTACCAGGCCACGTGAGACGGGTCCGTACTGATGGAGAATGGCGCGAGTGCTTCGGTTCATGGTATTGGCACGGTTGATCTGAAGTTTACTTCGGAAAGGATCGTGCAGCTGAAGAACGTGTAGCATGTCCTCACCATCAAGAAGAATTTCGTTAGTGGTTTCCTTCTCTGTAAAGAAGGGCTTAAGTTGGTTTTCGAGTCTAATAAAGTAGTTATTTCGAAATATGGACTATTTGTTGGAAAATGTTATGAATGCGGAGGTCTGTTCCGTCTTTCCCTCGCGGATTTTTGTAATAAAGTCATGAAACATATTTGATGGCCCACAAGTCAAGTCATGGTTTGTCAAGGACAGAGGATGTTTTTTTTCGTGCGTGGAGGAGGAAAGGACATGCGACGAAAATGTGTGTTTATATCAGTACTAGTTAGGGGCGTCGTATCTTATGCATCCGGGATGGTTCGTGAATCCCTGTATCCGCAGTCTCCTCGACCGGCCGATCGCCATCCCACGCACGCGATCAAAATCCGAAGGAAATTGCAAATACACGCCCGCAACAGCTCTTTAGTTAAGCCTGCTTATTTGCTAATAACCCCTCGGCCGAAGCGGCTCTGCTAATCCCGCTCGTCTTCCTCCCAATCCAATCGCACTCAATCCCTCCATGGCGGCGCGGACGACGGACCCATGAATCCTTGGACGGCAGCCGCCCATGGCCTACCTCCGCGTTTGTCCGCCTCAAACGGCTCCATGGCCTGGTGATCCCAACGACGATGGCCGTCCGTCGTTGGCCTGCATCCACGCCTGTTCGGTGGCCGCGGCGGGATCCACCACGATTTAGCGTGCCACCGTGCCCGCCCACCTTCTTGCCGGCCCCCGACGCGAGTCCGCGACCAGCCGCAACCTGCACACAATCTACTGCTCCACGCCCGCATCCAGCCGTTTGCTGCTCCACCTGACGACGTCCGCCTGCTGCAAGAGACTCGTGTGGGAAGCGAGCACAGCCCGTTGCATAGCAAACAAGGACCACGTTCTGAATTTATTGTTCCTGTTTAATGTTTCAAGTACTTGCAGACTACAGCTTGTGAGCTTATTCGTTGCAGACTATAGCTTGTGAGTTCAGAGACAAGTGAATGTAGCTTGTTGTGAATGCACAATTCAGAAATAAACAAATTTCTTATTGCCCAGTTTCTGATGATTTGTGGTGTTCTGCGATATGTGATGCAATACAGCTGAACAAGGGCATAGTCTAACTTGGTGCTTATCATTCCTTGTGATTCTGCATTCCTATTTGTCATTTACATATTCACAAAAAAGAAGCTGTTGCTTTTGCTGCAACCTTCCCAACCACTGTCAAAATCCTGAACACCCGCCTCTGTTTAATTTCTTTTCGTGAATGCTATTGTGGAGGTTGACGTGGGTTTGCCAACTGAGTTGTTCCTTGCTTGATTCATATGCTACTGTTAAACTTTCACACCTGGAACATACTACTGCTGGTAAAAACATCTGGTAATAATTGACGACTCAATGAACTCGATGCTTTTACTGTTATACAACTGAATAAAGGGTTGAACGCTCACAGGCTGACAAAGTTTCTTGTACATTTATTTCCCCTGGGTGATAGCTGCTGATTGTTTACATAAAAAGAACAGAGCATGCTTCAGGTTTATGTGAACATAATGTAAGCTGGTGCTCTTGCTGATTGCTACACTCCATTCAATACACATCAAGTCAGAGTAAATAAAAGGAAGATAGTTTGACAAAACACAATTCCATCAATTACAATAATCCAGTGCATGGAGGAATAAACATTAATAACTCATATAAATTCATATTTTCTAGTAGACTAGGGCCATCATAGAACACCATTTGGCTTCATCTGTTGCACAATCTTCGTCCCTTTGCCTTGAACTTTTTTGCTATGGCAATTGCGACTATCATGAAATACTATTTGTTTGCACGTCTTGCACATACGTGCGACTTACCTTGGCTTCCTTCTTCTTCTTTTTCTGTTCGTCCTCATTTGTTTCCTTTCCACTCTTTATTCGTTTGCATCTTCCCACCGTATGAACATCCGTTGGTGGGTGTATGTCAATTTCAGTAGGAATGTCGCAACCAATGAAAGCCTCGTACTCTTGTTGTCTAGTGTGCTTCACACCTGATGTAAGAACCATTTCGTCTAGAGGTGCTTCAATATTCAATACACTTGATGTTAAAAAGTCCACGCCTTCATCTGAGTGCTTCGCCTTCTGAATTAGATCCCCCAACTTGTTACGTACAATCGCAATCTTCTTCCTCGTAGCCGCAATCTTCTGAATTAGAATATCAATTGTATACATTTTTATACCTTTTGCACCGTTTCTCCCATCTTTTCATAATGTAGTAGGATGGAAGTTCATTTTGATTTTCAACCCTCAACACCTGGATGATATGTCGGCACGGGACTCCAATTTTTTCAAATAACTTGCATGAACAATTAGCTATCATGGTTGTGGTGTCGCACCGAACTTCCTTAATCCTATGGGATCGACCTCTGATGCTCACAATTTTTATTGCTTCATCTTGTGCAATGCCTTGGATGCAACAATGATCTGTTGCTGCAACAATCTCTTTCTAAAATATCTCAAAGACCTCATATGTAAACACTTCTCTACCTTGTTTCTCTATTTCCCATGGGTGTCAGTAGTTGTGGGGTCGTATGAATGCTTGAGTTGTCGGCAATCAACTCCTCTTCGCGTTGGCATTCTAACGCCGTGTCAAATCTAAGCCATAACTCAACAAGAGCAAGCTTACGATGAATAAAACGGTTAAAAAATGAATTTGCACTTTCATACCTTGATGTGGTTCGAAGAATGCCTGCCAATTGTATGTCCATAAAGTAAGATGTTATCCATGACTCACGAATGCTAAACCTTTTAGTCAACCACTCATTCTCCTCCAAGCCAAAGTCCATAATGGCTGAATTCCACTGCAACTCAAACTCAGCTGGAGTTTCCGAACCCCATACACACGAATTCATCCTGTCCCAAAAATCAGATTCTTCTCTAATTAATGGTCCAATCTTCTCCGGAAGTTTCTCCATTATGTGCCACATACATAACCTATGCACAGTGGTAGGAAAAACTTTTTCAATCGCATTTTTCATGCTAACAGCTTCGTCAGTTATAATGAGTCTAGGTGCTACCCCTCCCATTGCTCTAAGGAAGGTCTCAAACAACCAAACATATGACTGAGTCTGCTCGTTTAGCAAGAATGCCGCACCAAAAAACACACTTTGTAGGTGATGATTGACCCCCGTAAATGGTGCAAAGATCATGTCGCATTGATTAGTAGTGTAAATAGAATCAAAGGATACCACACCATCACCACCAAAGTGATTGTAGTTTTTCCTACTCATGGCATCTGCCCAGAACACATACATGAACTTCCCCTCGCCGCTGACAACAAAATCATAGAAAAAAGCTGGATTGACTTCTTGCTTTCTAGCTAGCTGAGCGACAAACATTTGAGCATCTGCGTCCCTGATTTTTAGCCCGAGGTCACGGTAGTAATTTTGCAGGTCCCTCTTTGAGCATCCAACATTAGGAAACCCACCTTCGCTGACTTGAAGGAGCCTGTATGCCTGACATGTGCCTATGCTTGCTTTGTGGCATGTGTACAGTGTATTTTTTGCCCTCTCGCTAACTCTACGATTTGATCTGATCAAATGGCATTTATCAGGCGATACAAGGCCATGAGTGTGCCGTTCAATCCATGATTGTATCTTGTAGGTGTTACCGCCACACAGCTTGACGAAGATATGTGCATCACAACCACATCGTGTGGTTGTATTCTTACGGAATTTCTTTGCTGGATCTTTAATCTCCTTGCTCTTCTCAGACCTGAATCCTTCCCTATTGCACATGAAACGCTTTGTCCGAATTTGTCCGAACCACATTATTGTCCAACTTTTTCTGCTGTCCGATACGAACTCCAAAACCCACATGATGTGCATATGGCTTGTAGAACTCCTCCACGGCCTCAAGGCCTTCAAATGTCATCCCTACTTTAGGCTTCAACTTCTCGTCACATCTCGGCGTAAAAGAAGAGCACTAAAAAATAAATAATGAATGACAATAATCATCATCATGCATAACTCTCTGAACTGAACAGGGGCATGGCAAACGAAAATTTATTAAACTCACAAATAGAGGAATGCTTTGTTTCTTTTTTGGCGTAGCAAATTCTCCCTCCTTCACTTGAGTTTCCAAGCTTTTGCCTAATTCTGTAGCTGCACATGCATCAACATGGTTAGTCTCTAGATAACAAGTAGTACGCATGTACAACAGACAAATAGTCTGGGTCATACACAAGCGGGTCGTTACCTGAAGCTCCATGCACAGTACTGAAATCTGATTCATATTCTGCAGTAGTAGTATTTTCTACAGCCATAGCAGTTTCTACAGCCATAACAGGGAAACTGAGATGGGCCTCCAACCGGCCAGATGCAGAGGCATACTCAGGGTCAGCACTTGAACTATGGATCACTGCTTATGCATATTGGACATCCATAACAGCAGGAGCCGCCACGATCAGTTGCGGCGTATCACAGGACAAAGATTTTTCCATAATGCTGATGGGGCGTTCGGAATCAGAGATGCATCCCGTCATGGCCGTTGCAGAGATCGTCAGGGCAGATGAATTCCGTCGTGGCGATTGTCCGTCCGGATGCATGCCGTCCCGGCCGTGCCTGTCGTTGGGATACATGTTGCGGCTGTGATTAGGGATTGGGAGGAACCGAGGAAGACGAGCAGGATTAGCAGAGGCGCTTCGCCCGAGGGGTTATTAGCAAATAAGCAGGCTTAACTAAAGAGCTGCTGCGGGCGTGTATTTGCAATCTCCTTCAGATTTTGATCGCGTGCGTGGGATGGCGATCGGCCGGTCGAGGAGACTGCGGATACAGGGATTCACGAACCATCCCGGATGCATAAGATATGACGCCCTAGTTAGGTGCCCGTCCGTCATTGCAACGGAACAACAAATAGACACACGGAAGCATCGATAAAAGCGAAGAAATATAATGCAACATCCTACTCTCGTCTTTGAACTTGGACGTGACGGCATGCTTCGCTTTCCTCTCATGCAGCCTCCCTCTTTTATCCCGACATGCTGTATAAGTAGAAACAATAGAAAAATAAATGTGCACGAGGCGCACTCAAAATATATGTTACTACAAAAATATCAAGCTGTACGCGGAGAACACAATTGCTTCTTCTTTTTTAGTGGAAGCAAAGACAACTTTGCTTATTGTCGCAAAAAACAAAAAGAAAAACAACTTTGCTTAGCACCGTGTATAGTAGAAGTAAAACGTGAGGTCCAGCTTGCCAAACGATCCATTGTGAGATCACCTCCAAGAGTGAAATCAGCTTTTCGGAAAGAAAAAGAAAGAGAAAATTGCACAAATACACAATATTTGGGGCTGAGGTAACAAAAAACTACAACTCTAAGGGATTTTAACAAAAAACCACAACTCTAGGACTAATCAGTAACAAAAAACACAAATTACTTCGATTACTCACTTAATGAGAAATATGACGTGCGGGTCTCATGTGTTAAGTGACTAGAGGGACAGCTCGGCTTGAGCCGAGCCAAGCTAAGCCGAGCCGAGTTCAGCTTTCTGAAAAGAATATAATATTCAAAAAAAAATTAAAAAAATCAAGTTTTTCAAAAAATTGAATTTTAAAAAAAAATGAAAAATTGGGGAATTTTCAGCCTATTTTACTTAGCCATTTTTAAGTTTGGACAGTTTTTGTATGAACGTGAATGAGTTGACTTACAAAAACTCTCCAAACTTTATGGCTAAGTAAAATAGGCTGAAAATTTCCCAGATTGATCAACAAAGATGGATTGAATTACTACAATTTTTGCATTTTTTTGAATTTTTTAAAAAATAAATTGAGATGGCATTTTTTAAAATTTTGATTTTCTTTAACTTTGAATATTATAATTTTCTTCAGAGGGCTGAGCTCGGCTCGGCTTGGCTTGACTCGGCTCGGCTCAAGCCGAGCCATCCCTCTAGTCACTTAATACATGGGACCCGCATGTCATATTTCTCATTAAGTGACTAATCGAAGCAATTGTTGTTTTTTGTTACCGATTAGTCCTAGAGTTGTGGTTTTTTTGTTAAAATCCCCTAGAGTTGTAGTTTTTTGTTACCTCAGCCCCAAATGTTGTGTATTTGTGCAATTTCCTCAAAAAAAGAAAAAAAAAGCTACTAGTTTCTTTCTTGTGCGTTATTTCTCTGATTGATGATTGGTTCCGTAGTTAGCTAGCTTTCATTCGCATCGAGCTAGCTTGTTGCAGGTCAGGTCGTCACGACGAACCCTGCCTGTACCAAGGACAATTTCCTCATGAGAACCAAATTGTACAGGCTCCTCATTTGCTAGGGAAGCAAATTGCATGCAGGAAACAGATTAGAGATAATAGTTCTTGTTTCTTTTACAGCTTGCTTGAGAACAAGCAAAGCTAAATATGAAACCTGGTAGTACAAAAAAAAAAAAATTAGCGACGGACGACCTCTCCGGCGCCCAAGGCTTGCTTCAACTAACAGCCGCAACGAACGTGTGCCTCTTAATTACTTGACCGTCACGTCAGTATAAATCCAGGGAATGCCCTGCCTCATCAAGGTGGAAAATTTGATCATTTACCACCCATGCATTACCCCCCATTTTGATAAGTTTCTCATCTCAGATAAATTAAGGGAAGAAAGTAGAAGAATACTCACATCGATCGGTATATAAATATATTATAAACATTGTCGTTGTTTGCCGCACGGATGTTCAATGCAGGTTGGGACCTTTCCTTTTCGTTAATAAGACCACTTGACCTGTATGTATAGCATCGATCAGAAGGGAAATAAATGGTGGTACTCCTCTGTCCAGTGCTCAGGTGTTTGGCATGAGAGTTCTCGTTGCACCAGTAGGCCATGTAGCACAGCATCTCCACCCACACCTCACACATCACCTCCAGCACACCCGAAAATGTATTGTTTCTAGCCTTGCCGATCAACCTTGCGGCAAGCAGTACTCCTCTGTCCAATGTTGGATTGGCACTGATTCCTTGAGGATAAATTGCAACCAGAGATCCGTCGCCTAGCAGCGCACTCCCATGGTCCCGTGATTGATCACGTCATAGCAGAGCTGGACATACCTTTGTTGACTAACAGGGTAAGGCAGCATGTAGGGGCGTGCGGCAAGCAGGAAAAACATGTAATTGGACAGCTCCTCCGTTGCCGTGTAAAGATCATCCAGAGGCTCCAGGTAATGGTAACCGCTGAGGAAGACACGAATGGCAATGTGCCACACGAGGATGCTCTCATCCAGGTCCAACTCCACACTCCATTCCAGCTCCAAGAATGAGATATAATTACCACCACCCACATACCTATCTCTTGTTAGGGCGTTCCGGTCACGTGAGTTGGTGATGTGATGTCGAACTTGCCTGCCTCGGTTGTCGACACTAGTTTCACCACCTTCTCAATGATACGTTGCGGGACGAGGGTGGACCAGGAGTAAAACATGGAGTCCCACCAGTCCTCCCGTCCCATCCATCTTGCAACTTTGTTGCTTGTATTATTCCTACTACGATTGCGCAGCTGAAACAAGTTGTGTTGCCCCATGTAGCCCCGAAAGTCACTTGTATGTTGTCTTCCACGTCGAACCACATGGGAAAGCCATACACATTTCTTTTCTAATAGGAACGCATATGTTCATATAGAGAACATGGCCCTCAACACTGATGTGGTCTCGAGGACGACTGCACCACCAAGCAAGACATAGGTGACAACCACATCTACTGTGTGGTAAACATCTTTATCACACGATCTATGGAACAACATCAATGCGGCGACTGTAGGCGGCAGCGTGATGACACGGATGCACCTGCCGTGCCAAGTGTGAACCACCGCAGCCTTGGTGTACAAGAGGTCGTACATCATCGATAGTTGCATTCGGACCACCTCCAGCATCTCCAGTCCCTCAAAACTGTAATCCATGTTGATTTTCACATAACATGTCGCCCCTCGAACAGTTACTTGGGAACGTCCAACAGTTTGTAAGCTATAAGTAGTAGGTCTCTCTGGTTTCCTCGATGGCCTCCCTCCGGAGCCAACTGTTGATGCTACTCGTTGCAGAAATCCTTGTAGCTCGTGGCGGATAGGCTATTACTAGCAGAATTGCTTGCGCACATGAGCGCCCATACTCTTTCCCCATACTTGAGAACCACAGCCACAAACATGAGGATGGCGGCCGGACAGACCCAGGTCCGGCTGCCCAGGATGGAAGACATAGAGCACTAGCAGCAACGGCGCCCAGAGCACCATGAGCTGTTGTTGGGGCGACCTGCTCACTAGGGACATGTGTCCCAGGGCGTATACCGCCGTCATGTCGGCCAGCATGTATGGTGACCAAATGATGAACTTTAGCATGGTGGAGTCTTTGTGCCGACGAATACCGGCCAAGAGGAGGAGCATGACCTGCACCGTGAAGCTTAGGAGCACCATCACTTGGACCCCCCACCCTTTCCACGCCACTACAAGTAGCTCTACTTCGTCCGCCATTTTTATATTTTTCTGCCATAATCGAAGACACAAACGACTTTAAGTACACTTACAAACCGTTTAAAACAAATCGTTCAATCAAACCTTTCAGTGATTTATATTTTAAAATTTTATTTTGAACACTAATATTTTGGTTATTCAAAATTAGATTTACGCAGGTCCCGTAGCATCCTGTCCATGCAGCATCCAGTGCCAGCTCGTGGCTCAACATGGCACCCGCCAGGTTCGGGTGCGGATAATACACGCCCAAACCCGCACCCGTCTCAATATTTTTTGCCCAAACTCGTACCCATACCCGCACCCCGGGTTTCAAATTGTTCCCATACCCGTACCCGGTCGGGTACGGGTAATACCCGCGGGTAAAAATACCCACCTTGGCGACCTCGCCCAATTAACATTTCAGCATTTCAAGCAGGAGACGAGGAGGCTGGAGGCGAGAAGATTGCTGCGGGGGGAGACGACCTGGTCGCGTTGCTGCGGCAGCGGCAGCGGCAACCGGTGGTGCCTCCCACCTAGGGTGGCTCCTTGAAGATCCTTTATTGCTTTAACAAACGAAGCATATAAGTCATTGTTTGAAGGAGGTCTAACGGCTTTTGGATAAGGTAGAGTTTTCTTTGTTTTACCTTTTTCTTTCTCCTTCTCCTTACCTTTCTCCTTGCTTTGTTCCGGTGTGACTACTTTTTCTTGTGTTCTTCTTGGATACGGAGGCTTGTTCCTTTTCTCAGAAGTTGCCCCTTGGGTCACTTCTAGTTCCGGAACAGTCTCCTCTCTTTCTTCAGCATCGACGGTCTCATCGTCGTAATCAACTTCATTGGTCTTCTCTCCCTCTTCTTCGGGTTCTTGAGCATCTTGATGAGGTGGATCCTCCTCATCAACGTTAGAATTAAGAAGATCTTCATCTTCTAGACATTGACGTTGACTCTCCCTTCTTTTTCGGGCTTGCTCTTCTTCATACCAATTTGGTCCTTTTGGATCCTACGTACTTTTACCACTTCTAGTTGAAATTTCATTAGAAGAGACAAAATTATCTTCATCAAGTTGAGCGAGAATTAAAGATTGAGTTTTAGCGATTTGCTCACCCTGAGTTTTAATCATGCGAGAATGTTTATCAAGATTTTTAACGCATGACCTAGTTCATCAAATCTTTCAGAGAGGTGAGATACAACATTTTCATTCTGGTAGAGACATCTCCTAAGGTCTTTGTTAAATCCTTCTTGGTGATGCTTGAACTTGTTCAATGTCTCATGAAGCTCATCTTCCTGTTGATAAATACTAAAGAGGTCTACTTTTTCTTGTTTAACTTGTTCAGCAGGCTTACCTTTCTTCTTTATTACCTCTCTGAATTCTTCCATGTTCTCTACACGGTAAACTTTTCCTGAGAATTCAGTCGGTTCTTCGGTGTACCATTGTTCTCTAGTGGTCATAATTCTTCGTATAAGTTCTTCTCTAGCCTTCAGTGTAAGAGCCATGAATACTCCACCTGCACTAATGTCAAGGACGGATTTAGATTCGTCGTTTATCGCATGATAGAATATATGGAGTATAACATATTCGGCAAAGCCGTGGTTTGGACAGAGATATAAGAGTTTAAAGAATCTTCCCCAAGCTTCGGATAAGCTTTCTCCGAGTTTTTGTGTGAAAGTGGATAATTCTTCTCGGAGTTTTATCTTGGATAAAGGGAAAAATTTCTGCATAAACTTCTCCGCACAAATCTTCCAACTAGTTATGCAATTATACGGGAGTATCTTAAACCACTCCTCAGCCTTGTCCTTCAAAGACCATATGCATTGGTTGGTTGCTTCAAGAGTTAATAACGGACACGGTGGCGTATCAGTTGCATGCCTAACAACGGAAATCATATTTTTGTTTCGTGGTAATGCACGACATTCAACTGTATGTTACAACGTGACAATGGCTCAGGAGACATCGGACCTGCCTTCTTGGCTCGGGGGGCGTCACGGGCGGCGCACGCCTCGTCCCCTTTGATGGCGGTGGCGGATCGGCACGAACACGGGGGGAGGGGATCAGGGCGGAGAGCGGGGCGGTTGGCGGGGGACTTCTCCCTGGCGGTCCGTGGGGAAGTACGGTGTGAAGGAGAGAGGGCGCCATGGCGAAGGTGAGGTGGGCGTCATCCGGTTTTAAAGAAGAGGGCTCCAGCGAGAAATGTTCCGCTACGGCGGGAAACCGAGCGGGAAGGGGAGGATCCGGCAGGAAAAGGGAAGGGTGCGTCGTGGGGTGGGGTTTTTGTGTTGGGACCGTATATCGGCGATAACATGGTGGATAGTCCGGACAACCACATTTTTTCCCCACATATGGGCTGGGTTTGGTGGAGCCCGGACTGTCCAGACAGTTGGATTTTGGGGAGCCCGCTGGGCGCCCGTTTGATGTCCGAACACGCCCGGACGTATGAGGGAGAAATGAGCTTCGACCTTAGAAACGATCTTAATCATTTTTTGATTCATTTATATGCATTGTAGCCCGTAGCAACGCACGGGCGTTCTACTAGTAAATAACAAGGCATGATAATGCTCAACACATAGATGTATGACATGGCAATTGGTGGTGACAGGGCGGAGCCAGGCCCCGTGATACCTAGGTTGTACCGTTGTAGCACCCGTCTAGCAACATTGCCCAGAGGGAAAGTATAAGGCATCTGTTATTTACTTTAAAAGCGTTACAAGATCAGGCTATTGACTTCCTGAAAGGATGTCATTGGTCAAGATTGACCTTACAATACAAGAATCGAAAGGTTACAACAAGAAAAAAGGGACGAGTGTGCCCATGACGAACTTACCACATACTTGTACACGTATGGCAGCATGCGTATTGGAAAATGATGCAGAACTTGTGGAATGAATTGTTGCCAAAAAAAGATGGAATAAATGGAATAATAGGAGTAACCCATTACCTTTTGGGTGGAATTGCCACGACATGGGCATTCTTCTTAGCGAGAATTATTGCAGTAGGATAGGGGCCAGGAGGATTTGAAAGTGTATAATTAAGCAGGTAGCGTATACCACATATTGTATATATATGGCCTGCCCTTTTTGCGTGCAGACTGGCGGTGGGCAGCGGGCGCTGGCTCGCGCCATGTCTTGTGGGGCGGCGATCAGGCGGATCATCTCCTCATCCGGTGAGGGCCGGCTATCTCTATGGCACACTCGTGTTGGTGCGGCAGATAGAGCCAGCGGTTCGGCCGGTGCATCCTTTGGAAAGTGCGCGCATGATTTGGCCGCTTGGCTTCGCCCGACAAGCTACCCTCCTTCCCCATCGTGCTGGATCGGCTCCAGGTGGCATATGTCGTGTTCTGGTGATGGCCGGGTGCGCCCCACATCGGCGCATTTGTTGGCATGCTCGACACACTGGTGCTGCGGTGGCAGATGTGGCGTCTTAGCAAATGCCCGGTGTGTGGGTTTCATCTTGGTCCGTTGTTTCTGTGTCGGGTGATCGGCATCGGCGGCCTTCCTCGTCGATGGAGGCATGCGTTGAGTGGTGACTTCTTCATTTCACGGACGGTGCTTTCTACCTTTTGTATTCTTTTCCTCAAGTTATGTCTTGAGATGGCAGAAAGGACAAAATTTAACACACTGGCATTCTCCTGTAATAAGGAAAATCTCGAATGATTATGCCACTCATATATGTATTATATCCATTAGAGATAGGTGACTATAATGCATAACAAACAAGAGATCACTGGTGGAAAAAAATGGCCAGGCCGAAGAAATACAAAAATCGTTAGTAAAACAAAATTGACCATTGGAAAAAAAGAAGTGAATGGTGAGTTAGGATCTACGCGAGGACTGTGTTTTCGTGCCAGAGCGCAGGTGCCTCTATTATCCCGGCAGTTGGTTGAGGCGTCACGATTCAGGACATGGGCCTTTATGAGCGTTATTCCGGTCGGAAGAAAAAGGTCGTACGTACTAATTGGTTTCATATGGAACAGTGGTGTACTGTGGCCCAGAAACCGTTTGTCCATCAGCTACAGTTATGACCGCGGCTAACATTCCAATGCCAAGCACTGGCGGCCATGGATTGCCGTGGAAGGGCTGATTCAGTTGCTGCGAAAGAAGAATGTGAAATGGGGAAGCGGAGGCGACGAGGTAGAGACATAGAGAGGAGCGGTTCGGAAAGAGAAGTGAGCTTTGGTTACCTTGTTGATGAGGAGAGAGAAGGGATAACGAGGTTCCAAGAAACACGAAGATAGCTTATTTTGTGGTATTTGTGCTTGTATCTTTTCAAAATGGCTAGGAAAACATTCTTTTAAGATGGTCCCTCTTACCTCCTAGGAGGTAAGAGAAATATTTGATCTGAGCCGGCCGTTCGTTAAGGCATTTGACCACACATAATATTCTAATTATAGCAACTACTTGTCAAAAAGGAATGTTTAAAGGATTGTTTCCCTTCCTTTTGAATATACGCACCTACCATATGGACGTATGTTAGGTGCATTACATATGTGCCTGTAACCACGTATATGTTTTCTCCCATATGTGTCGTACCTACCATATCAAGATGAAAAAAAAATTCTATCACATATATACACGTTACCCTCGGAAAAAATGTATACACGTTAAAAACGGTATCATTAGAATTCGTCAAGATTGCATATGTAATAATCATTGATACATTTGTTAACATCAGTCCGAGTGAGCCAGTAAAGAAAATAAAATGTACACATGCCACTCTAGGAACATGTATGTTTTTTTGTGTGTGAGAATTATACCAAACGTTTTCAGTGTGACAATATTGTACACTTTCTGTTCTAACAAAATAAAATGTGCAAGAACACTAGTACACATGGTTGCTTTGTTAAAGAAAATTACGGATGATATTTTGCCTTTTTTTTGCATTGATTTTGTCAACTAGTATTCATTTTTTGTATTAAAAAAGCAAATTCTATGGATTTTCTACTTCTTAGCTCCCAACCTACAAAATGAAACGTGAATACTTCAACATATATGACTGGACGTGCCAAACTTTTTAGTTTGTTTTTGAGACATCATGATAACTTACGTCCACTGAGATCGGGCAGACCCTCTTTTTAGGAAAGAGACCACCTGGTCCTAGAGATAGCATTAGAATAGGAAGCCACCTGGTCCCCCCCCCCCCCTCCCACCACCTTCCCCGTGCCCAGGTACGCTACCATAGAATCAGCCAAGATCTTTGTCCCACGTGCATTTATTTGCCGTTTCAAAAAATTAAAAAGTCGTAACTTTTGATTCGAGTGTCGCAATTCAGATCCGTTTTCACTGTTGGGTTTCTCACGACGAGTTCTTCAAAACTAGATCCCATATGAGTAGGTTTTGTCGAACTTTTTTCGAGGTCAACTTTGGGTGCGATGGAGCCAACTTTAGTGCTATAGGGAAGCAACTTCTTCTTTTCTGCCTAGTAGGACTGCCTATTAGGTTGATTTGTGTAAAAACGAGAAAATCACACAAAAACACGAGACACCTTTAGTGCTACATACAAGCAACTTCATTTCACTATGTGTATACAAATTTTGCTAAGATTATCCCAACTTGCCTATCGTGGCTGCTCTATTGCCTACCGTTGATGCTTAGTTGCCTACAATACTATGAAATTGCCCTACCATTGATGCGCAGTTGCATGCTATTGGTAATTAGTTGCCTACCATTGCTGCTCAATTGCCTAACTTTGCAAATTAGTTGCCTAAAATATTATGAAGTTGCTTATCATTGTTTTTCTAAGTTGCCTACAAAACACTATGAAGTTGCCTATCGGTGATGCTCAGTTGCCTGTCATTACTATTTCAGTTGCCTACAATACATTAAAAAGTTGTCCATCAGTGTTGCTAAGTTGCTATCTATGAAACGAAGTTGCTTACCATACTGAAAAAGTATTGTATGCAACTTAGGATGATGTTAGGCTACTCACTAGTCATGGCAGGCAACTTAGGATAATGTTAGGCTACCTCGAAAACTAACTTGCCTACAATACTATCAACTTGGAGGTGAAACTAGTTATGGTAGAATACTTGCTGGTTATGGTAGGAAACTTAGAGGTCAAGCTAGTTAACTTGGTAGTCATGTTAGCCAACTTCGACGGGATTTTCGATGAAAGGCAGTCATACTACGCAAACTAATGAGAAGTTGCTTTCTTATAGCACTAAAGTTGCCTCCATAGCACCCAAAGTTGCTCGTGGAAAAAAGTTAGTCGAAACATACTCATATGGGATCTAGTTTTGAAGAGCTCATCGCGAGAAACCTAGGGATGAAAACAGAATTTAATTTTGATGCTCGCAAAAGTTATAGCTTTTTGAAATTTTGAAAACGCAAATTAAATGCATGCAGATCTATGCTTTTCCAACACGTGAAGTCACCGGATGTTCTTTGCATGTGGTCTCATGTGTGAAGAGAATTCACGTGCTGACACTCAGCAAAAAGAATCACACTATGCATTAGAGACCACCTGGATGAGGGAGAGAGGGGGACAAGACGTGTGCGCTCGCTTCAACGGAATAGTGCAGCTGTGTTTTTAAGCATTTAGGAAACAAATATTGTAGTTGGAAACAAAAACTGGTATTAATTAACTTTGTTTAGTTTTTCCATGTATACTCGGGCTTAAAAGGAAACGAATAAACTACAATAATTGCTTTCCTTAACTATACCACAACAATGTCCATACTAACCCTCACAACGTCATTAATGGTCTATTACCTCGTAATAGCAGGTAATAGTTATTATCAGCCATTAGATCATGGAAATTTAACGGCCCATATTGCTTAGGACCACCTTAAAATTTCTCTTATTTTAGTGGATGCATTAATTTTTTTTGTTTCTAACGGAGAAAAAGAATCAGAGGAGAATAAAGAACAAAATGCCAGCAGCACGAATCGGGTAGAAAGATATCTGATGATAATATATGATTCTTGAATATACAGGTCTTATATGAGATAGAGTACATATGGTTCTTATTTTCTTTTACGGCTTGAGAAAATGCAAAACTCAAGGGAGCGCCTGATGAAACCTGGTAGAAAATAGAATTAACGACGACCTCTCCGGCTGGCGTGCAGATCATCACCGAGGACTTGCTTGAACTATCAACTACAACAAGCAAACGATTTTTTTTTTTGATAGCCAACAAGCAAACGGTTGATACTTGCTTTAGTAGAGACGTACGTGCACCGGCCCCAATTCGGCAACGTGTGCCTGTTAGTTGACACATGAGCACACCGTCGGTATAAATGCAGGGAAATAGTTTCTCAGATAAAATGACGAAAGAGAATAGAATACTCACATCGGTAGGTATAATTAAACATTGTCTTGTGTAAGGGACCTTTCCTCTTTGTTAATAAGACCACTTGACCTGTATATCATCAGACGGGAAATGATGGTCAGGATCTCACCACCGCTGCTCAGATGTTTCGCATGAGAGTTCTCGTTGCACCAGTAGGCCGTGTAGCACAGCATCTCCACCCACACTTCAAAGATCATCGCCAGCTTAAGTGATAACTGTTAGAAGGGATTGAGAAGGATTGGCGTAATGCGATGGATATATTATTGAGCCTCGAGGGCGAGTATATATTGAGTACAAGACTTGGAGGACAAGATGCCTCCTAGAGATAAGATGGAAACAATTCCTATCTAATCCCGGACAATCTCTACATACTAAATATATCTCTAACATCCCGTCGCAGTCGTAGCGGTAGCGTTGCGAACAACAGGAGCGTCGCGGACGGTCAGACTGGAGAGAATAGCAGCCGACGGGCTGACATCCCCCCGCAGTCGCAGCGGGAGCGTCGTGGACGGTGTCGTGTCGCGGACACGTGGACGGTAGAGGAAGCCGTCGAGTTGCTCAAGCGAGGTGATAGCCCTTTGTGCCGATGTCGATGTAGCCGAGAGCGTAGGGTGGTGTACCGTGGTCGAGGTAGCCGTGCGAGGGATGCCGTGGTCGATGTCGAATCGGGGTGGCCGGTGTCGAGGTAGTCGCTGTGGACCGGGAAGAAGAGCGGCGGCGGCGGCCTGAGGAGGCGGCGGCGGCGGCTAGGTCAGAAGCGCGGCGACGGTGCTCGAAGTAGGCGAGGAAGAACCCGACAGCATGACGAAGACCGGCGCGGACGGTGGCGTTCCCGCGCCTAGGGAGGTGGTGCGACGCATACCACGTAGAAGTCGACGTGCGGGGACGGCGTAGTAGACCGCGCGCCGCGACGCTACGGCCCGAAGGGGCCACGCAGCGGCAGTGCGCGGGTCAGGGCGACGGCGGGGAAGACCTCAGGGCGGTTGCAGGGACCGCGTGCCACGCTCGCTACGGCCTGACGGGGCGACGCAGCGGCAGCGCAAGGGTCGGTGCAGCCTCGGGGACGGCCTGGAGCTGACGGCCTCGGGGCGGCGGTTGACCGCGGGCCGCGGCACTACGGCCCGAAGGGGTGACGCAGCGGCAGCGCGCGGGTTGGTGCAACCACGGGAACGGCCTCAGGGCGGCGGCGGGGACCACGTGCCGCGGCGCTACGGCCCGAAGGGGCGACGCAGCGGCGGTGCTGATCGGTGCAGCCACGGGGAGAACCACGGGACGGCGGCGCTGCGGCCCGACGGGGCGACGCAGCGGCAGCCCGTTGCTCGATCGGTGGAGGGGCGCGCTGAACTCGGGAACAGGGCGGTGACGCCCGGCGCAGAGCGACGGGCGGGCGGATGCGCGGATGGTGGCCGTGACAGGCCGCCGCGTCGCGCGAGGCCGCCCAGTTGGACAAGAGGCCAGGTGGTCATGCCGGTGTCGGAGTAGAGGCGCGGGTCGACGGCGGCGGCGGGCAACGCAAACCGATCTTAGATCGGAAAACCAAAAATAAAACGCCGTTCAAGACGAACGGCGAGAGAGAAAAACCCGGAGCAAGGGCTCGGGAAAAAGACTCTCTAGGGCAGCCGGTCAACACGACCGGCGGACGAATCCTAGGTACGGGCGGCGCGGCCCCCGGCAGCGGTCATGGAGGCCGACTGCCCTGTGGGCGGCGCGCGGGGCGGAAGCGGCGGGCAGCGGCTGGGGTTGGATCGGTTAGGCTGATACCATGTTAGAAGGGATTGAGAAGGATTGGCGTAATGCGATGGATGTATTATTGAGCCTCGAGGGCGAGTATATATTGAGTACAAGACTTGAAGGACAAGATGCCTCCTAGAGATAAGATGGAAAGAATTCTTATCTAATCCCGGACAATCTCTACATACTAAATATATCTCTAACAATAACGAGGTCCAATGTTCACCTTCATATTTGCTGATCAGCCTTGCGGCAAGCAGAGATCCTCTGTCCAATGTTGGATTGGAAGTGATTCCTTGAGGATAAATTGTAACCGGAGATCCGTCGCGCAACGCAATCCCATGGTCCCGGATAACCCTGACCAGATCCTCAGCCGAGGTGTACTCCAAGTAAGTGATCACATCATAGTAGAGCTGGACATACCTTTGTCGACTAACAGGGTAAGGCAGCATGTAGGGGCATGCGGCAATCAGGAAAAACATGTAATTGGACAGCGCCTCGGTTGCCCGGTAAAGATCACTCCGCAACGATGAGGGTAACCGGTGGAGGAAGACATGAGTGGCGATGTGCCACACGAGGATGCTCTCGTCCAGGTCCAACTCCACACTCCATTCCAGGTCCAAGAGATCATTTCTCCTTATGGCGTTCCTGCCCCGTGAGTTGGCGATGTCAAACTGTCCTGTCTCAGTTGTCGACACAAGTTCCACCGCCTGCTGAATGATAAGTCGCGGGACGGGGATGGAGGAGGAGTAAAACATGGAGTCCCACCAGTCGTCCCGTCCCATCCATCTTGCAATTTTGCTGCTTGTATTATTCCTACTGCGATCACACAGCTCAAACAAGTTATGTTGCCGCATGTAGCCCCGCAAGTCAATTGTAAGTTGTATTCCACGTCGAACCACATGGGAAAGCCATACACATTTCTTTTCTAACAGCAACGCATATGTCCATCTAGAGAACATGGCCCGCGACACCGATGCGGTCTCGAGGACGACTGCACCACCAAGCAAAACATAAGTGACCACCACATCTACTCTGCGGTAAACATCTTTGTCACTTGATCTATGGAACAACAGCAATGCAGCGACTGTGGCCGGCAGCGTGATGACACGTATGCACCTGCCGTACCAAGTGTGGACCACCGCAGCCTTGGTGTACAAGAGCTCGTACATCATCGATAACTGCATTCCGATCACCTCCAACATCTCCCGTCCTTCAAAACTGTAATCCATGTTGATTTTCACAAAACGTGTCGCCCCCTCGAACAATTGCTTGGGAACGTCCAACAATGTGTAAGCTATAAATAGTAGGTCTTTCTGGTTACCCTGATGGTCTCCCTCCAGCGCCAACTGCTGATGTTGCTTGTCATGTCCCTCCAGCGCCAACTGTTGATGTTGCTCGCCGTTTTCCCTCCGGCGCCAACTGCCGATGTTGCTCGCCGTGACCCTCCGGCGCCAACTGCCGATGTTGCTCGCCGTGACCCTCCGGCGCCAACTGCCGATGTTGCTCGCCGTGACCCTCCGGCGCCAACTGCTGATGTTGCTTGTCCTGTCCATCCGGCGCCAACTGTTGATGCTGCTCGTTTCGGAAATCCTTGTAGCTCGCGGCGGATAGACTACTACTAGCAGAATTGCTTGCACACATGAGCGCCCATACTCTTTCCCCGTACTTGAGAACCCCAGTCACAAACATGAGGATGGCGGCCGGACGGAGCCAGGTCCGGTTGCCCAGGATGGAAGACACATACAGCACATAGGCAGCTGCAAGGACCAGCAGTCCGAAAGTCTCCAGGTGATGCAGCCACAGCCGGTTGTCCTCGATGGCATAAGCGGTGATGTTGTCCTGGCCGCCAAGGTGCACCAGCAGCAACGGCGCCCAGAGTGCCTTGAGCTGGTGCTCTGGCAACCTGCTCAACAGGGACATGTGTCCCAGGGCGAATATCGCCGTCGTGTCGGCCAACATGTATGGTGACCAAATGATGAACTTTAGCACGGTGGAGTCTTTGTGCCGACGAATACCGGCCAAGAGGAGGAGCGTGACCTGCACTGTGAAGCTAAGGAGCACCATCATTTGGACCCCCCACCCTTTCCAGACCACAAGTAGCTCTACTCCGCCCGCCATTATTTCTAATCGATGACACAAACACAAACGACTTTAGGTATACTTTAAAAAAAGATTAAGCTCGGAGGCACGGACAAGCCCCGGTGAGGCTCGTGGTGGAGGAGGGCCAAGGTGGTGGCGCCTTTTCTCGTTCGATCCGTTAATTAATCGTAATATAATACTTACTAATACGTACCTCGGTGGAAATCCAAAGATTGAAGCAGCACGCGACCCAGTGCCGGATGGAGCTGAGGTTCCTGTTCCTCGGATGTCCAGCCGGCCGCTAGCTAGCAAGCGGAAGGAGAGAGAGATACTATCTCAGCAAAGTGACAGAGCGAGTGACTCTGTTCAAGTATACTATTGCAGCCCTACAAATAAGATTTCCTTGTCCGTGGACCACCTCCATTACTCTGGCCGGTGACACAGCGAGTTACTGTGTTCATTTGAGGCTTCCTTTTCTTCTCCCGTCGTACAAAAGGAAGGACCCCCTCCATTACTCTGGCCGGTGGACGACAACAAATCGATACACATTATCTCTCATTTCTTTCGTTCCGACTTCCGATCAACGCATTGGGGTCAGCTTCGTTCACACTATGGATTCAATTCTAATTATCTGGCGATAGTATAAAATAATATATATTTTATACCACTTTTACTATATTGCCAGCTCTGTTCCAGTCGTACGTTGTTCCATCAGATGGGCCCATGGTCTGATGGCAGTCAGATGGGCCAATGGCGTGGCTGCAAGTGACTACCTACCTGTGGTGAACAATGAGAGGAGAGGACAAGAGCAGAGTTTTCTTGGTCGGCACTCGGCACATCGTTTGGACTCGGTCTTATACTCAAGCCACACACTTAGGCCAACTCCAACGCACGACCGTAAACGGACGTCCAATGTGTTCGGATTCTGTCCGTTTGGGTCGGGCAAAGGGCTGATGTCCGGCCGCGCCGGAGCAAATCTGGCCGCTGCGCCCAACCGACGGACGCATTTCGTCCCGGCTTGCAGGGAAAATAATGAAAATTGAAATAGCCTGCAGCCAAAGCCATGCCAGTGGCCATAGTTCATGCCGGCCAGAGCGCCAGCGGCTGGCACACATGCCAGCCTACAAAATGATCACCCCACGGTTCATGCCGGCACACTTGCCAGCGCACAAAAAACGGCCTTCATTTGCTCTTCTTTTTCTTGGCGCTTCCTCTCGTCCCTTGCTTCCTTTTGGGTCATCAAGCCTAGCAAAGTTTCTTGCAAGGCGAACAATGCCGCATCACGCTTCTCGTCCACCTTGGAGTTGGTCTTGCCCCTCGGCCGCTTCTCTCCTTCATGCTCAACGACGGCCGCCGGCCCTCCATTCTTCTTTTGGGCGGCATATTGCTCTTTAAACTTGGGGCAATCTTTAATGATCGTCCAACAATGGGTGAGGGTGAATGGTTTGTTCCCATGTTGGGCCTTGAACGCTTCCAAAGTTTGGAATGCCTACAAATTGAAAGTGAATGCCACAATGTAATAGTGAAGGACACAAAATGCAACAAACGTGAAAATGGCATAGGAACAAAGAGAAGAAGTTGTATACCATGTCGCTCACGCCTAGGCCACTCACGGGACGGGCTTCAATGCTCTCGAGGGCGGCACAAAACTTGTTGCATTCTTGTTGGATAAACCCCCACCTCTTTTGGATTGATCCGACGCCACGAGTGCTCGAAAACTTGTAGGGCGGGAACTTCCTATGTTCATGGAAGTTCGCATGAACTCTCCCCCAAAAAACGGCTCCTTTTTGCTCGGCACCGGTCTTGGGATCTTGCCCTATTTCCTTCCAACCTTCGCAAATCAACTTGTCCTCATCTTTGGTGTATGCTCCCGTCCGAATGCTTTGCCTCCTCTTTTGTGCATTGGCTTTTAGGGTGAGCTCATCGATAAACAGTGGTTCCTCCTCAATGTCTACTCCATCTTCTTCGTCTTCGCAATACATGTCTTCATGCCATGGATCGCCTTGGCCGTCGGTCTCTTCTTGGTTGCCGCGGCTGTCTTGGCTTTGGGTCTCGTCGGGGTCGAAGGCTTGACCATGGCCCTCGTAGATGATGTTCTCCATGAAATCATCGAAGTAGGCTGGGTCATCTTGTGCCGGCGTCGGGTTGGGCATTCCGTCAAACAGCTTGCGGGCGTTGGGAAGGTTGGCCGTAGGAATCGCCCGTGGCCACTTCTTTTGCATCCCGGTGGCCGACTGGCCGGTGCCGGACCCAGGCGTGACGTTGAGGTCGATGCTGGCCCCGGCAGCGGGGGTGGCCGGCGCGATCACGCTGCCGTCCGGCGACGTGGAGAAGCGGGTCGCACCTGGGTCGTGCGTCGGATAGAGACCGCCCGTCTGCGGTGTCGTGGAGGAGCTCGGCGACTGCCCCTATGGCGGGTGAACAGCTGACGAGCAGGTGCTCGCTGCGGCCATGGCGGCGGCGGTAAGAATGGCCAGCGTGGGTCGGCTGAACCCTAGCATGAGCAGGGCGTGCTGCGTCGCTGCCTGCGTGGCCTTGGTGACCAGGGTCTCGTTATCCTCAGTGGCGGCCCGCTGTTGCGCGGCGGCGGCGTCGACGGCGGCCTGGGCGGCGGCTTTCCTCTCCGCAGCACTAGCCCTACGGCCAGCCCTCTTCGCCGATTCACGGGCGAGCTCCTCCGGCGTGAGCACCTTCTTGGGCTTCTTCTTCTTCGGGGCCGCGGTGCGGGCGGCGGTGGCGGCCGGGATGGCGGCGGCGGCGTGCTTTGGCATGGTGGCCATGGAGGGAGCGGGAGGGCAGGAGGTTTTTTGGGAGGGAAGGGGGAAATGGGGACGTTGTGTCCCCGACGAGCGGGCTAGGAGAGGACAAGGGCGTGCGTCCCGCGCGTCCGCGCCCTGTCCGTTTCGACACAAACGCGGACCAATTTTGGGCCAGAAATGGGTCACGGACGGACAGAAAACGGACGTCCGTCCGTTTGCGTCGGCACATTGGGCCGCGTTTTCTGTCCGTTTCGACCCAAACGGACAGAGACGGACCAAATGCGGTTGTGCGTTGGAGTTGGCCTTACAGCCGGGCGCCATCGACTAAACAGCGCACACTCCTCCAACGATGGCACGCTCCTTCTTTTACGTCTCTTCCCTGGTCTCCGGTGTGTGACGCGTTCTGAGCCGTTTTTGTCGGCCTGCATTTTCATGCGATTCTGAGCCGTGGCGACACTAAGCTTGAGGCAGACTGGTAGGTGGAATTGTACTAGAGCTCCACTAGTGGCAGCCATTTTTTTCCCAATGTTTGAGATTTTCATGAACAAAACACCGGAGGAACATTTCAAGCCACTGGTTTACGCATTCTGACTGACCGTCCATTTGTGGGTGATAGGTCGTCGTGAACCGAAGGTCAGTGCCAATAGACTTGAACAAGTCCTTCCACAAGTGGCTTGTGAAGATGGGATCATGGTTTGTCACGATGGAGGCTGGGATACAATGTAAATCTAAATCCAGAAATGCACATCG
Source organism: Elymus sibiricus (assembly GCA_039707655.1). Classification (NCBI taxonomy): domain Eukaryota; kingdom Viridiplantae; phylum Streptophyta; class Magnoliopsida; order Poales; family Poaceae; genus Elymus; species Elymus sibiricus. Next base: position 479,030,264 of record CM077668.1, read on the forward strand.
CTACCGAAGCTATTGTGAATGGGTGTTTCAGCGGGATGAAGTGCGCGTATTTCCAAAACCTGTCCACCACAACCATAATCACATTGGCTCCATCTTATAATGGTAGACCCTCGGTGAAGTCCATGGTGAGCTCATCCCACATACCTGGCGGAATTGGCAGCGGTTGGAGTAACCCAACAGGATGAGTGTGCTCGTGCTTTGCTCGCTAACAGATACTGCATTGCTTGACGAAGTTGTTAACATCTACCTTCATGTCGCACCATGCGAATAGGCGTTTGAGCCGATGATACGTAGGCACAATATCGGAGTGTCTACCTATGGCATGGAACGGATTGATCAATTTGGTGAGCAAGGCAGAATTGGTGTCGATCCATACTCGGGCGTGGAGCTTGATGAGCCCGTTGCACAGTTCATACCCCTGTTCATCTGGGCTTGCCACCGCCAATGCTTGAAGCTTCAATTGCACATCGTCGTCAGTGACATAAGAATTTATGACCTCATGAACCCAGGTTGCCTGGGCGAGACAATGAATCTGCCACCGTATTGTCTGCGCTTTTCTAGTAAACAATTTTGAATTGTAGCCCCAACAGACGAGTCATGGCCTTTTGTTGCATCACAGAGTGGAGAGTTTGATCTTCAAGAAAGTGAGTCTCTGATGATAAGTACAAAGGAAGGATTCCCCTCTCTGTACTATCACCAGCGCTCCACGGCCATAATCAATGTGAATTCTTTTTCCACCGGGCTCGGTCGGTAAGACGTCACCCGGCTGGTACCCCTTCATGAGGTTATTGATTCGTCCAGGTACATCTCATGGAGTCTAGAGACTGCTTCGAGGGACCCCTAAACTGTGAGTAAGCCATGTGTCCCCTGAGTTTGGAGGCACATGTGATCGTGGAAGACCGTCATTTTGCGAGAGACCAGCGCGGGACGGCCTATGATGGATGTAAACGCCACGCGGGCGTCGACAACATCAAAAAGCACCGACAATGTCTGGTAGTTCCCTTCATCTCCAATATGCAAGGTTAAGTGAATCCGTCCGAGGACAGAGTAAGGAGTCCCAGCGAAGATCTCACATATAGGATAGTCATTAGATCGGAGTAGGCTTCTTTGTATAAGGAGTGACTCCAAATTGCTGGCGAAAAGCACATTGTATGGCAAGCTATCTTCAACAAAGCTTCGAGACAGGATGGTGTAAATGGATGCTTCAGATATGACCCAATTTTGAAGGACGGGCCACATGATGAAAGGATAGTCCGAAGGTCGGATGAAGTCTCGCTGGCGGTCCTCAGCCAGATGGGTTTAGCGGTCCCTGCTCATCGAGAGGGAACTCGGTGATGCGGGGCTCGACCCGATCCGAGGCGCTCGGCTCGAACTTGAGAACTCCGAGAACCATTCCCCGAACAGTCCGAGAGTGTATAGGGTGGATTCCCTAATAACGATTGGACTTGTCTCCGATCTCGGTCGATAGGGTGCAATCCTCTGACGAGGGGATCTGGCCCGAGGCCTTATCCTACACTTGGGTCTCTACCCCAATGACAATCGGCCAGGCCAAGCCATCGGAGGTACCCTGCCAGCAGGAGATCCCCCGCCCCAGGTCGAGCGGACCTAGATGGGTGGGCCGGAGGCCCACACACCAGACTAAGGAGATGGCTCGGTTTCGACCGGTGGACCGGAGGGAGTCAGGTGTGGTACCAGACTTCTTTCATCTTGTGGAGAGTAGTTGAGGTCAATCTTTCCTAGGGCCGCCTCGGTGGCGGCCCTTCGTCTGCTCCCGCCAGCGGGATGAGTGTAACATCCCCAAGCCCTAATCCCCTATTTACTTAATTAATATGCCATGTCAACATGTTTGTCATAATTAAAAATGCAATTAAGAAATAATCCAACTTACAAATTCAAATTCAAAATGCCAAATCAAAAATTATTTCTTCAAATGTTGATCCAAAAATGTTCACACCCTTCCGTTAAATGCCTAAGTATTTGTCATGAAGAAACCAACATCATTTGAATTCCCATTTTGTCCCTAGCAACAGTTTAGTGGACCAAAAATAATGAATAAAGCCATTTGAATTTAAAATATAAATGTGAGAATTTCCAAATGCCCTGAAACTTTGTGTTTAGCCCAAGAATAACATGCTTGATTTATCTGCAAAGTTTCATGCATAACTAAATTCGTTTAGTAGCCAAATTAAATAGAAAACAAAAATGAAAAATAGAAACAGAAAAAGAAAAGGGGAAAAAGAACTAACATACTGCACTGCTGGGCTGCGAGTGCACAGTGCGGCTCCGATCCTCCATCGCCGGCCGATCCTCGACAACTGCCGTCTACAGGAGCCCTGGAGGGGATAAGAAGGCCACCCCGGCGCCCCTGGACAACCCTAGCCCCCTCAGTTCCTCCTCCTCGCGCCGCTTTCTTCCTCCTCGCGCGCATCTGCAGCTCCGTCGCCATGGCTCGCCTCATTGCCGCGCTCCCCGTCGTCCCCGCCGGCTGATTCCTTGTCTGGGAGCTGCGCCATCGTCCGCTACGTCGTCTACACCGACAAACTCGAGCTCCTCGCCCCTGCATCGGCCGGATCGACCTCTTCTTCCTCTTCGGTCGCCGGCATTTCTCCGTCGAATCCGCCACGTCTGCTGCTACTAACCCTCCCGCCGAGCCACCGTGTGCTCCTAGGTGAGCCCCTGGTTACTTCCCCTCTCTGCTAGGCTCGATCCCGAGCCTCTAGCTTGCTTCACCATTGTTGCCGTCTCTGTCGCCGCTACCGAGCTCGCCACCGTCGCTATCATCCATTCCAGGGCCTGGCAAGCACGTCAGCGTGCTTGTGGCATCCTAGTGGTGCCGCCTGTGCCGTTTGTTCGGTCAATATCATCGCTTGTCCTCGTTTCCGACAAGTTCCGTTTTCGGCCACCGCTCGGCATCGTTGCTGCCACCGGTTCTGGCCGTCTTAGGTTGCGCTATTTGCACCGTCGCACGCGCGGCGCCGCGCGCGATCGATCCATGTGCTCAGCCGTTCGTTTGGTCGCCTATGGGCAAATGTCGGGCGTCGCCGCCATCCCCTATGGTCGCCGGAGGCGCGCCGGCATTTAAATCCCTGGCTGGGTCACCGCCAGGTAGGCCCAGGCCGTCAGGTTTCTGTTTAGGCGCTAATTAACCCGCTAAACCGTCATAGACATATGGGCCCAATCACTGTAGCACTACAATTAGCACAGTGCCACTGACCACTGGGCCCCATCTCACTGTTTAGCTTAATTAGATTAATTAAATGTCTGTTAAAACATGTCTCACTGACCAGTGGACCCCACTGGTCAGGTTTGACCAGTCAACATTGACTGTTGACTGCTGACTCAGCAGTCAGTAGGCCCCACCGGTCAGCCACTGGCTGTGTGCACTTCTGGGTGCACATAGCATTTTCCATTTAAATTTTGAAATAATGTTAATTCCAGAAAATCCTAAAAACTTTGGAAAATCATAGAAAATAATCTATAACTCGGATGAAAATAATTTATATATGAAAAATGATCAGAAAAATATAATGAATCAGAATATACCAATTGTATGCATGACAAACCAGACCATCATAATGAATATTGATATTTTACCACTGGATCAAATAAAGGAAATAATATTTGGAGCTGGGAAAATATTCCTAATATTTTCCACTTCAATTAAAATGCTTAGTAATGCATTATGTCACATCATCAACACATTTGTCATGCCATGCATTTTGTGTTGCGATTGCTTGTTGTTTATCTGTTTCTGCATTTGCTTCTTTTCCGGTAGACCCCGAGACTGCGGTAGATCCAGAGATCGACTACTCCACTGACGATCAGTTTTCTTCAGCAGAGCTTCCAGGCAAACAAAACCCCCTTGATTATTCCAGATATCGCCTATTCTTTCTCTCTACATTCATGCATTAGGTATTGGTACAGTTGTTGTTCGGTAGCTCCTATTCTGATGCATAGCCTGATTTTGTCGCCTGTTATTGATGCCTTTACCTGTTTTCCTAGCATGCCTAGTTAGTGCTGCTTGTGTTTCATCTGTTGGCCCTACACCCTTGTCCATGTTGACATGCTATATTACCGGGTCGTGATCCCTCTGGGCGATGATCACGGATATACTTTATATTTCTATACTATATATGATACTCTACGGTGGACTCGGACTTCGGTGGCCTGCGACATGGAGCGAGATGGACTGCGACGAGATGCCGATGAAGACTGTTACTGTATCATGTTATGTTTATGTTTTGAATTGTGGGGCTGGCAGGGCTGGTGGTGCCATCCAGGATGAGATGGGCCTGGGACCTGGCAGCCCCCGAGAGGTTCACTGTGGCGGAAGGACAGGGCAGGCGGATACCATCCAAGATGAGGTGGGCCTGGGCCCTGGTCGTTGTCCGCGGTAAAATGAAATAGCTTGGAATGTAGGGTGGTTGTTCCACCAGAGGTGTGACCTATTGGCTACACGGTGCATGTGCGAGTGAGTGACGTAGGCATGTACATGGCGCGTGTGGGGCAGGCGTGGCCCGTGTGGCACATGGCACACCGCATGGAACATGATGGTTATTGGCGCTGGCGCATACAGACGTGGGCCAAGAGGAGACGTTTCTGTTGGTGCACCCCTGCAGGGAAGACAAAACTATTCGAATAGCTGTGTCCACGGTAACAGGATGCTTGGAGATGTATCCTGATCTTTTACAACTTAAATCGGATACTTAATAAAAATCACCAAGATATTATATAATGCCCGGGGATCTCTTTCTCGCAGGGAGTCGAGGAAGGATCTTAGGGTATTGTATTGCTATGTTGTTTATTTGGTATCGTGTGTGCTCTTTCTCTTCTATTGCTGCGAGTTGCTGTTCTCCTCTTCCCTTGCTGCAAGATGGTGTTACTTTGCGATACATTGAGCTTTTCCCCCTACTCTCGCATTTCTGCAGTATAGTACACAGATATATCCCTCATTTCTTTGATACCGATGCATATGTAGTATAGATCTGATATAAGTCTTGCAAGTACTTTGGATGAGTACTCACCATTGCTTTGCTATTCTTTTCCTTCAACCTGGTTGCTGCTCTCAGATAGTAGCCCCTCGGATGCAGGTAATCCCGACGCTGGTTACTACTTGGAGATCGACGTCGACGAGTAGTTCGGAGGTCCCAGGCAGGAGGCCTGCACCTTTGGGTAGGGTCATCGTTTTGTTTCAGCCTTCTTAAGGAAACCTTGCTATCTTGTCTGTAGTCAGACATAATTTGCTTTCTGTTCTGATATATTGTGGTCCATGTGACCTCTATTTGTAATATATTTGGATCTTTGCTCAGTTATGAGCTCTTGCATATATTTTTGTGTCGTAGAGTCGTGTTGTGGTACTACCATGGAGTCACCGTTCATGATCGTGCATACTGCGTGTATGATTAGTGCACGATTATGATCGGGGGCGTCACAATGGGGCTCCATGTAGGGAGGTTGTTGCTGACGAAGATCCGTTCGGGCCCCGCAGTGGGCACCAAATGTCCACGAATAATGCTCCATCGATCTTACAATCTACAAGCCATCGTGGAAGATTGTAGAGAGAAGGGTGGTGCCCGATGGGATCTCGTCGGCGTTGAAGATGACACAGTGGTTTTATCCAGGTTCAGGCCTCTGGATGGTTAAAAGCCCATGTCCGGACTCCATGGGAACGCTCAAGGAAGCGCACCTCATGACCATCGAAGCCGCCACCGCCGCCTGTGGGTGCGACGAGGCGGAGGAGGATCTCCTGGTGGAGCTTGGCAGAGGGGAGGCGCTGGGAGGAGGAGATGCCATGGAACCCGCGCCCGCTACTGGTTGGGCTCGGCGAGGACGAGCGCTGGGAGGTGCTGTGCAGCACGTCCGCACCCGAGGTAGGCGACGGCTCGCTTCAATGTCAAGCTGCTGCAAGTGTACTGATTTTTCAGAATCCGTACACTTGCAGCAGCTTTCCTTACTGTGTGAACCAACTTTCCTTAAACATGCCCGAGGTAGAAGATGAACCAACTTTAGTTGGAGATGAACGGGGATGACTCGGTCATTACAACAAATAGTTGGTAATTAATAAAAAAAATACAGAAATTAGATTAGGAGATCAGGACTGAGACCATAAACAATGTACCAGGCAGCTGACCTTATGTCTCTTGCAGTTTCAGTGTCATACTTCTGGCCTTTATCTGTGTTATCAACTATTACTTCTTGGGGCTTTATCTATGTTATCAACATATGCAAAATTGCACACTTGGAAGCCGTGCTATGTTTTCTCTTCATTAGCTTATGTGGTAGAGGTTAAACAACCCCAGAGGCAGACAGATGGAGATGGAGCGTGGCACCCTGTCGATGTGGAAGCCGCAGCGTGCTGACAGTCCGAATCAAGCTGCACCGGTCTTTGTGAGAATCGCTGGTCTGGTTTGGCCAACATTTTGGAATGCATTGCGTGATCACGTAGGAAATTGTGTGCGCTGCAGGATCTGTAGGATTAGGCCAACAGGGCTGAGCCGATGAATTTTTTCCATGTCTTCCTCTGCAGGCAAGCGCTTGAGTGCGTTGTTCTGTTTATGACTGATGTGTGCTATTTTCTCTCTTGTTTCCGCTGCATCATTAGCAATCACGGGGGTTGCAGCTTTGTCCGATGCGCTTGCACATCACATGTTTTTTTCTACAGGAACTTGCACATCACATGTTTGTTGAAATAGCTACTTCTGGGCAAAACACAATGTGAAGACAATGGAGCAGAGGTAGAACAGTCGGGACCGTAGCAGCATGATGGCTTTGCAGAGGAGAAAATTTCCCCGACTTGTTCGGAGTTGAGCGATGCTGTCTCTATCTGATGGTGGAGTTCATTTTCTGAAAGAAAAAAAAGGAGCAAAGGAGAAACAGTTACTTGTCCAGATCCAGGAACACAAAAATGGTCTTGTGAACGAAGTAACGGCGGTGTGCCGATCTTATAGTAATTGGGACTTTGTTGACATATGACTCTGTGCAAACAAACAACATATATATAGTCATGAAGCACAGCACTTGGCGAGCAGTAACAGGGAGGGATAAACGCTGAAGATTCAAATGGATACGCAGCCAGAATGGAGGCATAAACTAGAGATATGGCGTGAGAGATTTGGTGGATGGGAGAAGTATCAAAAATTGGAAATCCTTTTGCTGATGCTCAGAGCACGGTAAGGTGCGTATCCATAGCATGAAGGAAGGTAACAAACAATCAGGGTACCATAGATAGCATAGCATGAAGGAAGCTAGCAATCATGGACGGCACCATAGATAGATAGCATGAAGGAAGCTGCTGTGTTTGTGTTTTTTGTGGAAGAAGGAATTTGAGTGATTTCATACCGTGCAAGGAAGAAGAAGCCGATTGATGTATTGCAAGCATAGAAACTAAGAGCAAGCTAACAAGGAAAACGCACGAAGCTGGACTCACCCACCAGGTAGGCAGCAAGCATGCAGGACAAGGCAGAATCAGCGAGGAATCGATAGATAGGCCGCCGATGATGAAGCGACAGAAAGGACAAACAAGGGTAGAAGAAGGAGAAGGGGACAGACAGGGATGGTGGGGATGGACTAATTGAAATGCGCGAGGAGTAAGTAAGCAACAGGGAGTCCAGTAGAGAATTGGCAAGTATTGTGATAGGTAGGAGAGCAGGGGATTAATGGGGAGGAAAGGGACGACAAGCATTATGGTGCTATGGCTCACCGTTTTGGGGTCCCCGGGCGATTTCCTCGTTCCTTGAACCCTGGTACACGGCTATAGGGACGTCCCCACAACTCATTGTTTTCGTCATTCCACGCTATAGTTTTCACGACGTCCTCAGGTGACCTGTTCTGCCCAAAAAGGTGGAATCAAATCCTGCGTGCGTCCTTGCTATTCTGCGCCCTACGCGTGGAATAGGATTCGCCTCAGGTGACTGGTTCTGCCCAATATTTGCGCTGGGCTGCAGAATGCGGCTTGCTTCGCAGCGGTACGTGGGCCAAGAAGTGGCGTCCTGTCTCTCGAGCCTGGTTGCGTCAGGAGCAAGCGGGCCTTGGGTCGGAATTGTGTTTTTTTAAGAAGAGGGTCGGAATTGTGTTGATGGCTTGGCAGAGAGCTCCCGAGCGCGGTAACGATAACCCCGCAAAAACAGAGAGCGCGGTAGCGATATCGGATGACGGGGAGCGCAGATAGCCATCGAACGGCCTCGGGCTGACTCCACCTTTTTGACCAGTCGGCCTTGGATTCTTCTCGTCCTTTACTTGACTAGGAGTAGGAGACATCACTTGCAAATGATACTTGATCTATTGTTTAACTTGAATAATTTGCATGCTATGGTACCAAATTAAAATGGTAAAAGTAAGTCTTGTTGAGTACCTTAGGGTGTGTTTGGTAGGGTGCATAAGCTCAAAAGTTCCCTATCAAACTCACTTTTGACTGTTCATTTGGAGTCCGTCTAGGACTCAGTTGACTGAGACTTCGCGAAGTCTTAGTCGGCTGATGTCAGCATCGTAGGTACAGGCTCGATGGCTCGATCGATTTACCTCCTCGTTCGTTTGTTTTTCTTTGGGCTGGTTTGTCATGTACGAGGCTTTTTTTCCCTTTGTTTTTGTTTGCTTGTCTTCTTAAGTGGGCTGCTTTTGTCCTTTGTTTTGTTCTCCCAAATGCTTGTCTCGTTGAGCTGTTTTCTTTCTTGCTTGTACGTGGCAGCCTCCTTTTGTTTTCTGTTGTCTTGTCTCCTACTAGGTTGGTTCCTCTTTTTTCTTTTGCTTGTATTTAGGCTGTCAAATATATCGGTGTCTGTGTCAATGCTCCCAGCTGATGTGCACTGGAGTGTGTCTCCGCGAAACATAATGCATACAAAAAGTGTAGTGTGTTTGTATTACTTTGAGCACATAATTTTGACACAAATAAGAAGAAAAATAAATAAAGAAACATCCCTAGTTGAACTAAATGAGCTTCCTGGTGCACGTGGTAAAAAGTACTAGTGGACAAGAGTTATGTCGCATTAACTAGTTTCGGACCATCTACTTCTTTCTCAGTGTATATCGTTAGTTTTAGGTGATCCGTGGGAAAATAAAAATATATTTTTAACAAAAAATTAAGTTACACACGAATGACGGACATGCACTTTCGCATGGCTGACGGACATGCAATTGCGCATGGCTGACGGACATGCAACTGCGGGCGATCAACGTTTGTGCAATCAGATGACAATATTTTGAGAATAAAAATAAGTTGCACAGAAATGACGGATATGCAATTGCGGGTGGTCGATGAACATGTGACTGGCACGTGTATAACTAGTGGCACCATTTTTTTAAAAGAGAAAAATATTAAGTTGCACACGGACATTGGACATGCAATTGCGCATGGCCGGAGTACAGGCAACCGTGTGCAGCCGACGTGTGTGCAAATCAAGTGGCATTATTTTTTTAGAAAAATATCCAAGACATCACTATTTAGAAAAGAAAAAATAACACAAATCCAAAACGCAAAAATAAAATAGAAAGAAAAACAGAAAGTAGAAAAACGAAAAACAAAAAATTCAAAAATAAACTCACATACCGGGCCGCCCAAGCACCCAGGCCCCCGCCCCGCCCGCACCCTAGTTATGCTTGGTTGCTGGTCTCGCTTGCGTTGCATGCGGACTACAACATATGCGGTTGCACATGGAGCGACGTGCAACTGGGTGGCATGTTGTTGCAGTTGCAGCCGGGGGAGACACTTGCAGTTGCGTGCCTAGTAGCAGACATGCAACTACCGTCTTCCCCCTCACCGACAAAACAACACAGAGTTGCGGTTGCAGCCGGGGGAGACACTTGCAATTGCATGCCCAGCGGCAGACATGCAACTACCGCCCCTTCTCCCTCACCGACAAAACAACACAGAGTTGCAGTTGCGTTGAAGACATGCAGTTGTGGTCGGCACAATACTTGCAGCTATGTGCTTGTAGCAGACATGTAACTGCCCCCCTCCCGAGCAAAATACTACTAAGTTGCAGTTGCGTTTGAAGACATCCAATTACAGTCGGGGGCGACACTTACAGTTGTGTGCCTAGTGGTAGACATGCAACTACCCCCATCCCCCGACAAAACATCACTAAGTTGCAGTCGCGGTTAAGACATGCAATCGCAGTCGGGGACGACACTTGCAGTTGCGTGTTTGTGACGCCCCCGACATTAATCGTGCACTAATCATACACGCAGCATGCACGATCAAGATCAGTGACTCACGGTCTAATATCACAGCACAACTCTAGACACAAAAGTTAAACATAAGACATCATATTACAAACCAGGGCGCGGGGACCCATAATACATTAGTCATCAAACATGTATCATCTGAGTGCAGACCAGATTCACACAAGTTTTTGCCTTAAGAAGGCTGTGTTGGGAAACGTTGCATGGGAAACAAAATTTTTCCTACGCACACACAAGATCTATCCATGGTGATGAGCATCTACGAGAGGGAGAGTGAATCTACATACCCTTGTAGATCGCTAAGCGGAAGCGTTAAGAAACGCGGTTGATGTAGTCGAACGTCTCCGCGATCCAAATCGCAAGTCGTCCCTCGATCCGATCACGAACTAGTGCCGAACGGACATCACCTCCGCGTTCAACACACGTACGGCTTGATGACGCCTTCACCTCCTCGATCCAGCAAGCGATGGTGAAGTAGTAGATGAGTTCCGGCAGCACGATGGCGTGGTGATGGTGGTGAGGAACAATCTCTGCAGGGCTTCGCCAAGCGCTACGGAGATTATGACGGAGGATCTAGAGGGTTAGGGTTGCCGCACACGGCTTGGGGAAATCTTAATGTATCCCGTGTGCTAGCCCTGCCCCTCTATTTATATGTTGAGCCCAAGGGTCTAAACTTGGAGTAAAAGCCTCCTCTAGGTCGGTTTTGCCCGCACAAGGTCGGTTTGGCCCGCAGGGAAAGAGTCCAACTCGGATCCCTGCAGTACCGCGCACAAGCGGTAGTACCGCTTACGATAAGCGGTAGTACCGCCTGTAGCGGTAGTATCGCTGCTACGGTAGCGGTAGTACCGCTTGACCAGCTTAAGCGGTAGTACCGCTGATACAGTAGCGGTAGTACCGCTTGACCAGCTTAAGCGGTAGTACCGCTGCTACAGTAGCGGTAGTACTGCCTTACCAGCTTAAGGCAGTAGCAAAACTTCCTTTTGCACTTTCCAATACCTCGTGGGCTTTATCCCTTTGGCCCATATAAAGTGTTGCTGCACCCGAACACTTCGGTAAACATCCGGAACCCCTTCCGGTGAATTCCGGAACCCTTCCGGAGATCAAAACACTATTATCACATATATCAATCTTTACCTCCGGACTATTCCGGAGATCCTCGTCATGTCCGGGATCTTATCCGGGACTCCGAACAACCTTCGGTCACCAACAAAATAACTCAACTATACTAATCGTCACCAAACGTTAAGTGTGTAGACCCTGCGGGTTCGAGAACTATGTAGACATGACCGAGACACCTCTACGATCAATAACCAATAGCGGGACCTGGATGCCCATATTGGCTTCTACATATTCTACGAAGATCTTTATCGGTCGAACCTCTATGTCAAGGATTCAGTTAATCCCGTATGCTGTTCCCTTTGTTCTTCGGTATGTTACTTGCCCGAGATTCGATCGTCGGTATCTCTATACCTAGTTCAATCTCGTTACTCGCAAGTCTCTTTACTCGTTCCGTAATACAAGATCTCGTGGCTAACACTTTAGTCACATTGCTTGCAAGGCTCATTGTGATGTTGTATTACCGAGTGGGCCCTGAGATACCTCTCCGTCACACGGAGTAACAAATCCCAGTCTTGATCCATGCCAACCCAACAGACATCCTCGGAGATACCTGTAGAGCACCTTTATAGTCACCCAGTTACGTTGCGACGTTTGATACACACAAGGTACTCCTCCGATGTCAGGGAGTTGCATGATCTCATGGTCATAGGAACAGATACTTGACATGCAGAAAACATTAGCAATAAACTGACACGATCATATGCTACGTTCGTAGTTTGGGTCTTGTCCATCACATCATTCTCCTAATGATGTGATCCCGTTATCAAATGACATCTCATGTCCATGGCTAGGAAACCTTCACCATCTCTTGATTAACGAGCTAGTCAACTAGAGGCTTACTAGGGACACAGTGTTGTCTATGTACCCACACATGTATTTGAGTTTCCAATCAATACAATTATAGCATGGATAATAAACGATTATCATGAACAAGGAAATATAATAATAACCAATTTATTATTGCCTCTCGGGCATATTTCCAACAGTCTCCCACTTGCACTAGAGTCAATAATCTAGTTCACATCACTATGTGATTTACATTGTAATGAATCGAACACCCATGCAGTTCTGGTGTTGTTCATGTTTAGCCCTTGGAAGAGGTTTAGTCATCGGATCTGCAACATTCAGATCCGTGTGTACTTTGCAAATATTTATGTCGTCCTCCTTGATGTAATCGCGGATGGAATTGAAACGTCGCTTTATGTGTCTGGTCCTCTTGTGAAATCTTGGTTCCTTGGCTAGAGCAATGGCACCAGTATTATCACAAAACAGAGTCATTGGGTTAAGTGCACTAGGCACTACTCCAAGATCTGTCATGAACTCCTTCATCCAGACACCTTCCTTCGCCGCCTCCGAGGCAGCGATGTACTCCGCTTCGCATGTAGAATCAGCTACCACGCTTTGCTTGGAACTGCACCAGCTAACCGCACCCCCATTAAGAATAAATACGTATCCGGTTTGTGACTTAGAGTCATCCGGATCAGTGTCAAAGCTTGCATCGACGTAACCCTTTATGACGAGCTCTTGATCACCTCCATAAACGAGAAACATGTCCTTAGTCCTTTTCAGGCACTTCAGGATATTCTTGACCGCCGTCCAGTGTTCCATTCCTGGATCACTTTGAAACCTTCCGGCCATACTTATGGCAAGGCTGACATCGGGTCTTGTGCACAGCATTGCATACATGATAGAGCCTATGGCTGAAGCATAGGGGATGACACTCATCTTTTCTCTATCTCCTGCAGTCACTGGGCATTGAGTCTTACTCAACTTCACACCTTGCAAAACAGGCAAGAACCCCTTGTTGGACTGATCCATTTTGAACTTCTTCAAAATCTTATCAAGGTATGTGCTTTGTGAAAGTCCTATTAAACGTCTTGATCTATCTCTATAGATCTTGATGCCTAATATGAAAGCAGCTTCTCCTAGGTCCTTCATTGAAAAACTCTTGTTCAAATATTCCTTCACGCTTTCTAACATTTCTATATTGTTTCCAATCAGCAATATGTCATCCACATATAATATTAGAAACGCTATAGAGCTCCCACTCACTTTCTTGTAAATACAAGCTTCTCCGTAAACTTGTATAAACTCGAACGCTTTGATCACCTCATCAAAGCGAAGAATCCAACTCCGAGATGCTTGCACCAGTCCATAAATGGATCGCTGGAGTTTGCAAACTTTGTCAGCATTCTCTGGATCGACAAAACCTTCTGGTTGCATCATATACAACTCTTACTTAAGGAAACCGTTAAGGAACGCTGTTTTGACATCCATCTGCCAAATTTCATAATCGAAAAAGGCAGCAATTGCTAACATGATTCTGACAGACTTAAGCATCGCTACGGGTGAGAAGGTCTCATCGTAGTCAACTCCTTGAACTTGTGAAAAACCCTTTGCCACAAGTCGAGCTTTATAGACGGTGACATTACCGTCCGCGTCCGTCTTCCTCTTAAAGATCCATTTGTTCTGAATGGCCTTACGCCCTTCAGGTAATACTTCCAAAGTCCACACTTTGTTTTCATACATGGATTCCATCTCGGATTTCGTGGCCTCTAACCACTTCTCGGAATCCGGGCCCATCATCGCTTCTCCATAGCTCGTAGGTTCATCGTTGTCCAACAACATGACTTCTAAGACAGGGTTGCCGTACCACTCAGGAGCAGTACGCGTCCTTGTCGACCTACGAGGTTCGATAGCAACTTGATCCAAAGCTTCATGATCATCATCATTAACTTCCTCTTCAGCTAATGTAGGCTCCACAGAAATAACTTTCTGCGCTGCGCTACTCTCAGGTTGAAGTAAAGGTTCAACAACCTCATCAAGTTCTATCTTCCTCCCACTCAATTCTTTCGAGAGAAACTCTTTCTCAAGAAATGTTCCGTTTTTAGCGACAAACACTTTGCCTTCGGATCTGAGGTAGAAGGTATACCCAACTGTCTCTTTTGGGTATCCTATGAAGACGCATTTCTCCGCTTTGGGTTCCAGCTTTTCAGGCTGAAGCTTTTTGACATAAGCATCACATCCCCAAACTTTAAGAAACGACAGCTTTGGCTTCTTGCCAAACCAAAGTTCATATGGCGTCGTCTCAACGGATTTTGATGGTGCCCTATTTAAAGTGAATGCAGCTGTCTCTAATGCATAACCCCAAAATGATAGTGGCAAATCGGCAAGAGACATCATAGATCGCACCATATCCAATAAGGTTCGATTACGACGTTCGGACACACCATTACGCTGTGGTGTTCCAGGCGGTGTCAATTGTGAAACAATTCCACACTGTCTTAAGTGACTGCCAAACTCATAACTCAGATATTCTCCTCCTCGATCAGATCGTAGGAATTTAATCTTCTTGTTACGATGATTCTCAACTTCACTCTGAAATTGTTTGAACTTTTCAAATGTTTCAGACTTGTGTTTCATTAAGTAAATATACCCAGATCTACTTAAGTCATCAGTGAAGGTGAGAAAGTAACGATAACCACCGCGCGCCTCAATGCTCATCGGACCGCACACATCAGTATGTATGATTTCCAATAAGTCACTTGCCCGTTCCATTGTTCCAGAGAACGGCGTTTTAGTCATCTTGCCCATGAGGCATGGCTCACATGTGTCAAGTGATTCAAAATCAAGTGACTCCAAAAGTCCATCAGCATGGAGCTTCCTCATGCGTTTTGCGCCAATATGACCTAAACGGCAGTGCCACAAGAAAGTGGTATTATCATTATCAATTCTACATCTTTTGGCATCAATGTTATGAACATGTGTATCATTACTATCGAGATTCAATAAGAATAAACCCCTCACATTGGGTGCATGACCATAAAAGATATTACTCATATAAATAGAACAACCATTATTCTCTGATTTAAATGAGTAACCGTCTCGCAATAAACAAGATCCAGATATAATGTTCATGCTTAACGCAGGCACTAAATAACAATTATTCAGGTTCATCACTAATCCCGATGGTAATCGAAGAGCGAGCGTGCCGACGGCGATCACATCAACCTTGGAACCATTTCCCACGCGCATCGTCACTTCGTCCTTTGCCAGCCTCCGTCTATTCCACAGTTCCTGTTTTGAGTTGCAAATATGAGCAACCGCACCGGTATCAAATACCCAGGCACTACAACGAGAGTTGGTAAGGTACACATCAATAACATGTATATCATATATACCTTGTTTGTTGTTGGCCGCCTTCTTGTCAGCCAAATACTTGGGGCAGTTCCGCTTCCAGTGTCCAGTTCCCTTGCAATGAAAACACACAGTTTCTGGTTTGGGTCCAGCCTTGGGTTTCTTCACGAGAGGAGCAACTGCTTTGCCACTCTTCTTGGAGTTACCCTTCTTACCCTTGCCATTTTTCTTGAAACTAGTGGTTTTATTGACCATCAACACTTGATGCTCCTTCTGAATTTCAGACTCAGCGACTTTCAGCATCGCAAACAGCTCGGCGACTGACTTGTTCATCCCGTGCATGTTATAGTTCAACACGAAGCTCTTGTAGCTAGGTGGCAATGATTGAAGAACTCTGTCAGTGATAGCCTCTGGCGGAAGGGGCATCCCCAATTCAGCCAGACGGGTGGAGTACCCAGACATTCTGAGTACGTGATCACTGATAGACTCGTTCTCCTCCATCTTGCAAGCATAGAACTTATCGGAGATCTCATATCTCTCGATCCGGGCATTCTTTTGAAAGATAAACTTCAACTCCTGGAACATCTCATATGCTCCATGACGTTCAAAACGTCTTTGAAGTCCCGGTTCTAAGCCATACAATATTGCACATTGAACTATTGAGTAATCTTCAGAACGAGCCTGCCAGGCGTTCACAACGTCTAGAGACTCAACTGGAGCGGGTGGATCACCAAGCGGTGCATCAAGGACATAAGCCTTCTGGGAAGCCGTAAGGATAATCCTTAGATTACGGGTCCAGTCCACAAAGTTACTTCCATCATCTTTCAACTTAGCTTTCTCTAGGAACGCATTAAAATTCAGGGGTGCTACTGCGCGAGCCATGATCTACAACATAAATATAGCAAAGACAACTTAGACTATTGTTTTAGATAATGAGTTTAGTTAATCATATTACATAAAAACTCCCACTCAAATTGACATCCCTCCGATCATTCGAGTGTAACATGATCCAAATCCACCAACTCAAGTCCGATCATCACGTGAGTTGAGGTGGTTTCAATGGTGAACATCTTCATGTTGATCATATCTACTATATGACTCATGTTCGACCTTTCGGTCTCTTGTGTTCCGAGGCCACGTCTGTACATGCTAGGCTCGTCAAGTTTAACCCGAGTGTTCCGCACGTGCAACATGGCTTACACCCGTTGTATGTGAACGTAGAGTCTATCACACCTGATCATCACGGCGTGTCTCGAAACGACGAACTTTCGCAACGGTGCACACTCGGGGAGAACACAATTTTATCTTGAAATTTAAGTGAGGGATCACCTTATAATGCTACCGTCGTCCTAAGCAAAATAAGATGCATAAAAGGATTAACATCACATGCAAATCATAAGTGACATGATATGGCCATGAACTCGTGCTTTTGATCTCCATCTCCAAAGCACCGGCATGATCTCCATCGTCACCGGCATGACACCATGATCTCCATCATCTTGATCTCCATCAACGTGTCGCCATGAGGTTGTCGCGCCGACTGTTGCTTCCACGACTATAGCTAACGTTTAGCGATAAAGTAAAGCATTACATAGCGCTTAATGATTGACACGCAGGTCATACAATAATTAAAGACAACTCTATGGCTCCTGCCAGTTGCCGTACTCATCGACATGCAAGTCGTGATATTCTATACAACACATGATCATCTCATACATCACATATATCTCATCATGTAATTGGCCATATCACATCACAACATACCCTGCAAAAACAAGTTAGACGTCCTCTAATTGTTGTTGCAAGTTTTACGTGGCTGCTACGGGTTTGCAAGAACCGTTCTTACCTACGCAAAACCACAACGTGGTGTAGTGATTGCTTTTTGATCTTCTAAAAGAACCCTCTTCATTGAAATCGATTCAACTAAAGTGAGAGAGACAGACACCCGTTGGCCATCTTTATGCAACGAAGTTACATGTCAGTTGAAGGAACCTGTCTCGCGTAAGCGTACGCGTAATGTCGGTCCGGTCCGCTTCATCTCACAATACTGCCGAATCAAGTATCAACTAGTAACGGCAAGCAATATGTATACACCCACGCCCACAACTCGTTTGTGTTCTACTCGAGATCTCATCTACGCATAGACCTAGCTCATGATGCCACTGTTGGGAAACGTTGCATGGGAAACAAAATTTTTCCTACGCACACACAAGATCTATCCATGGTGATGAGCATCTACGAGAGGGAGAGTGAATCTACATACCCTTGTAGATCGCTAAGCGGAAGCGTTAAGAAACGCGGTTGATGTAGTCGAACGTCTCCGCGATCCAAATCGCAAGTCGTCCCTCGATCCGATCACGAACTAGTGCCGAACGGACGACACCTCCGCGTTCAACACACGTACGGCTTGATGACGCCTTCACCTCCTCGATCCAGCGAGCGATGGTGAAGTAGTAGATGAGTTCCGGCAGCACGACGGCGTGGTGATGGTGGTGAGGAACAATCTCTGCAGGGCTTCGCCAAGCGCTACGGAGATTATGACGGAGGATCTAGAGGGTTAGGGTTGCCGCACACGGCTTGGGGAAATCTTAATGTATCCCGTGTGCTAGCCCTGCCCCTCTATTTATATGTTGAGCCCAAGGGTCTAAACTTGGAGTAAAAGCCTCCTCTAGGTCGGTTTTGCCCGCACAAGGTCGGTTTGGCCCGCAGGGAAAGAGTCCAACTCGGATCCCTGCAGTACCGCGCACAAGCGGTAGTACCGCTTACGATAAGCGCTAGTACCGCCTGTAGCGGTAGTACCGCTGCTACGGTAGCAGTAGTACCGCTTGACCAGCTTAAGCGGTAGTACCGCTGATACAGTAGCGGTAGTACCGCTTGACCAGCTTAAGCGGTAGTACCGCTGCTACAGTAGCAGTAGTACTGCCTTACTAGCTTAAGGCAGTAGCAAAACTTCCTTTTGCACTTTCCAATACCTCATGGGCTTTATCCCTTTGGCCCATATAAAGTGTTGCTGCACCCGAACACTTCGGTAAACATCCGGAACCCCTTCCGGTGAATTCCGGAACCCTTCCGGAGATCAAAACACTATTATCACATATATCAATCTTTACCTCCGGACTATTCCGGAGATCCTCGTCATGTCCGGGATCTTATCCGGGACTCCGAACAACCTTCGGTCACCAACAAAATAACTCAACTATACTAATCGTCACCAAACGTTAAGTGTGTAGACCCTGCGGGTTCGAGAACTATGTAGACATGACCGAGACACCTCTACGATCAATAACCAATAGCGGGACCTGGATGCCCATATTGGCTCCTACATATTCTACGAAGATCTTTATCGGTCGAACCTCTATGTCAAGGATTCAGTTAATCCCGTATGCTGTTCCCTTTGTTCTTCGGTATGTTACTTGCCCGAGATTCGATCGTCGGTATCTCTATACCTAGTTCAATCTTGTTACTGGCAAGTCTCTTTACTCGTTTCGTAATACAAGATCTCGTGGCTAACACTTTAGTCACATTGCTTGCAAGGCTCATTGTGATGTTGTATTACCGAGTGGGCCCTGAGATACCTCTCCGTCACACGGAGTAACAAATCCCAGTCTTGATCCATGCCAACCCAACAGACATCCTCGGAGATACCTGTAGAGCACCTTTATAGTCACCCAGTTACATTGCGACGTTTGATACACACAAGGTACTCCTCCGATGTCAGGGAGTTGCATGATCTCATGGTCATAGGAACAGATACTTGACATGCAGAAAACAATAGCAATAAACTGACACGATCATATGCTACGTTCGTAGTTTGGGTCTTGTCCATCACATCATTCTCCTAATGATGTGATCCCGTTATCAAATGACATCTCATGTCCATGGCTAGGAAACCTTCACCATCTCTTGATTAAAGAGTTAGCCAACTAGAGGCTTACTAGGGACACAGTGTTGTCTATGTACCCACACATGTATTTGAGTTTCCAATCAATACAATTATAGCATGGATAATAAACGATTATCATGAACAAGGAAATATAATAATAACCAATTTATTATTGCCTCTAGGGCATATTTCCAACAGGCTGAAACATAAAGCGACACTGATCGAAAAGGCAAGGCCTCCTGCCTGGGACCTCCGAACTACTCGTCATCGTCGATCTCCACATAGTAGCCAGCGGTGAAACCATCTGCATCCTGGGCTCCATCATCTGAACGTAGTAACCGGGTTGTAGAAAAGAACAGCAAAGCAGCGGTGAGTACTCATCCAAAGTACTCACAAGACTTACATCAGAACTATACTAGATATGCATCATTATCAAAGGAATGTGGCTATATCTTTGGACTGAACTGCAGAGATGCCAGAATAAGGGGGAGAAGCTCATCCTAGCGAAGACTATCTTCATCTTGCAGCAACAGAAGAGAGGAGCGTTTATTATATCAACTTATACTCATAGCATCACCATACCCAGAGAACCTCCCCTCGTCACCCTGCGAGGAAGCGATCTCCGAGTATACCTAACTATTGTCTTAGTGTATTTTATCCGGTATCCAGTTTAAGTTGTAGTCAGATCGGGATACAACTCCAAGTCGACCTGTTACCGTGGACACGGCTATTCGAATAGTTTACTTCCCTACAGGGGTGCACCACATAGCCCGACATGCACGATTACCTCTGGCCGGACACACTTTCCTGGGTCATGCCCGGCCTCGGATGATCGACACGTCGAAGTTCTAACTAAGCTCTCCAGAAAGGTCGTCACGCCGGTCTAAACCATATGGCTAGGGGATCTTCGGCCGATCACCCCAAGCACACCTGCACGTTGCGAGGACGGCCGGGACCAAGCCCACCTAGTTCATCGGACTCAGGCAGTAATCCGCTCACCCGGGCGCGTGCCACACTGCTGAACTACAACATCTGACAGAGCCTTCGGTAGAAACAGACAACGCCGAGGGCCCCATATACCATAATCCCGTGTGGCAGTTTGTGCGTATAGGCCAGTGGCCAGCTCAGATCAAATACCCAATTCTCGTTAGCGCATTATTGTCAAGAACTCGCGGACACGCTCAGAGCCAGGCCCATCTCTCTCTCGATGGTCTCTGCCTGCCCTGTCGTTCCGCCATAGTGCACCACTTGCGGGTACTCCTTCCGAGCCGACCCGACTTTAGTAGAACATGTATAGTATAGTGCTGTAAGATATATCCGTGATTATTGCCCAGAGGGATCACGGCCCGATAGTATAGCATGGCAAACGGACAAGGGTGAAGGGCCACTGATGGGACTCTTGGCCTTTCTATACTTAGCATAATAGGATACAGGTAAGGTATCAACAGCAGTTATCAAAAACAGGCTATGCATTAGAATAGGAGCTACCGGTAAAATAGTAACAGCAGCATCATCTAATGCAAGAATAAAAGAGAAATGAAATGGGCGATATAGGAGTGATCAAGAGGGTTTGCTTGCCTGGAAGCTCTGCTGTGGCAAACTGGTCGTCAACGAAGTAGTCGTACTCCTGGTCTACGACAATCTCGGGGTCTACCAAAAATTAAAGCGGGGGAAAACATAATGAATAACGGGCAAGCAAATGCAACATTATGCATGACATGGCAAGAATGTGTTGCAAGGGTGTTCTGATGCATTACTAAATGTTTTAAATGACTTGGGAAATTATTTGGAAATAATTTCCCAAAGTCATGCACTATTCATTTATTGAAAATGGGTCACAATTTCAATGTTCATCACCTCAGAGTGATCTAACATGAATGCAAATGACATATTCGGATTCGTTGTATTTTTATGATCATTTTTCATATATAAATTATTTTGATCCGAGTTACGGTTGAATTTATATGAATTTCTAGAATTTTCTGATTTAATTTAATTTTGAAAATTATTTAAACTTAAACGCTAGGTGCACCTGGTGCAGTGCACCCAGAAGTGCACCAGGGGCTAACAGTGGGCCAGGGGCTGGCTGAGTCAGCTGGTCAGCGTTGACCAGTTAACCGGTCAACTAGGCCCGCGGGACCCAGCTGCCAGCGACCCATGGTGGCCCAGCGGCAGGGCCACGCCAGTGGCGCCGGCGGCTAAACGCCGGCGACCAAATCTAGCGGCGGCGTGGCTCGGGAGGCAGCGGGTTTCGTCCACAGGGCACGGCTCAACGCGCGCGAGGGTGCGTTCGAACGCGGAGAGCAAGCCGTGTCAGATGGTGGTACTGGTTTGCGTCGGGGAGGTCCTAAATGACGGCGGCGGCGGCAAGCAGCGCAGTCGGAGCACGAGGTGCTCGGAATCGAGCACACAGTACGCGAGGGAGGGAGCTGGCGACGGCTACGTGCTCCTGCGGATGTGCTGAGCACGATGGCGAGCTCGAGCACGAGCTCAACGGACAGTTGTCGCGGCGGCGATGCGAAGCAGCGGCGGCGAGCTCGGCAACCATGGCATCTACGGCTACGCGCGTGGAAACGGAGGAGAGACAGAGGGGAAAGGAGCGGGTGCTCACGGTGGTCCTGCAGATGTGCTCAGCGTGCTCGGGGAGGGCTCGACGGCGCCGGAATAGTCACCGGAGTTCGTCGGGACAGAGGAGGAAGACGTGGTCATGGGGCTCGTTGCAGGGGCTCCCAGCTCCAACGGGTTGGTGCAGGCGACGCAGCGGAGCACGGCGGCTTTTCTTGGCACGGCGGCGAGTCGCGGGGAGGCTGGTGGCTACGGTGGCGAGGGCGACGCGGCGACGGCAGCGTCGGGTGGAGAAGAAATGGAAGGGGGCGAGTGAGAGAGGAAGGGAAGGAGGACTTGGGCACGTCCAGGGGGTCGGCGGCGGCTTCCTTATCCCCTCCCGACACTCTGTAGCAGCGCGGGGAGCGAGGCGGCTCGGCTGGGACGGTGAACAGGCGTCGGGTGCTGTTGGCGTCCATGGCCAGCTGGAGGAGGTAGAAGACCAGGGCGGCTGGGCTGGGCCTGCTCCTGTGGACTAGAGCCCAGCCTGGCTTTGCCCCCTTTTTCTTTTTCTTTTATTCTTTTCTGCTTTATTTTTCCAGTCGGGTTTGTATTTATTTTATGCACTTACTGGTTTTAGTTAAATATGAAACTTGGTGTATAAATGCCGTGCAATGCCATGATGATGCTCACAAAGTCTGGGGTCCATTTGATTCTGTTTAAATTTTGATTTGAATTTAAATAGCTACTATTATGCTGCTAGTCCACTGTTTAAATTTCCAGGGGCATTTTGGGAATTCTAGTGATGTTGTTTTTCTTAAAACAATTGATCATGGAATATTTGCAATATTATGAACATTTTTAACCACAAGTTTGAACAAGTTTTATTTTGACTTTTAGTTTGAATTGGAATTCAAAGTGGAATTTGAAATGAGATATGATCTTAATGATCTTTAGCACCAAAATGATGATGACTTGGCATGGATCATGGTGGGATCACTGTAGCTAATACATGGGGGTGTTACAACTCTCCTCTAAAAGAAAATCTCGTGCCGAGATTTAAGAGGTAGAGTAAGGGGGACAACGGTCTGGTTACGAATCTAACGAGTCTTATTGTTCTTCGTTGCTCTTCTTGAAGAGGTTGATTCATTATGTTGATGTCTTCATTTCTCTGACTTAGCGCATCGTGACAAAGTTGTCATCCTTCCTTCAGGATCTTCATCGTATTTACGAAAAGGTCACAAGGGAAAAACTATATAAGGACGGATGTCTGGAAGGATTAGCATCCGATAAGTATCTCAGGGAAGGAGGTTTAAAAGTATCGGACACATATCGAGAGTGATATAAGGAGGTTCAACAAGTTTCAATCAGGTAGGCATCCAGCCGATGCCTAAAATAGGTGGTGAAAAGGGGTTCAGAGCAATGAAGAATAATGTTGCATCTGATACCGGAATGAATTATGTTAAGGAAAGTGGCTCTTGGATTACATACGAAGCCAAGTGCAAAGAATAACTTTGGAAACAAGGATGTGCAGGAGAGTCAGGTTTTGATCATGCAGAACTGTGGTTAGTGTAGATTAAGAATAGAAAGAGCGGTGACATCTTGCACGGTCACGATAGCAAGGCATGTCAGGGGACAACTGTCAGCTATGTCGGCAACAACGTCAGTTCCAAGGGCGGGGGACGAAGAGAACCATTTTCCTGCTCGTTAATACGAGATGGACCAATAAGCAAAGTTCTCGTCCACCGGTGTTACCGGTTTGTCATCAACAATAGTAACAGGGTTTTACTGACAGGGTTGTACACCAGGGTGTTTACATAATAGAGAATTATTACTGCTTGGATCACATAGATTACGAGAAAGGTAAAACAGACCAATGGAAAGGAAAATGTGATTATCAGATTAAACAGACCAATGGAAAGAAAAATGTGTTCAAATCCAAATATGAGCGGCATGTGTATGGAGTTATTCGGAAGTGTTCACATCAATAAGAACAAAATGCCTTGCTCATCGAGGGTGAAGTTTGAGGAATCACCCTCAGTACATTCAAGTCTGATGGGCAGCACTGCAGAGTCATACAGTTGCATGGTCCTAATTATGCGTTCAGGATTTGGCGCAATGGAGGGTTGTAGTGCAGTAGGTTCAAAGGATTCTCGGTAATTCGGAGAGTATTTCGGGGTATCTTGTAATAACAAGAGCAACCGGGAATGAATGTATGAACGGCAAGTGTATGTAGTTATCCATAGAGATTTATCGGTGGTAGGGAATTGCAAAAGCGGTGGGCACAAAGCATCTCGGAAAATATCGGAGAGTAATTTCAAAATGTCTTGAGGCATCAATAGATCTTCTGGAATGAGTGGCTCTCTGGAAGGAAGTGATTATGAGAACCTAGTGTTAGCAAAAATCGTTTAACCCGAAGAGATGAGAGTTCAGAACCCAGAGTAAGGATGCGGAATAAAAGAGTCCTAATCCCATCCACGAGTGTTGTGGGCCCGTAAGCCACACAACACGTTTTTCGAAAATAGTTTTGGTTACTAGACTCAACTTCGACCAAGAGGTTGGGGGTTTCCTACAGGCAGTCGGCTCTGATACCAACTTGTGACGCCCCTGAAATTAATCGTGCACTAATCATACACGCAGCATGCACGATCAAGATCAGTGACTCACGGTCTAATATCATAGCACAACTCTAGACACAAAAGTTAAACATAAGCCATCATATTACAAACCAGGGCGCGGGGACCCATAATACATTAGTCATCAAACACGTATCATCTGAGTACAGACTAGATTCACACAAGTTTTTTCCTTAAGAAGGCTGAAACATAAAGCGGCACTGATCGAAAAGGCAAGGCCTCCTGCCTGGGACCTCCGAACTACTCGTCATCGTCGATCTCCACGTAGTAGCCAGCGGTGGAACCATCTGCATCCTAGGCTCCATCATCTGAATGCAGTAACCGGGTTGTAGAAAAGAACAGCAAAGCAGCGGTGAGTACTCAACCAAAGTACTTGCAAGACTTACATCAGAACTATACTAGATATGCATCATTATCAAAGGAATGTGGCTATATCTTTGGACTTAACTGCAGAGATGCCAGAATAAGGGGGAGAAGCTCATCCTAGCGAAGACTATCTTCATCTTGCAGCAACAGAAGAGAGGAGCGTTTATTATATCAACTTATACTCATAGCATCACCATACCCAGAGAACCTCCCCTCGTCACCCTATGAGGAAGCGATCTCCGAGTATACCTAACTATTGTCTTGGTGTATTTTATCCGGTATCCAGTTTAAGTTGTAGTCAGATCAGGATACAACTCCAAGTCGACCTGTTACCGTGGACACGGCTATTCGAATAGT
Source organism: Elymus sibiricus (assembly GCA_039707655.1). Lineage (NCBI taxonomy): Eukaryota > Viridiplantae > Streptophyta > Magnoliopsida > Poales > Poaceae > Elymus > Elymus sibiricus. The sequence continues at coordinate 479,055,482 of CM077668.1, forward strand.
TTACTTCCCTGTAGGGGTGCACCACATAGCCCGACACGCTCGATTACCTCTGGCCGGACACACTTTCCTTGGTCATGCCCGGCCTCGGATGATCGACACGTCGAAGTTCTAACTAAGCTCTCCAGAGAGGTCGTCACGCCGGTCTAAACCATATGGCTAGGGGATCTTCGGCCGATCACCCCAAGCACACCTGCACGTTGCGAGGACGGCCGGGACCAAGCCCACCTAGTTCACCGGACTCAGGCAGTAATCCGCTCACCCGGGCGCGTGCCGCACTGCTGAATTGCAACATCTGACAGAGCCTTCGGTAGAAACAGACGACGCCGAGGGCCCCATATACCATAATCCCATGTGGCAGTTAGTGCGTATAGGCCAGTGGCCAGCTCAGATCAAATACCCAAATCTCGTTAGCGCATTATTGTCAAGAACTCGCGGACACGCTCAAGGCCAGGCCCATCTCTCTCTCGATGGTCTCCGCCTGCCCTGTCGTTCCGCCATAGTGCATCACTCGCGGGTACTCCTTCCGAGCCGACCCGATTTTAGTAGAACATGTATAGTATAGTGCAGTAAGATATATCCGTGATCATCGCCCAGAGGGATCACGGCCCGATAGTATAGCATGGCAAACAGACAAGGGTGAAGGGCCACTGATGGGACTCTTAGCCTTTCTATACTAAGCATAATAGGATACAGGTAAGGTATAAACAGCAGTTATCAAAAACAGGCTATGCATCAGAATAGGAGCTACTGGTAAAATAGTAACAACAGCATCATCTAATGCAACAATAAGAGAGAAATGGAATGGATATAGGAATGATCAAGGGGGTTTGCTTGCCTGGAAGCTCTGCTGTGGCAAACTGGTCGTCAACGGAGTAGTCGTACTCCTGGTCTACAACGATCTTGGGGTCTACCGAAAATTAAAGCGGGGGAGAACATAATGAATAACGGGCAAGCAATTGCAACATTATGCATGACATGGCAAGAATGTGTTGCAAGGGTGTTCTGATGCATTACTAAATGTTTTAAATGACTTGGGAAATTATCATGCACTATTCATTTATTGAAAATGGGTCAAAAGTTCAATGTTCATCACCTCAGAGTGATCTAACATGAATGCAAATGACATATTCGGATTCGTTGTATTTTTCTGATCATTTTTCATATATAAATTATTTTGATCCGAGTTACGGTTGAATTTATATGAATTTCCAAAGTTATTTGAATTTCTGGAATTTTCTAATTTAATTTAATTTCGAAAATTATTTAAACTTAAACGTTAGGTGCACCCAGTGCAGTGCGCCCAAAAGTGCACCAGGGGCTAACAGTGGGCCAGGGGCTGGCTGAGTCAGCTGGTCAGCGCTGACCAGTTGACCGGTCAATTGGGCCCGCGGGACCTAGCTGCCAGCGACCCAGGGTGGCCCAACGGCAGGGCCACGTCAGCGGCACCGGCGGCTAAACGCCGGCGACCAAATCCAGCGGCGGTGCGGCTTGGGATGCAGCGGGTTTCGCCCACAGGGCACGGCTCGACACGCGCAAGGGCGTGTTCGAACGCGGAGAGCAAGCCGCGTCCGATGGTGGTACTGGTTTGCGCCGGGGAGGTCCTAAACGACGGCGGCGACGGCAAGCAGCGGCGGCTGGAGCACGAGGTGCTCGGAATCGAGCACACAGGACGCGAGGGAGGGAGCTGGCGGCGGCTACGTGCTCCTACGGATGTGCTGAGCACGATGGCGAGCTCGAGCACGAGCTCAACGGACAGTTGTCGCGGCGGCGATGCGAAGCAGCGGCGGCGAGCTCGGCAACCATGGCATCTACAGCTACGCGCTTGGAAACGGAGGAGAGACAGAGGGGAAAGGAGCGGGTGCTCACGGTGGTCCTGCAGATGTGCTCAGCGTGCTCGGGGAGGGCTCGACGGTGCCGGAATCGTCGCCGGAGTTCGTCGGGACAGAGGAGGAAGACGTGGTTGTGGAGCTTGTTGCAGGGGGTCCCAGCTCCAACGGGTTGGTGCAGGCGACGCAGCGGAGCACGGCCGCTCTTCTTGGCATGGCGGCGAGTTGCGGGAAGGCTGGTGGCTACGATGGCGAGGGCGACGCGGCAACGACACCGTCGGGTGGAGAAGAAATGGAAGGGGGCGAGCGAGAGAGGAAGGGAAGGAGGACTTGGGCACGTCCAGGGGGTCGGCGGCGGCTTCCTTATCCCCTCCTGGCGCTCTGTAGCAGCGCGGGGAGCGAGGCGGCTCGGTGGGGACGGTGAACAGGCGTCGGGCGCGGTCGGCGTCCATGGCCAGCTGGAGGAGGGAGAAGACCAGGGCGGCTGGGCTGGGCCTGCTCCTGTAGACTAGAGCCCATCCTGGCTTTGCCCCCTTTTTCTTTTTCTTTTATTTTCTTTTGTGCTTTATTTTTTCAGTCTGTTTTGTATTTATTTTATGCACTTACTAGTTTTAGTTAAATATGAAACTTGGTGTATAAATGCCATGCAATGCCATGATGATGCTCACAAAGTTTTGGGTCCATTTGATTCTGTTTGAATTTTGATTTGAATTTAAATAGCTACAATAGTGCTGCTAGTCCACTGTTTAAATTTCCAGGGGCATTTTGGGAATTCTAGTGATGTTGTTTTTTTAACACAATTAATCATGGAATATTTGCAATATTATGAACATTTTTAACCACAGGTTTGAACAAGTTTTATTTTGACTTGTAGTTTGAATTGGAGTTCAAAGTGGAATTTGAAATGGGATATGATCTTAATGATCTTTAGCACCAAAATGATGATGACTTGGCATGGATCATGGTGGGATCACTGTAGCTAACACATGGGGGTGTTACAGTGTTGGTGGCGACATGCAACTGCCCCTCCCTCGACAAAAACAACACCAAGTTGCAATCACGTTGAAGTCATGAAGTTGCAGTCATTGGCGACACTTGCAGTTGCATGCGTATATGCAACTGCCCCCCTCCCTCCACAAAATATCACTAAGTTGCAGTCGCGTTGAAGACAAGCAGTTGCAGTTGGGGGCGATACTTGCAGTTGCGTGTTGATGACAAACATGCAACTGCCCCCTCCCCTGACAAAACACCACCATGTTGTAGTCATGTTTGAAGACATGAAGTTGCAGTCATTGACGACACTTGCAGTTGCTTCCCTAGTAGCAAACATGCAACTGCCGCCTTCCCCCGACAAAACATCACTAACTTGCAGTCGCGCTGAAGACATGCAGTTGCAGTCGGGGGCGACACATGCAGTTGTGTGTTGGTGACAGACATGCAACTACCCCTCCCCCGACGAAACACCACCAAGTTGCAGTCACGTTGAAGACATGAAGTTACAGTAGTTGGCGACACTTGCAGTTGCGTGCCTAGTGACAGACATATAACTGCCCCACTCCCCCCGATAAAACATTACTAAGTTGCAGTCGCGTTGAAGACATGCAATTGCAGTCGGGGGTGACACTTGCAGTTGCGTGTTGGTGGCAGGCATGCAACTACCCCTCCCCCCGACAAAACAGGACCAAGTTGCAGTCACGTTGAAGACATGCAATTGCAGTCGGGGCGACAATTGCAATTGCGTGTTGGTGGCAGACATGCAACTGCCACCTCCCCTGACAAAACATCACTAGTTGCAGTCGCGTTCAACACATGCAATTGCAGTTGGGGGCGACACTTGCAGTTGCGTGTTGGTGGTAGACATGCAACTGTCATCCCCCCCCCCTGGACAAAGACCACCAAGTTGCAGTCGCTTTGAAGACATGCAACCGCCCCCTCTCCTCGACAAAACACCACTGAGTTGTAGTCGCGTTGAAGACGTGCAGTTGCTGTCGGGGGTGACACTTGCAGTTGCGTGCCTAGTGGCAGATATTCAACCACCCCCTCCCCCCGACAAAACAACTAAGTTGCACTCGTGTTAAAGAGATGCAGTTGCAGTCGAGGACGACACTTGCAGTGGCGTGCCTAGTGACATACATGCAACTACCCCCCCCCCCCCCAAACAAAACATCACGGAGTTGTTATCGTGTTGAAGACATGCACTTGCACTCGGTGGCGACACTTGCAGTTGCGTGCCTACTGGTAGACTTGCAACTACTCCCCACCCTCCGACATAACACCGTAGAGTTGCGCTCGCGCTGAAGATATGCAGTTGTAGTCAAGGCGACACTTGCAGTTGTGTGCCTAGTGGCAGACATGCAACTAGCCCTCCCCGGACAAAACACCACTTAATTGCAATCACGTTGAAGATATGCAGTTGCAAATCGGGGGCGAGACTAACAGTTGTGTACCTATTGGCAGATATGCAACTGTCCCCCCTCCCACACACGCATAAAACACCACTAATTTGTAGTCCCGTTGAAGACATGCAGTTGTAGTCACCCCCCTTCCGATAAAACGCCACAAAGTTACAGTCATGTTGAAGAGTGTAGTTGCAGTAGGGCACGACGGTTGCAGTTGCACGCCTAGTGGCAGAATGCAAAATATATTTTTCAAGAAAAGTTTGTGATCAAGGAAAAAATCCTTCATATATGTACATACGTATTCGCGTGAACAAAATGAAAACAAGGATATATCATGTATTCTCCATATATTTCTTGAACTAAAAAGCATTCATGTTGAACTAAAAAAAAAAGAATCTAGCCTGTCAAAAATAGGAAATCAGTTCTCAAAACGTGTAGCTTGGGACAAAACAAAAAGGTGAGGTTTGAGCTATCCATGTGGATTTGAACAAAAACACAAGAGTCCATTTAAAAACACAAAGCCACCTAGTTATGGGAACATAGCACATAGATAAATTCGGATGTGTGTATACATGGCTAAGGAAAAAAAGCCCAACAAGACAAGAAATAAGGCCACCTCCCCCTCTTGAGCCCAGCCCATAGCGCACCCTACCCAACACGAGAAAGTGATTACGAAAGACCCGTAATAGGCCGATAGAACATTTGCTAAAAAAAATTTAGCAGACAACAGCAGCGCAACGATCTAACGACGAAGGACATCGACTGAGACTTCACTAAAACTCAGTGAAGTCCGAATATATTGCACATTCACACAACTCATGTTCCACATGAAAAGAAGATAGTGGCAGAAAAGAATAAAGATTAAGAAAAAAAATGAAGAAAAGCAAAAAAATAAAATAAAAAATGGGACGAACTCATAAATTAGGCAAAAAAAAAAAGCTACATACTAAAAGATACAGGGACACGTCATTTGCACACTCTAGGAAAAATGGTTACACGAAGAGAAAATCCAAATACCAAAAGACAACAACCTATACAGCCCCGTAAAAAAAACGCGTAAACATTACGAAGAGACCCAGCGCCCAGCCTCGGTGCCAAAAGAAAACAGGCCCAGCAAAATTAGAAAAGCCCATTCAGGGTCCTCTCCCCGATCGACACAGTCCTCGTGCAAAATAACGACACCATCCAGTGCGTGAATCTCGACTGAGATTTAGCAAGCCCCATTTGGTAGGGTGCATGAGCTCTGCTCGACTGTGCTCCTCTCATGCAAAAAAAAGCCCCTTCAGCCATCTATGTCGTTTTTGACGGCGTCGAAGGATCCGTGGGGGTGGCTGTGTTCCAGGTTGAAGTTGGAGAGGCAGTGGTGACGACTTCGACATCGGCTTCTGTTCCTCGGCCTCGTCCTCGCCACGGCGGTGCTTTCTCCGGCGCCGGCGAGAGGCTTGTAGGATGCCTTGTACAGGAGGATGGCCGGGTCTGCTGCTCTGTCTTGGCATGGCCGATTCGGCGGATGCAGGGGGATGGTAAGAGCGACACAGGGCTTGTGGTCAGCGGTGGCTTGATCCGGCGTGGCACCATAGTCCCGGCGATGGTTGGTGACGGATCGGGATCTGGAGGCGTACCGGGGCTCTCCCCGGCCGGCGAAGCTACAAAGGAAACAGTCCTTCGGGCCACTTCTGAGGTCTTTAAAGCGCGGTGGCACGATGATGCGGCTCCTGTTCCGGGCTGGTTGGTGTCCTGCTTCATTCTCCAGCGATGCTCCGGTGACGATGGAGTTTGGTGGCGGGCGTCGGTGTTGTTCAGTGGATTGGATCTCAGGGACCAGTTTGTTTTTTCTCGCTGTTGTGTCGGGACAGCTGTCCCTTTCTGTAATCTTCTCGTTTGTTCCAGTGCGTGTCTTGTATGGTTGTCTCTGGTAATAATGGAACAAAGCTTCTTCGCCATGCTCAGTAGAGAACATCCAGGTGGGTGATCGCTAGTCAGCATGCACAAGTCCGAACCAAAAAAAATCTAGGCCCAACCCACCAGTTCCCTCACGATGGGACCCACGCGCCACCCCGCTGCTCTCTTCTGGCGATAATGGAGATCATCACTGTGCCGCCGCCGGGACCCTTTCCCACCGCCTCGTGCAGCCCCCTAGAACGCGCCGCCACCGGGATCCGTTCCCCGCCGCCTCGCACAGCAGTCCGGCAGCCTGCTCCTCTTCCCCGTCTACAGATCTGTCAGCTCGAGGACTTCCCCGTGCGCGCGTGCTGTGTGTGTGAATTCTTGGCGGCGGCTGTGTGCGGCCGTTGTGCGTGCTTGCCGGTTGTGTCCGGCTGGTATGCGAGCAACGCATGTGCGTGTCCATGTCCGACCGCCTGCGTGCTCGGCTCCAGCCGGCTGTGATTAATTGATGCGTGCGTGGCTAGCCAGGGCACTGTGGCGTGCTATGTGTGTGAAGGTGTGTGCGTGCAAGCTATGAGCATGGATCAAATTTCCAGTAGCTCCAATTTCTGGCGTGCAAAGTCAGAGAGATGTTGTAATTTCAGAGATAGATCATTGTTCAGTTAAGTAGCATGTATATGTATAAATTTCAGAGGTGTGCTAATTTTAGAGTTGACTTTTTTTGCTGAAATAATTTCAGAGATGTGCTAATTTACCTATAGTTGAAATGTTGGTCAAATGTCGTATTGGCGCCAAAAACACGATTGACGCAGGCTACCTCGGATACATGGTACCAAACACAATCTCAGTTCAGCATGTCTAACCAGATGCGGGCTACCAAACAAAGTCTCAGCTCAGCATGTCTCATTACATACAAGGCTACCAAACAGCCGCAGTTGCATGTACTCAGCATGTCTATACTTAGCATACCAAACACACCCTTAAGTACTCACTCTTGACAATGTTGATGTTCATGCAGGAAGTGTAAGTGTGCAGCTAAAAGAAAAAGAAAAAAAAGGAAGTGTTAAGTGTGTGATCTTCAGGGGAAATATCTGGTGCACCGGTGCTTGTGGTGCTACCGGTGCACCGGACCTCCGTAGTACATTTTAAAATGTGAAAAAAAAATTAGCACATTCACACAACATCAATGTTTGTTGTCGTAAAATTTCAAATCAAAATTCGAAACGTTGCTTGAGATACAAAAATGACAAATTTAACACTGAACAGTGTGTAATATAAGTTGGGCTTTAGATTTGGCCCATTATCACATTGATGTCAAATTTGTCATTTTTGTATCTCGATCAATGTTTCGAATTTTCATTTGAAATTTTGCGACAACAAACATTGATGTTGTGTGAATATGCTCAATTTTTTTCACATTTTTTGGAACATTTTAAATTGTGCTAGGAGGTCCGGTGCACCGGTAGCACCAGAAGCACCGGTGCACCGGATATTTCCCCGTGATCTTCAAGGTACTGGGTACTGGAAATCTACGACGACTAGTTCCGACCTCCTGAAGCTGTAGCCCAGTGGGGTGTTTATGGGCGAACTGCAGATCGAGGTTCTCTTTTGGCCATCTTACGGCAGCACTGTGACCTTATTCTGATGTGTTCTTTTGAGTATTGAAATTGATTTGCATCATCTAAAGTGAAGATAAAATCTGGACTTATTCATGTATGTTTGTAGCAGCTTGCATTCTTTCTTGTGCTTGAGTTGTGATATTGATCTGAATATGTTTTACATGCTTGCTGATCTTTGAAAAGCATGCATGAGTGACATATCACAGCTTTGATTATGATTTGGAATTGATTTATGATTGCATTAGGTTCATTGCTAAAACGATGTGCCACTATGATCATCGGTTGAGGGTGAATATATGGACTCGAACATATAGAATGAATAGAAATGTCCGGATTCATGCATAATGATCAAAACTTGCAACGTTCATAAGGACTTGTTGGAGTTGTACACACAAATGGCTGCAGTCAGTAAGAAAAAAGAGTGATCGACATGCACAATACAATTTGTCACGAATCTATCGACTGAGCTATATATACTCGGGTTGTGACATACACGATGTTTCTATCCATCTTTCTGCTCCAAGTCCAAGTTGCTGCAGAGCGAGCTTGAGTGGTTGGTCGTTGCCAAGACGTTGGGTGTATCCGCCATTGGGCCTTGAAGGCAGGTCCTACCTGACAAGTTGGATGGGTACGCCTATGCTTGGTATTCTTCTTGTGGAAGCGCTTGATGTTGAAAACAACTTCATTAGGACGTACAGAAGATGCATAATAACGTGCTAGTCAAATAGCCCGATTAACTGAAGAAGCAAACCCCACAGCCACACTAATCAACATGACCCAGTACATGTTTCATATGCAACTGGAAGCTGTAAACCAAACAACTCCACCTTATTATGTCACCAAGTTTCCAAGAGTCCTAGAGACATATGTGGTACCACTGCATGAAGCTTAGAGTATATATGTTGATGCAGCGGCTCAACTCATCGGAGGTATAAACTTGACACACAAGTCCAACTACGCAATCATATATATATATATATATAGGACCTTTATCTGGCTAACAAGGGTTTTGTGACATAATTTCTGTACGAATAATGAAGCGTCCTGATTACATTCATTAAGGACTCCAAAAATGGCAATTGCGTATTTTGATGCTTTAGTTGTATAAGTACTTAAGTAGTGGAAGTACCTTTCGGTGCGTTTCTTCGTGGAGAATGATTGAAGTTACGTTGTAGGTCGCAACCACCATTTGATCCGATACCTCAAGTAGCTCTTTAGGCAGACACAAAAAGTGCATGTTCAACATGGCCTTGCATTCGTGACATATGAGATGAGCCTATGGGCTTCTTGAAAGATCTCAAGCATCTTCTTCAATGCATCGCTGATCTCAGGGTCCTTTAGCTTCTACACATTCACCAACTCAAGGACACTACTGACACTGTTCACACGCTTATCAATTGCAGTGCACCTCACAACGTTCTGGCGAGCTTTCCGCACTGCCGTGTGGATTTGGTGTGCAAGTTCGTATATTCGCTGCAGCAGGATGCGCAGTTGGTGGGCCCACTGACCATCAGGGCTAGATGGCGGTGGAGGAAAGGGCTACATACATAATTTGATCCTTTAACATTAGTGAAGGGGATAAACTGTGTACATAAAAACATAATGCAAAACCATATGTAGTTGCAGTGGCATTAACATTAGTGACAGGGATTGTTTGTTTTACTGAGGAGCATGGATGATAGTCTATTATGAGGATTGACCCGTCTTACCATTTCCTGTTTACATTTCTGTTAAAACTTATATTGTCCCTTTTTTGGGTGTGTGCATCTTAGCTATGCATAGGGCAAGAATGTTCTTAGTGCGGTTGTGTGACTTTGATGTAATTGTCTAAGTTCAATAAAAGTTTATTTAAAAAAAATATCTGGTCAACCATATAGGATGACCACTTCGATACAACTAATGTCAGCAGAATGCATATATAGATCGGATGTTTTCTCTTCTAATATTTAAAAAACTAGATATTACTAAAGGTCATGTCTAAACTACTCATTCTGTTTTACAATGTAAGTTTATTTTGGCTCTGTAATAAGTCATATTTTCTCAAATTTGACCAAGTTTACAGAAAAAATACCAACATACGAAACAAAAAAAAACTAGTACCATCAATTCAATATATTTTTATATCTTAATTATTTGGTCTTGTATATATTGTTACTTGTAACTAAGTCTTTAATTACTGCATGAACATGGTGTGACGTCTTAATCCCACTTTTCAACTATTCTTGGGTTATTCAGTTTCAGCTGTCCAAGGGAGCCCTACATATTTCCATTAGTACATCTTGCGTAAGCTATTTAACAAAGCCACTAACCTAACAATACCCAAAAATTATTTGGCTCCTATCAATACACTCCAGGATTACCCACATATAAACCACCAACATATTTGGGTCCGAGTCAGCCATGGACCGATCTGGCAGAGCGACGAAGGTAACGAGTCGTCTCCATTGGTCCTCCCTCTTTCTAGTGCCCTCATAGTTGAAGACTGAGATGGATTTGTCATTGACGTCGCGGTCGCGGATGCAGATTCATGCGCCGGCAGCGAGAAGATGGCCGGAAGGTCGCCGGAGATTGAACCGTCAGAATATGCTCAAATTTTGCAGGCATGTGCAAGAAAATATGGCACACAACTCCACCAAAAATCTCTTTAATCGTAGGTGGTCTGATAGGTCGCCCAAGAGTAGAGATAGACTCGTATCGAGTTGTTCCTGCGCAGGAACTCGCCTAGATCCGAAATTTGACATAGTAATCGGGCGTTTTCCGGAGATTGGACCGTCCGATCGAGTGAAATTTTAAGGAGTGGTAGGAATAACAACCCCGCACAATCTGAACGGTGTGATCTTTGAAACGATGTCAGAGTCAGCCGCTATCCTTGTTATTTCCGAGATCGCGCGGATTCCAGACTGGACCTGAACAACACCTCGGTTTTTCGGAGCTAGCCGGAGATTCCGCCATCGGATCACGACAAAATTTTGCAGGGTCGACGTTGACTCTATCCCGCATGATCTCACCAAAGGAATCGACGAAACAATCCGCGAGGCAGCGGGGGGAGCGCAAACGAGTCAGTCGTTCGTGCTGTCTTGCACGGTCGCGCGAGGGCAATGTTGATGTCGAGCCCCTGAGCTTCGTAGATGATCTGGGTTGCAAACTCGCCATCGTCCTCCGGAAGAACGGACTCCAGGGGTTGCCTGGGTGGTGTTTCCACCGACTGTCTGGGAGCCGAGTCGCGGATATGGAGTTTGCCGAGGTCGTAGGCGACGAAGTTCAGGCTCCCAAAGCGGAGAGTCTGTGCTGGTAACAGAAATGTAAACAATTCTTTTCTTGTTTGACCTCTCAGGCTGGGCTGTTGCTTCCCCCAGGCAAATTAGCTGCCCTTATATCTCGCATAATTTGTTTCTTTTAATGATACCATGGAGCACAGGAGGTGTCAAGTATCGATGCTTTACCCACTGGAACAAATAAAAGAGACGATACAGTTTGGCCCACCCCAAAAACTTCTCAGCTAGCGTTGGAGGCCATCGGTGACCCCATAGCACGCCTGCTGCTACGGGAACCCAGCAATGAATTGTAGGCTTTTTTTGGCTGGTGAATGACTATTTTTTTTTGAGATGGAACACTCGTATTCCATTTAGGACATGGCAAGATCGCCGGTTACAGCACAGGTTACAATATCAGGGTAGCTATCAAACCACACACACTTGCTGTCCGTAGCTAACCCTGCACCCAACGACGCAAGTACATGCGCTGGCTTATTACATTCACGATGGACATGCACAACACACGCATGGATAAACTGAGTTTCAAGCTTCAGCTTGATCACCTTGAAGAGGTTGGCTAGTGGCGCAAAATCATACACCTCAGAAGTAACTGCATGATGGAGCACCAGGCTATCAGTTTCAAACATTACTCTGCCGACACCCATCTCATCTGCAAAGGTAATCGCATGTAGTAGAGCCACTGTTTCAGCATGCAGCGCATCAGACAGACCGTTCGCGGAGCCAGCCACAGCAAACTGAACATCTCGAGCTTCATTTCTACAAATGAATCCCCAGCCACCACTGCCCTGTTGCCACGCAAAATTGCAGCGCGACACCACGATAACCGTCGTGCTATCGTGACGACGAACGATTGCTTTACGAGCAAAGCAACAAAGATTCCTCGCTTTCGTAGAGGAGAGACGACCGTTTTTCAACGCAAAACGGCAAAGATCAACCAAATCCTAGGGTTGCTAGGGCTCGGCAGGAGAAGAACAGAAAGAAACAAACGTGAAAAAGCATGTGTTTTGATTGAATAGATCGATTGGTCTCTGTCTCAATCGGCCGTGGCCTATTTATTAAGGCACGCAGGACTTGGCGTATACAGGAGGACTTGGCGTACAAGAGTAGAACTCCAAAACTAAACCGATCAGGACTAGTACGTCTTTCCTTGATTCGGTTACCATGTATAGCACTTTATACGTTTTAAATCGGCCAGCTAACCTGCATCATGGCGCTCCCTCCTACCATATATTCACGTAAGCACTCCTTGCCTTATATGAATAAAATATTCCGACCACGTCGCAATCACACTAGATAATAAGGATTAATTGTTGACTATGTTTTCTTGCACCTTTGCTTACGTGACTTCATCACCCATGCCAAAAATCCTTCATCTTAGTATCCGACACCTGTTAGGACATGTCCTAAGCAACCACGTTTTAGCCCAGCGTATCAGAATTTGTCCAGGTAGCCGCTAGTCCATGCAAAACTCCATATATTTGTCTTGGGTAAAATAGCTTGCTACGCCTGACCAAGCCTGCATTTTGAACTAAACAGCAAGTTCAAAAAATATATATGTCAACCAATAATCTAACCACAATCATTTAAATTAATTTGGCCCATAAAATACCTAGTAGCCAAATTATACATTCAACATGCCCGACTCTGCGGTGAAAGCCGCATCGCAGTTGATTTTGGCCATGTCCTGTGGCGGTGGTTTCCATGATCCCCGGGTGGCTGCACAGGTTGCCGGTGGTGGGTTCAGGATTGTTGTCCATTCATTCACATGGTGCCGTGCTTGGTATTGGAACTCATCAACCCCCATACGTCTCTCTCCATGGTTGCCTTTATTCCTCTCACTCCACCATAACCACATCAACGCTATGGTCGTAAGTTTTTTTGTCTTCCGGCAGCCGGAGGATAGCCTGAATGACCTCCTTCGCCGATCCAAGCTGGGAGAGGCTGGTTCGGACATCCTCCAGTTGCAGAGCTCGCCAGCGTTGCTTTACCATTTTACACTGAATGAACAGATGCCCGCCATCTTCAAAAAGTCGCCCACATACGGCACATCTGGTATCAAGCTCCACTCCTCGCCTACTGATGTTCATATACATGGGGTGACTGTTGTGTGCCATCCTCCAAAGGAAGTGGTGAACTCTCGGGGGGCACTTGATCTTCCAAAGCGATTCAAAAATTACGGCATCTTGCGTCTCTGCTACAGAATTTTGCCCTCTCTGTCTGGTGGCCTCCCGTCGTAGCATGTCGACATGAACTTTGTAAGCAGACTTAACTGAGAAAACCCCCTTGCTATCAAAGTGCCAGGCTAGAAAATCTTCCGTTTGCTCACAAATAGGGATGCTCATGATTATAGCAACATCATCAGGATGGAAACAGCTGTCAACTGGCGCCCGATCCCATGATCCCGTAGCTGGATCAATTAATTCTGACATCTTGGTAAGGAGACCTTTGCCTTGATGAGAACATGGGCGCCTAGTCACACCTCTTGGGATCCACGGATCTTCCCAGATCCTAACTCAATTGCCATTACCAATTCTCCAAAGTCCTTCCTTTAGCACTTGTAGCCCTTTGAGTATACTTCTCCAAACGTAGCTCATTCCATTTACCGGTTCGGCCTCGGTGAATGACTATTTAGGACAGTAAAACTGAGCCTAATCCAAGCTCTCTCACGCATTGGACGTCCATGGCCGTCAGATCTAACTTCAACTCGCGCACTGTGCCATCTGTCCTAAGGGGCTGTTATTCTAGAAGAAAAAACCGAAGCATGTGGTTAATTGGGCCAACTGCCGCACGAAGCCCATTTACACGAAAGTGCCAAATCGCTAACCTCCCAAAAAAAGCGCAGCCAGCCTGTTTAGCTCCTTTGCTCTCCATGCGGCTGATCTTCTCGATGTGGCTTGCGGGATGAGGTAACGGCTGCTGGACGATTTCATCGCCGTTTGTACAAGCCATTAATGAAATTGAAGATGGTGGCGGATAGTGGAGTTCAGTTACAAGTTATCTGCTTACATATAATCTATGATGTTGCCCTTGCTCTTTGCCCTTTCTTCCTTCGGCAAAAGCTTCCAGCGGCTATGGTTCTCCGTTGAGTTGCTACCACCTCCCATTCCCTCTGCTCCTGAACCGTTCTCATCCGTCTTACCAGCACTACCGATTTACAACTCGCTCGCCGTAGAAAGTTGCTACGGTTGGAGATGTGATGTCATTCCAATCTCATTTTTTACAGGTGGTGTTCATCATGTTTCTCGTCAATTGGTTTGGGAAAATCTTTGAGGTTGGTTCGCAGTCGACCTTGGATATGATCTAATCGGTCAGATCAGGAGAAGAAAAACAACTACTCTGGGCAAAATGAGGCGGGCCTAGCTGATCGATGTCGGTAAAGCGATGCAGACTCAATTGTCGTTAGTTCCGTGGACGAATTTCACGGCCAGCCTCGCTCCCCTCTTCTGGAGATGACAGGCGATGTATTTTCACGCCCGTTATTCAGTCTCTGCTCCTCTGCCACGCCTGTTTCCCTACTAAGGTTTGATTCTGAGGTCCAATTTGTGAGGATCTGATTTTGTTCCTTCATCCCTTTCTGAGGGGTTGATAAATTGTGTTTCTACGGTTTAACAGGATCGTCGCATGTGGTTGAGAGGCAAACCGCAACATGATATGCTGCTGCAAAGTCAGTGTGGAGTTCGCCCAACGATCCAGGTCGATGTGCTGGAGTAACCTCGGCTGATCTTATCTTCTGCCTCTAAATGACGTTAGTGCTGGACTAGCATGGGATGATCCTTGCTCTGGATTACCGAGCGAACCAGGCAACTCCTTCCATGGCTCCCGCGACCCCGCGCCTGCGGCCGGCAGCGCCGCGTTGATCTCCCTCCTCCGGCCGCCATTTCAGCTGCCGAGACCAGATCCGGGCTGCTCTCCGCGTCCTCCCTCAGCTGCACTCCTTCTCCCCTCTAGGCTCTCGCGGTGCTGCCCATGCCCTCGCGTCCGCGTCGTCATCTCCGACTCCGTCGGCCGCCTCGGCTGCTTCCGCCGCGCTGACCGCGGCTGCTCTTGCTTCCTGCATGGCCGCCTCGGCAGCTGGCGGCCGTTTGTCCCGCGCTGGACTTCCACCGAGGCCGGATGTGGCAGCACTTCCGATGGCGTAGTCGGGCATGCACTCCCTGCTGAGCCCCCGGCCTACCCCGGCCGTGGGCGCGCCGTCCCCGACTCCTGCTGCTGAAGCGCCGTCCACGACTCCTGCTGCTGCTACGGCGTCCTCGACTCCTGCGGAAGCCCCGCCGCCACCCCCGGCTGCTGTTGCTGAAGCGCCGTCCACGACTCCGGCTGGCTCCGCCACATCGTCCACGACTCCTGCTGGCTCCGCTACACCGTCCTCTACTCCTGTGGAAGTGGCGCCGTCCTCAACTCCTGCCGGCACTACGCCGAGTCTTGACACAACGCGACCAGTTTCGTGGAGCTCCCTTACCGACGACGAAGAAGACGAGGACGCGGACGCCGCCGCCGGGTACCAAATCCTCAGTTCCGGCTGCTCGGTCGGGCGTGGCGTGTGATGCGGATTCGTGCGGAGGTTGGCAGAAGGTGCTGCCGCGGCGCAACGTGCAACGCACGACATCACTAGCCCCTGCATTGGCTCCCCGTCCTGTCCCCGCTTGGCTTCATGGTAGATGTTGCAGATGCCTCCATCCTGGATACCGTGCAGCGGAGTGTCGAGATCCTTTTAGGTGTTCTCGGTGGCTTGAGAATGGTCATCGTGCGCGTGAGTGCCGCAAGGCCTGGCATCCCCTCAGCTTTTTGGGAAGCCCTACTCTGTCGCCGTTGCCTCGCCTCCCCGTCGGGCACCAACAAGCTTCAGCTCCTCGCAAGGTCCAGAAACAAGCCTCGCCCCCCTCGAAGACGTTTGGTCGTGATTCTTGGGCATCGATCGTTGCTGCTCCTGCTGGCTCTGTGGCCTCGGCGGATATCCCGGTGCGGCCCGGCTTGGAGAGGCAGGCCGAGCTGTTGCGCTCTGAGCTCCTTGGTATGGTTTGCTTCCGGCTTGAGGAGACGGTCCAGCCTCTGCGTGATGTCGTTGACTCCATGCAAGGTTGGATGTTGCGGATGGAGAGCTTCATGGAGTGAGCTGAGGCTGCACTGGGCGGTTTCTCCCTGGCGCCGCCTGTGTTGCAGACTGCACATGTGTTGCGCCCTTTGGTTGTGCCTGATGACAGCTTCGAGGTCGAGAGGGGAGACGAGCTTCATGGTTGTTTCTCCCCTCGTGCTAGAGCCAGCTCGCCGTCATCAGCCTCTGAGGGACTGGGCAATGATGTGGTTGTGACACCGGTGCTGCAGATCATGCCTGAGCTTCGGAAGCTGTGTGGGTGTCCGGTTCTGCCTCTGTCCGTCGAACAACTGAAGGTAGACCCCCCCCCCCCCCCCCCCCAGATCTCGATTGTGGCTTTATCGCCAGCATCACCCCTGGAGTCTAGCCAGATACTTGATGCCGAGGAGTGTGGTGATTTGGACGTTGCAATCTCTGGTTGCTTGATGGATGACCTTCGATCTCTTGGCCCGTCCTCTTGGATTGGGTTGTCGTTGAGGGTTGGGAGGTGTCTGTTGTCTTGTGTCGAGGCTTGTCGGGGGTCTCTTGGCGTAGTAGCAATGTCGGGGTTTGTGGATGCTGTGTTTCGGAGAGTCTGGCGGGGGCTGCCTCTGCGGTTGTGGGGTTTCTTGCCATATGAGTAGTTAGTCCGTACTCCGTTTGTATTGGTTTTCGCCCGGTTTTCCGTAAATTAACTGGGCAATTCTCTTCTTCTTAATTAATCGATGAGACAAAACTTTTGCCTCCGTTTCGAAAAAAAAAATGACTTTGGTATTCTGCAATTGATGATATCCTGATTCTATTGCTATGTTGTGATAGATGGCTTATCTCATCTCCGGTGCTGAAGTTTCAATATCTTCAGGCATCTTCAGTGAGAAGTCGTTCCATGCATGCGGATATAGGCTTAACTTTATGTTTTTTTTTTGTAACTTAGGAGCTTTATTGATTACTCAGACGTAATACATTCGCGGGTAATACAATCAGGAAGGAAATCTGGGACAAAGTTAATCTAGAGACACCTTCGACGAACCTCACTAGCTTGTTTGGCACTAAGATGAGCCGCCATATTGGCTTCTCTTCTAACAAAAGTAATATCAAAACTAATGAAATTACCGCATAGCTCCTTAATCTCCTGAAGAGGACACGCTATATCCGCTTTGGCAAACATTTGAGTCTTCCACAGATTTACTACTTCTTGTGCATCATTCTCTATAATAATCCTCCTCCATCCCATGTCATTAGCCAGGACCATGGCATCCCTGACTGCGAAAGTCTCCATTAATCTAGCAGAAGCAGCATAGTCATACCATCTCGCAGTGGTCGCGTACAACAAGACCAGTACCCCCCCTGCCCTTCACGTACGCTCCCGAAACTGAGCGTCCCTGTTTTATTTTAAGAACATCGCACTCTGGAGGTTTCCATCGTTCGATAACACGCCCGATAGCAGTAACCTGGCTCTTGCCCAGTTGGGCGAGATCTGCCGCAGTATCGATTGCCCATTGGACAGACTGAGAGATGGACCATGCAGAGCAGACTTAAATACACTCTTTCGTCCAGTAGATAGCAAAACCATAGCTTCTTCAGGAGTTCTATGCTGATGCACCAATGTACTGTTTTTAGGACTGATTTTTGGTAATACCATTGTATCAATTCTTCGGGATGACGTTCTGTCTGCTCATTTTTAACTCCCACAGTGAAAAGCTTTTTCTTCTCAAGGAAATTCATACGGGCATGAATACAAAAACTGTTGAAGTTTTCCCATTCGAGGAAATATTCACATTTTACATTGCTAATAAAATTAGATATTTCGTTTAGTGAAAATTTAATTCTCACCTCACGTGCCTCCATACAATTTATAGATTTATACTATTTCGTATATTTTGTAAAATCCTACCATTTATTGCCAAAATTGATGGGCGTGGCAACGCGCGGCATTATGATCTAGTTTGACTTGAAACGAGCACTCATCACCCGGGTTGAGAAATTTTTGCGTACATGTTTTATTTTCTTGTAACTCGTTCCTTTTCTCTTTTTTTTAAATGTACTTTTTCTTTTCTTTTCCGGTCGGTTAATTTTCCTTTGATGCTCACCGACTATCCGTCTTATGTTTCATGATGGTGTGTTTTATTTTTCTCATTTATTCTTATTTTTTTTTACATTTCTACTTGTTTTATTTTCTCCTATTTATTTTTCTACTTTTATTTTATTTATTTGCTCCTACACGTACTAGTTATTTTTTATCCTTCTTTTCTCTAACTTTTCTTGTTTCTTTTTCTACTTGTTTACTTTTCTTGTTTCTTGTTTGCGTAGCATGGTCATGATGTAAGATGCACGCAAGTGAAGACCATGCCCGCACAAGCAGGCAGTCGAGCCGCGACAAGAGCCGGTCGCCACCAAAGGCTCTGAACAGCGAAGGTCGCTGCGACGAGGATTGACGAGGGAGGAAGGTCATAGGCACAGCTAAAATCTCAATTCGGGACGCTCCGGCAATCCCGCACCGTCCTCTTGCTCTGACGTCCTCGCTTGTAGGGGCAGAATCGGACGACTAACATACTCGTCGTTGTTGACGGATTTGAAGGTCCAAGACCCTCCGGCCCATCGCGACAACCGCCTAGCAGCACAGGACCACAGTGCCACCCGCGCGCCCGAGCGGAGGACCGCCTCATTGGGTCCCGGAAGGCCGCCGCTGCCGCCCTCGTACCTGCAGACGGGATCGAGGCCACCGATGCCTCACCACCAGAGAACGTCGGCCCGGCCAAAAACACCACCGTCGCCACTGCACAACCATACTCTCTGCCTCAAGTCGACGCTCGTAGATCGCATCTCGCCGCCAAAGACTACCAGAGCGGAGACCTCCCCGCCGCCACCTTCATCGACCAGTGCCGGGTCTCTACCACTAGTCTATAGCAGCGGCGAGGGGAAGGGAGGACGGGGAGGTAGGCACTAGTAGAAAATAGGGAATCAGTCCCGGTTCCAGAGGGCCTTTAGTCCCCGTTCTGGAACCGGGACTAAGCATCCGGGACTAAAGCCCCCCCCCCCCCCCCTTTAGTCCCGGTTCTGTTACGAACCGGGACTAAAGGCCCTCCACGTGGCCGCTGTCTGGGGCGGGGGATGGAGGACCTTTAGTCCCGGTTGGTGTTACCAACCGGGACTAAAGGAATTTTTTTGAAAAAAAAAATTTGAATTTTTTTTTGATTTGTTTTTAAGTTTTATTCCGATTTTCAAATCTTTGAATTATTTGACAATTTAATCTCTAATCACCCTCCTCACTGCCATTCCAAATCGTCTAACTTCCCGGCCGGTCACCCATCCTCTCACTGCTCCAGCCCCAGCACGCTTAACTTCCTGGTTCTATCGCCCCTAGTTTCCAAGTCTGCACTTGTTGTTTTCCTGACAATAGTATGCTATCAATCCTATTAACCCTTAGGTCTTGATGTCACATGATTTAATTTTTTGAATTCCAAACAATTATTAAAATAAACAACAATGATTAACAAACAACAATGATTAATTTAAAAACTCAAAAAAACTTCAAAAAAAGGCAAAAAGTTGAAAAAAACTAAAAAATTCTCAAAAAAATAATCCAAAATAATACAAAAAGTTCAAAATAAAATAAGTAATAATAATATTGAATTTCAATGAAAATAAAATAAGTAATAAAATAAGAATCTTTATGCGGAATTCAATTATTAATTTTAAAACTCAAAATTTTCAAAAAATTCAAAAAAAACACCAAAAACTAAAAAAAATCAAAAATTCCAAAACAATATAAAAATTTCAAAATAATAAAAAATTCCAAAAAAATGTCAAAAAAAATTCAAAAAATTCAAATAAATAAATAAATAAATAAAAAATTCAAAAAAATAAAAAATATCAAAACCCTAAATCCGGGACTTGAAACGTCCGAAACTCTATTCTAAACAGTAAAACTAAAGGTTCAAACCCTAAAACCTAACCCTAAACTTGGAAATCTAAACCCTAGCCCTAAACCCTAAAACGTCTAAAACGTCCAAAAACTCTATTTTTCCTTTGGAATTTTGTGATTTTAAAAATTCTCGAAACCCCTAAACCCGGGACTTAAAACGTCCGAAACTCTATTCTAAACAGTAAAACTAAAGGTTCAAACCCTAAAACCTAACCCTAAACTTGGAAATCTAAACCCTAGCCCTAAACCCTAAAACGTCTAAAACGTCCAAAAACTCTATTTTTCCTTTGGAATTTTGTGATTTTAAAAATTCTCGAAACCCCTAAACCCGGGACTTAAAACGTCCGAAACTCTATTCTAAACAGTAAAACTAAAGGTTCAAACCCTAAAACCTAACCCTAAACTTGGAAATCTAAACCCTAGCCCTAAACCCTAAAACGTCTAAAACGTCCAAAAACTCTATTTTCCATTTGGAATTTTGTGATTTTAAAAATTCTCGAAACGGAAAACTTGTTGTTTCTTCGGATAGATCTTATTTTTCTGCAAATTTTGATATATTATTTGTATTTTTCTGAATTAGAATGATTTAGTTATGATTTTTCTAGGATTAATGTGGTAAAAACGGTCAAAATTCATATTTCAAAATTTCTATACCAACTAGGGACTAAAACCTAAAAGATATAAGCAATTTAATACAGAAACTAAAAACAGAAAACAAATGAAAAAACAAAAAAGAAACTTTCAGAACCCCGTTAGTCCCGGTTGGTGTCTCCAACCGGGACTAAATGTCTAACCTTTAGTCCCGGTTGGAGACACCAACCGGGACTAAAGCCTCAACCCCTTTAGTCCCGGTTGGTGTCTCCAACCGGGACTAAAGGTTACCTTTAGTCCCGGTTGGAGACACCAACCGGGACTAAAGGGTATCGCCCCCTTTAGTCCCGGTTGGTGTCTCCAACCGGGACTAAAGGTCCCTTTTGAACCGGGACTGATGCCTGCCGAGCCCCGACCGGCGCCGTAGCCGCTCGAACCGGGACTAATGCTCACATTAGTCCCGGTTCGTAATGCAACCGGGACTAATGTGTAGATCGAGCTGGGACCAAAGCCCTGTTTTCTACTAGTGAGGAGGCGGCGGCTTAGTGTTTGGGTGGTGGCTGCGGCTTGAGGCAGAGACAAAATCGATTTGGCACCATGATTCTGAAAATCAAAAGAGACAATAATTATTCATACGCCTCAACTATTGGGCTACGAAATTTGAGTGTGGGGAAAAAATTTACCAAGCAATGTATGTATGCGGGTCCAAGTACCCCTGCTCCTGAAACGTCGGAATTTAAATATCGAATTTGCTCTAGCTTGAAACAAAGATCGAGGTGTCATGGGAATCACTACCGAGAGCTCCTATCCCGCGCATAGCTGCCCTTATATCTCGCATAAATAATGTGTTTCTTTTAATGATTCCATGGAGCACAGGAGGTGTCAAGTATCGATGCTTTACCCACTGCAACGAGAAAAAGAGGCCCAGTCAGAGTCAGCCATCGAATCGACTACTTGCCCAATAAACAAATGGGAGAGCACCTGTTTTTTTTTTTTTTTTGAGCGGGGGACGAGCACCTGTTAATGGTCGCCGGTATACATTGTTAGAGATGCTTTCACACAAAATACGGTACTGTCAGTCAGTGTTCGGTGGAAGACAGATACTAGGTCGACGTATATTAAAAATAGGGAAATGTTAACTGGCTGCCGTCAGTAATTTGGAGACTCCCAGCGAACCACTCGACTGCCGTCCGATCAAAATCACGAATCTTGATGCGCGCTGCTGAGCCACGTCAGATCAATCTTCTCGTTCGCTGGGAATCAACTCGGTGCATGCGAACGCCCTCGCGCACGACACACCCACAGCTTCTAGAGACGATCACCGGCGAGGAGCAGGCCATGGCACTCGGGGCGACGATGGAGTGGTCGGAGGTTGCTAGGGCGGCGAGTCGGCACATGAGGAGCACCGGTTGCTGCCGCCCCGTCGGCCGCGCGGTGGTGGAGCACTTGCGTTCCGCGTCGGCCGCGCGAGGAACAGCACCAGAGGAGGAGCACCGGCGCGTCGTCTTCGTCGTCGCGGCTGCCGCTGTGGCCGGAGCGACCTTCTAGAGGAGAAGCCCGAGTGCTCGCGCAGGAGGCCGACGCCGGGTGGCATCCGCCGGTCTTCGACCGCCGCGCCATCGACGCCCGCACCAGGTCTGTCCCCCGACGAGCAGGTCCCAGCCGGTGTCGGCGTACGATGAGGCGGCCCTGGTGCGCCGCACCCAGGCGGCGGGGGCGCCCCACTTCTGATTCGTCGTGGCGTTGGTGGCCGGCGGGGTTCCTCCGCTACCTGGCGCTGCTCCCCCTCGTGCTCCGCGGCGACGAGCAGGCCGCCAACGATGGCTATGCATTCCACCGCACTCCCCCTTCCACAATAACACAAAGACGACGTCGAAGCAGGCACCACATACATACGGATAGGAGGAGCAAATAGAAGCATAGAAGCGCGCGCCTTGAATCGGGTAGAAAGATATCTGATGACAATATATGATTCCTGAATATATAAGTCATATATACGACTAGTAGAAAACGGGCCTTCAGTCCCGGTTACAGAGGGCCTTTAGTCCCGGTTCTGCACCGGGACAAAACGATCGGGACCAAAGGCCCCCCCCTTTAGTCCCGGTTGCATTACGAACCGGGACTAAAGGCCCTCCACGTGGCCGCTGTCTGGGACTAAAGGAATTTTTTTTAATTTTTTTTAATTTTTTTTTAAATTTTTTTTGATTTGTTTTTAAGTTTTATTCCGATTTTCAAATCTTTGAATTATTTGATAATTTAATCTCTAATCACCCCTCCTCACTGCTCCAGTGTGGAGCACTCATTCCAAATCGTCTAACTTCCTGGCCGGTCACCCATCCTCTCACTGCTCCAGCCCCAGCACGCTTAACTTCCTGGTTCTATCGCCCCTAGTTCCCAAGTCTGCACTTGTTGTTTTCCTGACAATAGTAAGGTATCAATCCTATTAACCCTTAGGTCTTGATGTCACATGATTTAATTTTTTGAATTCCAAACAATTATTAAAATAAACAACAATGATTAATTTAAAAACTCAAAAAAACTTCAAAAAAGGCAAAAATTTCAAAAAAACTCAAAAATTCTAAAAAAAAATCCAAAATAATAATAAAAGTTCAAAATAAAATAAGTAATAATAATATTGAATTTCAATGAAAATAAAATAAGTAATAAAATAAGAATCTTTATGCGGAATTTAATTATTAATTTTAAAATTCAAAATTTTCAAAAAATTCAAAAAAAACACCAAAATCTAAAAAAAATCAAAAAATCCAAAACAATATTAAAAGTTCAAAATAAACAAAAATTCCAAAAAATGTCAAAAAATTGAAAAAATTCAAAAAAAATAAAAAATTTCAAAAAAATAAAAAATTTAAAAACCCTAAACCCGGGACTTAAAACGTCCGAAACTCTATTCTAAACAGTAAACACTAAAGGTTCAAACCCTAAAACCTAACCCTAAACCTGAAAATCTAAACCCTAGCCCTAAACCCTAAAACGTCTAAAACGTCCTAAACTCTATTTTTCCTTTGGAATTTTGTGATTTTAAAAATTCTCGAAACCCCTAAACCCGGGACTTAAAACGTCCGAAACTCTATTCTAAACAGTAAAACTAAAGGTTCAAACCCTAAAACCTAACCCTAAACTTGGAAATCTAAACCCTAGCCCTAAACCCTAAAACGTCTAAAACGTCCAAAAACTCTATTTTCCCTTTGGAATTTTGTGATTTAAAAAAATTCTCGAAACGGACAACTTGTTGTTTCTTCGGATAGAACTTATTTTTCTGCAAATTTTGAGATATTATTTGTATTTTTCTGAATTAGAATGATTTAGTTATGATTTTTTTAGGATTAATGTGGTAAAAGGGGAAAAAAAGGCGGACCTCCACGTGCCAGATCTTTAGTCCCGGTTGGTGTCTCCAACCGGGACTAAAGGCCTCCACGTGGCTGCGCTGGGCTGGAGGACCTTTAGTCCCGGTTGGTAACACCAACCGGGACTAAAGGTCCCGACTTTAGTCCCGGTTGGAGACACCAACCGGGACTAAAGGGGCTGCAGCCTGCCGCAACCCCTTTAGTCCCGGTTGGTGTCTCCAACCGGGACTAAAGGTCCCGTTCGACCCGGGACTAAAGCATGCCGTACCCGCGCGGGGACAGTAGCCGTTGGAACCGGGACTAATGGGCACATTAGTCCCGGGCCCCAACACGACCAGGACTAAAGGCCATATCCGGTTTGGACGAAAGGCCCTTTTTCTACTAGTGTACTCCTTCCATCCGGAATTACTTGTCGCAGAAATGGATAAAAATGGATGTATCTAGAACTAAAATACGTCTAGATACATCCATTTCTCCGACAAGTACCATGGCATGAAGGAAGCTAACAACCATGGTCATGGCAGCATGGCATGAAGGAAGCTACTACTATACGTTTATGCTTGTGTGCAAGGGACCTTTCCTTTTTGTTAATAAGACCACTTGACATGTATGTCATCAGAAGGGAAATGGTGGTCATGATCTCACCCCCGCTACTCAGGTGTTTGGCATGAGAGTTCTCGTTGCACCAGTAGGCCATGTAGCACAGCATCTCCACCCACACTTCAGAGATCATCTCCAGCACATCATAAAACGTGTAATGACTAAGTACTTTTACACATTTGACCAACCTTTCGCGAAGCACAAATCCCTTGAACCAAATGTACAGCACGTTAGTTTCATATTGCCAGCAGGATGTAGAAATGTAAATATATGTAGCAGCATCCCTGACTTCGGGATGCGGTTGCGGTGGAGATTGGCGCGGGTGTCCTGGATGTGTGCGTCGTCCGGCGTCGGCGGCGCAGCGGCGAGGGCTCTTCCGCCGTCGACGGCTCACCTACGCGGGGCGGCGGTTCCGGGCGGTGGTGACACCACTGCGGCTCCGGTCATGGGGTCTCCCGGCGGCAGGGATGTCACCCATGGGGCGTCCTGGATGACGGTGGAGGTGGATCTGGTGGTCCAGCCGGGGATGGGCGCGAATTTGCCAGCGAAAGCTTAGTTCGGCCTCGACCAGAACCGTCAACGGCGGCGCCCGCGGGCGTCGTTACCGCGTTGGAGGCGTTGTGGGGCGATTCGTGTTCCTTGTGTGCCCCGGGGGAAACCCTAGATTCGGGCTTTCCGGATCGGATGATGGCGAGGTTCCTGCGTCGTCACCCCCATGGGGGCATCATCTTTGGGGTTGTACATCGGCTGGAGCGACAAGTGTTGGGCTTCGGTGGCTGGGCGCAGGTCTCCGCATGCTTCTCGTGCGGTGACCAAGGTGAAGCGGCGTGGCATCTATAGTATCGACGACTGCGAGTCTTGGTGGCAAGGTGTAGCGGGGTCTCGGCACTGGATACCGTTTGATAGGCGTGCGCAGGAGGCTGGCGCTGTCCGGTGTCGTGGTTGTAGGGTAACGCAGCAGAAAACAAAAATTTTCCGACCTACGTACCAGCCCAGGATCACTATGGAGACTGCATACAAGGTTTGATCTTTTTCGTTACCGACTCGTAGCGCAGCGGAAGTAGAGTCGATGACGATCGGCGGTGCAGATCCCCGCAGCTAGGATTTTACAACCTCCCAACCGCGAGGATGTACTCCCTCGTCAGCTCACCGGACGGATCTTCGGGCAGCCCTTTGGGAGGCCTCAGGACAGTCCCTCGGATAGTCCCACCGGACGGATCCTCGGACAGCCCTTCGGGAGGCCTCTGGACAGTCCTTCGGATAGTCCCACCGGACGGATCCTCGGACAGCCCTCCGGGAGGCCTCACTGACAGCCCTTCGGGCGGGTCACTCGGACAGCCCTTCGGGAGGACCCCCGAAACACGGACAGTAACTCGGACAGCCCTTCGGGAGGCACTCTCGAACTAAGACCGAAACTACGATCTCTCTACAGAGTTGCACACATACGGTGTCATCTATCCGGCAGGGCTTCGCCGTCCAGAACTAGTTCCCACCGGAACCCAGACAGCCTTTCGGCTCTACGAAACTATTTCGCTGGGAGGGAGAGAGAAGCCAGAAATGTCATGGCACTTGTATGTGAGAAGGAGTTAGTGTGGAGGCAGCCCCTCCACCTCTATTTATAGGAAATCCAAGGGGTAGGGTTTCTTAGCCCCCAAGCCTTCTAGAAACCTTTTGGGAAAATATCCCAAAAGGTGACTTTTCCATAAATATCCCAAAAAGCACTTTCACTATTCACGACAACATTTTTCAGCGTCCGGTCAAACTGAAAATATTTATGTGGGCTTAGAACATTTCCAGTACCCACTAAAATAATTTTCAATGCGATCCGGAACAATTCCGGTTTAGTGATTTTCATCTGCGAAAAGCATCTGAAGCGGTTTCGGCAGCTCCGGAACATTTCCGGTTTTCATCCCGGAAAATTCCAGAAAGTTTCCAGAATGATTCTGGCACCCTCCAAGAATTATCAGGCATGTGCCAAAACCAATTTGACTTTATGGTATCCCCTGAAACAACTTTTCAGTTTTATCGAAACTGTTCCGGTGTTCTCTCTGCGGAACTTTTCCGCTGTCCGAAACTTTTCCGGTGTCCGAAAACTTTTTCGGTGATTTTCTCTCAGACTCCCTGTCTAGTATTCAGCAGATAGATGACCCTTAAGCGTGTGACCCTATAGGTTCGGTGAAGCATAGACATGACCCGGAACCCCTTCCGATCAATGATCAACATCGGAGCCGTGGACACCCATATTGACCCCTATACCCACACGAATGAATATTCGAGTGAACCTCCAGTTGCCGTGTGCTATTCCTGTTGCTTCGCGATATGTTACAATTACCCAAGGTGAGACACGTTGGCATCCCCATGGATCAACACCTTGTCCACTATGCCAGTTACCTCGTTACCGGTATTGTTCTCTTTTCTCGTTCCCATGTTCCGGCATCCCCGTGATCAAATCACAAAATGTCTGGCAAGACGATGATGGATACCGTAACACCGAGAGGGCCCAGAGATATCTCTCCATCGTCGGAGGAGCAAATCCCAATCTTGAGCTATCAAGTTACTTGACACACTTTTCCATGAACCCGTAAGCCGCCGTAATAGCCACCCATTTACGGATGACGTTTAACAAACCCCAAAGTTCATGAAGCAAGCATGAAGAAACTCGATACTCTCATGGTCTAAGGAATCATGCAAACGTTAACCATCTCTGTGTTATTAACCATTAACTTATGACGAATGAATCTCATAGCATAACATCAATTCGGGTCGATTCAACACAAATGTTCTTCTAACATTGTGCCCTCAAAATTGCCGGCATAGCCATGCCCATGATCAGGAAAACAGGATCATCATGCAATACTTGAGCCAGTCTTAGAGGCCAGACTAGGAATACATTTTACCGTTTATTATTCCACACGTGCATATGAGTCTTCCTCCGAGCCTCGTGGTTATTGTAGACTCGAGAACCATAGCAGTTATAGCATGGAACATAAACCTAATTATGAACAGGGAGATAATCAATAACATATATTATTGCCTCTAGGGCATATCTCCTACAGTGGTGGCGTCGACGGCAGAAGGGTCTGGCAAGATCAGTGCATTGATTACTCTTGAAGATGGGACTGCGGAAGATGGCGGCGATGGATTCTACAGCGTGCGTATGCGGTGCACGCTGAGGGTCTGCTAGACCAGTTGGTGCTCCCGGCTAGCCGGCGGGCGGCTTGGTGAGGCCACCGGATTTCCTGGTGTGCGTGACGCGAGGTCAGGGCACATCATCAATCTTGTAGGTAGGACGACATTTCGCCAGGAAGGTGGCTTTGGGTTGATTTATGTTTTTATTTTGTAAGGCCTTGTTGAATAATGCAATAAAGATGGCTCAGTGCATCGCTCGATGCAGAGGCCGGGGTAATCCTTCTTTTCGGAAAAAAAAAGCAGCATCCCTGACTTGTGTTCTCCTTTGCATCTCTCCTGAAGTGAGGGTCATGTTGTGACGAACAAGTAAAATGAGCAAGAGTATGCACCAAACTAAATAAAAGAGGTATGGTGGGTTAAGATGGTTGGATTTTACCTTCCCATGGTGCCGTGATCTATGCAGTTGTCGGTTGCACGTGGGCAAAATACAATGTTGTGAAGATAACGGAGCAGAGATAGAACAGTTGGGACCGCAGCATGATGCCGTTGCAGAGAAAATTTCCCCAATTTGGCAGTAAGATTCAGAAAAGGAGCAAAGGAGAAATAGTTACTTGTCCCGATCCAGAAATACAGAAAGGTTCATGTAAGGAAAGCAACGACGGTGTGTCCTTATAGTAACTGGGACTTTTGTTGTGAAAAGTCCGAGGAGCGTCGTCTGCGACAATCGTGCAGTCAATGAACACTTGGCGACCAGTAACAGCAATAAACAATTGCAAACATAAACTAGATATGACATGAGAGATTTGGTGGAAGGAAGAAGCATCCAAATCCTTCTTCCGGTGCTCAGCGCACGGCACCGCACGAGTATCCATTGAATTGAAGGAGGCTAGCTAACAACCATGGTACCATGGCATGAAGGAAGCTAACAACCATGGTCATGGCAGCATGGCATGAAGGAAGCTACTACTATACGTTTATGCTTGTGTGGAAGGAAGAGCATATGAATCAATCGATCGATCAAGAGCAAGCTAGCGAGGAAGACGAAGCTGGACTCATCAGTCACCAGGTAGGCAGCAAGCATGCAGGACAAGGCAAAATCAGACAAGGATCGAAGGAGAAGGGGACAGGGATGTGCGAGTAGTAAGCAGCACGGAGTCCACTAGCGAATTGGTAAGTATTGTGATGGAGGTTGGAGAGGAGGGGATTAATGTGGAGGAAACAGGAAAGGGACGGCAAGCTGAACCCTTCCTTCCATGCTCTTTCTTTCTTTCTCCAATCCAAGTGAAGACCCGTTCTTGCATCCAACAGTTGCAGACCGCAATCCATGTTGAACAATTCCTTGTTTCGTTCGCCAGCCATTGAAAAGGAAGTGTGAAAAAGGAAGAATTGACTAGTGGTCGGGATTGGGGTTGGTGGCACCCGCCCATCTGTCTGTCTGTCTGTCTTCCTACCCTCCCCTGACCTCAGCACCGACCGCATACTACATTTCGCCATTGAATTTGATGTCAACCAAAATAGGTGCTTCCTTCCCGAAAAGTGCCTTCTACACCCGAGCTCAAATGAGCTCGGGATGAACAGTAACTCGAAAAACATTAAAAAAATGTTCAAAAAAATCTGAATTTTTTTATGGTAAACTTTGACAAATGTTGTTACAGCTTGCAAAATTTCATCACGAAATCACATTTGTGGAAGTCGTGGCAAAAAAAACAAAATCAGTGCTCCAAAATGCTTTCGAAAGTAGCATTTTCAGAGTATCGATTTTGTTTTTTTTTGCCACGACTTCCAAAAATGTGATTTCATGATAAAATTTTGCAAGCTTTTAGAACATTTGTCAAAGTTTGCCATAAAAAAAATTCAGATTTTTTTGAACATTTTTTAAACGTTTTTCGATTTTACTGTTCACCCGAGCTCATTTGAGCTCGGGTGCAAAAGACTAGATAGACAGAGTTTGTTAATCTAATCTACTCTACTGGGTGGGCCGGTAAAACCTAGGCAAGTACGACAGCAGCAGGAAGAAGAAGAACGAGTCAGTGAGGCCGTACTTGAACGGCACGCCCATCCTGTCGTCGCAGCCTCCGCCGCCGCGGCCATGCTTGACGTTGCCGGGCCGCCGCAATGTGTTGGTTCCCACGAATGAAAATCTTCGCCGAACCTCAGTGGACTGAGGGGACCAAAACATAATATTGTCACTGGCACGTGGGTCCCGCACTGCTTGCTACGTGTTTTTTCTACGAGAGTAATATAAATGTAGGGGGTGCCAAGAGCATATGGTTATCACCGTGATGTGATGATGTAGCAGACGCAAGTCAACGAGTGTCATCGGCACTGACCGCAAACTCCACCACAAAGACACACGATACAAGAGCATATGCAAGCCATGAGACCACTGATAAACATGAACCTTAACCGCAAAACTCCACCACAGGAACAACCCGAGCGTTCTCTTTTTTTTTTTACTTTTTTTTTTTGAGAAAGCGCACGTGTGTGCCATCGAAGAGTAGAGGTCTACCGAGACCAAACCACGGAGGACACGAAACTAACAACCATGGTCATGGCAGCATGGCATGAAGGAAGCTACTACTATACGTTTATGCTTGTGTGCAAGGGACCTTTCCTTTTTGTTAATAAGACCACTTGACATGTATGTCATCAGAAGGGAAATGGTGGTCATGATCTCACCCCCGCTGCTCAGGTGTTTGGCATGAGAGTTCTCGTTGCACCAGTAGGCCATGTAGCACAGCATCTCCACCCACACTTCAGAGATCACCTCCAGCACATCATAAAACGTGTAATGACTAAGTACTTTTACACATTTGACCAACCTTTCGCCAAGCACAAATCCCTTGTCCAATGTTGGATTGGCACTGATTCCTGGAGGATAAATTGTAACCAGAGATGCGTCGGGCAGCAGCGTACTACCATGGTCCCGAATGACCCTGACCAGATCCTCAATCGAGGTGGACTTCAAGTAAGTGATGACATCTTAGTAGAGCTGGACATACCTTTGTCGACTAATAGGGTAAGGCAGCATGTAGGGGTGTGCGGCAAGCAGGAAAAACATGTAATTGGACAGCGCCTCGGTTGCCGTGTAAAGATCACGCTGCTCCACACGAGGATTTCCTGCTTGCCCTGTAAATATCAATATGTTTTCATGTGCCTTCTCGTGGTAGCTGAGGAAGATATGAGTGACGATGTGCCACACGAGGATGCTCTCATCCAGATCCAACTCCACACTCCATTCCAGATCCAAGAATGGGATATTCCTCCTGCTCAAAGCAGTATGTCTCCTTATGGCGTTTCGGCCCCGTGATAAGTTGCGGGACGGGTCTGGACCAGGAGTAAAACATGGAGTCCCACCAGTCCTCCTGTCCCATCCATCTTGCAATTTTGCTGCTTGTATTATTCCTACTACGATTGCGCAGCTGAAACAAGTTGTGTTGCCCCATGTAGCCCCGAAAGTCACTTGTATGTTGTATTCCACGTCGAACCATATGTATCCTACGTCGAACCACGGAAAGCCATTCTAACAGGAACACATATGTCCATTTGGAGAACATGGCCCGCAATACTGATGTGGTCTCAAGGACGACTGCACCACCAAGCAAAACATAAGTGACAACCACATCTACACCGCGGTAAACATCTTTGTCACTTGATCTATGGAACAACAGCAATGCAGCGACTGTGGCCGGCAGCGTGATGACACGGTTGCACCTGCCATACCAAGTGTGGACCACCGCAGCCTTGGTGTACAAGAGGTAGTACACCATTGACAGTTGCATTCGGACCACCTCCAGCATCTCCGGTCCCTCAAAACTGTAATCGATATTGATTTTCACATAACGTGTCGGCCCCTCGAATAGTTGCTTGGGAACGTCCAACAGTTTGTAAGCTATAAATAGTAGGTCTTTCTGGTTTCCCCGATGGCCTCCCTCCGGAGCCAACTGCTGATGATGCTCGTTGCGGAAATCCTTGTAGCTCGTGGCGGATAGGCTGCTACTGGCAGAATTGCTTGCACACATGAGCGCCCATACTCTTTCCCCGTACTTGATAACCCCAACCACAAACATGAGGATGGTGGCCGGACGGACCCAGGTCCGGCTGCCTAGGATGGAAGACACATACATCACATAGGCAGCTGCAAGGACCTGCAGTCCGAAAATCTGCAGGTGACGCAACCACAGCCGATTGTCCTCAATGGCATAGGCGGTGATGTTTTCCTGACCGCCAAGGTGCACTAGCAGCAACGGCGCCCAGAGCGCCATGAGTTGCTGCTCCTGCGACCTGCTCACCAGGGACATGTGTCCCAGGGCATATAACGCCGTCGTGTCGGCCAGCATGTATGCTGACCAAATGGTGAATTTTAGCATGGTGGAGTCTTTGTGCCGATGAATATCGGCCAAGAGGAGGAGTGTGACCTGCATGGTGAAACTTAGGAGCACCATCACTTGGATCCCCCACCCTTTCCAAGCCACCACAAGTAGCTCTACTTTGTCCGCCATTTTTATATTTCTCTGCCATAATCGAAGACACAAACAACTTTAGGTACACTTACAAACCGTCCAATCAAACCTTTTAGTGATTTATATTTTAAAATTCTATTTTGAACATTAATATTTTGGTTATTTAAAATTAGATTTTACGGGGATGATTCATGAAACCGCCTGAGATAAAATTAGCACGACAAATGATGTGCGGTAGTAGTGTTGTTTGCATGCACTTTGATATTAGGTAGGATATTAATTGCACGTTGATATATGGTAGGATATTAATTGCATGTCGAAATTAGGCAGAATATTAATTGCACGTTGATATTTGATAGGATATTAATTGCCCGGCAGATTTCATGGGATGACTTTGAGTCTAAACGTGCAGTGGTGGGTAATTAATGTGTTATAAACATGTTTGGTTCTCACCATTGAGATGATTTAGATTGTTGGAATAATATGGATAAATGGTTGAGATTTGTTGTGTCTGCCCTTTGGGTCTTTTTATATTGGCATAGATGAATTAAACATAAATCTTAAATGATGTGTTTCCTTGTAATAAACGAAGGGGGGCTGAAAATGGCCACAATGTGGATGCACAAAGTGGCTAAGAGAAACTCTAGCAGAGTCGCCATATCCGCGGGCTCCAAAACGCGTATGGAGCGCCCTCCATAATTATTTGGAGGCTGCTGAGGCGACGCGCAAACACAGTCGCCAAAAAACACGCCTCCATAAAAAAAATTCTTCCCAATTCAATTTTTTTCAGCTAGATGAAACTCAAACAATTGCAAACTTGCAAAGCACAATAGATTTCATTCATATATGGGGGCGGAAAATGAGTCACACTACGACTTAGTGCATATAGTTAATTTACTAAAGTATCTACGGCGGGACTAGTTGCGGCGGCGGTGGAGGGACTTGCCGGCACTGGACATGCCGGCGCGAAATGCGGCATTGGCGGCCTCAATGGCGCAAAATAGGGGCAGGGCGGCCTCATCTCGCTCCGTCCATGCGCCATCGTCGGCGTCAGGGGCGAGCGCACGGCCCGAATCGTGGCCGATACGGAATGCGGCATTGGCGGCCTCGATGGCGCAAAAATGGGCCAGGGCGGCCTGTGCCACTCCGGCCATGCGCCATCGTCGGGGGCGGGCGCGTGGTCCCAAATGCGGCGATCCCTCTCGGCGTCCATCTCCCGGGCAGCTTCCATGGCGATCTTGAAATCCGCCCACCTCGCTTTCTCGTCGTACACGACGTCCTCCTCCTATTGCTTGACAGGTGGTTGGGGGAGGGGGGGGGGGACTTGCTCGAACAGCGCCATGGGGCCCAGCCTTGGGCGATGCGCCATTGAGGGGAGGAGAGACATGGTGGGGGAATTGCCGGAGAGGGGAGTGAAGAAGTGGAGGGGAGGTGTCGGCCTTTTGTAGCGGCGGGCGACTGGAAAGATGCGGGCGGGGGCAAATGGTGGTGGGAACGGGCGTGGCCGGCCATTAATGGTCAGGCGGCAGGTGGTGGGCGGCCATTAAGGGGCACGTTTCCTGGTGGGAAACGCGACTGCGACATTTGTACGAGCGCGGAAGAGAGGGGAAGAGAGAGGAAGAAGGGGTTGAAATTTCCGTCCCGCGTGGGCGGTTGGGTTTGGAGCGAGCTCCATATCATCGCCGCGTAGCCTCCAAATATGCAGGCTCAGGGAGCGAATATGGAGCGTCCTCCAAATTTTTTGCCGATAGCGATCCATATGGCGATTCTGCTAGAGTGGTTTTTTGGATCAAAAACATCATATTGACGATTATTATGGCAATTGCCACAATATGCCGATTCTGCTAGAGTTGCTCTAACATCCTTAACTGGAAGACCATTAATATTTCCCTAGATGAGTTTTTTTTGTGTGGAAACCTAGATGTATTGGATTGGAAGGGAAGGTTGGCGGTAGATGCCAAACCCAAGGGAAGATGCATGGTACTATGCTAAAGTCATTTTTGTAAAAACAATAATGGAACCTTTATTGCTTTTAATGTCACATCCGGGTTCTCAAAGAAAAAAAATATATTTGTATGATTCTGAAGAAAAAATTCACATCCGGTTGGCACAACATGGTTATATATCACGGTTTTACTCCTTTGCGCGCGTGCGTTGCGACGCCCGAATGGACAGCACCGTATCTACATCCACTTTCATTTTAGGCAACAACATCATCATTAATTGGGCCCACCGTGTGGTCAGCCTGAGGAGACATGCAAGGGAGGTGCTGCGCCATGCATGCACTGCTCCACCACGATCTCTCTTCTGCCGTGATTTTTGCTCACACATGCAAGCGCCCGGGCCCACAATCTCCCATAATCTCTCTGCCCCCCCCCCCCCCCCCCCCCCCCCCTGATTTCAACGGGGTGGGGGGCCGGTGTATCCCTCAATCTCTCTCCTGATTACTAGTTCAAAAGGAAACCCCACTTGATTAGCACTTACTTGATGGGGGAAACACACCTGGTCTGAAATTGAGCGCTGCGACGCGCGCGCGCATGCAATCCAAAGTGGAGTCATAACTAATTTGCAATTAATGTGCGAGCAAGGTAAAAGGAGAAGAACTGAAGAAGTAAAGTACATGGACTAATTGGCCAGACACGTACCTGATCGATGCGATGACAGGAGGATTAGTCGTCGTCGACAATGAACCGGATATATGAAGCCTGCCTAACGGACGGTGCAAAATAAGCGAGCCTCTCCTCTAGTCGCTGAGATCTAACTGTATATATAAATGAATGATTCACGATTGATATTAACTAGTGATACTACATAATCATGAAATGAAATTTAGGCTGGACCAACAATATTAATTACTTATGTACAAGTAAACAACTAGTAATTAATTGGTGGAAATCAGATCGATTTACAAGAGTGCATGCGCTATTAATTCGATTGTAGTAGAATATTTAGTACCTCAGCTCAGGGTAGGTACACAACAGCATGTTTGTGAAAGGCCAAGCAAGCAAATGCATGTGGATTGTTTGTTCAGCACCACCACTACATTTAGTGTACACAACAGCAACCAAAGCATTTCTTTCACTCAGTACAGGATTTGTTTTGGTCCATCTATTAGTACGTACTAACTAAAATTTAATTTCGTACCTGATCTTCCTCGATCTTGATAGCAGCAGAGCAGAGCAGAGCAGGTAAGAGCGAGGGAAAGAAACTTGAGGATTTGATTAGAGCTAGGTAGCATATGTAGTATAAATGAGACAAGCTTCTTTCTTTTCGTCGATCTTGTTTGAAGAATCCTCCAGTGTTTGCTTGGACTTGGAGTATATATATATATATATATATATATATATATATATATATGATATTACTACTTTGGCAATCGATCGATCGATCGGCTGGAAATATTCGTTGCTTGTTGCCCATAAGAATTAATATTCGTTGCTTGTTGCTTGGGTTTGGCTGGCTGAATCCCTTGCTCTCCCTTTTTTTCTATAAAAAACATAGCGTACGCACCATGCAAGGCACTTTGCTTTTTCCCTTGCAAAAAATAAATAATTTTTTTTCGAATAATAAAGAGAAAATAAAAATAAAATTGATGCTTTGCGTTTTCCAAAGATGATTCTTGCGCACGGTAAATTAGAGGCATAAGCATTGTATGGTGAAAGAGTGCCAATTTCTACTTTGTTTAAAGATTAGGCTTGAGTCCGTCACTAAGTTTATTTTTTTTGAATCCGTCACGCGGGGGGTCCCCACCTGCATATTGATCTCAATTCAAAAGAAATTGAGCCGGTTTATGAGGGAAATCGGGTCGAAAACCGTGATCCAGTTTATGTGGGAAACTGGATCAAAAATCTTGATCCAGTTTATGAGGAAAGCCGGATCGAAAAACCTTACAGCCTGAGGGGCAATACATCCTACCGAAGCAAGAACAAGGAAAACGAAAAAACACCCCGTACATAGTTACAACACCACGCAAAGGTCAACTACCTAAGGATATAGGTGGTTGGGTGGTGCAGCACAGGTTATGATGTAACCATCTATAAGGCAGCACTAGCAAGGCAACACGGGGGCAAACTCAGAGCTCACCAAGAGAGAGCACACCAACAACAGGAATGTCGAAACCACTGACATAGGATAACGCAGAGTTCCACCACCAAGGAGCTGCACCATTACCAGCCCCGAGCCATCCAACACCCAACATTAGGGTGGTCTTGCCCTTCGCTAGGTGAGAATGACAAAGGGGAAGATGCTGGCTCAGTGAGCATGCACAGAGAGAATGCCAATTCACCACCAGAAGGTGGGATTAGTGGTGGGAAGTAGCGGTGGAGTGACATGGTCACAGAGAGTGCCTCAGAAGAAAATGTCTCTACCAAGGCTGGTCAGAGGCCATGGCGGAGTGTAAATGGAGGTCACACACAACCTCAAGTTGGCGAAAATATTATGGAGCGCCCATACGCATTATGGAGGCCGCGGATATGGTGACTCTGCTAGAGTTGCTCTTAGGGGGGGGGGGGGGGGGGGGGGCAGTTACGGGTTCAGGCGAAGGAGTAAGGTCAAAATCAACGCCGGGGTGGGGGGGGGGGGGGGGTGCGCGAAAATCAGGGGGGTTAGTGAAGGAGAGGACACGTACTCTTGTAAGTCCCCTCCCTAGCTTGTTTGCCCGTAAGTTTAGCAATTTTTGGTATCAATCTCCGTCAAACACTTAATCGTGGTTTGAATAATTTGTGTCCAAGTCGGTGTCTCAATAACTCAACTAGTGATCATCTTGAACACAAGGATGGGAGGAATTAGTCAGTGAATGAATATCACAATTTTCTCTCAATCGAAAACAAGAAGAAGAGTAGGTGAACGTCGCAAGCAACATAAATAGAGAGATGCCACCACATAAGTACTGTATATGGCAGCATGCATGCATTAGAACATGACGCAAATTAAACCAATGGAATGATTGGAATAGTATAATTAATCAGCTGATCTAGAGAGGCAAGGCATGTGGGTTGGCGCCACCGCAGGAGGAGGCAGGCGGCAGCAGGACGAATTAGAGATGTTACACGGATGGTTCACGAAACCACCTGAGATAAGATGAGCCCGATAAATAATGTGCGGTACTAGTGTTGTTTGCATGAATTAAACATAAATCTTAAATGCCGTACGTGTTTCCTTGTAAAAGAACAACTGAGGCTGAAAATAGCCACGGTGTGGATGCACAAATTAAAGTGGCTAACATCCTTATTCCTTAACATGAAAGAACATTTTTCCCTACATGAACTGGAACGGAAGGTTGGTGCCTTGGTGGTAAATGCCAAACCCCAAGGATTTTTCTTAAAAAAATGATTTTAGTGTCACATCCGGATGACACAACATGGTTATCTATCAATAATGTGTGCAATGTATGTTACCGAAAAAGGCTTACGCCCCGCTTTATATATAAAGCACCGAACCACAAGTACCACAATACAAACTCACGCCTTCACCGCACACGACACACACACCCAAGGCAAGATACAAAGGTGCCGAGCACCGTCACACCACCCCAACGACTACCAAGCCACTACATATGCGCGAGGATGAACCGCTTGGAGCCACCGGAGACCTCCAACTCCGAGGAGAAGTGAGACGGAAACGACGGAACAAGGACTCCAAGATGGTGCCTCCAAGAAGGGAACGACCACTGGTAGCCGCCACCATCCGATCCCAAAGATCGGGTTTTCACCCGGAGCAAATCGAAGGAGTAAGGCCACCGCGACGGAGCCTACATGAAGGATACGGTGTCCACGGACGCCG
Source organism: Elymus sibiricus (assembly GCA_039707655.1). NCBI lineage: Eukaryota > Viridiplantae > Streptophyta > Magnoliopsida > Poales > Poaceae > Elymus > Elymus sibiricus. The sequence continues at coordinate 479,093,413 of CM077668.1, forward strand.
CCGCCATCGGCCAATACAAGATTGGGCAAGTGATGTACCCCAGCACGCCCACCCCTCCGATGCAGCCTAGCTCCGCCAACCACCAGCGACCACCCACCCGCGTGGTCATGGCCGCTCGCCCGCACCCGAGGCGCAAGTTCCGCCCACAAACGCCGTGCCTCCCACCGCCAGGGCCGTCGCCCTGCATCCAGACACCCCCAGGACCGACCAAAGTGATCGTCTTTGGGCCAAAGGACGCACCCGACCGAAGAAACCGCAGCATATGTCTCGCCACGAACAACGCCGGAGCTGCGTCAACCCACACACGGCCGGGGAACGGGGGAGGAGGGGGAGCGGACGCATCCGGGCCGGCACACCCCTGTGCCAGCGACGGGTGGCCCGAGCTCGTCGGCGCCTCCCATCCCTCCAGCCTGCCTCCCCACCGGACACCTCCTGTGTCGCCCCACCTCGGCGGTGACCGCAGCTCCACGCGAGGCCACCAACACACACCCGCCCGCCGGCAAGGAGAGATCCCAAGGGCCGCCACCAATCGCGAAGGAAGCTCACCGGGGAGCCCATCTGCGCGGCCTGCCATCGTCCAGCCGCCGAAGCCTCGGATCCTGGCCGGCCCGCCCACCAGCCAACTGCTGCTGCGTCGCACCACCACCCGCCGCGGCCATGGCAGGGGCAGAGACCTGCAGCCCGCGCCGCCCTCGGCCCGCGCCGCCAGGCCCCAGATCCGGCCTCGACCCCGCCGTCCCTGATGACCAAGGCGCGCCCGCCACCGCCGCGCCGGTCACGCCGCCGCCACGAAGCCGCCGCCATCTGGCTCCAGCTCGCCGCCGCGCTGCCGCGCCCGCCCAGCGCCGCATCCCAGGTGGCCGCCTCGACCCGCGCCAAAGGCCCCCACCGAGGAGACAAGGCAGCCCCGCCACCACCGGCGCCTACCAGGCTTCGCCCGGCGCGCCCTCTGGCGGCGGCGAGGGAGAGGAGGAGGGAGGAGGGGAGGCCCGCTGGCGGCGCTAGGGTTTCTCCCGTGACGCGCGCGCGGGGCGCGTCGCGGGAGCGAAGGGGTCCGCAATGTATGTTAGAAGGGATAGAGAGGGATTTGTGGAATTGTTGTTTTTTGCTTGAGCCTCGTGGGCATATATATAGGAGTACATGGTCATCTTGGAGTACAAGGCAAGGTAGAATAAATCCTACGCTATCCTATGTTTCCTAAATAAACATTATACTCAACATCCCCCCGCAGTCACAACGGTAGCGACGCAGACGGTGAGACTGGAGAAGAATCCGAAGGTAAGCCGACGGACACCCCCCACAGTCCTAACGGTCGATGCATCGCGGAAGTCGTGGCTGGAGTGGAAACCTACGAGGTTGCTCAAGCAAGGCGGTAGCCCTTTGTGCCGTTGTCGAGGTAGCCGAGAGCGTAGGGTGATGGAGCCGTGGTCGAGGTAGCCGTGCGAAGAACGCCGTGGTCGATGTCGAGTCGGGGTGGCCGGTGTCGAGGAAGTCGCCGTGGAGCCGCGGGCGCAAGGAGGCGCCGAGTTAGTCATGGGCGCAGTGGTGTCGAGGTAGTGGTGCCCCAGGGAGAAGACGATGTTGACGACGCGTCGCGCCGGGGTTGCCAAGCCCGGGGACACATCGTAGACGAAGGCACGCACCGGTGTTGCCAGCACCGGGCATGCGTAGACGGATGAAGACGAAGTTGACGAAGTGCCGACCAGGCTTGCCAGGCCCGGGGACACGTCGTGGACGAAGGCACGCATCGGTGTTGCCAGCACCGGGCATGCGTAAACGAGGGACCTGCACGAGCCGTACGCCATGTCGAGGAGTCAGAGGACCAGCAGAGAAGAAGACTCGACGACGGTTGTGGCGCCAATCGGTGTGGGGCTGATGTCACCAACGGTGATCGGAGTAGACTAAGTGGTCGGGGAAGATGATGGCGGCGCTTGCGACGGGCTGGTGCTGGACGTAGACGAAGGGGGTGGACGGGCGGCGGCGGCGGCTACGGGGGCGAAGGCCGGGTGGGCGCGCAGGAGTCCCGGTCGGAGTAGGGCGGCGACAGCTGGCGTAGATCGACGGGCGAGCCGACGCGCGAACGGCGGCTGTGATGGGCCGCCGCATCGCGCGAGGCCGCCAGGTCGGGGCGACGGGCGGGCAGACGCGCGGACGACGGGCGTGAGGGGCCGCCTGTCGCGCGAGGCCGCCGAGTCGGTGAAGAAGCCGACGGGTCGCGCCGGTGTTGGAGTAGAGGCGCACGGAGGTCGATGGCGGCGGCGGGCGACGCAATCCGATCTATGATCGGTAAACCAAAAAGTAAACGTTGATCAAGATGACCGGCGAGAGAGAGAAAATCCGGATCAAAGGATCGGAAAAAAGACTCTTTAGGGCAGCCGATCAGCACGACCGGCGAACGAACCCTAGGTACGGGCGGCGCGGCCCCCGGCTGCGGTCATGGAGGCCGACCACCCCGGGGGCGGCGCGCGGGCGAAAGCGGCGGGCGGCGGCTAGGGTTGGATCGATTAGGCTGATACCATGTTAGAAGGGATAGAGAGGGATTGGTGGAATTGTTGTTTTTTGCTTGAGCCTCGTGGGCATATATATAGGAGTACATGGTCATCTTAGAGTACAAGGCAAGGTAGAATAAATCCTACGCTATCCTATGTTTCCTAAATAAACATTATACTCAACAATGTATAATGTACCGATGTACTAATTTGCAATTAATTAATGTCTGGTGCGAGCAAGGTACTTAAAAGGAGAAGTAGTAACTTACACGGACTAATTTGCTGGCTGACGCGACGACAGGAGGACATATATGAAGGAGCCTGCCTGATGGTTTGGTGCAAATAAGCGAGCCTAGCTAGCCCATCTAGCTAGTCGGTGAGATCCAACTATAAAAATATAGTCGAGGATTAGAGCATGCAGAAATGAGACAGGGCACGCGCGCAGCAGTGTATATAAATATACTACGTACTTTGGCAATCTATCGATCGGCTGGAAAGGAAATATTCGTTGCTTGTTGTCCACAAAAAAATAATCTTCGTTGCTTGTCTCCATGCATACTGGCTGGCAGAATCCCTTGCTTTTGTTCTAAATAAAGAGCATAGCGCACATACCATGCAAGACACTTCTTTTTTCCATTGAAACGGGTTTGTTATTTCACATCTAGATGTGAAATAGTTACCTCACATCTAAGTTGTTAGCCGTTCGATCTGTTTGTGCTCTAAATCTCGTGCAACTCTGATTCACCTTTTTTTTTTAGGGAAACTCTGGTTCACCTGGTTCTGTCGTCATTTGGTTGGCCTGCTTTATATTTGTTTTTCTGTCAGCCCGTTGCCTGGTCGCTGGGAGGATGGGCTTGGCCTGTTTTTCCTTTTTTTTCATTTGTTTATTGCCTTGCTAGAGATTTGGCCATGTAAATCAAGAGCGCTAACCGATTCCCCTCTCACTGTCTGTTGTCACTCTCTCTTCTACCACCCGTCACTTTCTTTCTTTCCTCTATTATTTCTATCAGGTTTTTCTTTTTCGGATTTTCTTTTTGTTTCCGTTTTTATTTTATTTTATTTCTTTTTAATTTTCTATTTTAACTTTTACTTTTTTCAAATACGTGAATATTTTGTATATAATTTGGATTTTTTTTGAAGTTTGTGAAATCTTCTGAATTCGTGAATATTTTTTTTATACGAAATGGTCTCATCTAAGTTTGCCACTTTTCGATTTAGTTTCTATATTTTTCATGCAAGTGCTCGATCCCCCGTGTTGCTGGTCGCTATTTGTTTGTCACGCATCTTTTTTGTTACTCAGTCTGAATACACTTTTGTCAGCCCATTATCGCGGCATGCGAGCAACCCGTTTTGCTGCATTGTTTATAGGCCACGTCATCCTGATGTCCAATTTATCGGGTTGTTTGTCTCACGTGTGCTCTTTTATTAATCTCATTTTTTTGTTCAATATGTTTTGCTTTTTTTCCTTACGGTTCTCATTGCCCTGTTTTGTTGTTTGTTACTGGTCGGCATTGTAGATTTGCAAGTGACAGGTTCCTGCTGGCCGCGGCTTCTTTAGCACATCCATTCCGTTGTTGCCTTCTCATTTTTATTGCTTCATCTCCTCTTTGTTTTACAGTAGAGCCAACGCGAGCAGTATGGGCGAGTCGACTAGGGGGATATGTTTGTTCTTGTTCATTCGTAACTGGGTCCATCCTTTTTTTTCTTGCCTCAGTTGCAAGCCCATCTTTTGATTTGTAATTGGACCTGACCTGTTTTTTGGTCCTAGTTGTAAGTCCACCATCGACTCACAATTTTAGACCTGATATATTTTCCTCAGTTATAAGCTCACCCTCGATTCGCAACTGGTCTCGACTATTTTTTTTAATCTCGGTTGCATGTCCACCCTTTAACTCGTAACTGGGGCCTGACTTTTTTTGTTCCAGTTGCTGAAATTTTCGTGCAGCGTTTTGATCCGCGTCACGTTGTCGACCCGTTTCGCGGCCTCCGTCCGTTGGTGTCCGGTTATGTGTCATCGCGCGCTAGTGGCCGTTTCGCGACTTGCGTCTGTTGTCAGGGTTGTGTCAGTTTTCACTTTGTGCGGGCTGCAACTTTTCTCACTCTATGTTGTGGGTGCGGTTCAGTTTTTGTATAGAGTAACATGACTCCTTGCTCTCTCTCTCTCTCTCTCTCTCTCTCTCTCTCTCTCTCTCTCTTCTGTTGAGCTACGGTTCGGTTTTTTATTTTTATTTTTATTTTCATTTTTATTTTTTTATTTTTTGTTTTGTTTTGTGTAGTTGTCCCAGTTACAAGTCCACCCTTGACTCGCATGTAGGCTCGTAATTTGTTTCATTACAGTTGCAAGCCCATCCTTAACTTTAACTAGGCATGTGGTTTGTTTTCATCTCAATCGCAAGTCCACCCTCATCGCAACTGGGCTTGTAGTTTGTAGTTGTCCCAGTTGCTAGTACACCCTCCACTCGCAACTCGTATCGTAGTTTTGTGTACTTGTCTCAATTGCAAGTCCACCCTCAACTCGCATCTCGTATCGTAGTTTTGTGTAGTTGTCCAAGTTGCAAGTACACCTCGACTCGCTAGGCCTGTAGTTTGTTTCATCCCAGTTGCAAGCCCACCCTTGACTTGCAACTCAGCATGTGTTTTGTTTTTATCCCGGTTGCAGATCCACCCTTGACGCGCAACTGGGCCCGTAGTTTGTTTTATCCTAGTTGCAAGTCGACTCTTGACTCGCAACTGGGCTCATAGTTTGTAGTTGTACTTGTTGCAAGTCCACCATCCATTCGTAACTGGGCTCGTACTTGTCCGAGTTGCAAGTCCACCCTCGACTCGCAACTAGGCTCGTAGTTTGTTTCGTCCCAGTTGCAGGCCCACACTTGACTTGCAACTCAGCATGTGTTTTGTTTTTATCACGGTTGCAGATCCACCCTTGACTCGCAACTGGCCCGTAGTTTGTTTCATCCTAGTTGCAAGTTAACTCTTGACTTGCAACTAGGCTCATAGTTCGTAGTTGTCCTTGTTGCAAGTCCACCATCCATTCATAACTAGGCTCGTAGTTGTTTGAGTTGCAAGTCCACCCTCGACTCGCAACTAGGCCATAGTTTGTTTCATCCCAGTTGCAAGCCCACCCTTGACTCGCAACTTGGCATGTGTTTTGTTTTTATTTCGGTTGCAGATCCATTCTTAACTCGCAACTCGGCCGGTAGTTTGTTTTATCCTAGTTGCAAGTCGACTCTTGACTAGCAACTGGGGGCTCATAGTTCGTAGTTTGTCCTTGGTGCAAGTCCACCATCCATTCGTAAATGGGCTCGTAGTTGTCCGAGTTGCAAGTCCACCCTCAGCTCACAACTGGAGCTTGTGTTTTGTTTTTCATCCTGGTTCCAAGTCCACCCTTGACTCACAAGTAGGCCCATAGTTTGTTTCATCCCAATTGCAAGTCGATACTTGACTCGCAACTAGGCTCGTAGTTTCATAGATGTCTCAATTTCAAGTTCACTCTCGCGACTCACCACTTGTATTGTAGTTTTGTGTAGTTGTCCCAGTTGCAAGTCCACCCTCGACTCGCAACTCGTATCGTAGTTTTGTGTAGTTGTCCCAGTTGCAAGTACACCCTCGACTCGCAACTAGGCATGTAGTTTGTTTCATCCCAGTTGCAAGTCCACCCTTGACTCGCAACTCGGCCTGTGTTTAGTTTTTCATCCCGGTTGCAGGTCCACCCTTGACTCGCAACTGGGCGCGTAGTATGTTTCATCCTAGTTGCAAGTCGATACTTGATTCGCAGCTGGGCTCATAGTTTTGTAGTTGTCCCAGTTGCAAGTCCACCCTCGCGACTCGGAACTCCTATTGTAGTTTTGTATAGTTGTCCCTGTTGCAAGTCCACCCTCGACTTGCAACTCGTATCGTAGTTTTGTGTAGTTGTCCCAGTTGCAAGTACACCATCGACTCGCAACTAGGCCCATGTTTAGTTTTCCATCCCGGTTGCAGGTCCACCCATGACTCGCAACTGGCCCAATAGTTTGTTTTATCCCAGTTGCAAATCGACCCATGACTCGCAACTGGGCTCTTAGTTTCGTGGTTGTCCTAGCTGCAAGTCATCATCGACTCGTAACTGGGCTCGTAGTTGTCCGAGTTTCAAGCCCTCGGCTCGCAACTTGAGCTTGTGCTTTTGTTTTTCATCTTTGTTCCAAGTCCATCCTTTACTCACAACTGGTCTCATAGTTTGTTTCATCCTAGTTTCATAGTCCACCCTTTTGTTGGAGGTCTTGTAGTTGTAGTTGGACCAGTTGCAAGTCTACCATCGACTCGCAACTGGCTTTATACCTGTAGTTGCCCCAGTTGCAGGTCCGCTCTTGACTCACAACTGGGGCTTTTTTTGTAGTTGTGTTTCTCCCAGTTGCAAGTTTACCCTCGACTCGCAACTAGTTTTCTTTTGTACTTTATAGTTGCCGCAGTTGCAAGTCCACCCTCGACTCGCAACTCGAGGCTTTGCAGTTGTAGGTGCACCAGTTGCAAGTCCACCGTCAACTCGCAATTCGGGCCCGTAGTTGTTTCCAACCGAGTTTTAAGTCCACCCTACACTCGCAACCGGGCCCGTACTTTCTGTTTTTGTCCCAGTTGCCAGTCCCGCTCGACTAGCAACTGGGCCCATAGGTGTTGTTGTCATCCCAGCTGCAAGCTAATCCCACAACTTGGCTCCTAGTTGTTTTCAACCCAGTTGCAAGTCCACTATCGACTTGCAACCGGGCCCGTACTTTTTATTCTTGCACCGGTTGCAAGCCCCCCCTCGCCTCGCAATTGGGCATGTACTTGTCCTTGTCCCAGTTGCAAGCCCCCCCTCGACTCACAACTGGGCCCATAGTAAGTGTTATCCCGCTTGCACGTCCATCCCTCGACTCGCAACTGGGCCCATAGGTGTTGTTGTCTTCCCGTTTGCAAGCCCACCCCTCGACTTGCAACTTGACCTGTACTTCTTTCCAACCCCGTTGCAAGACCATCGACTCGCAAGTGGGCCCGTAGATGTTGTTGTCGTCTCGGTTGCAAGCCCGCCCCTCCTATACGCCACTCACTACGGTAAAATGCCGCTGTTTCACACAAGGGGAGAAGCGAGCAAATTGCAGATGGGTCGGCCCAAGTAGCTAGGATCCGTTTTGTTTGTTTTATTTTTCTTCATGATTTTTCCTTGTTTATCCCTTTTTCGTTTTTCCTTCACTAGCTTTCCTTTCCTTTTTTACTTTTTTTTGTTTTTTCAAAATATTGATTTTTTATTTTTTATTTTCTTCTTCGTGTTTTTGTTTCAGAAAGTGTTTGGAATTTGAAAAATTCTTTGTTTTTCTAAAATTGTTTGCGTTTTTCAATTATTATTTTCAAAAATAACAAATTAAGTTCACATTTTTCAAAAATGCTCAAATGTTTGAATCAATTTCCCATTTTTAAAAATTGTTCACAAATGCTAACCATCTGTAAGTAACTCTTAAGGTTTACACGTACTGGACTAGGGGTGGCATCATCTTGCATGAGCCCTAGTCACAAAAGCTATTCGAAATTTTAAAATTGTTTGTGTTTTCATAAATATCCAGCATTTCAAAATTGTTCACAATTTGCAAAAAAGTTTTAATTTTTCTTTTCAGAAATGGCTTCTAATCTCGAAGCTCTACTGTGTTCTTAAATATATCCCGCTTCTAAAACATCACCAGGATTGATGTGTTGTAGTGGTAGGACCGTAGGAGTTAGAGATCAGCAGTACTCGGTCCTGAGTTCAATTCCTCAGGAGAGAAGTTTGTATATTCCTTTTTTTTTTTTTTGCCAAGAAAATGAATCGAAGGAAAAAGAAACAAACCAATAATAAAAGTTAGATGTGAGGTATTATATTACATCTAGATGTGATATAGTCGGACCCAAAATGAAATATTAAGATGTAGTATATTTCGTCTATATAGATACACCGTATGAGACGACCTAAAAATACTAACTATAAGATATGGTTTGTTGAAACTAACCATACCTCTTGCTGTGGGGGCAAAAGATAAGGACCGCCCTGAATTTGTTTTGGTCATTCAGGAATGATTCGCACATGGTAAGGCCCTGTTCGGAACACGGGGATGCAAACGTAGGAAAGTGAGAAAATGGAGGGACAGGAAAGGAATGCTGATGCAAAACAAAGGATTTGAGAAAACGTGGGAAAGCGTAGTAACTTTCGTTCGGATGATAAATGAGAAATGGAGGAATGAGTACTGTCACTTCTTCTGGCCACAACTGGCGGGGGGAGTTTTTTATTGCCATGCGCACCAGCCTTTGCCTCTGAACTCAGATAGACAGACGCCCATGATATTATTTTATTTGAATGTAGTGAGTAATAGCCACAGCACCACACGCTGAAACCAGCGCCACGCCTCGGTCTTCCGCCAAAAACAAGAGATCTGGGTGGATGTTTTGTTTCCAGAGGAAACGGCACTGTATGCGGAAAATTCCTATGGAACACTGTAGGCGTTTCCTCCGTTCAGAACGCTATGAAGGGAAAAAAATCCTACATGAATAGTATTCCTTTGAAATTCCTGCAGGATTCCTATGAACCGAACGGCGCCTAAACTTTCAGCTTCACAGTATGATACCAACCCAAAAAAAAGTACTACTATTAATAAGATAAATTATGTGGGACAAACAATCATACCTCTGAGGGCGGAGGAAGAATACTGTCTTGGACTTGTTCCTGCATCTAGCAGACAATTAATGTATGATTCATGCGTACTAGTATTTCAAATAATAAAGAAACATGATTACTATTTTTTTTGTGGAAAAACATGATTACTAGTTACACATATTTAACTCTGCAGGTAAGCAGACTTGTAAGTATCGGAAAATAAGTATCGGAAAAAAAAAGGTAAGCAGACATGTAGTATGGCCGGATGACCAACTTCAATAAAATTTTCCGATGGATAGGGTATCTGGTAGACAGTGAATCATTCAGGCATACTATCTTTTGTATATACATATCATATGATACGTACCATTCAAAAACATTAGTACTAGAAAAATTACATGTACATCCTAGCTACGAAAAGAAACGTACCGGCGGTGATTGGGGCGGAGAGACGTACTCCGTTGGTTCCGATAGGGAAGCACACTGGTAGACAATCAACAATCCACGCATAATTCTTTCATCTATAAGTACCATATGATATGATCCAGAAAACATTGCTACGTACAAGAAGAGATATGTACGTAGGAAAATAATAGTAGTATATACCGTACGTACCACTGCCGTTATGAGTACCGCCTGTTGGTGTTGGTAGGCAGTGATGGTAACTAGTATTAGGTCCAAGTTTGTATTGGATATATGTTGATCCACCTTGCTTAACTGCTTGGATATGCTTCCAGCCTGGAAGTAAACGCACACGGGGCTCCTCTTTTCCTGGCAGTAGGTGATGAGCTTGAGGGCCTTTGCAAGGATCTCATTCAACGCCTCAAGTGCCTGGCTCACTGCTTGGTTCTTCATGAACTCCTCCCTACCCTCGAACATCGAGAGAGTAAGACGGATTCTCTCCACGCGCCTTTTGATGTCCGAGCAATCTTCCTTGTTCCGGTGAGCAGTATCCACCGCAGTATTGATCTTGAACGCAAGGTCAACAATTTGCATAACAATGCCCACGGCGTCGGCCATCCTTTTACACTGATCACCAGACGAATACGAACCAAATTAAACTGATAAGGAGAGAATTAAAACGCCATTTTGATCTTGGATCCCGGCCGGAACTATCAAACAAGCAAGCTCACCAGTCAAGCTTCCTTGGCGCCTTCTTGTCTGACCTCTCAGGCTGGGCTGTTGCTTCCTCCAGGCAAATTAGCTAGCTGCCCTTATATCTCGCATAATAATTTGTTTCTTTTAATGATACCATGGAGCACAGGAGGTGCCAAGTATCGATGCTTTACCCACTGGAACAGAAAAAGAGACAATACAGTCTGAGTCAGGCATCGAATCCACTACTTGCCCAATAAACAAATTAATGGGGCCTTTAATTGCCGTAGAGGACGAGCACCTGTTAATGGTCGCCGGTATACACTGTTGGAGATACTTTCACACAAAATAGCTAGGGTACTGTCAGTCAGTGTTCGGTGGAAGACAGACACACACGTTGTGACGGAATCGAGAATCGTGGACATGCGATTGGTTGGCTTGCGGGATGCGAGAATGGAGGAATACAGGAATTTCAATTCAGGACCAAGTCATGAAAAATGTTACTCTAGTTGAAAATTACGGGCCATCAACATATATTGTAAGCAGAAATAATATGTTCAAAAAATATTTTTAGTAATGTTATTTTTGTTTATGTAATATAATGAAATTCACTGCGGTACATATACTTAGCTACAGTAGTGGATAAGAAAATAAAGTACAATAAACTGAAATTTTGAATTCCATGGACAAAAAATTTAATATAAAAAATTTAATCATGTTAAGAAAATGTTACCACAAAAAGAAAATGTACACCAGCTGCTACGGCCTAAGGGACGTCCTACCCCACGCGTAGGGCGTGGGGGGTCGAGGAAATACGCAGCCGCTCCGTTCGCAATAACGCGCTACGGGCCGGGCCAATAGCTTCGCTTTCCTTGCTCCGTTCTTTTTTTTCTCCCTCGCGATCGCTCCAAAAAAACCAGCAGTCTCTGGCTAAAAGAAAAACCGGCACAGGTTTTTGATAGATTTGAAAAAACTTCACGAATTCAAAATATGTTCATGAATTTAAAAAAAGTTCCTAAATTTTAAAAAAAGTTCATGAATTTTAAAAAAGTTCACGAATTTAATTTTTTTTTGAGAATTTGAAAAATTGTTCCGGAATAAACAAAAATATTCATGAATTCAAAAATTGTTCACGAATATTAAAAAAAGTTCACAACTTCTAAAAAGCATTCAAGAATTTAAAAATTGTTTCAAGAATTTTTTAAAATGTTCATGGATTTTAAAAATGTTCACCAATTTTAAAAATATTCTGAAATTCTCAAAAATATTCAAGAATTTATAAATTGTTTTTGAATTTATAAATGTTCATGAATTTGAAAAAGAGTTAATGAACTTGAAAAATTGTTCACGAATTTAAAACCTGTTCATGAATTTCGAAAAGTGTTCACAAATATGAAAAAATATTCAAAAATTTCAAAAAGTATTCATGAATTTCAAAAATGTTTGTGAATATAATGAACGTTCACTAATTTTAAAAAGTGTTCATGAACTTTACGTAGTGTTCATGAATTTAGAAAATCTTCATGATTTTTATAAAATGTTCGTTAATAAAAAAAATAGCGAATATGAAAAATGTTCATGAATTTAAAAAAGTGTACGCCAATTTTAAAAAATGTTCATGAATTTTTAAAACGTTCACAAATATAAAACATGTTCATGAAGTCAAAAAATGGCCACGCACTAAAAAATGGGAAAAGTAAAAAAAAAAGGAGCAAGAAGAGAAAAAATATTAAAAAAAACCCAGTAAAACCGATAGAAAGAACACTGAAAATAACGAAAATAAAAAACCTGGACGGAACCTTCCCAAAACCGGAAGAATCGGCTACATGGGCTGGCCCAATAGCGTACCGCAGGGTGCACGTTTCCTCGACCGGCCCGCATTAGGCTCGGAATAGGATTCCGGGCTGCTACGGGAACCCTATATATGGCACCCGGGCGTCCGTGGTGAATGGTTGTAGGCTTTTTGGCTGGTGAATGCCTATTTGACTTGAAACGAGCACCCATCACACGGGTTGAGAATTTTTTGTATACATGTTTTATTTTTTTAACTCGTTTTTTAAATGTACTTATTCTTTTCTTTTCCGGTTGGTTAAATTTCCTTTGCTGCTCACCGACCATCCGTGTTTTATTTTTGTGTTGTACATACCCAATTGATTCTTATAACTACGAGATCTTTTCGTCACAAGTTAATAGTCGATAACACAGTAAAGTTAAACATTTGCATAATTTCTGAGACCATGAGAGTATCGAGTTCCTTCATACCAGATGATGCGCTTTGCGACTTGTCAAACGTCAACCGGAACAGGGTGATCATAACGGCAGCTTACAGGTTCATCGAAAAAGTATGACAAGGGACTAGATAGCTCAAGACTGGGATTTGCTCCTCTGACGATGGATAGATATTCTTTGGGCCCTCTCGGTGTCACGGTATCCATCATCGTCTGGCTAGACACAATGCGATTTGATCACAGGGATGCCGGAACACGGGAATGAGAAAAGAGAACAAAACCGGTAACGAGGAAACTGGCATGGTGAACAAGTTGTTAATTCACGGGGATGCCGATAAATCTTACCTCGGGTTTTTGTAACGTATCGCGAAGCAAAAGGTATAGCACACGGGTAACTACAGGTTCACTCGAATATCATTCGCATGGGTATAGGGGTCAATATTGATGTCCACGGTTCCGCTATTGATCATTGATCCAAAGGAGTTCTGGTCATGACTATACTTCACCGAACCTACAAGGTCACACGCTTAAGGGTCATCTACCTGCTGAGTACTAGAAGATTAGGAGCTTGAGAGATAGTCACCGAACAAGTTGCGGAGACGTTGAAAATGTTTCGGAGAGAAAACCGGAAGTGTTTCGGAGTAACCGAAAAAGTTTCGGAGAAAACCACAAAGACCATCAAGTCGGAAAAGTTTCGGAGTGCGTCCGGAATTTTTCAAAGGGTTCTGGAAAGGTTTCGGGACCTCCCGGAATTTTTCGGAAGGCCCCAAGGGGCAGCGCACACTAAGGACCAAGTGTTGGAGGGGCGGGGGTCCCCCTTTTGGGGGACAGCCCCCCTTTTTGTGGGATGTGTTGGAGGGGGCACCCCCTATGGGGGCCATCCCCCCTTGTGTGGGAAGTGTTGGGAGGGGGGCCCCCTTTGGGGGCAGCCCCCCCAAGATAAGTGGCACCCATTGGAAAAAGAGGGCCCCTTTGGGGTTAAACCCCCGCTTTTGTGGGACTTTGTGTAGGGTAACGTAGCAGAAAACAAAAAAATTCCGTACTATGAACACGCCCAGGACCACTATGAAGATGCATACAAGGTTTGATATGATCGTTACCAACTCGTAGCACAACGGAAGTAGAGTTGGCAAAGATCGTTGGTGCAGATCCCCGCAGCTACGATTTTACAACCTCCCAACCGCGAGGATTTTCTCCCTCGAACAGTTCGTCGGACAGTCCCTTGAACAGAAGATCGAACGAAGGATCTCTCTACCAGGTTGCACACATACGGTGTCACCTATCCGGGAGCGCTTCGCCGTCCAGAACTAATCGCCCCCGGAGACCAGGCAGGCTTGCGGCACTACGAAACTATTTCGTGGAGGGAGAGAGAGAATGGTAGATCATTGCATGCCTTGGTGGTGTGAATGAGTTGGTTTGGAGAGCACCTCTCCACCTCTATTTATAGTGGAGGAAGGGGTGGAGGATGGCTACCCAAAATGGGCCCCCACCACAAAACATCATCCCACGTTTGGTGGGAGGTAGCCCCAAAGCCCCCCCCCCCAACCTTGGTCGGCCCAAGGAGAGGCTCCCTCAAGGGGGCCCCACCCTTCCAACATGTCTCCACCATTTGTGGGGCTTGCCCCCCACCATGGGGGCCCCCCCAACAAGTTTCCACCAAAAGGGGGCTGCCCCCCTAAAGGGGGCGCCACCCAAAATAGCCCCCCATGAAAGGGGGGATGCTGTCCCCCCCCATGGGAACATTCCGCTGGGGCTGTCCAAAAAATTCCGGAAGGTCCCGAAACATTTCTGGCACCCTCCGAAATTTTTGGACGCTTGGACGCTTTCCGGAACTTTTCCGGCTTGATGGTTTACTCCAAAACATTTCCTGCTTGACGGTTTACTCCGAAACATTTCCGGTTGTTGCTCCGAAACTTTTTTGGTGTCTCCGAACTTTTCGGATGACTTTCTCTCGGACTCCTAACCTGGTACTTAGTAGATAGATGACCCTTAAGTGTGTGACCATGTAGGTTCGGTGAAGTATTGACATGACCGGAACACTTTCCGATCAATGATCAGTAGCGGAACCGTGGACATCCATATTGACCCTTATACCCACACGAATGATAATTCGAGTGAACCTTTAGTTACCGTGTGCTATTCTTGTTGCTTCATGATATGTTACAAAATCCGAGGTGAGATTTAATTGCATCCCGGTGAATCAACAACTTGTTCACTATGCCAGTTTCCTCGTTACCGGTTTTGTTTTCTTTTCTCATTTTCGTGTTCCGGCTTCCCCGTGGTCAAATCACGCTGTGTCTGGCCAGATGATGATGGATACCGTCGCACCGAGAGGGCTCTAAGAATATCTCTCCATCGACAGAGGAGCAAATCCCTGTCACGACCCGGTCCCGAGAGGGGCCCCGAATCTCTGCGCTTTCTGTGTCAGTCCCTGGATAAATAGCTGACACGCACAGTCGACGATGAAATACCAAGAATACATCACATGTCATTGTATTACATCATGGATCCAGTGCTTTACAAAACATACCTGCTTAGCTCATGGGCTAGCTTACAATACAATTATGCAGCGGAGATAATATTCTGGTCTTGTGGCGTCCATCTACTCACAGGCAAGAGTTGAGTATAGCGTCGTAACCCTACTTCATACCTTCTCTTCGATATGGTAAACCTGCAACATGATACGTTGCAGCCACAAGGGTCAATACATTGAATGTATTGGCAAGTCCATAGTTCAATTGGGATCCTGTTCACCTACATGCACTTCGGCTGGTGGGGTTCAAGGCTCTTTGCATAAAATAGTTTTGCCCTATTATTTTAGTAGTGGTCTACTCTAATAGCTGGACATACCGCATCACACAGTAGTCCTGGGCAGATCGTATCACACGATCTCCCCAAAATTCAATTTGAGTATGTGGGCTTCTGCATCGCACGGTTGCCCCAAGCCTTTCTCCAGAGACCCTGGGTCCTCCAATCCTCTGAGATCAGCTCCACACTCCCCGTTGGTTCAACCCATTGCTTTTAAAAGAAGAGGTGATGAGATCAAGCTGACAATTCTCAGATGAGTCGCTCAAAGTTATCCATAACCGGGGACACGACTAATGATGATCAGTTTTATACACTCTGCAGAGGTTTGTGTACTTTACCCGTGATTCCCAATCACACCCTTATGTTACTAAACTTCTTTTGTGAAGTAACTAGGTAGACCAAGACGAGACTTTTGGGAAGTGGTAGCCCCCTCAGAAATGGCAGATCCAGTCCAACCTACACACCTACATCTGCTGATCTACCCAGGAGGGTTCCCACAACCTACTTGGTCCAGACAGAGCCCATATTATATCTCGGTTACACACGGAAGCCACTCAACTTTGAACTCGTACAATCCCTTTGAGCCTGGGCGGTCGCCCACAAAACTATCGACCACCAAGCAATACCGAAGCACCGACCAGATGATTCATTAATTAACTTGTAATTAAGTAGTCAACCATGAGGTTGTATGGTGGAATAATAATTGATGTTTCCCAATCCACGTCATAGCAACTAAGCATCTACTCAATGGTTACAAGGTCAGGGTAAGTTTGGACCTAAGTTGTCAACTACTGGGTTGTACAGAATTTAGCATCCTAAACTCACACACCTAACATGGAAAATCTACAATGCAAATAGAATACTGGGTAACATGGTCAAAGTGGAACTTGCCTGGTATTGACGATTCTTCAAAATCACAATCTTGATCATGTTACTCTTCGCTCTCCGTACAATCTAATGTAAGTAAAGAGCAATCGTAAAAAACCATACAATGCTGTCAAACATACAACAAGTGTTGTGCATGGTGTCAGTGTCATTGTGGTGTGAGATCATGTGTCAGAGTTGACTCATAAGAGTTTGGAAAACAACATAGTGGTTGTCCTTTGGAATATATGTGACATAAGGGTTCACATGCAGTTTCAAATAATAGGGTTCATCACATAAGGAGTATGTGATGCAAGGTTGTGGTTGTCAGATCCAATCAAAGGGAATCATAACAACATGAGTAATGGTCTATGAATCTTGGATAGCCAAGTTCATGTTCAAGTTTGAATGACAATTCAAACTTGTTGACCTTTCATGAGTTTGAATACACTAAGTGTTTGAAAATGATAACTTGGTCTGGCTTCCAATTCAATTTGGATTTCAATTAGGGTTCATCTTATTTGGATTCAAATTGAATTGAGTTCACAATTTGACTTGGTTCTACTAAGTTAGATTGAATTATGAATTATTTCATAATGGACTAAGTTGGTTCAATTCAACTCAAGTATAATTAATGCTTCCCTAGAGTCAAATACAAATCTAATATAATTACTAAAGTTTATTTATTTGATTTTAGATTAAGCTAAAGTCAAATATAATCCAAATTGATTTACCAAATGCAAATAGTTTTCAAACTTATCTAAGTTTGAACTAATTTTATTTTAAGTTTAATTCCCTAAAGTCAATTATCGCTCCAAAATACTTACTAGGTTCAATTTAATTCACTAAACCATATTGCAATAGTTTTATTTAAATTAAACCGATGGTTTTAAAGTTATAACCAATCGAATTTGAATCTAATGCAAATTAATGAAATTCCTAAAGTCAAATAATAATCCAAAAATATCTACTAAAGTTCATCTTAAGTTTCTGAACCTAGTTGCAAAATAATTATCCTAATAAACACTTTTAATTTAGAGTTAAACCAATTTAGGTTTAAATACTATCTGAATTATAGCTACTGTTTAAACTATATTCAAATTCTAATTTTAAATTATTTTAAAATTAGACTACAGTAGCTAAGATGAAACTACTCTTCACTAGGTTCAAATTGCAAAAAGAATCAACTTATTTGGATTTCTAAAATGCAAGTTAGGCCCTATTCAAATTCAGATTCATTCTGTTTGAATTTGAATTTTAAATTATTCAAATTCTAAATTTTATTAGCCTAGGTGAAAGTGCATTTCCTAAGGATCATTTTTCAAAAAGTTTCATTCAATTTGGACCTACAGATAAAGAGTTATGATGGTTTGAAGTTAGAGAGGGTTTTCTGCGAAATTGCAAATTAATTGATTTAAATGGAAAATCGAGTGGATAATCTTCTGGATAAGGTTGGTGATGTGTCGGCTCCTGATTGTCCCGTACCGATTCGGGATTATGTGCACTGTGGGCTGTTGGATCAAGTGAGATCTGACGGCTGACGTTATATTGGGTTAGGGTTAGGGTCCTCACCGGAGTTGGCCGCCGGAGGGTCACCAGAAATGTTGAGGACGGCGGTGCCACGCTCAGACATCGGCGGATCTGGCGCTCCGGTGGTCGCCGACAATGATGGAGGCCACGGACGGACTCGGTGCTCCACGGGGAAGACGAAGGTGGCCTCGGCAGCACCTGGGGGCGACGGAGATGAGCGGCGCGAGGTCGCCGGAGATGCTCGGGCTGCGGAGCTCCTCGGGTGATGAAGGCTTGCTCAAAATTGAGCGCCTTTGGATGAAACAAAGGGTTAGGGGGACGCGCGTGATCACCGCGATGGCGATGGACAAGGTGCGGTGCTCCGGTGTGGGCTTACCTTGCCGGAATCAACGATGGCGGGGTTCGGCCTCCGATGAAGTCGAGCTTCCAGGGGTCGTCGGGCATGCGGAGCATGTCTAGGGGACTCGCTGGAGCTCGTCGAAGACGACAGTGGCAGCGGTTGGTCTCGAGGGGGACGGCTTCGCCGGAATCTCGCTGGAGTCAGTGGCTAAATCGACGGCGGTTGGAGCTCGAAATCGAGCGGCCTGGCGGCTGAGAGCTCGTGAGAGAGAGGGGGAATGAGACAGGGGCTCTGGGGGGTTTTATATGTGCGGCGAGGGGCTCGGGCACGCAAGGGAGGGCGACGAACGTGAGAGGCCGTGCGCGTCGTGCTCGGATGCGCGCGCGTGCGACGTGGGGCTGGCGGTTGGAGGTTAGGGGTGACCCTGACATGCGGGGCCCGCATGTCAGTGGGTGAGAGAGAGAGAGGGGCTGCGGGGTGAGCTGGGCGGTTAGGTTAGGTGGGCTGGGGTAGGTTTAGGATTTTCTTTTATTTTTTCTGTTTTTTCTTTTTCTTTTATGTTTCTTTCTGTTATCTTCATTTCATTTTGAATTTAAATTTTCTTTCAAAAACAAACATGCCCTAAATTCCTAACTGAATATTTTTGAGTGTGTCAACATTTTCTTTGGGCATTCTGGACATATATTTTCTGCATCTATATTTTCCTTTTGAATTTGAATTTGGTTTCAAAACCAAATGTGTTTCAAATCAAATTTGGAAAATCTGCAGAAGTCAAGCATATTATTTGGACTTATGGAATTCACTTTCTTGCCAAATAAATGCAAAGCCATTTTTAGATAACTCACTTTGATTTTTGAATTTATTCCAAAACAGATCCTACTCAAATCATTTAGGGAAATTATTTGGCTTGAATATTACTTGGGACTTATTAAGGATAGCCTTACGCCCAAATAAATATTTACTTTGTCACCCTGTTTTTGGAATCAAAATTATTCCCTAAATCTTCCAGGGTTCATTCTGTTTTCCCAAATTTCAAGCAAGGGTTTCAAATGCTAGCATAGGGTCTTTGACCCTCTGGGTGAATCAATGAAGTCAAACAAAGTCAATCATCAAGCAATCAATCAAGCAAGTTTTAGATAACTAGCTTTCAAGCAAGGGTTTTCCTAGGAAAATTTTAATTCCCTGTGAAATTTTTAACATACCAGATTTGGGAAAAATCTGGGATGTGACAATCCCAGTCTTGAGCTATCAAGTTTCTTGTCATACTTTTCCATGAACCCATAAGCTGCCGTAATAGCCGCCCGTTTATAGGTGACGTTTAACCAACCCCAAAGTTCATGAAACAAGTACGAAGGAACCCGCTACTCTCATGGTCTAAGGAATTATGCAAACGTTTAACTTTAATGTGTTATCAACCATTAACTTGTGACAAAAGTATCTCATTGTAATAACAATCAATCTGGGTCTGTTCAACAACAATGTTCTTCTAATGTTGTGTCCTCAAAGTTGCCGGCATTGACATGCCCATGATCAGGAAAACAGAACCATCATGCAACACTTGAGCCAGTCTTAGAGGCGAGACTAGGAATATATATTTCCGTTTTTTATTCCACACATGCACATGGGTTTCCCTCCGAGCCTCATGGTTATTGCAGATTCGAGAACCATTGCAGTCATAGCACATAATATAAACTTTAATTATGAACTTGGAGATAAATAATAAATTTTATTATTGCCTCTAGGGCATATCTCCTACAGACTCCCACTTGCACTAGAGTCAATAATCTAGTTTACTTGGCTTCTTTAACACCAATGGCTATCCGGTGTTGCTCATGCTTTGCTCGTGGTTGAGGCTATGTCATCGGGTCTGACACATTCAGATCCATGTGAACTTTGTGTGCTTTCACAAAACCCTTATCAACATGATGTCGGATGAGGTGATATTAGCGTGCAATATGTCTTGACTTATGGTGGGACCTTGGCTCCTTTGCCTGAGCCACGGCACCACTATTTTCACAATAGATCTCAACCAGGTCCAGCGCACTTGGAACCACACTAATATCTTCAAGGAACTTCCTGATCCAGACCGCCTCCTTCGAGCTTCTGAAGCCGCGACATATTCTGCCTCCATAGTAGAATCTGCCACAGTGTTCTGCTTGGAACTTTTCTCAAAGCTTCCTTGTTACTGGGGTCTGGTTGGGGTGTGCGATGCCTCCCGGAACTATCCTTACTTTCTCGATCTCGTATGTTCCAGGTTGCTACCACCCTTAAAAGATTTTAAGGTTGGGGTCTACTATGACTTCTTTCTCCTTAGGTGCTAATGCTGACACTCCTTCAGCTTCTATAGTTAGGATATCATCTACCGGCTTGGTATATTCGTTTTCATTTGTTTCAGTGCTCAACACTAGTCTTGCAATTCCATCAGTGTCATACATCCACGCTTCCTTCGATATGCCAATTGTGGTCTTACCATCGGCAATCTCCTTTATGTGCCATCTATGGTCTTACCATCTGTATCATGCCATACATGGGCTTACCATATGCCATCCTCCTATCTATGGCAATTTTCTGTCTGTTCCACCTATTGTAACACCCCTGTAATTAAGCTACAGTAATCCCCATGATCAATGCCAAGTCATCATGCTTAACAGTGCTTGATCATCATTTGGATCATATCTCATTTCAAATGCCACCTCAATTGGAATTCAAATTTAAAGTGAAATTAAAAGTTGTTCAAATCCAAGAACTAAATAGTTCATAATTTTGGAAATATTCCATAGTTAATTGTGTTAAGGAAAACAACATCACCAAGTTACCCTAGATAACTCTAGCATCATGAAAACAGTACCAAAGTAACCCCATATAAATCATTTCTATTTAAATCAAAATTCAAATGAATTCAAATAACTTCCAAACTTTTTCTGGCAGTGTAGAATAATGCAAAGTAATTATTGTGGCAAGATTCACATTTAACTAAAATCATTTGGTAGCATAACAAATAGCAAAACAGGAAGAAAGACAGAAAACAGAAAAATAAAAAGAAGAAGACCTACTGTGTACTGGGCCTTAGGCCACAGGGACTGGCCCAGCCCAGCCTGGCCATCCCCCTACCTGCTCCCCCCCTGTGTGGCGGCGCGCCCATGGCCGCGCGCGCGACGCTCCGGCCACTGGCCGCCATGGCGATGGAGTGCTTGAGCCGAGGGGATAAGGACGATGCCCTCGAGCCCCTGGACGAGCCCCTATCCTCATTCCTCTCTCTCCCTCGCTCGTCCTCTCCTTCTGCATCTCGTCCGAGCTCCGTCCTCGCCATGGCCCCGTCTTAGCGCGACCACCGAGCTCCCCTCGACGCCTCCCCGTGTCCAACGGCTCCGCCTCAATGCCGCACGTCGACTGCCTCAACCAGCGCAACCTCACTCTTCGGCCACCGGCAAGTCTCCGACAAATGCCGCCGCCCTGCTGCTCCTAAGCCTCCCAACGGCCTTTCGTGAGCCACTAGGTGAGCTGCGACGCGAACCCCTCTGTCTCCCCCTCGGTTTGATGCGTCTGGCCCCTGCCATCATTGATGCCGAACTCACTGACGCCGTGCTAACTCGCCGCCGTCGTTGTAGAGCCCCATTTGTGCGGGCGAGCTCACCGTTAAGCTCAGTGCGTCGCCTAGGTGCGGCCTGGAGTTTTCGTTTGCCCGAAATCAAACCATGGCCCCGTTCCCGTCAAGCTTCCGTGCTGGTCGCCACCGCGGATCGACGCGGCTTCGAGCGCTCGTTCGAACGAGCTATCGCGCGCGCCAAATGAGGCCCTGTGGCCAATTTTCGACGCTGGCCGGAGCCCTCCGCCACGTTTTTGGCTCGCAGGAGCTCCTCCGGCGCCAGCGCCGATGTGGCACCGCCTGGGGGCCACCCTGGGTCACTGGCAGCTGGGTCCCGTGGGCCCAGTTGACCCAGTTGACCAGGTCAACGTGCTGACTGGGCAGCCCCCTGTCACTGACCAGTGGGTCCCAATCAACTGGTCAACTGCTGACCAGCTGACTCAGCTGGGCTGGCCCACTGTCAGCCTCCAGTGCACCTGTGGGTGCACTGCACCGGGTGCACCTAGCCATTTAGCTGATATTTTTCAAAATTAAATAAATCCAATAAAATCCAGAAAATGTTTAAAACTTTGAAAATTCATATAAAATAAACTGTAACCCGGTTGAAAATAATTTATATATGAAAAATGATCAGAAAAATATAAAGAATTTGAATATGTCATTTGCATCCATGTTAGATTACTCTAAAGTGATGAACCTTGAACTTTTGACCACATTTCAATGAATGAATAGTGCACGACTTTGGGAATATTTTCCCAAGTCATTTAAAACGTTTAGAGATGCATTAGATCACCCCTGCATATCATATAGTCTTGTCATGCATAATGTTGCATTTGTGTGCCCCTTTATTTATTCTGTTTCCCCCTTCTCTGCTCATCGGTAGACCCCGAGACTGCCGTGGCCCCTGAGGACTGCTACGCCACCGAGGATCCCTCTTTCACTGCAGAGCTTCCAGGCAAGAAAACCCCCTTGACCATCCAGATATCACCCATTATCTCCCTCTACTTCATGCATTAGATTTTGCTACTGTTGTTATTCCAGTAGTTCCTATTCTGATGCATAGCCTGTTTTTGTAACCTGTTGTCGATACTTCACGTGATATCCTATATGCTTAGTATAGGTTGGCTAATGCCCCATAATTGGCCCTACCCCTTGTCTGTGTTGCTACGCTAGATTATTGGGCCGTGGTCCCCTCTGGGCGGTGATCACGGATACTTACATTCAAAGTTTATACGGGGCTGGAGGGCAGGTGGTACCATACAGTAAGAGATGGACCTGAGTCCCGACAGCTCCCAATGTTAAAGTCGGGTCGGCTCCAAGAGCACCTGCGAGTTATTCATATGGAAGTCGGGTCGGCCCCAAGGATACCCACGAGTGCTATTGTGACGGAACGACAGGGCAGGTTAAGACCACCTAAGAGAGAGGTGGGCCTGGTCCCTGGTCATAGTCCATGTGTTACCAAGTCGGTACGACAGGGTGTCAGACGAGACTTGAGCCCTGGTCATCTCCGCGAGTTACTAATAACACGCTTAACGGATTTGGGTATTTGATCTGAGTCTGCTACGTGCCTTTCGCACTAACCACCATGCGGGATAATTGTTTATGGGGCCCTCGGCGTCGTACATTCTCCCGAAAACTCCGTCAGACATCGCAGTCTTGCAGGCTGATTGTTGGGGTGAGCTGGTTATGCCTGCTTGTGTATACAGATGTTAGGCTTGGTCCCCGACTAGTCACACAACGTGCAGGAGTGCTTTGGGCGATTGGCCCATGACCCCTTCACGGTTAGGATTTAGACCGGCGTGTTGACCTCTCTGCGGAGCCTAGGTAGGACTACGGCGTGTCGATCATCCTGATGCCCGGCATTACCCAGAAAAGTGTGTCCGGATAGGGGTAATCCAGCGTGTTGGGCAATGTGGTGCACCCCTGTGTAGGGTAACGCAGCAGAAAACAAAAATTTCCGACCTACGCACCAGCCCAGGACCACTATGAAGATGCATACACGGTTTTTGATCTGATCGTTACCAACTCGTAGCGCAGCGGAAGTAGAGTTGGCGAAGATCGTTGGTGCAGATCCCCGCAGCTAGGATTTTACATCCTCCCAACCGCGAGGATGTACTCCCTCGTACAGCCCCTCAGGCGGTCCCCCGGACAGCCCTCCGGGATGTCCTCAACCAGTCCCTCGGACGGTCTCTCGGACAGCCCTCCGGGAGGCCCTCAAAATCTCAGACAGTCACTCGGACAGCCCTTCGGGAGGCCCTCAAAATCTCTGACTGTTACTCGGATAGCCCTTCGGGAGGCACTCTCGAACTAAGATCGAAACTACGACCACTCTACCAGGTTGCACACATACGGTGCCAGCTATCCGGTAGGGCTTTGCCGTCCAGAACTAGTTCCCATCGGAACCCAGACAACCTTTCGGCTCTACGAAACTATTTCGTGTGAGGGAGAGAAGAAGCTAGATCATTGCATGGCATTGTGTATGAGAGATTGAGTGAGTGTGGAGAGCTCCTCTCCACCTCTATTTATAGGAAGAACCAAGGGGTAGGGTGGCACTTGAAAATACAAGAATGCCCCCAAAATATGTCCTTCACAAGGGCATAATGGGGTGGCTAGTGGAGCTCCATGGAGGAGCTCCCCATGGCTGGCCACCCCTTGGTGGGGCCCCCCAAAGGGGGTCTCATCCATCCATGTCATCCCCTAGGTCTTTTGGGGCAAAGCCCAAAAAGAATGGTTTTCCAAAAAATCAACCAAAAAGTGATTTTCACTATTCACGAAGACATTTTTTCACGTCCGTTAAATCCGAAAATATTTCTGTAGGTCCAGAACATTTCCAGTACCCACTAAAACAATTCTGGATGCGTTCCGAAACATTTTCGGATCAGTGATTTTCTTCAGCGAAAACCAACCAAAGCAATTCCGGCTGCTCCGAAACATTTCCGTTTTTTCTCTCCGGAAAAATTCCAGAAGTTCCCAGAACAATTCTGGTACCTCCAAAAAGTTCCAGGTGCTTGCCGAAACCTATTTGGCTTAATGGTTTACTCCAAAACAACTTTTCGGTTTTACCGAAACTTTTCCGATGATCTCTCCGGAACTTTTCCGTTGTCTTCAAAACTTTTCCGGTGACTTTCTCTCAAACTCGTTGTCTAGTATTCAGCAGATAGATGACCCTTAAGCGTGTGACCCAGTAGGTTCGGTGAAGTATAGACATGACCAGAACAGTTTCCGATCAATGATCAATAGCGGAACCGTGGACATCCATATTGATCCCTATACCCACATGAATGAATATTAGAGTGAACCTCTAGTTGCCGTGTCCTATTCCTGTTGCTTCGCGATATGTTACAAACACCTGAGGTGAGACTTATTGGCATCCCCGTGGATCAACAACTTTGTCCACTATGCCAGTTACCTCGTTACCGGTTTTGTTCTCTCTTCTCGTTTCCACGTTCCGGCATCCCTGTGATCAAATCACATTGTGTCTGGCCAGACGATGATGGATACCGTAACACCGAGAGGGCCCCAATAATATCTCTCCATCGTCGGAGGAGCAAATCCCAATCTTGAGCTATCTAGTCCCTTGTCATACTTTTCTATGAACCCGTAAGCCGCCGTAATAGCCACCCATTTACGGATGACGTTTAACAAACCCCCAAGTTCATGAAGCAAGTGCGAAGGAGCTCGATACTCTCATGGTCTAAGGAATTATGCAAACTTTAACTTTCTCTGTGTTATTTAACATTAACTGGTGACGAAAGTATCTCATAGCATAACATCAATTCGGGTCGATTCAACACAAGTGTTCTTCTAATATTGTGTCCTCAAAGTTGCCCGCATAGACATGCCCATGATCAGGAAAACATGATCATCATGCAATACTTGAGCTAGTCTTAGAGGCCAGACTAGGAATACCTTTTACCATTTATTATTCCACACGTGCATATTAGTTTTCCTCCGAGCCTCGTGTTATTGTAGACTCGAGAACCATAGCAGTTATAGCATGGAATATAAACATAATTACGAACATGGAGATAATAATAACATTTATTATTGCCTCTAGGGCATATCTCCTACAGACTCCCACTTGCACTAGAATCAATAATCTAGTCAATGCTAATGCACTTTACACCTATGGCATACCAGTGTAAAATATGCTTCGCTTGTGGTATAGTCTTTATCCAACGGAATAGACAACTTCAGGTCTGTGTGTATCTTTGCATATCCTCGCGTTTTCACGCTTTCACAAAATTCATATTTTGTGTGGACTTGGGTTTGTATATATGTGAATCATTTGTCGAACCCTGATTCCTCAGACTGAGCTATGGAGCAACTATCTACAATAGTGATCCATTGACCAAAGCCATCTTGGAACCATACAAAGTTCATGAATGAACTATATGATTCAACATTTTCTTTGTCGCGTCCAAAGCGTCAACATACTTAGCTTTTGTTATAGAATTCACCACAACAACCTGTTTGGAACAATTCCAACTACTGTGCCACCATATCATGTATTACACAAAACCCTTAATTTAAATCGAAAATCGCTTGGAGCATTTGTGAAGACTATATCGATGTAATTACTTACAACGAGCACTTCATAATCTCCGCTTGCGAGAAAACATGTCATCAGTGCTACTTTAGTACTCAATGACATTTTTCACTGTTGTCCCATGATCAGTATTTTGATCACTTTGGTATCTATACTCGCAACTGCTTGGGAGTACCGGACATATCTGGTTGTTTTACATACCATGGAATGCATGCTTAATCCAAAACACAAAAGTGTGTGGAATATCCATCATGTATTTTGCTCATTAGTGTTTTAGGACACCGAGTCTTGCAAAACTCTTTCCATGTGACTTCGGCAAGAATCACTCCTTGGCGTTCTCATGCTAAACTGTTTTAGTATTTTGTCAATATGTATTTTGGCTTAGCTCTATTAGGCAATTCTATCTCCATAGATAATTATGCCTAATATCGAGGCTACCTAGCCCAAGCACTTCATCAGAAAATCCATTTTTCAATGAAGTCCTAATTCGTGTCAAGAAATTTATATTATTTCCAATCAGCAATGTGTCAAGCACACAAGTTTTCAGAAATATTATTATGCTCCCACTTACTTTCTTGTAACCACAAGCATCTTCGCTATCCCTTGATGAAATCAAACTCTTTTAACTATTTCATCTAAACGAACATTCCAACTCCATTATGCTCTCTTCTGTCCTTTGCTGGAACTCTGAAGTTTGCACACTCACTAGCATCCTCTGGATCGACAAAATTACTTTGGACTGTATTACATACAAGTCCTAGGTTGTATTTCCATATCATGGAAATCCTTTTGGCGTCCATCATATCTCATGATTGAAATATGTATTAATTGCTAGTTTAACCCGAACCGATTTTAAGCATCGCTACGGTGAGACAATCTCATCGTAGTTAATTCATTGAATTTGTTATAAGCAACAAGTCGAGCTTTATGGATAAAACATTTTTATTCGTATCAGTTTATAGTTCCATTAATATTCGTTATACTCTAAGTCTTCCGAAGGATTCATCAAGATCTAATCTTGAATCAATTATATGGATACCATCTTGGATTATATTGGCATTTAGCCAATTCCGGAGTCAGGGCCCATCAACGCTTCCTTGTGTATCGTAGGTATACTGTTGTCTAACAACAATATCTCGTATGCGCACTGAGAGGTTTGCATGAGTTTTGCCTACGTGGTTCAGCTGCAAGATCGACCGAAGTCCATACATCTTATGTAGAGGCTTCCGTATCAGTCGTAGTAGGAAACTCAGAAAATTACTTCCAAGGTTTCTTTCCTATGAGCTAACGACGGAGATACTGTTATCTCGTCGAGTTGCACTGTCCTCCCACTCACCCTTTTGCAAGAAACATTTTCTTCAAAATCATACCGTTCTTGTGGCAAACCATTTGCCTCGGTATAGTGATGGAGGAATAACCAATAATTTGGGATAACCTACAAAGTAGCACTTGTCTGATTTGGAATAGGTTTGTAAACATTTTACACAAGCCCCATATTCCAAATGTTAAGAAAAGACATAACATGGTTGGGCGTACCATACCATGGCGTCATTTCAACAGATC
Organism: Elymus sibiricus; assembly: GCA_039707655.1. Classification (NCBI taxonomy): domain Eukaryota; kingdom Viridiplantae; phylum Streptophyta; class Magnoliopsida; order Poales; family Poaceae; genus Elymus; species Elymus sibiricus. The sequence goes on from CM077668.1 coordinate 479,121,096, forward strand.
TGATGGCGCTCTTTTCAGTGTAAAAGCCGCAGTCTCTAAAGCATTACTATTAAAAGGGATAATGGCAAATTGATTTATGTCATCTTTGATCTTACCATGTCATAAATGGTTTGATTACATCTTCACGGACATTCCACTTACAGTGGTGTTCCGGGAGGTGTAAGTTATGAAACTCTTTTCACAACTCATCAGACATTCGCTAAACTTGCAACTCAAAATTTCTTTCCGCAATTCAATTGCAGAAATTTAATTTTCTTGTTACAATAATTTCTACTTCATTTTGAAAACCTTTTGAATGATTTCAAAAGATCCAGACTAATGTCTCATCAAGTAAATATCCATATATCCACTTGAGTCATTTCTGAAGATAGACAAATCCACTGCTAGCAACAACCTTTATTGGACTACACACATCATAATGTATGATCACCAATAAGTTTGTTGCTTGTTCCTTATGGCCTATGAACGGTATTTCAGTCACTTTACCTCTGGACGAAAGTTGCAAGTGTCAGATGATTGAAAATCAAATGACTTCAAAATCCATCATAATGGAATTTCTCCATGTGGGGTTCTCCAATGTGACCAAAAGCAGTGCCACACATATGTGGTATTCTTTTAGTCTTGCGACATTTAGCGTCAGCGTTATGGATGTATTATATTATCATCAATATTCATAACATACATCTCATTCATAATGAAATTATGGCCCTTATGTTATTCATGACACCGAACATTAAATGTTCGCTTATGAACAACCTCCTTGCAACATACTTTATGCAATGGACTAGAGTGTATGAATATTCCAAAAATGAATTATGAAAATAAATACAGAGGTAATACACCGCTGGAAGGTATAGCAACTTTTACTATGTTCCCAGCGCATATCTAAACCTCATTACTGGCAAGTCTTTTAGGCCTGTAGTAGTTCTTGCATTGAGTCGCAACAGAATGCAATCGAGCGGGTATCTCTGTGATCAACTATTAATCACAATACCCAAGAATCAGTGATTAACATGTTTAATCATAATTCCCAAGAATTATATCTTTGACCAGCCTTCCATACATCTATAACTTGTATGACATTCATACATGAGCTGGATATTCCAGTCTTCTTTCTTTTTTGCCTTTATACTTCTAACAGTTTTAACTTTCAATATTTCTCCTACTCTCAGAAGAAGCACCTAGCTTTAAGAGTGGCGTCAGCCCTGGACTTCCTAGGCGTGTAAGTCTTACTAACACCCTTCGGACATTTCCTTTCTCTTTAAGTTGTTGTTTTATTCACCATCATCACATGACAGGCATTCTTCTAGATCCCTCTCTCATCAGTCAAATGCCCAGTAAACAGTTTACTAATACTTTGCAAACAAAACATTGCTGTGGATATCTCATATCTTTTAGCCTTTGTTTGTATCTGAAAATAATTTTCAGTTCCATGAATATCACATAACTATCCCAAACTTTTGAAGTTCGGGTCTCATGGAAGCAAGCATATTGCACTTGACCGTAACGGAATTCTAGCTTTTAGATCGAAGGACGAGAGTCACATCATCCATAGCATTAGCAGGAGAATACCGAAAGCATGCGATAGGACAAATTCCTTCTCAGCACTCTTGAGGACAATCCTCACATTACGTTACCAATCGTAAAGTTTTAACCAGATATTTAACTGCTATTCAATTTTAATTGGGAAGGTGGAAACGCGAGCCATTATTCTATAACTATTATGCAAATCACACTTAGACTATGTTCATAATTAATTGCACTGAGAATTAAACAAGTTAATTCTAAAGTGCGCTCCCACTCAAATTAATATCTCTCATAATTGATTGTGAGTGATACAAGACCCGCATTGCAATTCAACGCCATTGATGTGGACATCACTGATGACGAGAATTACAACAGGTAGGCCAACTTGCCGATCACATCTCTATGTGACTCTTGTTCATCTTTCGATGGGCGTGTTTCAAGCTCAGGACGATCAAGCCAGAATGTCTAGACAACCCAGTGATCTCGCTGCGAGGTCTGACCTCACCCGCCTCACACTTCTCTAATCGTTCGTACCCATGTGGATGTTGGGGAACGTTGCATGGGAAACAAAAATTTTCCTACGCACACACAAGATCTATCCATGGTGATGAGCATCTACGAGAGGGAGAGTGGATCTACATACCCTTGTAGATCGCTAAGCGGAAGCGTTAAGAAACGCGGTTGATGTAGTCGAACGTCTCCGCGATCCAAATCGCAAGTCGTCCCTCGATCCGATCACGAACTAGTGCCGAACGGACGGCACCTACGCGTTCAACACACGTACGGCTTGATGACGCCTTCACCTCCTCGATCCAGCGAGCGATGGTGAAGTAGTAGATGAGTTCCGGCAGCACGACGGCGTGGTGATGTTGGTGAGGAACAATCTCTGCAGGGCTTCGCCAAGCACTACGGAGATTATGACGAGAGAACTAGAGGGTTAGGGTTGCCGACACACGGCTTGGGAAATCTTAATGTATCCCGTGTGCTAGCCCTGCCCCTCTATTTATATGTTGAGCCTTGGGTCTAAACTTGGAGTAAAAGCCTCCTCCAGGTCGGTTTTGCCCGCACAAGGTCGGTTTGGCCCGCAGGGAAAGAGTCCAACTCGGATCCCTGCAGTATCGCGTACAAGCGGTAGTACCGCTTACGATATGCGGTAGTACCGCCTGTAGCGGTAGTACCGCTTACGATAAGCGGTATTACCGCCTGTAGCGGTAGTACCGCCCCCCAGACGCTAGCAAAACTTCCTTTTGCACCTTGCCTAAGCCTCGTGGGCTTTACCCCTTGGCCCAAATAAAGTGTTCTCGTATCCGAACATTTCGGGAAACATCCGGAACTTCTTCCGGTGAATTTCAGAACCCTTCCGGAAACCAAAACACTATTATCACATATATCAATCTTTACCTCCGGACTATTCCGGAGATCCTCGTCATGTCCGGGATCTTATCCGGGACTCCGAACAAACTTCGGTCACCAACAAAATAACTCAACTATACTAATCGTCACCAAACGTTAAGTGTGTAGACCCTGCGGGTTCGAGAACTATGTAGACATGACCGAGACACCTCTACGATCAATAACCAATAGCGGGACCTGGATGCCCATATTGGCTCCTACATATTCTACGAAGATCTTTATCGGTCGAACCTCTATGTCAAGGATTCAGTTAATCCCGTATACTGTTCCCTTTGTTCTTCGGTATGTTACTTGCCCGAGATTCGATCGTCGGTATCTCTATACCTAGTTCAATCTCGTTACCGGCAAGTCTCTTTACTCGTTCCGTAATACAAGATCTCGTGGCTAACACTTTAGTCACATTGCTTGCAAGGCTCATTGTGATGTTGTATTACCGAGTGGGCCCTGAGATACCTCTCCGTCACACGGAGTAACAAATCCCAGTCTTGATCCATGCCAACCCAACAGACACCCTTGGAGATACCTGTAGAGCACCTTTATAGTCACCCAATTACGTTGCGACGTTTGATACATACAAGGTACTCCTCCGATGTCAGGGAGTTGCATGATCTCATGGTCATAGGAACAGATACTTGACATGCAGAAAACAATAGCAATAAACTGACACGATCAAATGCTACGTTCTTAGTTTGGGTCTTGTCCATCACATCATTCTCCTAATGATGTGATCCCGTTATCAAATGACATCTCATGTCAATGGCTAGGAAACCTTAACCATCTTTGATCAACGAGCTAGTCAACTAGAGGCTTACTAGGGACACAGTGTTGTCTATGTACCCACACATGTATTTGAGTTTCCAATCAATACAATTATAGCATGGATAATAAACGATTATCATGAACAAGGAAATATAATAATAACCAATTTATTATTGCCTCTAGGGCATATTTCCAACAGTCTCCCACTTGCACTAGAGTCAATAATCTAGTTGACATCACTATGTGATTTACATTGTAATGAATCGAACACCCATGCAGTTCTGGTGTTGTTCATGTTTAGCCCTTGGAAGAGGTTTAGTCATCGGATCTGCAACATTCAGATCCGTGTGTACTTTGCAAATATTTATGTCGTCCTCCTTGATGTAATCGCGGATGGAATTGAAACGTCGCTTTATGTGTCTGGTCCTCTTGTGAAATCTTGGTTCCTTGGCTAGAGCAATGGCACCAGTATTATCACAAAACAGAGTCATTGGGTTAAGGGCACTAGGCACTACTCCAAGATCTGTCATGAACTCCTTCATCCAGACACCTTCCTTCGCCGCCTCCGAGGCAGCGATGTACTCCGCTTCGAATGTAGAATCAGCTACCACGCTTTGCTTGGAACTGCACCAGCTAACCGCACCCCCATTAAGAATAAATACGTATCCGGTTTGCGACTTAGAGTCATCCGGATCAGTGTCAAAGCTTGCATCGACGTAACCCTTTACGACGAGCTCTTGATCACCTCCATAAACGAGAAACATGTCCTTAGTCCTTTTCAGGTACTTCAGGATATTCTTGACCGCCGTCCAGTGTTCCATTCCTGGATCACTTTGAAACCTTCCGGCCATACTTATGGCAAGGCTGACATCGGGTCTTGTGCACAACATTGCATACATGATAGAGCCTATGGCTGAAGCATAGGGGATGACACTCATCTTTTCTCTATCTCCGGCAGTCACTGGGCATTGAGTCTTACTCAACTTCACACCTTGCAAAACAGGCAAGAACCCCTTCTTGGACTGATCAATTTTGAACTTCTTCAAAACTTTGTCAAGGTATGTGCTTTGTGAAAGTCCTATTAAGCGTCTCGATCTATCTCTATAGATCTTGATGCCTAATATGAAAGCAGCTTCTCCTAGGTCCTTCATTGAAAAGCTCTTGTTCAAATATTCCTTCACGCCTTCCAATCAGCAATATGTCATCCACATATAATATTAGAAACGCTATAGAGCTCCCACTCACTTTCTTGTAAATACAAGCTTCTCCGTAAACTTGTATAAACTCGAACGCTTTGATCACCTCATCAAAGCGAAGATTCCAACTCCGAGATGCTTGCACCAGTCCATAAATGGATCGCTGGAGTTTGCAAACTTTGTCAGCATTCTCTGGATCGACAAAACCTTCTGGTTGCATCATATACAACTCTTCCTTAAGGAAACCGTTAAGGAACGCTGTTTTGACATCCATCTGCCAAAGTTCATAATCGAAAAAGGCAGCTATTGCTAACATGATTCTGACGGACTTAAGCATCGCTACGGGTGAGAAGGTCTCATCGTAGTCAACTCCTTGAACTTGTGAAAAACCCTTTGCCACAAGTCGAGCTTTATAGACGGTGACATTACCATTCCTTCACGCCTTCCTCTTTAAGATCCATTTGTTCTGAATGGCCTTACGCCCTTCAGGTAATACTTCCAAAGTCCATACTTTGTTTTCATACATGGATCCCATCTCGGATTTCATGGCCTCTAACCACTTCTCGGAATCCGGGCCCATCATCGCTTCTCCATAGCTCGTAGGTTCATCGTTGTCCAACAACATGACTTCTAAGACAGGGTTGCCGTACCATTCAGGAGCAGTACGCGTCCTTGTCGACCTACGAGGTTCGATAGCAACTTGATCCAAAGCTTCATGATCATCATCATTAACTTCCTCTTCAACTAATGTAGGCTCCACAGAAACAACTTTCTGCGCTGCGCTACTCTCAGGTTGAAGTAAATGTTTAACAACCTCATCAAGTTCTATCTTCCTCCCACTCAATTCTTTCGAGAGAAACTCTTTCTCAAGAAATGTTCCGTTTTTAGCGACAAACACTTTGCCTTCGGATCTGAGGTAGAAGGTATACCCAACTGTCTCCTTTGGGTATCCTATGAAGACGCATTTCTCCGCTTTGGGTTCCAGCTTTTCAGGCTGAAGCTTTTTGACATAAGCATCACATCCCCAAACTTTAAGAAACGACAGCTTTGGCTTCTTGCCAAACCAAAGTTCATATGGCGTCGTATCAACGGATTTCGATGGTGCCCTATTTAAAGTGAATGCAGCTGTCTCTAATGCATAACCCCAAAACGATAGTGGCAAATCGGCAAGAGACATCATAGATCGCACAATATCCAATAAGGTTCGATTACGACGTTCGGACACACCATTACGCTGTGGTGTTCCAGGCGGTGTTAGTTGTGAAACAATTCCACATTGTCTTAAGTGACTGCCAAACTCATAACTCAGATATTCTCCTCCTCGCTCAGATCGTAGGAATTTAATCTTCTTGTTACGATGATTCTCAACTTCACTCTGAAATTGTTTGAACTTTTCAAATGTTTCAGACTTGTGTTTCATTAAGTAAATATACCCATATCTACTTAAGTCATCAGTGAAGGTGAGAAAGTAACGATAACCACCGCGCGCCTCAATACTCATCGGACCGCACACATCAGTATGTATGATTTCCAATAAGTCACTTGCCCGTTCCATTGTTCCAGAGAACGGCGTTTTAGTCATCTTGCCCATGAGGCATGGCTCACATGTGTCAAGTGATTCAAAATCAAGTGACTCCAAAAGTCCATCAGCATGGAGCTTCCTCATGCGTTTTACGCCAATATGACCTAAATGGCAGTGCCACAAGAAAGTGGTATTATCATTATCAATTCTACATCTTTTGGCATCAATGTTATGAACATGTGTATCATTACTATCGAGATTCAATAAGAATAAACCCCTCACATTGGGTGCATGACCATAAAAGATATTACTCATATAAATAGAACAACCATTATTCTCTGATTTAAATGAGTAACCGTCTCGCAATAAACAAGATCCAGATATAATGTTCATGCTTAACGCAGGCACTAAATAACAATTATTCAGGTTCATCACTAATCCCGATGGTAATCGAAGAGCGAGCGTGCCGACGGCGATCACATCAACCTTGGAACCATTTCCCACGCGCATCGTCACTTCGTCCTTTGCCAGCCTCCGCCTATTCCGCAGTTCCTGTTTTGAGTTGCAAATATGAGCAACCGCACCGGTATCAAATACCCAGGCACTACAACGAGAGTTGGTAAGGTACACATCAATAACATGTATATCATATATACCTTGTTTGTTGTTGGCCGCCTTCTTGTCAGCCAAATACTTGGGGCAGTTCCGCTTCCAGTGTCCAGTTCCCTTGCAATGAAAGCACACAGTTTCTGGTTTGGGTCCAGCCTTGGGTTTCTTCACGAGAGGAGCAACTGCTTTGCCACTCTTCTTGGAGTTACCCTTCTTACCCTTGCCATTTTTCTTGAAACTAGTGGTTTTATTGACCATCAACACTTGATGCTCCTTCTGAATTTCAGACTCAGCGGCTTTCAGCATCGCAAACAGCTCGACGACTGACTTGTTCATCCCGTGCATGTTATAGTTCAACACGAAGCTCTTGTAGCTAGGTGGCAATGATTGAAGAACTTTGTCAGTGATAGCCTCTGGCGGAAGGGGCATCCCCAATTCAGCCAGACGGGTGGAGTACCCAGACATTCTGAGTACATGATCACTGATAGACCCGTTCTCCTCCATCTTGCAAGCATAGAACTTATCGGAGATCTCATATCTCTCGATCCGGGCATTCTTCTGAAAGATAAACTTCAACTCCTGGAACATCTCATATGCTCCATGACGTTCAAAACGTCTTTGAAGTCCCGGTTCTAAGCCATACAATATTGCACATTGAACTATTGAGTAATCTTCAGAACGAGCCTGCCAGGCGTTCACAACGTCTAGAGACTCAACTGGAGCGGGTGGATCACCAAGCGGTGCATCAAGGACATAAGCCTTCTGGGAAGCCGTAAGGATAATCCTTAGATTACGGGCCCAGTCCACAAAGTTACTTCCATCATCTTTCAACTTAGCTTTCTCTAGGAACGCATTAAAATTCAGGGGTGCTACTGCGCGAGCCATGATCTACAACATAAATATAGCAAAGACAACTTAGACTATTGTTCTAGATAATGAGTTTAGTTAATCATATTACTTAAAAACTCCCAGTCAAATTGACATCCCTCCGATCATTCGAGTGTAACATGATCCAAATCCACCAACTCAAGTCCGATCATCACGTGAGTTGAGGTGGTTTCAATGGTGAACATCTTCATGTTGATCATATCTACTATATGACTCATGTTCGACCTTTCGGTCTCTTGTGTTCCGAGGCCATGTCTGTACATGCTAGGCTCGTCAAGTTTAACCCGAGTGTTCCGCACGTGTAACATGGCTTACACCCGTTGTATGTGAACGTAGAGTCTATCACACCCGATCATCACGGCGTGTCTCGAAACGACGAACTTTCGCAACGGTGCACACTTGGGGAGAACACAATTTATCTTGAAATTTAAGTGAGGGATCACCTTATAATGCTACCGTCGTCCTAAGCAAAATAAGATGCATAAAAGGATTAACATCACATGCAAATCATAAGTGACATGATATGGCCATGAACTTGTGCTTTTGATCTCCATCTCCAAAGCACCGGCATGATCTTCATCGTCACCGGCATGACACCATGATCTCCATCATCTTGATCTCCATCAACGTGTCCCCATGAGGTTGTCGCGTCGACTGTTGCTTCCACGACTATAGCTAACTCATAGCGATAAAGTAAAGCAAAAACGGCGAAAATAATTAAAGACAACTCTATGGCTCCTGCCAGTTGCCGTACTCATCGACATGCAAGTCGTGATATTCTATACAAAACATGATCATCTCATACATCACATATATCTCATCATGTAATTGGCCATATCACATCACAACATACCCTGCAAAAACAAGTTAGACGTCCTCTAATTGTTGTTGCAAGTTTTACGTGGCTGCTACGGGTTTGCAAGAACCGTTCTTACCTACGCAAAACCACAACGTGGTGTAGTGATTGCTTTTTGATCTTCTAAAAGAACCCTCTTCATTGAAATCGATTCAACTAAAGTGAGAGAGACAGACACCCGCTAGCCATCTTTATGCAACGAAGTTACACGTCAGTTGAAGGAACCTGTCTCGCGTAAGCGTACGCCTAAAGTCGGTCCGGGCCGCTTCATCTCACAATACCGCCGAATCAAATATCAACTAGTAACGGCAAGCAATATGTATACACCCACGCCCACAACTCGTTTGTGTTCTACTCGAGATCTCATCTACGCATAGACCTAGCTCAGATGCCACTGTTGGGGAACGTTGCATGGGAAACAAAAAATTTCCTACGCACACACAAGATCTATCCATGGTGATGAGCATCTACGAGAGGGAGAGTGGATCTACATACCCTTGTAGATCGCTAAGCGGAAGCGTTAAGAAACGCGGTTGATGTAGTCGAACGTCTCCGCGATCCAAATCGCAAGTCGTCCCTCGATCCGATCACGAACTAGTGCCGAACGGACGGCACCTCCGCGTTCAACACACGTACGGCTTGATGACGCCTTCACCTCCTCGATCCAGCGAGCGATGGTGAAGTAGTAGATGAGTTCCGGCAGCACGACGGCGTGGTGATGTTGGTGAGGAACAATCTCTGCAGGGCTTTGCCAAGCACTACGGAGATTATGACGGGAGAACTAGAGGGTTAGGGTTGCCGACACACGGCTTGGGAAATCTTAATGTATCCCGTGTGCTAGCCCTGCCCCTCTATTTATATGTTGAGCCTTGGGTCTAAACTTGGAGTAAAAGCCTCCTCCAGGTCGGTTTTGCCCGCACAAGGTCGGTTTGGCCCGCAGGGAAAGAGTCCAACTCGGATCCCTGCAGTATCGCGTACAAGCGGTAGTACCGCTTACGATAAGCGGTAGAACCGCCTGTAGCGGTAGTACCACTTACGATAAGCGGTATTACCGCCTGTAGCGGTAGTACCGCCCGTAGCGGTAGTACCACTGACGATAAGCGGTAGTACCGCCCCAGACGCCAGCAAAACTTCCTTTTGCACCTTTCCTAAGCCTCGTGGGCTTTACCCCTTGGCCGAAATAAAGTGTTCTCGTATCCGAACATTTCGGAAAACATCCGGAACTTCTTCCGGTGAATTTCGGAACCCTTCCGGAAACCAAAACACTATTATCACATATATCAATCTTTACCTCCGGACTATCCCGGAGATCCTCGTCATGTCCGGGATCTTATCCGGGACTCCAAACAACCTTCGGTCACCAACAAAATAACTCAACTATACTAATCGTCACCAAACGTTAAGTGTGTAGACCCTGCGGGTTCGAGAACTATGTAGACATGATCGAGACACCTCTACGATCAATAACCAATAGCGGGACCTGGATGCCCATATTGGCTCCTACATATTCTACGAAGATCTTTATCGGTCGAACCTCTATGTCAAGGATTCAGTTAATCCCGTATACTGTTCCCTTTGTTCTTCGGTATGTTACTTGCCCGAGATTCGATCGTCGGTATCTCTATACCTAGTTCAATCTCGTTACCGGCAAGTCTCTTTACTCGTTCCGTAATACAAGATCTCGTGGCGAACACTTTAGTCACATTGCTTGCAAGGCTCATTGTGATGTTGTATTACCGAGTGGGCCCTGAGATACCTCTCCGTCACACGGAGTAACAAATCCCAGTCTTGATCCATGCCAACCCAACAGACACCCTTGGAGATACCTGTAGAGCACCTTTATAGTCACCCAGTTACGTGGCGACGTTTGATACATACAAGGTACTCCTCCGATGTCAGGGAGTTGCATGATCTCATGGTCATAGGAACAGATACTTGACATGCAGAAAACAATAGCAATAAACTGACACGATCAAATGCTATGTTCTTAGTTTGGGTCTTGTCCATCATCACATGACAGGCGTTCTTCTAGATCCCTCTCTCATCAGTCAAATGCCCAGTAAACAGTTTACTAATACTTTGCAAACAAAACAACTCGTGACATCCGCCACCTTCGTGGCTGCCACCGTCGTGGCCCAACAAAACAAACTCGTCCCAAATGGGGACAACCGCGCGCAAACAACTCGGGCACAAGGCTTCTGGCTGCCTACCTGATCAGGGTAGCGCGCGCGCATAACCTTCCCTAGTTAGAGGCACCGGCGAGAGGCATCACAATAGACCGCATTAGGGCCTCCCCATCCAGGCAAGTGTGGTTGCACTGGTGAGCTCGATTCGGTGGCACCATGACTCAGCCAACAGATTTGTTCAAGTTCGATTAATGTCAGGTTCAACTTGAATAGTGATGAGCTGAGTCATAATGAAATAACAATGCATATAAGCATGACAACAGTGTAACCATGGATGGGAAACATAACTATTTAACAATATAGCAGCAACAATGATAAATCATTTAGTCTATGGGATGCAAATGAGCATGGTATAACGATGATCACGAATATCACAAGTAATTTCATAACCAACCGGTAACTATTCATATGAGCATATTATTATCAATAGCATCGGGAATGATTACAATAATAAAACATGATAAGAATATCCTTAGCAATTAATCATATCACTTACTAGATGAACATGACATAAGCAATGAGCATGGATTCACAAGCATATTCGAAGCATTCACAAAATAATTAAATGAGCAAACAAATATTAAATATTCAAGTGGAAACCATGCTATTGCAATGCCATCATGCAAGTGGCTGTTGTGGCTTGCCTGGGGATGAAGGATACACCGGGGAGAGGTGCGATGAACTCGCGGAAAGAATCGCCGGAAAAGTTTCCCTCATGGGGGAGCTGTTTTAAGGGCAAGGGCAAAATGGTCATTTTCACAGTGTGACAACCTCATGAAAATGATACCATCGGAATGGGCTCGACGAATTGAGATCGTGGGCTTTGGAATCACCTGAATCGGAGTTATGGTTGTCAAGATACGGCCGTTCGTTCGTTAGGCAGAAATTTAAATAAAAAATATTCATTCCTGGCCTTAACGGACGAACGTCCGCTATTTAACAGATTCGGCCGGCTGGGTCTACAGAAAGCGTATTTAATGAAATGCGCTTTCCAGTAGGGGAAACGTATTTCTGCCCGAAGAAGAACTGAAAGGCGCTTTCTATGCAGGAAGACGTATTCCGTAGAATACGCGTCCACTTATCCACGTCATCGGGTTCTGGTCAACGGCCGCTGTGGCTGACGCGTGGGGCCGAGGGGGTGGCGGGGCCCGCCTGGCCAGATGGGCATGGTCGTCGTCCTCTTCCTCTCGCTCGCCCGTGGAGCAGAGGAGGGGCTCGACGCCAGCGCTCGCTCGGCCGACTCCGGCCACCTCCCGAGCCGCTCCAGCCACCGACGCGCTCAGGAGAGAGTGCCGCCTCCATCCCACCTGAGCACGGACCACGACGAGGACCCGAGCGGCGGCGGCATTGACTCCCGCGGGTGACGGCTTCGGCCGGGCTTGGGCTCGGAGGCACAGGGCACGGGAGGAGAAGAGGGCTTCGGGGCGAGCTCCGAGGTAGCAGTGGAGGTCCCTGGTGGTGGTAGGAAGGAGAGAGGAGGCTCGGCTTGCTCCAATTTAAGGCGAGGCCGACGGCTGCCATGGCGGCCATGCGAGGCGAGGAGGAGCTCTCGAGCTCGGGGGAGAGTCCGGGGAGGGCTAGTGGAGGGAGGGGAGGCTGTTTGTGCGGTCGGGAGGTCTCGGGGAGGGCTTTAAATAGCCGAGGCAGAGGTGGTGCCGCCCCCGGATGTCAGCGCGGCCGGGCGGAGCGTGCTCAGGCGTGGTCGGTGGCGGCTAGCGGGGCGGCGCAGCGTTGCCGACCTGAAGAGGCTCAGAGCGAAGTGACGGCTCGGGGAGAGGAGACAACGGCAAAACGACGTGGACCGAGAGGTGCACAGTGCACGCGTTCCCGTCGATTTGGCTCGGTCCGGCGAGCTCCTAGCGGGGGAGGGCGAACCAGAGAGGCGAGGGCGAGCTGGGGAAGGACTGCGGCAAGGCGAGGTGTCGCGAGGACGGCATTTGGGCGGCGGCCGAGGGCCTCGAAGCTCAGAGCACGCGTTCTGCCTGCTCTGCGTGATCACCGCGTGAACAGATGCACGCGGGACTTTAGGGCCAGCAACAGGATGTCTACCGTGTTGTCTCTCCTAAGTGGGTCCTACCTGAGGTGATAGATTGAATAAATACACTGTGGTTGGATGGGAGAGGTCGACTGAACTCTACTGTTGCCAACTTAGGCATGATGCTGTGGTCAAATGGGGTGAGATAAGAGATAACCAGAATGTCTTAGGGGTTTAGGGTAGGAAAGACTATGATACTGTGAATGTTTAGGTCATTAGGACACATATTTAGCATAGTTGCTTTGCAACCACCAAATCTGGTCTAGAAGATATTTCATGAATTAGCACTCACATGGTGGCTTGTATTGAGCTGAAAATTGGTGGAGCATGATCATTTGGGCATATTAAGGTACCATAAAAATTTCATCCCATTTGGATGAATAAAAATGGTACTTCCTTCACAATGATCCATACTGGACAGAAACTTGGGGGAATTTTGCAGAGAAACTGGCGTGGCAAAATAATGTGAGTTTTGGCATGCTCACATTATTTACGGATATTTAGGTCCTGGATTAATTTCAGAATTGTTGAAGCAATATAAAATATAGTTGCTTCACAAACTGAAATTCTGACCAGAAACCAAGATTTGAAGGTGTGCTCACCTATATTGTTGTATGGGTATGAAATTTAGTGGAGAGTAATTATTTCATCATATAAATGATCTCCAAAAATTTCAACGCATTTGGATAAGCCTAGCTAGTACTTCCTTCACAAAGTTTCTCTCTGGTCAGAAACTGTGGGAATTTGCTGAGGAAGATTTACTAGGCAAATGAAGCTGAATTTTGTCATGTGGCAATAATTTGGATAGGAAAGAGTGCCCAAAAATTTTGGGGTCAAATAAGAAAATATATATAGTACTTCCTTCACAAAGTGCCATACTGGACAGAATAGGAAATGAATATTCCTGAATTATTTTTGAACTAGGCAAGGATGGATTTTGACATATTTGTGGAATATATGATCCAAAGAATTTATGGGAATTTTGTGGGATTTTTAGGAATGGCAGAAATATAGGTTGCTTCACAACCTAGAGCAAACAGGGTTATTCCTTTAATAGAAAAAGGAATATTCCCAATAAATAAATATTGGGGTTGGGCTAAGATGGAAATGACATGGCCTTGGGATAGATTTGAGAATGACAAGCCACTAGGAAGTGGCAGGAGAGAGGATCTTCCCCGGTTTCAAGACCACATAGCCACGGAAAAAGAAATCCAAATAAAACTTTCAAGAAATCCAAAAGAAAAAGAAAGGCCCAAAAATCGGGGTGTTACAGTGCTGAATCAGGGCTACTGAGTTAAACATATTTACAAAAACAGAAACAATAAAAGTTCATACCAGCTTTCCCTCGCCACAATCACTTCATCAAATCATCGTCATTATTGCCTTTCACTTGCACGACTGAATGATGTGAAAATAATAGTAGTGCAAGTGTGCCTGTGGACTAAGCTGAAAATCTGCAAACACTTTATTCAGAGGAGAAGACAAGGAAATAGTGGCCCCTTCGTTAGATCAACAATAAAGCATATAAGAGCAACTCGACAATTCTTATGACATCTTCTCCTTACGATGACTCAAAGAAAAGAAAAGAAAATTCGAAGAAACACACTGAAATCTTTTTGGAGCTTTTAGTTTTTTTTCTGAAGAAAGCAAACGAAAGAAGAAAAACAAAAAGCGAGAAAAACTATTTACACCGAAGAGCTCTCAACAAAGAGCAAAAGAAGAAACGAGAAATCTTTTTGGGTTTTCTTTTACTACTACGAACTAACTAAACAAGAAATAAAAACCGAAAAGAAGCGAGAAATATTTTTGGATTTTTCAAAGTTTTTTCTCAAACGCACAAAAGAAAAGAAAATAAATAAATGCGAAGCATAGATATACAGTGAGGACTATGAGCACCGACAACTGAAATGAATGTGTGAACATGAATGTAATGTCGGTGAGAATACATACTCCCCCAAGCTTAGGCTTTTGGCCTAACTTGGTGATCACCATCCATAGAATCCATCGGGTCTGGGCAGGCACTGGCTAGACTGTGGAACCTGAGAGTCCCAAGGTTGGACCTCGTTCTCTACCACGGCTAACTCGTTCTTGTAAGCAATGATGTCATTGGGCAAGATGATATACCCGTTCCAGGCATTATCATCAAACAAAGAAGGAGCAGGCAACGAAATAATCTCACGGGAATCCTCACACTACTGGGAAAGGGCTTATAGGAGATCACAAATTAGTGGCGGGTGATACGTCTCCAACGTATCTATAATTTATGAAGTATTCATGCCATGTTTGTTATAGTTTTGTATGATTTTGGTGCACTTTTATATAGATTTTATATGATTTTCATGGACTAACATATTGACCTAGTGCCCAGTGCCAGTTGCTGGTTTCTGCTTGTTTTTGGTTTTCCATAAAATCCATATCAAATGAAGTCCAAATGCAGCGAAACTTTTTGACGATTTTTTCTGAAAGGGAACAGACCCAGGAAGCTTCGGAGGAGCAGCAGAAGAGCCACATGTGCCCCACGAGCCACCTGGGCACGCCTGCCCCCCACGCCAGGCGCGCCCTGGTGCCTCGTGGGCCCCCTGTGGCACGTCTTTGCGTGATTCCAACGCTGAAAAATCATATATATTCAGAAACCCCCAAAAGTTAACCTAGATGAGTTTTTACGCCACCGCAAGCCTCTGTTCCGAAGCGATCTCATCTGGGGCCCTTTTTCGGCACCCTGCCGGAGGGGGGAATCTTCACCGGAGGCCATCTTCATCATCCCGGCGGTCTCCATGACGAGGAGGGAGTAGTTCACCCTCGGGGCTAAGGGTATGTACTAGTAGCTATGTGTTTGATCTCTCTCTCTTTCACTTTCGTGTTCTTGATATGGCACGATCTTGATGTATCGCGAGCTTTGTTAATATAGTTGGATCATATGGTGTTTCTTCCCTCTCTATCTTTGTTGTGATGAATCGAATCTTTTCCCTTTGAGGTTTCATTATTGTCGGATTGAATATTCAGATTTGAGAACACTTGATGTATATCTTGCATATGAATACCCGTGGTGACAATGGGGTATTATATTGATTCACTTGATGTATGTTTTGGCACTCAACTCGCGGATTCCCGAGGTGACATTGGGGTAATCTATGCATAGGGGTTGATGCATGTTTTCATTATCTTTTCTCCGATAGAAACTTTGGGGTGGTCCATGGAGTTCTTTGTGTGGATTGAATATTATGATTATGAATTTATTTGATGCATATCGTATAATCAACTCACGGATACTTGTGGTGACATTGGTGTATCTAGGTGACATTAGAGTTGGTTGATGTGTATCATATGGTGTTATTTTAGTACGAACTCTAGGGCTGTTTGTGACAATTATAGGAATGGCTCAATAGATCGATCGGAAAGGATAAGTTTGAGGTGGTTTCGTACCCTACAAACAATTTCTATCTTATGTTCTCCACTAATAGGAACTTTGGAGTGATTCTTTATCGCACGTTGAGGGATTGTTATATGATCCAATTATGTTAGCATTGTTGAGCGATTGCACTAGTGTAAGTATGAACCCTAGGCCTTGTTTCTAAGCATTGCCATACCGTTTGTGCTCTGTTTTATCAATTGCTACCTTGCTGTTTTTCTATTTTCAGATTTCAAAAACCTATATCTACTATCCATACTACACTTTTATCACCATCTCTTCGCCGAACTAGTGCACCTATACAATTTACCATAGTATTGGGGGTGTTGGGGACATAAGAGATTTCTTGTATTTGATTGTAGGGTTGTTTGAGAGATACCATATTCATCCTACGCCTCCCACGGAATGATAAACCTTCTTAGGTGATCCACTTGAGGGAAAATTGCTATTGTCCTACAAAACTCTGCGCTTGGAGGCCCAACACGAGTCTACAAGAATAAGTTGTGTAGTAGACATCAAGCTCTTTTCTGGCGCCGTTGCCGGGGAGGTGAGTGGTTGAAGGTATATCTTTAGATCTTGCAATCAAATCTTTTAGTTTCTTGTTTTATCACTAGTTTGGTTGATAAAAGAAAACTACAAAAAAATGGAATTGAGGTTGCCTCATATTATTCGTCTTTATAATGTTTTTCTTGAAAATGATGGAGCAGAAAATTGTGCTCAATTGATAGAAGAAGAATTTAATAAAATGTTTGGCATAAAATATTTGAATGATGAGCATGATTGCAATGTTGTTTGTATGAATTCTATGAATATCCCTGATGCTAATGATATGCAAAGCCATAAGCTTGGGGATGCTATGTTTGATGAAGATGATATTTTTAGTCCCCCAAGTTTTCATGAGAAAATTTATTCTGATGATATCATGCCTCCTATTTATGATTATTATATTGATAAAAGTGGATTTGGAGAGGTCATAACTTTATTTAGTGATGAATCCACTATTTTGGAAGAGGTTTCAGTTGACTATGATAAAAAAGTTGCTATCTATGATGATAATTGTGATGACATGTATGCTATAAATAATAATGATAACTATGAAACTTTTCGTCATGATTTTAATTTTTAATTGGATTATTCCAATCAAGTATCACATGATAGTTATTTTGTTGAGTTTGCTCCCACTATTATGAATGAGAAGAAAATTGCTTCTGTGGAGAGTAATAAAAATTCTATGCTTATGTATCACGACAAGAATGCTTTGTGTGATGGATATATTGTTGAATTTCTTCATGATGCTACTGAAAACTATTATGAGAGAGGATCGTATGCTTGTAGGTGTTGCAATAATATCAAATTTCCTCTCTATGTGTTGAAAGTTTTGAAGTCATGCTTGTTTTGCCATACTATGCTAGTTGATTCTTGCTCCCATAAATTGTTTGCTCGCAAAATCCCTATGCATAGGAAGTGGGTTATACTTAAATGTGCTTGTCATATGCTTCATGATGCTCTCTTTGTGTTTCAATTCTTTACTTTTATGTGAGCATCATTGAAATCATCATGCCTAGCTAAAAAGGCATTAAAGAAAAGCGCTTGTTGGGAGACAACCCAATATTTATACCTACTGTTTTTGTGTGTTCACATGATTAATCTACTGTAGTAATCATGTTTCATATGTTTTCTTTCAATATTGTGCCAAGTTAAGCCTTTGGGATAGTGTGGATGCTTGTTGATTTGATTCTGTGCAAAAACAGAAACTTTTGCGTCCAGTGCTGGAATTTCTATTCTGTACTGGAGTGTGAGAAAATTCTGAAATTTTTACACAGTTTTGGGTTACAAATTGTTTACGTTTTCCTAACGTTTCAGAATTTTTGGAGGTACAGAAGTATGGTTTTTAAATCTCTCACTACATGCTGTTCTGTTTTTGACAGATTCTGTTTTCGGTGCATAGTTTGCTTATTTTAGTGTTTCCATAGCTTATATTGAGTAATATAAATTGTGGAAATGATAGAATACAGTAGGAATTATGCGATAACAATTATGAATCTTGTCTTGACAGTACCTAAGTGGATGATTTTATTTTATCATACTAACCTATCTCACAAGTTCCGTTAAGTTTTGTGAGATTGAAGTTTTCAAGTTTTGGGTGAGATATCGATATGAGGAGAATAAGGAGTGGCAAGACCCTAAGCTTGGGGATTCCCAAGGCACCCCAAGGTAATACTCAAGGAATACCCAAGCAACTAAGCTTGGGGATGCCCCGGAAGGCATCCCCTCTTTCGTCTTCAACATTATCGGTAACCTCACATGGAGCTATATTTTTATTCGTCACATAATATGAGTTTTGCTTGGAGCGTCATTCGATTTTGTTTAGATTTGCTTGGTGCTATCAATAATCATGTTTTGTATCTTTTAGTTCAAGAAAATGCCAATTATAGCCATTACCATGCTCAGTTTGCAAGTTTATGTGTTGCTGTTTGAAAACAGAAAGTTTTCTGTTATGTCCAGAATATTCCTGAATAGTATAAACAAGATAAAAATCTGAAATTTTTACACAGTAAGCATGCATGACTTCTCTGTCACGTGGTAATTTGTCAGAATTTTTGGAGTTAGGGAAGTATGGATTGTTATTCCCCTTTTATAGACCGTTCTGTTTTGGCAGATTGCTGTTATAGTTGCATTGTTTGCATATGTTTGCGTGTTTAATGTTTCTATTTGTGAATAGGAGTATTAAATATGAAGAGGAATTTAGTATGCAATGTTTAATTATAATTTTTGTGATTTGTTACAGTAGAGAATGTTAGGGTTTTGAGTTGATTTATACTAACTTATCTCACGAGTTCTTGTTGAGTTTTGTGTGGATGAAGTTTTTAAGATTTTGGAGAAGCCATGATATGAGAGGAATTAAGGATACACAAGAGTTCAAGCTTGGGGATGCCCAAGGCATCCCAAGTTATTATTTCAAGAAGTCTCAAGCATCTAAGCTTGGGGACGCCCCGGTTGGCATCCCACCTTTGTTCTTCAACAACTATCGGTCAGTTTTGGTTGAGCCTAAGTTTTTGCTTCTTCACATGATATGTGCTATTCTTGGAATGTCATTTTATTTTGTTTTCTTTGCTGTTTGAATAAAATACTTAATATCTGAAATTTTTATTTGGAGAGAGTCCTCACATAGCTACTTAATTGTTTGACTACTCATTGATCTTCACTTATATCTTTTTGGAGTAGTTTGTCATTTACTCTTGTGCTTCACTTATATCCTATGATTAAATTGTGAAAGAATTGAATATCATAAATTTTAAATTATATGTGCCTCATATGCTTGTATCATGCCTAGTAGTAGTTTCGCATTGGGTTTAGAAAGTGAAATCTATTGAAGCTTGAAAATCACAATATTGGTCATACAAGCAATTCATGATTGATTAGTATAAGGAAGAGAACTTTCACATATAAATATATTATCTTGGACATCTTTTATGATTGTGAATACCCATTAATTATTTTCAAACTTTAGCAAATTAGTTGAAGTTGGACAAGGAAGACAACGTAATGAGTTATGTTTGGGTATATTTGCATAGAAGTTATATTGTTATGGATCCTCCAACATGTGGTGCTTGCTTAGAATCTTTTGCTTGCCAAAATTCGTACTAAGTAGAGATACTGCTTGTGCATCCAAAAACACTTAAACCCAGTTTCTTGCCATGAGTGTCCACCATACCTACCTATGGATTGAATAAGATCCTTCAAGTAAGTAGTCATCGGTATAAAAAGCAATAAAAATTGCTCCTAAAATATGTATGATCTTTTCTTGTAAGGGAAAATAAGCGTTGTATGAACTTGTGATGGTAAAGAAATAAAAGCGACGGACTGCATAATAAAGGTTGCTATCACTAGGGGCAATATAACGTGACGTTCCTTTGCATTAAGGGCTTGTGCATCCAAAAATAAAAAGCGCATGACAACCTCTGCTTCCCTCTGCGAAGGGCCTATCTTTTACTTTTATGTATTTATCTTTATGCAAGAGTCAATAAGTATTCATTCTCATAACAACCTTAATTATTCTCTAGTTGGCAAGCATCATGTGGTGGGGAAAGATCCAGGCACATATGGCCAGTGAAATATATTTGATCATGAATTATTATTGTTGACAATTATCTCTATGGTAAATAAGTTGGGAGGAAAAACACTAAGCCCCTATCTTTCTCTGTGTTTGATGGATGCCATTTGTTCTAAAAATATGCTTTGAGTACTAGCAATCATAGAAGACTATATGATAATTGAGTATGTGGAGCTCTTACTTAGACTTTGTTGAAATTAAGTTGAATTGCAATTGTTTGGTGACTAAGAACATAGGTTGTTAAGTTTCAAGAGATTGCATTGTTTGAACCATAACATGTGAATTGATTGCTACTTTATCATGATGAGTTTTATGAGTAAAAGTTGCTGTTATGATGCTAGGAAAAGTGATTGAAATTATCATTGATCAAACTTATGCACTATGCTAGCATTCACACTTCATAAATTATTTCTTTTATCACTTACCTACTCGAGGACGAGCAGGAATTAAGCTTGGGGATGATGATACGTCTCCAACGTATCTATAATTTATGAAGTATTCATGCCATGTTTGTTACAATTTTGTATGATTTTGGTGCACTTTTATATAGATTTTATATGATTTTCATGGACTAACATATTGACCTAGTGCCCAGTGCCAGTTGCTGTTTTCTGCTTGTTTTTGGTTTTCCAGAAAGTCCATATCAAATGAAGTCCAAATGCAGCCAAACTTTTTGATGATTTTTTCTGGAAGGAAACACACCCAGGAAGCTTCGGCAGAGCAGCAGAAGAGCCATAGGGGCCCCACGAGCCACCTGGGCGCGCCTGCCACCCCAGGCGCGCCCTGGTGCCTCGTGGGCCCCCTGTGGCACCTCTTTGCGTGATTCCAATGCTGAAAAATCATATATATTCAGAAACCCCCGAAAGTTAACCTAGATGAGTTTTTATGCCGCCGCAAGCCTCTGTTCTGAAGCAATCTCATCTGGGGCCCTTTTCCGGCACCCTGCCGGAGAAGGGAATCATCACCGGAGGCCATTTTCATCATCCCGGCGGTCTCGATGACGAGGAGGGAGTAGTTCACCCTCGGGGCTGAGGGTATGTACTAGTAGCTATGTGTTTGATCTCTCTCTCGTGTTCTTGATATGGCACGATCTTGATGTATCGCGAGCTTTGTTAATATAGTTGGATCATATGGTGTTTCTTCCCTCTCTATCTTTGTTGTGATGAATCGAATCTTTTCCCTTTGAGGTTTCATTATTGTCGGATTGAATATTCAGATTTGAGAACACTTGATGTATGTCTTGCATATGAATACCCGTGGTGACAATGGGGTATTATATTGATTCACTTGATGTATGTTTTGGCACTCAACTCGCGGATTCCCGAGGTGACATTGGGGTAATCTATGCATAGGGGTTGATGCACATTTTCATTATCTTTTCTCGGATAGAAACTTTGGGGTGCTCCTTGGAGTTCTTTGTGTGGATTGAATATTATGATTATGAAGTTGTTTGATGCATATTGTATAATCAACTCACGGATACTTGTGGTGACATTGGAGTATCTAGGTGACATTAGAGTTGGTTGATGTGTATCATATGGTGTTATTTTAGTACGAACTCTAGGGATGTTTGTGACAATTATAGGAATGGCTCAATAGATCGATTGGAAAGGATAAGTTTGAGGTGGTTTCGGACCCTACAAACAATTGCTATCTTATGTTCTCCGCTAATAGGAACTTTGGAGTGATTCTTTATCGCACGTTGAGGGATTGTTATATGATCCAATTATGTTAGCATTGTTGAGAGATTGCACTAGTGAAAGTATGAACCCTAGGCCTTGTTTCTAAGCATTGCCATACCGTTTGTGCTCTGTTTTATCAATTGCTACCTTGCTGTTTTTTTATTTTCAGATTTTAAAAACCTATATCTACTATCCATACTACACTTTTATCACCATCTCTTCGCCGAACTAGTGCACCTATACAATTTACCATTGTATTGGGTGTGTTGGGGACACAAGAGATTTCTTGTATTTGATTGCAGGGTTGTTTGAGAGAGACCATCTTCATCCTACGCCTCCCATGGATTGATAAACCTTAGGTCATCCACTTGAGGGAAAATTGCTACTGTCCTACAAAACTCTGCGCTTGGAGGCCCAACACGAGTCTACAAGAATAAGTTGTGTAGTAGACATCAGCAGGCACGGCGGGGCACCCGCCACAGATATTTTTGAAAGCGAGCTGTGGCGGGTAGCAAAATCAGCCCGCCACAGCTACATGAGTTACAGTGGCGAGCGATTTCTCTCGCCCGCCACAGGTGAACCATTCCAAATCTTATCCCGTGATGAAAGACGGCAGCGGCGGGCGGCTTACGGCGCCCGCCACTGCTCTTTCTTTAAGTTGTGGCGGGCAAGTCTATAGCTCTACCACAGCTAAAATCGCCGTATTTTTTGCCGGGGGGGGGCAGGAGGTCATTTTAGCAGTGGCGGCTTCCTGGTACAAACCGCCACTACTTCTTGCCATACGTGTGGCGGGCCCTATACCCCGCCCACCGCTCGTAATTCCACTACGCTGGCGGTTCAATTTTCACATGAACAACCGTTCCCCCCCACTCGCCAAAACTGGTCATTTCTCCCCTCGCGCGCCGTCTCTTCCCCCCTCGAATCTCGCCCGAGTCGCCGCCGCGCCCCTCGGTGCTGTCACTCCTTGCCGCCGCGCGCGTTCCTCGCCGACACCCCTCGCCGTCGCCGCCGCGCCCCTCCTCGCGCTACCGCGGGCGGGCATGGCTTCATCCTCCAACACCGGAGGAGGCATCTCATCGCCGCCGCCACCGCCACCGCCGAGCTCCACCCCGATGGCTAGCCTTGCGGCCGTGTCCCCCTCCCCCACCAACATCGAAGACCTCGGGCTGCATTCGAACTCCAAGCGTTCCACCTCTCCGGTATGCATTTTCAGATTTGTGCATAGTGTAAATATTAGTAGTTTAGAAATACATGCCAATGTTTTTAGTGTTATTTTGTATGATGGTCAGATCTGTGTTTAGGGTAAATATATACTTGTAGTTTAGAAATATTTGGTAAGTTTATGCGTACGAACCCTTGTAGTGTGGTCATGTCGAATTTTTCTTTCATTTTTTAACTAGGATCCATTGTAGTATCGTTAGCTTATGTTTGCAGCTATCGACATGAGTGCCAATGTTTTGGCTAAACGTCGATTCATTTCTGTTTTGCCGAATTTCTGGCACTCATTATGTCCTCTTGTTAGCAAAGGTCATGTCGAATTTTTCTTTTATTTTTTAACTAGGATCCATTGTAGTATCGTGGGCTTATATTGGAAGGTATCAACATGAGTGCCAATGTTTTGGGGAAACATCGATTCATTTCCGTTTCACCGAATTTCTTGCACTCGTTATGTCCTCTTGTTAGCAAAGGTCATGTCAAATTTTTCTTACATTTTTTAACTAGGATCCATTGTAGTATTGTTGGCATATATTGGCAGGTATCGACATGAGTGCCAATGTTTTGGCGAAACGTCGATTCATTTCCGTGTTGCTGAATTTCTTGCACTCGTTATGTCATCTTTTTAGCAAAGGTCATGTCAAATTTTTCTTTCATTTTTTTATGCATCATGACTCATAATTGCATACTAAATTTTAGCAAACCCAACAAATGCATTCCGGAGAACCATCTTCTATGGACCCCTTAGCTCAGCGTCATAAAAAGGGCAGAAAGCGAAAGGAGAAATCAGCCAATGAACCTACCGCCAGTAAGGCACCAGGAGAAGATGTGGTGAATGTTTCTGTCAGTCGGTGCTTCGTGCAAATGTTTAAGCCCGGTGAACCGATGTTGACACAACACAAGTTGAGTGCACTAAGCGTTGAAATTCAGCTTCTACACAAAGACGTAGTCGCTAGGTCAGGAAAGGGTGAGATGTATTACACCGCCAATGTTATAGAGGGCCTTGGATTTGTCGACGAGTACCCTACTGATAAAATATATCTTGGATTTGAGAGTGTGGTCAACGACAATATTTTCTATGTGGACGTAATCAAGCTGTCTTTAATGAGGGTTTGGTTGCTCTGGCATGCTACAAATCCATTACACCAGAATGAGGAAGTTGGCTTCCTTGATCCGTATCTCATGCATTGGGCCAATGTGGATTCTGATAAAGGCCAACGTCTTATGACGGATTACCTCCACAAGACCATTCTTCATAGTCCTCGGACCTCCACAAGACCATTCTTCAACGTCTTATGACGGATTACCTCCACAAGACCATTCTTCATAGTCTTCGAAACGTAAGTTCATTTCTTTTTGCTTGCACTATACACTTGGGTACTTTGATATCAATCTCAGTAATGTTGCGTTGTTCAATTGTTTTGCGCAGCAATGAAAACTGGATCGTCATCGCACTGATGCCCCGGGATGGCCGAGCTTATTTCTTTGATTCCAGGAGAGACCCTAAGAAGCCGTGGACCGATCTGAAGAAAGTTCTCAATGCTGCTCTTCTTATGTGTCATAAGTCCGACCGTAAGAACATGCCGCATTCGCAAAACAAATTTAACACTAGCTTTTGTTGCCGGCAACAACCGAAAGGCGAAACCATGCACATGTCTGGCTACTATGCCATGGTCTTGATGGATGACTAAGTGCGCACAGGACCACTATTAAGAAGTGATTCAATGTTGCAGAAATGGTCCGAAGAGAATGAGAAGGAATTTAAGCTAGCTCACTTTTGGACAGAGCACGAGCGCCTTCAGAGAGTGCTCACGAATATCATCAATCACCATGTAGTGAGGGATGAGGGGATGTTCTACTGCGGGACAGAGAGTCAAGAAGAACGAGACATGAGAATGACACATCAACATGGCGATATACATGCTCCTTTCTAGTCTAGTAAACCGTGAAAAACATTAAACTATGTCATGACACAATGATTGTTACCTTGTGATCTCTACTTTATATGTACGAGTGTCATATGTTTATATATTAACCTTGTGATCTCTACTTTATATGTACGAGTGTCATATGTTTATATATTAACCTTGTGATCTTTTCTATATGTATATATTTTGAATGTTATTGTCTGCCAAAAATAACAGATGGGACCGCCAGAAGATTTGTGGGAGGGGATCTCTGCGGCGGACATGGAGAAGCACTAGCAATGGACACAGGAAAAGTACCAGGCAGAGCGCCTCAAGGAGGCGATGTTAGCTTGGGTCAAAAGTGTTCCAAAGGCCCATTGTTCTTTCACAGCGATTGAGAAGATTGCAGAGAGGCGGTTCACTGACCTCGCAGTGTGCATCCTTGCGGAGGCAACCCCGGATGAGAGGCTGAGGATCTGGCCGGGTATGAGTCCAACCACCATACCCACGCCCGCTGAGGTTGTGCAATGGGATCTTCGAGAGGCCAAATCTCCAATCCAGAGCAGGCGGCCCGTTGGTTCCCGTTCGTTCCATCAAGTACTAATTCATGTAGTATGTGCGGCTTCTACTAACGGTCTGTGTGTTGAACATCTGCCAACACTCATTTCACTCAAAAAAATTCGTCAAACCATTAATTATGTGATGAGCGCGACATATGTATGCTTATTAATTATTGTAATGCACTTGTTATATTTTATAACTACTACTTTTCATTAATCTGAAATCATTGTAATGTGGTGCGTGTATGTGGATCAAGGTTCAAACCAGAATTTATGTATCAAATGCAATCTGATGATATGATCCAGGTGCAATATGCTGTAATTCAATCATGTCGGCATGCAACAATAGCAGTGGCGAGCGGTAGAAAAGGACCGCCTCAACAGCGCGAAATTCCTGTGGCAGGCAATACGGAGTGCTGTGGCGGGCACGACGTAGAGCCCGCCACTGCTCATGGTCTAACAGTGGCGGGCGGACACCCGCCACTGATGGTGTTCTAGCAGTGGTGGGAGGTCAGTGGCAGGCGGCCTGAGAGCTTTGCCCGCCACTGCTGGACTTTTCCCACCCGCTACTGCTAGGCATTCCTACAGTAGTGTCACTAAATACCAAGTTGTAACGATAATGGTGAGGTGGTTCAGGATCATCAATAAAATGGTGATCTATCATGGATTGATGGTCTAAAAAAACTCTAGGTAGCAAGTGATCATCTAGGCGAATAGCGACATTAAGGTGTCTCGCGAGGCGAGTAGCATAAATACCGCCGTGAATTTTGCCCCTAGTTCTATTGGTGTGCAAACGGCGTGCGATAATGCCTCCCAAGCTGTAAGTTCTATCACTGAAAAGTGCGCAATGTAAAATAGCCATGTCAGGGGCACTGAGCATACCACCCTCCTTCCTAGCAGTCAAGCATTTTCCTATGAATAAGCGAAAGTAATGCACAGCAGGAAATTGCAGACAAGTAACTCTCGCCTTAGACACGCCCCTAGATTCTCCCACAGTTAAAGTAAGGAGGAAATCCTCAAACTCGCCAGGTCGAGGTTCCCTCAACTCGCCCTCAGAAGGAATCATGCATATTTCACAGAACCTATTAAATGGTATTTCAAAGGGTTGATCATATAAATGAAAACGCACCATAGGGACTGCAAGTCTAGGCATGAAATGAAAATTTTGCACAAAGGAATCTGTGAGGAGTTGATACTGGTCGCACTTATATGCGAGGAAGTTTGTCAAGCTGGCGTTTGCCATGAATTGTGCGAACTCGTGTTGGAAACCGGCCTCACTCATGAATGTGTCGCATGGCCACTCGCACGGCAGCACCTCCACTTTGCGAGGGAGGTGGAGGTCCGGTGCTATACACAAAACTTCGAAGAACCTCTCCTAAACAAGTTCATCTTCCTAAAAAAATTCTGAAATTTTTGGGCCACAAAAAGATGTTAACAAAACTTAGCAAAATTGATAGCAACAATTCCTACAAGTGTATAGAGGCCATATTATGCATTGAAACTACTTAGAACCAAATGAATTCAACATGCAAGCTCATTTTCTTGGTCACCAACAGTAGCAAAATAAGCAAAATATAAACCACTGAAACAAAAACTAATTGGACCAATGGAGGAGTTACATACCAAGGAACAATTCCCGAAAACAGTTTCGGGAGCGGAGCTCCGATCAAAGAGATAAAAAAATATCAATTTTTGGAGCAAGAACACGAGAACAAGAGCTACCACGATTTTTTCTAGAGGAAGAAGAAGCAATGGGCAGGTGGACTAAGTGAGTGGGGTCCTGTGGGCCCCACAAGTCATCATGGCGCGCCCAGGGGGGTGGGCGCGCCCTGTTGCCTTGTGGACATCAGGTGCACACCCTGGGGTGTGTCCAGTGCCAAAAATTCTTAAATATTCATTAAAAAATCGTGTTAAAATTTTACGACATTCTGAGCACTTTTATTTTTGGGTCATTTTTTATTGCACGGACAATTCAGAAAACAGGATAAACATGGCATTGTACTTTATTAAAATTAAAATAACAGAGAGTAAACTAGTATTACAGAAGGTTGTGTTTACTGAATTCATCGACCATATGCCCCTCAAAAAGAATCCATTAATAAGGTTGATCAGGTCTTATTAACAAACTATTTCTGGGTGACATAAAACCGAAGAACTTTTGTATAGAACTAGGTTACCTCAACTGGGATATGCATTGTCCCAACAATAAGAGTTTGATATTTCTTTTCATGAACCGGAAGAGGAAACTCAAAACCTCCAATAGTGATTGCCATAACTTTTTCAATAGAGTTGAGGCTATTCAATTTATTCATCTTCTTCTGAAATTATATTGTATGTTCATTGCCATTAACATGAAAAGTGACTTTGCTCTTGTTGCAATCAATAACAGCCCCTGCAGTATTCAGAAAAGGTCTACCAAGGATAACCGACATGTTGCCGTCCTCGGGCATATCAAGAATAACAAAGTCCGTTAAGATAGTAACGTTAGCAACCACAACAGGAACATCCTCACAAATACCGACAGGTATAGCAGTTGATTTATCAGCCATTTGCAAGGAAATTTCAGTAGGTGTCAACTTACTCAAGTCAAGCCTTCGATATAGAGAGAAAGGCATAACACTAACACCAGCTCCTAAATTACACAAATCAGTTTTGACATAGTTATTTGGAACATTTACATTTTCCCCCTAACTTTGTCCCGACCTCATCTTTACCCCTAAATAAAAATAGTGCTCAACTTTGCCCCTCTTCCGTTATGTGCGCTTATAGAAATGCCCTTCCGTACATTTCCGTCCAGTCAAAGGCCTTTGACCGTTAAGTGCGCGTATAGAAAAATTTAACGGTCAGAGGACTTTGACTGGACGGAAAATGTACGGAAGGGCATTTCTATAAACGCTCTTAACGAAAGAGGGGTAAAGTTGAGCACTGTTTTTATTTAGGGGTAAAGATGAGGTCGGGACAAAATTAGGGGGAAAAATGGAATTGGCCCTAGTTATTTTTAAGGGAGCATGGTATAGTAGGTATTCCTGGGTCTCCTAACTACTGAGGTATTTTTCCTTCGAAAGAATAATTTGCAAGCATGGTAAAATTTTTAGCCTCGGGTATTTTCCTTTTATTAGTAACAATATCTTTCATATATTTAGCATAAGGAGGCATCTTCATAATTTTAGTCAAGGGCGTTCGCAGATACAAAGGTCTAAGCATTTCAACAAAGCGATTAAAAGCCTCTTCATCCCTGGTTTTTAAAGCTTTACTAGGAAATGGCAAAGGTTTTTGAATCCATGGTTCTCTTTCTTTACAATGTTTCCTAGCAACAAAGTTTCTTTTATCATATCTCTTATTCTTACGAGGTGGGTCATCAGGCTCAGGTTCAGGTTCTATTTCTATTTCATTATCAGATTCTTTATTATTGTCTGGTTGAGTATTTATATGATCATTATTAGCATCAGCATTATCATTATCACTAGGTGTGTGCTCATCACCAGACTGTGTCTCAGCATCAGAAATAGAGACATCATTTGGATTCTTAGAGGGTTTTTCTATAACAGGTTTACCAGAAGCATGCAAAGTTTTCTCCCTATTCTTTTTGTTTTTCTTCTTCCTAGGTGAACTAGGTGCATCATTATTAGTTCTTTGAGAATCTTGTTCAATTCTTTTAGGATGACCTTCAGGATATGAAGGGTCCTGAGTCATTTTACCTCCTCTAGTCATTAGTCTAACAACATGATCATTGTTTTTACTATTCATCTCATTGAGCAAATCATTCTGTGATTTAGCAACTTGTTCTAGCTGGGTTGTAACACCCCCATGTATTAAGTTACAGTGATCACCCTTTTGATAATGCCAAGTCACTATGGTTAACAGTGCTTGATCATCATTTGAATCATATCTCATTTCAAATTCCAGTTCAAATTGAGATTCAAATTTAAAGTGAATTTAAAGTTGGTCAAATCCGGGAACTAAATAGTTCATAATATTGCAAATATTCCCAAGGCAATTATAAAAATAAAATCAACTTTAATTGAATTATTTAAATGACTCTAACATCATGAAACAGTACCAAACAACAATATTTAATCCCAATTTATTTAATAAAAATTCAAATGAAATCAATTTGACTCCAAACCTTTTTATGGCAGAGCTAGAAATTGCACTGTAATATTGTGGCTCATTCTCATATTTTATAAAAATGAAATGGTGGCCAAACATTTTACAAAACAGAAACAAGAAACAGAAAGCAGAAAAGAATAAAAGAAAAAGCCTAGCGCTATTGTGCACTTGGGCCATCAGTGCACAGTGCAGCCTGGCCCAGCCCGCCACGGCCTTTCTCCTTCCTCCCGCCACTCTTCCCCTGCGTGTCGCCGCGCACGTTCCCGATGCCCAGAAGCCGCACGCGTCGCTCATCCGCCGTGTCCCCGAGCCGGATAAGGTCGCCGTCGACCCCATCGTCGAACCCTAGCCCCCATTTCCCCCCTCGCGTCCTCTCTCGCCCGATCCTGTAAACGCCCGACGCCGCCATGGCCTCGCCGTCGTGAACCCTCGCGGCCACCGTAGCCCCTACGCCTCGCCACCGTGCTGGATCGCTCATCTGCCGTCCGCTACGCCTCCCCGTGCCACTGGGCGACGCCAAGAAGCTCTGCAGCAAGCGCAACGACCTCGCCTTCCCCTCTCGGACGCCGGAGATTGCCGCCGCCGATCTGCCCCCACCGGCCTCCCCCGAGCCCGCTGCCACTCCCTATGGCTCCGCGGTGAGCCTCCGCTTCCCTCTACCCTCTTCTCCTCGCTCCACCGCGCCCGTAGCTGCCGCCTCGCTCGTGACCGAATGCGCCGCCGCCTGACTCGTCGCCGGCGTAGCTCCGGCGACCTTTTGGTCGCGCCAACGTGCCCACTGAGCTCGCCGCACCGCGTAGTGCATCCCCAGCGCCTCACCTCACCCGTTTGCACGCCGCAGCAGCTAACCCGACCACCACCCGAACGCCACCGCCGCCGGCGACGTCGTAACACTCCACTCCGGCCACCCCACGGCCAGCCACCACCGCCATTCGACGAGCGACGTCGAGCCGCGTCGAATGCACCAAGCCACGGCCCCAGAAACCCCCTGTGCACGAAACCCGAACCCCTTCCGATGCGCGCTGCCGCAAAAACGCGGTCGCCGGCGTTTAAACGCCGGCCGGCCGACGTGGCTGCCACCAGGCCGCCCTGGGCCACTGGCCGGTTGGTCCTGCTGTCAGGGTTGACTGGGTCAACCCGCTGACTGGGCGGCTACAGTCACTGACATGCGGGCCCCGCCTAATTTAAATGATTTTATAAATAAATAAAATGTTAATTATTCCGTTAATTAAATTAATTAATTAATTAGTCACTGACTACTGGGTCCCACCTGTTAATTAACTTAATTAGAGAAATCTAACCCCTGTTTAGTTAAAACAGTCACTGACCAGTGGGACCCACTGGTCAGGTTTGACTGTGGTCAGCCGGAGTTGACCGATGACGTCACTATGATGTCATGCTGACGTCACCTATCACTGTTTCGGATAATTCGAAATTAAATAGATAAAATAATTCCAGAAATTAATAAAACTTTGAAAATTCATATAAAATAAACCGTAGCTCGGATGAAAATAATTTATATATGAAAAACGATCAGAAAAATATGATGAATCCGAATATCATACCCACATACCTGCCACACCCCTCTAACATACTGAACAGGGAACTTTTTGCCCGTACTCGATAGATGAATAGTGCATGACCTGGGTAAAATAAATCCAAATAAATTCCTAAATCATCTAAAATATTTAGAGAGGCAATATATCACACCTGCATATCATTTAGGCATGTCATGCATAGTGATTACATTTGTTGCCATGCATTTATTGTTTCTTCCCCCTCCTTCTCTCCCGATAGACCCCGAGACAGCCGACGACACTGCAGAGTACGACTACGTCGCCGACGACCAGACCCCTTCAGCAGAACTTCCAGGCAAGCAAAACCCCCTTGATCATCCAGATATCGCCCACTCCTTCTCTCTTATGCTTGCATTAGTATTGCTTCTGTTGTTGCTCCGATAGCTCCTATTCTGATGCATAGCCTGATTTCGTCGCCTACTGTTGATACCTACCTGCTGTCCCATGATGCTTAGTTAGCTATGCCGTTGATCCATTGGTGGCCCTTCACCCTTGTCCGTTTGCCATGCTTGATATCGGGCCATGATCACTATGGGTGATGGTCACGGAAATGTTTACATATTGCAATACTTTAAACTGATAAAGACGGGCCGGCTCCAAGAGTGCCCGCGAGAGAATAATATTAAAGACGGGTCGTCTCCAAGAGCACCCGCGAGCCGTGTTTTACCAAGTCGGAGCGACAGGAACCCTGTCCGTCTTCGCGAGATACTAAACACGCCTAACGGATTTGGGTATTTGATCTGAGTTGGCCACTGGCCTATACGCACTACCACCACATGGGATAATGGTTTAATGGGGCCCTCTACGCCGTATGTATCAGCCGAAAGTTCTGTCAGATGTCCAGTTCAGCATTATGGCACGGTCGGATCGTGCCAGTGGCGCTGCTATCCACCGTCCTCACAACGACCCGGAGTGCACAGGGCGATGGCCCAAGACCCCTGAGCACTTAGGATGTAGACTGGCGGGGACCTCTCTGCTGAGCCTACGTAGGACTACGTCGTGTCGGTCAGCCGAGGCCGGGCATGACCCGAAAAAGTGTGTCCGGCCAGAGTTAATCGAGCGTGTTGGGTAACAGTAGTGCACCCCTGCAGGGAAGTTATCGATTCGAATAGCCGTGTCCACGGTAACAGGACGCTCGGAGTTGTATCCTGATCTGCTACAACTACAAATGGTTACTGTTACAATGATAAACTGTTACTACTGCTCTCGGGATCACTTTCTCGCAGGGTAGTCGAGGAAGGATCTCAGGGCATTATTAAAATATGTTTGATTATATATTATCTTGTTCTACCCTCTTCTGATGCTGCAAGATGGCTTCAACATGCTAGTCTTCGATAGGCTAGGCCTTTCCCCCTTTGTTCTGGCATTTCTGCAGTTTAGTCCAAAGATATAGCCCATTTCTTTGATACTGATGCATACTTAGCATAGTTCTGATGTCAGTCTTGTGAGTACTTTGGATGAGTACTCACGGTTGCTTTGCTATCTCTTTTCCCCATACCCGGTTGCTGCGATCAGACGACGGAGCCCTGAAGCAGGAGATCCCCGAAGGCACCTACTACGTTGAGCCCGACGACCAGGAGTAGTTCGGAGGCCCTAGGCACGAGGCCTTCGCCTTTTCGATCAGTGTCGCTATTTGTGCTAGCCTTCTTAAGGCACCCTTGTTTAACTTTGTGTCTGTACTCAGATACTTTTGCTTCCGCTGATGCTTGTATGACTCGAGCTTATGTATTAGATCCCTCGAGGCCCCTGGCTTGTAATATTAAGCTTGTATGTTTTTCATTTGTGTTTAGAGTTGTGTTGTGATATCTTCCCGTGAGTCTCTGACCTCGATCGTGTACATTTGCGTGTATGATTAGTGCACGGTCGAGCTGGGGGCGTCACAAGTTGGTATCAGAGCCGACTGCCTATAGGAAACCCCCTTCCAACTCCTTGGCCGAAGTTGAGTCTAGACTTTCAAAAACTGTTTTACTAACATGGCTGTGTGGCTAACGGGCCCACGTCGCCATTGGGTGGTATTAGGATCTTTTATTCCTCTTCTTTACTCTGGGATTCTGATCTCTCTTCTATTCGGGTTAAAGATTTTACTAAACGCTAACATTAGGTTCTCGTGATCACATCCACCCGGCGATTTCAATCAACCTTCTTTGAATGGTGGGCCAGGTTCTGCTTCACGGTTTACACGGACCGCAGGATCCATTTATCGAGGGCACCCTGCGTCGTCCCCTGCAGATTCCTCGCTCCAGTAGTTTTCTCCGGTGTTGATCTAGCCTTTGCTAGGTCGCGTTGTTGTATTCCTTCACCGCGTGCCTGCGCGCCGCCTAGTTGGTCTAGCTGCGTGCGTTTCCGAACTCCTATTGCCGTTTGTGTCCAACTCCGTGCATAGATTTGTATGTCTTTAACGACTACTAATATGTATCTAGTGCCCTTCTTGTTCATTACACATGTTACATCATGAATGACCTCTTACACATGCAGTTGCTCTTGCTAAACTGCCCCTGTTGATTTGGCAGGATGGCTGACGATCCTCCACCTCCACCTTATATTGCCGCAATGATGCAGCAGTTTGAGCTGAATCATCAGTTTATGACTAGAGTAATGGCTCAGTTTCCAACTCAGAATGCTCAGCAACAGTCTGCCCCAATAACTCTGCTAGAATTCGTGCGCCTCAATCCGTCCACTTTCCGCAACTCGACTGATCCAATGGATGCTGATGATTGGATCCATGACATCTCTTTTCAGATGGAGTCGGCTAATGTTCTCCCTGACAGTTACGTCACCTATGCGATGTATCACCTGAGGGGTTCAGCTGCTCAATGGTGGGAAAGCCACAGGCGAATGCTGCCTGCTGGGACCGCCACCACATGGATAGAATTTCAGTCAGCCTTCCGTGCATGACACATTCCTCAAGGTTCGATGGACCAGAAGAAGGAATTCCGCAAACTCACACAGGGCAAGATGACTATTGATGAATATCAGAGGAAATTCCTTGATTTATCCCGCTATGCTGAGGATGACGTCTACACTGATGCTCGCAAGCACGAGAAATTCCGTGAAGGACTGCAGCCTGATATAAAGCTCGCACTTGTTGCCCATGATTGTGCAGACTTTGCGACGCTTGTCAGCCAAGCTTTCCGAACTGAAACTGGTCTGAGTACCAGGAGTCGCTCAAGCGTACTCGAGATATTGGCTCATCCTCGGGTCAGCCTGCTCAGAAATGTCAAGTCTGGATTCCGCACAATGTCTTTCAGCAACCCGCTCCAACACCAAGGCCGTCTTATGTTGCACCTCGTCTGCCTCCACCACCAAGACAATTGAATATTCCAAGTGGACAACCCAATGTTATTGCTCCTCCCCATAATGACGATTTATGCCGCAAGTGTGGACAGCCAGGACACCATACTATCAATTATCGCCCCGATCAACCTCAGAATACACCACATCCTCCTATTGGTCGCAAGAAGAGCTGTCGAAACCGTCGTTTCAGAAGCTATAATGCCAGGCCGTCTGCTATGGGTTGTGGCCAGGTCACTCATGTCAAAATGGAAGAAGCTCGTGAGGACCCTAAAATCGTGATGGGTACCCTTCCAGTTAATTCAGTGGCAGCTACTGTTCTCTTTGATTCAGGAGCATCACATTCATTTGTGTCTCAACCGTTTGCTCAGTTGCATGGATTAGCTATGGAATCTTTGGCTACTCCTTTAGCGGTTCAAGCCGTCGGATCTCAGATCCATGCCACCATGGTGAGCCATAGCACTCCCATTATAATTGGAGGTCTAGTGTTTCATGCTTGTCTTGTTGCCCTCAAATCATCCAACATAGATGTCATTCTTGGCATGGATTGGCTGGAAGCCCATAATGCTTTCATTGACTGTGCTGCTAAGAAAGTTCAACTCACGCACCCTTCTGGCCAGACAATCCAATACTCAGTCCGAGCAGCTCAGAATGCCGAGAGCCAGATATATGCTCTGAATTCTTTGAACGCTTCACCTCTTGAGGGAATTGAGAACGTTCCAGTCGTTCGCGATTTTCCAGACGTATTTCCAGAAGAACTTCCAGGAATACCCCCAGTTAGAGCTGTCGAGTTTGTCATCGACTTAAAACCAGGCACCACCCCTATTGCTAAGCGTCCCTATAAGATGCCGCCACATGAACTCCTTGAGCTTAAGGAGGAAATCGACAAGTCACTTCAAAAGGGTTTCATCCGCCCCAGTTCTTCTGCTTGGGGAGCACCTTTGCTCTTTGTTGAGAAGAAGGATGGAACAAATCGGTTGGTCCAAGATTACCGACCTATTAACCAAGCAACAATTCAGAACAAGTATCCGCTTCCCAGAATCAACGATCTGTATGATCAGCTTGCTAGTTCCTCAGTATTCTCTAAACTTGATTTGAGGTTGGGTTACCATCAGATCCGAGTTCGTAAAGAGGATATTCCGAAGACTGCCTTCGTTACCCGTTATGGATCTTACGAATACACTGTCATGTCGTTTGGGTTAACCAATGCTCCAGCAACATTCTCTCGATTGATGAACTACATCTACATGGATTACCTCGACAAGTTTGTCATGGTTTACATGATATCCTTATATATTCAAAGAATGAAGAAGAACATGCCGAACATCTTCGGCTTGTACTGGAGAAGCTGCGAGCACATCAACTGTATGCCAAGTATTCCAAGTGTGAGTTCTGGTTATCTGAAGTGACATATCTCGGCCACGTGATTTCCAAAGATGGCATTGCTG
The DNA here is from genome assembly GCA_039707655.1 of Elymus sibiricus. Classification (NCBI taxonomy): domain Eukaryota; kingdom Viridiplantae; phylum Streptophyta; class Magnoliopsida; order Poales; family Poaceae; genus Elymus; species Elymus sibiricus. The sequence goes on from CM077668.1 coordinate 479,157,400, forward strand.
TTAACCCAGAACGACTTCAGGCTATTCTTGAATGGACTCCCCCGAAGAATGTCATGCAAGTCAGGAGTTTTCTCGGACTCGCCAGTTATTGCCGCCGTTTTGTCGAGAACTTCTCCAAGATTGCCAAGCCTCTGACTGATCTGCTTCACGAAGGCGTTAAATTTGAGTGGACAGAAAAATGTCAGGAAAGTTTTCAAACACTCCAGGACAAGCTGACATCTGCACCAGTGCTTGCTCCTCCAGATTCTCGCAAGGACTTTTTGATCTACTGTGACGCGTCTCGTCAATGATTAGGCTGTGTCCTAATGCAAGAGCGCAAGGTAAATGCTTATGGCTCTCGACAGTTGCGTCCTCATGAAGAGAACTATCCAACGCATGATCTCGAACTGGCAGCAGTTATTTATGCATTGAAGTTATGGCAACATTACCTACTTGGTAATCGTTGCGAGATCTACACGGACCATCAAAGTCTGAAGTACTTGTTCACTCAACCATCTCTGAACCTCCGTCAGCAAAGATGGATGGAGGCCATTACAGACTATGATTTGGGTATTTCTTACATCTCTGGCAAGGCTAATGTAATGGCTGATGCTTTGAGTCGTAAATCCTACTGTTGTGAACTTGAGGTTCAACTACAGCAACCACTTCTGTATGAAGAGCTTCGAAAGCTGAACATCGAGATAGTTCCTCAAGGATATCTAAATACCTTGGTTGTTGAACCAGACCTCGAGCGCAACATCAAGACAAGGCAGAAATATGTCTCTGAAGTCGAGAAGATTAAGAACTACCTCTCCAAGGGAGATTCTTTGTTCTACCATGTTGATGATGATGGTGCCTTGTTCTTCAAAGGCCGCCTAGTGGTCCCCAGAAAGCACAATCTGGACTCGCATTAGGATGTCATGAAAGAAGCACATGACACACCTTTGTCTATTCATCCGGGTAGTACTAAGATGTACCAAGACATTCGTCAACGGTACTGGTGGCCTGATATGAAGCGAGACATCGCTCGTTATGTTGCTGAGTGTGACGTTTGCCATCGCATCAAAGCAGAACATCAAAGGCCTGCTGGAACTCTACAACCACTTACTATTCCTGAATGGAAATGGGACAAAGTCGAAATGGACTGCATCACTGGTTTTCCTAGATCGCAGAAGGGTCATGATGCTATCTTTGTCGTCATTGATCGATTCTCAAAGGTTGCTCACTTTCTGCCAGTCAAGGAGACGATCACTGCTAGTCAGTTAGCAGACTTGTATGTTTCCAGAATTGTGTCACTCCACGGTGTTCCGTTGGAGATCAGCTCAGACCGTGGCAGCCTCTTTACCTCAAGGTTTTGGAACAGTTTCCAAGAAGCTATGGGAACTCATCTGTCTTTCAGCACCGCTTTTCACCCCCAGTCCCAGGGTCAAGTTGAATGAGTCAACCAAGTGCTTGAAGATATACTTCGCGCATGTGTCATCTCCTTTGGTAAGAAATGGGAGGAATCTCTCCCGTATGCTGAATTCTCATACAACAACAGCTATCAGGCTAGTTTGAAGATGGTACCCTTTGAAGTTTTATATGGGCGTAAGTGCCGAACCCCTCTGAATTGGTCATAAACTGGGGAACGGTCACTCTTCGGTCCGGACATTATTCAACAAGCTGAAGAACAAGTCCGCATTGTCCGTGAACATTTGAAAACTGCTCAGTCTTGTCAGAAGAGCAATTATGACCGAAAACACCAGGTAATGGTCTATCAACCAGGCGAACAAGCTTACCTTCGTGTCACTCCGATGAAGGGCACTCATCGATTTGGAATCAAGGGCAAGTTAGCTCCTCGCTACATTGGCCCGTTCCGTATCCTTGCCAGATGTGGAGAAGTGGCATATCAATTGGAATTGCCGCCGAACCTCTCTCAAGTTCATGATGTCTTCCATGTGTCGCAACTCCGTCGCTCCTTCAAGGATTCTATCCGAGCAGTGGATCATGAAATGCTTGTGCTGCAAGAGGATCTTTCTTATCAAGAGTATCCGATCCGCATTCTTGACCAAGCTGAACGTCGAACCCGTCAGAAGGCAATCAAGTTCCTTAAAGTTCAGTGGTCGAATCATTCTAAAGTTGATGCCACTTGGGAATGCGAAGATCGTCTTCGTGAAGAATACCCCACTCTCTTTCAGCCTACCTCTTAATTCTCGGGACGAGAATTTCTTTTAGAGGAGGAGAATTGTAACACCCCCATGTATTAAGCTACAGTGATCACCCTTTTGATAATGCCAAGTAACTATGGTTAACAGTGCTTGATCATCATTTGAATCATATCTCATTTCAAATTCCAGTTCAAATTGAGATTCAAATTTAAAGTGAATTTAAAAGTTGTTCAAATCCGGGAACTAAATAGTTCATAATATTGCAAATATTCCCAAGGCAATTATAAAAATAAAATAAACAATAATTGAATTATTTAAATGACTCTAACATCATGAAACAGTACCAAACAGCAATATTTAATCCCATTTTATTTAATAAAAATTCAAATGAAATCAATTTGACTCCAAACCTTTTTATGGCAGAGCTAGAAATTGCACTGTAATATTGTGGCTAATTCTCATATTTTATAAAAATGAAATGGTGGCCAAACATTTTACAAAACAGAAACAAGAAACAGAAAGCAGAAAAGAATAAAAAAAAGCCTAGCGCTACTGTGCACTTGGGCCATCAGTCCACAGTGCAGCCTGGCCCAGCCCGCCACGGCCTTTCTCCTTCCTCCCGCCACTCTTCCCCTGCGTGTCGCCGCGCGCGTGCCTGATGCCAGAAGCCGCACGCGTCGCCCATCTGCCGTGTCCCCGAGCCGGATAAGGTCACCGTCGACCCCATCGTCGAACCCTTGCCCCCATTCCCCCCCCCCCGCGTCCTGTCTCGCCCAATCCTACAAACACCCGACGCCGCCATGGCCTCGCCGCCGTGAACCCTCGCGGCCACTGTAGCCCCTGCGCCTCGCCACCGTGCCGGATCGCTCCGCCGCCGTCCGCTACCCATCCCCGTGCCACAGGGCGACGCCGACAAGCTCTGCAGCGAGCGCAACAACCTCGCCTTCCCCTCTCGGATGCCAGAGATCGCCGCCGCCGATCTGCCACCACAGGTCTCCCCCGAGCCCGCTGCCACTCCCTACGGCTCCGCGGTCAGCCTTCGCTTCCCTCTGCCCTCTTCTCCTCGCTCCACCGCGCCCGTAGCTGCCGCCTCGCTCGTGAACGAATGCGCCGCAGCCTGACTCATCGCCGGCGTAGCTCCGGCGACCTTTTGGTCGCGCCAACGTGCCCACTGAGCTCGCTGCACCGCGTAGTGCATCCCCATCGCCTCACCTTGCCCGTTTGCACGCCGCAGCAGCTAACCCGAGCACCACCCGAACGCCACCGCCACCGGCGACGTCGTAACACTCCACTCCAGCCACCCCACGGCCAGCCACCACCGCCATTCGACGAGCGACGTCGAGCCGCGTCGAACGCACCAAGCCACGGCCCCGGAAACCCCCTGTGCGCGAAACCCGAACCCCTTCCGACGCGCGCCGCCGCAAAAACGCGGTCGCCGGTGTTTAAACGCCGGCCGACCGACGTGGCTGCCACCTGGCCGCCCTGGGCCACTGGCCGGTGGGTCCAGTGGGTCCCGCTGTCAGGGTTGACTGGGTCAACCCGCTGACTGGGCGGCTACAGTCACTGACATGCATGCCCCGCCTAATTTAAATGATTTTATAAATAAATAAAATGTTAATTATTCTGTTAATTAAATTAATTAATTAATTAGTCACTGACTACTGGGTCCCACCTGTTAATTAACTTAATTAGATAAATCTAACCCCTATTTAGTTAAAACAGTCACTGACCAGTGGGACCCACTGGTCAGGTTTAACTCTGGTCAGCCGGAGTTGACCGATGACGTCACTATGATGTCATGCTGACGTCACCTATCACTGTTTCGGATAATTCGAAATTAAATAGATAAAATAATTCCAGAAATTAATAAAACTTTGAAAATTCATATAAAATAAACTGTAGCTCGGATGAAAATAATTTATATATGATAAACGATCAGAAAAATATGACGAATCCGAATATCCTACCCACATACCTGCCACACCCCTCTAACATACTGAACATGGAACTTTTTGCCCGTATTCAGAGATTAATAGTGCATGACCTTGGTAAAATAAATCCAAATAAATTCCTAAATCATCTAAAATATTTAGAGAGGCAATATATCACACCTGCATATCATTTAGGCATGTCATGCATAGTGATTGCAGTTGTTGCCGTGTATTTATTGTTTCTTCCCCCTCCTTCTCTCCCGATAGACCCCGAGACAGCCGACGACACTGCAGAGTACGACTACGTCGCCGACGACCAGACCCCTTCAGCAGAACTTCCAGGCAAGCAAAACCCCCTTGATCATCCAGATATCGCCCACTCCTTCTCTCTTATGCTTGCATTAGTATTGCTTCTGTTGTTGCTCCGATAGCTCCTATTCTGATGCATAGCCTGATTTCGTCGCCTACTATTGACACCTACCTGCTGTCCCATGATGCTTAGTTAGGTATGCTGTTGATCCATCGGTGGCCCTTCACCCTTGTCCGTTTGCCATGCTTGATATCGGGCCGTGATCACTCTGGGTGATGGTCTCGGAAATGTTTACATATTGCAATACTTTAAACTGATAAAGACGGGCCGGCTCCAAGAGTGCCCGCGAGAGAATAATATTAAAGACGGGTCGGCTCCAAGAGCACCCGCGAGCCGTGTTTTACCAAGTCGGAGCGACAAGAATCCTGTTCGTCTTCGTGAGATACTAAACACGCCTAACGGATTTGGGTATTTGATCTGAGTTGGCCACTGGCCTATACGCACTACCACCACATGGGATAATGGTTTAATGGGGCCCTCTACGCCGTATGTATCAGCCAAATGTTCTGTCAGATGTCCAGTTCAGCATTGTGGCATGGTCGGATCGTGCCGTTGGCGCTGGTATCCACCGTCCTCACAACGACCCGGAGTGCACAGGGCGATGGCCCAAGACCCCTGAGCACTTAGGATGTAGACTGGCGGGGACCTCTCTGCTGAGCCTACGTAGGACTACGTCGTGTCGATCAGCCGAGGCCGGGCATGACCCAGAAAAGTGTGTCCGGCCAGAGTTAATCGAGCGTGTTGGGTAACAGTAGTGCACCCCTGCAGGGAAGTTATCTATTCGAATAGCCGTGTCCACGGTAACAGGATGCTCGGAGTTGTATCCTGATCTGCTACAACTACAAATGGTTACTGTTACAATGATAAACTGTTACTACTGCTCTCGGGATCACTTTCTCGCAGTGTAGTCGAGGAAGGATCTCAGGGCATTATTAAAATATGTTTGATTATATATTATCTTGTTCTACCCTCTTCTGATGCTGCAAGATTGCTTCAAGATGCTAGTCTTCGATAGGCTAGGCTTTTCCCCCTCTGTTTTGGCATTTCTGGAGTTTAGTCCAAAGATATAGCCCCATTTCTTTGATACCGATGCATACTTAGCATAGTTCTGATGTCAGTCTTGCGAGTACATTGAATGAGTAATCACGGTTACTTTGCTATCTCTTTTCCCCATACCCGGTTGCTGTGATCAGACGACGGATCCCAGGAGCAGGAGATCCCCGGAGGCACCTACTACGTTGAGCCTGACGACCAGGAGTAGTTCGGAGGCCCTAGGCAGGAGGCCTTCGCCTTTTCGATCAGTGTCGCTATTTGTGCTAGCCTTCTTAAGGCACCCTTGTTTAACTTTGTGTCTGTACTCAGATACTTTTGCTTCCGCTGATGCTTGTATAACTCGAGCTTATGTATTCGAGCCCTCGAGGCCCCTGGCTTGTAATATTAAGCTTGTATGTTTTTCTTTTGTGTTTAGAGTTGTGTTGTGATATCTTCCCGTGAGTCTCTGACCTCGATCATGTACATTTGCGTGTATGATTAGTGCACGGTCGAGCTGGGGGCGTCACATGGGTTTGGACCATAGATGAGTGTTTACATAAGCCTTTAACATCATTAGCAATTCTAAACATCATATCACTCAAGCATTCAATCATAGCAGCATTGCGTTTCAATTGATCACTTATGTATTTATTGAAGTTTTCTTACTTTATAATGAAATTATCAAATTCATCCAAACACTGACTAGAAGATTTATTATAAGGAATACCACCCTCATCGAACCTATAAAGAGAATTTACCTCTACTACCTGTGTCGGGATATCGAGTCCATGAACTTCTTCAATAGGTGGTAGATTCTTAACATGTTCAGATTCAATACCTTTCTCTTTCATAGATTTCTTGGCTTCTTGCATATCTTCTGGAATGAGGAATAGAATACCTCTTTTCTTCGGAGTTGGCTTGGGTGGTGGTTCAGGAAGTGTCCAATCATCGGCATTTCTTAATAAGTTATTCAATAATTCCTGAGCCCGTTCAAAAGTTCGTTCCCTAAAAACACAACCAGCACAACTATCTAGGTAGTCCCTAGAAGCATCGGTTAGTCCATTATAAAAGATATCAAGTATTTCATTCTTCTTAAGAGGATGATCAGGCAAAGCATTCAATAACTGGAGAAGCCTCCCCCAAGCTTGTGGGAGATGCTCTTCCTCAAGTTGCACAAAGTTATATATTTCCTATAAGGCAGCTTGTTTCTTATGAGCAGGAAAATATTTTTCAGTGAAGTAATATATCATATCCTGGGGACTACGCACACAACCAGGAGCAAGAGTATTGAACCATTCTTTAGCATCACCCTTTAACAAGAAAGGAAACAACTTAAGGATAGAGTAATAGCGAATCTTTTCCTCTTGAGCAAATAGGGTGGCTATATCATTCAGTTTAATAAGATGTGCCACAACAATTTCAGATTCATAACCATGAAAAAGATCGGATTCTACCAAAGTAATAAGTTCAGGTTCAACAGTGAATTCATAATCCTTATCAGTAACAAAGATAGGAGAGGTTGCAAACTTAGGATCATATTTCATTCTTTCATTCATAGCTTTTTCTTTCAGCTTACTCAGTAATTTCTTAAGATCCTCCCTATCATTACAAGCAAGAAATTCCTTAGCAATCTCCCCATCCATAACATAACCCTCAGGTATATTAAGCATTTTAGTTCTAGTAGGATAGATAGGTGTAACAGGTGATTCATCAATTTCATCATTTTCATCATTTTCAAATTCTTTAGCTTTAGCAATTTGAGCATCAAGAAAATCACCAAGTGGCACAGTTTCATCAAGCACAGTAGTAGCATCATCATGAGTATCATCAATAGCAGAAGCAGTGTCTATTACTTGCGACATATCAGATTGAATAGTAGGTGGTGGTGTCGCAAGTCGACTTAAAACAGAAGGTGAATCAAGTGCAAAGCTAGATGGCAGTTCCTTACCTCCCCTCATCTTAGAGGGTACGATCTTGGTCTTAGAGTCTTTCAGATTCTTCATAGTGATCAACAGATATTTAACTCCCAAGTGACCTCAATAAAAAGAGCTATGCTCCCCGGCAATGGCGCCAGATAATAGTCTTGATGACCCACAAGTATAGGGGATCGCAACAGTCTTTGAGGGTAGTATTTCACAAAAATTTATTGATTCGACACAAGGGGAGCCAAAGAATATTTATGAGCCTTAGCAGTTGAGTTGTCAATTCAACCACACCTGGAGAGTTATTTCTCTGCAGCAAAGTATCAGTAGCACAATAGTATGATAGTTTTGATAGTAGCGGTAACAGTAGCAATAGTAATAGTAGCAATTTTGTAGTGATTGTAACAGTAGCAGCAATAGTAGGAACTTAGCAAAGACAATATGAGCAAAGCGAAGGCATTGGATCAGCGATGGATATTTGCATGGATGACATTCATCATGTAACAGTCACAACCTAGAGCGATACACAATAGCTCCAATTCATCAATTCAATGCAGGCATGTATTCCGTATATAGTCATATGTGCTTATAATAAGAACTTGCATGACATGTTTTGTCCTACCCTCCCGTGGAAGCGAGGTCCATAAGGAAATCTAAGGGTAATTAAGGCCTCCTTTTAATAGAGAACCGGATCAAAGCATTAACACATAGTGAATACATGAACTCCTCGAATTACAGTCATCCCCGGAGAGTATCCCAATTATTGTCACCTTTGGGTCTACGGTTCAAAACATAACAAGTGCATACAACTAGCAGATAGGATCAAGAACTCATATATATTCATGAAAATATAATAGGTTCAGATCTGAAATCATGGCACTCAGGCCCTAGTGACAAGCATTAAGCATAGCAAAGTCATAGCAACATCAATCTCAGAACATAGTGGATACTAGGGATCAAGCCCTAACAAATTGACTCGATTACATGACAAATCATCCATATCCATCACCGTCCAGCAAGCCTACGAAGGAATTACTCACTCCCGGTGGTGAGCATCATGGAATTGTTGACGAAGAAGGGTTGATGATGACGATGGCGACGAATCCCCCTCCCCGGAGCCCCGAACGGACTCCAGATCAGCCCTCCCGATGAAGAACAGGAGGTGGCGGCAGCTTCGTATCGTAAAACGCGATGAAACTTCTTCTCTTATTTTTTTCTCGGGAAGACGTAATATATAGGCTTGGAAATAGGTCAGACGGCCACCTGTGGGCCCCACAAGGCATCAGGGTGCGCCCTGGGGGTAGGCGCGCCCTGTTGCCTTGTGGACAGCAGGTGGCCCCCCTCCGGTAGATCTTCGTTCCAGTATTTCCTATTTATTCAATAAAAAATCTCCGCAAAGTTTCATCCAATTCTGAGAACTTTTATTTCTGCACAAAAACAACACCATGGTAGTTCTGCTGAAAAAAACGTCAGTCCGGGTTATTCATTCAAATCATGCAAATTAGTGTCCCAAACAAGAGCAAAAGTGTTTGGAAAAGTAGATACGTTGGAGACGTATCAGTGCTCTGATACCATCTTGTCATGACCCAGTTCCCAGAGGGGCCCCAAATCTCTGTGCTTTCTGTGTCAGTCCCTGGATCAATAGCTTACACGCACAGTCGACGATGAAATACCAATAATACATCACATGTCATAGTATTACATCGTGGATCCAGTGCTTTATAAAACACACCTGCTTAGCTCATGGCCTAGCTTACAATACAATCATGCAGCGGAGATAATATTCTGGTCTTGTGGCGGCAATCTACTCACAGGCAAGAGTTGACTATAGCGTCGTAACCTTACTTCATACCTTCTCTTCGATATGGTAAACCTGCAACATGATAGGTTGCAGCCACAAGGGTCAATACATTGAATGTATTGGTCTACTCTAATAGCTGGACATACCACATCACACAGTAGTCCTGGGCAGATCATATCATGCGATCTCCCCAAAATGCAATTTGAGTATGTGGGCTTCCGCATCGCACGGTTGCCCCAAGGCTTTCTCCAGAGACCCTGGGTCCTCCAGTCCTCTGAGATCAGCTCCACACTCCCCGTTGGTTCAACCCATTGCTTTTAAAAGAAGAGGTGATAAGATCAAGCTGACAATTCTCAGATGAGTTGCTCAAAGTTTTCCATAACCGGGGACACGGCTAATTATGATCAGTTTTATACACTCTGCAGAGGTTTGTGTACTTTACCCATGATTCCCAATCACACCCTTATGCTATTAAACTTCTTTTGTGAAGTAGCTAGGAAGATCAAGACGAGACTTTTAGGAAGTGATAACCCCCTCAGAAATGGCAGACCCAGTCCAACCTACACACCTACATCTGCTGGTCTACCCAGGAGGGTTCCCACAACCTACTTGGTCTAGACAGAGCCCATATTATATCAAGGTTACACACGGAAGCCACTCAACTTTGAACTCATACAATCCCTTTGAGCCTGGGCGGTCGCCCACAAAACTATCGACCACCAAGCAATACCGAAGCACCGCCCAGATGATTCATTAATTAAGTTGTAATTAAGTAGTCAACCATGAGGTTGTATGGTGGAATAATAATTGATGTTTCCAAATCCACGTCATAGCAGCTAAGCATATACTAGATGGTTACAAGGTCAGGGTAAGTTTGGACCTAAGTTGTCAACTACTGGGTTGTATAGAATTTAGCATCCTAAACTCACACACCTAACATGGCAAATCTACAATGCAAATAAAATACTGGGTAACATGGTCAAAGTGGAACTTGCCAGGTATTGACGATTCTTCAAACTCACAATCTTGATCACATTACTCTTCGCTCTCCGTACAATCTAACATAAGTAAAGAGCAATCGTAAACAACCATACAATGCAATCAAACATACAACAAGTGTTGTGCATGGTTTCAGTGTCCTTGTGGTGTGACATCATGTGTCAGAGTTGACTCGTAAGAGTTTGGAAAACAACATAGTGGTTGTCCTTTGGAATAGATGTGACATAAGGGTTCACATGCAGTTTCAAATAATAGGGTTCATCACATAAGGAGTATGTGATGCAAGGTTGTGGTTGTCAGATCCAATCAAAAGGAATAATAACAACATGAGTCCTGGTCTATGAATCTTGGATAGCCAAGTTCATGTTCAAGTTTGAATGACAATTCAAACTTGTTGACTGATATGTCTCCAATGTATCTATAATTTATGAAGTATTCATGCCATGTTTATTATAGTTTTGTATGATTTTGGTGCACTTTTATATGGCTTTTATATGATTTTTATAGACTAACATAATGACCTAGTGCCCAGTGCCAGTTGCTGTTTTCTGCTTGTTTTTGGTTTTCCAGAAAATCCATATCAAATGAAGTCCAAATACAGCGAGACTTTTTGATGATTTTTTCTGGAAGGAAACAGACCCAGGAAGCTTCGGAGGAGCAGCAGAAGAGCCACAGGGGCCCCATGAGCCACCTGGGCACGCCTGCCCCCCAGGCGTGCCCTGGTGCCTCGTGGGCCCCCTGTGGCACCTCTTTGCGAGATTCCAACGCTGAAAAATCATATATATTCAGAAACCCCCGAAAGTTAACCTAGATGAGATTTTACGCCGCCGCAAGCTTCTGTACGAAGGAGATCCCATCTGGAGCCCTTTTCCGACACCCTGCGGGAGAGGGGAATCATCACCGGAGGCCATCTTCATCATCCCAGCGGTCTCCATGACGAGGAGGGAGTAGTTCACCCTCGGAGTATGTGTTTGATCTCTTTCTCTTGTGTTCTTGATATGGCACGATCTTGATGCATGTATCGCGAGCTTTGTTAATATAGTTGGATCATATGGTGTTTCTTCCCTCTCTATCTTTGTTGTGATGAATCGAATCTTTTCCCTTTGAGGTTTCGTTATTGTCGGATTGAATATTCAGATTTGAGAACACTTAATGTACGTCTTGCATATGAATACCCGTGGTGACAATGGGGTATTATATTGATTCACTTGATGTATGTTTTGGCACTCAACTCGCGGATTCCCGAGGTGACATTGGCGTAATCTATGCATAGGGGTTGATGCACGTTTTCATTATCTTTTCTCCGATAGAAACTTTGGGGTGCTCCTGGGAGTTCTTTGTGTGGATTGAATATTATGATTATGAAGTTGTTTGATGCATATCGTATAATCAACTCACGGATACTTGTGGTGACATTGGAGTATCTAGGTGACATTAGAGTTGGTTGATGTGTATCATATGGTGTTATTTTAGTACGAACTCTAGGGTTGTTTGTGACAATTATAGGAATGGCCCAATAGATCGATCGGAATGGATAACTTTGAGGTGGTTTCGTACCCTACGAACAATTTCTATCTTATGTTCTCCGCTAATAGGAACTTTGGAGTGATTCTTTATCGTATGTTGAGGGATTGTTATATGAACCAATTATGTTAGCATTGTTGAGAGATTTCACTAGTGAAAGTATGAACCCTAGGCCTTGTTTCTAAGCATTGCAATACCGTTTGTGCTCCGTTTAATCAATTGCTACCTTGCTGTTTTTTTATTTTCAGATTTCAAAAACCTATGTCTACTATCCATACTACACTTGTATCACCATCTCTTCGCTGAACTAGTGCACCTATACAATTTACCATTGTATTGGGTGTGTTGGGGACACAAGAGACTCTTTGTTATTTGGTTGCAAGGTTGTTTGAGAGAGACCATCTTCATCCTACGCCTCCCACGGATTGATAAACCTTAGGTCATCCACTTGAGGGAAAATTGCTACTGTCCTACAAACCTCTGCGCTTGGAGGCCCAACACGAGTCTACAAGAACAAGTTGTGTAGTAGACATCATTGACCTTTCATGAGTTTGAATACACTAAGTGTCTGAAAATGACAACTTGGTCTGGCTTCCAATTCAATTTGGATTTGAATTAGGGTTCATCTTATTTGGATTCAAATTGAATTGAGTTCACGATTTGACTTGGTTCTACTAAGTTAGATTGAATTATGAATTCTTTCACAATGGACTAAGTTGGTTCAATTCAACTCAAGTATAATTAATGTTTCCCCAAAGCCAAATACAAATCCAATATAATTACTAAAGTTTATTTATTTGATTTTAGTTTAAACTAAAGTCAAATATAATCCAAATTGATTTACCAAATGCAAATAGTTTTCAAACTTATCTAAGTTTGAACTAATTTTATTTTAAATTTAATTCCCTAAAGGCAATTATCACTCCAAAATACTTACTAGGTTCAATTTAATTCACTAAACCATATTGCATTTAATGCTAATTTAATGCTAATTAATTTAATGCTAAGTTATAACCAATCTAATTTGAATTTAATGCTAATTAATTTAATTCCTAAAGTTAAATAATAATCCAAAAATATCTACTAAAGTTCATCATAAGTTTGTGAACCTAGTTGCAAAATAATTATCCTAATAAATATTTTTAATTCAGAGTTAAACCAATTTAGGTTTAAATACTATTTGAATTATAGCTACTGTTTAAACTATATTCAAATTCTAATTTTAAATTATTTTAAAATTAGAGTACAGTAGCTAAGATAAAACTACATTTCACTAGGTTCAAATTGCAAAAAGAATCAACTTATTTGGATTTCTAAAATGTAAGTTATGCCCTATTCAAATTCAACTTCATTCTATTTTAATTTTAATTTTAAATTATTCAAATTCTAAATTTTATTAGCCTAGGTGAAAGTGCATTTCCTAAGGATCATTTCGCAAAAAATTTCATTCAATTTGGACCTACAGATAAAGAGTTATGATGGTTTGAAGTTATAGGGGGTTTTCTGCAAAATTGCAAATTAATTGATTTAAATGGAAAATTGAGTGGATAATCTTCTGGACAAGGTTGGTGATGTGGCGGCTCCTGATTGGTCCATACCAATTTGGAATTATGTGCACTGTGGGTCGTTGGATCAAGTGAGATCTGACGGCAGACGTTATATTGGGCTAGGGTTAGGGTCCTCACCGGAGTTGACTGCCGGAGGGTCACCGGAAATGTCAAGGACGGTGGCGCTGCGCTCGGACATCAGTGAATCTGGCGCTCCGGTGGTTGCCGACGGCGATGGAGGCCACGGACGGACGCGGTGCTCCACGGGAAAGACGAAGGTGGCATCGACAGCACCTAGGGGCGACGGAGATGAGCGGCGCGAGGTCGCCGGAGATGCTCGGGCGGCGGAGCTCCTCGGGTAATGAAGGCGTGCTCAAAATCGAGCGCCTCTGGATGAAACAAAGGGTCAAGGGGACGCGCGTGATCACCACGAGGGCGATGGACAAGGTGCGGTGGTCCGGTGTGGGCTTACCTCGCCGGAATCAACGATGGCGCGGCGGCGGGGTTTGGCCTCCGATGAACTCGAGCTTCCAGGGGTCCTCGGGCATGCGAACCATGTCTAGGGGACACGCCGGAGCTCGTGGAAGATGACGGTGGCAGCGGTTATTCTCAAGGGGTACGGCTTCGCCGGAATCTCGCCGGAGTCAGTGGCTAAATCGACGGCGGTTCGAGCTCGAAATCGAGCGGCCTGGCGGCAGAGAGTTCGCGAGAGAGAGGGGGAATGAGAGAGGATCTCTAGGGGTTTTATAGGTGCGGCGAGGGGCTCGGGCACGCACGGGAGGGCGACGAACGTGGCAGGTCATGTGCGTCGTGCTCGGATGCGCGCGTGTGTGACGTGGGGATGGCGGTTGGAGGTCAGGGATGACCCTGACATCCAGGGCCCGCATGTCAATGGGTGAGAGAGAGAGAGAGGGGCTACGGGGTGAGCTGGGCCGGTTAGGTTAGGTGGGCTGGGCTAGGTTTAGGATTTTCTTTTATTTCTTCTGTTTTCTCTTTTTCTTTTCTGTTTCTTTTTGTTATCTTGAGTTCATTTTGAATTTAAATTTTCTTCCAAAACCAAACATGCCCTAAATTCCTAATTGAATATTTGTGACTGTGTCAACATTTTCTTTGGGCATTTTGGACATATATTTTCTGCACTTATATTTTCCTTTTGAATTTGAATTTGGTTTCAAAACCAAATGTGTTCAAATCAAATTTGGGAAATTTGCAGAAGTCAAGAATATTATTTGAACTTATGGAATTCACTTTCTTGCCAAATAAATGCAAAGCCATTTTTAGATAATTCCCTTTGATTTTTGAATTGATTCCAAAACAGATCCAACTCAAATCATTTAGGGAAATTATTTGGCTTTAATATTACTTGGGACTTATTAAGGATAACCTTATGCCCAAATAAATATTTACCCTGTCACCCTGTTTTCGGATTTAAAATTATTCGCTAAATCTTTCAGGGTTCATTCTATTTTCCCAAATTTCAAGCAAGGGTTTCAAATGCTAGCATAGGGTCTTTGACCCTCTGGGTGAATCAATGAAGTCAAAAAAAGTCAATCATCAAGCAATCTATCAAACAATCAAGCAAATTTTAGCTAACTAGCTTTCAAGCAAGGGTTTTCCTAGGAAAATTTTAATTCCCTGTGAAACTTTAAACATACCAGATTTGGGAAAAATCTGGGATGTGACAATCCCAGTCTTGAGCTATCAAGTTTCTTTTCATACTTTTCCATGAACCTGTAAGCTGCCGTAATAGCCGCCCTATTACAGGTGACGTTTAACAAACCCCAAAGTTCATGAAGCAAGTATGAAGGAACCCGATACTCTCACGGTCTAAAGAATTATGCAAACGTTTAACTTTACTGTGTTATCAACCACTAACTTGTGACTAAAGTATCTCATAGTAATAACAATCAATCTGGGTCTGTTCAACACAAATGTTCTTCTAACATTGTGTCCTCAAAGCTGCCGGCATTGACATGCCCATGATCAAGAAAACAGAACCATCATGCAACACTTGATCTAGTCTTAGAGGCGAGACTAGGAATATCTATTTCCGTTTATTATTCCACACGTGCACATGGGTTTCCCTCCGAGCCTCATGGTTATTGCAGATTCGAGAACCATTGCAGTCATAGCACAGAATATAAACTTTAATTATGAACTTGGAGATAAATAATAACTTTTATTATTGCCTCTAGGGCATATCTCCTACAGACTCATACTTGCAGTAGAGTCAATAATCCAGTTTACTTGGCTTCTTTAACACCAATGGCTATCCGCTGCTGCTCATGCTTTGCTCGTGGTAGAGGCTTTGTCATCGGGTCTGACACATTCAGATCAGTGTGAACTTTGCGTGCTTTCACAAAACCCTCATCAACTTGATGTCGGATGAGATAATATTTGCGTGCAATATGTCTTGACTTATGGTTGGACCTTGGCTCCTTTACCTGAGCCACGGCACCACTATTATCACAATAGATCTCAACCGGGTCCAGCGCACTTGGAACCACACCAATATCTTCAAGGAACTGCTTGATCCAGAACACCTCCTTCGAGGCTTCTGAAGCCGCAACATATTCTTCCTCCATAGTAGAATTCGCCACAGTGTTCTGCTTGGAACTTTCTTGCACACTGCACCATCGTTCAAAATGAAAACATTGCCTGATTGAGATTTGAAGTCATCTGGGTCAGTCATGAAGCCTGCATCAGTGTAACCACTTACAATGAGCTGTTCATCACCTCCGAACACAAGGAGCAAATCCTTGGTCCTTCTGAGGTACTTAAGAATATTTTTAACTGCTGCCCAGTGTTCCTGTCCTGGATCACTCTGGTAACTGCTGCTAACACTTATAGCATAGGAAACATCTGGTCTTGTAGCATGGCATACATGATGGAACCAACTGCAGAAGCATATGGAACATCATTCATCTGTACTCGCTCATCAAGAGTCCGAGGACACTGATTCTTGCAAAGCACTGTGCCAGGTGACATTGGGAGTAAGCCTTTCTTGGCGTTCTCCATATTAACCCTCTTTAATACCTTGTCAATGTACATGCTTTGGCTAAGCACTATAAGGCGTCTTGATCTATCTCTATAGATTTTGATGCCCAATACATACGCAACTTCGCCCAAGTCTTTCATTGAAAAACTCTTCTTCAATGACTCTTTTATTTCACTAAGAAATTTTATGTCATTGCCAATCAACAATATGTCATCCGCATATAAGATCAAAAATGCTTTTGCGCTCCCACTAAACTTCTTGTATACACAAGACTCTTCGTCATTCCTGATGAAGCCAAACTCCTTGACCATTTCATCAAAACAAATATTCCAGCTCCTTGATGCTTGCTTCAGACCATAAATGGCCTTCTGAAGTTTGCACACCTATCTAGCATCCTTAGGATCGATAAAACCTTCAGGGTGTATCATGTATACATCCTCTTCAAGATTTCCATTAAGGAAAGCCATTTTGACATCCATCTGCCATATTTCATAATCGACATAAGCAGCAATTGCTAGCATTATCTGCACAGACTTAAGCATAGCTACGGGCGAGAAAGTCTCATCGTAGTCAAATCCTTGAATTTGCCCGAACCCCTTCGCGACAAGTCTAGCTTTATCGATAGTAATATTACCATCCGCGTCTGTCTTTCTTTTGAAAATCCATTTACAACCAATGGGCTTCACGCCCTCTAGAGTTTCCACCAAGTTCCAAACTTGGTTTTCGTACATGGATTTCATTTTGGATTTCATGGCTTCATGCCACTCTTTTGAGCTAGGCCCCGCCATTGCTTCCTTGTAGTGCACAGGTTCATCATCCTCAAGGATGAAGATCTTGTTATGAAACCACTCAGGAGGCTCGATAGCCCTACCTGATCTGTGCGGTTCAGACACAACCTTGACTAAAGTTTCCGCATCAGATGCGATAACTCCCTGCTTGGTTGTAGGGATAACTGGAATTACTTTCGGTTCCTTATCCCTATCAACGGTTACCGAAGATTCAATAATCTCATCAAGTTGTACTGTCCTCCCACACACTTCTTTAGCAAGAAACTCTTTCTCGAGAAAGTGTCCATACCTTGCAACAAACACTTTGTTATCGGACGGGTGGTAGAAAGAATACCCAACTGTTTCCTTGGGATAACCTACAAAGTAACTTTTTTCTGATCTGGGGTCGAGTTTGGTAGGTTGTAAATGTTTTACATATGCCTCACAACCCTAAATCTTGAGATGCGACAAACCGGGTTTCTTCCCGTTCCATAACTCATATGGTGTCGTCTCAACAGACTTAGATGGTGCTCTGTTTAATGTATGAGATACAGTTTCTAGCGCAGGACCCCAAAAAGATATCGGCAGATCTGTAAGAGACATCATCGACCTTACAACGTCTAACAAGGTTCGGCTACGTTGCTCGGACACTCCATTTATCAGTGGAGTTCCAGGAGGCATAAGCTGTGAAACGATTCCATCGTCACTCAGATGTTGGCTAAATTCATGACTAAGATATTCACCTCCACGATCTGATCACGGGAACTTAATCTTTCTGTCACGATGATTCTCTACATCATTCTAAAACTCCTTGAACTTTTCAAAGGTCTCTGACTTATGCTTCATCAAGTAGATATATCCATACCTACTTAAATCGTCAGTAAAAGTCACGAAGTAGAAATATCCACCACGCGCGTGTGTGCTCATCGGACCACATACATCACTATGTATTATTTCCAATAATTCACAAGCCCGTTCAGGATGACCCGTGAATGGTGATACGTCTCCAACGTATCTATAATTTATGAAGTATTCATGCCATGTTTATTATAGTTTTGTATGATTTTTGTGCAATTTTATATGACTTTTACATGATTTTTATGGACTAACATATTGACCTAGTGCCCAGTGCCAGTTGCTGTTTTCTGCTTGTTTTTGGTTTTCCAGAAAATCCATATCAAATGAAGTCCAAATGCAGCAAAACTTTTTGACAATTTTTTCTGGAAGGAAGCAGACCCAGGAAGCTTCGGAGGAGCAGCAGAAGAGCCACAGGGGCCCCACGAGCCACCTCGGCATGCCTGCCCCCCCCCCCCCAGGCGCGCCCTGCTGCCTCGTGGGCCCCCTGTGGCACCTCTTCGCATGATTCCAATGCCAAAAAATCATATATATTCAGAAACCCCCGAAAGTTAACCTAGATGAGTTTTTACGTCGCCGCAAGCCTCTGTACCAAGGAGATCCCATCGGGAGCCCATTTCCGGCACCCTTCCGGAGTGGGGAATCATCACCGGAGGCCATCTTCATCATCCCGACGGTCTCCATGACGAGGAGGGAGTAGTTCACCCTCGAGGCTAGGGGTATGTACTAGTAGATATGTGTTTGATCTCTCTCTCTCGTGTTCTTGATTTGGCACGATCTTGATGTACCACGAGCTTTGTTAATATAGTTGGATCATATGGTGTTTCTTCCCTCTCTATCTCGTTGTGATGAATGGAGTTTTTACCATTGAGGTTTCACTATTATCGGATTGAATACTTTTATGGATTTGAGAACACTTGATGTATGTCTTGCATATGAATCCCCGTGGTGACAATGGGGTATTATATTGATTCACTTGATGTATGTTTTGGCACTCAACTCGCGGATTCCCGAGGGGACATTGGGGTAATCTATGCATAGGGGTTGATGCACGTTTTCGTCCTACTTTCTCCGGTAGAAATCTTGGGGCACTCTTTGAAGTTCTTTGTGTGGATTGAATATTATGAATCTAAAGTTGTTTGATGCAAATCGTATAATCAACTCATGGATACTTGTGGTGACATTGGAGTATCTAGGTGACATTAGGGTTGGTTGGTGTGTTTCATATGGTGTTATTTTAGTACGAATTCTAGGGCCGTTTGTGACACTTATAGGGATGGTTCAATAGATCGATCGGAAAGGATAACTTTGAGGTGGTTTCCTACCCTACAACAATTTCTATCTTATGTTCTCCGCGAATAGGAACTTTGGAGTGATTCTTTGTCGCACGTTGAGGGATGGTTATATGATCCAATTATATTAGCATTGTTGAGAGATTGCACTAGTGAAAGTATGAACCCTAGGCCTTGTTTTCAAGCATTGCAATACCGTTTGTGCTCCATTTTACGTTTTGTTACCTTGCTGTTTTTATATTTTCAGATTACAAAAACCTATATCTACTATCCGTACTACACTTGTATCACCATCTCTTCGCCGAACTAGTGCACCTTTACAATTTGCCGTTGTATTGGGTGTGTTGGGGACACAAGAGATTTCTTGTATTTGGTTGCAGGGTTGTTTGAGAGAGACCATCTTCATCCTACGCCTCCCACGGATTGATAAACCTTAGGTCATCCACTTGAGGGAAAATTGCTACTGTCCTACAAAACTCTGCGCTTGGAGGCCCAACACGAGTCTATAAGAATAAGTTGTGTAGTAGACATCAAGATCTTTTCTGGCGCCGTTGCCGGGGAGGTGAGTGCTTGATGGTATATCTTTAGATCTTGCAATCGAATCTTTTAGTTTCTTGTTTATCACTAGTTTGGCTTATAAAAGAAAACTACAAAAAATGGAATTGAGGTTGCCTCATATTATTCATCTTTAGAATGTCTTTCTTGAAAATGATGGAGCGGAAAATTGTGCTCAATTGATAAAAGAAGAATTCAATAAAATGTTTGCCATAAAATATTTGAATGATGAGCATGATTGCAATGAAATTAGTATGAATTCTTTGAATATCCATGATGCTAATGATATGCAAAGCCATAAGCTTGGGGATGCTATGTTTTATGAAGATGATATGTTTACTCCCCCAAGTTTTGATGAGAAAAATTTTCCACAATTTTGGAAGAGGTTTCAATTGATTATGACAACAAAGTTGCTATCTATGATGATTATTGTGATGACATGTATGCTATAAAGAATAATGATAACTATGAAACTTGTCATCATGATTTTAATTTTCAATTGGATTATGCCAATCAAGTATCACATGATAGTTATTTCATTGAATTTGCTCCCACTATTATGAATGAGAAGAAATTTGCTTATGTGGAGAGTAATAAAATTTCTATGCTTGTGGATCATGAAAATAATGCTTTGTGTGATGGATATATTGTTGAATTTCTTCATGATGCTACTGAATTTTTTTTTGAGAGAGGAATATATGCTTCTACATATTTCAACAACATCAAGTTTCCTCTCTTTATGTTGGAAGTTTTGAAGTCATGCTTGTTTTGCCTTCCTATGCTAGTTGATTCTTGCTCCCATAAACTATTTGCTCACAAAATACCTATGCATAGGAAGTGGGTTAGGCTTAAATGTGCTAGTCATATGCTTCATGATGCTCTCTTTGTGTTTCAATTCTTTACTTTTATGTGAGCATCATTGAAATCATCATGCCTAGCTAAAAAGGCATTAAAGAAAAGCGCTTGTTGGGAGACAACCCAATATTTATACCTACTGTTTTTGTGTGTCCACATGATTAAGCTACTGTAGTAATCATGTTTCATATGTTTTCTTTCAATAATGTGCCAAGTAAAGTCTTTGGGATAGTGTTGATACTTGTTGATTCGATTCTGTGCAAAAACAGAAACTTTTGCGTCCAGTGCTGGAATTTCTATTCTGTACTGGAGTGTGAGAAAATTCTGAAATTTTTACAGAGCATTGGGTTACAAATTTTTTACGTTCTCCTAATGTTTCAGAATTTTTTGAGGTACAGAAGTATGGTTTTTAAATCGCTCACTACATGCTGTTCTATTTTTGACATATTCTGTTTTGGGTGCATAGTTTGCTTGTATTAGTGTTTCATAGCTTATATTGAGTAATATAAATTGTGGAAATGATAGAATACAGTAGGAATTATGTGAGAACAATAATGAATCTTGTCTTGACAGTACCTAAGTGGATGATATATTTTTATCATACTAACCTATCTCACAAGTTCCGATAAGTTTTGTGTGATTGAAGTTTTCAAGTTTTGGGTGAGATATTGTTATGAGGAGAATAAGGAGCGGCAAGACCCTAAGCTTGGGGATTCCCAAGGCACCCCAAGGTATTATTCAAGTAATACCCAAGCAACTAAGCTTGGGGATGCCCCGGAAGGCATCCCCTCTTTCGTCTTCAACATTATCGGTAACCTCACTTGGACCTATATTTTTATTCGTCACATAATATGAGTTTTGCTTGGAGCGTCATTTTATTTTGTTGAGATTTTCTTGCTGTTATCAATAATAATGTTTTGTATCTTTTATTTCAATAAAATGCCAATGATAGCCTTTACCATGCTCAGTTTGCAAGTTTATGTGTTGCTGTTTGAAAACAGAAAGTTTTCTGTTATGTCCAGAATATTCCTGAATAGTCAGAACATGATAAAATTCTGAAATTTTTACAAAGTAAGCATGCATGAGTTCTCTGTCACGTGGAAATTTTGAAGAATTTTTGGAGTTAGGAAAGTATGAATTCTTATTCACCCTTTACAGACTGTTCTGTTTTGGCAGATTGCTGTTATAGTTGCATTGTTTGCATATGTTTGCTTGTTTAATGATTCTATTTGAGGATAGGAGTATTAAATATGCAGAGGCATTTAGTATGAAATGTTTAATTATAATTTTAGTGATTTGTTACAGTAAAGAATGTTAATGTTTTGAGTTGATTTATACTAACTTATCTCACGAGTTCTTGTTGAGTTTTATGTGGATGAAGTTTTTAAGGATTATGGAAACCGTGATATGAGAGGAATTAAGGAGACACAAGAGCTCAAGCTTGGGGATGCCCAAGGCATCCCAAGTTAATATTTCAAGAAGTCTCAAGCATCTAAGCTTGGGGATGCCCCAGTAGGCATCCCACCTTTCTTCATCAACAATTATCGGTCAATTTTGGTTGAGCCTAAGTTTTTGCTTCTTCACATGATATGTGCTATTCTTGGAATGTCATTTTGTTTTGTTTTTCTTGCTGTTTGAATAAAATAATAAGATCTGAAATTTTTATTTTGAGAGAGTCTTCACATAGCTACTTAATTGTTTGACTACTCATTGATCTTCACCTATATCTTTTTGGAGTAGTTTATCATTTACTCTTGTTGTTCACTTATATCCTATGAGTAAATTGTTGAATGAATTGAATATCATAAAGTCGAAATTATATGTGCTTCATATGCTTGTGTCATGCCTAGTAGTAATTTCACATTTGGTTTAGAAATTAAAATCTATTGAAGTTTGACAACCACAATATTGGTCATACAAGCAATTCATGAATGATTAGTATAAGGAAGGGAACTTTCACATATAAATATATTATCTTGGACATCTTTTATGATTGTGAATACCCATTAATTATTTTCAAACTTGAGCAAATTAGTTGACGTTGGACAAGGAAGACAACATAATGAGTTATGTTTGGGTATATTTGCATAGAAGTTATATTGTTATGGATCCTCCAACATGTGGTGCTTGCATAGGATCTTTTGCTAGCCAAAAATTCGTACTAAGTAGACATACTACTTGTGCATCCAAAAACCCTTAAACCCAGTTTCTTGCCATGAGTGTCCACCATACCTACCTATGGATTGAATAAGATCCTTCAAGTAAGTTGTCATCGGTATAAAAAGCAATAAAAATTGCTCCTAAAATATGTACGATCTTTTATTGCAAGGGAAAATAAGCGTTGTACGAACTTGTGATGGTAAACAAATAAAAGCGACGGACCGCATAATAAAGGTTGCTATCATAAGGGGCAATATAACGTGACGTTCCTTTGCATTAAGGGCTTGTGCATCCCAAAATAAAAAGCGCATGACAACCTTAGCTTCCCTCTGCGAAGGGCCTATCTTTTACTTTTATGCATTTACTTTTATGTATTTACTTTTATGCAAGATTCAATAAGTATTCATTCTCATTTCAACCTCAATTATTCTCTAGTTGGTAAGCATCATGTGGTGGGGAAAGATCCAAGCACATATGGCCAGTCAAATATATTTGATCATGAATTATTATTGTTGACAATTATCTCAATGACAAATAAGTTGGGAGGCAAAACACTAAGCCCCTATCTTTCTCTGTGTTCGATGGATGCCATTTGTTCTAAAAATATACTTTGAGTACTAGCAATCATAGAAGACTATATGATAATTGAGTATGTGGAGCTCTTACTTAGACTTTGTTGAAATTAAGTTGAATTGCAATTGTTTGGTGACTAAGAACATAGGTTGTTAAGTTTCAAGAGAATGCATTGTTTGAACCATAACATGTGAATTGATTGCTACTTTATCATGATGAGTTTTATGAGAACAAGTTGCTGTTATGATGATAGGAAAAGTGATTGAAATTATCATTGATCAAACTTATTCTCTATGCTAGCATTCACACTTCATAAATTATTTCTTTTATCATTTACCTACTCGAGGATGAGCAGGAATTAAGCTTGGGGATGCTGATAAGTCTCCAACGTATCTATAATTTATGAATTATTCATGCCATGTTTATTATAGTTTTGTATGATTTTTGTGCACTTTTATATGACTTTTATATGATTTTTATGGACTAACATATTGACCTAGTGCCCAGTGCCAGTTGCTATTTTCCGCTTGTTTTTGGTTTTCCAGAAAATCCATATCAAGTGAAGTCCAAATGCAGCGAAACTTTTTGACGATTCTTTCTGGAAGGAAACAGACCCAGGAAGCTTCGGAGGAGCAGCAGAAGAGCCATAGGGGCCCCACGAGCCACCTGGGCGTGCCAGCCCCCCCCAGGCGCGCCCTGGTGCCTCGTGGGCCCCCTGTGGCACCTCTTCGCGTGATTCCAACGCCAAAAAATCATATATATTCAGAAACCCCCGAAAGTTAACCTAGATGAGTTTTTACGCCGCCGCAAGCCTCTGTACCAAGGAGATCCCATCTGCAGCCCTTTTCCGGCACCCTGCCGGAGTGGGGAATCATCACCGGAGGTCATCTTCATCATCCCGACGGTCTCCATGACGAGGAGGGAGTAGTTCACCCTCGAGACTAGGGGTATGTACTAGTAGCTATGTGTTTGATTTCTCTCTCTCTCGTGTTCTTGATTTGGCACGATCTTGATGTACCACGAGCTTTGTTAATATAGTTGGATCATATGGTGTTTCTTCCTTCTCTATCTCATTGTGATGAATTGAGTTTTTACCTTTGATGTTTCACTATTATCGGATTGAATACTTTTATGGATTTGAGAACACTTGATGTATGTCTTGCATATGAATACCCGTGGTGACAATGGGGTATTATATTGATTCACTTGATGTATGTTTTGGCACTCAACTCGCGGATTCCCAAGGTGACATTGGGGTAATCTATGCATAGGGGTTGATGCACGTTTTCGTCCTACTTTCTCCGGTAGAAATCTTGGGGCACTCTTTGAAGTTCTTTGTGTGGATTGAATATTATGAATCTGAAGTTGTTTGATGCATATCGCATAATCAACTCATGGATACTTGTGGTGACATTGGAGTATCTAGGTGACATTAGGGTTGGTTGGTTAGTTTCATATGGTGTTATTTTAGTACGTACTCTAGGGCCGTTTGTGACACTTATAGGGATGGCTCAATAGATCGATCGGAAAGGATCACTTTGAGGTGGTTTCATACCCTACAACAATTTCTATCTTATGTTCTCTGCGAATAGGAACTTTGGAGTGATTCTTGATCGCACGTTGAGGGATGGTTATATGATCCAATTATATTAGCATTGTTGAGAGATTGCACTAGTGAAAGTATGAACCCTAGGCCTTGTTTTCAAGCATTGCAATACCGTTTGTGCTCCGTTTTACTATTTGTTAGCTTGCTTTTTTTATAGTTTCAGATTTCAAAAACTTATATCTACTATCCATATGACACTTGTATCAGCATCTCTTCGCCGAACTATTGCACCTATACAATTTGCCATTGTATTGGGTGTGTTGGGGACACAAGAGCTTTCTTGTATTTGGTTGTAGGGTTGTTTGAGAGAGACCATCTTCATCCTACGCTTCCCATGGATTGATAAACCTTAGGTCACCCACTTGAGGGAAAATTGCTACTGTCCTACAAAACTCTGCGCTTGGAGGCCCAACACGAGTCTACAAGAAAAAGTTGTGTAGTAGACATCAAATGGCGCCTTGGTCATCTTCCCCATCAGACAAGCTTCACATGTGTCAAATGATTCAAAATAAAAAGACGGTAAAACTCCATCTTTATGAAGTCTTTGCATGCGTTTCTTTCCGATGTGGCCAAGATGGCAGTGCCACATGAAAGTGGTGTTCGTATCAGCCTTCTTAAGGCATTTAGATTCTATGTTAAGGACATCATTTCCACATTCAAAATTCAAAATGAATAGGCCACCAACTATGGGCGCAAATCCATAAAACATATCCTTATAACAAATCGAACAACCATTGTTCTCAGACTTGTAAGAATATCCATCGTGTATCAGACATGATCTAGAGATAATGTTTCTACACAATGCCAGAACAAAATAACACTTATTTAGTTCTAAGATAAATCCTGAATAGAGACGTAGAGGCATGATGCTGATGGCTTGAGTGGCGATCCCATCACCGTTTGTGACGCGCATCACGACTTCATTCTTTGCCAGCTTGCTCACTTTCTGAAGTCCCTGCATTGAGTTGCAAATGTGAGCAACTGATCCGGTATCAAATACCCAGGACTTACACTTAGTGTCAGCCAGCAAAACGTCAATGACATTAACTTGTAGAATAGTTATACATTTGCCAGACGATCCGGACTTCTTCTTCTCTACCAGGTACTTCTTGCAATTCCTCTTCCAATGTCCCTGGCCCTTGCAGTAAAAGCACTCAGTCTCTTTCTTGGCTCCGCCCTTAGACTCGCCTTGGGCGCTGGTCATACTGGCGCCCTTGCTTTTCTTGGACTCGCCGTTTTTGATACTGGTGGTTTTGTTCACAAGCATCACATGCTTTTTATTCTTCTGCATTCATGCCTCTGCGGTTTTCAGCATAGCGAACAACTCATTTGGCGGCTTGTCCATCCCATTCATGTTGTAGTTAATG
Organism: Elymus sibiricus; assembly: GCA_039707655.1. Lineage (NCBI taxonomy): Eukaryota > Viridiplantae > Streptophyta > Magnoliopsida > Poales > Poaceae > Elymus > Elymus sibiricus. The sequence continues at coordinate 479,183,680 of CM077668.1, forward strand.
ACAAAACCGTCGTAAGATGGGGGGAGTGAAGCAAGGATTAAATCTATCCTGAGTTTTTCTGGAATTGAAAAATCCAAGGCATTGAGCCTATCAGCGTAGCCAGTTAATTTGACCATGTGTTCGCTGACTGAAGACCTTTCAGTCGTCTTGCATTCAATCATGGTCTTTATAACGTTAAAACATTTAGACCTAGCATTGAACTTGTACAGAGCATCCATTGCCTTGATCATATCATAGGCGGATTGCATTTCAAAATACTTTTGAAGCTCTGGACTCATGCAAGTTAGCATAAGGCACTGCACCTGAGTGCAGTCATCATTCTTAGTGGCCCAGACATTTCTATCATCTTCCGGGGCATCTGCCGCCGGTTCAGCTGGAAGACAGGGCCGGGATCATAGTGGTGCAAAAAGTGCGGCCCGCACATGGCCCAAAATTCTGGGGGGCCCCAAATTTTTTACATAGGCCTAGTATTAAAAAAACTTATGCCCTACAGGGCTGCAGGGCGCTGCAGTGGGCTCTGCCTCTCTTGCTCTTGGCTGGAGTCGAAGCGTAGCGACGAGACCACGAGGGCATCCATCGATCGAGTGACAGCGACCAGCGCAGAAACGGGATCGGCCGATCGGGGAATCGTTCTCCAGCCTAATCTCCTCGACTCCAGCGCTGGAACGGCGGCAGCGACCAGCGCTCAAACGAGATTACGAAAACTCCTGAATCCTGATCTCCTCGACTCCTTGACTGCTCGTACTCGATCAGGCCTGTACTCGATGTCTGGATCGCTACAGCCTAAAGGGATCGGGAATTCGGGATCGTGAAAACTGAAGGTTACCAGAAAATATTTGGTTTCTTTTTTACCTCTGAAACATTGCGTTCATTGGATAAGGATAGTTCGAAATCTTCTTGTGTTAATCTTGAGGCTGCCGTTATGAAGGATAAACAATTTGATATTGATGCCAATGATCTATTTGTTGAGTTGAAGTTTCTTCAAAATTTCATGCCAAAAGAAAATATCGGACCTGTTGAAATTCTGAATTTTTTAAAGCGGCATGATTGTTGATACGTCTCCAACGTATCTATAATTTTTTATTGTTCCATGCTGTTATAATATCAATCTTGGATGTTTTTATAATCATTTAAAACAATTTTATATCATTTTTGGAGACTAACCTATTAACCTAGTGCCCAGTGCCAGTTGCTGTTTTCTGCCCTGTTTTTGTTTCACAGAAAATCAATATCAAACGAAGTCCAAATACAGTGAAACTTTTTGGAGATTTTTTCTTGGGCAATAAGAATACCAGAAGCTTTGAGGGGAGGCCAGAAGACCTTGGTGGGCACCACGAGCCACCAGGGCGCGCCTAGGGGGGGGGGGGCAGGCGCGTCCTGATGCCTCGTGGGCCCCACCAAGCTCCGTTTGACCTAATTCCAGCACTATAAATTCCAAAAAAATCAGAAACCCTCAGGAGAGTCCACGAAATACTTTTTACGCCGCCACAAGCCTCTATTCCAGAGAGATCCCATCTGGGCTCCTTCTCCGGTAATCTGTCGGAGGGGGAATCGATCACGAAGGGGCTCTACATCAACCTTGCTGCCTCTCCGATGATGCGTGAGTAGTTTACCATAGACCTTTGGGTCCATAGGCAGTAGCTAGATGGCTTCTTCTCTCTTTTTGATGTTCAATACAATGTTCTCCTTGATGTTCTTGGAGATCTATCCGATGTAATCTTTCTTTGCGGTGTGTTTGTTGGGATCCAATGAATTGTGAGTTTATGATCAGATTATCCATGAATATTATTTTTAGTCTTCTCTGATCTCTTTTATGCATGATTATTATAGCCTCGTATTTCTTCTCCGATCTATGGATTTGGTTTGGCCAACTAAGTTGATTTATCTTGCCATGGGAAGAGGTGCTTTGTAGTGGGTTCGATCTTGCGATGCTCAATCCCAGTGACAGAAAGGGACATGACACGTATGTATCATTGCTACTAAGGGTAAAAAGATGGGATCTATTCATTGGGTTTATTAATTCGTGAGTTTGTCTTGTCTACATCATGTCATCGTTCTTAAGGCATTACTCTGTTCTTATGGACTTAATACACTAGATGCATGCTGGATAGCCCATCGATGTGTGGAGTAATAGTAGTAGATGCAGGCAGGAGTCGGTCTACTAATCTTGGACGTGATGCCTATATACATGATCATTGCCTTGGATATCGTCATGATTATTTGCTTTTCTATCAATTGCCCAACAGTAATTTGTCTACCCACCGTATGCTATTTTCTCGAGATAAGCCTCTAGTGAAATCTATGGCCCCCGGGTCTATCAAAATCATATTACTAAAACCCTACAAATATTGCTGACATTTTCTTTTATTTATTTTATTTAGTATTTTTGCTGCAATCTATCAATCTATCCAATACAATTTAATCTTGCAATCTTACCGCCAAGGGATTGACAACCCCTTATTTGCGTTGGGTGCAAGGATTGGTTGTTTGTGTGCAGGTACTGCTTACTAGGTGTTGTGTGATTCTCCTACTGGTTCGATAACCTTGGTTTCATAATTGAGGGAAATACTTATCTCTACTGTGCTGCATCATCCCTTCCTCTTCGGGGAAATACCAACGCAAGCTACAAGTAGCAGGAAGACTTTCTGGCGCCGTTGCCGGGGAGATATCATCAACATTTATCAAGTACCTTTGCACAAACTCTCATCTCCTTGCATTTACTTTATTTGCCATTTGCCTCTCGTTTTCATCTCCCCCACTTCTAAAACGTTTTTACAAAAATACAAAAATAATTTCCGTTTGCCTTTTTGCCTGTTTTCTCGTTTGTGTGCTTGAAGTTGCTATCATGGCTGAATTTGAGAAAAGTAATCCTCTTCCTAGTGCTAGTTCCTTAGACAATCCGTCTATCCTCTTGAAGCTTATGAGTGATGAAAATATTAACAGAGGTTTTCCTAAGGTTTCTAAAGAAAAAATTGACAATCTTGCCGAAGATGATCCAGGACTTTTAAATTTTAAATACTTGAGTGATGTATCTTTAAAAGAAGCTTGGGATAGATTATTAAAAATTCAAACAAGTGCTAGGCCTCAATATCATGTTAAGTTATTCCTAAGGAGTTTTTATGTTGGTTTACCCCTTGCTCAGAGACGCGTTTTGGACTCTATATTTGAAAACGATTTTCTTGGGGGTGATGCCTTTGACACCTATGAAAAGATGAAAAACATATTTGGGCAACCAACAGTTGAAACTATTGAACCTACTGCTTTAGTGTGCTTTTATCAAAATGAGCTAATAAAAGAAACAAAGGCTAGCATGGATTCCAACTTTCGAGGAATATTTAATCTTGCTTCTACGATAAATGGTCGTAGTATCACAAAATAGGAGGATCGATGCCTTGGATAAAAAGATTTCTTTATGTGTCCTGAAAGAAATAAAAACCCTTTGCACTAAGCTTGATCATCTAGTATACATAACTGATAATGGCAAAGATAATGAAATAGGACTTGCTAGGACCATTAAGAAGTATGACAATACTTGAGATTATGCATTATGCCTAACTAGGGGCATAAAACAATAGCGCTTGTTGGGAGGCAACCCAATGAATAAAATAAATTTTTGTTATAATTTTCTGTTTTGGTGTGTTTTTACTGTCATGCTACTGGTATGATAGTATTTTTATGTTTTTAATTAGTGTTTGTGCCAAGTAAAGCCTTTGGGATGATTTGGAAGATAGTATAATTGATGCTGTTTGGAAAACAGAAAGTTTTGCATCCAGTGACCGAATTTTGTTTCTGTACTGGAGTGTCAGAAAAATCTGAAATTTTTACAAAGTATTGGTATATGAATTTTCCACGTTTTCCTAATTTTTCAGAATTTTTGGAGTTACAGAAGTATGGCTTTTAAATAGATTGCTACAGACTGTTCTGTTTTTGACAGATTCTGTTTTTGATGCACTACTTGCTTGTTTTGATGAATCTATGGATTGTATCGGGGGGTATAAGCCATGGTGAAGTTAGAGTACAGTAGGTATAATTCAAAAATAAAATATGAATGGGTTTGCAACAGTACTTATAGTAGTGATTTGTTTTGTTATACTAACGGATCTCACGAAGGTTTTGTTGAGTTTTGTGTGATTGAAGTTTTCAAGTTTTGGGTGAGATCACGATGGATGAAGGAATACAGAGTAGCAAAAGCCTAAGCTTGGGGATGCCTAAGTCACCCCAAGGTAATATTCAAGGAAGACTCAAGCGTCTAAGCTTGGGTATGCCCCGGAAGGCATCCCCTCTTTATTCTACTGACCATCGGTAATTTTACTTGGAGCTATATTTTTATTCGTCACATGATATGTGTTTTGCTTGGAGCGTCTTGTATGATATGAGTGTTTGCTTTGTTTGCTTTTTAGTTTGTCACAATCATCTTTGCTGCACACACCTATTTTTTGAGAGCGCCACACATTATCATCATAATTTGTAGAATACTCTATGGGCTTCACTTAAATTTTTTGAGCTAGGCAGTTGCTCTAGTGCTTCACTTAAATCCTTTTGAGCACGGTGGTGGTTGAAATTTTGTAGAAATAAACTCTCATGCTTCACTTATATTATTTTGAGAGTTGATTGAAATTTTGTAGAAATAAACTCTCATGCTTCACTTATATTATTTTGAGAGTTGATTGAAATTTTGTAGAAATAAATTCTCATGCTTCACTTATATCATTTTGAGAATTGACTTGATTAAAATTTTGAAGAAATGAATTCTCATGCTTCACTTATATTATTTTGAGACTTGTTAAGACTGAAATTTTGAAGAAATATTTGCACTCTCATGCTTCACTTAAATCTTTTTGAGAGATGATGATAGTAACGGTAATTTGCACATGTTATGCAATTGGTCCCAATGTGATAAATATTCAAGAGGGATATAGATAAAAACTTTCATATAGATCATTGGATATGACAAGTGTGATTCCTTGCAATAGTTTTGCGATATGGAAATGATGATATGTGATGCCATGTTAGTGAGTAATTGTGCTTAAGTAAGAATATTAGTGTTAAGGTTTGTGATTCCCTATGAAAGCACGTTAAGTCAATAGTTATGCAATGAAGTTATATCCTACTATGATGCATTATTCGGTGTTAGTTATGTTCAATGCATGTTTATGACCGTTTTCGTTTTTTGGTTGGTTGCTTCTCAATCTTTTGCTAGCCTTCATTTGTACTAAGCGGAAATACTGCTTTTGCATCCAAAATCCTTAAAACCAGTTTTGCCTTATGAGTCCACTATATCTACCTATATACGTTATTCCAATGCCGTTCCAAGTAAATTTGTGTGTGCCAACTCTAAATTTCAACATAATTTTTCTGTTTTGTGTGCCCGTACCGCTCATGAAGCGGAAGGGGGTAGCCAATATCTTCCATGCTAGGTGTCTTATTCTCAAGATGAGTGTTTATTCACTTGTCATTGCACGAGAGTGTGGCGGTAGTAGGGATGCCCAGTCCCGAAATGTGAAATGAAATGAAATGAAAAATCTTATGTGATCATAATAATAAATTCCTTGGAAAGTGATGGTATGGAGGGCACCCGTGTATACGGCTAGCCATGGATTGTGAAAGAATTGGTGGAAAGGAATAAACTTTATTCTCTGTTTGGGAACCGCCTATGATGTATGTAGCATGGAAGATATTGGGAATTCTCATTCGTTTTCGTTGACAGGAAAAACATGCCTCCCAAAATATTTTTTTATCTCTTTAATTTCAGCTTTGACCTCTGGCACATTTGACAAATCTCTGCTTCCGTCTGCGAAGGGCCTATCTATTTACTTTTATGCAATTTTTATTTTTCTTGAGTCTCTATCTTCTCTTACAAAAGCACCAACTAGAGAACACTATTGTCATACTTGTGCATTGGTTGTAGCTAATATTTGAGTTTGTTTCATAAATGGATCAATGATTGAGCATAATGGGCTAGGGATAACTTTCTTTAGCGTTGATATTTTGAAAGACATGGTTGCTTGTTAGTATGTTTGAGTATCTATGTTTTCATGTCAAATTATAGACTATTGATTTGAATCATATAAGTCCAATGTCCCTGCTACAAAAAGAAAAAGAATATGTGTTACGCAGCATTCCACATCAAAAATTTTGTTTTTATCATTTACCTACTCGAGGATGAGCAGGAATTAAGCTTGGGGATGCTGATACGTCTCCAACGTATCTATAATTTTTGATTGTTCCATGCTGTTATAATATCAATCTTGGATGTTTTTATAATCATTTACAGCAATTTTATATCATTTTTGGAGACTAACCTATTAACCTAGTGCCCAGTGCCAGTTGCTGTTTTCTGCCCTGTTTTTGTTCCACAGAAAATCAATATCAAACGAAGTCCAAATATAGTGAAACTTTTTGGAGATTTTTTCTTGGGCAAGAAGAATACCAGAAGCTTCGAGGCGAGGCCCGAAGACCTTGGTGGGCCCCACGAGCCACCAGGGCGCGCCTGGGGGGGGGGGGGGCAGGCGCGCCCTGATGCCTAGTGGGCCCCACCAAGCTCCGTTTGACCTAATTCCAGCACTATAAATTCCAGAAAAATCAGAAACCCTCAGGAGAGTCCACGAAATACTTTTTACGCCACCGCAAGCCTCTGTTCCAGCGAGATCCCATCTGGGGTCCTTCTCCGATAATCTGCCGAAGGGGGAATCGATCACGGAGGGGCTCTACATCAACCTTGCTGCCTCTCCGATGTTGCGTGAGTAGTTTACCACAGACCTTCGGGTCCATAGGCAGTAGCTAGATGGCTTCTTCTCTCTTTTTGATGTTCAATACAATGTTCTCCTTGATGTTCTTGGAGATCTATCCGATGTAATCTTTCTTTGTGGTGTGTTTGTTGCGATCCGATGAATTGTGAGTTTATGATCAGATTATCCATGAATATTATTTGAGTCTTCTCTGATCTCTTTTATGCATGATTATTATAGCCTCGTATTTCTTCTCTGATCTATTGATTTGGTTTGGCCAACTAAGTTGATTTATCTTGCCATGGGAAGAGGTACTTTGTATCGTTGCTACTAAGGGTAAAAAGATGGGATCTATTCATTGGGTTTATTAATTTGTGAGTTTGTCTTGTCTACATCATGTCATCGTTCTTAAGGCATTACTCCGTTCTTATGGACATAATACACTAGATGCATGCTGGATAGCCCATCGATGTGTGGAGTAATAGTAGTAGATGCAGGCAGGGGTCGGTCTACTAATCTTGGATGTGATCCCTATATACATGATCATTGCCTTGGATATCGTCATGATTATTTGCTTTTCTATCAATTGCCCAACAGTAATTTGTCTACCCACCGTATGCTATTTTCTCGAGAGAAGCCTCTAGTGAAATCTATGGCCCCCGGGTCTATCAAAATCATATTACTTAAACCCTAAAAATATTGCTGCCATTTTCTTTTATTTATTTTATTTAGTATTTTTCCTGCAATCTATCAATCCATCCAATACAATTTAATCTTGCAATCTTACCGCCAAGGGATTGACAACCCCTTGTTTGCGTTGGGTGCAAGGATTTGTTGTTTGTGTGCAGGTACTACTTACTAGGTGTTGTGTGATTCTCCTACTGGTTCGATAACCTTGGTTTCATAATTGAGGGAAATACTTATCTCTACTGTGCTGCATCATCCCTTCCTCTTCGGGGAAATACCAACGCAAGCTACAAGTAGCAATTGTTTTCCCAATGCAAGTATTGCATATAGAGTTCTGTTGACCATTCCTGTGACAGTTGCATCGGCAGAAAGAAGTTTTTCTAAATTAAAGCTATTGAAGTCCTATATGCGTACTACTATGACACAACAAAGACTCAATGATTTGGCCACAATAGCACTTGACAGTGAAGTGTTGGAGAAGATTGATTACGAGGATATCATTGAAGATTTCATTTCAAAGAATACTAAAAGAATGAGGATGTTCAAATAAATAGCAACCAGGAGTTCGATCAGGGAAGAAGACAAACCCCAGAGCAAAAGCTTCATATGGACCGAAGTCTTCATACAGACAAAGGTCTTCATATGATCGCCCTAACGCCAATGTTTTGCAGGGTTACAATGATCAGACTCATGAATATGAGAGACGTTCCTCATACCATTATGTTCACAAATCAAAGAATTTCTCTGCCTATTCATTTGAGTACTCTAACCCCCTGTGAAGCTTTTTGCTAGGGCTTCAAAGCCAAAGTTCTCAGATGCTGCACTTAGACTTATTGCTTCTAAGCCACGCCTTCAGATGTGGGTGGTTAAGAAGAACTGATCTCTTTCTTGCAGGGTCAGGTCTCCAGCCGAAAAGCATTGGGTTCTAAAGACAATGCTGGGGACCTGAATAAACTTGTGGGGCACAAGTCAAAATGCCCGAAGTGCTATGGAACAAAAGACTCAACATAATTTCTTGATGATTACATTTCCATATCTTTCATGAAACTAATCTTGCATGAAGTATCTGTGATCACATGCTTTATCTTCACAAATTGTCATCGTGAAGCCTATCCCACTAACTCTACTGTAGGGTTCACTTCCAAAAGCTACTGAATGGATCCTGGACAGTGGCTGCACCAACCATATGACTGGTGACAAAAGCTTACTCATGGACTCTACACTTCGTCCATCTACTCAAAAGCAGATTACTTTTGCTGATACTGGGAAAAGCAAGGTATTGGGTCTAGGTAAGGTTGCAATCTCAAAGGATCGGCACATGGATAAAGTGATGCTTGTCGAATCCCTTGGATTCAACCTCATGTCAGTCTCAATGCTTTGTGATCTTGATATGATTGTCATCTTTGGCAAATTTCGCTGTCTTGTGCTAATGGCTTCTGACAAAACCCAAGTCTTCAAAGGTTATCGAAGAGGTGACTTGTACATGGTAGATTTCTCCACAGGACCATAGCTGGCCACATGTCTTCTAGCAAAAGCTTCAGAATGCTGGCTTTGGCATCGACGGCTAGGACATGCTGGCATGAGGAACTTGCACACCCTTGTGAAGAAGAAGCACATCATTGGGATCGAAGGCGTCAAGTTCAAGAAGGATCACCTGTGTGGAGCATGTGAAGCCGGGAAGATGACTAGGGCGAAACACCCCTCGAAGACAATCATGACGACCACTCGTCCCTTCGAGCTGCTACACATGGACCTATTCGGCCCTACTCAATACTCCACTCTTACTACATCTGCACACCTATATGGCTTCTTGATTGTTGATGATTATTCTAGATATACATGGGTGCATATAATCCTATATAAGACTGAAGTGCAGGATGACTTCAGGCGGTTTGCCAACCGTGCAATGACCAACTATGGTGTCAAGATCAAGCACATCAGGAGCGACAATGGCACCGAGTTCAAGAACACTGGGCTCGACACCTATCTTGACGTCCTTGGCATCACTCACGAGTTATCAGCTCCATACACTCCTCAGCAGAATGGCGTCGTGGAGCGCAAGAACAGGACTCTCATTGAGATGGCTCGCACCATGCTTGACGAATACAAGACACCACGCAAGTGGTGGCCCGAAGCCATTGATACTGCATGCCACATCATCAACAGAGTATATCTTCACAAGTTCTTCAAGAAGACATCTTATGAACTGATCACTGGTAAGAAGCCAAATGTAAGTTATTTCAAAGTATTTGGTGCCAGGTGTTGGATACGAGATCCACATCACACTTCCAAATTTGCACCGAAAGCACATGAGGGTTTCATGCTTGGTTACGGAAAGGAGTCGCACACCTACAGAGTCTTCAACCTCTTTCACTACAAGGTGGTTCAAACTGTAGATGTGCGGTTCGATGAGACTAACGGCTCGCAAAGAGAGCACCTGCCACTTGTGATAGATGAACCCCCTCCTAGTGAATCCATCAAGCAAATGGGTACTGGAGAAATAATACCCACTGAGGAACTTGGAGATGAAGAGGTTGTTATACCTATTCCTGTCCAGCGTGAAGACAATGATCAGACTGAAGATAATGCTGAGCCTGAAGACAATGCTCAGCAACAGCGCAATCTTCGCCCTGTACATCCTCACGTGGCCAATGAAGTTCAGATCGAGAAGATAATCGACAACATCAACGCACCTGGTCCTCTCACTCATTCAAGAGCCACACAGCTAGCAAACTTTTGTGGGCACTTCGCTTTCGTCTCCATCAATGAACCCACCAAAGTCACTGAAGCCTCCATGGAACCTGAATGGATTCAAGCTATGCAAGAAGAGCTTCAGCAATTTGAGCTGAACAATGTGTGGGAACTTGTCAAGCGTCCGGACCCTCGTAAGCACAATATCATTGGAACAAAATGGATCTACTGCAACAAGCAAGATGAACTTGGTCAAGTTGTCAGAAACAAAGCTCGTCTAGTCGCACAAGGATACACACAAGTGGAAGGAATTGACTTCGATGAAACCTTTGCTCCTATGGCTAGACTTGAAGCCATCCGCATACTTCTTGCTTATGCAAATCATCATGATATTCTGCTATATCAAATGGATGTGAAGAGTGCCTTTCTCAATGGCAAAATTGAAGAAGAAGTCTATGTTGCTCAACCACCTGGGTTCGAAGATCCAAAGTACCCTGACAAGGTCTATAGGCTCAACAAGGCATTGTATGGCCTCAAGGAAGCTCCACGAGCCTGGTATGATACACTCAAGGAATTCCTGAAAAGCAAAGGCTTCAAACCTGGTTCACTTGATCCCACTCTCTTCACCAAATCATATGATGGTGAACTGTTTGTGTGCCAAATCTATGTGGATGACATTATCTTCGGCTGCACTGACAAACGATATAGTGATGAGTTCAGTCATATGATGCAAGAGCAATATCAAATGTCCATGATGGGAGAGCTGAAATTCTTTATTGGTGTTCAAATTCGCCAACATCTTCATATCACAAGAGAAATATCTCAAAGATTGCCTGAAGAACTTTGAAATGGTCATCTGAGCACTGACGACAATGGTAAAGAGTTCGATCAAAAGGTATACCGCTCCATGATTGGTTCTTTATTGTACTTATGTGCATCTAGGCCAGATATAATGCTTAGTGTTTGCATGTGTGCCCGATTTCAAGCGGCACCAAAGGAATCGCATCACCTCGCCGTGAAGCTAATTCTTAGATATTTGGCTCACACCCCAACACTTGGATTATGGTATCCAAAGGGCTCAGAGTTTGATTTGGTTGGCTATTCTGATTCTGATTATGTTGGAGACAGGGTGGATCGAAAATCCACATCAGGCACTTGTCACTTTCTTGGACGTTCACTTGTATGTTGGTCTTCAAAGAAGCAGAACTGTGTATCACTCTCTACTGCTGAAGCCGAATACATCGCTGCTGGATCATGTTGTGCGCATCTTCTCTGGATGAAGCAAACTCTCAAGGATTATGGCATCAACAAGAAGAAGGTTGCGCTATTCTGTGACAATGAGAGTGCAATCAAGATTTCTCACAATCCTGTCCAACACTCCAAGACGAAGCATATTGAGATTAGACACCACTTTCTTCGTGACCATGTGCTCAAAGAAGACATTGACATCATTCACGTCAACACTAAAGATCAGCTGGCAGATATCTTCACGAAGCCTTTGGATGAGAAGAGGTTTTGCAAGTTGCGGTGTGAGCTAAATATCCTAGAATCCTCAAATGTCATGTAAAAGGGCATTCATCCAAACACTTATGCATAATTGATGACCTTGGAGCACAACACATGAACTAACGTATGTCTTCAATTCATGAAGATATATACTCTGAGTGTGAAGATATTAAAATGGATTTTGACTTCAGAGCGCCACGATAATGGTGCGCCGTGTCTGGGTCTAATACTTCCTATACGGTGGGTAACGCCACCTGTCGGTGTAAAAACCGGCAGACCTCGGGGTAGGGGGTCCGGAGCTGCGGATCTAGGATCAATGGTAACAGAGACAATGGAGACGGTGTTTACCCAGGTTTGGGCCCTCTTGATGGAGGTAAAACCCTACGTCCTGCTTCTGTTATATTGATGAAGATGTATCGAGTACGTAGTTGATCTACCTCGAGATCGTAATGTGAGTCTAACTTCTAAGGCTAGGTAAGCAATGTTGCGTTGATGTCCCCCCTACGGGCTAAACCCTATGGCTTATATACACGCCAGGGAGGGTATCTAGGGTTACAATGTCGGTATCTAGGAATAAGGCGGCTGGACAAATCTTGAAGTGTACTACAAGTCTTCGGCAGAGACAGCATTGATCATGCCTCCGTCGTACAGCCTCGGAGTCCATCTTGGTCACGTACGGGGGTACATCAGCCCAACCGAGGAGACGGGTCGGCCCGGTTAGCACCCCCTAATCCAGGACACTGTCAGTAGCCCCCGAACTGGTCTTCTACGCCGAGGACGATGGTTGACAGATATCACTTTGGATCCGGAGTCTTTGGCTTGACAGACGAGTTCCACTTTACATTTCAGATTCTTTTTAACAGGACATCGATATCCGTGGTCCAACCGAGCTGGTACCCTGCCCGGGGGAGTAAGTATCTTAGCCTCGAAGGCTGGTCGTACAGGTATGAACAATCCAATCCCGCCTGATAACTTTAACGGAGAGGCTCGCTTCAGGACGAGTTGAGCAGTTACTGCCTCATCCTCAAATCGCGGTTCGAGGCAACTTGTTTACTGGCACGTCCGTTTGAAACAGAGATCGTGCCCGCTTTCTCTGGGATATCATCAAGATTTTGTTTCCCCCCATATGTTTCAACGGCATTTTTGATAGCGGCCGTGAATTTATCGGCGCAGCAGGGAACTCTTGGCCTTTTATAGGTCTGTAAGAACCAAAGGGAGAACAGTGGAACGACGCACGCTCCCATTCCTTCCCTACTGCAACGCCGTCTAGCTCCAACGCCCAGATCCAACCAGCAGGCCCGCCCTGTTCGCGAGCTCATTCTTCTCAACCAGCTATGGCCGACACCCTCATGGGGCACTGGGGCGGCTCCACGGTGACAGCGGCGACGATTGCCGAGTTGCAGGACGCGCGGTACCTAGCCCCCACCATCGCTGCCCGCGCTCCATCGGCCGACCAACTGGTGCCCGCTCCCAAAGCCGGGGAGCGGGTAGTCTTCGTCCCCCACCTCATCCGAGGCCTGGGGTTCCCGCTGCATCCCTTTGTGCGCGGGGTAATGTTCTATTATGGGTTAGACTTCCACCACATGGCCCCCAACTGTATTCTCCACCTCGCCGCTTTCATCATAGTTTGTGAGGCTTTCCTCCGCTGCGAGCCACACTTCGGCCTATGGCTAAAGCTTTTCGGGATCAAACCGAAATCCAGCGGACAAGATCTCGCGGAGTGCGGGGGAGCCATGGTCAGCAAGAACCATGGGGCCATTTGGTTCAAAGGAACCTTCATCGAAACAGTGAAGGAATGGCAGAGAGAGTGGTTTTATATCACTGAACCTCTTGCCCCTGGTCAAACCGAAGTCCCGGCTTTCTCGGCGGGGCCACCCAAGAAACTCAAGTCGTGGAAGGAGAAGGGTGTTGCTTGGGGGAAGCCAGAAGAGGTGGAGACCCTGATCGACAGGGTCCTATGGTGGTCCACGACGGGGAAGGTTGAGCTGGCCGACATCATCAATGTCATGCTCAATCGCCATATACTTCCCCTCCAGTTTCGGGGTAAACCGATGTGGGCACAAAAGCCCGAAGACATGGACACCATCAACACCTTCTTCCGCTCCACCTTGGCCACCATGTGGACGAAGCTCATGAAGCTGGCCAAGGATAAGATCCCCCAGGCGGGAGAGGACTGCGGCCTCGAGCACGGCTATGAGGCCCCCCCGGTAAGTAATTTTGCCATTCAATCTCTGTGATTTGTTAATTGTGTCAAGGATCAAAGGTTTTACTCGAATCGTTGTGTTTTGACATTCTGCAGAAGTGGTCGGCCTGGGTAAAAGGGGTAAAATGCCCAGCCCCACTACCGGAGAAGCCCCCAACTCCCCTGCTCTGAGCGCTTCTGACCGAGGAGCCACATGTGGTGGCCTCCAAGGGGACGAAGCCCCAGACGGGAAGGTCCAGTGCTTAGACCAGGGGGACCTCGGTCACCCGGTTAGGAGAGACCCACACCTGCGCCGCTCAAGACGGCGACGCCGAGAAGGGCGAGGAGGGGATTCCCCCCCCCCCCCGAAGGGGAAGAGATTGGCGGTAGAAGACGCCGACGTGGTCATGCCGCCAAAAGGCTCAAAGAGGCCAAGGCGAGTCTCATCCGAGGCCGCCAACAAGTCATCGGAGAGGGCCGAGCTCTTCGGTGACTCAGCGGAAGACCCCCTCGCAATGGGGAGCAAGAAACCGGCACCTCGAGGGTAAGCCCTTGTCTCTATCGTCTTTCCTTAAATCATTTTTTCAGCAAGGGGGAATCTTACACAAGTAGTTTTTCATGTGCAGTCCGCCGAGGGTAATTCCCAGTGGCTCTTCAGACGGGCTGCCATCAACCAGCGGGACTCCAGAGCTCGCTGCTTCTCCCCCAAAGCCTGACGGTCTGGAGGAGGTGACATCCATCCTAGTCCCCGAAGTCAACTTGATGGGGGCCGATGAGGTGGTGACCGCGGCCAAGGACGACACCTCGGCCCGACAAGACCCGGGTATGGATCGCCCCGAGGTCATCAAGGAACTGCCGGGCCAGCCGTTGGCCCAGCCGGAGTCTTCCTTGGCTCCACCACAACGGGCGGAGGCCACTCGGATGGAGACACCCGAGGTCATTCCGTCGCCCCAGCCTACTGCCCAGGGACGGGCTGGTGTTGGGGAACGTTGCATGGGAAACAAAAATTTTCCTATGCACACACAAGATCTATCCATGGTGATGAGCATCTATGAGAGGGAGAGTGAATCTACATACCCTTGTAGATCGCTAAGCGGAAGCGTTAAGAAACGCGGTTGATGTAGTCGATCGTCTTCGCGATCCAAATCGCAAGTCGTCCCTCTATCCGATCACGAACTAGTGCCGAACGGACGGCACCTCCGCGTTCAACACACGTACGGCTTGATGACGCCTTCACCTCCTCGATCCAGCGAGCGATGGTGAAGTAGTAGATGAGTTCCGGCAGCACGACGGAGTGGTGATGTTGGTGAGGAACAATCTCCGCAGGGCTTCGCCAAGCACTACGGAGATTATGACGGGAGAACTAGAGGGTTAGGGTTGCCGACACACGGCTTGAGAAATCTTAATGTGTCCCGTGTGCTAGCCCTGCCCCTCTATTTATATGTTGAGCCTTGGGGTCTAAACTTGGAGTAAAAGCCTCCTCCAGGTCGGTTTTGCCCGCACAAGGTCGGTTTGGCCCGCAAGGAAAGAGCCCAACTCGGATCCCTGCAGTATCGCGTACAAGCGGTAGTACCGCTTACGATAAGCGGTAGTACCGCCCGTAGCGGTAGTACCGCTTACGATAAGCGGTAGTACCGCCCGTAGCGGTAGTACCCCTTACGATAAGCGGTAGTACCGCCCCAGACGCCAGCAAAACTTCCCTTTGCACCTTGCCTAAGCCTCGTGGGCTTTACCCCTTAGCCCAAATAAAGTGTTCTCGTATCCGAACATTTCGGGAAACATCCGGAACCTCTTCCGGTGAATTCCGGAACCCTTCCGGAAACCAAAACACTATTATCACATATATCAATCTTTACCTCCGGACTATTCCGGAGATCCTCGTCATGTCCGGGATCTTATCCGGGACTCCGAACAACCTTCGGTCAGCAACAAAATAACTCAACTATACTAATCGTCACCAAACGTTAAATGTGTAGACCCTGCGGGTTCGAGAACTATGAAGACATGACCGAGACACCTCTACGATCAATAACCAATAGCGGGACCTGGATGCCCATATTGGCTCCTACATATTCTACGAAGATCATTATCGATCGAACCTCTATGTCAAGGATTCAGTTAATCCCGTATACTGTTCCCTTTGTTCTTCGGTATGTTACTTGCCCGAGATTCGATCGTCGGTATCTCTATACCTAGTTCAATCTCGTTACCGGCAAGTCTCTTTACTCGTTCCGTAATACAAGATCTCGTGGCTAACACTTTAGTCACATTGCTTGCAAGGCTCATTGTGATGTTGTATTACCGAGTGGGCCCTGAGATACCTCTCCGTCATACGGAGTAACAAATCCCAGTCTTGATCCATGCCAACCCAACAGACACCCTCGGAGATACCTGTAGAGCACCTTTATAGTCACCCAGTTACGTTGCGACGTTTGATACACACAAGGTACTCCTCCGATGTCAGGGAGTTGCATGATCTCATGGTCATAGGAACAGATACTTGACATGTAGAAAACAATAGCAATAAACTGACACGATCAAATGCTACGTTCTTAGTTTGGGTCTTGTCCATCACATCATTCTCCTAATGATGTGATCCCGTTATCAAATGACATCTCATGTCTATGGCTAGGAAACCTTAACCATCTTTGATCAACGAGCTAGTTAACTAGAGGCTTACTAGGGACACAGTGTTGTCTATGTACCCACACATGTATTTGAGTTTCCAATCAATACAATTATAGCATGGATAATAAACGATTATCATGAACAAGGAAATATAATAATAACCAATTTATTATTGCCTCTAGGGCATATTTCCAACAGCTGGCGTGGGTTGGACCGAGGAGGTGGAGGAGTCCCTGAGGGGTGCTTTCATCAAGGAGGAGCACCGTGCCTTGATGGGCACGACGCTGGAGAGCTACCGGTCCGTAGGGGCCGTCCTGCACGAGGTTTTTAAGAACCTCGCAGCAGGTTTCGAGGTATGATTTCTGTGCATTAAGCTTTTTGTTTTTGTGAGTTTTGTTCGAGGACATAAGAGTATAGCCTTCTAAATGGCATAGTGAGTGAGTAGCCCCCGAGCCCGAAGTCGGTTTCTTGAAACCGGCATCGGGGTCGCTTGACGTAGTAGGAGCTGATAAGTGATCTTAATTATTCTCTTGACAATAAGGATCTGTTTTGTTCCAGGTTGCGACCTCGACCCCGGACTCCGTCTCCGAAGAGATGGCGGAGATGAACCGGAAACTTGAGTAGTCTCAAGGTAAGCAAGTGGAAACTTGCCGTGCATATTTGCTATATATGTGTAATGTGTGTGAAGGAAAATAACTACGGCCGAACTGTGTTAACAGCGAGGCTGGAGATGCTCAAGGCCGAGCTTGACAGAGCTCGAGAAGAGGTGCGGGAGCAGGAGAATGCTGCCGCCGCGGCCGAGAAGGCCCGGGCTGCTGAGAAGGCGGCCGGAGAGAAGCACCAGGCACGGGTGCTGGAAGTAGAGGAGACCCTTAAGGGCGTGTTCGAAGCACACGACAAACTTCAGGAGGAGGGGCAGCGGACGAAGGAAGAGCTCGAGAAGCTGCAGCGCGCCCACGCCGAGCTCAAGACCTCGGCCCGAGCGGATCGCGAGGTGCACCAGCAAGTGGAGCAAATCGCCTCGGGTAAGAAATTCTTGCTGCAATGTGCATTTGGCAGCGAAGGGTGTGTCAAGCTCACCCAATTATGGCGTTCCGCAGAGGTCTTCAAGGATCTCCCGCAGAGCGCGGAGGATGCGGTGGCATATTTCGGCCAACTGGCGGGCCATGAGGCGGAGAAGGCCTTCTGGGGTCAATTCCCGGGGACGCCGTCGGCACAGCTGCTGAATCATCGAGTGAAGCAGGTAGTCGAGCTGTTCCGCATGACAAGGCCGGCACTCCAGGACCTCTGTGTCGCTTTGTGGCCTGCTGAAGCCATGCCGAAGAGTCTCTTCGGCCTGACGGCCCGGCTCCAAAACGCCTTGCCCTGCGTTAAGTGCTGGAAGAGGTCCGCATGCTTCGAAGGGGCGCGGAGGGCATATGCTTGTGTGAAGACGCACTTCCGCAAGGTTGACGCGGAAACGTGTGCCGCTGGCCCTCCTGCCGACAAGCCACGGACCGCCGAGCAGTTCTTCGCCGAGGTCGAGGCCGGAGCTCGGGCAACCGAGGCCATGTGCCCCTAGGACACGCTGTATTTTTAGGTGATGCTTTCGGAATGCCGGAGTGTATAATGTAAAGACTCTATCCCGTGTTTGAATGAAGATGGCTTGAGATTCCATATGTTTTTATGTTATAATTCAATTATGCCTCCAATATGACTGTTCAAAATGAGAGTGGCCAGTCGTCGGCTTCAGCCCCAGTGTAGGTTATACAGAGGGTGCTCCTTAAGGCATATCTGACCCTTGGCCGACGTCTCGGTACCCGGAGGCGGTCAATGACTTAAAGGAACTAGGCAATCGGACTATAGTGGCTTGACATCTTTCATTTAGTCATAGGAGTTTGACTATGGGGGCTGAGGACCAGCCCCCGGCATAGGGATTGTGCGGCAACGCGGCCGAGGTCTAGGCTGTGACACACCTCGGCTAGAAATAAAAGCCCTTCGTTTGACACGGGTGATCTCTATCTTCACATCGCTTGACGCGGTCGCCGGATGGCAGACAAGTTTGCGCTTACCCAGATAGTCAGTTTTCGGCTTTCTCCACTGAGGCGCCATGCCAATTAACCTGGCGGCGCAATCGCAGTGGTTCTGCCGTTACACCCTTAGCTGAATACATCGGGAACGTAAGGGGTACACATAGGAGCCGGGCAACCCAACTATTGATCGAAATCTAGGTTCGAAACTGATGCATAAAGGGTACGATGTCAAAGATTAACTCCTCGCTTCTGAAGTTCTCGGGCGAACCGAAGACTACCTCAAGGGTGACTGTCCCGGTACAACGGACTTCGATGCTCGAAATGACACCTTTAAAGGTGGTAGAGCTCGGCTTTATCCCGGATGAGTCAATGCCCATCTTCCGAACCGTGTCCTCATAGATGAGGTTAAGACTGCTTCCCCCGTCCATCAGGACGCGTGTTAGATGATAACCATCAACAATAGGGTCCAGAACAAGCACTGCAGATCCACCATGCCGGATGCTGGTCGGATGATCGTGCTTGTCGAAGGTGATCGGGTAGGCCGACCATGGGTTATACTTCGGGGCGACTGGCTCCAACGCATATATGTCCCGAAGCACACGCTTTTTCTCCCGTTTAGGGATGTGGGTGACATAGATCATATTAACCTCTGTTACCTCATTTGGAAATTTCTTTTGCCCTCCATTATTGGGTTGTCGAGGTTCATCCTTGTCGTCACTGCGGTGTTGGGTTTTATTCTGACTCTCCGCCGCTATCTTGCCAGCTTGTTTGAAGACCCAGCAATTCCTATTAGTGTGTGTTGCTGGTTTTTCCTGAGTACCATGAATCCCACATGGGCGGTCCAGGAGCCTGTCAAGCTGGCTAGGTCCGTCTTTGTTCCCCTTATAGGGTTTCCATTTCTTCCCGGATTTAGGTCCGGTGAATCCAGCATTGACCGCGGCGTCTTCGGTGTCGCTTCCGCCATTTTTATACCTGCGCTTATTTTTATTGCGCTTCGGTTTTCCATTGGCGTCGCGGGTTTCCGAGGTGCCTGCCTCGCCGTTATGAGTACTTCAGGTGAGCTAGCTATCCTCTCCTGTGCAAAAGCGGGTCATCAGAGACGTCAGGGCGGCCATAGTCCTCGGCTCATCCTGGCCGAGCTGTCGGGCTAGCCATTCGTCCCGAATATTATTTTTGAAGGCGGCAATGGCCTCGGCATCGGAACAGTCTATAATCTGGTTCTTCTTGGTGAGGAACCTGTTCCAGAATTTCCGAGCTGATTCGCCTGGCTGCTGGGTAACATGGCCTAGGTCATCAGCGTCCGGAGGTCGGACATACGTGCCCTGGAAGTTTGCCCGAAAAGCATCTTCCAGGGCCTCCCAGCTGCCGATAGAGTGAGGGGGGGCTATTGAGCCAGTGTCTCGCCGGCCCCTTTAACTTGAGTGGCAGATATTTGATGGCATGGAGATCATCTCCATTGGCCATATGTATATGTCAGAGGAAATCCTCGATCCAGACTGCTGGGTCTGTGGTACCGTCGTATGATTCTATGTTAATGGGTTTAAACCCTTCCGGGAATTGATGTTCCATCACCCGGTCTGTAAAGCAGATTGGGTGAGCTGGACCTCGGGATGGAGGAGGATCTCGTTGGGTCTCCGGAGAGAGCCGTGAGTAGGCTTGATCCCAGGCACGGTCGTTCCTGTCCATCCAGGTGTCGTAGCCATTGGGCCCAGTGGGGGCACATCCCCTTGATCCGTAGATGGACCGAGGGGGAGCCCTATTTTCTTCGATACGACGTCTAGCGTCACGAGGATCCAGGTAGTCCACGGGGTCTTTACCATGACGGCGTGGAGGTGGCCTTTCACCGTGTTCTTCTCGTCCTGGCCTTTCCCGGCCTCTAGGGGGCCGATCGAGGTCGTCGGCGAGTTCTTCATCAAATTCTGGTAGGAGGCGCCTGCGTGGGTAAGACTTCGGCGCACTATGGCGTCGGTTCTCCATATCCTGCTCGGCAGAGAGCACTTCAACCCACTTGTCATTTAGCACGTCGGTATTTTCCTGCAGCTGCTGCTGCTTGCGTTTTAAGCTCCGGGCCGTCGCAACGAGGCATCGCCGGAAGCGTTCTTGTTCGAAGGGGTCCTCGGGGACGATGAAGTCCTCGGTACCGAGGCTGTCGTCCTGCTCGGACTCCGGCATGTAATTGTCATCGGCCCCTTCGAAGAGGTCATCGGGATCAGAGTCCACAAGAGGTCGGTCTGGTGTGCCGTTCCTTACTGGGGAGGCTTGAATGTCCTCCTCAGGGTTACCCGCGTCGCCGTCCTCCTCATTGCCATCATTGGCTGTTGCGTCGTTGCCACTAGGTTCCCCATTATTGCCCCTTCGGCGCCGTCGCCGGCGTCTGGGAGGGGATTTGGGGGTGTCCACCATATAGACATCGTAGGTGGATGTGGCGGTCCACCTGCCCATGTTGACCGAGGGTAGGGTGTTCTCGATGGGGCTGTCGGCGTCCTCCTCCATATCTGAGGGTTTGCCGTAGTCCAACACATCGGTTAAATCATCGATCGTGGCGACTAGGTGGGTGGTGGGTGGGATGTAAATTTCCCTGTCGTCGGCTTTAAGTCCGATCTGATCGTAAACCGAAGTCTTGCCATCCGAGATGGACATGCTCTGGATGCGGCAAAGCATCTCATCAAGGTGAGATAACTCTTCGGGATCCATGGATGCGCCATAGGCAGGGCTGATTTGGAGAACATCCATTATGTGACCAGGCGTGTCTTCGGAGCGAAGGGACTCTGAACGTAATTCGGAGTTTTGATTCGAAATCATCTCTGGCGCCGCTTCGAGAGTGGGAGCAAGATCTTTCTCCGAACTAGTGGTCGAGGGGAGATCAGCCGGAGTGGTGGCGTTGGTAGTCTCAAAAGACGTCATGACATAGTTCGGTTCCGGGGTCGAGCCTCCAGAACCGGCCGAGCCTTCGATCAGGCCGGGCGTCCATCGCGATAGGATGAGTTCGCCGCGGGAATCGGCAGTGTACTCGAGGCCACCGAAGGTTATAACCCGTCCTGGCGTGTAGTTCTCGACGGAAGTCAAGTGTCCCGTCGAATAGGCACAGAACATCATGCTGCTGAAGACGAAGAGCTGTCCGGGGATGTAGACGTCCCCACAGTCGTTGGTGTGATTGATCCGCAGGTGAGCCATCGACCCTTTTGGCGATCGCGCAGCGGAACTCGCCATGAAAGCACCAGTGTCAGTGTAAAAACCGGCAGACCTCGGGGTAGGGGGTCCCGAGCTGCAGATCTAGGATCGATGGTAACAAAGACAATGGAGACGGTGTTTACCCAGGTTCAGCCCTCTTGATGGAGGTAAAACCCTACGTCCTGCTTCTGTTATATTGATGAAGATGTATCGAGTACAGAGTTGATCTACCTCGAGATCGTAATGTGAGTCTAACTTCTAAGGCTAGGTAAGCAATGTTGCGTTGATGTCCCCCCTACGGGCTAAACCCTATGGCTTATATACACGCCAGGGAGGGTATCTAGGGTTACAATGTCGGTATCTAGGAAAAAGGCGGCTGGACAAATCTTGAAGTGTACTACAAGTCTTCGGCAGAGACAGCATTGATCACACCTCCCTCGTACAGCCTCCGGAGTCCATCTTGGTCACGTATGGGGGTACATCGGCCCAACCGAGGAGACGGGTCGGCCCGGTTAGCACCTCCTAATCCAGGACACCGTCACCACCACCAAACTTTTCTTGAAGATTTTCATTTGGCGTCACATCTATTGCATTATCTTCGTGATTTGGCTTGTCTTCTCGAATGGTTTTTATCTTCACATTCTATTTGACTTCATTGTCTATACTATATATATATGTATATATATATATATATATATATATATATATATATATATATATATATATATATATATATATTGAGTTTGTCCTCAACAGCATTCACGTATAGCTATGTCTTCAACCTGTGTTTCTGAACTAGGTGAATGTGATCGGACCCTTACCCCTTCTGTGCTTACCTCGTCCAGTCTCTCTCAATCTTCATATGCATTCTATTTGACACATGTCGATTGTCTTCCCTGTGTCCTTGTCAGTCGAAGATTTTGGGACAAAATTTAAAATGACTTTCATCTCTATCCAATTTACCTGCATCCGCAGAAGGCGGAACGACCGCCCGCCAAAACAGCTGGTCGTGGGGTCAAGGCGTGGTCGCAACAACTGCACATGTGCGCCACGCGTCGTATAGATATGTATTGCCAGGGGCATGTCTGTCTTATCCCCTAGACCAGACCAACCCTTATAAATACTTCGCCCCTGGTTCCATTAATGTTCTACACCCATGTCGCCGTCGTCCTCGCATAACCCTAGCGCTGCTGCTAACCTCGTCATCGCCGGAGGAGAAGCGCTTCGGTACCGCGACCTCTTCGACGCCGTACTCACGCTGGCCGCGGGCATCTTCTCACCGCCGCCGCCGTAGCAGTTCTCCATTGCCAAGTTAGGTCGTGGTGGATTGAACTGCTCAACCTTCTTTTGCCTCGTTGAGCTGTTCTTCGTGCGGTAAATAAAACTTACTTTTTACCGTCTATTTGATCCAAAATCTTATCGAATATCTTCAGAACTTGTTTTCTTCACTTCCAAATCTTCATCTTCTGTTTCACTCATCTCATATCTTGCCAAGTTACTTCACTTATACTGCATAGTGACGATTCCTAACTTCTACCTATCTTCGGATTCATACAAATCTGGAACCAACATCTCTCTATAAGTGAATGTCTTCACACTATGAGGTCATTGTCTTCAAACTGAGTTGGATTTCAAATTTTTTGAGAATGCATATGACCTCTCCTCCTTCCCTCTCATCTCTAATGCTGTCATAGGTACATGTCCGTGGGCGAGTCACTTGGTTCTCATAGTCTGAATTCATTTGCAGACTTCTTGCGGTTACATCTCGACTCTCCTGAAGCCAGTTCCTGTCAGATCAGCAGTGTGAAGCCAATCAATCCTGTGAAGCCAATGGCCAGTGGTAAATCTGCGAAGAAGGGAGGAAGGCAACGATGAGCCAACACTGCTCTTGACCTCCCTCCAGATCTGTATGAGCAGTATAAATCTGATCCTGATGAAACCTATGGTGAACGCAAATCTCGTGTGCAATGGATTCGCCGCTACTGGGCAGAGCAATGGTTTCGTTATCATTTTGTTACACAAGAGTATGCTGAGAAGAATGCAGTTAGGCCACCATGGGCGGATATTGTGTACCGGAAGCTTATTCCGAAGACAAAGGCTGACGCCATTGCCCAGAACTTCTATCCTTGCATGGTAAGAGGTGTGATGCCCGAAGATGCCGACCCATCTAGCATCAGATGGTGTCGTGAAGATGATCTGTTTGAAGCCAATTATCAGTTTGCCAAGGCTTCAGCAGATGCCAACAAGAAGGAGTTTGGTGTGAACTTTAACCCCGGTCCTGCAGAACCAAGACCCGATGGCTCCCGTCAAGCTGAACCCAATCTGACTGGGCCATGGGATAGTCTTCAAGCATATGTTGAGCATATCAACGCTCTTCATGCCACTACCGCTAATGTGCGCGGAGAAGCCCATGCTAAAGACATTGCTCCTGCCTCCCCCAAGACACAAAGAAAGCCAAAGGGCTCCAAAGCCAAAGAGGGGCAATCTGCCAAGTCTGCTGTTGCTCCATCTACTTCAAGAGTGAAGCCAGTGAAAGATGCAACAACTGAATCCAGTGTGCAGTCTGAAGATGTGTCTCGGAACATCCCGAAGACAAAGAAACCTGCTGGGCGAGGCCCCAAACCAACAACCACATTGACTGATGATGATGCCATTATTGATTTATCTGATGATGAGTTTGATGATGATGCCCTTGAGCTCCTCATCAAGAACAAGCAGGAAGAGGCTGATATTTTCAAAAACCTGCCTCTGTTCGACCATGATATTCTCAACAACTTCATTGATGAATGGTCTCGCGACCCATCTCTGTCGATTGACGACTTACAGCTTCCGATTGACATCAGCGTCACGTTCCAGGGCTTCATCAATAATGAACTTGCAGTTGTCCAGGAAGTGCTTGAACAGACAAACAAGATTGAATATGAGA
The DNA here is from genome assembly GCA_039707655.1 of Elymus sibiricus. Classification (NCBI taxonomy): domain Eukaryota; kingdom Viridiplantae; phylum Streptophyta; class Magnoliopsida; order Poales; family Poaceae; genus Elymus; species Elymus sibiricus. Next base: position 479,208,211 of record CM077668.1, read on the forward strand.
AGAGTCTATTCAAGAAGCACTTGTCCAAATTCAGTGTCGCAGAAATTCAAGGCTATAAGAAGATGATGGCCGAGCTGAAAGAGGAATTTCAAAAGCTTCGTGATGATGCCAAAGGTGCCAGAGAACGTCTCAAGCACTATGCTGAGAAGACAGTGCAAGCCCACAATGAGGGCTTGAAGAGAAAAGCACTTGGTCGCCCTGCCATTGATCCCAAGCTGATCAAGAAAAAGAAGAAGAAGCCTGAGACCCCTGTTGCTGAGGCCCCAAGACAAGATGAGCCTCGGATTGTCTTCCCACCATCCATGCTTGGTTCGAAGCCATCCGCTCCATCAGTTGCTTCTGAGAAGAAGAAGACACAGCAAGCTGAAGCCGAAGCTCGCAAGCGCAAGCAATCTGATGCCTGTGCTGCTCCTCCGTCTCAAAAGCGTCAGAAGACGAAGTCTTCAAAGGCTTCGCGCAAGGCACAAGCAGAAAATGCTCCATCCACTTCTCAAGAGCCTCTGCTCGTGACACCGATATCTGTTCCTCCCCCTGCCTCTGGAAACACAGAGAGACGAGTTATCGTGCATGAACCTGCTACCACAGAGGTTCCCGTTTCTGAAGAGATTCCAGCTGCTGATCCGAACGCAGCTGAAGACATTGGTACTGATGCCAATGTGCAAAATGATGATGATGATGAAGTCCTTCCTCAGCTCACCGAGCACGTGGTATCATCGCCTGTTCCTGAACACAGTGAACCGATCAGCATTGGTCGCCCTCTGACGCCAGTCGATCAAGATGAAGTCATACCCCACACTCCTCCTCCTCAAGCTGCAACCAATCATGAACCTATGTTGCCAGATACTCCTGAAGTCATGGTTGAAGACAATTCTTCTCCAAAGGCTTCGCCGTGGCCCGCGGATGACCAGCATTTCTGAGGAGGTAGTGCATCAAGATGCCTCTGCTTCTCACGAGGATATTCAAGGAGATGTTCCACCCACCAACACTACTCGGACTGTCAACACGCAAGCTGATCCTGTACAGACTGTATCTGGTGAAGCCCAACCTGAGCAGGAAGCCCAACAGTCTGAAGTTATACCGGCTGCAACAGCCGAAGACGTTCAAGAGCAGCCTCCTGTGTCTGACACTGCTGCTACTGATACAAATGCGGCCCCTGAGTCTGAAGCCCAAGCCACTAAAGGAGATCTGAATGCCACTCCTGAAGCTCCTGCCACCTCTGAAGCCATTGTGCTCTCTGACGCCAATATTGTCATGGCATACAACAGGGCTGGAGAACTTGTGCCTTTCAACTGGCCTCGTCTTGCGTCACCAGAAAGACCTGGCCCGCAATATGAATTCCATGTTGACAACCGGCCTCTCGTTCAGAAGCCAATGCCGAGGCTGCCAAGGCCTCGAGGAGCTGCTTCCACCGACTGCCCCTTCAGTGTCATTAGCTTCAGGAATGATAATACCTTCTTTGACCGCTCCAAGAACCCATACACATATCCCCAATTCCACTTCAGCTGGTCATCTCACTGGTCAGTTTCGCCAGCCACGTGAAGCCAATACTGAAGCCACCACAAGCACTGTGCCTCCAAGACCTCAAAAGCGTGCGCGAGTCTTAACCGAGAGAGAGCTTCTTGTTTCTCTTCATCAGAAGCAAGACAAGCATCATGACTGGCTTAAAAGGCAAATGAGGAGCCTCATGACTGATCTCAACAGAGTGCGCAATCTTTCCACCAAGAATGCGTTTGTTGCACATGAAGCCAGCCGCCGGGCTTGGAAGAGTCTCACACTACTCTGCTCTGAAGATGACCTTGCTGCCGATGGCTTCAAGGAAGGCTTCAAATTTGACTCCAGGCCTCCAACAACAGCGAAGTGGCGTGCTACACCATCTCTTGAAGACTCAAACTATTCTTCTTCAGCGCCCACTGTTGTCGCACGGGTGGTTGATGAGGAAGATGATGCTACTTCTCCGCCAATGGCTTCACTGCATCAAGACGCTGCATCAGGCCCCTCTGCTCCGCCCAACTCCACCATCGACCAGGCTGCCCCAACATCTTCATCGCCTCCAAGGGACACGTAGACACCCTGTGTCTTCACACCTTTTTGGTCACTTGTTGACAAAAGGGGGAGAAGCATATGGGTTGTTAGTCTTCAAGCGGGCAAATTGGGCTGGGCTTGATATATTTTGCCAAGTTTACAACTCTCGTTCTTGAACATTTGGTTTTGGGTTGTAAAACTTAAGTCCTGATGGACGTCTGCTACACTCGCTGTTTTTGCTACTATTTATGCGCTACTTAACCTTGATATTATGCGCATGAAGTCATTCCGCAGACGCCCATATTTCATTGTGCATGTCATTATCTTAAATTTATTTTGTATGCACATGTTGTGATTTCATGAATAGAGGGAGATCTCCATGAAGTCGAACCTGCCATGTGCATTTGCATTCAAAGGCAAATTACTTATATGCACATCTTCAGGGGGAGCCCCTCCCACTTCATGAAGCCAAACCATCTGTACCTTAACTTCACCTATTTTTATCCCCGTTGAAAACATCAACCAATTTGTCATCAATCACCAAAAAGGGGGAGATTGTAAGTGCATCTAGTGCCACCCCTTGTTGGTTTTGGAGTATTGAAGACAAACTTGGTTGTGGGACTAATGTGTTTGTGAGATTCACAGGAGAACACAGGTAGAAGTCCCTATTGAATCGGTTTACCCATCGAAGATGACCCCTAAAAAATTATGAAGACATTGAAGACAATGGTGATTCACGAAGACATTCGTGCTGAAGATATTGGTTCATGAAGACATTCGTCGAAGAAAATGAAGCTTGAAGACATAGTCTTTTCGTAGTTTCATTTTCTTATTTCTTGAGTCATAGGAACCACCGAACTGTCAAGTGGGGTCGAGGTAAACAATGTCAGAAACTGACGTGATGCTCAACCTAAAATCCTATGTCTTCAAGCGAAGACAAATGAGAGAAAATCTCTTCTAGAGTTGGTTGAGTCAGCTTTGCTTGTAGCCCAAGTAAAGTTGCCGCGTGGGTTTAAATTCCGACCGTTGGACACGTGTCAGTTCCTAAATGACCAAGGGTCATTTCGGACATATCACGTCGGGTTGCCCCCTGGCTATAAATAGCCACCCCCCTCCACCATAAGTTGGTGGCTGCTCCGAGTTAGTGCACGGCTTTTGTCGTTTGAGAGCAACCCACCTCGAAGCCTTTGAGAGAGAAACCTTGCGAGGACAAAACCCAAAACACCCAGAGCCCAAAGTGATTGAGCATCACTGAAGACATTCTGTTCTAAGTGAACTGAAGACTTATTACACTTGAAGACTCTGATCTTCCAGTCGGTTAGGCGTCGCGTTCTGAGCATCCAAGAGTCATTGTGGATTGCCCGTGATCGAAGTCTGTGAAGGTTTGGAAGTCTACCTTGAAGACATACCAGAGTGATTGGGCGAGGTCTAAGTGACCTTAGCTCAAGGGGAATAAGGTGAAGACGCGGTCTTCTGAGTTCAATCTCAGCCTCCCTAACCAGACGTACAACTGTCACAGCAGTTGGAACTGGTCAAACAAATCATTGTCTTCCCCGAGCTCCTGGTTCTATCCTTACTCTTCCTTACTTACTGTTTTGAACTGTGAAGCCTTTGCATGCTTGCTTGTGTTTGAAGATATTCCCTGAAGCCATTCATCTGTTTACTCATTTATCTTCATGCTTCTTGTGTTTATGTTTAATGCATGCTTGTATGTATGATGTCTTTGCTTGTCATATCTGTTCATCGTATTGATAGGCTTTACTAGTTCTCATCCTGCTTCCGCTTTCATCGAAGACATTGCATGTTTTCGAAGCCTCTCATAAAAATCGCCTATTCGCCCCCCCTCTAGTCGAAAACTAGCACTTTCACGCGCATACCCCCAGATTTCAAAGGTCCTCACAAGGTTCCTAATTACACAGCGAATCTGGAGCCCACTGAGTGGATCGATAGTTACGAGCTGGCAATGGACTTATTGGGCGCGAGCGAGGCAGTGTGTGTGCGTTATCTGCCTGTCATGTTGGAAGGCCCCGCTCGCACCTAGATGAAAAACCTACCGGTGAATTCTATCAACACATGGCAGGAACTGAAGGAGCGCTTCATCAAGAATTTCTAGGGAACCTGGAAAAGGCCAACCACAATTGTTGATCTAGAGCATTGCATTCAGCGCGAGGATGAGTCGGTGCACCATTGGGCTCACCGGGTTGCAGAGGTTATACACAGTTCTGACAGTATCTCGGCGGCTCAGGCTGTACTGGTTCTGGAACGGACATGCAAATTTCAGCCGCTGGTGCAAAAGCTAGGGCGACTCTAGAGAAAGGCTCGGGACATGGGTGATCTAATGGATGTCTTAACCCGGTATGCGGAGTCTGACAATACTAAAGACCCGCCGTCTAACGAGGAGAAAGCCGGTAAAGACAAGAAAGGCGGTGGCAAGGGACACCAGTAGAACAACAGTAATGGGCAGAATAGCAATGGCGGTAAACGCAAAGGCTATGATGGTAGCTCCGATCTGGTGGCGAACACAAATACAGGGAACAAAAATCAACGTCAGAACGATGGTTCTAGTAGGCAGTCCACTGGTAACCGCCCTCTCAGCTTTGAGGAGGCTCTCAAGGCTCCATGCCCGAAACACAGTTACAATGGTAAGCCGTCCAACCACTCATGGGAAAATTGCTATGTCATGCAAGAGTTTGCCAAGCGGGTCTTCCAGAATCATCACAACGGGGGCAGAAACGGCGGACAGTCCGCCAACCAGGGACTCGACTTCTTGGGAGCCGGCTCACAAGGGCCCTTCGCGGGACCCAGTTTCCAAGGGAACAGTGGCCAAGGCGGCGGGTTTCAGGGGGCTTGTAATACTGGAGGCGGCAATCAGCGAAACCAGGGAAATCAACACCAAGCTAGTGCGACACGGTTTCAGAGTAACCCGAAATAGTTAAATAGTGGACAGTACCATGTTTTCACCACCAGTACCTGTAAACGGGATCGGAAGGTGCATCAACAAGCCGCCCACATGGTTGAGCCGGCAACTCCTTATTATCTCAACTGGTCTGAACAGCCAGTTACCTGTAGCAGGGTGGATCATCCTGTCTTCCTCGATCATCCTGGCCACTTGGCTCTAGTGGTTGCATCACAAGTTGGCAGTTATACACTGACTAAGGTGCTCATGGACGGAGGCAGCAACATCAATATTCTATACTATGACACGTTCAGGTGAATGAATCTGTCTGATAAGCAGTTGACTCCATCCTCTACAGTCTTCCACGGCATTGTTCCTGGCAAGTCAGCCTATCCCATGGGAAGAATCTCCCTAGAGGTGGCCTTTGGCTCAAAGGATAACTGGCATTCTGAGTTTCTGTCCTTTGAGGTGGTTAAGCTTAAAAGCCCATACCACGCCTTATTCGGCCGGCCGGCTTATGCATGATTCATGGCACGGCCGTGCTACGTTTACCTGAAAAAGAAGATGCCAGGACCGAGGGGAACCATCACAGTTGAAGGCAACCGGAGGATTGCACTTGAGTGCAAGGAAGGAGATGCAGCATATGCCGAGACGGCTTGCGCTGCAGAGGAATTACGGTATTATAAGGACAATGTTGACCCGTCCGACAGGACCTCCCTGAAGAAACCCACGACGGAGTCTGACCCTTTGCTCAAGTTTAAGTCAGCCAGAGACACAAAGCAAGTTGATTTCACCCCGGGCAATTCTTCTGAGCAGTTCACCATAGGGGCAAACATGGATCTTGTGACACCCTGTTTTTTCTCAGCTTTTTCTTCTCAAATTTCATTCGAATATTTTATTTGAATTTGGCTTGGTCTTGTTTCTGAATGGCTCTATGGACTTAAAACTTGGGAATTCCTTTCGATTTTCTTTCCCAAGTGACTCAGGCTCTCAAAAGACTTCTCTCAAGACATGTCACTCCCACCCTTGCTCAATCTTAATTTTATCCCAATATAATATTCATTTTCCCATTAAAGGAATAGCCCTTTAAGCTCTAGGTTGTGAAGCAACCCATACTTCTGCTCTCTCAAAAGTCCCAAGAAAATTCTCATAAATCCTTTGCACCATGTGAACCTTGGATATGTGAAAATATTCAAGATTTACTCTTCATGGTGAGCACAGCATCCAATCTTTGATTCTGGTCAAAATTTCAGTTTGTGAGGTAACTATATTTTATATTGCTTCAAAAATTCTGAAATTAATCCAGGACATTCTCCTACCCATATTATCAGTCTCCACAAATTTTGGGCTCATTTCATTCAGCCAATTTCTCTATAAAACTCTCCCAAGTTTCTGTCCAATGGGAAGTGTTGTGAAGGAAGTACCCTGTACACTAACCCAAGTGTTGTGAAGGAAGCATGTTGGCATCTCCAAATAACCCACAAATACCAAGTTTCAGCTCCAGGAACCCATCCAAGTGAGTGTAACATCCTCAGCAAGGTTTCTGGACCAGAAAGGCAGTTGTGAAGCAACTATGCTTTACACTGATCCATTTGGTCTGAATTTCTCCCAGTATATACTCCTTCCTACTACATTCTAACATGGCAAACTCCCTCTCTCAAAAACCTAACCATTTCTCCTCAACTTGCTGCCCAAGTTGCTGACCAGAGACTTCCAATGAAGCCATCCAGCTGGCCAGACCAGCTCTTGTCAAACCAAAGGCACAGAGAGGACTCAGATTGAGAGGACTACCTGCGTAGGCATGATCGTTCGGGTCAGAGCGCGCCGCAAGAGTCCATGCACGCGGTGACCATGTGTCTACTAGGCAGAACTCGCGCTCTGCACACTGAACCCTCTTGGGCCTCGCCGGTTCTTCGCGTAGATGCCACCTCGCCGTGTCCCTTAGTGCCCACGTCTTCCCCACCGTCCACCTGGCTCGCCTGGAAGCCTCCCGTCGCCGGCAGCGTCCTCGCCAGACACGGCCAAGCGCCGCCACGCGCGGCACAGTACTGGCACTGTGGCCGTGCTGGCTGTCCTCTTCCTCCCGTCGAGCCATCACGTCGCCTTAACTCCTCTGACCTTTCTAGCACTCTCCCTCGCTCCACGACGGCCAGCTTGCCGTCCTCACAGCGCCAGCTCACCCGTGGCGGGATCCTGCTCGGCCACCCTCCGCCCACCTATAAATAGCCCCTCCCGGCCTCCCCAACCCTCACCACTCCACCCCTCTCCCTCTCAATCGCCGCCTAGTAGCTCCAGAGCAAGCCGAGAGGCTCTCCTTCCCCAACTCCGGCGAAGAGCTCTGCCGTTCTGCCCCAGCTTCTCCAGCTCACCTCCGCCCACCCCAGCTTCATCCGAGACCACCAGTGTGCTCGTGGCACTCCACTGACCAACCCCAGCCCTTCCTCCGCCCAAGAGCTCGCCAGAGTTGCCGGATCCGTCGACCCCCGAAGAGCGCCGCCGCCTGAGACGAAGGGGACGACGCCGTTCGGCCATCTCCCGACAAGCTACGGGTACCGGAGTGCTCACCATTGTCCGTTCCTTCCATCCCCGCCGTCCCCGGAGCTCGCAGCCGTCGCTATCGCCGGCAACCATCGCCGGTGAGCCGCCGTCCTCTGTTCCCTCTCTCTCTCTGTTCAAATATGACAGGCGGGCCCCACTGGTCAGTGACTCTGCGCGCGCCCGAACCGGTACGTTAGTAGAAACGCCCAGCCGGTTTACACCTTCGACGTGGCCGCCTGAGGTTTTTCCGATTTTCTGTTTAAATCCAATTAATTCCAGAACTTTGACTGAACTTTGATCATCCATAACTTTTAGACCATAAATCCAAATGAGTTCATTCTTTTTGCATTATTTTTCTTTTGAGCTCCTCTAGTTGCTGTAAAAATTTGGGATTTTTCTCTGTAGTCTAGAATTTCTGGTAAAGAGAAAATGCTTTATGTGGTATTTGAAAATGCTTTCAAAAATGCTTTTCAGATTTGTTTGCCTAGTTGGTGAAGACCAGGAGTACCCCCACACTCTTTTGGTGCAAGGCAAGCCACAACTCTCATTTGCATAATTACATTGCAATGTCATAGTTTAATTAGTTATTTTAATGCCAAATATGCTTTATTTATGAATGGCTTAATTCATGTAATACCTTGGAGATTTTGGATAAGTTACTATCATGATGATGATGAGATTTTGGATTAGTAGGAGATTTCTGGATTTTTGTGGTAATGCTGTCAGACTGTGAGATTACCATCTATGATTATTTTGTGATTCCACCGGTACTACATATAGGGGATTAGTAGTAGAAGTTGATCATGATGTTCATCGGATTTCTAGTTTGTTATTGTGGTAACTTGGATTATTTGTATATTGGAGTGTTAGTGATGACTATGATTACTCGGGGATAAAACCCTTCATTGTTGATCAAGAGCCACTGAACCGAACTTTCCAGTGCGGCCACACCTGCCGGAATAGGACGGCCTTGACTTGGTCTAAGAATGTGCTCTTTTATCGGTACCACCAAAGAGGGAAGTTTATGCGTGCGTGCTGCCCTGATCAGGTAGACGACGATAATCTTGTGAGCCCAGTTTGGTTTTGAGCTCAGGTCCCCGTTTGGGACAGTTGTTTGGCCACAACGGTGGTAGGTGTAACGGGATGACACAGGGGCCACCCAGGGCAGGACTCCGGGGGAGGATGATTGTCGGTGGTACGGTGGAGGAGTCACGGGTTAGGCAAGTTTCGTTGGAGCAGCACCGGTCCACCCGGAAAGGGAAGTGTACTGTGGTACGGGGCCAGGAGCTTCATAGTGTGGGTAAAGTGCGCAACCTCTGCAGAGTGTAAGAATCTATTAGAATAGCCGAGTCCACGGTATTGGACACAGTTCGTATTAAGTCACACTACTGATCAACACCAATGAGGGAATGACGTGTTAATGATGGAAGAACTCGTCTCAGTATAGTTATGTGACCGCTGGTTGAGAATTGCTGGTAAAGGTTAAGGATGATTCTCGGGAATGACTAGCATTAGCTCTTGAGGTGACCATGAGTTGGTTACGAGAGTAAGTGGTTTAATCAGGAGGCTTAAGGCAAGTGGTTCCATAGTAAAAATAAGATTGATAGATGTAGCAACAGCATGTTAATATTTTCTTCCACCCTTGTAGTAGCAGTTAAATCTGATTTAAACATGAGTGCTATGACCTTGTTATGCCTTGATGCTTTTGATTGTTGCGAGCTTGCGAGTACATTCAAAGTACTCACCTGGCATGTCATGCCAGTTTGCAGGTGCTACGATGTTTGCATAGTGGAGGTGTTCGCATCGCGAGCTAGGACGTGTCCCTAGCCAGAGTCCCTGCGGAGTGGAGTCCATTTCGACGCCGTAATTCTGCTGCTAGGATTCGAGCTGCTGCTAGCATAGAATTGTCGTAGCAAGCGTAGCTGTGCCGAGGCAACCATTTGTAATAACTCTAACCCTTGTAAACATTTATTTGTAATAAAGAGCTGATTTGTTCTATGCCAAGCAGTGCCGTATTCCAGAAGACTTGATCTCTGGGCTGGAATACGGGGTGCTCCGGTGACTTTGAGCCGGGGTGCCACAAGGTTTGGTATCAGAGCAGGTCTGGCTATAGGACCCCCTAGCTAACCCGGGCGTTAAAAACTGTTAGTTTAGAGCCCAGTTTGTTTGTGTGTTGCATTTGAGTGCTGCACTTGGTTGATACATTTGCTTGTTGCATGGCATGCATATAGATTTGGCTCGCTAATCAGTTGATTTTGTAGATGGCATCCGTTCCGGTTGATTACAACTCAGCCCCTGCACCCCTCAGCTTCGCATCCTTGCTTTGGGATGTCTGGCGTCTTCTCTATCCTTATGGAGAGATGCCAAGGTACCAAGTGTTCCAGACCTCGCTTGCGGGAATGGTGCATGAGTATCATGCTAATGTTATCATGTCAGTCGATCTACCCTTGGGGAAGCGCACCTACAGTCTCCATGGTGGTTACACCTCTACTCCGGACCGCGCTGTCCATCTTGCCGCTCTGGCAGGCCTCACTATTATCCGCCATCAGGAAAGCGCGATGCAGGAGAATCGTGCCTTCCAGTACTATCCCACCATGTCCCCCACTCCCAGGCGGATTAGGTTTCCTCCTGTCCGCTCAGATGACGATGTCGCTGTGGCATACATGTCTCGTTACATGGTCGCAGAATACGTCCTCATCGCTGAGCTAGTCCGAGATGCAACCCGTGCCCGGAGAGCCCTCGGTATGGCTTTAGCTCTGCCAACCTCTCTGCCAGCTCCTCCGCTCTCCAGCAACCCGCCGTCCAACCCTAGTGTCTAAGTACTCGTGAGGATCATGTTGCATGAGTTGTGGTAGTGCCAAGTGCTGTAAATTACTCTGAGTAGCAATAAAGTGTGGGTTTTGCAAGTTTGGTGCTTTTCCTTGAATAGTCTTTGTTTGCTTTTCTTTGGTTCCTCGGTGTCATACTACCTTCCCTATGGAAGTTGCTCATTAATTGCTGGACCTGAAGAGATAAGGATTGCAAGTCCTTGAAGGTTAAGTTGAGCAGTATGAAATTCTCAGGATCGCATTGTTCGAAGGAGCATTGGGTTGAGAGTAAACAGTACTCTGAGTTGACTATCTTTTCATGGAAACCTAAATAGGAAAGCGCACTCATCGAGTTCATCCGTGAGAACCAGGACTTCTTTGCATGGAAACCTTCTGACATGCCAGGTGTACTGAGAGAACTCGCTGAGCACTCCCTTAATGTGGATCCCAAATTTAAACCAGTTCGCCAGTATCTCCATCGCTTTAATGAGGAAAGAAGGAAAGATATTTGTGAAGAAGTGGAGCGGCTCCTAGCTGCCGGGTTCATCGTGGAAGTCTTCCATCCTGAATGGCTAGGTAATCCAGTACTCATTCTGAAGAAAAACGGGACTTGGCAGATGTGTGTTGATTACACAGATCTAAATAAGGCTTGTCCCAGTGACCCCTTTGCCTTGCCCCGTATTGACTAGATCATCGATGCTACGGCGGGTTGCGAGAGTTTATGCTTCCTGGATGCTTACTGTAGATATCATCAGATCAAGATGAAGCTGGAAGACCAGGAAAAGATGGCTTTCATCACACCCTTTGGAGCTTTCTGCTATACAACCATGCCGTTTGGTCTGAATTGTGGACAGGCGACTTACCAGCATTGTGTCCAAAGCTGCTTTCACAAACAGATTGGGCGGAACGTTCATGCATATGTTGATGATATTGTGGTTAAGTCTCGAAAGAAGGAAACCCTGTTGGAGAATCTCAAGGAAACATTTGACAATCTCCGTGTCTACCAGATGAAGCTTAACCCGGAGAAGTGTGTTTTTGGCGTCCCTGCAGGAAAACTTCTAGGATTTCTTGTTTCCGAGCGTGGCATTGAAGCTAACCCAGAAAAGATCAAAGCAATCACGACCCTAGCTAAGTCGGCCAATCTGAATGCCGTGCAGAAGCTGGCTAGGCGGGTTGCGGCACTGAGTCAGTTCATAAGCCGGCTTGGAGAGAAGGAAATTCCGTTGTACCAATTGCTTAAGAAATTAGATAACTTCGTCTGGAGTGATGCTGCAGATCAGGCTTTTGAGGCCCTCAAGAAGCAGTTGTCCAAGCCGCCGGTCCTTGCTGCCCCTCACGAGAAGGAGCCAATGTTGCTATATATTGCTGCAAATAACAAGGCTGTAAGTGTGGCATTCATTGTAGAGCACAAGGAGGATGGCAAGGAATATCCAGTTCAGCACCCCGTTTAGTATATCAGTGAAGTGTTAACCGAGTCCATGCAGCGATATCTACATTGGCAGAAACTGGTCTACGGAGTGTTTATGGCTAGTCGCAAGCTCAAGCATTATTTCCATGAACATTCAATCACTGTGGTCAGCTCAGCACCTCTTGGGGATATCATCCAGAACCGGGAGGCCACTGGCCGGGTTGGCAAGTGGGCCATTGAGCTCGGTCCGCATCATCTCAAATATGTGCCACGTACAGCAATTAAATCACAAGCATTGGTGGATTTCATTAATGATTGGACAGAGTTACAGGCTCCCAAAGAGAAGCCTGACACAACATACTGGTCCATACACTTTGACGGCTCAAGGCAGCTTGAAGGCTCGGGGGCTGGAGTTGTGATTACTTCCCCACGAGGAGATAAGTTTTGTTATGTTTTAAGACTCATGTTCCCCTGTACTAACAATGCAGAAGAATATGAGGCCTTGCTTCATGGGCTTCCGATGGCCAAGGAGATGAACCTGAGCCGGGTCAGGTGTTTGGGCGACTCAGACCTCGTGGCCCAGCAGGTTTCTGGTACATGGGATTCCAAGGATCCCCTTATGGCAGCTTATCGGCACGCGGTCACCAATTTTGCTGGGCAGTTCAAAGGTTATCAAATTGATCATATTGATCGCTGGTAGAACGAGGCGGCAGATGCACTTTCTCGCTTGGGTTTTCAGCGCAAGCCAGTGCCACCCAATGTGTTCCTGGACGTTTTGCACAACCCGTCTGTCAAATTACCAACAGAGGAGGATTTGGCTATTCCTGACCCAGAGGCGGCTCTAGTGGCTGCTGTCCACGCTATACCTGATTGGACAGTTGTCAGGACCGGATTTCCAGGATAATAATTCCCAGTAAATGGCCCTTGTGGTCATCAGCCCCAGGATTACTGTTAGCTAATGAGACACAATCTTGATACAGAAATTCCAAGCAAAATACAAAATATGTAGTACAAGACCATTCTTGGCTATGAGTACAACAAAAGGTTTCTAGTGGTTGATGGCGGAAGCGGTTTGCGGATCATCAGCGTCTATGGGACTCCATTTCCCACAGGAACAGCTGACCTGGTTAATTCCTATCTTCGCGAGGCTGTTATCATCGTTGTCTAGATTCCGGGTTTGCAGATCATCAGCGTCTATGGGATTCCAAACAAGAAGTCTGGCCAAGACAATAGCCAGGGACAAGCCAGTGAGTACTTTGAATGTACTCGCAAACATTAAGAACACAAGTATAATATAACAGATGATAATCATGCACTGAAATATTCCATGATCACTTAGTTAGTCACGAAATAAAATCCATGATGCATGCAAGCAGGTTATTCACATTAAACATGAATAAGAAATCAGAGAATAAAATAAACCGATCGGGTGTCTGAAGCGACGCCTCGAAAGGATAATAATATAAGGCATGTCTCAGTCGGGCGTCTGAGCGACGCCACATAAAGGGCTTATAAGGAAATAAATAACAAGCATGCCACAGTCGGGCGTCTGAGCGACACCACAAAAAGGGCTTATAAGGAAATTAAATAACAAGCATGCCACAGTCGGGCGTCTGAGTGACACCACATAAAGGGCTTATAAGGAAAAAAAATAACAAGCATGCCACAGTCGGGCGTCTGAGCGACACCACATAAAGGGCTTATAAGGAAATTAAATAACAAGCATGCCACAGTCGGGCGTCTGAGCGACACCACATAAAGGGCTTATATGGAAAATAAATAACAAGCATGCCACAGTCGGGCGTCTGAGCGACACCACATAAAGGGCTTATAAGGAAATTAAATAACAAGCATGCCACAGTCGGGCGTCTGAGCGACACCACATAAAGGGTTATATAAGAATAATCACAACGAGTATCCAGGAGGTAGAACCGTCCCAAGGATACTCAATAATACCATTATCAAAATTGGTTAGTCCACAATAATAATAGTCATAATCATCATTTGTCACACGTCATGATAAATGTTCCGGTTTAGAAGTTTTTCCTCCGAAGACCGACACTAAGACCGACACTTGACCCATCCCAGACTGTAGTCCTTAACCGCGGACACGGCTATTCGAATAGATATAAACTCTGCAGAGGGTGTACTCTTTACCCACAAGTAACGGATTCCTTTAGTCCACCGGGACTAATTCCGTTTACGGTCTTTGAGTTGAAAACACGCCTGACCTGCACACACCAGCTTAACTTACCGGTGCCTGGAATCACCCACAACACTCGTTAAGCGAAACTGTAAGTGGGAAGGCTCCAACCTCGATTAGCATGGGATCACAAAATTTATAACGCGCGCAAATTAGGGGAGCTACCCCCTTCGGCTCCAACCGAAAACACCGATGCCCCCGGACCAAGTGACATGCCTACCAGTGATCAGTGGTATCTTTCACTATGGCCTCTCTGTACGGTGTGTGCAAGGAAAGGGGTTGACGACTTACTCAACCGTACCCGACCCGAGGCAGGGACAAGTGGTAGCACGATTCAAGTATGGGGGGTTCCTGGCACAAGACTCGATCTACGGTCGACTCAGGAGGTTAAAATGTTTCCTGCATGATTAGCATAATTTCACAACATCAGACAGAAATCACCACCCACCATACCCCTTCATGCCTCACTGACCATTCTCGCTCCAACGAGATGTCAGCACCAAACTCGTGTCTACTCGAGACAGTAACTCCTCCGGATCCCTTCCGGTAGGCATGAGAGGTATAAGAGGATGAATACGGCCAGAAGTATTATAATTCCAACAGCAAGGAATTTCCATCATGCACTCACGAGCATGATCACAACATCACATAGGATAATGCATGCTTCAAATTTATCTGGTGTTGTAGTCACATCATATAACCCACAGCAAATATTATACCAGGGTTCAGAATGCTTGCCTTCAAGTGGTGGAGAGGTAGAGTGCATCTTTAAACTTTCGAAAGTTTTCTCCTCTCTTTAATTCCTATTTTGAGAAATATTCAAATTAACACATAAATTAAAAACAGTACAAAAAGTTGTCTTGGAAAATTTTCAAATATATATGAAAATAAACCATGTGAAATTTGAGAGAGGTAGGAAAAAGAATCAAATCAATCGGAGTTTTATTTTAAAAGTTATAGCCAGTCAAAGTTAGGGTCAAATCTGTTTTTAATATAAATTAGAAAAAGAAAACGGTTCGAAACAGAAAACGCTTTCGAGCAGGGGGAAACGTACTCTTGTACTTTACGCTTTCGCAAAAGAGAAACGCACCAAGCAAAATACGCCTTCACTTATCCAGCGCATGCGAGACTGGCTAGTCACTGACAGTGGGCCCGCCGGGCCCACTGGTCAGGTTTGACTAGTCCTCTCTCCCTCCCTCTTCCTGGGACAGAGACGGACGCGTCTCCGGCGATCGCCGCCGGCGAACGGGGGCTTCTCACGGGGCTCCGATGGCGGGGATGGATCCGCTGCTTCAGGGCGGTCCTCCCAGTGGTCGACATGGCCGGAGGGGAGGGTAGGTTTGTCGGCGGTGAGCTCCGAGGCGGACGGTGGTTCGGGAGTAATTTGGGGCAGTGGCCTATGGTGGCTTCCAGTCGAGGCTGAGAGGTGGGGAGGCTTCGTGGAGGCTAGGTGAAGCTAATGGCGGCGATAGATGGGCTAAGGGACCCTGGTCACGACGAATTTGACCAAAACACGGCGGCGGCCGAAGCTACCGGAGTTGGGGAGGACGATGGCCTTCGGTTGAATGGGAGCTAGGGGCGGCTTGCTACGGCTTCCAGGAGGCTCATGCAAATACGCTGCGGCTACGGGGTCCTATTTATAGCCCGGGGAGGCCGGTTCCCGCGGCTGCGGATAAGATCGCCGGCGAACCGACATTCTATTGCTGCAGGGCGACGTGGCAGCGACGGGCGCTAGCGGACGAGCTCGCGGATGAGCTCGGCCTGTTCCAGAGGGCAGCTGGCGAGTGGTTGTGGCATGGGCGGTGCCGTCCGTGGCAAGCTCTGGCGGCGGCAGTGGCTGCTTGCGGGGACGGCGACGAGCTACAGAGGGGAAGGCTGGGAGGGTCTTGGCGCGTCGCGGCAGAACCAGGAGACAGGGGAGATGAATGGAACGAGCGGGGGAGGCGGCAGCTGGTCGCGGCGGCTCGGGAGCAGCACGAGCAAAACGTGCGCTCTGGCCGCACCCAGTGCACGCACGCCAGGCGTTCGACGAAATGCCAACGCTAGCTATAGGGCTTGGTTGATGCTGAAAATTAACAGGACGGTTAGGGTGCAAGCAATAAGCCTAATGGACATGGTTGTTGGGTCAAGGGATCAAGTGCACAAAGTAATCACAGAACCATGTCAAAATTGGCCAGACACACAAGGTGTTCGATTAAATGCCATGGCTACCTAGAGCATCTTGCTGGCCACCAACATCTCCAGGTTGGGGTCTCTTTGGATCCACAAGAGGATGGTAAGGTTAGTTTGAGAAAAACAGAAACTATTTGGTGCAAGTTTTGCAAAACTACAGTTCTGGACAGAAAATGCAGGCTATTAGCATGTGTCAAAAGTATTCCAATGGGTCCAATCTCCTGGACTTAAGGGTTTGATAGGGTGGACTAAAAGCAGGAAAAATCCCAAGGGCGAATAGGGCAAGATAAAATGGGGTTGCAGTACAAACTACCAAACTAGACCAAAATGGAGATGAGGATGGTTTGCTCAAATTTTCCAAAACACCAAGTTGGGTTTTTGCACAAATGTGATCCAGGGACATCACATGACTTCTACAAATTTTTGTGGAATTTATAAATGGAGTTATAAAATAGTTGCAGTGCAATTGAGGCTCTTAAACTGGGTAAAATGCTATTAAATGAATTAAATCTTGACAAATTTTATTTTTTTAAAAATTATTCCACTGGTTTTAATGAGTGAAATAAAATGATTAAATAAAACACACAAGCCACACAACAATATTTAAAAGTTTTCAGATAGGACAGAAGAAATTTTTGAAATTCAGACAAAAGAAATGGCTTTGAAGTCATAGGAAAATCCAAAAAGAAAAATCTTAATTTCCTGGCAAAATCTTAATTAACAAAACATGGTTAAATTTTTGGGGTGTACAACACTACCCCCCTTAAGAAAAATCTCGTCCTCGAGATTTGTTAAGGACGGTTTCAAAAATATAACTTCTACTAACAATATCCCGAAAATTAAACATCCTGTTCACGCGATATGACGAGGCTACAGGGAGTGGGCAGATAATTGGTGCAACTATAGTGAGGTACTGGCACTGCGTGGAAAAATCTACTGTTGGGGAAACCGAGAGATTTTTACTTAAGGCTACGGTAAAATTTAGAATTAATAAAATTCCAAATTCCCATATTACTCTTGTCGTACCCGAGTGCATAGTACTCTCTCTGGCTGACAGGTGGACCCGGGGCCCACTGTCAGTCTCTTCTTCTACCTCTGGTTCTCATCTCTTCCTCTCTCTCGCGTGCTTTCCCGCGCTTTTTCCTCGATGGCGCCTAGCGCGTAGGGCTTCTAGGCCGTACCGCGATAGTGCGCGGCGTGCTGGCTGCCGGCGTAGTGTGCACTCACCTCGCGGGCCAGTGTGCTATTGGCACTGCTCGCGGATTCGCCTCCGAACACCGGCGATCGAGCGACGAGCGGCGCTGGTGGACTTCGTTCACCGTACACCGATCTCGAGCTATAAAAATGATCGCGGTGCTTCTCTCTTCTTCCTCACGCCTGGCCTCGCTTCTACTTCTTCTCCATTTCTGTTTGCAGGAGCTCGAGACGAGGCTCTAATGGCAGAGGTGATGCCGGACTGGTTCATGATTCTGCTGTGTGGAGGGTTGGCGGCAGTGCTGGGGTTTTCCGTGCTCTTGTGCGCGATGATCCTCGATGATCGTCGTGATGCTGCTGCTCGAGTGTTGGCTCTTCGCGGCGGCGGTGATCATGAGGATTAAGTGTCGGTGTCAGGTGCTAACTGCGGTCCGTGAGCTGGAGGGAATTGTACTAGAATAATTACCCACAAATTTCTCTTTCAGAAACTGTGGTGTGCTAGTGTGGTGATCAGTTAGGTGCAAAATGTGTGTGCGGTCTTACAATTTCTGCCTGTGGCCGAGTGGTTGTGGCAGTGAATCTGTTGCCGTGATGCTGTGTGAATTTAAATTTATGCCATGGAGAAATGTTGTTGCAATAGCTCAAGGAAAATCCCACCTCGGGATTTACTGAGAGCGAAAATAGTTGATGAAAAATTCACAGCAGTAAAAATTACTCACACATAATTGAAATCAAACAATTTATTCATCGCACAAACTTAGGATACAACGCATAAGCTGCAACACATAAATAAGTGCTAGGCTAACAAACACAGTAGTGGCATCTACGGCGCAAACGTAAAAGAAACTGGGTCCTGAGGAAATGTCTCCGGCACTGGGGCCAATTCTTCTTCTATCGGAGGAAGCGGATTGACTAGTCGAAGAACGCGCCTTTCCTGGTCTGGCCTCAGTGGTCTGCCAATGGCGATCTGAGGATTTAAATCAGCGAGCCTCTGAAGATAACTCATTACTCGCTGGGTCAAATGCTTTTGAACGATGACGTACTGGGCAAGATTGGCCAGTACTGGGTCCCTCTCAATTCGTCCACCGGGAAAAGAAACTACTTCTCCGGGTGCTCCACGACTCGGGAAGTAAGAATACCCCCTTTCGCTGGCATAGGTACTGCGAAGCGAAGACGAGTAATTGCTTCATACACAGCAGCTTCTATGGCCATTTGCGGAGTCGGCAAATATCTCCCCACGAAAGAGACTTCCGTTGGGTCTTGGTTTGGGTTTGAGGGAGGGATGTGCACTACTGCCCATTATTTTGAGGCGACTGGGGTGATCCTTGTTTTGAGCAGCTCGTACTGGGGTGGATGGGTAGAACTCATGGTACTGCAGGTAAAGTCCCACAATATCTTAACAAAACTACCTGGGGTTGCATCTGGAGTTCTCAGATGACTGCTAGGGCTCGGCATGGCAAAAATGGCTGTGAGGGTTGTGCACAAAGTGAGGGATGCCTCGCAAGGTCACGGAGGGGCCTCTTATATAGCAGTAGGGCTGGGTTATCGATTGCGGTGTGGGGGCAAACTAGTTTGACGGTTCTGCTCTATGGGGGGGTCGGGGTCAATGCCACAGATACACATATCTCACAAAAGTGACGTATTACTGTGGTTGTCGTCTGGGGTGGTTTTTGGGTAGCTACGCCTGAAATATTATATGCAACTGAATGCCAACATACTATTATACAGATACTATTAAAATAATGGCATGCAAACAAACTGCATTTTATTTACGGCGACTACAAGGTCACACAATTACAAGGCGTAGAATACTAAGACTCGGTACTACTCGAGTGACTTAGTCTACCTCGTTAGTATCTAAACGAGCGTGCCTTGTGGATGTCGAGGCTTCTCCATGGGCTTCTCCGTCGGGGTTTGCTGGCTGGGGTTGAGGATCTGCAGGGTCGGGGTAGCGATGATGGCCATCGCGGGGGTTGGTGGTCACAATCCCGTTGGAGCGTGTCCCCACAATGCGACGGAGCTCCTCCGGGGATACAAATGCGTTACAGTCGGCTGCAGGGGTAGACCTCAAGGTCTCAATCGGCTGTCTGAATAGCACGACCGGGTTGTCGGTGTTGGACGCATCTTCTCCTCTTGCCGGGGCTCGACGGGCAAGTTCTCCACGAGCTGCGAGCAGATCAAGAGTGACCTGATGGAACAATGCCTCTAGTGCTCCTACATAGCGCACCAGATGCAGCAAGGCAGGGTCCGTCTCATGGTCTCCGTTGGCAACCTGGGGTGGCCTACTATACCCGTCACGACTGGGATAGTAGTAGAACGAGCGGCAGTTGACTCTTGGCGACAAGTGCCGGAGTTGAACTATAGCCTCTCGAGCGGCCAGCTGGATGGCATGTGGCTCAAAGGAAGTTGTCCTTCCGGCGAACCTGTAGGGGCGTTCTGGCGCCATACCCCTACCATAGATGTGCACCGTGGCCCAGAATTGACGACTCTCACCGCTCCTGAGCCCTTGGCACACCACATATTCTGGGGGCTCTTCTATCGCAAAGGCAAGCCGGGTGAGGTTTGCTAGCACAGTCACAAAACCTCCAAGGTTGGTTGATGTGGTCTCGTTGTGAACAATGGGGCCAGGCATCTTGGCTTGGTTCTGGGGTAGAGGCTGTGATGTGCTGGGTTGGGGCTAACGTTCATTTTATAGAAAAGAAAAAAAAGAACGGAGTCTTCCCTCGCACGCTTGCGAATGGGACAATTTAGGCGTCGGTCACGGGCGCTTGATCGACGGGCTAGGCTGGTAGGTTGGGCACCGACTGCCAAAAGGTGTCGGGGTCACTGTGTGGCTATCGTACTCGAGAAGCTTGGCTGTGGTTAGGTTAAGGTCTGGTGGGTGGGTTAACCTAGGTTTATCGACCTGGCTAAGATAGGATTAGCCAATGGTCAGCCTGGCTCTGATACCAAGGTTGTCAGGACCGGATTTCCAGGATAATAATTCCCAGTAAATGGCCCTTGTGCTCATCAGCCCTAGGATTACTGTTAGCTGATGAGACACAATCTTGATACAGAAATTCCAAGCAAAATACAAAATATGTAGTACAAGACCATTCTGGTCTATGAGTACAACAAAAGGTTTCTAGTGGTTGATGGCGGAAGCGGTTTGCGGATCATCAGCGTCTATGGGACTGCATTTCCCACAGGAACAGCTGACATGGTTAATTCCTATCTTCGCGAGGCTATTATCATCGTTTTCTAGATTCCGGGCTGTCTTCGTGGCGCTCCTCTCCAAACAAGAAATCTGGCCAAGACAATAGCCAGGGACAAGCCAGTGACTACTTTGAATGTACTCGCAAACATTAAGAACACAAGTATAATATAACAGATGATAATCATGCACTGAAATATTCCATGATCACTTAGTTAGTCATGAATTAAAATACATGACGCATGCAAGCAGGTTATTCACATTAAACATGAATAAGCAATCAGAGAATAAAATAAACCGATCGGGTGTCTGAAGCGACGCCTCGAAAGGATAATAATATAAGGCATGCCTCAGTCGGGCGTCTGAGCGATGCCACATAAAGGGCTTATAAGGAAATAAATAACAAGCATGCCACAGTCGGGCGTCTGAGCGACACCACATAAAGGGCTTATAAGGAAATTAAATAAAAAGCATGCCACAATCGGGCGTCTGAGTGACACCACATAAAGGGCTTATAAGGAAAATGAATAACAAGCATGCCACAGTCGGGCGTCTGAGCGACACCACATAAAGGGCTTATAAGGAAATTAAATAACAAGCATGCCACAGTCGGGCGTCTGAGCGACACCACATAAAGGGCTTATAAGAACAATAAATAACAAGCATGCCACAGTCGGGCGTCTGAGCGACACCACATAAAGGGCTTATATAAGAATAATCACAACGAGTATCCAGGAGGTAGAACTATCCCAAGGATACTCAATAATACCATTATTAAAATTGGTTAGTCCACAATAATAATAGTCATAATCATCATTTTTCACACGTCATGATAAATGTTCCGGTTTAGAAGTTTTTCCTCCGAAGACCGACACTAAGACCGACACTTGACCCATCCCAGACTGTAGTCCTTAACCGCGGACACGGCTATTCGAATAGATATAAAATCTGCAGAGGGTGTACTCTTTACCCACAAGTAACGGATTCCTTTAGTCCACCGGGACTAATTCCGTTTACGGTCTTTGAGTTGAAAACACGCCTGACCTGCACACACCAGCTTAACTTACTGGTGCCTGGAATCACCCACGACACTCGTTAAGCGAAACTCTAAGTGGGGAGGCTCCAACCTCGATTAGCATGGGATCACAAAATTTATAACGCGCGCAAATTAGGGGAGCTACCCCCTTCGGCTCCAACCGAAAACACCCATGCCCCCGGACCAAGTGACATGCCTACCAGTGATCAGTGGTATCTTTCACTATGGCCTCTCTGTACGGTGTGTGCAAGGAAAGGGGTTGACGACTTACTCAACCGTACCCGACCCGAGGCAGGGACAAGTGGTAGCACGATTCAAGTATGGGGGGTTACTGGCACAAGACTCGATCTACGGTCGACTCAGGAGGTTAAAATGTTTCCTGCATGATTAGCATTATTTCACAACATCAGACAGAAATCACCACTCACCATACCCCTTCATGCCTCACTGACCATTCTCGCTCCAACGAGATGTCAGCACCAAACTCGTGTCTACTCGAGACAGTAACTCCTCCGGGTCCCTTCCGGTAGGCATGAGAGGTATAAGAGGATGAATACCGCCAGAAGTATTATAATTCCAACAGCAAGTAATTTCCATCATGCACTCACGAGCATGATCACAACATCACATAGGATAATGCATGCTTCAAATTTATCTGGTGTTGTAGTCACATCATATAACCCACAGCAAATATTATACCAGGGTTCAAAATGCTTGCCTTCAAGTGGTGGAGAGGTAGAGTGCATCTTAAAACTTTCGAAATTTTTCTCCTCTCTTTAATTCCTATTTTGAGAAATATTCAAATTAACACATAAATTAAAAACAGTACAAAAAGTTGTTTCGGAAAATTTTCAAATAAATATGAAAATAAACTAGATAAAATTTGAGAGAGGTAGGAAAAAGAATCAAATCAATCGGAGTTTTATTTTAAACGTTATAGCCAGGCAAAGTTAGGGTCAAATCTGTTTTTAATATAAATTAGAAAAAGAAAACGGTTCGAAACAGAAAACGCTTTCGAGCAGGGGGAAACGTACTCCTGTACTTTACGCTTTCGCAAAAGAGAAACGCACCTAGCAAAATACGCCTTCACTTATCCAGCGCATGCGAGACTGGCTAGTCACTGATAGTGGGCCCGCCTGGCCCACTGGTCAGGTTTGACTAGTCTTCTCTCCCTCCCTCTTCCTGGGACAGAGACGGACGCATCTCCGGTGATCGCTGCCGGCGAACGGCGGCTTCTCACGGGGCTCCGATGGCGGGGATGGATCCGCTGCTTCAGGGCGGTCCTCCCAGTGGTCGACATGGCCGAAGGGGAGGGTAGGTTCGTCGGCGGCGAGCTCCGAGGCGGATGGTGGTTCGGGAGTAATTTGGGGCAGTGGCCTATGGTGGCTCCCAGTCGAGGCTGAGAGGTGGGGAGGCTTCGTGGAGGCTAGGTGAAGCTAATGGCGGCGATAGATGGGCTAAGGGACCCTGGTCATGACGAATTTGACCGAAACATGGCGGTGGCCGAAGCTACCGGAGTTGGGGAGGACGACGGCCTCCGGTTGAATTGGAGCTAGGGGCGGCTTGCTACGGCTTCCAGGAGGCTCATGCAGATACGCTGCGGCTACAGGGTCGTATTTATAGCCCGGGGAGGCCGGTTCCCGCGGCTGCGGATAAGATCGCCGGCGAACCGACGTTCTGTTGCTGCAAGGCGACGTGGCAGCGACGGGCGCTAGCGGACGAGCTCGCGGATGAGCTCGGCCTGTTCCAGAGGGCAGCTGGCGAGCGGTTGTGTCTTGGGCGGTGCCGTCCGTCGCAAGCTCTGGCGGCGGCAGTGGCTGCTTGCGGGGACGGCGACGAGCTACAGAGGGGAAGGCTGGCAGGGTCTTGGCGCGTCGCGGCAGAACCAGGAGACAGGGGAGATGAATGGAACGAGCGGGGGAGGCGGCAGCTGGTCGCGGCGGCTCGAGAGCAGCACGAGCAAAACGTGCACTCTGGCCGCGCCCAGTGCACGCACGCCAGGCGTTCGACGAAATGCCAGCGCTAGCTATAGGGCTTGGTTGATGCTGAAAATTAACAGGACGGTTAGGGTGCAAGCAATAAGCCTAATGGACATGGTTGTTGGGTCAAGGGATCAAGTGCACAAAGTAATCACAGAACCATGTCAAAATTGGCCAGACACACAAGGTGTTCGATTAAATGCCATGGCTACCTAGAGCATCTTGCTGGCCACCAACATCTCCAGGTTGGGGTCTCTTTGGATCCACAAGAGGATGGTAAGGTAAGTTTGAGAAAAACATAAACTATTAAGTGCAAGTTTTGCAAAACTACAGTTCTGGACAGAAAATGCAGGCTATTATTGCATGTGTCAAAAGTATTCCAATGGGTCCAATCTCCTGGACTTAAGGGTTTGATAGGGTGGACTAAAAGCAGGAAAAATCCCAAGGGCGAATAGGGCAAGATAAAATGGGGTTGCAGTACAAACTACCAAACTGGACCAAAATGGAGATGAGGATGGTTTGCTCAAATTTTCCAAAACACCAAGTTGGGTTTTTGCACAAATGTGATCCAGGGACATCACATGACTTCTACAAATTTTTGTGGAATTTATAAATGGAGTTATAAAATAGTTGCAGTGCAATTGAGGCTCTTAAACTGGGTAAAATGCTATTAAATGAATTAAATCTTGACAAATTTTATTTTTTTAAAAATTATTCCACTGGTTTTAATGAGTGAAATAAAATGATTAAATAAAACACACAAGCCACACAACAATATTTAAAAGTTTTCAGATAGGACAGAAGAAATTTTTGAAATTCAGACAAAAGAAGTGGCTTTGAAGTCATAGGAAAATCCAAAAAGAAAAATCTTAATTTCCTGGCAAAATCTTAATTAACAAAACATGGTTAATTTTTTGGGGTGTTACAATAGTCCCCTACTTGGTTTATCTAAGCCTGGGAGAACTACCAACAGAGGAAATTCTTGCGCGACAGATCATAAGACGATCTAAGTCTATGACTATCATAAACGGCGAGTTGCATCAGCGCAGTGTTACTGGTGTTTTTCAGCGGTGTGTTTCACCAGAGGAAGGCCATGCAATTCTCAATGAGATTCATTCTGGTGACTGTGGACACCATGCCGGCTCAAGATCGCTGGTCGCGAAAGCTTTCCGGCACGGTTTTTACTGGCTCACAGCTCATGCTGACGCAGAGGACATTGTACGCAAGTGTGATGGTTGCCAGAAATATACTTGCCAGGCTCATGTGTCGGCTCAAGAATTGAGGATGATCCCGATAACTTGGCCTTTTCCGGTCTGGGGGCTCGACATGGTTGGACCCTTCAAACGTTCGAAGAACAAGCATACGCACCTACTGGTGGCTGTGGACAAGTTTACCAAGTGGGTCGAGGCAGAGCCGGTCAGCTGTTGTGATGCTGCTACAGCCGTCAAGTTTCTGAAAAAGTTGATCTTTCGTTTTGGCTATCCACACAGTATAATTATAGACAATGGCACCAATCTTTTCAAGGGGGTCATGAAGCAGTTCTGTCAACAGGAGCATATCCGGCTTGATTTAACATCGGTTGCGCATCCTCAGTCTAATGGGCAGGCAGAAAGAGCCAATCAGGAATTGCTGCGTGGTATCAAACCCCGGCTCATGGTGCCATTATAGCGCACACCAGGTTGCTGGGAAGAAGAATTACCTGCGGTGCTTTGGAGCATACGGACTACTCCCAACAGGTCAACAGGCTATACACCGTTTTTCCTAGTCTATGGTGCAGACGCTATACTTCCAAGCGATATTCATCATGACTCGCCTCGATTGGCGGCTTACGTGGAATCTGATAATGAACAAGCTCGACAAGACGCTCTTGATGCTCTGGAAGAAGAGCGTGAACTTGCCGCGTCCAGATCAGCGATTTGCCAACAAGACCTACGTCGCTATCATAGCCGTAGAGTTCGAAGCCGTACTTTTCAGGAAGGAGACTTAGTGCTCCGTATGATACAAGACCAGACAGGCATGCATAAGCTTTCACCACCTTGGGAAGGGCCGTTTGTTGTCAGCAAGAATCTCAACAACCGGTCATATTACCTAATTGACATACGTGAGGCATATAAATCACGTACCTCTGAGGAGGAGACAAGCCGGCCCTGGAACATTGCCCAACTCCGGCCATACTACACCTGAGTCATCGATTGGGTCACATCTTTGTACATACCTTCTATCATGTATATAACTATTTTGATCAAATAAATAAAGACCAACAGCTCTGTATAAGAGAGTTGTCGTTTCGCCTCAAAATTGTGTGATGGATCTTTGTTTGTTGATCTTGGTTAATTGGGGGCTTCAAACTCCATTGAGTTTAGCTTACAAAACCCTTTAACCCGGCGAGACGCCACAAGTTGGTTAAACCTGCCTGTCAGGAAGATGCTACTCCAAAAAAGTTGACCCGGCGAACGCCTGATGAATCAATCACAAAGGTAACCCTGAATTCATCAGAGTTAAAACGCTCGATTGGTCTCATGAGAGCCGGCTTTCAGAAAGCGAGGATAAACCAACAGGCCAAAGTGCCAGCTTCATAAGAGCAATCCAAGATTCGAGCTTTATAAGCTGGTCTTTTAAGCTGGGTTTTGCAAAAACTGGCTTGAGGCAGTTATGTTATTTTTCTGCATTCATCTCATCTCTGCAAACATGCATACATTCATACATGGCATCCACCTTATGATTTTCCTGGTTCATTACAGGCAGTAAATAAGGTTACTGACCATGGCATGTATCAATCCAAGCCATGGCCATCTGACTCGAGCCTCGAAGGCCGGTCATTTTGTCGTGCCTCGAAAGCCGGCATAATACTCATCATTATTTGTCTTCAAATTGTTCAGACTGAGCTTATATCGATCAAGAGTCGCCGGGTCAACAACACACCGGGTTATTTTGATCAAGGTTATCATGACAAACCAAGAGTCCGGGCCATGGATATATGACCCGGAATATCATTGCGAGGACGGCTCATTGTTGCAAGCAGGAAAATACTACCGAGCATTATGGACAATCGGCGGGTTAGCAAACGCCGCACCGGCTCAATACCTTCTGCAAAATATCTCCAGCGTATCACGTGCGCGATGGCACCACAGATCAAGTAGGGTTTACTATCATATTACAAGCCCCAGCTGGGTTAAATATCCAACAAAGTTTTCAAGTTGGCCACCCATTTAAAGCCCGCCTACGAAGTCTCTGGGTTGACGTCCCTGTGTTAGCCTTCTGCTTCAGTCGCCACCGGGTCAGCCTGTGCCGGCTCGTCCTGCTTGGTATGGAGGTCCCTTGGCGTCCACTAGATAGTGGACAAAGCTTGGAATGTTGAGTCAGTGGTGATTATAGCAGACGAGTCGACCCCAGGAGCGAAAGTTTGCTTACGGCGAGGCGGAGTCAGCAGAAACGGCTTAAACTCGGGCGGGTTGATGCGCTTGTTATCGTCTGAGTAGCCAGGTTGGTACTTGATCAAGTCCTACTCTTCTACCATTTGAGTCGCCGCCACCCGGGTTTCCTTCACACAGCATGCAAAGTCCTCTGGAGAGAATTCCGTGCCATCCACGTTAAATTCAGGAAAGCCGCCAACCAACTCAGTCGGATCCATCTCTGGCAGAAAAGCCTTTGCTCGCGCAAGAACCATGCCGGTCCCAGCAGGAGCCGCCGATTTCACCAACTCCTTCATCCTTTGGGGAACTGTCGACAATTCATTCAGCATATCTTTAATGTGAGGAGGAGGTGGTGCATTCTTGTTTGCTGCCATGATTGCATACATGCCACCGGTATACAATTGCTCAACATATGCATATATCGCCTTCAACTTCACAAGTGGCAGCTGGACAGCATTGTCATTTCTCCTACCTGCACAAGTGAGAACAAATGTCCATGAGCCGGCCAATACTCAATTCGAATGATGACTACAGTTACTTTTACTTACCGAAGATGGCGACCGTCATGTTGGTTATGTGATGCTTTAGCGTGCTCAGCTCCTGTGTAACCGGCTCAAGTTGGCCTTTGACCTCTTCCACAAGCTTTTGCAAGCTGGCCTTTTCATTTTCAAATTGAGCCTGGGTTTTCTGCAACAGACTAGTGGCCTGGTCTATAGATTTTTGGCGACTCGCAGCCAAGTTTTCAGCTCTTTTTCTGCGCTCTCTTTCCAGCCGTAGCTTCTTTTGTAAGCCGTCCATAGATGACTCAGTTTTGTCCAGCATTTCCTGCATATTTATTATACATCAGAGGATATTCTATACAGTCCCGAGTCGCCGCAGGCAGACGACCTGGCCCTTGGGGGCTACAACATGCAAAAGTTGTTATATTATCAAGTCCCAAGCAGTTGCAAGCACCCTACATGGCACTTGGGGGCTACTGCAAGTCACTTTTCTCTCCTATATAATGGAAGACCCGTCTCTCTCATAGAGATGAGCCGGCCCTTGGGGGCTATAGGTCGCGTTTTCTACAACACATTGATTATGATGGATATATTGAAGAACCGGCTTGTTTCTTTTAATAACGACCCGTCCCTTGGGAGCTATGGTATCACATTTCAAGTTATCTACAATTTCACTAAGTCCCAGCTCAGCATCCTATACTGAGCTGGCCCTTGGGGGCTACAATGTGATCAGATGGTTTCTAAGCAAGTCTTCAGCACAATTATATCTTCATATGCTCAAGACTTGGGGGCTAGATGAGTATATACAAATAATGAGGAAAGAGGGGTATGTCATTACCTCATATTTTCATTTAAGCATGTTTATCATGCTAGCTTCAACATCCCGGCTCTCAGATAGCCGGGTCAAGTAGTTTTGGTGGAGTTCTTCCACGCTCAGCTTTTCAACATTTGGAAATTGCAATTTCATTCTCCCTCTCACTGAAGATAATGGCTCATCCTTGGCCAACGTAGAAGATGACGGCTCATCCTTGGCTGCGATTTTGGCCAGAGCATTTGACGTTTCTGGAACTTTAAAGGCGTCTCCTGTGATATTCACTTTCGCGTCACCCAGTGTATGAGAGAACATAATATTTTCCATCTCCATAGGACTGGCGGCTCGAGCAGGGCTTGGTAGACTGGCATCCTGTCCCGGGTCATCCATGTGGATACATTCCTCGAGGATGTTTTCTTCCATCACCGGCTCATCAGGCTGAACCAGCTCAACCCTTTGGTTGTGACACCCTGGTTTTTGGCAACTTTTTCTTTTCAAAATCTTTCTAGCTTTATTTGCAATTTGGTTGGATTTTGAACCTTTTCAGTTGACTTTGGACTTATGAATTCCTCTGAGTGATCCAAAGCCCTCACCACCTTGCCAAAATCTTGTCACTCCCCTTCGGGATCAATTTCTAATTCTTTATCCTTCCCAAATATTCATTTTCTTCCTTTGGGAAAATCTGTCATCACTATGGGTTACAAAGCAACCTATAGTTCTGGTGATCAGAAAAATCCCAAATTAATCCCAGACCTTCTTGTCATCATCTACTCCCACAATCTTCAAAAACTTTTCATGGTCCAGTATAAAGTTTTGTCCAGAAAACTCCATTTGCTCTCTGGCCAGTACTGGCCATTTGTGAAGGAGCTCATATTTTCCCTACTCAGTTAATTCCGAGAAAATTCCCTGAGATATTAGGGAACCCATCTTTCCACAATATCCAAAAATATCATCTGGTCCAGTACAAATTTTCATCACCAATATTCTGCCAAGTTTCTGTCTAGTTGGAACCTCTGTGAAGGAAGTACCAGCTAGAGGTATCCAATTGAGCTGAAATTTTTATGGCATCTTCTCCTCACAAGATAACCCTGCCACACCAAATTTCAGCCCCAGCAAATCAACCATATGAGTGCATCAAGCTCATCTCTCTTCTGGTCCAGTAGCAACACTTGTACATAATCTATATTCAATTCTTGATGAAATTCTTTCAAACTTGGCCAGTTTGTAGTCCTTCCAACATAGATCCTCCCAGACATCTCCACTGGCTCCATCTCGAGCTCACCTCGTCTCTAGATCACTCTCAAGTTTTCTGTCAGAGACTGTAGCTGAAGCTACACTTCGAACCAGTCTGTTTCTAGTCGAACCAGAGGCATGGAGAGACAAAGGGGTCGAGGGTCGACATGCCAGACAAGAAATTCCAGGCTCGCGAGGCCTCTAGACATCCATACCTGTGGTGAGCACGACAATGGCATGCCACTGCGCGTGCTCTGCATCGCGCCCGTGCCTGATGCGTCGCGTCCGCCTACCTCGTGCCGCCGTAGCTTGTCTCAGTGCACCGACTAACTCCCCTGCGTCCACCTGGCCATTATGGAGCTTGGCCCTCGCCGGAATCGCCCTCGCCGGCCGCCACGCACGCGGGCACTGTGCCGCCCGTGCGGGCACAGTGGTTTTCCGGCGCGTCGCCTTCCTCCGCTACCAGCCACTGCCCGCCATTACTCCTCCTGCCCTCCTCCGTCCCGTCACCGCTCCCAGCCAGCCAGCGCATCGTCCTCGCGCCGGCGACGTGGCCGAGTCCCGCCGTTTCCAGAGAGCTCACCTGAGCTCCTCCCCCTACTATAAATACTCCTCCCCGGCCTCTCCCGAGCTCCTCACCCCACTGCTCCTACTCCTAATCGCCTCCACGAGCACCGAGCCACGGCCAAGAGGCCCTCTGGCCTCGCATCTCGCCGGAGCACCGCCGCCACCCGAGCTCTGCCTCCCCGCCGACTCGCCCCTCCCCGAGCTCCACCGACTGCACCCGCGAGTTCACCTCGCTCCACTGACTCCGCCCAAGCTCTTCCCGAGCCGAATCGCTGCCGGAACCGCCGTCTCCGACGACACCCGAGCGCCGCCGCCGCCGGAGAGGAAGGGGACGATGTCGTCCGGCCACCGTTCGCCAACCCACGGGTACGTGCGTGTTCGCCTCGGTGAGCTCTTTCGATTCTCGTAGTCGCCGGACCTCGCCGCCGTCTGTGTCGCCGGCGACCATCGCCGGAGTGCCGCCCCCTCTCTATTTCGCTCCTCCCCCGTTTAAATCTGACGCTGGGGCCCGCTCGTCAGCGGCTTACCGAAGCGGTAAGTGGAGACGCCCGGGCGGGTTACACCTTCGACGTGGCCCCGGTTGATTTTCTGATTTTCTATTTTAATTCCAGAGTTGACCAGGAACTTTGACCCTTAATAACTTTTAAACCATAAGTCCAAATCAATTGATTCTTTTTGCATCTGGTTTGTCTTGAGCTCCTCTATTTGCTGGCAAAATTTGGTATTTTTCCCATGTTCACAGAATTTCTGGTGCACAAAACAGTAGCATGTGACATTTTCATCTGCCATGTTAAGTTGATTATGTTGAATATCCATACTAGTTAAATTCTTGACAATCTTAAAATTAGTTGGTTGATCAAGAGCCACCTACTCGGACTTTTCCGTGCAGCCACATTTGCCGGTATGGGACGTCCTAGACTTGGTCTGGCTTTGTGCTCTTTTATCGGTACCACCAAACTAGGGAGGGTTATGCGTGCGTGCTGCCCTGATCAGGTAGACGACAATAATCCTGTGAGCCCAGTTGAGTTATTTTGCCGGCGTCCCCGTTTGGGACAGTTAGTGGCCACGACGGTGGCAGGTGTCACGGGGTGACACAAGGGCCACCCAGGACATGACCCTGGGAGGGTATGATTGTATGTGGTACGATAGAGGGGTCACGGGTCAGGCAAGTTTCGTTGGAGCACCACCGGTCCACCCGAATGGGATCACGAGGCCAGGTACTCCATGGTGTGGGTAAAGTGCGCAACCTCTGCAGAGTGTAAAAACCTATTTGAATAGCCGCGTCCACGGTATTGGACAGTCCGTTTAGGCCTCTCTAGGATGGTCAACCATAATGATAATAATGATGGAAGAACTTGTCTTATGTTCGGAAGTGCTCTGTGGCTTGTGAGCATTCCGAGGGTTGTGGGACAACCCAGATGAGAGTAAGTTGGTACTGGGTACCAGTAAGTGAGCAATCTAAGCACTTAACTTGTTAATTGCCATGCTATTGTTTGTTGCATTGTTTTGGTTGCCATGAGCTTGCGAGTACATTCCAAGTACTCACCTGGCGTATCATGCCAGATCCAGGAGAAGCCAAGGACGAAGGTCCCGAAGCTTCGTGCTACGCTAACTAGGCCGTGTCCACAGCAGTGTCCCTGTGGATAGAGTTTCCCGCGCTATGTTCCGCTACGCCGTAGTCTACCCAGTAGTATCGAGGCCCTACTATGTTCCATAAATAATGTAGATATTGTCTCAGCACGTGCACTGCTTCTGGCCTCGCTATCGATGTAAATTATGAGCTTGTACTCGAGATATTTTAATAAGGTTTAGTTCAGTTCTGTTCCAAGTTGTTGTGTGTTTCCAGAAGACATGATCTCTGGGTTGGAAACACTGGTAAACCAGTTCTTTGAGCCGGGGTGCCACAACGCTTGGTATCAGAGCCACGCTGACTGTAGGACACCCTAGTTAACCCTGCGCTAGAACCGCGAGTAGTTTAGAGTCTTGGTGTGTCTTGCTGCATCTGATTCTTGCATCTGATTGCTTGCATTGCATGGCATGCATATAGTTTTTATTGTGCTAACCGCTGGTTTGATGAGTGTAGATGGCACCAGTTCCGTACCACTACAATCATGAGCCGGCACCGTTCACTTTTCCAGTACTGCTTCGTAGCGTCTGGCTTCGGCTGTATCCCAACGGCAAAGACCCAGTGTACCAGGTGTTTCGTGAGAAGCTTGCTGGTTAAGTATTCGAGTACCATGCGGAAGCCTTTCTCACTACGAGCTC
Organism: Elymus sibiricus; assembly: GCA_039707655.1. NCBI lineage: Eukaryota > Viridiplantae > Streptophyta > Magnoliopsida > Poales > Poaceae > Elymus > Elymus sibiricus. The sequence continues at coordinate 479,240,448 of CM077668.1, forward strand.
AGATATTGGCAGCTACTCCCGATCTTCCAAGGGCGGAACTGCTTCTACTCCCGAGTTGGCGATCCAGTTTGCTGCGATGGAGGCTCTCACTGACTTACGCTTCCACGAGGTCGAGATGCAGACTCATTCAGGTTTCTTTCACTATCCCACCCTGTCGCCTACGACAGGGCGAGTCCTTTTCGCACCCGTTGATCCGGCGAGTGATCGTGCTACTGGTGTTTTATCTCGTTATCTGAACGCCAGTTACCGTATGATCACTTCTCTAGCCGAGGGGCTGACTTCTGCCCGCGAAGCACTTGCGGCTGTTGCGGCAGCACAGTCTCCTCCTCCACCTCCGTTTTCAACTGTGTTTACTTCCCCCGTTCCACCTTCCGACACTCCTTCTAGTTCATTCGGACCGCCAGGCTTTTCGTCTGGTAGCCGACGTGAGACCCCGTCAGAGTGGCCTTCACTCCTAGCTACACCAGCTGCTCCGATGCTACAGCGCCGTGCTTCTTCTCCTTCAGGGGGAGAACCTTCCCGTCAGCGTCGTCGTGTTTCCTTTGATCCGGAGGCCGAGGTGAACATCATCAGCTCAGATTCCGAGACAGGATCAGACGACGAGGAGTCTTCAGTGTACCAGTGTTCGTGCCACCGGCGTCACTAGAGTGGAGGCTTGAGTTTCAGTGCATGCATCATAGCATCCCTGCATATGTCAACTGCCGTATGAGCAGTCTAGTCATGATCATCCCCCTACTAGCTTGTCATGTATGATGTTGGGTGGCCTTGTATAATTATGTTCTTCGCTTTATTTCGCTCTTTTTATTTGGCTTTTTTTTGGGGTCATACTACCCTCCTTTCCCTTATGAATGTGGCTCATCGATTCGGTGTTTTGCTATGGGAACAAATTTAGGATGAAGAGGTGTAGTACTCAAGGCGGCGATGGAACTCACGTTCGTCGATCCGCCAGACAAGCAGGACAGCCACCAGAAGATTAGCCACCTCCACCCCCACAGACACCAACCACAGATCAGATTATGAGAATGTTTGAAGAGAAAAGAAACCAAGATCTTATGGAATTTCTGAAAAGTATGCAGACTATCATGGGTCAGAACAACCATAATGGGAGACACTCTAAGTTGTCTGATTTTCAGTGGACAAAGCCACCTAGTTTTGGTCAAGCTGTGGATCTGATGGAAGCTGATGACTTGCTGAGGACCATGGAAAAGAAATTGGAAATAGCCCGCTGTGATGAGGCAGATAAGGTTCCTTTCGTCACTCACTACCTGGAGGGACCAGCAGCCATATGGTGGGACAACACAAAAATGTTATGGCCTTCTGGAGAGGATATTTCTTGGGAAAAGTTCAAAGAGGTATTTTGCAAGTATCATATTCCTACTGGCATAATGAAGGTGAAGCAGAGGGAATTTCTGGCCCTTACTCAAGGGAATATGTCAGTGGGTGAGTATCTGAACAAGTTTAATAATCTGGCACGGTACTCCACGCATGACGTGTCCACCGAAGAAAGGAAGATTGACCGATTCCTCGGAGGGCTGAATCATACCCTCTGTTGTCAGCTTTGTATGCTGGACTTCCCTGACTTCCAGACTGGTAAACAAAGCCTTCATAGCTGAATGAGAGCATAAGTCAGGATATAATGATCACAAGCGGAAGTTTGAACCTAAGAAGGACAACCGTGAGCAGTTTGTGCAGAAGCCACGTACCTGGCAACCAAGTTCATCTGAATACAAGCCTGCCTAGAACAATGGCAACAACAATAAGCCGGTCAGCCAGGACAAGACCTTCAGCAAACAGTCAGTGCTGGAGGACTGCCGTCGCAACAACACATGCTTCACTTGTGGCCAGAGCGGGCACTACTCCAAGCAATGCCCCTCAAGAAATGGGAAGCCACCATCCGACTTCAAGCCACAAGTCAACAGTGTTGGACGCCGCCCCAATACGAACTTCTACCGCGGCCAAGTCCATCATATCTCCGCTGAGGAAGCCCGCGAAGCACCAGATGTGGTCCTTGGTATGTTTTCTGTTAACAACATACCTGCAATAATTTTATTTGATTCTGGGGCTTCTCATTTGTTTATTTCGCGGAGTTTTGCCACCTTGCACAAATTTTCCCCTTCTCTTTTGGACAAAATCATGGTGGTACAATCTCCTGGCTCCATGCTCAAAACAAATGTGATATACAAGAATCTGGAAATCTTGATACACGATGTAAAGTTTCCAGCTACTCTTGTTGCCATTGAATCCCCGGGACTGGATATAATATTAGGGATGGATTGGTTGGTACCACATCAAGTGTGTATCAACTGTGCCACTAGGAAAGTGACACTGGTTAACCCGGCAGGCCAAATAGTGCAATTCACTGCTAGCAGAGTGATGTCAAAGAAAGGAATGGCATTCAAGGCTACAGCTACAGACATAAGTCTGATTCCGGTAGTCAGTGAATTTCCGGACGTATTTCCAGAAGAGATACCGGGAATGCCACCTGATCGGGAACTAGAGTTTGCTATTGATGTTGTTCCCGGAACTGCTCCAATCTACAAGAAGTACTACCGCATGCCTTCCCCAGAGCTGGTGGAATTGAAGAAATAGTTGGAGGAATTATTACAGAAAGGGTATATTCGTCCAAGCACTTCACCGTGGGGATTACCCGTGTTGTTTGTCAAGAAGAAGGATGGCAGCCTACGAATGTGCGTAGACTATCGCCAACTAAATGAGGTCACCATCAAAAATAAATATCCGCTCCCCCGCATTGATGATCTGTTTGACCAGTTGAACGGAGCCCGGGTATTTTCCAAGATTGACCTCCGAACGGGGTATCATCAGCTAAAAATCAGAAAAGAGGATATCCCCAAGACAGCCTTCACTACCAGATATGGTCTGTATGAATTTATAGTCATGTCATTCGGGCTGACCAATGCTCCAGCATATTTCATGAGCATGACGAATAAAGTCTTCATGGACTTCTGGACAAATTTGTGGTAGTATTCATCGATGATATTCTCATCTACTCCAGAGATGAAGAGGAGCACACGCAACATCTCCGTACTGTCCTGGAAAGACTAAGGACCCATCGCTTGTATGCCAAATTCAGAAAATGTGAATTTTGGCTAAGAGAGGTGGGATTTCTAGGACATATTCTGTCAGAACAAGGTGTGGCTGTCGACCCCAGTAAAGTGACCGCAGTATTAAACTGGAAGACCCCAGCCACAGTAACGGAAGTCCGTAGCTTTCTGGGATTGGCAGGCTACTACCGCTACATCATCGAAGGCTTCTCAAAAATAGCCAAGCCATTGACAGAACTGTTGAAAAAGAACCACAAATTTGCCTGGACGGAAGAATGTGATAGCAGTTTCATGGAGCTAAAGACGAGGCTAACCACAGCCCCTGTCTTAGTTCTTCCAGACATCCACAAGAGCTTCGACATATATTGTGATGCTTCCAGGCGTGGAATCGGCTGCGTGTTAATGCAAGAGGGAAAGGTTGTAGCCTATGCATCCAGACAGCTACGACCTTATGAAGAGAACTACCACACTCATGATTTGGAATTGGCAGCCGTGGTTAATGCACTAAAGATTTGGAGGCATTATCTCATTGGACAACGATGTGAGATATACACAGACCACAAGAGTCTTAAGTATATTTTCACCCAGCCTGATCTGAATCTCAGGCAGAGAAGATGGCTTGAATTGGTCAAGGATTATGACCTTGGGATTAATTATCATCCGGGAAAAGCCAATGTGGTCGCCGATGCCCTCAGCAGAAAGCAAGGTACCCTGAATGCACTCATGGAGGGAATGCATCCGAGGCTGCGAGAAGAATTTGCCAAGTTGAATATGGTGTTATGCGGCCCAACTAGCCCGGATAAAATGGAAATTACTCCAACACTTATGGAAGAAATTAAGGCAGCTCAGAAATCAGACCAAGAAATACAAGAGATCAGAGAGCGCATTCCGCTAGGAAAGGCCAAGTCCTTCCGAATTGATAACCAGGACACTGTATGGTTTGAGAACCGAATATGTGTGCCTAATCAAGACAGCTTGAGACAGCAAATACTCAGAGAGGCACATGAATCTGCATATTCTATCCATCCGGGAGGAAGAAAAATGTACCAGGACTTGCGAGAAACCTTTTGGTGGCCAGGAATGCGAAGGGATATTGCATACTATGTGGCCTGTTGTGACATCTGCAATAGAGTCAAGGCTGAACATCAGAAACCCGATGGGCTACTGCAACCTTTACCAGTTCCCCAGTGGAAATGGGATGACATATGCATGGACTTCATTGTTGGACTACCCAAGTCCACAAGAGGCCATGATGCTATCTGGGTCATCGTAGACATACTTACGAAAGTGGCTCACTTCCTTCCGGTAAAGACCACTTTCAACGCGAATCAGCTCGCACAGCTCTATATGTCCCGGATAGTCAGCCTTCATGGAGTACCCAAGTCTATCACATCAGATAGAGGCTCCCTGTTTACCTCAGCATTTTGGCTGTGACTGCATCAAGCCCTGGGAACTGTGCTAAAACATAGTACGGCATATCATCCACAGACAGATGGGCAGACAGAACGTGTGAATCAGATAGTGGAAGATATGCTTCGGTCCTGTGCTCTCGCCCATGGACCCAAATGGGAGGATAGCATACCCTATGTAGAATTCTCCTACAATAACAGTTATCAGTCAAGTCTCAAAATGTCACCATTCGAGGCTTTGTATGGAGATAAATGCCGCACTCCTTTAAATTGGTCTCAGACAGGAGATAGCCGTATCTTCGGCACGGATTTGATACTCGAGGCTGAGAAACAAGTCAAGGATATCCAGGAGCGTCTTCGAGCAGCCAAGTCCCGACAAAAGAGCTACTATGACCCGAAGCATCGGGAAGTAACTTTTGAACCAGGAGACTATGCGTATCTCCGAGTTACCCCCATGAAAGGAATAAAAAGGTTTCATACCCGAGGAAAGCTTGCATCGAGGTATATCGGACCCTTTCCAGTCATGGCTAGAAGAGGCAAAGTGGCATATCAGCTAGAGTTACCACCAGAGTTGTTGGACGTTCACGACGTCTTCCATATATCACAGCTGAGAAAATGCATTGCACCCCCGATCAAACAGGCAGATATGGGTGAGCTAGAGCTGACCAAGGATCTGACATACGAGGAAAGACCTGTTAGAATATTGGATGAGATAGAAAGAACTGCCAGGAGTAAGACAATTAAGTTTTACAAGGTACTGTGGGATCACCATACGGAGGAAGAGGCTACTTGGGAAAGAGAGGATTTTCCGAGATCAGCCTATCCACACTTGTTCCCTAAGCAACCGAATCTCGAGGACAAGATTCATTCTAAGTGGGTAGGTTTGTGACACCCTGGTTTTTGGCAACTTTTTCTTTTCGAAATCTTTCTGGCTTTATTTGCAATTTGGTTGGATTTTGAACCTTTTCAGTTGACTTCGGACTTATGAATTCCTCTGAGTGATCCAAAGCCCACACCACCTTGCCAAAATCTTGTCACTCCCCTTCTGGATCAATTTCTAATTCTTTATCCTTCCCAAATATTCATTTTCTTCCTTTGGGAAAATCTGTCATCACTATGGGTTACAAAGCAACCTATAGTTCTGGTGATCAGAAAAATCCCAAATTAATCCCAGACCTTCTTGTCATCATCTACTCCCACAATCTTCAAAAACATTTCATGGTCCAGTATAAAGTTTTGTCCAGAAAACTCCATTTGCTCTCTGGACAGTACTGGCCATTTGTGAAGGGGCTCATATTTTCCCTACTCAGTTAATTCCCAGAAAATTCCCTAAGATATTAGGGAACCCATCTTTCCACAATATCCAAAAATATCATCTGGTCCAGTACAAATTTTCATCACCAATATTCTGCCAACTTTCTGTCCAGTTGGAACCTCTGTGAAGGAAGTACCAGCTAGAGGTATCCAATTGAGCTGAAATTTTTATGGCATCTTCTCCTCACTAGATAACCCTGCCACACAAAATTTCAGCCCCAGCAGATCAACCAGATGAGTGCATCAAGCTCATCTCTCTTCCAGTCTAGTAGCAGCACTTGTACATAATCTATATTCAATTCTTGATGAAATTCTTTCAAACTTGGCCAGTTTGGAGTCCTTCCAACATAGATCCTCCCAGACATCTCCACTGGCTCCATCTCCAGCTCACCTCGTCTTTAGATCACTCTCAAGTTTTCTGTCAGAGACTGTAGCTGAAGCTACACTTCGAACCAGTCTTTATCTATTCGAACCAGAGGCATGGAGAGACTAAGGGGTCGAGGGTCGACGTGCCAGACAAGAAATGCCAGGCTCGCGAGGCCTCTAGACATCCATACCCATGGTGAGCACGACAATGGCATGCCACTGCGCGCGCTCTGCATCGCACCCGTGCCTGATGCGTCGCGTCCGCCTGTCTCGCGCCGCCGTAGCTTGTCTCAGTGCGCCGACTAACTCCCCTGCGTCCACCTGGCCATTCTGGAGCTCGGCCCTCGCCGGAATCGCCCTCGCCGGCCGCCACGCACGCGGGCACTGTGTCGCCCGTGCGGGCACAGTGGCTTTGCGGCGCGTCGCCTTCCTTCGCTACCAGCCACTGCCCGCCATTACTCCTTCTGCCCTCCTTCGTCCCGTCATAGCTCCCAGCCAGCCAGCGCATCGTCCTCGCGCCGTCGACGTGGCCGAGTCCCGCCGTTTCCAGAGAGCTCGCCCGAGCTCCTCCCCCTGCTATAAATACTCCTCCCTGGCCTCTCCCGAGCTCCTCACCCCACTCCTCCTACTTCTAATCGCCTCCTCGAGCACCAAGCCACGGCCGAGAGGCCCTCTGGCCTCGCATCTCGCCGGAGCACCGCCGCCACTCGAGCTCTGCCTCCCTGCCGACTAGCCCCTCCCTGAGCTCCACCGACTGCACCCGCGAGTTCACCTCGCTCCACTGACTCCGCCCAAGCTCTTCCCAAGCCGAATCGCTGCCGGAACCGCCGTCTCCGACGACACCCGAGCGCCGCCGCCGGAGAGGAAGGGGACGACGTCGTCCGGCCACCGTTCGCCAACCCACGGGTCTGTGTCGCCGGCGACCGTCGACGGAGTGCCTCCCCCTCTCTGTTTCCCTCCTCCCCCGTTTAAATCTGACGCAGGGGCCCGCTCGTCAGCGGCTTACCTAAGCGGTAAGTGAGACGCCCGGGCAGGTTACGCCTTCGACGTGGCCCCGGTTGATTTTCTGATTTTCTATTTTAATTCCAGAGTTGACCAGGAACTTTGACCCTTAATAACTTTCAAACCATAAGTCCAAATCAATTGATTCTTTTTGCATCTGGTTTGTCTTGAGCTCCTCTATTTTCTGGAAAAATTTGGTATTTTCCCCATGTTCACAGAATTTATGGTGCACAAAACAGTAGCATGTGACATTTTCATTTGCATTTTAAAAATATTTTCAGAGGGAAATTCTTTTGGATTTGAAGCCCAGGAGTTTGTGGACAACCCAACAGAGCAAGGCAAGCCATGTCATCCATTGCATGAAGCATTTCAATAGTGTTGGTTATTTAATTGAATTATGTGCATTATTTAAATAAGTGTTAATTCATAGTAAAATATTTTGGTGCATAGTTACTGCCATGTTAAGTTGATTATGTTGAATATCCATACTGGTTAAATTCTTGACAATCTTAAACTTAGTTGGTTGATCAAGAGCCACCTACCCGGACTTTTCTGTGCAGCCACATTTGCTGGTATGGGACGGCCTTGACTTGGTCTGGCTTTGTGCTCTTTTATCGGTACCACCAAACTAGGGAGGGTTATGCGTGCGTGCTGCCCTGATCAGGTAGACGACGATAATCCTGTGAGCCTAGTTGAGTTATTTTGCCGGCGTCCCCGTTTGGGACACTTAGTGGCCACGACGTTGGCAGGTGTCACGGGGTGACACAGGGGCCACCCAGGACATGACCCTGGGAGGGTATGATTGTCGGTGGTACGATAGAGGGGTCACGGGTCAGGCAGGTTTCGTTGGAGCACCACCGGTCCACCCGAATGGGATCACGAGGCCAGGTACTCCATGGTGTGGGTAAAGTGCGCAACCTCTGCAGAGTGTAAAAACCTATTCGAATAGCTGCGTCCACGGTATTGGACAGACCGTTTAGGCCTCTCTAGGATGGTCAACCGTAATTATAATAATGATGGAAGAACTTGTCTTATGTTCGGAAGTGCTTTGTGGCTTGTGAGCATTCCGAGGGTTGTGGGACAACCCAGATGAGAGTAAGTTGGTATTGGGTACCAGTAAGTGAGCAATCTAAGCACTTAACTGTTAATTGCCATGCTATTGTTTGCTGCATTGTTTTGGTTGCCATGAGCTTGTGAGTACATTCCAAGTACTCACCTGGCGTATCATGCCAGATGCAGGAGAAGCCGAGGACGAAGGTCCCGAAGGTTCGTGCTACGCTAACTAGGCCGTGTCCACAGCAGTGTCCCTGTGGATGGAGTTTCCCGCGCTATGTTCAGCTACGCCGTAGTCTACCCAGTAGTATCGAGGCCCTGCTATGTTCCATAAATAATGTAGATATTGTCTCAGCACGTGCAGTGCTTCTGGCCTCGCTATCGATGTAAATTATGAGCTTGTACTCGAGATATTTTAATAAAGTTCAGTTCAGTTCTGTTCCAAGTTGTTGTGTGTTTCCAGAAGACATGATCTCTGGGTTGGAAACACTGGTAAACCGGTTCTCTGAGCCGGGGTGCCACATTGGTCCGGGTTATCCTCGCTCGTGGGTTCAACTCGGACCTCAGGAGTCACAGCGGGCGGGTCTTGAGACTCCGGGACTGCATCAGTGGAAGATGACTCGCCCGCCTTTTTCTTCTTGACGGTCTTCTTGATGGCCTTGGCCCTACAATCATGTGAACATATTCAGGTTGTAGGAATAATTGCTACGACAAAGTATAAATCCCCAAATGATTACCCAGGCTTAATGACCAGAGGCGGGAGCTGGGAGGCGGTTGATTCTCCAGAGGAGGGTGACGTCTCCTGGTAATTCGAGTCAGAAGGATTAAGGGGTTGCTTGATAAGACCGGCTCGTGGGAGAGATGGAGTTGGGCTATGAGGCACCTCGGTTCGTCGCTTGCGGGCAACTGGCTTATCAGATAAGCCGGCGGATAACTCTCTAGAGCAGCTTCGGAGTTTACGCTTGGACGTGCCGGCTTGCTGTGATCTCTTCAAAAGAAATTTTGGGTCTAAGTGAGCATCTGGATGTAAAAAAGGTACCTTTTTGACGGCTCGTCTCGTTCTCTTCGGGGTTAAAGTTTCCGAGCTGGATGATATTAAAATTACCTCGACATTGCCGGCTTGACTGGTCTCGATGTCGTCCTGAGGAGAAGGGGTGTCAGCAAGTTGAGTAAAAAGACAACCAAGCGAGTCCAGCCCTACCTCAGCCTCATTTTCTATAGCCGCCTCATCAGCGTCGACCGGCTCATCCTCTTGCTCCGCTAGAGCGGGGGCGGGTTGTCGAGGTTTCTTCTTTTTCCAGAACCTGGAGTCTGCCTGCATTTATGATAAGTCGACGATTAAGATTGAAATGAAAAATAACTCGAGAACAGAGTAAGAAAGTGCAAGTACTTACTGGAGGCGCAAGGTTGGTCAAGCAGAAGGGAGCTAGCCCAGTTTTGTTACATTGATCTTGGGGCTCTCCCAACAGTTTTTTGGTGGCTTTATTGATTTTACCCATAGACAAATTAACTTGACTGAAGCGTTGCGGGTCAGCCGTCTCACCAGAGTAGTTGCACATCAAGTCGCCCCTCTGGCTAAGGGGCTGGATTCGCCAGCTTATCCAACATCGGGTCAGGTCGATCCCGGTGAGACCATTAGCAGTCAAAGCCCTTAACTTGGAATAAACAGGGGCAACTTGTTTCCGCTCCTCTTCGGACGGCCAACCCGGAAAGATAATTGTGGCGTTGAGCCGGTCCAGTCGGTAACCCGGTAGGGGGTTTTCACCTTGAGGAGCAGTATTTTTGCAATAAAACCAAGTCTTGTTCCAGCCCTTGGGATGACTCGCCAGCTTGGCTGCAGGAAAGGGACTGTTCTTTCGCCTTTGAACAGAAACTCCACCAAGTTCTATACTAGGACCATCAGTGAACTCGGTATGATGGTTGATGTAGAAGAGAGGGACAGTTGGCTCTGTCTGGAGGAATACCTCGCAGAAAACTTGAAACTAGCAGAGATTTGTGATTGAGTTTGGACCAAGATCCTGTGGCCAGAGGTCGAAAAAGTTGAGAACATAGCGGAAGAATTTTGACCCGGGCGGACGAAAACCCCTCTGAATATGATCTACAAAGACGACCACTTCTTCTTGTTTAGGCTGGGGGGAACTCTCTTCATCAGGCGCACGCCAACTAATTGTTTCTTGAGACGGCAAGAGGCCTTGCCCTGCGAGTTCGTTCAACATGAGAGTTGAGACATGGGATCTAACCCAGTTGACGGCTTTGTCAGTCTTAGCCATGATAAGTCGCCTGAAGGTTAAAGCTGCGCAGTAAAGGTAACAAGGATGAGTTGGCACGATATATTCATGGGCGGCAAGTGGCCGGGTTAATCAAATTACAAGCTGGCACAATGATGAGGCGGCCAGGATTGCGAATAAGCAGGCCAATATCGATGAGCCAGCGTTGGTTATGTAGCGGCGTTTTTTGGTTTTTGCTAAGTGTTGAGCTAGCTACAAACAAGAATCCAATGGAGCAGTTACTTTTACGGATATAAAAAATACTTCGAAAGGGAAAAACTTAAAGACCTAAACATGGGTGAAATACGGGAGCCCGTTTGTCAATGGGGATCTATTGAAAGCAGTACAAGGATCTAGATGGGAAAAATGGCATTGTTGCAATAACTAAAGTGCCAATTCAGGTCAATCAGGTGAATCTAGATCTACTAATGAAAGGGGGAGATGAACACTGACGAACCACGATGAACTGCACAAAGGAATGGGGCGCTACAGATCCAAACGGAGACGGATTTGGGCATACCTGAGTGCGGCGGATGTGGCCGGATCATTCTTGGTGAGCTCCAGTGGCGTCTGGGACGACGGAGAGGTTGCAGTCGAGGTGGCCGGAGAGCTCGAAGGCGTACGGCGGCGCTTTGGTTGCAAGAAGAGGCGGACAAGAGGAAGAAGACGAGCGAGGGGATGGAGCAGTAAAGTAAATCTGAGACCCCCTCGTGTGAATTTATATGGCAGTAAAAAGGGGAAAGGGCAGGTGCGAAGACAAAGGCGGCACAATCACTTTTCGAGTAAAGGGAGCCTCGATTCTCGGGCCTAACAGATATATTTAAAGATTCGTTGTGACGTCACACCGAGGCTTCATAGTTTCAGAGAGGTGATGTCATTGTTTGAAAGTGAGAAATGTCAAGAGTGGAAGTACCACAAGCCGGCAATAAACCGTGACCCGACCACAGGATAAGCACAAGAGGCAATAGAAGTTCTGGCTCGCACGAAGATGATTTGGACTCATTACCAGAATGGAGATTAACATGGATAAATCCAAGTCAATCTGGGGGCTAATGTTGGGGATATACCCCACGGTATTACCCAGTTAGGAATGACCGAGCGTCCTGTGGCGGGTTATCATCATCAGACCAGCTGTTTGGGCCGTAAGATTATGAAGCTCAAGGCCTAGTGGGCAGCTCGTGTAGCGGGCCGGCTCGTGGACGAGGCAAAGGGAACTCCCTTACTTGGGAGGCAAGATAAGTAGGACGCAGATTAGGGCACGGGTTGGACCGTGACCCGGACTCTGTTGTAAACCCAGGGCCTCAACCTGTGTATATATAAAGGGGAGCCCCTGGGTAGAGAGACTAAGTTGCAATCTCTCGAAAGCTAGGTTAGCGAATCCGCATCCTTGTAATCAAGATCCACAGTAATATAATCAAGCAGGACGTAGGCTTTTACCTCGATCGAGAGGGGCCGAACCTGGGTAACTCTGTGTCTACTCGTTCCCGATCAACCCCGTTAAGCTTCCACACTTACTTTCTTGTAACCACGAGCATCTTCGTTATACATTCATGAAATCAAACTCTTTTGACTATTTCATCAAAAACGAAGATTCCAACTCCATTTTGCTCTCTTCTGTCCATTGCTGGAACTCTGAAGTTTGCATACTCACTAGCATCCTCTGGATAGAAAAAAATACCTTGGACTGTATCACATGCAAGTCCTAGGTAGCATTTCCATCACATGGAAATCCTTTTGGCATCCAAGTATCATATCTCATCATTGAAATATGTATTAATTGCTAGTTTAACCCGAACCGACTTTAAGCATCGCTACGGTGAGACAATCTCATCGCAGTTAATTCCTTGAATTTGTTATAAGCAACAAGTCGAGCTTTATGGATAAATTTTTTATCCAAATCAGTTTATAGTTCCATTAATATTCGTTAGACATCAAGTCTTCCGAAGGGTTTATCAAGATCAAATCTTGAATCGTTTATGTGGAAGCTATCTCGGATTATATTGGCATTTAGCCAATTCCGGAGTCAGGGCCCATCAACGCTTCCTTGTGTATCGTAGGTATACTGTTGTCTAGCAACAATATCTCATCTGCGCACCTGAGAGGTTTGCATGAGTTTTGCCTACGTGGTTCAGCTGCAAGTTCGACCGAAGTCCATACATCTCATGTAGAGGCTTCCGTATCAGTCACAGTAGGAAACTCTGGAATCACTTCCAAGGTTTCTTTCCCTTGACCTGATGACGAAGATACTGTTATCTCATCGAGTTGCACTGTCCTCCCACTCACCTTTTTGCAAGAACCATTTTCTTCAAAATCATACCGCTCTTTGTGGCAAACATTTTTGCCTCGGTATAGTGATGGAGGAATACCCAATAAATTAGGATAACCTACAAAGTAGCATTTGTCTGATTTGGAATAGGTTTGTAAATATTTTACACAAGCCCCATATTCCAAATGTTAAGAAAAGACATAACATGGTCGGGTGTACCATACCATGGCGTCATTTCAACAGATTTGATGGCACTCTTTTCAGTGTAAAAGCCGCAGTCTCTAAAGCATTACTTTAAAAGGGATAATGGCAAATTGATTTATGTCATCTTTGATCTTACCATGTCATAAATGGTTTGATTACATCTTCACGGACATTCCACTCACAGTGGTGCTCCGGGAGGTGTAAGTTATGAAACTCTTTTCACAACTCATCAGACATTCGCTAAACTTGTAACTCAAAATTTCTTTCCGCAATCCAATTGCAGAAACATAATTTTCTTGTTACAATAATTTCTTCGTTATTTTGAAAACCTTTTGAATGATTTCAAAAGAGCCAGACTTACATCTCATCAAGTAAATATCCATATATCTACTTGAGTCATTTCAGAAGATAGACAAATCCACTGCTAGCAACAACATTTATCGGACTACACACATCATGATGTATGATCACCAATAAGTTATTTGCTCGTTCCTTATGGCATGTGAACAGTATTTTAGTCACTTCACTTTTCGGAGGAAAGTTGCAAGTGTTAGATGATTCATAATAAAACGACTTCAAAATCCATCATTATGGAATTTCTCCATGCGGGTTTCTCCAATGTGACCAAATGCAGTGCCACACATGTGTGGTATTCTTTTAGTCTTGCGACATTTAGCGTCAGTGTTATGGATGTATCATATTACCATCAATATTCATAACATACATCCCATCCATGATGGAAGTATGGCCCTTATGTTATTCATAATACTGAACAACAATTGTTCTTTTATGAACAACACTCTTGCAACAAACATTATGCAAATGGGCTAGAGTGTATAAAATTCTAAAATGAATTATGAAAGTAAATACAGAGGTAATGTATTATTATCAATATTCATAACATACATCCCATCCATGATGGAAGTATGGCCCTTATGGTATTCATAATATTGAACAACAATTGTTCTTTTATGAACAACACTCTTGCAACAAACATTATGCAAATGGGCTAGAGTGTATAAAACTCTAAAATGAATTATGAAAGTAAATACAGAGGTAATGTATTATTATCAATATTCATAACATACATCTCATTCATAATGAAAGTATGGCCCTTATGTTATTCATAACACCGAACATCAAAAGTTATCTTATGAACAACCTTCTTGCAAGATACCTTATGCAATAGGCTAGAGTGTATGAAACTCCAAAAATGAATTATAAAAATAAATACATAGGTAATACACCGATGGAAGGTATAGTAACATTTACTATGTTCCCAGCGCATATCTAAACCTCATTCTCGGCAAGTCTTTTAGGCCATAGTAGTTCTTGCATCGAGTCGCAACAGAATGCAATCGAGCGGGTATCTCTGTGATCAACTCACAATACCCAAGAATCAGTGATTAGCATGTTTAATCATAATTCCCAAGAACTATTTCTTTGACCAGCCTTCTATACATCAATAGCTTGTATGACTTTCATACATGAGCTGGATATTCCAGTCTTCTCTCTTTTTGCCTTTATACTTCTAACAGTTTTACTTTTAGTATTTCTCCTACTCTCAGAAAAAGCACCCAACCTTTAAGAGTGGCGTTAGCCCCGGACTTCCTAGGCGTGTAAGTCACACTAACACCCTTTGGACATTTCTTTTCTCTTTAAGTTGTTGTTTTATTCACCTTCATTTCATGACAGGCGTTCTTCTGGATCCCTCTTGTATTAGTCTAATGCATAGTAAACACTTTAACTAATAGTTTGCAAACAAACATTGCTTTGGATATTTCATATCTTTTAGCCTTTGTTTGCATCTGAAAATAATTTTCAGTTCCATGAATATCACATAACTATCCCAAACCTTTGAAGTTCGGGTCTCATGGAAACAAACATATTGCACTTTGACCGTAACGGAATTCTAGCATTTGGATTGAAGGACGAGAGTCACATTATCCATAGCATTAGCGGGAGAATACCGAAAGCATGCGATAGGACAAAATCCTTCTCGGCACTCTTCAGGACAATCCTCACATTACTTTACCAACCGTAAAGTTTTAACCAGATAAATAACAGCTTATTCAATTTTAATAGGGAAGGTGGAAGCGCGAGCCAATATTCTATAATTATTATGCAAATTTCACTTAGACAATGTTCATAATTAATTTGCACTAGTGAATAAACTATTTTATTCTAAAGTGCGCTCTCACTCAAATCAATATCTCTCATAATTGATTGTGAGTGATTCAAGATCCGCATTTCAATTCGACGCCATTCACGGGTTCATCACTGATGACGTGAATTTCAATCGGTAGGCCAACTTGCCAATCACATCTCTATGTGACTCTTGTCCATCTTTCGATGCGCATGTTCCAAGCTCAGGACTGTCCTTCCTGAACGTCAAGACAACCAAGTGATCACGCAGTGAGGTCTGACCTTCACCCACCTTACACCTCTCTGATCGTTCGTGCTCATGTGTACATGGCGCACCCCGAAAAGATACGAGTTGTAGACGGTGCTACACTTGGGAGAACACTAACTACTTGATATTTTTAAGTGAGAGATCACCCTAATAAAAGCGACTACCATGCAATGAAAAAGGGTGCATCATAAGGGATAAACATCTCAGGCAATTCATAATAGCATGATATGGTATAGCCCTTTCTGACGGAGAAGTCTTTATTTTTTTCGTCTTCGGCATTCGCGTTGGTGTTCACCTTCACGAAGATTCCCACCACCTTGTCGATGCACCAGATAATATTGCTATCTCTATAGCTAATAAAATAAGTGCATTACTTAAGGATGACACGCAGGTCATTAAAGTGACAATCATATGGCTCCAGCCATCATGCCGAATCATGACACGCAGGTCATGTTAATTAATTTTACATCATATAGTCATCTCATACATAATCAAATTAATATGAGCACTGCTATACCACATCACATGCACATCCTGCAAAACCAAGTTAGACGACTCTAATCGGTTTATGCAAAATTTTATTTTACGTGGCTTCTAAGGTTTCAACCAAACCGCAGCTACTAACGTTTATCATCAAGTATGATTATTCAAGTCACTAGATTAACTTTGCGGGGTGTATGAAACACGAGATAATAAAATCTCGAGCCCCATACTGAACTTCGTCATACGCATGACCCCCGTGTAGATCATATCTGCATTGCCCTTTTGTCTGCGAAATTTCATCTTTCTTTTAACTATGGTGGAATTCAATGAACTGTTAGCACTTCGTTGATCAATCAGGATCGCGGATTCCCAGAACTTTGAAACTCCACCATGCCGTTATTAAGATCAGAAATGCGCAAATTTCAGGGAAGCAACAAGAACATCGGGTAACAGATTTCATCTGCTACCCGCACAAATAATTTCAGTAATAGAACTCATCTACTACAAATTATATTGTGCAATACCCATACATCTCTATGTATTCTAGATCGTAACCTGCATCTACGCATAGCACGGCTCATGATGCCACTGTAGGGGAACGCGACAGAAAACAAAAAAATTCGATACAGGGAGCACGCCCAGGATCACTATGGAGATGCATACAAGGTTTGATCTGATTATTACCAACTCGTAGCGCAGCGGAAGTAGAGTCGATGTAGATCGTCGGTGCAGATCCCCGCAGCTAGGATTTACAACCTCCCAACCGCGAGGATGTACTCCCTCGTCAGTCCCTCGGACAGCCCTTCGGGAGGCGGTCGGACAGTCCCCCGGACGGTGTCACGGACAGCCCTTCGGGAGGCACTCACAGAAACTCGGACGGTCACTCGGATAGCCCTTCGGGAGGCACTCTCGAACAGCCCCTCGGTCAAAAAAGATCGAACCTACGACCTCTCTATGGGGTTGCACACATACGGTGTCATCAATCTGGCAGGGCTTCGCCGTCCAGAACTAGTTCCCACCGGAACCTAGACAGCCTTTCGACTCTACGAAACTATTTCGGGGAGGGAGAGAGAAGGCCAGATCATGCATGGCATTTGTATGGGAGAAAGAGTGAGTGTGGAGAGTGCCTCTCCACCTCTATTTATAGGAAAACCCAAGGGGTAGGGTGGCTCTCATCCATCCATGTCATCCCTAAGATATTTTGGGACAACGCCCAAAAAGGTGGCTTTCCATAAAGTGATTTTCACTATTCACAGAAACATTTTTCCGCGACCGTTAAATCCGAAAATATTTCTGTAGGTCTTAGAACATTTCCAGTACCCACTAAAATAATTTTGGACGCGTTCTGAAACAATTCCGGATTAGTGATTTTCATCTGCGAAAAGCAACCAAAGCGGTTCCGGCAGCTCCGGAACATTTCCGGGTTATTTCTCCAAAAATATCCCAAAAGTTCCCAGAACAATTCTGGCACCCTCCAAGAATTTCTAGGCGTGTGCCGAAACCAGTTTGACTTAATGGTATACCCCGAAACAACTTTTCAGTTTTACTGAAACTCTTCCGGTGTTCTCTCTCCGGAACTCTTCCGTTGTCTCCGAAACTTTTCCGGTGACTTTCTCTTAGACTCCCTGTCTAGCATTCAGCAGATAGATGACCCTTAAGCGTGTGACCCAATAGGTTCGGTGAAGTATAGACATGACCGGAACACTTTCCGATCAATGATCAACATCGGAGCCGTGGACACCCATATTGACCCCTATACCCACACGAATAAATATTCGAGTGAACCTCCATTTGCCGTGTGCTATTCCTGTTGCTTCGCGATATGTTACAAATACCCGAGGTGAGATTTATCGGCATCTGATGGTGTCCTGGACTAGGGGGTACTCACCACATCGTCTCCGGACCAGGTGGGTTGAGCCGAGGACCACCATGGCGGTTCACTAATGGGCCACTTCGGGCAGCCCATGACGCATACAAGGAAGACTCCACAAGACTTGGTGCACAAGCCGAAGACTCTCCTAAACCCTAGGCCTCCGGTACATTATATAAACCGAGGCCAAGCTAGTCAATAGATGATCTCATATTCATTAGAACAATCCCGTGGTAGATACCTGTACTCTATACTACACCCCATATGAATACAATCAAAAGCAGGACGTACGGTATTATCTCTTCGAGAGAGCCCGAACCTGGGTAAAATCCTGTGTCCATGTTACCATCGCTCCAAGACGCCTAGCTTAGGACCCCTACTACGAGATATGCCGGATTTAGAACCGACATTGGTGCTTTCATTGAGAGCCTGCTGGGTAGTCGCCATGGTGCGATGGGAATTCAGATCGGCTCCATCGCGATCTACGCGTCGGAACCAAGCTACATCGTCAGCGTCGGCATCTTCATCGCCGACCCGACTGGTCACCTTGGCTGGACCGAGGACTAGGCTTCTCTTCGGATCGTCAAGTTTGGACGGATCTCTTAGTCATCATCAACTCCGATCTCATCCGGGATCATGGAAAAATCGTTCATGGTGCTCGGGGGCTCAACGTCAACATTGCCCTCGCGCGGTCATGCAGTTTTTTCTGGACAGCGGATTCGTGTTCGCCATCCCCGTCTCCTCGAGTGTCGCTTTGACGATTGCTTTGGTGGAATTGTGCGGAATTGAGTCTAGAACAACCCTGCAAAATTTCGTCGCGTTCCGATGGAGGAATCTCCGGCGATCTCCGATATACAGGAGCCCTATTGAATCTGGACGGGAATCTGGACAAGTTTAGGGCGAGGAGTCCAGCAGTCAGCTCGGACGTCCTTTGGAAGATCCAACCGTTCATCGGCTGCGGAATTCCCATATCTACCACCCCTCTAAATTTCAGCTCGATCCGACCATTCAAACTCCGGGAAGCGTCCGATGAGTGCATCAATTTTCGGATCTGTTTTCTGCGCGAAAACGAATCCGGCCCGAGTTCATCTTTTTCATGAACAGATTATCGGACATCCTTTTTTAAGGGAATTTTTTATAGGGTATTTTGTTTTGTTTTCAAGCACGTGCCTGCAAATTTTAAGCCTTTTCCGAGGCGATCTTCGTCATCGCGCCGGTGTCAAACCAGCCTGGCCACGTTGCTCCATGCCTGCCGACCTACGCCAGCATCGACTGCGCCGTCGCTTCATCGAGCCGACGACAACCAACTCGGATCATCACCTCAGCGAGCCGACCAAGAGTTCAGCACCGCTCTCCCTAATGATCGTCAAGATAACATCGTCACCTTACGGATTGTATGGGTCAGGCGCGCTAGCATCGCCGTGCGGTCACTTCTCAAGCCGGCATTGACCGCGTCACAAGTTCCGACCTGCGTCGGCATCGCCGCGCCGTTGCTTCTTCAAGCCGATGTCCACCATGCCGACCTGCTTCGACACCTCGGCTGGCATGGGGCTCCAACGTCACCTTACCGACCTGCTCCGTCACCTCAGCTAGACCGGGGGCTTCGCCATCTCTTTATCAACCTACTCCGGGGACTTCGGCGTCACCAGCCGACCAGCTTCGTCAGCTCGGCCGGACCGGGGGATTCGCCTCAACATTTGTGTGTTAACTATTGTAGGTCTGTTTGGTATAAGGGCGGCTCTAATTAGTACCGATTACATTAATGAGGAACACATAGAGGCCGCCAAGGTTTATATCCAGACACTAGCAGACTCGGGGAAGCATTGTAGAAAAACTGTCGTCCACATGACGGGAATATGTGGGGAAACATGTACGCTAGATATGCTTCAAGCCATCACTTCGAAAAAGTGGTTGAATGGCGCTGTAAGTATGAGCATTAATTTATTAAGTTGTACATGCCCTTTTTATTAATTTTTTAATAGCCATATTACTGTTATGATATTTTCAGGTCATCAATTGTTATTGCAACCATATGCAGACCCATAATCCTCGTGCTGATCGTCACATATTATCATCTTGGGTGTCCCACTGGCTTCTTCTTCGTGCTGATGGAAAGATTAAGAACTCTAAGAAGCATTTTCTGGAGCATTTCACAAACCAAACAAAAATGGTGTCTAGAGTAACTGAAGAGTATTATGTCAAAGATAAGGTACTTCATTTTAGTATGACCCATCGTACTACGTAACTATCTGCATGCACACCTACATAACAAAACTTTGTTCTAGGCATACTTTCCTTTTCATGTGGAAGATAATCATTGGATAACCGTTGTGATGCACAAGAAGAAAAAAGAGTTTCAAGTTTTAAATTCTACCGGTAAAATCAGCAAGAGAGTTCTTTCAAAGATTACTACGCTGGTAAGCTTACAAATTTACATAAAATAGAATATAGTCATTTGTTACATACTTAATATGGATTTCACATTTCTATTTCAGAGGGCAGAAATAGCTAAAGATACGAAGGAGGTAAACTCCTTTTTACAAATGGAATATCCTGATGTCTCTTCCTGGCCAATAAGGGAGTACGATATGCCATTACAACAGGACGGGTATGTTCAAAGTTGAATTTGTATGTAGTTCTCTGATCCATCATTACTTGACCCGCGGTTTTTTGCAGAGTCTCTTGTGGTCTTTTCGTGGTGAAATGCGCTCAATACTGGGACGGAGAAGAGTGGATATTTGACTTTGACCAGGCTGAGATTAATTCTTCGAGGGGACGCATTCTAGCTGAAATACTTTTTTCAGAATGCAACACGATGGAAAATGTGAAAGAGAAGATTCTCAAGATCATGGAGAAGAAATGAATAGGAGGATGGGGTGTTGGCTATTAGGGCATTTCTTTTTTGTAATGCGACATGATTTTGCATATTTCGCAACTAAATAAAAGTGCCGTGGTCGGTACTTGGTACAATTTTGATATTAAGACATTTCTTTATTGTAATGCGACATGATTTTGCATGTTTCGCAACTAAATAAACGTGCCGTGGTCGGTACTTGCTACAATTTTGATTTTGCAATGTCACTCTTATTTGCATCATTATGGCTGATGATTGTGTGATGATTTTTGAAGTAGTTATATTCAGATTTTGTATCCTGTATGATTCTCTGATGATGACGGCTCCGTCTGATGGCTCTTAGAGACAAATATAAATGGCGGCCGCCTGCTTGTATGTGCGAAAAAATTAAAGTAAGAAAAAAATGCCCGACCACCGCTCCTGGGCCCATAGTAGACTATACAACCGATCCAAATCAAGCCCGAAGGCGACTCAGGCGGTCGATTCGGCCCGCAAATTGGCCCAGAAGCGAGGTCCAACGGGGCTTTGCAGACCGTTATAAGGGAGGAGCTTGGGAGGGTACGCCGACGCGGCTATTTAAGCCGGTCGGCGTGCCCTTCGGTTGGCGAGGTGGGACTAAACGTTCCAGGCACTGTACGCGGGGTGCGGCAGCGCTGACGGGCCCGGTTGTCTCCACCGTCATCGGCCGGCCCAGTTCGGCCCAATGTTACAGGCCCCGCTCGCCCCCTTCCCCGGCCCACGCACCCTCCCCCCGCGCGTGCGCTGCAGTGCCTAACATGTTTAGTCCCACCTCGGAAGCGGGAGGGCGCGAGGACCGGCTTAAATAGCCCGGCGTGATAGAGGTATCGAACTCCTCTGTTACCACAGCATGACCTCCTCGCCCCATTGGACCTAGCTGCTGGGCCTTTCGTGGGCCTATTTGACCTCCCGAGTCGCCCTCTTAGGCTTGATTTGGGTCGGAAAATATCCTAACTGCCGGCCCAGCAGCTGCCGATCGGGCATTTTTTTTTCTACAACGCGGGTCAGGCGGGGTACGAACATGTACAGTACTGATCATTAAACATAAAAACAGGGTCAGGCGGGGTACGAACATGTACAGTACTGATCATTAAACATAAAACCAACAAAATGAACAGTGTTTTAAAACTGTGAAGTCTTTCACATAGCAGTACAAAAAACATGGCAATTCATTCAATAAATAATATATATGTTCACATAAATATTTTGAGCAAACATAAACAAAGCACTTATTAAGTTCTCTGGCGCACACACGTATGAATAAAAAAGAACATAGGTTATTCCGACATGACTCGTGCGACCAGTTTTCTTCTTCCGACAAACGAAGCTGCTTCTCTACGCCCGATACCTGAACTACATATAAAGAAGTGCGTGAGAAAATATAGTCGGAAAAATCAAATTAGCAACATAACAAAAATAAGAATGTAACAACTTACTTCTCGTTCAGACGACATGTCGCCTTGTTATGACCTGGGAGATGACACAGACTGCACAACGGACCACTTTTTTTCTCTGTAAAATCTTTTGGTCTACCATTTTTCGTAACGTCGGGGCCCCCCTTTGACCGCCCCTTCTTAGGTGCACCCTTGGTCGAAACTTTCTCTGGATCAGCAATACCAGGTTCAACTTGTTGCGCCCGACTTTCCTCCTTCCTAAGCATAGCATACCTTCTACTTCCTATAAGTTCCTCCTCTGAAATCTTTTTCTACGCTATTATGTTGTCCAGACACTTCATCAACTCGTCGAACAAGAAGGCATCATTTGCTGCAACATGAGCAGCTTCTGCGGTTTTTATGGTTATTTGACTATACCGTTCTCTCTCCAATGGCCCTGACCAACCCCATCCAAACATATCACTCTTCCGCTGCACAGGCAACCCATCTCTCGCATTTTTGGACAACCGATGAAGGACACAACACTTTGGTATTTCAGTTAAGTTCAGATGATGGAGAACAAAGAGAATGTGTTTGCATGGCCGCCCTTTCCGAACCATCCTAAGACAACTGCATGTTATAGTTTCTTTTGAGTTACCTGGTTCATAAACAACATTGTAACTGAACTTGTGGTTATCCTTCCATGTCACGATGAATGTCTGACGCTCAATTCCCACGGTCGATTCAAATATCTCCAACTGTCCCATCTTCTGCAAATCATCTTGCAGGATGTAGAAATTAGCAGGTGTGAATACAGTGGCAGCATGCTCTTCAAGGGCCTTATATTCAGTAACCGACGATGGTACTTTATTATTAGCATCACTGTCATCGTGCGCCTCGTTCTCACGGAGGCGAACTATGCAGTTCTCATAATGCACTACCAAATCAACTATGGTCATACCATAGTCGAGGTGGAGGTGAAGGTAGGATTTAAGGCTTTCGCTCCTCTGGTTACTTCGCATACCAAGGAAAAAACCATCGGAAAGATATGAAGCTGCCCAAAGTCTCCTCTTCCTGTACATCCTGTTAAGCCACTCTTCAGTTTTATTCGTCTTCCATTTATCGACGAAAGCGGTCCATCTCTGCTCAAAGTTGGCTTGAGAGGTGACATAGTACAGGAGCGATCTGAACTCATCCAGTGACTTGTAATCTAGGTGCCTCTGCATATTTTTCTAGATATGCCACGAGCAAAGACGATGGAACACATCTGAAAGGATAGTCCGAATCGCCCGCATCATTGCAGCGTCACCGTCTGTGATTATTGACTTTGGCTTCACCTGACAGTTTGCCCTCATAAATGTCTGCAGCACCCACACGTATGTCCCTTCAGTCTCGTCAGAAACAATGGCACAACCAAACACTGTGGTGCAACGGTGGTTGTTAACTCCGACAAAGGGGATGAACGGCATACCATATCTGTTCATCTTATATGTGCTGTCAACACGACCACATCTCCATAGTCCTGATAGTCCCTCCGCGACTGTGCATCGCACCAGAACATACTCTTCAGTCGCCCTTCATTATCAAGCACATACTCAAAAAAAAACTCAGGGTCCTTCTCCTTTCTGCTCCTCATAATGCCAACTGCCGTCTCAGCATCACCCTTTGCAATGAGCTTCATTTTTCCTCTGCAGCACAGATTGTAAATGTCCTACCTGATAAGTCCGCACTTATCGTATGAACCGTATTTGCTGATGAAGTTGTCTATTATTATATGCTTTCTTATCCTGGCAGCTTCCATTGCCAATATCTCTGCCCTCGTGCCATCTCCAATGCGTCTGTGTGACCACAGAAAACAAACCTCGTCGGGGCGAGCCATCGTGTGGTTGTGATCATCCACGAATGACGCGACGAACCAAACACCACGTTCTCTGTCCAGCTTCACCACCATGTGTGCACCGCAATCACAACGAGTCTCCGCTCTAAGCCTGCGCTTGCGGCCCTCCATGGTTCTGAATTTGCTCTGCCTTCTCCCTGCCCTAGAGCAAAGAAACTGCCGGTACCGTATCATTCCTGAAGCACCTCGTTTGACCTTCTGTTTCCTGATGCTAAACCCGTGCTCTTTGGCGTGATTATTGTAGAATATGTATGCATCCCCTTGCGACCGAAATGTCATAGCCATGATCTTCCAATGTGTCTCCAGCATCTGGTGCTGCCTTCGAGCCTCCTCAATGTCCATCTCTGCCTCATCGTGATCAGCGCTAGGACCATCGTGATCCTCCTACAAAATTACGTATGAAACTTTGTCAATTACTATCATTTATAAACATAGAGAAATACAACATGCTATTGCGCGATGTACAACATGTATGAACGAACCTGGCTCAAGTTATCTGCGAATGATTCCTGGAAACTATTTTGCACATTGTCAACATCCACATCTTCCTGCAAATTTGTAAACATAGAGAAATAGTTAGCCTTGTCATACTTTGCAAATTGAAAAATGAAAACAAAATATACGCCACTTACGTTTTCACTATTCGCGCCATGTTCATTATTATCAAAATCCTCCGCAGGTAAGATATCATATGACGAGCACGAATCGTTGTCGCTGCTGTCATCATCTTCGTGAATGCGGTTTGTTCATCCATGTGAACACACTATCATTATCAGTATCATTCTCATCCCCGTGAATGCGGTTTGTTCATCCATGTGAACACACCTAACTCACAAAACTGCACAACATTGATAATTTATCGTGTGTTAAATTTTGTACAGTGGATCATGCCCAGATGCAACACTAGTTCTCTACATCATGTGGTCGTCCGTGGAGGTGGCGTTGCGGCACGACGTCGCCGGCGTAGATGAACTAAACCCTAAATCACTACATGAACTAAATCACTTCCATCCATCATGCTAGGTTTAGATGCCAAACCTTGGGCCGCGGTGTGGACGTCACCGGCGTAGGACGACGGGCCTTCACGCAGGGGTCTCCGGCTTGATTCTAGCCGGCGGCAAAGTGCAAGACGAGGAAGACGCGGGATTTTTGGCCGGGTCCGCCGCGGGGGACGACAGCGGTCACTCGCGGCGGAGGCGGCGGCGGACGTCGGGCCGTTCACGTCCGCGGCGGAGGATGAGGACGGTGAGATGCGGCGTCGGACGGTGTTGGGACGGCGATCCAACAAGCCGACGGCGTTCTTCCACACCACCGGCCACCGGCGGCGATTGGCCACTTGAAAAAATGGAACGGAAGGAGCGTGATTGCCGGGCAGGCGCGAGGATCGTGCAACCTCCTCTTTTTCCCCGTACACGCGCGGCGGCGGCAGATCTTTTTTGTTTTTTTTTCATACACGCGGGTATACGTACGTCGGCCTGTAGTGTACAATACGAGGTGGGTATACGTTTCCTGCGTATGACCGTTCTGCCCTTCTACATTTTGTTGGGGGTGGGGGTCTACCGAAGCACATCTCGGATGGTGGATAGATGACAACACTTTACTACTTCGCTGACTCCGCGCTCTACAATTAACAAACTTGGCTAATCTCCCTCTCTCTTTTTTTTTGCATGGTAATACGTGTCTCATTTATAGAATAAAGATCAAGTTACAAGGCACGTAAGCACCGACCTTACATGGCTGAAAAGATAGGAAAATCCTATGCAAAATACCAGCGTCTGTCCCTTTCCTTCGACACCACCGAAGCGGCCACCAAAGGGGAATAATACATATCACCTCTTTACCCAAGCTCGACGCGGCTCCATCGCTGATCTGCAGCTTTACGGACCTCCAAAGTAGTTTGCCAGAAGCAAAGCCATTACCGTTGAAAGAATCAGACCGGGGCAACATGTCCCCGGACACGCCATCGAACTTCAGAACTGACACCCCCGCGTGACGACGACGTCGGAGGAAACCAGAACTGTCAGCCTCCAACCACAAATCCAGCACAAGATGCTCCATCTTCCAGCTGTCATTTGCGTAGACAACCGTCTGCGCGTACTCCTGAACGACCAAACCTCCCTGCTTGACCATGACGTCGAAGACAACTCCACAGCAACGGGGACAGAGCAGAAGGAGAGACACACCTGATGGAGTCGCCGCCGCCGCCTCGCCAACACCATCCAAGAACCCTAACGCTGCCGATCTGAAGGATCGGCAGACACACGATGCCATCAACTCCGAGACGCCGCCATGAAGGACACTGCCGGTGTGGGAGTGGGGCTGAGGCAGATTTATTCGTCCGGACGCCGCTCCCACCACCCCAACGGCGCACCACGACCTACAAATCCAAACTCTCTCTACCCAACCCAAGCTGCCACACCGTCCGGCCGTGCAATACATGCTACTAGTAGTATCTCTTTTTCTGTTATCCTTCCTGTGTATACCATATATCCCCCCGTATCAACTTTGTAGTATAACAAATAAAGCAAGAAAAAGCAAAGAGGCCCAGAACGTCTACTCTGCATCGCTTCCTGACGATGAAACAAACTCCTCCACCAGCTCAAACGCGTCCATCTCCGCAAAGTAGGCCCTCTGCTCCTCGATGAAATCCTCGCTCGGTACCAGGGACTCATCATGGCAACTCATCTCCTCCATCTGCAGCTGCTCTTCTTCCCTGCTGCAGCTTGTTACCTAAAATCCATTCATTCATTCATTAATGCACACACACACAAAGCAGCGACATAATAAGATCGAAAGTACCTTTCTAATCTCAAGCTCAAATGCTCCTAGGTGAACAGTAAAATAGAAAAAATAGAAAAAAAATTCAAAAAATTCTGATTTTTTTTTGTGGCAAACTTTAAGGAATGTTTGTAGTGCATGCAAAATTTCATCACGAAATCGCATTGGTTGAAGGCGTGGCAAAAAAATCAAAATCAAAGCTCCAAAATGTGTTTGAAAGTACCATTTTCAGAGCATCGATTTAGTTTTTTTTGCCACGCCTTGCACCAATGTGATTTCGTGATGAAATTTTGCATGCACTCCAAACATTTCTTAAAGTTTGCCATAAAAAAGATTCAGAATTTTTTGAACTTTTTTTCTATTTTACTGTTCATCCAAGAGCATTTGAGCTCGAGATTAAGGGCCAGTTCTTTTGACTTAGATTATGAAGAATATCGCAAAAGAACTCGTCTCTGTCCCAGGAATCGCCTAGAATCAATCCAAAATCGCAGTGCAATCTAGAATCACGGAAACTTTGCGATTCTGCCCGGTCCCTCAAAACAAAACGTTTCGTTTTGAACTAGTACCACTGTCGGACAAGTTATTTACTACCAGAATGCCACTTGGGCCTTCCCGAATCCCGACCGAGAGAGGCCCAAAACAACTCGTTCGTCCCCCTCCCCCTACTCGTTCGTCCCAGCCACCATGAGCATCTCGGGCTAGGGTTGGCGCGGCCAGCCGGCTTCCCCGCCCCGGCGCCGTCAGATCCGCCGGCGGGAGGTCTCTACCACGCCGCCCCGTCTAGTCCACCGCCATTCCCGACTCCTCCCTTCTCCTCCGAGGTCCGCCCTGCTTCCCCACCCCGTCCCTTCCGCCCAGCAGCAGGAAGCGGCGTCCTCCTCCCAATCATCCTCGCCGTTGCTGGTGAGCGAGCTCCTCTCGTCCATGGGTATATAGATCGAGAGCAAAGCCAGGTAATGGAGAGAATATACGTGCGCACAGTGCCAGCCTTCCCCGGGTACTGTTCTTGCATGTTGGGTTCCATGACTTTACAACCCAGCTAGCTATAGCAACATGACCATGCATGCATGGTGCAAGATCGATTGATCAAAGATCAACGCATTCCATTTATGAGGAGCACTGTTGCGTGCATCCAAGGGAGCGAATAAAGGATATATATGCATCGATCGACAGCAAGCTGAATAGGTTAAAGACATTCAACACTCAGTTCAATCTAGGGGCATTATAGACATTTCAGCATACAACTCATAGAACAATCACAGATTAGGATTACAGAAAAGAACTGAACGGGTGATTCTGTCGGCAGGTGATTCTGTGGGCAGTGTCCCAGAATCAGATTCTAGAGAATCATGAGGCGAAAAGAACTGGCCCTAGATACTCCGCATCCAAGAGACTTCACCTTCTTTTCTATTCTTTTAATAGAAAAAACCAAAGGCAGTTCCACAAATGGAGAAATAAACAGGGAGGGACCTCATAATTTCCACAACAAGGCCTGCTAGACATATTTACCTTCCTTGTCTTTTTGCTGGAAGGTGACAATGATGCCCCAGGCAGAGTCTTCACCCTTGCTTTACTGGAGGCATACAGGGGGGAGATCAAAGGCTCCGTGCGCGGCTGCTCTTCCCTGCTGCTTGTTACCTAAAATTCATGCAAACACAGCAGCAATGTAATAAGATGCGAGTTCACAATCCTTTTTGGAAATAGAACCGAAGACCGTTTCACAAATGGGGAAAGATCCGCGGGGTAGCAAAACAGGGGAGGGGCCTCATTATTTCCACAACAAGGGCTGCTAGAAACCTGATAGATATACATACCTTCCTTGTCCTCTTGCTGGAAGGTGACAATGATGCCCCAGGCAACCTGTTTCCAGTCTTCACCCTTGTTTTACTGGAGGCATACAAGGGGGAGATCAAAGGCTCCGTGTGCGGCTGCTCTTTCCTTGTTAACTGAAATGCACACACAGCAGCAAGGTAATAAGAAAGAGTTCGCCTTCTTTTCAAAATTAAGGGGAAAAAATAACCAGAGACTGTCACGAATGGAGAAAGAACTGCTGCTGGGTAGCAAACAGGGAGGGACCTCATAATTAATTTCCATATAAAAAGGTTAACATGCTAATACTTGAGCAGAGACCTGCCATATATGCATATACCTTCCTTGTGTTTTTGCTGGGAGGAGATGACGGCCCAGGTAGCACGCCTCCAGTCTTCATCTTGGGTTTACTGGAGGTATGCAAGGGGGAGATCAATCATTCAATCAATGTCAAACACCATTATAACTTGCTATTTGGAATTGTAGTGGGTGTTCAGCATTACTTAAAACATACATAGTTTCACACGAAGGAGCAGCAGGACAAAAAAAAAGTGGAACAAATTAAAGACAGTATGGATGTTTTAGTAAACATGACGTTGAGCAGACTACTAAAGCAAGAATACTAGATGGTTTTAAGTACAACAATGCCACAGGTCAAAAAATGATGTAATGCACTTCCAATTTTTGTCGATTAAGTGCAGGAACGGCCTATGGAAATCATGGTGAGTGGAGTGGTGATGTACAATAGACCTGATATTTTGAATCTTCTTTAGATGAGTAGTGGAACTTTGAAGCTCCCTTGTGGCTTTATCCTTGCCCTTAGTCGCAGCAACTAGTGCCAGAAACGAAAATCAAATCAAATCAAATGAAGGAACCAATCAACAGTCTAACTCGCAGCAATGAATTACTGGCAAAAAAAAAAGGAAATCAAATAAAAAAAGGAACCAATCAAAGTGCTCTTGTTACCAGGAGCAAACTCGGAAGAAGCATAGTGAATTTCAGTAGCAAGTGTTGCGTTCTCTTATTCTTTGACCAGATGAACGTTTTCTCAACTGGACGGCGGCCATCGGGAAAGAATCAGTATCGGATACGGGTACACTGGTTGCTGAAAGTATCGGTATTTTCTTGGCGGCTGCTCTTTCCTTGTTAACTGAAATGCGCACACAGCAGAAAGGTAATAAGAAAGAGTTCGCCTTCCTTTCAAAATTAAGGGGAAAAAAATAACCAGAGACTGTCACGAATCTATTCATTTGGGTTTGGTCGATTCCATCCATGGCTGTTTCGCTTGGGTTTGGTCGATGAATCCCATCCGGCCGGCACCGCGCCTATGTACACTTGCCGCATCCTCTTGTCAACTCACCACCAATTGCATTATATTACTAGCTAGTACAAAACATCCACATCACATCTACTACTTTTTTTTTGAAAAACTTTCAATCTATTCATTTTCAATCATGACAGTACAACGAACACCAGAAATAATAAAAATTACATCCAGATTCGTAGAGCACCTAGCAACGACAACAAGCACTGAAGCGAGCCGAAGGCGCGCCTCCATCATCGCCCCTCCCTCGCCGGAGCCGGGCAAAACTTGTTGTCGTAGACAGTCGGGAAGTCGTCGTGCTAAGGCACCATAAGACCAGCGCACCAGAACAGCAACCGCCGCCGATGAAGAGTAGCGTAGATCGGAAGGATCCAACCTGAAGACAGACTTGCCGGAGATACACCTCCACATGCCCACCGACAATGCTAAACGCACCATCGGGACAGGGGCAAGGCGGGGAGAATCTTATTCCATCTTCAGAGAACCGCCGCCGTCTCGCCTTCCTGAGCAGGACACAAACCCTAACAAAACTCGAAAAAATATCTAAAAACGGAGCTCTCCCGCTGGCGAGGGCCGGGATCCACCACGCCCCCATTGCCCTAATTAATGCCACCGGAGATGAGGTGGATCGGCGGCGGCGCCGACGGGAGACAGAGGAACCCTAATCTTCTTTTGAAGAGGAGGGTACTGCATACGAGTACAGTTCACGATTGAGAGACCTGCGTGATACTACTTGTTATATGTCCTCGATCAATCAAAAAGATAAATAATACATACAGTACTATTATGCATGCCATCATGTGTGAAGGAGACGTCGCTCCATGACATACTAGATCACGTAGTAGGTACCAAATGCAAATTAATTAAATTAAATGCATTTATTTTATTCCAAACCAAACAAAAGCCCAAACATGTATATATAGCCACACCACACCTCTTGTACATTCAGGTTACGCACATCATAATTCACACTGCACCTAGCTGCTGACACGCCAAGCAAAAAAAGAATGTGGGTGACCATGTATTTGACTAACAGCGCCACAATTCATCTACTTATGTACTATGTGAAATGAAACACATATACTACTAGATGAATTTAACGTACGTACCTACTAGAGTAGCAAAACCAAATTAAATATGAATTTTCAAACCAAATTTTAAAAATTTGCATCTCATCATCCTCGTCCTACTACTAGACCAGTCATGCATGCATGCATGCATCATGACATACCAGCAAACCAAACCAAACCAGATTTAATAAGTAGTATGCATTAGTAATTTATCTATTTCCAAACCGACCAACAGCCACCACAGCAATCATATTCATGCTCTTTTCTTCTTCATTCAGGTTATATATCTTTACCTAATAATAATAAAGGGAGGAGACTTTCATAGTTCTCCATACGTCACCCCTTTATATCCATTAATTTTATGTTAACCACAAAGATCGACGGTTGAGATTTAGACTGCGCCACCTGTCAACGTCCGGGTTGCCTGTTAACGTCTGGGCAATTCTGGCCAACTTTGGGTCGGTCTCCCAGGTCTCCGTGTTTGTGGAACAAACTACAATGTCGTGTCCGTGGTGGACAAAGAACAACTGAATAGGTTGGCTAGGTACTAGCGCTTAGTGTGTTCTATATGTATATGTACGTGTACAGTTAATTTAGATCAAATCAAAGAAATAATAAGACCAGGACCGACACGTCCTATTGCCGTAAACTATGAGTCGCGCGTGTGCAGCCGTACGAAAAGATTGATCTAATCGATCAGGTGCTGCCTATATGCACCTATATACGTGAGGAGACCTCCTGGAAGAATCAGTTAAGGTAAACCTGAGCATGTATACATGTGTCTCGCCGGAAAGCAATACGTAAAGACTGACTGTACATGCATGTGTTGGCGAATTCCGATCGCGCCTAAAGCCAACACAGCCGATCGCGTGGGTCGCCGAGGTCGTCCATCACCTTTGCACGCGAGTGCACCCACACATGTGAAGTAGTTGACGGCCGGCTGCACCCACACGTAGTCAGCATCCATCAGCAGCGGGATATCGTACTCGTCCACCATGCACTGACGGCCAGCCAGTTCATCGAGCTTGAGTAAGACATGATCACGGAAGGAGTGTGGCTTGCATGCACTAGTAGAAAGCAGGGCTTTTGTTCTAGCCGGATCGGAGCAATAGTCCCTGTCGCGTTACGAACCGGGACTAATGTGAGCATTAGTGCCGGTTCGATCGGCTAGGACGCCGGACGGGGCTCGGCAGGCATCAGTCCCGGTTCGAATGAGACCTTTAGTGATGGCAGGTGCAATGATGGCTTCTCTAGCAACGTGAGCTGGCACATAGCATATGTTTCCATGCAGGAATTTGATGGATTCCGCAATGTTGGCCGGGCAGAGCAAGAAGTCAGGGTAGTCTGCCTCCGGCCTGGCGGAGCTCACCACGCACCTCACAAAGCGCCTCATCAATGAAAATTGTCGCACCAATCGCAGTTGTCCATCTACACCCATGTCGCTCTCTTGGTGCCCGGTGTCAGCGCCACCATGGACAAGATACTTTGTCTCCACGGCACGCTCATGCGATGAGCTCGAGGAATCAATTTTGTAAATGGAGGACGATACGCTCCAGGACATGCAAGGATCCGGCGGACCAAGCATCATGTTCGCATGCGCCATATGGAACGATCAAAGGTAGTCGTTACGCCGGCTTACCATGAGGCTATCACCGGGATGTACAGAGCAGTGACATGATCCTCTTCTTAGATTTTCAAGAGAACACGGCCGAAGAGGCAAGCACAACGTCTAGGTCCTAGAGTTCATGAGGAACCTCACCACGGACATTGCCTTCCCATGATCCTTTGGCCTACCGGATGCATAAAATAGCCTATGGAGCCTCGACCACAAGATAACCTCCCATCCAGGCTTCATGTAGTTCACATGCCGTCGAGATCTATCAAACTCGGCCACTTCGGGGTTTCAAGTTAAACACGCCACTTGAGAGCATCGCAAAAGGTGAGCATTACTATTCCAAAGGATGAAGAATTAGCCTATTAATTTATTCTTAGATGAAGGGGGTGTGCTGGCGGCGAGCGGCCATGTGCTGCTCACCGTTGTGAGAATCATCACAGTTCGCACGCATTGTGATCAGGTGAACACTGAGGACAATGTTGACAAGGGCGGGAAGGAGGAATGGGTGGCTGCCGGGTGGTGTGTCCTGGTTAAATAGAGGATGTTGGGCCTCGGGGCTCTTGAGCCATGTGATATATTTTCTTTCTCCCGTTGCAACGCACGGGCATGTTTCCTAGTATGGTATAACCTCCCAGCGCCACGGCATGTCAGCAGATGAATTACGAACGAAGCAGCAACCAAAATCTTGAGGACTCACTAGTTGCTGCTACTTCGCATCACACAAACACACCCTTACTACATGGATGATGGATGGATGACAACACTTTACTACTTCGCTGACTCCGCGCTCTACAATTAACAAACTCAGCATATCTCTCTCTCTCTACCCAACCCAGGCTGCCACACCGTCCGGCCGTGCAATACGTGCTACTAGTAGTATCTCTTTTTCTGTTATCCTTCCTGTGTATACCATATATCCCCCCGTATCAACTTTCTAGTATAATAAAGCAAGAAAAAGCAAAGAGGCCCAGAACGTCTACTCTGCATCGCTTCCTGACGATGAAACAAACTCCTCCACCAGCTCAAACGCGTCCATCTCCGCAAAGTAGGCCCTCTGCTCCTCGATGAAATCCTCGCTCGGTACCAGGGACTCATCATGGCAACTCATCTCCTCCATCTGCAGCTGCTCTTCTTCCCTGCTGCTGCTTGTTACTAAAATCCATTCATTCATTAATGCGCACACACACAAAGCAGCGACATAATAAGATCGAAAGTACCTTTCTAATCTCGAGCTCAAAACAGGGGAGGGGCCTCATTATTTCCACAACAAGGGCTGCTAGAAACCTGATAGATATACATACCTTCCTTGTCCTCTTGCTGGAAGGTGACAATGATGCCCCAAGCACCCCGTTTCCAGTCTTCACCCTTGTTTTACTGGAGGCATACAAGGGGGAGATCAAAGGCTCCGTGTGCGGCTGCCTAGATTGCACCGATACGGATACGCGTATCAGTATCGGGTGATACGGATATGTAAATACGCCATTTCTGAAAAGCGCCAATACGGGGATACATTTGACTATTTTTGAAAACAATATAAAAAATATGCTATCAATAAGCATCAAGCCATTTAGCATATATTTCGTCAGTGAGTCCATTATTTTATCTTCTTATCCATGATTTCAACAAAAGCAAGAACCAACAGCCAACAGGTTCACCAAACATAAAAGTTCAGTTGGAGAGAAATGGAGGAGGAGGAAATCAGTAACCTTCCATTAGATAGAATTCTACAGGATAGTGGGGGTAAGGGGAGCAGGAGCACCGGGGAAAGGCGCCCACCACCGGCACCACTAGAGCCTGAGAGGTATCGGGGACGTATCGGGAAAGAATCAGTATCGGATACGGGTACACTGGTTGCTGAAAGTATCGGTGTTTTCTTGGCGGCTGCTCTTTCCTTGTTAACTGAAATGCACACACAGCAGCAAGGTAATAAGAAAGAGTTCGCCTTCCTTTCAAAATTAAGGGGAAAAAATAACCAGAGACTGTCACGAATGGAGAAAGAACTTCTGCTGGGTAGCAAATAGGGAGGGACCTCATAATTAATTTCCATATAAAAAAGTTAACATGCTAATACTTGAGCAGAGACCTGACATATATGCATATACCTTCCTTGTGTTTTTGCTGGGAGGAGATGACGGCCCAGGCAGCACGCCTCCAGTCTTCACCTAGGGTTTACTGGAGGTATGCAAGGGGGAGATCAATCATTCAATCAATATCAAACAACCATTATAACTTGCTATTTGGAATTGTGGTGGGTGTTCAGCATTACTTAAAACATACAGAGTTTCACACGAAGGAGCAGCAAGACAAAAAAAGTGGAACAAATGAAGGACAGTATGGATGTTTTAGTAAACATGAGGTTGAGCAGACTACTAAAGCAAGAATACTAGATGGCATTGTTTTTAAGCTTTTAGGCGTCTGAAGCGCTGCTAAGGCGTCCAGGTTGGCGCCCTGGTCCAT
Source organism: Elymus sibiricus (assembly GCA_039707655.1). Taxonomy (NCBI): domain Eukaryota; kingdom Viridiplantae; phylum Streptophyta; class Magnoliopsida; order Poales; family Poaceae; genus Elymus; species Elymus sibiricus. The sequence continues at coordinate 479,275,352 of CM077668.1, forward strand.
ATTGGACGCCTTGAGCTTGCCAGCCAGGCAGGGAAGCAGTTTTAAGCGGGAAACAGTCTTCTGGTGGAAAACAGAGATGCTGTTGGCGCCAACAGGTACGAGGGGGGAAAGAGAGAGAGAGAGAGAGAGGAACAGCCCCCAATCCACACGCACCTCCTCCTCCTTCTCTGGCTCCTCTCCTCCAGCAGATCTGCTCCCTCCTCTACAACAGAACCTCTCCAGCAGCTCCTCCTCCCCTCCTCTCCAGCAGCTCCTCATCCTCCTGTTCTCCAGTAGCTCATCCTCCTCCTCTTCAGTACTGCAGCAACCAGCAACAGGCAACAGCAAGGAGCCAACTGCCAAGATATACCTCCCCCATCCTCTACTCCTCTCCCTCCCCCTTCTCCCCCACCCTCCACTGCTCTGTTTCTTCCATGTTTAGTTGTTCATTGCTTGCTGCTTTTCAGTTGTTCATTGCTTCCTGCTTTGCTGGTTGCTCACTGCTTTGTGCTAGCTGCTTTGCTGGTTGCTCACTGCCTCTCTTATAGTGGTTAGTGGATGCCTGAATGGTTAGAATAATGCATGATTACTGTTGGGGAGAAGAGAAAGTGCAAAGAGAATGGATGCTATATGGGCTCTACAACCAGCAGCAAGTGCAAGATGTGTAGTGTGTATGCCTAGTTGCCTACCAAATTCTACTTCATTCTGCTGCTTAGAACTCTCTAAGGCGTCTGCCTTGCCTTATGCCTTACCGCTTAGGCGGTGAGGCGCCCCCCCAGCGCCTTGCCTCGCCTTACCGCCTTAAAAACATTGGTAGATGGTTTTAAGTGCAACAATGCCACAAGTCAAAAAATGATTTAATGCATTTCCAATTTTTGTCGAGTAAGTGCAGGAACGGTCTATGGAAATCATGGTGAGTGGAGTGGTGATGTACAATAGACCTGATATTTTGAATCTTGTTTAGATGAGTAGTGGAACTTTGAAGCGCCCTTGTGGCTTTATCCTTGCCCTTAGTCGCAGCAACTAGTGCCAGAAAATCAAATCAAATCAAATGAAGGAACCAATCAACGGTCTAACTCGCAGCAATGAATTACTGGCAAAAAAAAAGGAAATCAAATAAAAAAAGGAACCAATCAAAGTGCTCTTGTTACCAGGAGAAAACTAGGAAGAGGCATAGTGAATTTCAGTAGCAAGTGTGGCGTTCTCTTATTCTTTGACCAGATGACCGTTTTCTCAACTGGACGGCGGCCATCCAGCTTCGCGCAAGAAAGCCTCGATGCTAATTGAGGGGCAGCTAATGTGTGGCGCACATGGCGTCACGCGTGGGAGCACTCTTGCGCGAACGTTCTCTCATAAGAATATCCGTTCTCAATTTCTTTCATCATGGAAACTAGTACGCCTTTTCTTGTTTCCCCAAATGTAAAGAAACAGAAGGCACAATATTACTGTCGGTGAAACTGACAAAGCGAGGACTAGTTTTCACATCACAACAGAGAACAAAGACTAGTGGGACAGTGTCCAGGTATCCATTTTGTGCAGAGCATTCCTTGTGGTAACATTGGGCAACAGAAGCGATTGCATGGGAGCAGAGCACGGGTGAGACCATCCACAGCATGCCTAGTTGCTTCAGTTTAGCACAAACTAAACTAGGGCTAGGATTATGAAATTAGTAGAGGAGCACAAATTAAGGTGGCCTGAATGGATAATTAAGCACACCAATATTGCTGGTAGGATGAACTTCAGGAGCAGCGGCGGGATGGGGGATCCATCAGCATTCAGCAATCAGCACCCCCTACCCCTAGGCTAGGCTAGGCTAGGAACAAGCAAAAGCAAATGATCCCCGAATCCAGCGAAACCCTAGCTACTAGCTAGCTCTTACTGAATAAGCAAGGGAAGGGAAGGGAGAAGGTGCTCGGCTCACCTGAGAGAGCCGCTGGTGGCGGAGGCGTGGAGATACGGGGGGCGGTGGAGGAGCCAATGCTGCTGGTGCTGCTGGCAGGGCTCGTGCGGGGCGGGGGCGGGGGCGGGGGCTTGGGCTTGAGGCGGGTGAAAACGGAGGTGGCGGGGGAGAGGTTGGTGAGGTCGGAGAGGGGCAGGCACTGCCGCCTCGGGTGCGGGCGCAGCAGCAGCATCTCGTCGCCTCCTCCGGCTCCGGCGACGGCGGCATCCCTTCTCCCCCTCTCGCCAGGCCGATGGGGTGGACTGGAGGAGGAAAGGAAACCAACATCGATCGATCGATATGGGCTTGGGCTTGGGCTTCAGTCGGACAAATGGCCCACAGATTAAGTAAGGTTACCCTACCAGGGCTAGGAGGATTGTCCTATACATTGTTCTCGCCTCTTCCCTAAATAAAATAAAACAAAGGTTCAAATGCATATGCAGATTTTATTTTATTTTGAACACAAGGAGGCACCCGAAGGCGCCATTTATTGCAAATCAAACACACCTTACATCCAGAAGTTTGAACTCCCTGTGAACAAAGTTGCTCAAGCAAAGCAACGTTGGGCATTGCAAACCCCTATGAGCAGAGTTAGAACAATAAGTAGAAGAGGAAGCATTGGAAAGTTTTTTCCTAGAATATACTGCACAAATATGTGCAACTCCATTCAGATCTCTAGGAATATGATAAATCTTCAGTTCAAGATCATTATAGGCTTGGAAGAACTGTGCTAGATCAGAGCGAATTTCCCAGTGACCTGGACTTGATGTGAGATCTCAAGAAGCTGCAGCCCATGCCAAAGTCTGATTATCTGTTAAGAAGGTAGCTTGGTGGATCTGAAGAGATTTTGCAACTTCAGTTGCAAAAAGCAAAGCTTTTGCTTCAGCCTGAATGGGAGAGTTGACAGTATTACATCTCGCTTTGATCATGATGTTGGACCTATGAGTGGCTTCCTCATTGCATATATATACTCCTATGCCCGTAGCTGGTTGTACAAATGGACTTTTCCAAGAAGCATCTGAAAAGATCCTAGAGCCTGCAATATTGAGATCAGTTTTGAGTGTAGATCCCTGAAAGGGTGTGTCCGCCATTTGAACATGTTCCTGTGAGGTGGATTTATTGCTAGTTGCATTTGCTTCCATTGACGATCCTTGAATAATAGCGGCAGCAACTGGAAATACCTGCATTGGATAACAATCTTTCCTGCCAAACCTGTGATCATTTCGAGATTTCCGAATGCACCATAAAAAAGTCATTATGTTGTTCATGGTGGCATTAGTGTGTCTAGTAGATAAAAAAGCTTGTATAGTAGCAGGAATCGTCTTATATTGTTGAGCATAAATTTCTGACCGAATGCACCATGGTTTACTAAACCATGCAGCTTTAGCAAAAGGACAAAGAAAGAACAGATGCATATCATTTTCTTCGAGCTTGCACCTAGAGCAAGTTTCCTCAATATGTTGGGAGAACCTACCAACACGCTCACCAGTTGGCATAGCACGCCTAATATGCCTCCACGCCAAAGTTTGCACACGTGGTGCCATATCTTTTTCTTTCCATACCTGCTTAAGAATTGACATAACATGTGGGGAAACTTGTCTAGGCTTTGGCATACCTGTATCATGTAAATTTTGGAGGCATACTCTATATGCACTCTTGGAGGAGCATTTACCTGTAGGGGTGAGTTTCCAACAGAGCATATCCTGACCCTCAGCTTGGATTATAGGAGTTTGGAGGATACTATTGGCAGCTTGTTGATCAAATAAGTTATTTCCTAAATTCACATTCCAAGCTTTGCAAGAGGGATTCCAAAGATCTCTAACTTGAGCTGGATAAATGAAATTTCTATCCTGGATTATTAGATGATCATAAATTGAATTCCAGACAGGACACCAAGGTGCACTCCAAATAGAAACATTACCATTCATAAGTTGATAGAAAGAATTAGCTTGCATCAATGGTCTTACCTTAAGAATAGATGAGGCTGATTTGGGAACGTTGGGATTGGCTCTCCAAATACAAGATCCAGGGAAATATTTTGATTGAAGAATTTTGTAGAGATTGCTGTTTGGATCCTCGGCTATTCTCCAAGCTGCTAATAGGAGTAAGCCCATGTTTGTTGCTTGAAAATTTTTTATACCTAACCCACCTTCACCTTTGGGGGTGCAGATGTCTTTCCATGCTCGAAAACACAAAGCCTTGGCCGAAGGTTCATCTTTGACTCCAGTCCACTAGAAGTTTCTAATGACAGCTGTAAGCTTGGCAATGAATTTCTTGGAAAGGAGGATGTTAGACATGTAATACACAGGGATAGAGGCAAAAACAGAGTTGATTTGCGTTAATCTTGCAGCATGTGAGAGTTTATTCGCTTTGTAATAGCTAAGCTGTGATTCCTTCCATTTGTGTCCGTCGTTGCCATGTGATTCATTTGCTTGTTGCACCCGACCATGTCATCATGTGCATTTCATCCGCATGTTTTCATAAAAATTTCCATCCATTCGTAGCTGCCGGTTTCTCCACGTCCCTTCCGTTGTCCGTTTCGAGACCCGACACACTCGCACGCGCCCGCGGCACCTCCGAATTATTATTTTACAACTGGGATAAAAATGTTCTCGGAATGGGTTGAAAGTTGGCGTGCGGTCTTATTATATTGTAGGTAGACTGCCTGCCAAATTTTGTTCCATTCGGAGGTCGTTTGATGCCCCAACGGATAACTATAGCGGCACTATAGCCGGTCAAAACGTCGGATGTTTCGGTGTTCCGAAACTTGTCACCGGGCTGCCCACTTCCCTCTCATCTCAGCCCATGGCCTCTTTACACAGCCACACCAGCCCACCTAGCAACCCCCCTCTTCCGTTCTACACCGTCGGATCGCGATCGGAGGACTCCGAAATGCTCTAAAACCCCTCCATCTAGCCCTCTTGCCTATAAAAGGAAGGACTAGCCCCTCCAGTTCAGGAAACCCTAGCCCTCCCTCGAAATCCGCGCCGCCGCCAGCTCCAGCCAACCCCCAGCCGCCACCTTCTCCCACCTTGCCGCGGCCCGCCGAACCCCATCGCGGGCCCGCCCCGGGCCGAACCGAGCCCGTACCAGCCCGAGACGCGCCGCCCGTACACCGTCGCCCGCAACCCCGTGCCCGTGCTCTCCTGCCTGAGCTCCAGATCGGGAGAAGCCCCGATCCAGAGCCCCGCGCCACCTCGACGGCGACCTCGCTGGAGCCCCGGCTCGCCAGAGACGAGCACCAGCGCCGCCCTGCCAGGCCAGCCGCCTCGCCTCCCAGCCCTCGCCTTCTCCTTCTCTCTCTCTCAAATCTCACGTCTCTCTCTCCCTTCCTTCGCAGGAGGCCATGGCCGCCGCCCTACGGATCTCCGCCGGATCTCCGCCGCCCTCGACCCGTTCCCGAGCGCCCAGCCGCCCCGCCTCGACCCCGCGTTGACTAGCCGCCGCGCCAAGTCCCATCGCCAACGCCACCATGGACCTCGTGTTCGTGCAGTAGCACGAGCGAGTCGCTCGCTCGGACGCCGTTGACCGCCTCGTGGGCAGCTTGCCTCCAGATCCGGCCCAGCCAGCACCCTCCTCAACCGGCCTACCTCTCCACCGACTAGGCTTAGCCCATGCTGAGCAGCCACCCAGTCCCTCGCCCTAAGAGCTCTTTTGTATCCCGCGACCATGTCTGTTTAGCCCAGTTTGCTCAAATTCGGCCCGTATATATTTTTCCTGCTGTCTGCGATTTTAGCATTTATCAAGGGAAATTGCTGTTTTACAGATTACACCCTCATGTTCATGCATATAATAATTAATTAACCATGCATCAGAATTTAACAAACTTTATATGTAAAATGCTTAGAATTTTGTGTAGTTTCATAACATGTAGCGTTCATTCGTGTTTAAAATGTTTAAACTTGTTGTTTGCATTAATTTGCATAAATGACATGTTAAAATGGTTTATTCCATAACTAAATAACCCTAGCTCCGAATTAAATAAATTTTATATGTAAATGGTCTAGAAAAATGTGTAGATTAACATGGTGCACTTACTTTTGCTGTTTAACAACATTAAAATTGTGTTTAGGGCAGAACAGTACCAAATTCAAAAATTACATATGGGGATTTTCCGGAATTGTTATGTGTTGTTTCCGGCCTCATTTAAAATTGCCTAGACAGGTAGATTAATTATGCTTCATCTCTTGCCATGTTAACCAACATTTAATATTGATGAGTGCATAAACGGGAGTGAACTAAATAATTGTTTGTGGAGTTTCATCAATATGCAACTCGTTGCACATTGATCTTCATATAATGTGGAGTATTTGAATTGTTGCACTTTGCCATGCCATGCATCTTTAAACCGGACATGCATCATACTTGGTTGTGCATCATGTCATGTTTATGCTTGTGTGTTTACCATGTTGTTTGCTTCTTTCCGGTTGTGCTTCTTCTCGATAGTTCCGGTTATGTTTCGGAGTGAGGATTCGTTCGACTACGCGTGTTCGTCTTCTTCATGGATTCGATCTTCTTCATAGCGGAATTTCAGGCAAGATGATCATGACCTTGGATATCTCTACTATCTTTGCTTGTTAGTTGTCTCGTTGCTATCGCTATGTCGCGCTTCCTACCACATATATGTCAGCCTCCCATATGCCATGATACAGCCTCTAACCACCCTTACCCAGCAACCCGTTGTTTGGCTATGTTACCGCTTTGCTCAGCCCTTTCTTATAGCGTTGCTAGTTGCAGGTGCAGTGCAGGTTGTTCCATGTTGGGACATGGATATCATGGGATATCACAATATCTCTTATTTAATTAATGCATCTATATACTTGGTTTTGGGTGGAAGGCTCGGCCTTTTGCCTGGTGTTTTGTTCCACTCATGCCGCCCTAGTTTCCGTAATACCGGTGTTATGATCCTTGATTAGCGTTCCTAACATGCTCAAGGGTATGTGACCCTCTTGATAGTTTGCTTTGAATAACCGCTTCCAGCAAGGCCCAACTTTGGTTTTAACATTTGCCAACATAATAATACTGAATTAAATAATTAATATGCATAGGGAGTTAGTGCTACCCGAGGATTCTTCATTAAACATAATACAGGTGGGCCAGTGCCGATGGTGTTGGTCCGAAACGGGTAGACTGCAGGGCCACCACGGGGAAACTCGAGGATTTGGTTTTACTCGTAGGATATCCCATCCGGTCGTGGCCTGAGACGAGATACGCGCGGCTACTATCAGGGTGTCGGCACGCCGGGAAGTCTTGCTGGACTTGCGTTACCATTGTCGAAATGTCTTGTGCACCGGGATTCCGAGGATACTTCAGGCTGACTCGAGGTTGATCGGGTTTTCTTGAGGTTGAGGTCTTCCACCGCAGCTCGTGTTGGTTTGTGATGGACCAGGTTGGAACACCCCTGCAGGGTTAAATCTTACACGAAGCCGTGCCCGCGGTTATGTGGCGACTTGGATATTTATAACCTCCGGTCGTAGAGAACTTGACACTAATTCTAATTAAACTACACCAACCGCGTGCGTAACCGTGATCGTCTCTTTTCGAGGGAGTTCGGGAAGAGAACACGGTGGGGTTATGTTTGACTCGTAAGTAGGTGGTCAGGATCACTTCTTGATCATTATTAGTTTGCGACCGTTATGCGTAGTTAATCTTCTTACTCTTGTACTCGTAAGTTAGCCACCATACAATGCTTAGTGCTTGCTGCAACCTCACCACCTTACCCTTCCATACCCATTAAGCTTTGATAGTCTTGCTACCCATGGTTATGGGATTGCTGAGTCCTCGTGGCTCACAGATTACTACAACAACAGATGCAGGTACAGGTAATGCGATGATCTGACGCGAGAGCGATGCGCGTTAGCCTTTGGAGTTCTTCTTCTGCTCCTTCTTCTTCGTCGATCTTGGGATAGGTACCTGGTCGGCAGCCTGGGCAAGCAGGGTGGATGTCGTTTGTGTTTCATCCGTAGTCGGATTCTGCTCTTCTGTAAGGTGTTTGCTATGTATTGATGTATTCCTGTGATGAATGTATGTATTTGTATGTATCCCCATCTATTATGTACATGGTACGATGTAATGATATCCACCTTGCAAGCATCTTCGATATGCACTTCTATCACTGGTGGGGCCTACGAGTCCCTCGAGGATAGGATCGCATATTGGGCGTGACAAGTTGGTATCAGAGCCTCGACCGACCATAGGAGCTCCCTTGATTGATCGAACCGTTGGCGAGTCTAGAAGAAAAAATATTTTGAGTCTAGTTATATATCGGAGAGTAGGAATTCTTTTTACTCCTTATCCCCTTCGTCGCTCTGGTGAGGAATTGTGACGTAGGTGTTTTGGTTCTACTACTCTTCTCACTCAAATTTTTTTTAGGATCATGCGGGTATTTTGGAATCGTTATGATATCGTTGTGACGGGAATTCTGTCTTGGTGCCTCCTGACCGTATGGATTGGACCCGGGGAGTTGAGCTCCAAGGGGTTCTTGTCACATTCGCTATCGTTTCAGTTCCTGAATACCAGAGGACGCCGACATCTAAACGCTTCTATACTTTTTCTGGTGGAAAATAGTGCCGTGACTTTTCCCCAGTACTGGAGGAGATAGCTCGGATGATCCACCATGACTAGTATCGCTGTGTTTTCGAAGGTCTGAGGTAGACGAATTTGCGAAGTTTCTCGGTCGTGTGTTGAGGGTTGCGGATGCGGTTGCAGCTGATTAGTTTGTTGTTTGCTGAGTAGTTTCCTGGATCCGCAGCCTGATCGCATAATCAAGAAGTTTCGGGAGTTCTTAGGTGGGAATTCAAGTATTTACCTAGGATATCTTTCCGACAGATGCATGATATGAGATTGGGGTTCGACGTCTAGTGGTCCGCCTGCTCACGGTCGTTTTTACAGTGGGTCTCGTTGTGTCTTAAAGAGCCCTTGTAGCTTTGCTACGGTTCGGGGACGCTTCGTAAGTCATGTACACTGCCTTGTACGTGATGGTCGCTGTACGATCGAGCCCGTGTGGGCCCCACCACAAAAATTTCGGACGAAATCTCTATCATATGTTTGTTCCAGTTTATTCTCCAAGCCCAATCCTTTGTTTTGTTTTTGTTTTGGTATTTGAGTTGCTTCGAAGTCAAGTGTGGATTCCATACCTTTCCTAAGCGGTGTTCCCATATTTTGATGTGAATGCCAATCCTTTTGTTCATCAAGATTGTCATGTAAATTATTCTCAACCGGCGTGCTTCTCTTTAAGTTAATCCGACCCTTTCAACATTTGCAAGATCAATTCCCAGTTTTCTCAACGGAGTTCATTTCATCCATCCTAAGTTGTCTTTATTTTCCCCACCCTCCCACCCTTTTCTTTGCGGAGTCAAAATTCTCGAATCAAGTATCCATTTTATTCGTGAGAAGTCTTTCCATTCTTTTCCTTTAATGTTCTTATCCGGTGATTTCTCATGAAGATGCTCAGGAGCTACAAGTTCATCATTCTTCGTTCTCGTTTCTTCTCCGGTGGATTTAATTCAAGCTTTCGGTGTTGATCATTTCCCTTTCATTGATCCAAATATTTCCCATGTTGGAAATTCTTACCCAAGCCTCTCTTGTTTATTCGCCTCTCTCTATTCTTTTCCGGTGCGAAGAAATTATCTCAGAAGATTCGTGTTTCCATTCAAGATCCGTTCGAGCTATTTCGCGATTGTTACCTCATTAAAGTCTTTTAATTCAACCGGTGCAATCTTTATTTCAAGCAGTTGTTCCAACGGTGTTTCTTTTGAGTGGGCCCAAACCCACAGGTCTTTTCCCAAGATCTTACCTGACTCTTCTAATTTTTCCCGGAGTTACTCTTGAATTCTTTCTAAGCTTGACGTAAGAATGGATTCCATCAGTCATATCCCTCTCCAAGATCTCTTTCAAATTCTTGTCATCTTTGGCTCAACCTTAATATTCTTCATTGTTCCGGAGTGTCTCAACAATTTTGGTGGTTCTCATCGTAATTCTCAGCATTTGAAGATCGAAGAAGAGATTCTCTTAAATATTGTCAGTTCTCTTGAAGATTCATGGTTGTTGCTATCCCCCCAATTGTTTTCGATTGTGAGAAATTCTTTTCATACCCACCCGGAGCATTTCATGAGTTCTTTCCATTTTTGATTCTCCGAAGGCCATCTTTCAGAAGATTTATTCGTTCTCAGTTTTCAGCTTTTGTTCTCCGATTATTCCAAAAATTGATGTCTCTTCGTTCGTCTCCTAATTCTTCCGGTGCATCGTTCAAAGTATCCTCTAATCAGCTCGTGATCTCTTCATTCTCTTGTATCTAAATTCCCTCAAGTATCTTCGTGCGTTTTCTAATTCTTCACGGTGACTCCTCTTTTCTTCGTTCATTGACATTTCTTACGGTGGTCCGTTCAAAATTCATTCATTCATCCTAAAAATCCTACCGGTGGTTCATTCAAGACCTTCGTCAAGTTTGTGCTATATCTCTCTTCAATCTTTTCAAGAAGAATAAGTAGTATGCAAATCCATTGTTTTTCATCAATATTTTGATGAAGGATAGACATATCATAATTCTTATTCTTGTTTCATGGAGGTGATTTAATTCCTTCTTACGGAGTTTGTTCATGGTGAATAAAATTCTTGATTCAAAGTTGCTCGTCTTTCTTTTCCGGAGTTCAAAGTTTTTCTCATTATCTCGTCACGAAGCTCCATCTAAATCATTGCAAGGCTTCATCTTGTTCTTTTCAGATTTCATTTCGTTTTGATCATCTTGGTAGTTATCCGGAGTTCTTCGAGAGTTTCTTCTTCGTGGATCGTTAAGTATTTAATCCGTTCTCAAAGTCTTCTTCAAGATTCTTGTTGAAGGAGCTCAAGTATTCTTCGCCTCGCATTCCGAAGTGCAAGGCATTCTCCCTTATCTTTGGAGATGGTGTTATACCATTCTTGATTCATAAGGAGTCACGAAGTGAAGTTGTCAAGAATGAGATATTTTAAACACATCAATATCTTCGTTGGAGTTATCTTGGTATAGATTTCACCTAAAGCCTTTCCGAAGGATTGTTGCTATTTGTGGTGATTATCCATGACCCAAGTTCTCTATGTATCCTCTTGGTGAAAGAAGTTTTCATCCCCTCGTTAACCTCAAGCAAGCAAATTCTTTCCGTTGGTGGCCGGTTGTCACCTCATAATTTTGAGATATTTTCCATAAGCCCACAACAAGCTAATTCTTTTCGTTGTTGATTTTCCAACAACTCCATTCATTCTTTCATTGTAAGGATGCTTTTCAAATTCGATTGTGGGAGAAGTTGTCATTTTCTTCCCCATTCTTTTTCTTTCCAACGATCTAGCTTCTATTCTTTCGTTCCGGAGGCATTGTGATGTTTCTCTCTTCGACCCATTATCTCGTTTCGCCAAGATCATGTTCTTTCCTTGCTTATCCATTTTACCGGAGTGTTGTGCCCTCTTTTCAAGTCCTTTTCTTCTTCTCAAGCTTTGCTTCTCTTTTCTACCGGAGTTTAACCCGAATTCTTCCTTTCTCATCTCGTTTCAACCGGAGTGATTACATTTTCTTCTTTGTCCCTTGAGATCTTAATTCATGTCTTTGCAACCTCAAAGGTTCTCATAGTGTTCCTTGTGCCCCTTTTTCCTACCGGAGTGTTTTCACCTTCGTTCGTCTCCGTTGTATTCTTTCTTTCAAGTTGTTAAACATTCAAGGTTATTTGGTTTCACTCGTTTGTCCCAGAAGCAACTTTCTTTTACCTCTTCCTCTTCCCATTCCGTTTCCTTCCTAAGATCTCGGGTCGAGATCTTCTGTTAGTGGGGGAGAGTTGTGACGCCCCGAGACCGATGCTCCAGATTCCTTCCATTTGTGTCCGTCGTTGCCATGTGATTCGTTTGCTTGTTGCACCTTGCCATGTCATCATGTGCATTTCATCCGCATGTTTTCATAAAAATTTGCATCCGTTCGTAGCTGCCGGCTTCTCCGCGTCCCTTCCGTTGTCCGTTTCGAGACCTAAAACACACGCACGCGCCTGCGGCACCTCCGAATTATTATTTTACAAGTGGGATAAAAATGTTCTCGGAATGGGTTGAAAATTGGCGTGCGGTCTTATTATATTGTAGGTAGACTGCCTGCCAAATTTCGTTCCATTCGGAGGACGTTTGATGCCCCAACGGATAACTATAGCAGCACTATAGCCGGTCAAAACGTCGGATGTTTCGGTGTTCCGAAACTTGTCACCGGGCCACCCACTTCCCTCTCATCTCAGCCCATGGCCTCTTTACACAGCCACACCAGCCCACCTAGCAACCCCCCTCCTCCGTTCTACACCGTCGGATCGCGATCGGAGGACTCCGAAACTCTCCAAAACCCCTCCATCTAGCCCTCCTGCCTATAAAAGGAAGGACTAGCCCCTCCAGTTCAGGAAACCCTAGCCCTCCCTCGAAATCCGCGCCGCCGCCAGCTCCAGCCAACCCCCAGCCGCCACCTTCTCCCACATCGCCGCGGCCCGCCGAAGCCCATCGCGGGCCCGCCCCGGGCCGAACCGAGCCCGAGCCAGCCCGAGACGCGCCGCCCGTACACCGTCGCCCGCAGCCTCGTGCCCGTGCTCTCCTGCCCGAGCTCCAGATCGGGAGAAGCCACGATCTAGAGCCCCGCGCCACCTCAACCGCGACCTCGCTGGAGCCTCGGCTCGCCGGAGACGAGCACTAGCGCCACCCTGCCAGGCCAGCCGCCTCGGCTCCCAGCCCTTGCCTTCTCCTTCTCTCTCTCTCAAATCTCACGTCTCTCTCTCCCTTCCTTCGCAGGAGGCCATGGCCGCCGCCCTAGGGATCTCCGCCGCTTGGATCCGCCAGATCTCCGCCGCCCTCGACCCGTTCCCGAGCGCCCAGCCGCCCCGCCCTCGACCCGTTCCCGAAGTCCCATCGCCAGCGCCGCCATGGACCTCGTGTTCGTGCAGTAGCATGAGCGAGTCTCCAGATCCGGCCCAGCCAGCACCCTCCTCAACCGGCCTACCTCTCCACCGACTGGGCTTGGCCCATGGTGAGCAGCGACCCAGTCCCTCGCCCCGAGAGCTTTTTTATATCCCGCGACCATGTCTGTTTAGCCTAGTTTGCTCAGATTCGGCCCGTATATATTTTTCCTGATGTCTGCGATTTTAGCATTTATCCAGGGAAATTGTTGTTTTACAGATTACACCCTCATGTTAATGCATATAATAATTAATTAACCATGCATCAGAATTTAACAAACTTTATATGTAAAATGCTTAGAATTTTGTGTAGTTTCATAATATGCAGCGTTCATCCATGTTTAAAATGTTAAAACTTGCTGTTTGCATTAATTTGCATAAATGACATGTTAAAATGGTTTATTTCATAACTAAATAACCTTAGCTCCGAATTAAATAAACTTTATATGTAAATGGTCTAGAAAAATGTGTAGATTAACATGGTGCACTTACTTTTGCTGTTTAACAACACTAAAATTGTGTTTAGGGAAGAACAGTACCAAATTCAAAAATTACATATGGGGATTTTCCGGAATTGTTATGTGTTGTTTCCGGCCTCATTTAAAATTGCCTAGACAGGTAGATTAATTATGCTTCATCTCTTGCCATGTTAACAAACATTTAATATTGATGAGTGCATAAACGGGAGTGAACTAAATAATTGTTTGTGGAGTTTCATCAATATGTAACTCGTTGCACATTGATCTTCACTTAATGTGGAGTATTTGAATTGTTGCACTTTGCCATGCCATGCATCTTTAAACCGGACATGCATCATACTTGGTTCTGCATCATGCCATGTTTATGCTTGTGTGTTTACCATGTTGTTTGTTTCTTTCCGGTTGTGCTTTTTCTCGATAGTTAAGGTTATGTTTCAGAGTGAGGATTCGTTCGACTACGCGTGTTCGTCTTCTTCATGGATTCGATCTTCTTCATAGCGGGATTTCAGGCAAGATGATCATGACCTTGGATATCTCTACTATCTTTGCTTGCTAGTTGTCTCGTTGCTATCGCTTTGTCGCGCTTCCTACTACATATATGTCAGCCTCCCATATGCCATGATACAGCCTCTAACCTCCCTTACCCAGCAAACCGTTGTTTGGCTATGTTACCGCTTTGCTTAGCCCTTTCTTATAGCCTTACTAGTTGCAGGTGAGTGCAGGTTGTTCCATGTTGGGACATGGATATCATGGGATATCACAATATCTCTTAATTAATTAATGCATCTATATACTTGGTTTTGGGTGGAAGGCTCAGCCTTTTGCCTGGTGTTTTATTCCACTCATGCCGCCCTAGTTTCCGTAATACCGGTGTTATGATCCTTGATTAGCGTTCCTAACATGCTCAGGGGTATGGGACCCTCTTGACAGTTCGCTTTGAATAACCACTTCCAGCAAGGCCCAACTTTGGTTTTAACATTTGCCAACATAATAATACTGAATTAAATAATTAATATGCATAGGGAGTTAGCGCTACCCGAGGATTCTTAATTCAACATAATACAGGTGGGCCAGTGCCGATGGTGTTGGTCCGAAACGAGTAGACTACGAGGCCACCACGGGGAAACTCGAGGATCTGGTTTTACTCGTAGGATGTCCCATCCGGTCGTGGCCTGAGACGAGATACGCGCGGCTACTATCAGGGTGTCGGCACGCCGGGAGATTTTGTTGGACTTGCGTTACCATTGTCGAAATGTCTTGTGCACCGGGATTCTGAGGATACTTCGGGCTGAGTCGAGGTTGATCGGGTTTTCTTGAGGTTGAGGTCTTCCATCGCAGCTTGTGTTGGTTTGTGATGGACCAGGTTGGAACACCCCTGCAGGGTTAAATCTTACGCGAAGCCATGCCCGCGGTTATGTGGCGACTTGGATATTTATAACCTCCGGTTGTAGAGAACTTGACACTAATTCTAATTAAAATACACCAACCTCCTGCGTAACCGTGATCGTCTCTTTTCGAGAGAGTTCGGGAAGAGAACACGGTGGGGTTATGTTTGACTCATAAGTAGGTGTTCAGGATCACTTCTTGATCATTATTAGTTCGCGACCATTATGCGTAGTTACTCTTCTTATTCTTGTACTCGTAAGTTAGCCACCATACAATGCTTAGTGCTTGCTGCAACCTCACCACCTTACCCTTCCATACCCATTAATCTTTGATAGTCCTGCTACCCATGGTTATGGGATTGCTGAGTCCTCGTGGCTCACAGATTACTACAACAACAGATGCAGGTACAGGTAATGCGATGATCTGACGCGAGAGCGATGTGCGTTAGCCTTTGGAGTTCTTCTTCTGCTTCTTCTTCTTCGTTGATGTTGGGATAGGTTCCTGGTCGGCAGCCTGGGCAAGCAGGGTGGACGTCGTTTGTGTTTTTCGTTTGTGTTTCATCCGTAGTCGGATTCTGCTCTTCTGTATGGTGTTTGCTATGTATTGATGTATTCCTGTGATGACTGTATGTATTTGTATGCATCCCCATCTATTATGTACATGGTATGATGTAATGATATCCACCTTGCAAGCGTCTTCGATATGCGCTTTTATCCCTGGTGGGGCCTATGAGTCCCTCGAGGATAGGATTGCATATTGGGCGTGACATAAGCTTAGACTTAAGCCTATCAAGAATGAAATTATAAGCAGCTAATCTATCCTTCGCAGGAAGAATGAGAGGATTCCCCAAGTGAATAGTTTTGTCATCAATGTTTGGGCCAGGGAAATATCTTTTAATTTCAGCCTGTAAATTAGCAGGCACATTCTTGCTAAAAAGGATGGCAGATTTATTCCAGTTTGGGGTTTGTCCTGAAGCATTACAAAAATTAAGAAGGATACGAAATGCATATGCAAATGGATCAAAGTTGCCGCATTTCATTGTTTAGTAGTAAAACAAACGACTATATTATGGAAAACGCTTGTGTTCACCCGGCTGATTTCTCCACATGCGTCGACCGTGTCCGTGGCCGTAGGATCTGTTCTTCATCGGAGGTTGGGAGCCAACCTCTACCTAGTCCTCTTTATTTTGCAACTTGTCCCCTCTTTCAAAAACACTCCCGCAACACCGCCCCTGTTACAGACCGACCTGGAAGAATCCTCGATTATGACACCCAGTGACGAGATACGCGGCGTGCTCCAACGAGAGGCAGGGGAGGGCGAGGTCAGCCATCGGGATGCTGTGGGTGACGGCGGCGAGCATGTGGTCGCAGGGTTGGAGGGTCATGACGCCACGCAATCTCCGTGCATTCCAACCGTAGGCGGAGGCAGGTGAGGTCGGCCGTCGGGGTGCCGCTGCTTGGGTACAGGGACGGAGGCGGAGCGGAGGAGGCGGCGGTGGCTCGCCGTATCTGGCTGCGGTGAGGTGGCGGAGCAGACCTTAATGAAACCTTAATGAAGTTTTTGAAGCCTTGCACTCAAAGGAGAAGATGAAACTAATGTTGTCTCATGATGGTTTAAGTTGATCCTAAGCCGAGGGATTATCTATTCGTGGCAGGACAAAGGAGACACATATGTTAACCTTTGGCATATGCGTCTTGGGCATATGAGTGAACTTGGTTTGGCAGAGTTGAATAAGAGAGGCCTTCTTGATGGATACGAAACTGGTAAATTAAAAATTTGTGAGCATTGTATCTTCGGCAAGCACAAGAGGGTGAAGTTCAATACTTTGGTTCATACAACTGAAGGTATTCTTGATTAAGTGCATCCTGATTTATGGGGACCATCTCATAGAAAGTCACTAGGTGGTGCGAGTTACACGTTGACTAATATTGATGATTACTCAAGAAAAGTTTGGCCTTATTTCTTGAAGCATAAATATCAAGCATTCTCAGCATTTAAGGAGTGGAACTTTATGACTGAAAGACAAACTGAAAAGAAGGTAAAGATACTTCGCACTGATAATGGTATGGAATTCTGTTCTAAGCTATTTGAGAATTATTGCAAGTCTGAAGGCATTGTCAGACACTAAACCATTCCTTATACTCCTCAACAAAATGGGGTTGTTGAGCGTATGAACATGACCATTTTTTCCATGGCCCGTTGCATGTTGTCAAATGCAGGTTTGCATGGGAGTTTTTGGGCTGAAGTCGCTTCCACCGCTTGTTATTTTATTAATCAGTCACCATATATTGCTATTGATAAGAAACCTCCAATTGAGGTATGGTCTAGTTCTCCTACTGATTATTCACAATTGATAGTTTTTGGTTGCACTGCTTATGCTCATGTTGATAATGGAAGGTTGGAGCCTAGGGGTATTAAGTGCATCTTTCTTGGTTATAAAGTTGTTGTTAAAGGCTTTAAATTGTGGAATCCTGAAATACAAAAGGTTGTGATTAGTAGAAATGTTATCTTTATTGAATTTGCTATGTTACATGATGTTTCATCTACTAATGTTCCTATTGAGAGTGAGCAGCCGCCTACTGTCAGGTGGAGCATGTTGTTGATTCCAGTGATACATCCGATAAGGAAAATGTTGATGCACATGATGAACCCGTTGTTGATGATGAACATGTCACTCCAAATCAACCTATTGTTCCACCCAGTTGGAATCTTGCACGCGATAGAGTTAGGCGGGTTGTTTCTAAGGCGCCCCAAAGGTTAATTGAAGAGTGCAATATTGTTTCTTATGCTCTATCCGTTGTAGAAGAAATTGAAGGTAATGCTAAGCCTTCTTCATATTCCGAGGCAATTATTTCTGATGATAGTAATAAGTGGATGACTGCTATGCATGATGAGATTGAATCACTTGACAAGAATGGCACTTGGGATTTAGTAAAACTATCTAGAGAGAAGAAACCTATTCGTTGCAGGTGGGTTTCAAAAGAAAAGAAGGTGTTTCTCCTAATGATGAGGCAAGATATAAAGCAAGTTTAGTTGCTAAAGGTTATAGCCAGATTCAAAGTATTGATTTTAATGAAGTATTTTCCCCTGTTGTGAAGCATAGCTCTATTGGCATTTTACTCAGTATTGTTGTCATGCATGATTTTGAGCTTGAGCAATTAGATGTTAAAATAACATTCTTACATGGGGAATTAGAAGAGAATATTTATATGGAACAACCTGAAGGTTTCATTATTCCTGGAAATGAAAATCTTGTCTGTAAGTTTAAAAAATCTCTTTATGGATTGAAGCAATCTCCTAGACAGTGGTACAAGAGATTTGACACCTTTATGCTCTCTCAAGGTTTTAAAAGGTCTAATTATGATAGTTGTGTTTATTTGAAAACTGTTAATGGTTTAGCTATTTTATTTGCTCCTTTTATGTTGATAATATGTTAATTTCTACAAAGAGTATGGCCGAGATTAATGAACTAAAGAAGCAATTGAGTAATGAATTTGAGATGAAGGATTTGGGTGCAGCAAACAAAATACTTGGGATGATAATATTGTAGGGAAACGTAGTAGAAAATAAAAAAAATCCATCCTATGAATCAAACCCAGGAACACTATGAAGATGCATATGGGGATTAGATTGGATCTTTACCAACTAGAGTTGCAGCGGAAGAAGAGTTGGTGGAGATCATTGGTGCAGATTCCCGCAGGTAGGATTTACAACCTCCCAACCGTGAGAATACCTTCCTCGAGCAAAGACTGAGAGCACGATCTCTCTGCCTGATTGCACGCGTACGAAGTCAACGATCCGGCAGCGCTTCACCGTCCAGAACTTAGCATCACCGGCGAACTAGAGGTGGAGCAGCCTTGTGGTGTAACGGAACAACTTTCGGTGGAGAAAGAGAGAGAGGGGCTGCCCCCTCGACTATTTATAGGCGCAAGGGGAGGGAGGAGACTTGGAGGAGGGGCTCCTTCCCCCTTGTGGTGGCAGACCAAAAGGGTGGGCCCCACCTATTGGGCCTCAAAGGCCCATTCGGCCAGCCCCCTTTCAGCCTAGCCTATGGAGCTGGCCCATGGCGCCACCAACATCTCCAGCAGAATCCGAAAAATTCCGGAAACCTCCCATAAACTTTTTATTCCCTCCGGAACTTTTTTCGGTCTCCCTGTTTTATCTAGTTTTCTCCGAAATGCTTTCGGTTTCTTAGAAACACTTCCGGTTCTCTCTCGAAACTATTTTCAACGTCTCTGAAACTTTTCTGGTGACTTTCTCTCATGCGGCTAACTCATCTAGTACTCAACAGATCGATGACCCTTGAGCTTGTGTGTAACACCCCGGCCACGCCTGGACCGGCGGCTATTACGCATGGCAGCTCTCTAGGATCTCTAGACTCGCCCCACAGACCAACACTAGTCTTTCCTGCGCACTTTGTCCTCACTCGTGCGCACCCGGGAAGGACTTCCCGGTCAGTCACCCATTCTGAAATTGTTCCGGGGCCAAGCACGCTTAACCTCGGAGTTCTTTCAAGATGAGCTTCCGGAAAAGAAGTTGCAACTTGTTGATATGAGTATTTTATCAATCCTATTAAGCCCTGAGCCAGGATCTCACATATACCAACTTGTGACGCCCTCGATTGAAACCGTGCACTAATCATACACGCAGCATGCACGATCACGAACGGTGACTCTGTTGGGGAACGTCGCATGGCAAACAAAAATTTTCCTACGCACACGCAAGATCTATCCATGGTGATGAGCATCTACGAGAGGGAGAGTGAATCTACATACCCTTGTAGATCGCTAAGCGGAAGCGTTAAGAAACGCGGTTGATGTAGTCGAACGTCTTCGCGATCCAAATCGCAAGTCGTCCCTCGATCCAAACACGATCTAGCACCGAACGGACGGCACCTCCGCGTTCAACACACGTACGGCTTGATGACGCCTTCACCTCCTCGATCCAGCGAGCGATGGTGAAGTAGTGGATGAGTTCTGGCAGCACGTCCGCGTGGTGATGGTGGTGAGGAACAATCTCTGCAGGGCTTCGCCAAGCACTACGGAGATTGTGACGGGAGGAACTAGAGGGTTAGGGTTGCCGGCACACGGCTTGGGAAATCTTTTTCTATCCCGTGTGCTAGCCCTGCCCCTCTATTTATCTGTTGAGCCCTGGGGTCAAAACTTGGAGAGAAAGCCTTCACAAGGTTGGTTTTGCCCGCACAAGGTCGGTTTGGCCCGCACGGAAAGGGTCCCACTCGGATTCCAGCAGTACCGCGTACAAGCGGTAGTACCGCTCACGAGCGGTAGTACCGCTTGAGCGGTAGTACCGCTTCACACAAGCGGTAGTACTGCCTCACCAGCGGTAGTACCGCTTAAGGCAGCAGCAAATCTTCCTTTTTCACTTTCCAATACCTCGTGGGCTTTACCCCTTTGGCCCGTATAAAGTGTTGCTGCACCCGAACACTTCGGTAAACATCCGGAACCCCTTCCGGTGAATTCCGGAACCCTTCCGGAGATCAAAACACTATTATCACATATATCAATCTTTACCTCCGGACTCTTCCGGAGATCCTCGTCATGTCCGGGATCTTATCCGAGACTCCAAACAACCTTCGGTCACCAACACAATAACTCAACTATACTAATCGTCACAAAACGTTAAGTGTGTAGACCCTGCAGGTTCGAGAACTATGTAGACATGACCGAGACACCTCTACGGTCAATAACCAATAGCGGGACCTGGATGCCCATATTGGTTCCTACATATTCTACGAAGATCTATATCGGTCGAACCTCTATGTCAAGGATTCAGTTAATCCCGTATGCTGTTCCCTTTGTTCTTCGGTATGTTACTTGCCCGAGATTCGATCGTCGGTATCTCTATACCTAGTTCAATCTCGTTATCGGCAAGTCTCTTTACTCATTCCGTAATACAAGATCTCGTGGCTAACACTTTAGTCACATTGCTTGCAAGGCTCATTGTGATGTTGTATTACCGAGTGGGCCCTGAGATACCTCTCCGTCATACGGAGTAACAAATCCCAGTCTTGATCCATGCCAACCCAACAGACACCCTCGGAGATACCTGTAGAGCATCTTTATAGTCACCCAGTTACGTTGCGGCGTTTGATACACACAAGGTATTCCTCCGGTGTCAGTGAGTTGCATAATCTCATGGTCATAGGAACAGATACTTGACATGCAGAAAACAATAGCAATAAACTGACACGATCATATGCTACGTTTATAGTTTGGGTCTTGTCCATCACATCATTCCCCTAATGATGTGATCCCGTTATCAAATGACATCTCATGTCCATGGCTAGGAAAACTTCACCATCTTTTGATCAACGAGCTAGTTAACTAGAGGCTTACTAGGGACACAGTGTTGTCTATGTACCCACACATGTATTTGAGTTTCCAATCAATACAATTATAGCATGGATAATAAACGATTATCATGAACAAGGAAATAGAATAATAACCAATTTATTATTGCCTCTAGGGCATATTTCCAACAGTCTCCCACTTGCACTAGAGTCAATAATCTAGTTCACATCACTATGTGATTTACATTGTAATGAATCGAACACCCATGCAGTTCTGGTGTTGTTCATGTTTAGCCCTTGGAAGAGGTTTAGTCATCGGATCTGCAACATTCAGATCCGTGTGTACTTTGCAAATATTTATGTTGTCCTCCTTGATGTAATCGCGGATGGAATTGAAACGTCGCTTTATGTGTCTAGTCCTCTTGTGAAATCTTGGTTCCTTGGCTAGAGCAATGGCACCAGTATTATCACAAAACAGAGTCATTGGGTTAAGCGCACTAGGCACTACTCCAAGATCTGTCATGAACTCCTTCATCCAGACACCTTCCTTCGCCGCCTCCGAGGCAGCGATGTACTCCGCTTCGCATGTAGAATCAGCTACCACGCTTTGCTTGGAACTGCACCAGCTAACCGCACCCCCATTAAGAATAAATACGTATCCGGTTTGCGACTTAGAGTCATCCGGATCAGTGTCAAAGCTTGCATCGACGTAACCCTTTACGACGAGCTCTTGATCACCTCCATAAACGAGAAACATGTCCTTAGTCCTTTTCAGGTACTTCAGGATATTCTTGACCGCCGTCTAGTGTTCCATTCCTGGATCACTTTGAAACCTTCCGACCATACTTATGGCAAGGCTGACATTGGGTCTTGTGCACAGCATTGCATACATGATAGAGCCTATGGCTGAAGCATAGGGGATGAAATTCATCTTTTCTCTATCTTCTGCAGTCACTGGGCATTGAGTCTTACTCAACTTCACTCCTTGCAATACAGGCAAGAACCCCTTCTTGGACTGATCCATTTTGAACTTCTTCAAAACTTTGTCAAGGTATGTGCTTTGTGAAAGTCCTATTAAGCGTCTCGATCTATCTGTATAGATCTTGATGCCTAATATGAAAGCAGCTTCTCCTAGGTCCTTCATTGAAAAACTCTTGTTCAAATATTCCTTCACGCTTTCCAACATTTCTATATTGTTTCCAATCAGCAATATGTCATCCACATATAATATTAGAAACGCTATAGAGCTCCCACTCACTTTCTTGTAAATACAAGCTTCTCCGTAAACTTGTATAAAACCGAACGCTTTGATCACCTCATCAAAGCGAAGATTCCAACTCTGAGATGCTTGCACCAGTCCATAAATGGATCGCTGGAGTTTGCAAACTTTGTCAGCATTCTCTGGATCGACAAAACCTTCTGGTTGCATCATATACAACTCTTCCTTAAGGAAACCGTTAAGGAACGCTGCTTTGACATCCATCTGCCAAATTTCATAATCGAAAAAGGCAGCTATTGCTAACATGATTCTGACAGACTTAAGCATCGCTACGGGTGAGAAGGTCTCATCGTAGTCAACTCCTTGAACTTGTGAAAAACCCTTTGCGACAAGTCGAGCTTTATAGACGGTGACATTACCGTCCGCGTCCGTCTTCCTCTTAAAAATCCATTTGTTCTGAATGGCCTTACGCCCTTCAGGTAATACTTCCAAAGTCCACACTTTGTTTTCATACATGGATCCCATCTCGGATTTCATGGCCTCTAACCACTTCTCGGAATCCGGGCCCATCATCGCTTCTCCATAGCTCGTAGGTTCATCGTTGTCTAACAACATGACTTCTAAGACAGGGTTGCCGTACCACTCTGGAGCAGTACGCGTCCTTGTCGACCAACGAGGTTCGATAGCAACTTGATTCGAAGCTTCATGATCATCATCATTAACTTCCTTCTCAACTGATGTAGGCTCTACAGAAACATCTTTCTGTACTGTGCTACTCTCAGGTTGAAGTAAAGGTTCAACAACCTCATCAAGTTCTATCTTCCTCCCACTCAATTCTTTCGAGAGAAACTCTTTCTCAAGAAATGTTCCGTTTTTAGCGACAAACACTTTGCCTTCGGATCTGAGGTAGAAGGTATACCCAACTGTCTCTTTTGGGTATCCTATGAAGATGCATTTCTCCGCTTTGGGTTCTAGTTTTTCAGGCTGAAGCTTTTTGACATAAGCATCACATCCCCAAACTTTAAGAAACGACAGCTTTGGCTTCTTGCCAAACCAAAGTTCATATGGCGTCGACTCAACGGATTTCGATGGTGCCCTATTTAAAGTGAATGTAGCTGTCTCTAATGCATAACCCCAAAACGATAGTGGCAAATCAGCAAGAGACATCATAGATCGCACCATCTCTAATAAGGTTTGATTACGACGTTCGGACACACCATTACGCTGTGGTGTTCCAGGCGGTGTTAATTGTGAAACAATTCCACACTGTCTTAAGTGACTGCCAAACTCATAACTCAGATATTCTCCTCCTCGATCAGATCGTAGGAATTTAATCTTCTTGTTACGATGATTCTCAACTTCACTCTGAAATTGCTTGAACTTTTGAAACGTTTCAGACTTGTGTTTCATTAAGTAAATATACCCATATCTACTTAAGTCATCAGTGAAGGTGAGAAAGTAACGATAACCACTGCGCGCCTCAATGCTTATCGGACCGCATACATCAGTATGTATGATTCCCAACAAGTCACTTGCCCGTTCCATTGTTCCAGAGAACGGCGTCTTAGTCATTTTGCCCATGAGGCATGGCTCACATGTGTCAAGTGATTCAAAATCAAGTGACTCCAAAAGTCCATCAGTATGGAGCTTCTTCATGCGTTTTACTCCAATATGACCTAAACGGCAGTGCCACAAGAAAGTGGTATTATCATTATCAATTCTACATCTTTTGGCATCAATGTTATGAACATGTGTATCATTACTATCGAGATTCAATAAGAATAAACCCCTCACATTGGGTGCATGACCATAAAAGATATTACTCATATAAATAGAACAACCATTATTCTCTGATTTAAATGAGTAACCGTCTCGCAATAAACAAGATCCAGATATAATGTTCATGCTTAACGCAGGCACTAAATAACAATTATTCAGGTCCATCACTAATCCCGATGGTAATCGAAGCGCGAGCGTGCCGACGGCGATCACATCAACCTTGGAACCATTTCCCACGCACATCGTCACTTCGTCCTTCGCCAGCCTCCGTCTATTCCGTAGTTCATGTTTAGAGTTGCAAATGTGAGCAACCGCACCGGTATCAAATACCCAGGCACTACAACGAGAGTTGGTAAGGTACACATCAATAACATGTATATCATATATACCTTGGTTTTTGTTGGCCGCCTTCTTGTCAGCCAAATACTTGGGGCAGTTCCAGTTCCAGTGACCAGTTCCCTTGCAATGAAAGCACACAGTTTCTGGTTTGGGTCCCGCCTTGGGTTTCTTCATGGGAGGAGCAACTGCTTTGCCACTCTTCTTGGAGTTACCCTTCTTACCCTTGCCATTTTTCTTGAAACTAGTGGTTTTATTGACCATCAACACTTGATGCTCCTTCTGAATTTCAGACTTAGCGACTTTCAGCATCGCAAACAGCTCGGCGACTGACTTGTTCATCCCGTGCATGTTATAGTTCAACACGAAGCTCTTGTTGCTAGGTGGCAATGATTGAAGAACTCTGTCAGTGATAGCCTCTCGCGGAAGGGGCATCCCTAATTCAGCCAGACGGGTGGAGTACCCAGACATTCTGAGTATGTGATCACTAACAGACCCGTTCTCCTCCATCTTGCAAGCATAGAACTTGTCGGAGGTCTCATACCTCTCGATCCGGGCATTCTTCTGAAAGATAAACTTCAACTCCTGGAACATATCATATGCTCCATGACGTTCAAAACGTCTTTGAAGTCCCGGTTCCAAGCCATACAACATTGCACATTGAACTATTGAGTAATCATCAGAACGAGCCTGCCAGGCGTTCACAACGTCTAGAGACTCAACTGGAGCGGGTGGATCACCAAGCGGTGCATCAAGGACATAAGCCTTCTGGGAAGCCGTAAGGATAATCCTTAGATTACGGGCCCAGTCCACAAAGTTACTTCCATCATCTTTCAACTTAGCTTTCTCTAGGAACCCATTAAAATTCAGGGGTGCTACTGCGCGAGCCATGATCTACAACATAAATATAGCAAAGACAACTTAGACTATTGTTTAAGATAATGAGTTTAGTTAATCATATTACTTAAAAAACTCCCACTCAAATTGACATCCCTCCGGTTATTCGAGTGTCACATGATCCAAATCCACCAACTCAAGTCCGATCATCATGTGAGTTGAGGTGGTTTCAATGGTGAACATCTTCATGTTGATCATATCTACTATATGACTCATGTTCGATCTTTCGGTCTCTTGTGTTCCGAGGCCATGTCTGTACATGCTAGGCTCGTCAAGTTTAACCCGAGTGTTCCGCACGTGCAACACTGGCTTGCACCCGTTGTATGCGAACGTAGAGTCTATCACACCCGATCATCACGTGGTGTCTCGAAACGACGAACTTTCGCAACGGTGCACACTCGGGGAGAACACAATTTTATCTTGAAATTAAAGTGAGGGATCACCTTATAATGCTACCGTCGTCCTAAGCAAAATAAGATGCATGAAAGGATTAACATCACATGCAAATCATAAGTGACATGATATGGCCATGAACTTGTGCTTTTGATCTCCATCTCCAAAGCATCGGCATGATCTCCATCATCACCGGCATGACACCATGATCTCCATCATCTTGATCTCCATCAACGTGTCGCCATGAGGTTGTCGCGCCAACTGTTGCTTCCACGACTATTGCTAACTCATAGCGATAAAGTAAAGCAAAACGGCGAAAATAATTAAAGACAACTCTATGGCTCCTGCCAGTTGCCGTACTCATCGACATGCAAGTCGTGATATTCTATACAACACATGATCATCTCATACATCACATATATCTCATCATGAAATTGGCCATATCACATCACAACATACCCTGCAAAAACAAGTTAGACGTCCTCTAATTGTTGTTGCAAGTTTTACGTGGCTGCTACGGGTATCTAGCAAGAACAATACTTACCTACGCAAAAACCACAACGGTGATACAAAAATTGCTTTTCAACCTTCTCAAGGACCGCCTTTGTCAAATCCGATACGACTAAAGTAGGAGAGACAGACACCCGCCAGCCATCTTTATGCAACGAAGTTACATGTCAGTTGATGGAACCGGTCTCTCGTAAGCGTACGAGTAATGTTGGTCCGAGCCGCTTCATCCCACAATACCGCCGAAACAAGAAAAGACCAAGGGAGGAAGCAATCTGAATATCAACGCCCACAAACTCCTTTGTGTTCTACTCGAGATCTCATCTACACATAGACCTAGCTCATGATGCCACTGTTGGGGAACGTCGCATGGGAAACAAAAAATTTCCTACGCACACGCAAGATCTATCCATGGTGATGAGCATCTACGAGAGGGAGAGTGAATCTACAAGCGGAAGCGTTAAGAAACGCGGTTGATGTAGTCGAACGTCTTCGCGATCCAAATCGCAAGTCGTCCCTCGATCCAAACACGATCTAGCGCCGAACGGACGGCACCTCCGCGTTCAACACACGTACGGCTTGATGACGCCTTCACCTCCTCGATCCAGCGAGCAATGGTGAAGTAGTGGATGAGTTCCGGCAGCACGACGGCGTGGTGATGGTGGTGAGGAACAATCTCTATAGGGCTTCGCCAAGCACTACGGAGATTGTGACGGGAGGAACTAGAGGGTTAGGGTTGCCGGCACACGGCTTGGGAAATCTTTTTCTATCCCGTGTGCTAGCCCTGCCCCTCTATTTATATGTTGAGCCCTGGGGTCTAAACTTGGAGAGAAAGCCTTCACAAGGTCGGTTTTGCCCGCACAAGGTCGGTTTGGCCCGCACGGAAAGGGTCCCACTCGGATTCCAGCAGTACCGCGTACAAGCGGTAGTACCGCTCACGAGCGGTAGTACCGCTTGAGCGGTAGTACCGCTTCACACAAGCGGTAGTACCGCTTACGCGGTAGTACTGCCTCACCAGCGGTAGTACCACTTAAGGCAGCAGCAAATCTTCCTTTTGCACTTTCCAATACCTCGTGGGCTTTACCCCTTTGGCCCATATAAAGTGTTGCTGCACCCGAACACTTCGGTAAACATCCGGAACCCCTTCCGGTGAATTCCGGAACCCTTCCGGAGATCAAAACACTATTATCACATATATCAATCTTTACCTCCGGACTCTTCCGGAGATCCTCGTCATGTCCGGGATCTTATCCGAGACTCCGAACAACCTTCGTTCACGAACACAATAACTCAACTATACTAATCGTCACCCAACGTTAAGTGTGTAGACCCTGCGGGTTCGAGAACTATGTAGACATGACCGAGACACCTCTACCGTCAATAACCAATAGCGGGACCTGGATGCCCATATTGGTTCCTACATATTCTACGAAGATCTATATCGGTCGAACCTCTATGTCAAGGATTCTGTTAATCCCGTATGCTGTTCCCTTTGTTCTTCGGTATGTTACTTGCCCGAGATTCTATCGTCGGTATCTCTATACCTAGTTCAATCTCGTTATCGGCAAGTCTCTTTACTCGTTCCGTAATACAAGATCTCGTGGCTAACACTTTAGTCACATTGCTTCCAAGGCTCATTGTGATGTTGTATTACCGAGTGGGCCCTGAGATACCTCTCCGTCATACGGAGTAACAAATCCCAGTCTTGATCCATGCCAACCCAACAGACACCCTCGGAGATACCTGTAGAGCATCTTTATAGTCACCCAGTTATGTTGCGACGTTTGATAGACACAAGGTATTCCTCCGGTGTCAGTGAGTTGCATGATCTCATGGTTATAGGAACAGATACTTGACATGCAGAAAACAATAGCAATAAACTGACACGATCATATGCTACGTTTATAGTTTGGGTCTTGTCCATCACATCATTCCCCTAATGATGTGATCCCGTTATCAAATGACATCTCATGTCCATGGCTAGGAAACCTTCACCATCTTTTGATGAACGAGCTAGTTAACTAGAGGCTTACTAGGGACACAGTGTTGTCTATGTACCCACACATGTATTTGAGTTTCCAATCAATACAATTATAGCATGGATAATAAACGATTATCATGAACAAGGAAATATAATAATAACCAATTTATTATTGCCTCTAGGGCATATTTCCAACAGACTCACGGTAGTACCACAACACAACTCTATGACACAAACATCATAAAACAACAAATATATAATGTAACACCCCGGCCACCCCCGGACCGGCGGCTGTTACGCCTGGCAGCTCTCTAGGATCTCTAGACTGGCCCCACAAACCAACACTAGTCTTTCCTGCGCACTTTGTGCTCACTCGTGCGTAACCGGGAAGGACTTCCAGGTCGGTCACCCATCCTGAAATTGCTCTGGGGCCAAGCACGCTTAACCTCGGAGTTCTTTCAAGATGAGCTTCTGAAAAAGAAGTTGCATCTTGTTGATATGAGTATTCTATCAATCCTATTGAGCCCTGAACCAGGATCTCACATACACACCCTCTCAGAAGACCGACGCCCTCGTAGGTCAACCCCAGTTCAGGAACTTCCCCTCTTGGCACACGCCTGTGCGTCCAGTCGGGCACATGTGCCATGCCCTATGCCACAACGGGCCACACGCTCCATGCGCCACATCCCCGCGTACCCGACCCGCACACGCCCGTGTAACCGCGAGGGTCGGCTCTGATACCAAATGTAACACCCCGGCCACCCCCGGACCGGCGGCTGTTACGCCCGGCAGCTCTCTAGGATCTCTAGACTGGCCCCACAGACCAACACTAGTCTTTCCAGCGCACTTTGTCCTCACTCGGGCGCTCCCGGAAAGGACTTCCCGGTCGGTCACCCATCCTGAAATTGCTTCAAGGCCAAGCATGCTTAACCTCAGAGTTCTTTCAAAATGAGCTATCGGAAAAGAAGTTGCAACTTGTTGATATGAGTATTCTATCAATCCTATTGAGCCCCGAGCCAGGATCTCACAGTGTGACCCCGCAGGTTTGGTAAAGTATAGACATGACCAGAACTCCTTCCGTTCAATGATCAATAGTGGAACCGTGGACATCCATATTGACCCCTATACCTACACGAATTATTATCGAGACAACCTATAGTTACTGTGTGCTATTCCTTTTGCTTCGCGATACTTCACAAAACCCAAGGTGAGATTTATCGGCATCCCCGTGAACAACAACTTGATCACTATGCCAGTTTCCTCGTTATCGGTTTTGTTCTTTTTTTTTCTTATTCCCGTATTCCGGCATCCCCGTGATCAAATCACTCTGTGTTTGGCCAGACGATGATGGATGCCATCACACTGAGAGGGCTCTAAGAATATCTCTCCATCGTCGGAGGAGCAAATCCCAATCTCGAGCTATTTAGTCCCTTGTCATACTTTTCCGATGGACCTGTAAGTTGCCGTTATTATCACGCTGGTACGGTTGACGTTTGACGAACCCGAAAGTGCATCAGCCGGTATGAAGGAACTCAATACTCTCATGGTCCAAGGAATTATGCATACGATTAACTTCTCTGTATTATATACTATTAACTTGTGAATAAAGGATCTCGTAGTATAATAATCAACTGGGTCTGTTCAACACAAGTGTTCTTCTAACACTGTGTCTTCAAAGTTGTTGGCATACTCGTTACATTAACTTATGCCCATGATCAGCAAAATGGAACCATCATGCAACACTTGAGCTAGTCTTAGAGTTGAGAATAGGAATCTATTTTACCGTTTATTATTCCACACATGCATATGAGTTTCCTCGGAGCCTCTTGGATATACAGACTCGAGAACCATTGCAATTTTAGCACAGAACATAAACATTAATTACAAATTTAGAAATAAATAATAACATTTATTATTACCTCTAGGGCATATTTCCAACAGCCTCCCACTTACACTAGAGTCAATAATCTAGTTTACATAACTTCTTTTACACCAATGGTAATCTGGTGTTATTCATGCTTTGCTTGTGGTAGAGGCTTCGTCATTGGGTCTGACACGTTTAGATCCGTGTGAACCTTGCGTACTGTCACAAAACCCTTATCGACATGATCTCGGATGATGTGATATTTGCGTTCAATATGTCTGGACTTCTGGTGGGACCTTAGCTCCTTTGCCTGAGCCACAGCGCCACTATTATCACAATAGATCTACACCGGGTTCAGCACACTTAAAACCACACCGAGTTCTTCAAGGAACTTCTTGATCCAGACTGTCTCCTTTGAAGCTTGTGAAGCTGCGATATGTTTCACCTCCGTTGTAGAATCCGTCACAGTGTTCTGTTTGGAACTCTTCCAGCACACTGCACCACCGTTCAATGTGAAAACATAGCCCGATTGAGATTTGAAGTCATCTGGGTCAGTCATGAAGCTTGCATCAGTGTAACCACTTACAATGAGCTCTTCACCACTTTCAAAAATAAGGAGCATATCCTTGGTCCTTCTGAGGTACTTAAGAATGTTTTTAACTGCTACCCAGTGAGCTAATCCTGGATAACTCTAGTATCTGCTGCTAACACTTAGCGCATAGGAAACTTCCGGTCTTGTACACAGCATGGCATACATGATGGAACCAATTACGGAAGCATATGGAATATCATTCATTTGTACTCGCTCATCAGGAGTCCGAGGACACTAATTCTTACTGAGTACTGTGCCAGGCGACATTGGGAATAAGCCCTTCTTAGCGTTCTCCATTTTAAACCTCTTTAAAACCTTGTCAACGTACGTGCTCTAGCATACAACAAAGCATATATAGTTGTATATCTAACATACAACGTAAAAATCTGCGTCTCTCGTTTCTCGTTTGATTTCGTTATATCTAACATACAACAAAGCATATATAGTTGCATATATTCAACAGCATCGCTCAGCAGCCTATATATACCCGGCAGCAAGCAAGCAAGCGCCCAGCACAGTAGTTTGCTTTTCTTTTTAAATCAAAAAAGGGATACTATACTCCAGGAATATGCGTATCGGTCGCGTATTGTACATGGGAACGCCGGTCCTGGCCGTATTGGCATCTAACATATATGCGGTCATCTACGTTTATGCTGAGGTACAAGTGCCATACCCTTCTGCTATCAAGTTAAATTTGCATCATTCATATTACTTGAAATTTGCTCAAGTACAATTTCAGTAATCAAATCGTTTGTTTTACCATGGCAGTTAGTTCCTTCCTGGTAATGCAAAACATGAGAGTTTCACATAACCAAAGTTCCTGCTAATTCATTTGCATGATGATGAATGAGGGATCTTTCTTTGACAGGTTCGGTTTCATTCATTTTTTAAATGCTAACTCTTTTTATGCTAGGCAGATAAGCCATCAGCGTTACTCAACAGACAGACACCAGCTTTCAAATGCCGCTACAAGCTCGTTTAATGGCCGACCTCCAGCTGTAGCTAGCCGCGCTGACACTCGGGCTGCTTCATCTTCTCCAATAGCACCTGTTGGTTTCAGCATCACATCACAACCACTCAACATTAATTCATGTATATCATAAAGTTTTTGTGTGTCAATGATATGCAATTAAATAGCAAGGAACCTCTCGGATGTAGGTTGTGATCGCTTTGCACCCTTCGGCTGAGAGGTCCATTACAATCTCAAATGTATCCATTGGTAATTTCGCATCCATCTGAAAATCATCTTCTTTCAAGCATTAGTGTTTGTTGCTCTCAATGAAATAATGATGGTGTGCAGCAGCAAACTAAGCGCATAAGAAAACAATAAGTTTGTGTGCACAACTATGCTTGTGCACTTGTGCATAGAAAGAGACTGAAATTTGGAAATTTATCACCATTTTGTAACCTAACCTGCACAAAAGTCACTTTGTCCATCTTTCCAAGAATGCCAACAGTCACATCTGGGCCTCCAGCACTGTCTTCTATATAATTCAGATCTGGTTGAAATAACAACATAGTAGAATGAATGGTTGAGGCATCTTTCTTTGTCTGACATGATTTTTAGCTTTGTCATACATAGATGTGAGAACAGAATTTAGGTAGGTCCCATATATACCAAGCAAAGGAGTGGAACACAGATACCCAGCACTGCAAGATGTGACTATGTCTCACATTGGAATCCCAGCATCTGCAAGTGCTAGTGTTGCAGTATTGATGCATGCAGACCTGGTTCCTGTTTGTTATACACACACACACTCATCATCAAGATAGAAATTCAAGTCGTCATTGTAAGTACCACTTATGCTACAATCGTTTCGAAATCGGCAAAAATAATAATATGCCGTAGTAGTAGAACTGGGTAATGGAAACAAGAAAATGCATGTGTGCTAAGTAAAATATTTAAACAGCCTATGGACGGACAAAAAGCAGGCTTGTGGTGTGTGCCTTTGGCTTGAAAAAGGCAATAAAGTTGCAGGCCGCACTACTGGAATCGCCGCATACGCCGAGTGCCAGAAACACTCGGCAAAGGCCCAAAAACCCTCGGCAAAGCCTTTGCCGAGAGTGGTTCTCGGCAAAGGCCACCCGGCGTACACCTTTCAGGCAAACAGAACTTTGCCGAGAGCCAAAACACGGGCACTCGACAAACTCTTTGCCGAGTGTCGAACAGTGCACCACGGCAAAATAAAGCGACTCACGAAAGCCAGACGGAAACGGAGGTGTCTCTTTGTCGAGAGTGACGCTCAGCAAAGACATCAGTAGGAAACAGGCACGTGTCAGACACCTGACAGCCTGGTGCCGCAACATACGTCGAGAGCCATCATTGCCGAGAGCTACTCTCAGCAAAGACGACCAATAGCAAACAGCCACGTGTTAGCCGCCTGACATCCTGGTCCCGCAACATACGCCGAGAGCCATCGTTGCTGAGAGCTACTCTCGGCAAAGACGGCCAATAGTAAACAGCCACGTGTCAGCCGCCTGACAGCCTGGTCCCGAAACATACGTCGAGCGCCATCGTTGCCGAGAGCTACTCTCGGCAAAGACGGCCAATAGGAAACAACCACGTGTCTGCCACCTGACAGGCCGCGTCTGTGTTTTGCCGAGAGCTACTCTTGGCAAACATTATACCTTTGCCGAGAGGCGCCCACTCTCAGTAAAGATGTCAGCCTCTACAGGTTGGCACACTTTTTCGAGAGGGCTCTCGGTAAAGATATCAGGCTCTACAGGTTGGCACCCTTTTCCGAGAGTCCTCTCGGTAAAGATTGTATCCTGCTCCAGTCCAGGCGTCTTTACCGAGAGTGGCTCTCGGCAAAGTTTTGTCCACCAGTCTTTTTTGTTTGTTTTTTGTTTCATCCCTGCAACAAAACATATACAACAACAGTATGTAGTGCATCCCACATAGAACATCTCACATATGAGCAGTATCGCACAAAAAAAGCAATAATTCTCAAGCACATCCCGCATAGAAGCAATAGTGCATAAAAGATGCAATATTTGTCAAGCACACTCGACTACCGCAAGTTCACAAGTCTCAAGAACACACAAGATGCAATAGTTCTCACGCACACACAAGGAAGAGTTTCAAACATCAACATAACATGAAGTTCACACGGTTTTGGAGATCGGAGTGCTAACATCAACATCAGAAGGCGTCACTTGGTTTGGTTCCCCAACTCCACCAACTTGAGGTGGAACTACCGGAACATTGTTCGACCCTTGTGATGGATTGAGCTGTAAGAATTTTGAGGCAATAAGATGAATGCATATGGTAATGCTGAAAATGGTGATAGAAATAGTTCGAACGGAACTCACAATGTTCCACTCTTGCGTCGTTGGCATGTCTGGCACTGGTTTGCCCTGGATGGAATAAAGATTGGCCACCATATGTTGTAAAGACTTCACTAGATCATTTTGTGCCTTCAGCTTAGCCCGGTCTTCATCTTGTTCTTTCTCGGTGTCATTCAGTCGGGTCTACAATATGGCAATGCAAATGTCATTCGTGTTGAAATGCAAACATGCAGGACCATGAAGGATCAATGAAGAAGCACCGACCTGAATTTTCTCAATAATGTCCACGGTATATGGTACGTGATGCTCTATGGTAGGAGTAGAGCTAGTACTCGTAGCACGGAGCGTGCTGACCCTCGGAAGGGAGGAGGTTATGACGAAATCGAGGTGAACCGCCATCCGGCCATTCGGTCTACCGCCTGCCATGGCAATGGCCACAAGAGGGTCAAACGGCACCACGTGAGGATCAGCCTCTTCCCCGTACGTCTCCTTTAATTTTTGGTGTATAGTTCTCCCCATCTGACCGGGCTTTAGAGCTGATCCAGTCCTCTCCGGGTGGAGAGGGTCCTTGTCCTTGTCGGGTTTGGTGCGTTTGTTGGTCCACGCCGAGAAGTAAGAGATATCCTTGCCAGTGTCTTCTTTCTGCAAAAGAAAGCAATCCAAACAATCAAGGGAATGCTCACAAATGAAAGAGAACACAATGAAAAGAAAAGGATGTTGTTGCCTACATGTTTGGAGACGACCACTGGGATGGTGAGGTTGCCTTGACGGTGTCCTGGACAACCCATCAATTTACGCCGATCCGCTATTACCTTGTGTTCATCCTGCCACCCTGGATCTGTCCACCGTTCGACGATCTTCTCCCAGCACGGACGTTTGTCAGCGCACCATCGAGGAATCACCTGTAATAAGTAAACAAATGCATCTTAGTAAGGAATCTAATTTGCGGTAATGTAGGGAATAACAAGCATCCATCGTCACTTGCTTTGAAGTATCCGTCCTGTGTAAGATGCTCCCCTCGAGCATCCTTTTTGGAAATCTTCTGGTCGAGATAGTCCGCGTGATACTTGACCACTAACCGGACGCGCTCCTCATAGTGCACGTCGTGGACTAGTTTCTTGGCAATATTCTCAACCAGCACATTGGCGCGATCCTTCTCACCATCTGCGCAGGTAAAGAAATCCTACAAACATGCATACATGGGAGAAGGGTAAAATCATAACTATGGCAAATTTAAACCTTTTGGTATTGACATTGCGGTGTTTCAAAGGACTTACCCAAAAATCGTTGACCACTCGCAAGGCTCTGTTATCATAAACCCTCTGACATGTATCCAGGAAATCCGGAGCGTGTTTGTAGTGATCCCATGACCAAGCTGGCTCGACGGTACCATTTGGCAAAGTGACTAGTCCAGGATAATTTGACCTACATAGACCCCCAATGATGCCACTCGCCGAACGTGGCGGACGCCTCTCACCAGCTTTTATTAAGGTCCTGCATTAGGAAGAGTGAATTCATTTTATATGTGATGAAATGACAAAGGTACAATTTATATGGGATTAGTCGATATAACCACTTACTTCTCTCCCACTGGTTTAATCAACACGTTTCTATGCACATATGGTCGTTTAGGAAGCTTTGAAGGACCACGCAGCCACACTTTCCCTGTCGAAGTAGTGCTGATAATCGAACCGCCCGGCTGTGAGCCGCACAGCTCGTGGTTCTCCGTCACTAGTGAGGGTCCATCCCCCCCTTAGAAACCTGACGAACAACCAGCCTCCTCTCAGCGTCGTCATCCTCCACCGCCTCCTCCTCAGCCTCCTCGTCCTCCACCTCCTCACTCGCCTCCTCCCCATCCTCTGTGTCCCCCTCCTCCAGCCGTCGTGCATCCTCCTCCTGAGGCTGGCGAACCACTGCATCAGAGGGTCCTGGAGAAGAAAGAGGTGCTCTACTACGGGCTGCTCTACGTAAGGATGCTCCTTCTCGTCCACCTCCTCCAGCCGTCTTCCCTCCTACGCGTCCGTCTCCTCCGTCGACCACCACTCCTCCTCCTCCTCGTCCTACTCGTCCTCCTTGTCCCCCTCCTCGTCCTCCTTGTCCACCTCCTCTTGTCGCATCCTTTCGTCGTCCGCCTCCTACTCCTGCCTCATCTACTACTCCTCCTCGTCCGCCTCCTTGAGCCGCCTCCTCTCCTCCTCCTCCTCCTCCTCCTCCACCTCCTACTCCACCTTGTCCGCCTCCTACTCCTCCTCCCCCGCGTCCTACTCGACCTTGTTTCGCCCGGTTTTTCACGGGAGGGGGGGTCTACACCCGCCGGTCGTTTGGCCTTCTTGGCGACTACGACAACGGACGCAGGAGCGGCCACCTCTTTCACCGGTTGATCATTGTATAGAGCTGCCACATCTTTAAAACTTTCCTTTGGATTCTTGTTGCCACCTATCATGTTTCAATCACCTGATACGAAAAACAACAAACCAATTAGTACAGATGATACAACTTGATGTAAATACATTAAATATATCACATATGAAAAGTACATGGAGTTGTTGCACACACGAGTACATAGAGTTCTTACACACACGAATACATAGAGTTGTTGCACACATGAATACATAGAGTTCTTACACACACGAATACATAGAGTTGTTGCACATACGAATACGAAGAGTTGTTACACGAATACATGGAGTTGTTAGAAATAAGGGTCACCAAATTCCACGAGGTGGCGTTTCTCCAGCAAATACTAATTCCAAGAAATCATTGGCCTTCGATCTCCACTCAGGGGTCATACCCTCCATGCTGGGATGTCCAGTGTACATCCACTCACGATCTTCCATCCTCTGATATAATGGGAAACACATAAATAATGTTTTTTATGTAACAAGTGGTTCCATCAAGTTTTACGACATGCACTGGGTTATCTAATAGGTAAAGATAGGTCCTAATCCCACAAGAGGATGTGTAGGCTGGGTCCGCTTCCATGCCGTACTCCGATCCGAGACAAAATTTTGGCAGCACCTCCCCGCTGTTCTCCAAATACGCGTCTCGACAATAAGCCAAGAGGATGTGTATCCAGAGAACAACAAGGAGACACTGTCGAAATTCTGTCTCAGATCGAAGTACGGCATGAAAACGACTAGCCTACACATCCTCGGGCTGTCCATGGAAAACGTAGACATTTCGAAAGAGTTGAGGTTATAAATATGCAAAGACTTGCATATTTATAAATATAACCCTTCCGAACGGGAGACGCCTAGGTTACGCGAGTATTTAGGTGATCTACAAATAATGGAAACCTACACATGAATGGAGAGAGAATACCCTTGAAGCGTGCGACGGAATTCACTCTCTAGTGTCAAAATAGATGCATGTCCTGCACGAAAAAATAAAGTAGTGTCAATCATTTGTCCAGCACACACACACATCAACATCACTCACTCACACACACAACAACACCCACACCCACACACCAACAGCACACACACACACACACCAATAGCACTCACTCACACGCACACACAAACACATCACACACACACACACACACACACACACCAACATCACACACACACCAACATCACTAACTCACACACACATATAAACACACTCACACACATTAATCACTACATATGCATATACACATATATGTATAAAAAATAAAATAAAAACGAGATTGAGGAGGGGCTCACCAACGGGGCAGGGGGACGGCGGGGGAGGTGGACGCCGGAGGTTGCGGAGCTTGGTGGAGGCGAGGTCGCGACGGTGGAGGAGCTCGGTGGAGGTGGTGGCCACGATGGTGGAGGTGGGGGGCTCGGTGGAGGCAATCCCGGCGGCGGCGGCGGCGGAGCTCGGTGGACGGGGCGGCGGCGCAAAGGGGTGGCGGCTGACGCGAGGGGAAGAGAGGGAGTGAGGACAGAGAACAGGAGTGAGCGCGCGAGTTGGAAAAGTTTGGATAAGTCCCCGCGGAAGCCTTTACCGAGAGTCAAGTACAAGTGGCTCTCGGTAAAGGTCATACCCTAGATCTCGTAGGCTTTTCCGAGAGTCATAACAACGGTCGGTAAAGATGGTAGCCCTAGATCTTGGGCGCTTTTCCGAGAGCACTCTCGGTAATGGGAAAGCCATAGATCTAGGTTTTACCTAATACCAAGAGCAGCTCTCGAAAAAGTAAGGTATACCGAGAGGTACTCTCGGCAAAATGTGTAGTCAACACCATTTGTGGCTGGTTTCATGTATTCCTGCATAAAAACATATATCAAAGCACTATAATTATCACAAATATTGCAGATCTGCAATTACCGGCGATGAAATCCTAGCAGAGCAATAAATGTCTCAAATATTGCACGCGGGTCCGAAAAATGAGGGGGCGTGGCACGTGTCATGCGATGGCCTCCTTTGAGAGCACGGGAAGTTTTGAGGCTAACGGAGCAACATGACCCGCACTTCCTAAACAAACTAGACACGTTCCCTCTCGATACCCAGAGACTAGGTCAGAGATATTGCGGTTTACAAGCGGCCTCAGGGGAGGCTTACTCGAAACGCGCCCAAACTTTTACCACACCCTACAGGGGCCATGTGATGACACCGTGCCAGCTCTCGAGAAATTCCAGCATCGTATGATTTTCCGAGGATTGTTCTTCGCATGTCTACGAGTGTGATCGGGGTCCTTCGGGGGGTAGCTATGCCACCAAATTTTGCGTTGGGCCCTCATACATGTCTAGAAGTGTGGTGGCATGTCTGAAGAGTCAATACACGTCTCCGTAGTGTGGCACCCATCCGGTGGCCCCGGCGGTCTAGGGCGTTGACCGGCACCGAGAGGGGGTAGGCCACGGTGAATACCTGCTTCTCCGTGTTACGGCAGGTCATCGTGAGATGCCAGGCCAAAGTCTAAGCCCATTCTGTCATAGGATCGCCCGCCGTCGGCTTGATCTCGGGGACGAACGCACCCAGTCCTCGACGTTCCCGCCCGTATGTGCGGTTTGTGAGGCATCTGCCACGTCAAGGATATGCGTTGGGTATTCAAACACCACACCACCCTTTCATGCATATGCACGGCCCACACGCATGTACGGGTGGTTCCCGCCCCCGCCCCCCTCGGGCGGTTTCCAAATCGAGCACCCAACCGGTGGCCCGGGCGGTCTACGGCGTTGACCGGCACCGAGAGGGGGTAGGCCACGGTGAATACATGCTTCTCCGTGTTATGGCAGGTCCCCGTTCTCATCTTTTTTACTTTACAGTACTTAGAAGTTGGGATTTCAAAAAAAATCAAGCCCGAAACATAAGTCATTAAAAGTGATGGAATTTTGAAACTTTAGTCATAAAAAGATATGAAATATCAGACACAAAAAGAGAGTGCCAAACAAAAACACAAAAGGATGGAAAATAAAGAAGTGGCGCAGTTGTTACCGAGCATCGATATACGGCTCTCGGTAATGCCCACCTTTTCCTAGCTCATGTTTCTTCTCCAGTGGTAGCCGTGCTCGGTAACAGGTGTTATTCTTTTTGTTGTTGTTTTCATCTCCTTTGTTTTCTTACATGATTGGCAAACCACCTTACCATTATAGTTACACTTTGTTTTCCGAGGATTTAAACGGTTGCATCAGGCATGCCACTGAGGTTCTTTCGCCCCCCGGTGGTAGGGCCTGCCCCTCCCTCGTATGCACAAGACCTACGCATGCAGCAAGGACATCACAAAGGATTTTCAACGCCGCTTCCGAGCATGATTTCATGTGCCGCCTTGCAGATCTGCAATTACCGGCGATGAAACCCTAGCAGAGCAATAAATGTCTCAAATATTGCACGCGGTTCCGAAAAATGAGGGGGCGTGGCACGTGTTATGCGATGGCCTCCTTTGAGAGCACGGGAAGTTTTGACGCCAATGGAGCAACAGGACCCGCACTTCCTACACAAACCGGACACGTTCCCTCTCGATACCCAGAGACTAGCTCGGAGATGGTGCGGTTTACAAGCGGCCTCAGGGGCGGCTTACTCGAAACGCGCCCAAACTTTTACCACACCCTACAGGGGCCATGTGATGACACCGTGCCAGCTCTCGAGAATTCCGGCATCGTACGATTTTCCGAGGATTGTTCTTCGCATGTCTACGAGTGTGGTCGGGGGCCTTCAGGGGGTAGCTATGCCACCAAACCTTGCGTTGGGCACTCATACATGTCTGGAAGTGTGGTGGCATGTCTGAAGAGTCAATACACGTCTTCGTAGTGTGGCACCCATCCGGTGGCCCCGGCGGTCTAGGGCGTTGACCGGCACCGAGAGGGGGTAGACCACGGTGAATACCTACTTCTCCGGGTTACGGCAGGTCATCGTGAGATACCAGGCCAAAGTCTAAGCCCGTTCTGTCATAGGATCGCCCGCCGTCGGCTCGATCTCGGGGACGAACACACCCGGTCCACGATGTTCCCGCCCGTATGTGCGGTTTGTGAGGCATCTGCCACGTCAAGGAGGTGCGTTGGGTATTCAAACACCACACCACCCTTTCATGCATATGCACGGCCCACACGCATGTACAGGTGGTTCCCGCCCCCGCCCCCCCCCCTCGGGCGGTTTCCCGATCGAGCACCCATCTGGTGGCCCGGGCGGTCTACGGTGTTGACCGGCACCGAGGGGGGGTAGGCCACGGTGAATACATGCTTCTCCGTGTTATGGCAGGTCCCCGTTCTCATCTTTTTTACTTTACAGTGCTTAGAAGTTGGGATTTCAAAAAAATCTAGCCTGAAACATAAGTCATTAAAAGTGATGGAATTTTGAAACTTTAGTCAGAAAAAGATATGAAATATCAGACACAAAAAGAGAGTGCCAAACAAAAACACAAAAGGATGGAAAATAAAGAAGTGGCGCAGTTGTTACCGAGCGTCGATATACGGCTCTCGGTAATGCCCACCTTTTCTGAGAGACCCTCTCGGTAAAAGACCTAAACCTAGATCTTAGCCATTCCCCTTTCTTTCTCTCACTCACTTCGCTCTCTGTTTTCTCCTTCATTTGCGCCGCCGCCGAAATCGCCACCGCGACCATCTGCCGCCGCCGCCACCGCCACCGCCACCAACTGCCGCCGCCGCCGCTACCGCCACCAGCTGCCGCCACCGCTGCCACCGCCACCTCTTCCACTGTCGTCGTCTTCTTCATGGCCGGCGCCCGGCGTGGCGGTTCTTCTTTGCTGCCCAAGGGTGACGGCCGCCGCGGAGCGCCACCGGTGGCGCGGCAGCTCCACATGCCCTCAGGTACTCCCCTGCCCTCCTCTCCCATCACCTCCCACCTCCTCCGACCCCACTGCCCCCACCCCGCCCTGGTCTATAGCAATGCTCTCCCATGTCTCCTTCTTTCTCTGATCTCTAATTAGATAATAGGAGTTAGTTGAGCACCGAGAACTGCCCTCTTTTGTATATGTACACACCGCGGGTGCAATGGAATCAAATGTGTAGTATTCCAAACTTCACTTGCTTCTCTACATGGTTTCAGTCGCCTAGGTCTGAAATTGCAATCTTTGATTCGATGTATTGTGAAATCCCCAACTGAATGTGTAGCATTATTCAGTTTCAGAGAGAAATAGCATTAGATGACACTGAGGAGTGAGGGTCTGCTTGATTTCATTAGCAGAAAAATAACAAATGAATTATCTTTGAATTGAAGG
The DNA here is from genome assembly GCA_039707655.1 of Elymus sibiricus. Taxonomy (NCBI): domain Eukaryota; kingdom Viridiplantae; phylum Streptophyta; class Magnoliopsida; order Poales; family Poaceae; genus Elymus; species Elymus sibiricus. Next base: position 479,316,886 of record CM077668.1, read on the forward strand.
CAGTAGAGCATTCTTTGAATTATCTTTGAATTGTAAGTTGTAGATGACACTTGGTTTAGCTTGAATATCTTTATCCTATGGATTTCACGGAGGAAGGTTTGATGCATATCTCTTGTCAACTTACACACTTTATTATTGATATGCGTAGAGATGAGAGGTTTACAAAGGTCAAAAATATAGTAGACATTTCTATTATGCTAAGCTTGTTGAGACAAACAGGAGTATCACTTATAACCTTGTTTACAAGCTTCTCAAATTGGTTCTAATCCTACCAGTAGCAACAACTAGAGTTAAGAAAGTATTCTCTTCAATGACTTTTGGGAGAAACAAGTTACTGAACAGATTTAGTGTGAGCTGCTGCTATTTAATTTGTTTGAATGAAAAAAAATTATATCTTTCTTTGGATGGCATGCTTCATCAGTTTATTGTATGCCCTAACTAGCCAATAGTGTTATGCTAGTCTAATGCTTTTGTTTTAGTTTTTTATATTATTAGATAGCGGCTAACCATTCAACCAGTAAATTAGTGCTCTCTTGTATTATTTATAATTGTATTTTATTTTATTTTCAGATTACTCTTCGTTTTAGTTACTAATATATTTTATTTTGTTTTCAAATTCTGAGGGGGGCTCTAGTAAGTACCAGAGAGTTTTGAGCGGTAGGGCGACCCACGTCAGCAACTCTGCCATGACCGAGTCGTCCGGCTCCCGTCAGCTCGCTACCGACGAGGAGTCGACATCGGATGACGATGTCGGAGTGGACTTTAATGTACCAGATCCGCTCGCTACCCAGTCGGCCGACATGGTGGCGTCGGACGGCTCGGGGTCTACCTTGAGCAACACTTCCAAGAGGAAGAAATCCGGGCGTGGTCCGGGGAAGGTCCCGGAACCAACAGATGCCGACGACCGTCCTGTCATTAGACCAACGGGAGATTGGTAAGCATTTGATTTCCAAATTATTTTGGATACCACAGCTTTTCCACTCACATATGCTTGTCTTTTTCATCAGGCAGTCAGTGGGAATTTGTTCCTGTCAAGTCTAAGAGGGCGCGATTGCTGCTACTTGTGAGCTGTGTTGGGATTTCCCCGAAGAGGAGGTGATAATGCAGTACAGTAGAGATAAGTATTTCCCTCAGTTATGAAACCAAGGTTATCAATCCAGTAGGAGAATCACGCAACAACTCGTTAGCAGCACCTGCACACAAAATAACAAATCCTCGCACCCAACGCGAACAAGGGGTTGTCAATCCCTTGGCGGTTATTTGAAAGATTAAATTGTATGGTGATAGATAGATAGATCGAACAAAAATACAAAATAAAATAAATAAAGTAAAATTGCAGCAAAATATTTTTAGGATTTTCAATATATGATAAAGGTAGACCCGGGGGCCATAGTTTTCACTAGAGGCTTCTCTATTGAAAATAGCATACGGTGGGTGAACAAATTACTGTTGGGAAATTGATAGAAAAGCAAATAATCATGACGATATCCAAGGCAATGATCATGTATATAGGCATCACATTCGAGACAAGTAGACCGAACCGATTCTGCATCTACTACTATTACTCCACACATCGACCGCTATCCAGCATGCATCTAGAGTATTAAGTTCATAAGGAACGGAGTAGCGCCTTAAGCAAGATGAGATGATGTAGACAAAGTAAACTCGCGCATGAATAAACCCCATCTTTTTACCCTTAATAGCAACGATACATACGTGTCATGTCCCTTTCTGTCACTGGGATTGAGCACCGCAAGATCGAACCCATTACAAAGCACCTCTCCCATTGCAAGATAAATCAATCTAGTTGGCCAAACCAAATCAATAGATCGGAGAGAAATACGAAGCTATAACAATCATGCATAAAAGAGTTCAGAGAAAACTCAAATAATATTCATGGATAATCTGATCATAAACTCACAATTCATCGGATCCCAACAAACACACCGCAAAAAGTGATTACATCGGATAGAACTCCAAGAACATCGAGGAGAACATTGTATTGAAGATCAAAAAGAGAGAAGAAGCCATCTAGCTACTAACTATGGACCCGAAGGTCTGTGGTAAACTACTCACGCATCATCGGAAGGGCAGCAAGGTTGATGTAGAGCCCCTCCGTGATTGAATCCCCCTCCAGCAGAGTGCCGGAAAAGGCCTCCAGATGTGATCTCTCGAGAACAGGAACTTGCGGCGGCGGAAAAAGTATTTCGTGGACTCCCCTGTTGGTTTCCCGATTTTAGAGTATTTATAGAGGTGGAATTAGGTCAAACGGAGCAGAGGTGGGCCCACGAGGCACCAGGGCGCGCCACCCCCCTGGGGCGCGCCCTGGCGGCTCGTGGTCACCTCCTCTGTGTTCTGGCCCTCTCCCGAAGCTTCTAGTGTCTCTTATGTCCAGAAAAAAATCTCCAAAAAGTTTCGTGGCATTTGGACTTCGTTTGGTACTGATATTCTGAAAAACCAAAAACAACAATTGGCACTGGGCACTAAGTTAATAGGTTAGTCCCAAAAAATGATATATAATTACTTGTAAGTGCATATAAAACATCCATGATTGATACTATAATAGCATGGAACAATTAAAAATTATAGATACGTTGGAGACGTATCAAGCATCCCCAAGCTTAATTCCTGCTCGTCCTCGAGTATGTAAATGATAAAAACAGATTTTTTGATGTGGAATGCTACCTATCATATTCATCATATACTCTTTTCTTTGTAGCATGGATATTTGGACTTGAATGATTCAAAGCAATAGTCTATAGTTTGATATGAAGAAATAAATACTCAAGCATACTAACAAGCAACCATGTCTTTCAAAATATCAACGCTAAAGAAAGTTATCCCTAGCCCATTATGCTCAAACATTGATCCATTCATGAAACACACTCAATATTAGCTACACACAATGCACAAGTATGACAATAGTGCTCTCTAGTTGGTGTTTTGTAAGAGAAGATGGAGACTCAAAATAAAAATAAAAATTGCATAAAAGTAAATAGATAGGCCCTTCGCAGGGGGAAGCAGAGATTTGCAGAGGTGCCAGAGCTCAAGGCTTAAATTAGTGAGATAAAATTATTTTGAGAGGCATGCTTTTCCTGTCAACGAAAACGACCGAGAATTCCCAATATCTTCCATGCTAGACACATTATAGGCGGTTCCCAAACAGAAAATAAAGTTTATTTCCTTTCCACCATTCTTTCACAATCCATGGTTAGCCGTATCCACGGGTGCCTTCCAGACCAAGACTTTCCAATGAATTTATTATTATCATCATCATATAATTTTTTTTTCATTTCGGGACTGGGCATCCCTATTACCTGCCACTCTCTCGTGCAATGACAAGTGAATAAACACTCATCATGAGAATAACACACCTAGCATGGAAAATATTGGCCACCCCCTGTCGCTTCATGAGCGATACGGGCACACAAAACGGAAAATTATTTTGAAAAATTAGAGTTGGCACATGCAAATTTACTTGTAACGGCATTGAAATACCACATATAGGTAGGTATGGTGGACTCATTTGGCACAACTTGGGTTTAAAGAGTTGGATGCACAAGCAGTATTCCCACTTAGTACAAATGAAGGCTAGCAAATAGATTGAGAAGCGACCAACCAAAAAGTGAAAACGGTCATGAACATGCATTGAAGATAAGTAACACCGAATAATGTACCATAAGTAGGATATAATTTCGTTGCATAACTATTGACTTTATGTTCATGCATAGGGAATCACAAATCTTAACACCAATATTCTTACTAAATCACAATTACTCTCTAACATGACTCACATATTATCATCTCCATATCGCAAAACTATTGCAAGGAATCAAACTTATCATATCCAATGATCTTTCATGAAAGTTTTTATTATATCCCTCTTGAATATTCATCACTTTGGGACCAAATTCATATCTTGTGCAAATTACCATTACTATTATCAACTCTCAAAAAGATATAAGTGAAGCATGAGAGTGCAAATATTTCTGAAAAATTTAATCTTATCATCTCTCAAAATAATATAAATGAAGCATGAGAGTTCAAATATTTCTTCAAAATATAGCCACCGCCATACTCAAAAAGATTTAAGTGAAGCACTAGAGCAACTGCCTAGCTCAAAAGATTTAAGTCAAGCACATAGAGTATTCTAACAAATCATGATAAACGTGTGGCTCTCTCAAATAGGTGTGTCCAGCAAAGATGATTGTGACAAACTAAAAAGCAAACAAAGCAAAGACTCATATAATACACGACGCTCCAAGCAAAACTCATGATATCTGGCGAATAAAAATATAGCTCCAAGTAAAATTACCGATAGTTGGTAGAAGAAAGAGGGGATGCCTTCCGAGGCATCCCCAAGCTTAGTTGCTTGAGTCTTCCTTGAATATTACCTTAGGGTGCCTCGGGCATCCCCAAGCTTAGGCTCTTGACACTCCTTATTCCTTCATCTATCGTGATCTCACTCAAAACTTGAAAACTTCAATCACACAAAACTCAACAAAACCTTCATGAGATCCGTTAGTATAACAAATAAATCTTTACCTTTAAGTACTGTAGTAAATTGATTCATATTTAATATTGGCATAATGCTACTGTACTCCAACTTCTCCATGACTCATACCCCCCGATACGATCCATAGATTCATCAAAATAAGCAAACTATGCAACAAAAACAGAATCTGTCTAAAATAGAATAGTCTGTAAAGATCTATTTAAAAGCTATAGTTCTGCAATTCCAAAATTCTCAAAAATTAGGACAACGTGGGCAATTCATATACCAATACTGTGGAAAAATTTCAGATTTTTCTGACGCTCCAGTACAGAATTAAAATTATAGCACTGGACGCAAAACTTTCTGTTTTCCAAACAGCATCAATTATACTATCTTCCAAATCATCCCAAAGGCTTTACTTGGCACAAACACTAATTAAAACATAAAAACACAATCATAACAGAGGCTAAAATTATTTAAACACACAAGAACTTATTTTATCCATTGGGTTGTCTCCCAACAAGCTCTTTCTTTATAGCCATTAAGATAGGCTTGAGATTTCAATGATGCTCTCATGAAAAATAATAATAATAACACAAAGAGAGCATCATGAAGCATATGAAAAACACACTTAAGTCTAACATACTTCCTATGCATAGGCATTTTATAGGAGAACAAATTATCAAGACAAGCAATCTCTAGCATATGCAAATAGGAAGAATGAAGCATGAATAATTTCAACATCACGAGAGGCAATTTAGTAACATGAAGATTTCTATAACCATATTTTCCTCTCTCATAATAATTACATGTAGGATCATAATCAAACTCAACAATATAGCTATCATAAACAGTATTCTCTCTATGATCCATATGCATAAAAGTTTTATAATCTTCCAAAATAGTGAGATTATCATCAACTAAAGTCATGACCTCTCCAAACCCACTTTCATCAAAAAATTCATAAGATTGAACACTCTCCAAAGTAATGGGATCATTATTACCTAAAGTTGACGCTCTTACAAACCCACTTTTAATAGTATTGCAAATTTTATTATCAATAACATATTCATCATGAGGCTTAAATAAATTTTCAAGATCATAAGAAGCATTATCACCCCAATCATGATCATTGCAATAAGTAGTGGACATAACAAAATTATCATCCCCAAGCTTGTAGTTTTGCATATCATTAACACAATTGACATTAATAGAATTTATAATAAAATCATTGCAAACATGCTTTTCATTCAAAGAGCTATCATGAATCACTTTATAAATTTCTTCTTTTAACACTTCATCACAATTTTCAGATTCATGATTTTCAAGCAAAACTTCATAGAGATAATCAAGTGCACTCAACTCACTAGTAATTGGTTCATTATAATTGGATCTTTTAAAAGGATTAGCAAGTGGATGAGGATCCATAGTCATCTTAAATTTTTTGCTTTCACTTTCTGTTCTTGAGTGTTCTCATGGCAATAAAAGCAAGCAAGCAAATAAAATATTTTCGGGCTTTTGTAAAAAATTAAGAAGTGGGGGAGATGAAAACGAGAGGCAAAGGCAAATAAAATAAATGCCAGGAGATAAAAGTTTATGCGTAGGTACTTGATAGATGTTGATGATGTTTCCCCGGCAACGGCGCCAGAAATTCTTCCTGCTACTTGTGAGTTGCGTTGGGATTTCCCCGAAGAGGAGGGGATGATGCAGTACAGTAGAGATAAGTAATTCCCTCAGTTATGAAACCAAGGTTATCAATCCAGTAGGAGAATCACGCAACAACTCATTAGCAGCACCTGCACACAAAATAACAAATCCTCGCACCCAACGCGAACAAGGGGTTGTCAATCCCTTGGCGGTTATTTGCAATATTAAATTGTATGGTGATAGATAGATAGATCGAACAAAAATATAAAATAAAATAAATAAAGTAAAGTTGCAGCAAGGTATTTTTAGGATTTTCAATATATGATAAAGGTAGACCCGGGGGCCATAGTTTTCACTAGAGGCTTCTCTCTTGAAAATAACATACGGTGGGTGAACAAATTACTGTTGGGCAATTGATAGAAAAGAAAATAATCATGACGATATCCAAGGCAATGATCATGTATATAGGCATCACGTCCAAGACAAGTAGACCGAAACGATTCTGCATCTACTACTATTACTCCACACATCGACCGCTATCCAGCATGCATCTAGAGTATTAAGTTCATAAAGAACGGAGTAACGCCTTAAGCAAGATGACATGTTGTAGACAAAGTAAAATCACGCATGAATAAACCCCATCTTTTTACCCTTAATAGCAACGATACATACGTGTCATGTCCCTTTCTGTCACTGGGATTGAGCACCGCAAGATCGAACCCATTACAAAGCACCTCTCCCATAGCAAGATAAACCAATCTAGATGGCCAAACCAAATCAATAGATCGGAGAGAAATATGAAGCTATAACAATCATGCATAAAAGAGTTCAGAGAAAACTCAAATAATATTCATGGATAATCTGATCATAAACTCACAATTCATCGGATCCCAACAAACACTCCGCAAAAAGTGATTACATCGGATAGAACTCCAAGAACATCGAGGAGAACATTGTATTGAAGATCAAAAAGAGAGAAGAAGGCATCTAGCTACTAACTATGGACCCAAAAGTCTGTGGTAAACTACTCACGCATCATCGGAAGGGCAACAAGGTTGATGTAGAGCCCCTCCGTGACCGAATCCCCCTCCGGCAGAGTGCCGGAAAAGGCCTCCAGATGGGATCTCTCGAGAACAAGAACTTGCGGCGGCGGAAAAAGTATTTCGTGGACTCCCCTATTGGTTTCCCGATTTTAGAGTATTTATAGAGGTGGAATTAGGTCAAACGGAGTAGAGGTGGGCCCACGAGGCACCAGGGCGCGCCCTGGTGGCTCGTGGCCATCTCCTCTGTCTTCTGGCCCTCTCCCAAAGCTTCTAGTATCTCTTATGTCCAGAAAAAAAATATCCAAAAAGTTTCGTGGCATTTGGACTTCGTTTGGTACTGATATTCTGAAAAACCAAAAAGAGGCAAAAAAACAGCAACTAGCACTGGGCACTAAGTTAATAGGTTAGTTCCAAAAAATGATATATAATTGCTTGTAAGTGTATATAAAACATCCAAGATTGATACTATAATAGCATGGAACAATCAAAAATTATAGATACGTTGGAGACGTATCAATTGCCGAACCACATCATCCGCTCCCTCTTGAGGAAGTACTTCCCCGGGTTCGCCAAGCCGGGTGATGACCACCCGCCATCGCTAGGTTTCACCTGGGAGCACTACCAGCACACCAAGGATGAGCACGATGTCACCATGGCCACCTGGGTCGTCGACGGTTTTTATGTAAGTATCTTCGCCACTGCATTTTTCCATATCCGAATTCTTGTAATTACCTGCCATATGCTTTCTTGTAGTAAGCATTTTCTTGCGTGGATGGTGAGAAAGAGAAGGCGACAAAAGCCCTCGTGAAATCAGCCCGGAAGATACTCTCCGACCTCAAGCACACGCTGCGGTACAAAGCCATGATGCAGTGTCGGCCGCTTGATGACAAGGAGCTTAAGATGACGAGGAAGTCTGCTTGCCAGACCAACTTGGACAGAGAAGGATACTTGTCGGTGGTAAGTGACAACATTGGTTGCTAGTACTTTGATTCATTCGCCTCTTGTTAGCCAATGATTCGATTTTGTCTGACTAGGTGAGGGAACCCTGGATGAAGGAAGATTGTTGGGAGGCCCTGGTTGACATGTGGTGTGACCCGGCATGGCAGGCACAACATGTGGAGAAGGGAAACGGTCGCGCCAAAATGCCAGGCCCGGCACATGTCCAGGGGAGCTGGAACCTAACCACTCTGAAGCAACACATGGTATGTGGGTTAAGATGTTAACTTTTTCGCACGGTGCATCTCCGTTCATTAAGCTTGATGGTTACTTTTGCAGGAGGCGGAGCTTGCTCGCCCGGTCCACATCCTGGAGGCCTGGAAAGAAGGCCACAAGGGGAAGGATGGCGCCGAGTTCTGCAGCCTGTCGGCGCAGGAGAAGTACGGGACCTTCAAAGAGGTCTTCCAGGAGGTGCACGGGCAGGACGCCGAACCTACGTCCAAGCCCCTTGATCCTGAGCTGCTCATCATTGCTGGCGACGGGAAGGGCCATGGCCGCCAGCTCCTTTGCAACGGGGCGATCGCCACCTCCTCGCATCGCAAGCTCCACGAGATACACGCGTCGAGCACAAGCTCAACTCCGTCCATACGGAGTCGCCCAACCGCCGCGTCATGTGAGATCGCGCGTCTCATGGTTAGCATCATAACCATTCATTTATGTCCATGCCTCGAAATAGCACCCTTGCAACCTATATGAGCCTAATGCCATATTACAGGCTTTCATGGAGCAGCGGGCTGCTGAAGAGGAGCAAAGGCCCCAGGCGGAGGAGCAAAGGCGGCAGGCTGAGCAGGAGAGCAGAGAGAAGGAACGAGCAGAAACGAACGAAAGGTTCAAGCTGCTCGAGAAACAACTACAGGTAGAACATTCTCTAAACTAGAGATAGAACATTCATTATATTGCGACGTACAATGCTCACGTTACTCTACTCTTATAGGCTCTTATGCAATCTCAAGGCGGTGGAAATGATGCCCCTCCTCCTCCTCCTCCTCCTCCAGAAGCTTAACCCGATGAAATGATGCCCCTCCATAAGTTAACCCTATGTATGAATATCTTAACTTGTGTGTGATGTGATCGAGCATTTGTTTTGCTCTATGAACTTGTATGACACAATGGCCTATGTGAACTAGCTATTGTTACCTTATGTCAACTAGTTTAAATTATGCCTATGTGTGTGATGTGTTACTCGATGAATTTCTAGGGAGCTCCTAGGTCCCACATTCATTGATATGATAACATCAGCTGCAGTGAACATATAGACAGAATATGTACCTAGTAGTTTTCAGTTGCAGGGATTAGATAACAAAAAGCTTCACAAAAAAAGAAATAGGACATATTACCGAGAGCAACACTCGGAACCTCACACTTTGCCGAGAGTGGCTCTCGAAAAAGGGGTCGCCGAAGCATTTGGCTACTGTAGTGGCATTCTTTTCCGAGGGTGGCTCTCGGAAATGAATGGCTCTTCAGTATCTGTAGTGGCATTCTTTTCCAAGGGTGGCTCTCGGAAAAGAATGGCTCTTGAGCACTCCACCCGTGGCATTCTTTTCCGAGGCCAGAAACACTCGCTAAAAGTACCTCTGCGATGTGGCCCACCGGGGACCACATGTCAGGTTCAAAGCTATCAGTCAATGGTGGTATGCCGAGGGCGGCTCTCGGCAAAGGTATCAGTCAATTGAGTGCCATATTTTTCTTTTTGGAAGTTTAGACAATTTTTTGAAATGTTTCACTGGTAACTGGTCCAGCGGGTCCACATGTCAGGTCAAAATGTTTGTGTGACTGGTTTTTGCCGAGAGCTAACGGACGGCTCTCGGTATAGATAAAATAAACTGACGGAGCCGTGTGTTGCCAACGGGCAGGCCAAGTGGCTACTCGTTGCCGTGTGCGGCTCTCGGTGTCTGTGACGTTTGCCGAGCATCTTTGTTCACCATGATTCTATGTCGGCAATGTTATCTAGTTTCCGTGAACCCATTGTTGACAAGTGCCACGCTCGGCATATTTGAATTTGCCGAGTGCCCATGATTTGGCTCTCGGCGAAGACCCTGACACCCGGCGTATAAAAAAATTCCAGTAGTGCCAGCATGTAGATTAAAGATGGATCTGAAATATTCTTCAAATATAGTGAGTGCACTTACCACCATCAGCTTGAATAACTTGGACAAATATGTCAATCTATAAATAAACACAGTAAGAATTCAAAGTGAGTGGGTCCTGTTTATAATTTAGGATACATAGAGGTTTCTTGCAGCTCAACTGATTAGACGACTCACCTGTGAGTGTGGCATTAAATGTGTTAATATGCTTGCCTCCATTGTTTGCCGAATAAGAGCATCTCTAGCAGACCCCTTATATCGTGCCGAACTGTAAAATAACCGACAGTTTACAGTTTTGGGCGGAAAAAGCGGCCCGAACAGACACCATAAACGCCCCCGGCCCTTAAATTTTTTTGAGGGGCGCGGTAAATCCCCCCCCCCCCCCGCCCCGTCGGTGCCCTGTATCATGGAAAAATAGTTGGCGGAAGGGACATTTCAGCCCGCGCGCGTTCCCCTCCCCCATTCCGCAGCCACCCGCCGGCGTCGCCGCCCGCCCGCCACCTTCGATTCCGGCCATATCCGCCGGCGGAAACACACCGCCGGGCCGCTGCAGACCCGGGTTCACCGCGCCGCTTTGCCGGCGCCCCGAATCCGCCGCGCCCAGCCGCCCCCGGGTCGCTGCCGCCCCGGATCGACCGCCGCCGAGTCACCGCCCGCCCCGGATCCGACGATGAGTCCTTTTCTGTCCCTTCAAGTTAGATTTAGCGAACGATTTCCGTTTATGCGAGCTCCGTTGCGAAGTAGTCTTGCATCAGCATCATGCTCCCGAGATGGCGGTTGCGAGGGATGCAAAGACGGCCGACGGTCGATCCTCGCCGTCTCTTTCTGTTCCTATCCTCGAGCTCCTTCACGGCGAGGACCTCCACCACCAGCTGCTGCGATTGTTCTCGAGCAGTGTCTCTATGTCCGAGTCGTCGGACGAGGACGAATCCTCAGATTTTAATTTATATTGTTGTATTGTAATATTCAGATTTTAATTTATATTGATTTCATATTTCTATGTAATATGACACATATGTGTCAAATTGTGAAAAAACCACGTGTTTTGAAGGCTGGCGCGGGCTGCGGCCGAACAAACCCCGCAAGGCCGAACGGTAAAACAGAATATTCTGCAATATTCTGTTTTACCGTTCGGCCTTGCAGGGTCTGTTCGGCCGCAGCCCGCGTCAGCCCTCAAAACACGTTTTCTGCGGCCCTTATACTCACTTTAAAGGTCCGCACGATAAGGGGTCTGCTAGAGATGCTCAAGTGAAATTTCTGTTGATCGCCTGTCACAAAGTTCATGTAGATTCACCTTATTACTAATATAATTAGTTGTGCAGCAAGTGAAATATTAAGTACAGACCGTATAACTGACTGACACATTGTGTTATTCCCTTTGCATACTGTGTGTTCACTTCACCAAAAAACACTGACATGAATCAACTAAGCTATACAACAGCACTCTCTATTTTTTATTTCACATGAGGAAATTCCTCAACTTCTACTTTAATTGCTTTGTAATATTAGATCATGCATGTTACTGGCCCAAAAAGCAAGCTCTTGAGATGACACCCGCCCTTAGTTTTGAGGACCTTTCCCCTTTAAGAACAACTCAGACATAATTTTTTCAAAAATAACAGTCCCCAACACAAACAACGATAATGATACCAGAATATATACTTGAAAAACACATAACATGGAGAAATAAAAACCTGGAAATAACGATATGAAAATATGTCATAATATCGAAAATGTGTAGTGATAATAAATGAATGAATCCACTATAGTCAACAGTTGAGTCATTTTCATCTCCTTAAGCTGGAACAAACATACCTGTCACCTTTTCGCTTTCTCCTTCGATTCAAAGTGCTAAATTCGGCCATTCTATACTCATAACGAACCTGCAGACACATTTATCAGGCAAAAGAGAAACTTTAATACTTGATGCGCTTGGACTAATAAACTTACCAAAGCCTCTTTACTGTTTTTTTGCTGATTCCTGTTTTGGATCTGAAATGAGTAAAACAAGCAAACATAACATTAGGTTTACGCTGGGACTTATTAGCCATTCATATTGATTGAGGAATAATAACTGGTATGAAAAAGCAATATCATAGCTACACAAGGAAGAGCGAGCCACCATAGGTAGGTCATGTGGAAGGAAAAACTCCTCATGTTGTACTGGCACCACCGATTTCCTAGAACATGCTATTTGCACTAGCAAACCACCACAAGGATACCATTCTGCGGTAGCATCTCCAACATGATAGACTACCGTGCCGTTTCAGTGCTCCATGTCATCTAATTCCCAAAATTAACTACAGTAAATCCTTCCTTTCATAGACAGTACATCGTGCCGTACGAACTTCAAAACAAAACAGATCCCCCAAATCAACATTGATCTGAAAATTAACTACACACTTCACAACAACCTTTCATAGACATTCCATCAAACATGTCCACGTGTGCACTTTGGCCCGACTCTGGAACTTCATTACAAACCTCACGTTATATCCCTTTATACAAATATTTCATCATACATGGCATGTGCAATTCGAGATAACCTCCCCAAATCACCTCAATACCGATCATTAACTACAGACCTCCCGCCAAATCCTTAACAAACTTGGCATCGAACAAACAGTTGGCGTGCAAAGAAAAAGCGACTACCTCTCGGGGGCCGTAGACGGCGGCGATGACCCTGGTGTTACCCATCTCGAACAGCGCCGACCCGTCGGCCCTGGAGACGACGCCGACCTCGCCCATGAGCTGCTGCATCTGCGAGGCACCGAACGGGGAGAATCAGAGGCGGCCGAGCGTGAACAGGACGAGGCGAGGGGAGGTCACCTCGTTGGGGCGGCGCCCGTCGACGCGGAAGCCGGTAAGAGGGTTCACGTACTCCATCGCTGTCCTCTCTGCTTGCGCTTCTAGCTGCGCGCCGGCTACTGTGGACAAGAAGATTTTAGGTCTGACTGTTAAAATCAACAACACAGTGTAACAGTAGCACTATATTCCCAATCATAGACAAGATTTGGGACGACAATACCACTACTGGTAGTAATGTGTTAACCAATTTCGGCCAGTATAACCAAGACAAAGCTCGTGCTGCTCTCAAATTGCATGTTACTGCTAGAAAGCTTTGATTTCAGGTGCAGATAAAACAACTTAATCTTTTCCTTTTTCATATATCGTCAGTCATTGCTAACATGTTTCACTGCTAACAACATGTTTAAACCAGAACATACATTTGCTCATCTGGAAAGGAAAAAAAATTCAAACTGGAATTTATGCCCCTAGAAGCAAGCATGATCACAAACACCTATCAAACAAAATCATCCCTTTCACATGTAAACTTGAAGAAAAATCATGCAGCATCAAGAAATAATCATCATTAATTATATTCTCACAATATCAAATCTACAACATACAAAAAATAATAATTGAACAAATAGAGGATGCAAGGGGAAGGAGTGGTGGCTACCTGCCTGCCTATAGAGTGGTCGTCGGCGTAGCTCTGGGCGGGAGCGGCTGGAGGGAGGGGGGAGGCGCTGATGTACCGCGAGGCGGCGGGGCAGTGGAGGCTTCGGCCGGCAGTAGTGGCGGCGTCTGGGAAGGGGAACCCTAGCTGTCGCGCTCGGGAAGGATTTTTTTTTTTTGAACTGCTCGGGAGAGGCGCTCTCCTCGCTCGGGAGTGGGCTTTTTTCAGTAAAGGAAAAGGAATAGGGCTGCAATCACTAATACTACGCTCTCCTTGTTAAGCAGGTGTGGCGAATTCTAACTGTGCCAGACTCGTTGTGTGCAAGGGTGTTGAAGGCCAGATAGTATTTTAGTGAGACAGATATTAGAGCATGGCTAATAGTATAGCCAACTGCTGGCTATATGATGTTGCCATGTCATATATAGTCACCGCTTATAGTCACTCATACAATAAGGTTAGTTATAAGGTTGGCTATAAGAGTACTATTTTTTTTCACCTTCTCTTTATCTCTTTTTTCATATTTATTGCATTTGCCTAAGAGTAAGCATATAGTTAGGCTCTTGCATGAGAGTCCACTCCCAACATTTTTCTATGTCTCTCTTCTCCATATAAGCAAAAGTGCCATGTAAGCGGGCTATAAGCCCATTAGTGTACTTGCTCTTATGGTGGCTACTTGTCCTGCTGGTGCTTGTTCACCTGGAGGAGTATCATGCATGGACTTGATTCGTTGAGGCGTGGCCTTATTTGGCGAGTCAGAGACGACACTAGCATCAAGATTCAGCATGACAATTGGGTGTCAAATATCATCCGCAAATTACTAGGGTATGCGACTTGTTCAACATCCAGGGTAATGAATGGGACGATTCTAAACTGAAGCTTATTATTCCAGAGAGCAAGTTGAGCGACATTAAGAAATTAGTGATTGGTGGACCGGGTACTGAGGACTTCAGAGCTTGGAATTACACAAAAAACGGATGCTTCACGGTTCGGTCGGCCTATCATCTCAAGGTGTCACTGCAAGCAACATGTTCTGAGATGGGATCGAGCTCTTCAACGATTGACACACACAGAGCTTGGCTGGATCTTTGGGAAGTGGATGTGTTGAGTATATTAGCAATTTTTTGATTAATTTAATCCAGAAATAAATCATGAACATGGCAAGGACAGTATTGATCACATACTGGTATCTAAACAGATAGGCATGTACTACCCATATATTAGATACATCTACGCACATAGCTAGTACTGCTAATACGGAAATAAACAGGAGCGGGATAAACGTGTTATACCCTCTAGTAGGCTAGTTGGCAGTAGCTGCGGCGGTGGCGGCGGCAGCCTCCTCGGCCGCCTTCTTGTCAGCGGTCTCGGCAGCGAGTCTCTCGGCTTCGGTGGACATGGTGATGAGGAAGGCGACGCGGACGTAGACGACGTAGTGGATGCAGACGAACGGATGCGAGCAGTCGCGTAGGAGACGCTCCCCAAAAACCTAATCGCCCCTCTCCCGTACAGGATCTCGAGAGGCGGGGTTTCGGAGGCCTGCTCTCCCGTCAACCGTGTACGCGGTGGATGGGATGGGATCGCCGGCGGCAACAGCAGCAAGAGGAACGACTGTGGTCGGTGTGCGCAAGGTGGCAGATGTGATCTGATCTCTTCTGATGGCGACTAGGGTTGCCGACGCCTCCACTATATAGGTGCGGTCGGGTAGGAGGACGTGGGCTGGACCCACGTCTGAGTCGGTGACAGCCCATGCTCCGACGTCTCGGTTCGTGGCGCGTCTGTTACGGACTCTCCGTTTCTGACCGGCAAAAATAAACGCACGCATGACATAGGTCTGAGCTCGGCTCGACTCATTCCCGCAACCCGTGGCGCGCGCGCACCGTGACGAGGTGAGGCGAGGCGAGGCCGGCAGCGGAGGAGCGCGCGGAAATCACTTCTCTTCTCAAGCTCCAATAGCATGTGAAAAAGAATCTCTTATAAGGAGGTCCAACTCCTCCTCCACTAGCGGGGTGGTACTAAACTTCCCACCACATCCCTTGTCATGATACCTACGTGAGCCCTTAGAGATTTTTCTGAAATTGTTGGGTGGGCCTATAGCCCACCCAATATTTCAACAACCCCCCACCAGATCTCGAGGGCCCATAGTGTTGTCGTCTGTTCCAAACACTATTTTGATATACTAGTATTTTAGTGGAGGCCTGTTAAGGTTGAACATCCACTTAGAGCAAGTAGCTACACTCCTTCACAACTGAACAATGGACTATGCCTTGAATTGTCAGTTTGGCGTAAAGGAGTTTCACCAAATGTCTTACCAGTACTAGGCTGCCGAAGGCTGACCCCTCGGGTGGAGCATATTAGTCACACTCCTGGCTCATATAGGTGTGTTTCTCCAAGGATCGCTCCGTAGGATAGCATCTTGCTTATACAAGCTTTGGAACACATTAAGACAAAAGTCAACCTGCCATACAGTCTCCAAGAGTATTGCATCTCCAACGGAGTGGGTTAGTAAAGCTACTCTACTCAGTTAACCACTAGCTTGTTTTCCCAGGTCCTACTTCACGGGATCTCTGATCACAAAGGTTGGGTTAACACCATGCACTAGTAGAAAAAGGGACATTAGTCCTGGTTCGTAAGGGCCTTTAGTCCCGGTTTGGCAACCGGGACTAAGGAATCGGGACTAAAGGCCCCCGTTTTTAGTCCCGGTTGTGTTACGAACTGGGACTAAAGGGGCTCCACGTGGCCGCTGTGGAGCGCTCAGGCAGGAGGACCTTTAGTCCCGGTTGGTAACACCAACCGGGACTAAAGGCCTCCACACGTCAGGCGCTGCCAAGCGCTGGGGTTTAGGGTTTTGGAGGGTTTAGGGGTTTCATTTTGTGTTTCCCTTTTCTTTTTGTGTTTACCATTCAATTCTTTTTCATTTAGGGTTTTCATTTTTATTTTATGTTTTCCATTCAACTCGACGCTACTACATATAGCAATGAAGGAACCATTACACATTATCGTCATGAATATAGAGAAGTGATCTCTTTCTCCGTGCTTGGTCGAACAACAAGTTTTCGTATATATATTCGACGCTACTATATATAGTACAAGTTCAGGCATATATACAATATAATATCTCTTACGATCCCTAATATCTAATTACCAAAATTCCCTACCAATTCCCGATGGTATTCTCCGGTTTTATATATGACCTCTTCAAGTAAGAATCCCGCCAATTCCTCTTGAATTGCCTTTACGCGATCTTTTGGTAGGAGATCATCCCGCATCCGTTCGATCTAATTTAAAGAAGGGAGTCAATATATATGAATGAAACTCAACACAATTGATGGTAATAAAATAAAATTGTGAATATTGTTTACGTACTTCAAGTTTTTCTAAAATTCTGCCCTTCTCACAGGTCGTCTGGCGAATGAACTCGCAAACGTAGTATCCACATAAATTATTCCCGTCTCCCTGCCTCAAGCACTTTACGAGAATAGAGTTCAATCAAAATAATAATCAAGCATGATAATGGTATTGAAACTAGAATCAAAGAGATGCGCGGACCTAGCTAGTACTACTTACATTGAGTTGTCGAAATTGCAGCTCCTTTTTCCATTCACCCCTAACCTTCTTGGTGAACCGTTTCCAAACCCTGCCTGGCAAAGAAAATGAATAAACGAGTTATTAATTACTTGATATCAGGAAATGAACGAAAGTTGTCGATATAGTGCGATAATGATTGAAATTACCTCTGGAGCAGTTCACTCAGGTCCGCCCACATCTTAGGGTCTTTACGTTTCGAGTCCTTGACAAGAACTACTCCTGCGTCAACCTGAATGACTAGCAGAATAAAGTGGAACATGCGCACGCATAACTCATCAATTACACTTAACATCGAGTAAGCGAAACAGAATGTGTACAAGACAGTAACACTCACCTGAAGTTGTAAGGAAATAGTATTTCCCTTCTGGTTTGTTGTTTAATTAACGCCGTTAGCAAGTTATCCTCTGTGTCCTTGGCATTGTTTTTTACCGTATATTCATATATGTTATTTGGGTTAATGAACCCAATGTCATAGATTTGTCCTCTTTTGCATTCCAGAATCTTCAGTCTGCATAATATAGTGAGGATAATTATACATGCAATGAACGAGCTAAGCTAGAGACTTAATTACAGAAATAATACTTACAGAAAATAGCAACTGACGATAGATTTGTCAATGGCATATTGATTGTATAACTGAAATAATTCTTCAAATTCAATGTACATCTCCTCGTTTCCACTGAAGTAATGCTCATCTCTAATTCCCACCATGAGCCAGTTGCTCCCTTCCTTTGAGGCTTCCATGTACCACTCATGCAACAGCCGGACCTCCTCAGGTCTGACGAGAGGCTTCCCGTGCTGGTATCTGTATGCTAAATCAGCCGTGGGGAACTCTACGTCGCCTAAGTATTGACCAAGAGTGAAACCAAGATCACGGGCCGCTACCTCCAGAACATAATCGATATCGGAAAACACTTTGAGCGGGGGGTACGATTGGTTTTTCTATTCTCCGAGCGGGGGAATTGTTTTCCCCCTTGCACTACTACTTCCTGACCGCTGCCGATGTTCTTTATGTGACTTCATAATAGAGCGGTCATAGTTTGATGGCAGCGAAGGCGGTGGTCGCGTAAGGTTTTCTAGAAACTGCTTTGCTTTTGTCGGATTGTTTTTCTCCTTTGGCTCAGGCCGTTTCGGTGCAAGCTGGCGTTTCACATCGGCATCCATGACCTTCTTGGTTTCCTCATCAGTCAGTTCGTATGGTAACTTGGCAGGAGCCTCCTTGACGCTGTTCCTTGTACCTACTCTAGATTTCTTCGCAGTTCTAGTACTAGCCGCCGGAGCGGTGGTTCTCTTCCGTATATCCACCCGGGGCTGAGGCGGCGGAGGCGGCGGAGTCTGCTGACGCGGCGGAGACGGCTGAGGCGGCGGAGTCTGCTGACGCGGCGGAGACGGCTGAGGCGGCGGAGATAGAGCTGGATTGCTACTCTGAGGAGTCGATAGCCTTGGCCTCCAATGTTGAAGCACGATGTGTTCCTTTTTCCATAGAATGGTACTTTTTCTGGCATCTCCCAGTTCAGTCTCCCCTTCACCTGTAGGGAAGTCAAGCTCCAGCTGCTCAAATCCCTTGATAACTTCATCCACCCCGACAACAGCATAGCCATCTGGAATCGGAGAGCAATGGTAAGTTCCATTACGTACAGGAGGTAAGGCAAAGCCGACCGCCACCTTCACGGATATGTTCATGCCTTTCACATGTAGCTCACAATTTTCCCTCTGCGTGATATCATCCACGGGGTAGCGAGGAGCCGTGATATCATCTATGGGCCGAATGAGCTCCGTGGAAGCCACGCTGCTTTTCCGCTGAGATGGTGGGCCGGCAGTATCTAATGCAGGATCTTCCTGCCGCTGAGATGGGCCGGTAGCTTGCTGGCTAGTAAGTGCCTCTATTTGCTTCTGCTGCTACGCTAATTTTTATTCTATCTGCTGCAGCCGGTCTGCATGCTGTTTCTTTTTTCTCCCTCGGCTTCTATAAGTGTCACTGCAGTCGGGAAACCCAATCTTCCATGGAACGGAGCCTGATGTGCCTCGTGTTCGTCCACTGTGTTCAACATTCCCGAGGGCGCGTGTCATCTCTTCGTTCTCTCTGTCGGGATTGAACTTCCCGTCCTGCACGTCCTTCATTGCAGCTTTAAGGGCTTTGAGGGGTGTTGCAAGTTGATCTTTTGTAAAAATACACTTCCCTGTTTCTGGGTCCAACTTTCCCCCATGCCCGTAGAACCAAGCCTTTGCCCGTTCGGCCCACTCCAATGTCTCTGGGTCGATCCCTTTATCAATCAGGTCATTCTCAGTTTTCTCCCACTTAGGCCAGGCAACCTTGTAGCCACCTGACCCCATAACATGGTGATATTCCGTCTTTGCAGCATTTTGCTTATTTATTTTCGACCTTTTCTTAGCTTCATCCGATGTCTTGTACTCCACAAATGCGTCCCAGTAATCTTTTATCTTCTCATATGCTCCGGTGAATGTTGGAGTCTTGTTTTCAAGGACATAGTCTTGGTGCAATCTTTTCTTCCAGTTGCAGAATTGTGCGGCCATCTTCTTAAGAGTCCACGCCTTGAATTTTCGCTCTATAACTTTGTTATTTGGATCCACCTCTGGCGGTAGGGTGAAATTTGTCATGAGCGTATTCCAAAGCATTTCTTTGTATCTATCGTCGACATAAGTAACTCCATCCGCCTTTGGCTTATTCCATTCTCGAATGGTGATCAGGATGCTGTCCCTAACAATAACTCCGCACTGAATTAGAAATGCTTTTGTGTTCTGCGCGGGACCAATCGGTTTGCCATCTTCAGCGACTTCTTCGATCTTGAACCTTTCATTATCGCCCAACCTTTTTTTCGGGCCTCGTTTCTTTATAGAAGATTGGCTCGATCCGGAGGGCTAAAAGAAGAAAGAAGCGTTAATATATGTATATACAAATCAATTAATGCATCTAGTCAGCATAGGCTTAATTAATATACCTCGCCGGACTTTATAATAATTAAGGTTCCAACACCGGAGCCGTCATCTTCTCCCTCCATTCCCTCACCGGAGCCGACATCTTCTCCCTCCATTCTCTCATCGGAGTCGTTCAGAAACTGTGAGGTGATATCATCTCCGTCGCGGATTATTTCCCCCAACATGTCTTCTTGTTCTTCGTCTCTGCCGTGTTCCATAGTTTCTGCAAAGACTTGCAAGTTATTTCAATGCTATAAACAAATTATTAAAACAAATTCACATTTCCATGTCTATTTGCATCTCGATTAAAAAAATCACATTATTAAAACAAATTCACATAATATCACTAATACATCTCGAATAATCCAGTTGCAACAATAATATTATCATATAATATCACTAATACATCTCGAATAATCCAGTTAATGCAACAATAATATCACAAAATATCACTAATACATCTCGCCCAATCAAACTGGACGTTGACTCGCGGTTCCTGAGCCGCGGGCGGTGAACACCCAAAGAGAAGGAACCATCACAGGATCATAGCGCGGGTGAGATCCCTGAAGAAACTGCCAGGTATTGGAGAACCTGACGTCCAACGCAACCATGTAGCGACGGACGTGCTCGTCCTCCTCCCTGACACGGCGACGTACCACCTCCTCGGGGGCCGGCTCCCTCTGCACCGATAGTGGCCCATGCGACCGCCACCAAAGAAGCTCCTGGTCGACGACGAGACCCCGATTCCTCACCAAGCTGCGCGCCCCGGAAGGTAGCACCTCCCAGTGCCAGCCCGGTGGAGCCCTGTCCCGGACATGGCGCCTCTCAAACTGGTTGTCGCCACCGAGTCGACGACGAGGATGCGGGCCGGGCATCGTCGCCGAGAACAAATTCCAATGAAAACAAATCAGGTCTATTTCTCGTTCATTGTGAGACGTTGCTCCGGCTCGCCTTTATTTCATTGTTTGCATCAGATTTCTTTAATTTTTCTTTTTTTCTCTCACCACATGTCTATATTTTTTATACACCTATCAAATACATGATTCATATTTTTTATAATATATGTTTTAATACCAATTTTTATTCATACACATTGTACATTTTTGTATACATCTAAAACATTTTATACGCATCTAAGTGATTAACTTTTGTCAAATAAATATCATTGAATTTTTTTTGAATGCTTGTTAGACATTTTTCAAATACACATTAAATGTTTTATTCAAAAGGTATAAAATATATCAACTTCTACAATCTCAAAAAAAAAAGAGGAGATGAAGGGGGATTCGTAGCTCACCCTCGGCTGTAGAGGAAGTAGTCGAT
The DNA here is from genome assembly GCA_039707655.1 of Elymus sibiricus. Lineage (NCBI taxonomy): Eukaryota > Viridiplantae > Streptophyta > Magnoliopsida > Poales > Poaceae > Elymus > Elymus sibiricus. The sequence continues at coordinate 479,338,459 of CM077668.1, forward strand.
CAAGGGAGGGACGATCCGGGACAAACAGCTCCAACGTCGACGATCACTCCACGGAGATGCAACACCACAAATCCTGTAAATTTCACCGAGTGAAAAAAAATTAACATTCGTCTATCTATCTAAAAAAACTAAAAAATGTTCTCTTCCATCTCATCTCATCTCCACAAACCATCTATCTATCACAAATCATTTCATCTCCATAAATCATCTATCTATCACAAATCATCTCATCTCCACAAACCTAATAAAACAACACAAAACATGCAAAAAAAATTGTGCACCTAATATTTTTTTTCACATTTTTACTCTCTTCCATTTCATCCATCTATCTATTCATCTATTCCTATATATCCATGCATCCATATACAAAACTACTACACAAAAAAATTGTAAAACAAAATACACAAAAAAAATTTACCTTGGGCAAAGGGGAGCCCAGGCAGGAACAGGCAAGGGCCGGTCGGAGCAGCAACAGAGGAGGGCCGGCCGGAGCAGCAGGACCAGCCAGAGCAGCAGGGCCGGCCGGGCAGGGGCGCGGGTCGGGGAGGCAGGCACGGGGTCGAGGCAGGGCGGGCCGGGTTCGACGCAGGGCGGCGGTGTGGCCGGTCGGGGTGGTGGCGGTGCGGGGCTAGGGCGGGCGCGCGAGGACGGAGGCGAGCCCGGCCGGGCTAGGGCAGCGGCGCGGACGACGGACAGTGTGGCAGCAGGCTCGGGCGGCGCGTGGAGGCAAAAAGAGGAGGTGAAAATGGAGGAAGATTTGGGGAGGGAGAAGGGCGCGGTTAAATACCGCGAGTCCTTTAGTCCCGGTTGGAGCCACCAACCGGGACGAAAGGGTGTTTAGTCCCGGTTGGTGGCTTCAACCGGGACTAAAGGTAGGCCTTTAGTCCCGGTTGGAGCCACCAACCGGGACTAAAGCTATTTTTGGCCGCGGCCGAAAGGGCGCGAAGGTTAGGCCTTTAGTCCCGGTTGGAGCCACCAACCGGGACTAAAATTATTTTAGTTTTGTTTTAAACAGATTCAAAAACAGTAGCATACATGCCTAGTTTTGATTTAATTCTTTTTGCTATTAAAGTTTTCAACAAAAAATACTTTATGAAAATTTTAGTTGGATAAATTTTACTTTCTATTAACTTTACTTTAGATCAGAAACAATTTGTATTATTAGTTGATATTTTTTATTTAATTCTAAGTTAATATTATTTTGATCATAACTAGAGTTTTATAAAAGCTTTTTAGTTGATTCTTTTTGCTATTGAAGAATATTATAAAATACTTTTTGTTAACCAAATAATGTTATATTTTCTTTTCGGTTAAGTTATTAGTTTATTATTTTTCTTTGCTGCTAAGTTTTATTTAGGACAAAAACTATTTTTGTTATTTGTAGTTAAGTCCTACAGTTCCCATAGGAGTTTTTATTTGGATTTCCTTGAAGTTTTGTTTTGCTTTCTATTTGCTTTTTCTTATTGTTTTCTTTATTGCTTTATTCATTGACTGTATTTTGATTGCTAGAATGCTTGCTAGAGTGAATGCTTATATGAATGCAATGTTTGATTATATAGATTTTCATCAGAGAGTGACAAAATAGTTCTATCAAGTTATTTCTGAGAGCGATATAAATCTTCAGCAACTAATACCAGTCAAGTTTACTTTGACCATATGTTCAGACCAGTGATTCTAGATCAAAGCCATCATCTGAATAGTTGTCTCCCATAACTATGGCTTTCAACCCAGAATTAAAGGTGCAAATTATTCGGTTATCTTGTATATGTCGAACAGTTACTTGAACAATCCTACCATCTGATATGTTGTCCTCAGTTTCACCAGAAAGCAACCAGAACTCCTCATCTGGACTTGGCTCGGCATAAGGGGCCTCCGATCAGAGAAACCACACAGTAGCTCCAACTTTATGTCATACAACGTTTCTCTCTTATCATCTCCGATGCTTCTACTGTATTCATCTATGTCAAGACGTTTAAGCCATGTCTATATTAACCTTGTTATTTTATATGGAGCCACCAACCGGGACTAACTGCGTATGATCAACCTTGCAAAATACATAGTGAAATAATTACAAATCAGAAAAATACGTGACTGTTTTTTTTATTGTTTATGCCGATTTCAAAATGCGGTCAAAACGGGGGGCATGACCGGTGATAGCTAGGGGTGTAATGTTGCAAAACTTGGGACTGAAATCACTACAACTGGTGAGGGTGTATGGCCTATGCCTGTCAACATCAAGCGGCTTATCTGGAATGCTCAGAAGACATTCATATTTTGTTTGGACATAATTGCATTGATTAACTCCTCTGTATAATTAAAATACTAAAAGCATAGGAATAATTAAAAATTCATAACTTAATAAATAATTATTCAAAAATCATGTTTCAAAAGCCAAAACACATATATACCCTAACTCTTACAAAGATTCCCTCTGGTTTGTCCGAAGTGGGACTTTCCAGCTATAAGTCCGGAAACTCACTAGAGAGAAAGTGATGACGGTGAAGCCGGTCACATCCCAGAGTGGGATCTTGGGGTATAAAACTTTTTCTTCGCGTGTGTCCCTTGCTTATGATTGCGCCGTAACCATGGAGAATCTTCATCATTTAACAGGATGCTTGGGTCAGTCTTCACTGTGAAGGGAGGAATTTCATCAAACTTTTCATAATCTTCTGACATGTCTGTCTTGTCCTCCACTCTCACGATGTTTCTTTTCCCTGAAAGAACTATGTGGCGCTTTGGCTCATCGTATGATGTATTCGCTTCCTTATCTTTTCTTTTTCTCGGTTTGCTAGACATGTCCTTCACATAGAAAACCTCCGCCACATCATTGGCTAGGACGAATGGCTCGTCTGTGTACCCAAGATTGTTGAGATCCACTGTTGTCATTCCGTACTGCAGGTCTACCTTTACCCAGCCTCCTGTCAGATTGACCCATTTGCACTGAAACAAAGGGACCTTAAAAGAAGGTCCATAGTCAAGTTCCCATATCTCCTCTATGTAACCATAATATGTGTCCTTTTCCTTATTGGTGTTTGTTGCATCAAAGCGGACACCACTTTTTTGGTTGGTGCTCTTTTTATCTTAGGTGATCGTGTAAAATGTATTCCCATTTATCTCGTACCCTTGGAAAGTCAATACAGTGGAAGATGGTGTCCTGGCCAACAAGTACAACTGATCTCCAACAGTGGTGTTATTCGTGAGATGTGTTTGCAACCAACCGCTGAAAGTCGCCATGTGTGCACATGCAATCCAGTCGTCAGACTGCCCTGGGTTCTTGGAGCGTACAATATCCATGTGTTCCTCGATATATGGGGCCACCAAGGTAGAACTTTGTAGAACTGCGTAGTGTGCTTGAGTGAAAGAATGCCCGTCCCTACATATTACTGAATTCTTTTCTAGCGTGCCTTTTCCACTCAGTCTCCCCTCATGCCGCGATTGAGGAACACCAATCGGATTAAGGTCAGGAATAAAGTCAACACAAAACTCAATAACCTCCTCTGTTTCATGGCCCTTGGAGATGCTTCCTTCTGGCCTAGCACGGTTATGAACATATTTCTTTAAGACTCCCATGAACCTCTCAAAGGGAACATATTGTGTAGAAATACAGGACCCAGAATGGCAATCTCTTCGACTAGGTGAACCAGGACGTGCGTCATAATATTGAAGAAGGATGGTGGGATTTCTGGATCGATTACCTTCTGAGAAATTGCATTGAGGAATGCACATAGCTTCACAATGGCTAATCGAACATTTTCTAGTAGAAGCCCCCTCAATGCAACCGGAAGCAATCGCGTCATAATCACATGGCAGTCATGAGACTTTAGGTTTTGGAATTTTTTCTTTGCCATATTTATTATTCCCTTTATATTCGACGAGAAGCTAGACGGGACCTTGATACTGATCAGGCATTCAAAAAAGATTTCCTTCTCTGCTTTGGTAAGAGTGTAGCTGACACGACCTTGATACTGCTCTGGATGCATGCCGTCTTTTTCGTTCATACGTTGCTGGTCCTCCCGTGCCTCCGCTGTATCTTTTGTCTTCCCATACACGTCCAAGAAGCCTAGCAGGTTCACGCAAAGATTCTTTGTCACGTGCATCACGTCGATTACAGAGCGGACCTCTAGGACTTTCCAATAGGGTAGCTCCCAAAATATAGATTTCTTCTTCCACATGGGTGCGTGTCCGTTAGCGTCATTCGGAACAGATTGTCCGCCAGGACCCTTTCCAAAGATTACTTTTAAATCCTTGACCATATCAAATATATCATCACCAGTACGGTGGGCAGGCTTCTTCCGGTGATCTGCCTCACCTTTGAAATTCTTGCCTTTCTTTCTTAAGGGATGCCTGATCGGAAGAAATCGACGATGTCCCGGGTGCACATTCTTCTTACATTTATCCAAATATATACTTTCACTCTCATCTAAACAGTGCGTGCATGCATTGTATCCCTTGTTTGTCTGTCCTGAAAGGTTACTAAGAGCAGGCAAATCATTGATGGTTACAACCAGCAACACTCGTAGGCCAAATTCCTCCTGTTTGTGCTCATCCCACACACGTACACCTTTTATATCCCACAACTGTAAAAGTTCTTCAACTAATGGCCTTAGGTACACATCAATGTCGTTGCCGGGTTACTTAGGTCCTTGGATGAGCACTGGCATCATAATGAACTTCCGCTTCATGCACAACCAAGGAGGAAGGTTATAGATACATAGAGCCATAGGCCAGGTGCTATGACTGTTGCTCTTCTCCCCAAAAGGATTCATGCCATCTGTACTTATACCAAACCATAAGTTCCTTGCGTCATCTGCAAACTCCGGCCACTTTCTCTCGATTTTTCTCCACTGCGACCCATCAGCGGGTACTCTCAACATCGCGTATTTCTTACGGTCTTCTTTGTGCCATCGCAACAACTTGGCATGCTCTTTGTTTCTGAACAGACGTTTCAACCGTGGTATTACAGGAGCATACCACATCACCTTGGCAGGAACCCTCTTCCTGGGGCGCTCGCCCTCAACATTACCAGGGTCATCTCGTCTGATCTTATACCGCAATGCAACGCATACCGGGCATGCATTCAAATTCTCGTACTCCTCACCGCGGTAGAGGATACAGTCATTAGGGCAAGCATGTATCTTCTGCACCTCTAATCCTAGAGGGCAGAGAACCTTCTTTGCTTCGTACGTACTGTCAGGCAATTCGTTATCCTTTGGAAGCTTCTTCTTCATTATTTTCAGTAACTTCTCAAATCCCATGTCAGATAAACCATTCTCTGCCTTCCATTGCAGCAATTCCAGTGTGGTACCAAGCTTTGTGTTGCCATCTTCGCAATTTGGGTACAATAATTTTTTGTGATCCTCTAACATGCGCTCCAACTTCAACTTCTCCTTTTCACTTTCGCATTCTCTCTGTGCATCAACAATGGCCCGGCGAAGATCATCAGCGGGCACATTTGGTGCCTCTTGATCTTCAGCTTCCCCCGTTACAGTATCACCGTATTCAGGGAACATAGGATAGTTGTCATCATCCTCTTCTTCTTCATTGTCTTCCATCATAACCCCTCTTTCTCCGTGCTTGGTCCAACAATTATAGCTGGGCATGAAACCGGACTTAAGCAGGTGGGTGTGAAGGATTTTCGAGGAAGAGTAATCCTTGTCATTCCGACAGTCAACACATGGACAACACATAAAACCATTCAGACTGTTTGCCTGAGCCACACCGATAAAATTATGCAGGCCCGTAATGTACTCGGCAGTGCGTCGGTCACCGTACATCCATTGCCGGTTCATCTACATTATATAATTAAGTATATCAAAAATCATTACAGAACATCATGAATAGAGAAATGACCAAATTAATACAAGTTCATCAAATTAAAACCAAAGTACAGTAGTGATCAAATGGTATTACTGCAAAAATAAATACATAAAGTTCATACATAGTTCTCATAAAACAACATACAACTATCTAAAGCATCTAAAACATACATTGAAACTAACATACAACTATGTAAAACATTTAAATGCAACAACAAATGCGATCAAAATCGCAACTAAGGTAACAATTGATCCAACAGCATAATGATACCAAGCCTCTTTATCAATGGCATATTTTCTAATCTTTCTAATCTTCAAGCGCATTGCATCCATCTGGATCTTGTGTAGATCGACGACATCAGCAACATGCAACTCCAATTTCATCTTCTCTTCTACAATTCTTTTCAATTTTTCGTTCAAATAATTGTTTTCTTTTTCAACTAAATTTAACCTCTCGACAAGAGGGTCGGTTGGAATTTCCGGTTCACATACCTCCTAGATAAAAATATCTATGTCAAGTTGGTCGGCATAATTGTCATAAACACTAAATGAAACAAATAGTTATAAAAGATAATATACCACATCCGAATCATAGACCGGACGAGAGCCGACGGGGGCGGATATCAAAACCATGGCACTATATAATAACACACAATAATACAAGTAAGAAAATTATACAAGTAACTATCTAAATCATACAAGTAAGATTTTTTTTTAAAAAAGATAAGAACAAGAGGCTCACCACGGTGGTGCCGGCGACGAGATCGGCGCGGGCGATCGACGGCGGTGAGGACGGGGACGGGACGGAACCCTACACATGTGCAAACTAAGAAGTTAATTTGAGCTCAAATTGCATCTAAATCAAATAAACTCCCACATACACTCCTCCACCAAAACCCACAAATCACTCTACTTCTAGAGCATGAAATGAGCTAAACTAGCAATGAGAGATGAAAGGACGAAGTTGCTAACCTTTTAGAACACTTGGATAGTTGGTGCACCGCCAAATCTAGACAAATCTTGGGGAAAATGGAGCTTGGAGGTCGAGCTTGGAGGAAGAATAGAGGAGAAGAATGGATTGTGTGGCTCGGGCAAGAAAGAGGAGAAAGCTTAAGTGTGGCTCGGGCACCTCATACCATGTTTGTTTTGTGAGAACTCAAGTGGCATCATGCTCTCAGGCATTTCATCGAACACCTCTTGTGCATAGGAAGGGAAAACAAACTAGCACACACCTCCCACCTTCTATGAGGAAAAAACAGAGGAGAGGGCGGGCAGGGGCGAGGATATATATAGGCAAATTTTTAGTCCCGGTTGGGGTCTAAAACCGGGACTGAAGACAGACCTTTAGTCCCGGTTGGAGACACCAAACGGGACGAAAGGGTATCGCGCCTGCCGCAACCCCTTTAGTCCCGGTTGGTGTCTGCAACCGGGACTAAAGGTCCCATTCGAACCAGGACTGATGCCTGCCGAGCCCCGTCCGGTGTCCTAGCCGCTCGAACCAGGACTAATGCTCACATTAGTACCGGTTCCTAACGCGACCGGGACTATTGCTCCGATCCGGCTAGAACGAAAGCCCTGTTTTCTACTAGTGATGGCAACTCATGTGGGTCTCATACCCATCTCCATCGATGCATTTTCTATCACAACACGTGATAGCCCTTTAGTAAAGGGATCTGCCAGATTCTTAGCCGACTGGATATAATCCAACGCTATCACTCCGGAGTTTCTTAAACGTCTGACAACTTTTAATCTCATTCTTATGTGTTTTGTGGACTACATGTTGTCCTTTGAACTCTTTACCTTGACAATAATTGTCTGATTGTCATAGTTCATAAGGATAGCCGGTACTGGCTTTTCAACCACTGACAAGTCCATCAAAAGATCTCGAAGCCATTCTGCTTCGACACCAGATGTGTCTAATGTTGTTCGTTCTTCTTCCATTGTCGATCTCATTAGGATCGTTTGCTTGCAAGACTTCCTGGAAACAGCGCCACCTCCAAGAGTAAACACAATCCAGTTGTGGCCTTCATCTCATTAGCATCAGAGATCCAATTCGCATCACTATACCCTTCAAGTACCGACGGGTATCCAGTATAGTGAACTCCATAGTTCACAGTACCTTTCAGATAGCGCATAATTCTTTCAACAGCATGCCAATGTACATCACCCGGATTGGAAACAAACCGGCCCAGTTTTCTCACGGCAAACATGATGTCAGGCCTCATAGCGCTCGCTAGGTACATGAGTGAACCAATGACTTAAGAGTATCTCAGTTGATCCTTAGCTGTGCCTTCGAACTTTTGAATCCGCACACTAGGATCATATGGTGTTGGAGAAATTTTGCAGTCCGAATATTCAAAATGACTCAAAATCTTCTCAACATAATGGGATTGCAGAAGTGTAATCCCACCCTCATTATCTCTCAATAGCTTGATGTTCAAGACAACATCAGCCACGCCAAGGTCCTTTATCTCAAAATTTTGAGATAGAAACGACTTAACCTCCTCAATGACTTTGAGGTTGGTTCCAAATATCAGTATGTCATCAACATACAAGCACAGTATAACTCGTTCGCCCCCACCATGGCGATAGTATACACATTTGTCAGCTTCATTAACAACAAAGCCAACAGATGTTAAAGTTGTATTAAACTTCTCATGCCATTGCTTAGGTGCTTGTTTCAGGCCATATAAAGATTTCAGTAACTTACACATCTTTCCTTCCTGACCATCTATTACGAAGCCATCTGGTTGTTGCATATTAATGTCCTTGTCTAGCTCTCCGTTTAGGAAAGCCGTCTTAACGTCCATCTGATAGACAAGAAGACCATGCGAGGCCGCCAACGAGAGTAATACTCTAATGGTGGTCAGTCTGGCTACAGGTGAGTAAGTATTGAAGAAATCTTCTTCTTCTTTCTGGGAATAACCCTTGGCCACAAGTCTAGCCATGTACTTTTCAATCGTACCATCGTGCCTAAGCTTCTTTTTGAACACTCACTTACATCCCAATGGTTTGCAACCATAGGGACATTCAATGATTTCCCATGTCCCGTTAGCCATGATGGAATTCATTTCGCTACGGACCGCATCTTTCTAGTAGTCAGCATCTGGAGATGCATAGGCTTCTGAAATAGACGTGTGAGTATCATCCATGAGGTACACGAAGAAATCATCACCAAAAGACTTTGCAGTCCTCTGTCTCTTTGATGTCTACTACACAACTTGTTCTTGTAGACTCGTGTTGGGCCTCCAAGCGCAGAGGTTTGTAGGATAGTAGCAATTTTCCCTCAAGTGGATGACCTAAGGTTTATCAATCCGTGGGAGGCGTAGGTTGAAGATGGTATCTCTCAAACAACCCTGCAACCAAATACAAGAAATCTCTTGTGTCCCCAACACACCCAATACAATGGTAAATTGTATAGGTGCACTAGTTCGGCGAAGAGATGGTGATAAAAGTGTAGTATGGATAGTAGATATAGGTTTTTGTAATCTGAAAATATAAAAACAGCAAGGTAGCAAGTAACAAAAGTGAGCACAAACGGTATTGGAATGCTTAAAAAGAAGGCCTAGGGTTCATACTTTCACTAGTGCAATCTCTCAACAATGCTAACATAATTGGATCATATAACAATCCCTCAACGTGCGATAAAGAATCACTCCAAAGTTCCTATTAGCGGAGAACACAAGATAGAAATTGTTTGTAGGGTACGAAACCACCTCAAAGTTATCCTTTCCGATCGATCTATTGAGCCATTCCTATAAGTGTCACAAACAGCCCTAGAGTTCATACTAAAATAACACCATATGATACACATCAACCAACTCTAATGTCACCACAAGTATCCGTGAGTTGATTATACGATATGCATCAAACAACTTCATAATCATAATATTCAATCCACACAAAGAACTTCAAGGAGCACCCCAAAGTTTCTATCGGAGAAAAGATAATGAAAACGTGCATCAACCCATATTCATAGATTACCCCAATGTCACCGCGGGAATCCGCGAGTTGAGTGCCAAAACATATATCAAGTGAATCAATATAATACCCCATTGTCACCACGGGTATTCATATTCAAGACATGCATCAAGTGTTCTCAAATCTGAAATATTCAATCCGACAATAACGAAACCTCAAAGGAAAAAGATTCGATTCATCACAACAAGGATAGAGAGGGAAGAAACACCATATGATCCAACTATATTAACAAAGCTCGCGGTACATCAAGATCGTGCCAAATCAAGAACGGAAGAGAGAGAGATAAAACACATAGTTACTGGTACAAACCCTTAGCCCAGAGGGTGAACTACTCCCTCCTCATCATGGAGACCGCCGGGATGATGAAGATGGACTCCGGTGATGATTCCCCCCTCCGGCAGGGTGCTAGAAAAGGGCTCTAGATGAGATCGTGGAGGTACAGAGGCTTGCGGCGGCGTAAAAACTCATCTAGGTTAACTTTCAGGGGTTTATGAATATATATGATTTTTTGGTATTGGAATCACGCAAAGAAGGGCCAAAGGGGGCCCACGAGGCACCACGGCGCGCCTGGGGGGTGGCGCGCCCTGGTGGCTCGTGGGGCCCCTGTGGGTCTTCTGGCCACCTCCCGAAGCTTCTAGTGTCTCTTATGTTTCAGAAAAAATCGTCAAAAAGTTTCGCTGCATTTGGACTTCATTTGATATGGATTTTCTGGAAAACAAAGAACAAGCAGAAAACAGCAACTGGCACTGGGCACTAGGTCAATATGTTAGTCCATGAAAATCATATAAAATCCATATAAAAGTGCACCAAAATCATACAAAACTATAATAAACATGGCATGAATACTTCATAAATTATAGATACGTTCGAGACGTATCACTCTTGCCCCTACCAAGGGCTTCCTCGTCATCCTCCTCGGGATTTTCATTTTGTGTTTCTTCATAATATTCCATAGGAATGGCAGGCTCAGAAGTCTCCTCAAATTCCTGTCTAGAAGTGCTTTGTATATCTTTCATTGAAAAAATATCCTCAAAGAATGTAGCGTCTTTAGACTCCATAATTGTACCGACCTTCACGTCATGTACCTCAGATTTCACTACTAGAATTTAATAGCCAACGCTATTCTTAGCGTAGCCCAAATTAACACAGCCCACGGTCTTTGGTCTAAGCTTACGCTTTTTGGAGATCGGCACATTGACTTTCGCCAAGCAGCCCCAAGTACGTAAGTATGAGAGTGTCGTTCTTCTCTTCTCCCATTGCTCATAGGGAGTGATCTCATTATCTTTTGTCGAAACTTTATTCAAGACATGACATGATTTTAATATAGCCTCCCCCCACCATGCCTTGGATAAACCCGATGTATCTAACATGGCGTTAACCAAATCCGTTAGAATATGATTTTTTTCGTTCGGCAACCCCATTTGGCTGGGGTGAATAGGGAGGCGTCCTCTCATGAATAATACCATGTTCCGCACAGAAAGAATCAAACTCATTAGAGAAGTACTCTACACCACGATCTGACCAGACTCGTTTAATTTTCTTTTCAAGTTGATTCTCAACTTCTGCCTTATAGATTTTAAAGTAGTGTAGAGCCTCATCTTTAGTATTTAACAGATATACATAGCAATATCTAGTGGAATCATCTATCAACGTCATGAAGTATTTCTTTCCACCTTTAGTTAACACATCATTCATCTCACAGAAATCAGAATGTATGAGTTCTAACGGCGCCAAGTGTCTCTCCTCCGTAGCCTTATGGGGCTTGCGACGTTGCTTTGCTTGCACACATGAATTTCACTTAGAACCTTTGGCTAAAGTGAAACTCGGGATTAAATTCAACTTTACTAGCCGCGTCATACAACCGAAACCAATGTGACAAAGATGTGAATGCCAAACTTCTGTTTCATTAACACTCGAATGAATATTGTTCACGACTTTATTAAAAAAATCCGCGAGGGACAGGCGGAACAAACCTTCGCATTCATAACCTTTTCCAACAAATAGTCATATTTCATAACAAATATTTTATTAGACTCGAAGAGAAGGGAGCCACTAACGAGATTCTTCTTGATGGCAGGGACATGCTGCATGTTCTTCAGCGGCATGATCCTTCCTGAAGTAAACTTCAGATCGACCGTGTCAACACGATGAACAGAAGCACTCGCGCCATTCCCCATCAATACAGACCCATTCCCTGTGACCTGATAAGAAGAAAATAATGAAATGTCAGCACACACATGAATATTTGCACCTGTGTCAATCCACCAATCCGTAGACTGACAAACTGAAAATACAGTAAATAAATTGCCAACACTTGTCGTTGAAGAAATAGGGGTCACCAACCTTCTTTCTAGTTGCTTCTTTTAGGGATTTGATCTGAAATATATATGATCAAACATTAGTCCCTTTAATCATGTTGTCATATATCACCAAAACCCACCAGGGGGGTAATAGACGCACTTTCACTAAACTATAGTCATCTTTTTTGTGTGTGTGTGTGAATAGATCCCTGGATCTAATAAAAAGGAACAGAAGTAGTACAAAGCACTCTCAAAGTATTAGAAAATACAATAAGGTCCTTGGACCACTTGACGACAACTAAACTCGCCGGAGTGAACCGAGGGCGCCCCGCCGTCCTCGCTCCTCCCTCGCGCGGAGCCAGGCACACCTTGTTGAACTGGACGGACGGGAAATCTTCACGTTACGGTCCAACAGGACCAGCACCCAAGCAAAGCAGCCATCGCCGGAGAAGTGCAACCAAGATCCAGCAACCCGATGACATCAACCACGAACATGCACAAACTTCCAAGCTTGACGGCGGCACCGAGAGGGCCACCACCTTGACGAAGGGGAAGCTGGAAGAACAAAAGCCCCCCCCCCCAGCACCGGCTCCTCCGTCTCGCTGATGCCACCCGGCCAGCCACAGATCCTGCCCGATCCAGTAGATCGTCGGGGAACCAAAAGTCCACGCTCCTCGCTGGCGCAGAAGATGACGACGAGTTGGAGACGGAGACGAAGATTCCTTATTCGCCACGCCGCCGCCACCTCCATCAAGCCAACTGGGCGCGCAACTCTATCCCTACTAGCCCTATATACACCAGCCAAGCGCAGATTCGGGGTCCCTGCCCCCTCCCGTCGTCGGCAGGATCGGGTGGAAGTGGGAGCCCTCCTTTTTCGCCTCTTCGGTCGCGAGAGAGAAGGAGAAAAAAAGGGAACGGGGAAAGAGTTTCTCTTATAGTCACCTTTTTTGGTGTCAACTGATGACGTGAAGCCATTATCGCCCTAGGTTTATGAATAAACTGACGGCAATAGTGAAAACACAAAAAACCGATGGCGATAGGCCTATCGACGTCAGGTACAGGAGGTGCGATGGCGATAGCCATATTTGACCTCCAACTTTTTTTCAGGTTATCTTTGTGTGTACCAGCTGATTGTGTTCTTGGTGTATTTTACAGAGATCATAGGTCCAGAAGGGGCTCATGGTGTCAGATAGATCGCTAGAGGCTGTTACAAGGGAGTTCTACTCCAACCCGAGACTTAGGGATGTGTACCAATGTACAAACTTTTGGGCTGTGTGCACTTCGGTGCAGATGCTTTTCTCTTGCATCATCTAAAAAACCAAGTTTCTCTATCGCAAAAAATAAAAAATAAAGAAAACCAAGTTTCTCTTAATTTTATTTTCTTCTAAAAAACAAAGTTCCTGTATGAATTTTGGAAGCCCAAAAAAATCTAAAGGCCGAGACCTTGCATCTCCTCGCCCGCACCTCGGCCGCGCCCACCGCAGCGCCGCCTCCGTGGCCACTCACTAGTAGAAAACAGGGCTTTGGTCCAGCCCTGAAAAGCCCATTAATCCCGGTTCCCTCACGAACCGGGACCAATGGGGGCATTGGTCCCGGTTCGTGAGGCCAGGGCGCCGGCCGGGCCTCGTGGGCCATTGGTCCCGGTTCGTCTGACCCCTTTGGTCCCGGTTCCAGACACGAACCGGGATCAATGGGCCTCGCTCCTGGCCCACAACCATTGGTCCCGGTTTGTGGCTGGAACCGGGACCAAATGATGTCCTTTAGTCCTCGTTCCAGCCACAAACCGGGACCAATGGTCGGCCTATATATACCCCCCTGCCCGCGAGGAGAGAAGTGCATCGCTCTGTTTTTTTGGCCGGCCGTGGGAGAGCTTTGTGGTGCTCTAGCTCACCTCCTATGCACATGAGGTGTTTGATGAAATGCCCGAGCCACACTTAAGCTTTCTCCTCTGGAAGCTCCTTGTCCAAGCTCCATTTTCCTCAAGATTTGTCTAGGTTTGGCGATCCGTCCTGTCCCGTCCCCGTCCTCACCGCCGTCGATCGCCCGCGCCCATCTCAGCGTCGGCACCACCGTGGTTAGCCTCTTCTTCTTATCTTCTTTCTTAAAGAAAAAAGTTATTACTTGTATGATTTAGATAGATACTTGTGTAACTTTCTTACTTTTATTATTGTTTGTTACTATATAGTGTGATGGTTTTGGTTATATGTTGTTCTAGATAGTTCTTACTTGTATGATTTAATTAGATGCTCTAGAGAGTTATATGTTGTTCAATAATGAGAACTATATAACGCACGCAGATGAACCGGCAATGGATGTACGGTGACCGACGCACCTCCGAGTATATTAAGGGCCTGCATAATTTTCTCGAAGCGGCTGAGGCAAACAAGAAGAATGGTTTTATGCATTGTCCATGTACTGTCTGTGAGAATACGAAGGCATTCTCCAACTCTAAAACCCTTCACATCCACCTACTTGACAAGGGTTTTATGCCACGCTATAATGTTTGGACCAAGCACAGAGAAAGAGGGGTTATGATGGAAGACAACGAAGAAGAAGAGGATGATGACAACTACCCGCGCCCTGAATACGGTGATGCTGCAATGGGGGAAGTTGGAGATCAAGAGGAACCAGACGATGTGCCCGATGATGATATTCGCCGGGTCATTGTTGATGCACAGAGAGAATGCGAAAGTGAAAGGGAGAAGTTGAAGTTCGATCTCATGTTAGAGGATCACAAAAAAGGGTTGTACCCAAATTGCGAAGATGACAACAGAAAGCTCGGTACCACACTGGAATTGCTGCAATGGAAGGCAGACAATGGTGTATCTGACAAGGGATTTAGTTCGCTACTTAAAATAATGAAGAAGAAGCTTCCAAAGGATAACGAATTGCCCGGCAGTACGTACGAAGCAAAGAAGGTTCTATGCCCTCTAGGATTGGAGGTGCAGAAGATACATGCATGCCCTAATGACTGCATCCTCTACAGCGGTGCGTACGAGGATTTGAACAAATGCCCGGTATGCGGTGCATTGCGGTATAAGATTAGAAGAGATGACCCTGGTGATGTTGAGGGCTAGCGCACCGGGAAGAGGGTTCCTGCCAAGGTGATGTGGTATGCTCCTATAATACCATGGTTGAAACGTCTGTTCAGAAACAAAAAGCATGCCGAGTTGATGCAATGGCACATAAAAGACCGTAAGAAAGACGGGAAGTTGAGAGCACCCGTTGACGGGTCGCACTGGAGAAAGATCGAGAGAAAGTGGAGCGACTTTACAGGTGACCCGAGGAACGTATGGTTTGGTTTAAGTGCAGATGGCATTAATCCTTTTGGGGAGCAGAGCAGCAAGCATAGCACATGGCCTGTGACTCTATGTATGTATAACCTTCCTCCTTGGTTGTGCATGAAGCGGAAGTTCATTATGATGCCAGTGCTCATCCAAGGCCCTAAGCAACCCGGCAATGACATTGATGTGTACCTAAGGCCATTAGTTGATGAACTTTTACAGCTATGGAATGGAAGAGGTGTACGTGCGTGGGATGAGAACGAACAGGAGGAATTTGACCTACATGCGTTGCTGTTTGTAACCATCGACGATTGGCCTGCTCTCAGTAACCTTTCAGGACAGACAAACAAGGGATACCACGCATGCACACACTGTTTAGATGACACCGACAGTATATATTTGGACAAATGCAGGAAGAATGTGTACCTGGGGCATCGTCGATTTCTTCCGACCAACCATCAATGTCGAAAGAAAGGAAAGCATTTCAAAGGTGAGGCAGATCACCGGAAGAAGCCTGCCCTCCGTACTGGTGATCACATAGTTGATATGGTCAATGATTTAGAAGTAATCTTTGGAAAGGGTCCTGGCGGACTATCTGTTCCGACTAACGATGCGGGACGTGCACCCATGTGGAAGAAGAAATCTATATTTTGAGACCTACCCTATTGGAAAGACCTAGAGGTCCGCTCTGCAATCGACGTGATGCACGTGACGAAGAATCTTTGCGTGAACCTGCTAGGCTTCTTGGGAGTGTATGGGAAGACAAAAGATACACCGGAGGCACGGGAGGAACAGCAACGTGTGCATGAAAAAGATGGCATGCATCCAAAGCAGTATGAAGGTCCTGCCAGCTATGCTCTTACCAAAGAAGAGAAGGAAATCTTCTTTGAATGCCTGCTCAGTATGAAGGTCCCGTCTGGCTTCTCGTCGAATATAAAGGGAATAATAAATATGGCAGAGAAAAAGTTCCAGAACCTAAAGTCTCATGACTGCCACGTGATTATGACCCAACTGCTTCCGGTTGCATTGAGGGGGCTTCTACCGGAAAACGTTCGATTAGCCATTGTGAAGCTATGTGCATTCCTCAATGCAATCTCTCAGAAGGTGATCGATCCAGAAATCCTGCCAAGGATAAGGAGTGATTTGGTGCAATGTCTTGTTAGTTTCGAGCTGGTGTTCCCACCGTCCTTCTTCAATATCATGACGCACGTCCTAGTTCATCTAGTCGACGAGATTGTCGTTCTGGGCCCTGTATTTCTACACAATATGTTCCCCTTTGAGAGGTTCATGGGAGTCTTAAAGAAATATGTTCGTAACCGCGCTAGGCCAGAAGGAAGCATCTCCATGGGCCATCAAACAGAGGATGTCATTGGGTTTTTTGTTGACTTCATTCCTGACCTTAAGAAGATTGGTCTCCCTCAATCGCGGTATGAGGGGAGACTGACTGGAAAAGGCACACTACGAGCGGACTCAATAATATGTAGCGATGGGCATTCTTGGTCTCAAGCACACTACACAGTTCTACAGAATTCTACCTTGGTGACCCCGTATGTCGATGAACACAAGAATATTCTGCGCTCCAAACACCCGGAGCAGTGTGACGATTGGATTACATATGAACACATCAGGACTTTCGGCAGTTGGTTGCAAACACGTCTCAAGGGTGACAACACTGTTTCTGATGAGCTGTAGTCGTTGGCCAGGGGACCATCTTCGACTGTATTGACTTACAAAGGGTACGAGATAAATGGGAATACATTTTACACGATCGCCCAAGATCAAAAGAGCACCAACCAAAACAGCGGTGTTCGCTTTGATGCAGCAACCAATAGGGGAAAGGACACATATTATGGTTACATAGTGGACATATGGGAACTTGACTATGGACATGATTTCAAGGTCCCTTTGTTTCAGTGCAAATGGGTCAATCTGTCAGGAGGCGGGGTACAGGAAGACCCACAGTACGGAATGACAACAGTGGATCTGAACAATCTTGGGTACACAGACGAATCATGCGTCCTAGCCAATGATGTGGCGCAAGTTTTCTATGTGAAGGACATGTCTACCAAACCAAGAAAAAGAAAAGATAAGGAAGCGAATACATCATACGATGAGCCAAAGCGCCACATAGTTCTTTCAGGAAAAAGAGACATCGTGGGATTGGAGGGCAAGACAGACATGTCCGAAGATTATGAAAAGTTTCATGAAATTCCTCCCTTCAAAGTCAAGGCTGACCCAAGCACCCTGTTAAACGATGAAGATTATCCATGGTTACGGCACAATAAGCAAAGGACACAAGCGAAGAAAAAGTGAAGACTTTCTCTCCACATCTATATCATTGCAGTTACATGTGAAGGAATGAAATGCCTTTTGTAACAGATGAGTTCATTTGTAGTGCTTTTCAATTTCAGGGTCATTTAGCTCAAAAAATCAGTAAATGCATGCAAAATACCAAATGAAGTCAGAAAGGGTTGAAAATTGATGATGTGGCTTTGACTGGTGCATTTTGAACACACAAAAAGTCTGGAGTTCAAATAAGTTCAAAAAAATGAAATCCCTTTGTAACAGCTGAGTTTTCGTCCGAAACCCTGATACTTCGAAAGAGATTGTCCATTTTGTACACGAAGTGCATCCAGTTTTTGCCGTAACCCTCTCAACTTTTTAGCACATGCTATGTGGGTGAAATGATGATACCATGCCAACTTTCAACCTTTTCAGAGTTCATTTGTAGTGCTTTTCAATTTCAGGGTCATTTAGCTCAAAAAAATCCGTAAATGCATGAAAAATACCAAATGAAGTCAGAAAGGGTTGAAAATTGATTATGTGGCTTTGAATGGTGCATTTTGAACACACAAAAAGTCTGGAGTTCAAATAAGTTCAAAAAAAATGAAATCCCTTTGTAACAGATGAGTTTTCGTCCGAAACCTTGATAATTCGAAAGAGATTGTCCATTTTGTACACGAAGTGCATCCAGTTTTCGCCGTAACCCTCTCAAATTTTTAGCACATGCTATGTGGGTGAAATTATGATACCATGCCAACTTTCAACCTTTTCAGAGTTCATTTGTAGTGCTTTTCAATTTCAGGGTCAATTAGCTCAAAGAATGAACTAATAGCAAAAAGAATGAACAAGAAAACTTTTATGAAACTCTAATAGCAAAAAGAATGAACTAAAAATAATCAATTAAAATATTTTTGAAACTAAAATTCTATAAAATTTATGCAACTAAAATTATCAAAGTATTTTTTGTTCAAAACATTAATAGCAAAAAGAATTTTCATAACAAATTTTTTTGTTAGAAACTTTAATAGCAAACTAAAATAACCAAATAGTAAGTAGGAACAAAATAAAATAAATAAAGCAAAAAACAAAACAAAAAAACTGAATTTTTTTTTAAGAAAATGCCACCTACTGGGCCACCACGGCCTGAATACGACTAGAAACCCAACCATCTTGATGGGCCAGGATTCAGGCCCGTAGAAGGCCCAATAGGCCCACAGGCAGTGACAGATTAGGCCCGGAAGCCGGCAGTTGAGAGGAGCTCGAGAGGGTGTGCGCAACAGCGCTTATAAACCACTCTCGAGCTCTCTCAGCTAGCGAGGTGGGACTAAAAATTTGGCCCCAGGCAGCACCACCCTTTGGTCCCGGTTCGTGGCACCAACCGGGACCAATGCACCCCTTTAGTCCCGGTTGGTGCCACCAACCGGGACCAAATGTCCCTGTTTCCCGCCCTTTAGGCTGCTGAAAACTGACCTTTGGTCCCGGTTGGTGGCACCAACCGGGACCAATGCACCCCTTTAGTCCCGGTTGGTGCCACCAACCGGGACCAAAGGTCCCTGTTTCCCGCCCATTGGGCTGCTGAAAACTGACCTTTGGTCCCGGTTGGCGGCACCAACCGGGACTAAAGGGGTGCATTGGTCCCGGTTGGTGCCAGCAACCGGGACCAATGCTCTATGTATATAAGCCCACACTTAGCAGTTTCTCGAAATCACTTGTTCTTCTCCGCCCGACGCCCCCAGGCTGCACCTCGTCGCCGTCGCCGCCGAGCCTTGCCCCGACGCCGTCAGGCTGCCCTACCTCGCCGTCGCCGCCGTCGCCGAGCTGCCCCGACGCCGTCCCCGCTCCCACTGTGAGCCGCCGCGCCGTTCCCCTCCTCTCCTCTCCCCCCCCCCCGCGTCCCGACGCCGCCGCCCGCCGCGATGCCGACGCCGCCCGTGCTCTGGCCGCCCGCCGCGCCCCGACGCCGCCGCCGCCGCCCCGGCCGCGCTCTGCTTGCCGCGCCGCCGCCGCTGCCTCTGCCTTTTTTTTGTTCATATGTATGCATTGATGTATATGTATGCAAATGTATATGGATGATCCATGGATATGTATGCATTGATGTATAATTTTTTTGTTCATATAAGGTTTTTTTGTTCATAGAATTTTTTTTTGTTCATAGAACTTTTTTGTGTTCATAGAAAGTTTTTATATATGATCCATGGATATATGAGCAATGATGATGTTGTTGATGATATGAGTTCTTTGATGAGGGGTGAGCGTCGTTGTCGTCTACCCCCTCCCCGATAACTTCGACATGAGGGGGGACGTCGGACATGACATGAGGGGTGAGCGTCGTTGTCGTCTACCCCCTCCCCGATAACTTCGACATGAGGGGGGACGTCGGACATGACAAGAGGGGTGAGCGTCGTTGTCGTCTACCCCCTCCCCGATAACTTCGACATGAGGGGGGACGTCGGACATGACATGAGGGGTGAGCGTCGTTGTCGTCTACCCCCTCCCCGATAACTTCGACATGAGGGGTGACGTCGGACATGACATGAGGGGTGAGCGTCGTTGTCGTCTACCCCCTCCCCGATAACTTCGACATGAGGGGGGACGTCGGACATGACATGAGGGGTGAGCGTCGTTGTCGTCTACCCCCTCCCTGATAACTTCGACATGAGGGCGGACGTCGGACATGTCATGTGGAATTTTTTTTTGTTCATATAGAAAACTCCGGTAACATAGATTTATCAAGAATGCCCCCATTATGGATTTGCACAAGTTGATCCAATTTTTTTCTGATCTCATATATATATATTCTTCTATATGTCACGTTGTATGTCAAAGTATTCAAGAAATCCATGGCTTCATCATTAGCCGGAAGTAACAGGCGTCTGATGCTACGAAGCTCTTCAAAGTTGTTTTGGAACGGAGTTCCGGATAGAATAATTCGCTTTTTGGTACGAATTTCAGCAAAGGCCTTCCAAATAGCGATATTCGGAAGGCTCTTGCTGAACTTCGTACCAAAAAGCTAATTAATTATCCTATCCGGGACTCCGTTTCAAAACAATTTTGGAGAGCTTCGTACCATTATGCGCCTGTTACTTCCGGCTAATGATGAAGCCATGGTTTTCTTGAATCCTTTGACACTAGACAACGTGACATATAGAAGGGTAGATGAGATCAGGAAACATATGGACCATTTTCTGCACATCCAGAATGGCGCCATTTTGTTAATTAAATCCCTTAAAGGTTAAGAGAATCCCTTGTTTGACATTCATGAGAGAGGCGGTCCGGACGTCGGACATTCATGTTTGTATATTAATTGCCATGTTGTAATATTTGCAGAAACTATGGCTCAAAGAGACTTGGAACAAGAACAGTTGTTGGGGGACATAATCCTCGGCGGACGTGATGTCTTGTCGTTTCTCAACAACACCGATGGTCTGGAAGGAGAGGATGACGGCTCCGGTGATCGAACAATGGAGGAGGAAGGACATGATCATGATGGCTCCGGTGACCGAATGCCGGAGGAAGAAGGAGACCATGATGACGGCTCCGGTGACCGAACGGAGGAGGGAGCTGTTGCAAAGTCCGGCGAGGTATATATATTAATTAAGCCTGTGCTGACTAGCTAATTGATGCATTAATTGTTTTGGTATGTACATATATTAACTCTTCTTTCTTCTTTTATAGCCCTCCGGATCGAGCCAAACTTCGGTAACGAGACGAGGCCCGAAGAAGAGGTTGCGCAAGGATGAAAGGTTCACGATCACAGCACTCGCTGACGATGGCCATCCGATTGAACCCAAGCGGACCAAGGACGCATTTTCTGCTCAGTGCGGAGTTATTGTTATGGACAACATCCCGATCAGCATCAAGCAATGGAATAAGCCTAAGGATGACGCCCCTGAAGGTGATTATGTCACCGATAGATAGAAAGATGATCTTTGGACCGCGCTGAAGGCAAATTTCACCCTACCGCCAGAGGAGGATCCGAATAAGCCAGTTATAGAGCCACTGGTCAAGGCGTGTGCTCTTAAGAAGATGGCAGATCTATTCAGGAGGTGGAAGAATGAGTTGAAATCAAAGTTTGTCGACAAAGGGAAGACTCCAGAATTCACCGGCCGATTTGAGAAGATAAGAGATCACTGGCCCGCATTTGTGGCCTACAAGACATCGGACAAGAGTAAGAAAATGTCAGAGACAAACAAGAACAACGTTGCAAAGAAGCAGTATCACCATCACACGGGGTCAGGTGGCTACCTCAAAGCCCGGCCGTTGTGGGACAAAGCTGAGAATGACCTGATTGCTAAAGGGGTCGTACCACAGACATTGAACTGGCCAGACCGTTCAAGGACTTGGTTCTTGGGGGTTGGGGGAACTTTGGACCCTGAAAAAGGGAAGTGCCGTTGGACGGACGAGCAACTTGCAATACCCGTCACGAAGCTTCAGAAGTATATCACCGCAGCGCAGGAAGGGACGTTCATTCCCGACAGAGAGAAGGACGAGCTAACTGAGGCCCTAGGGAATGCTGAGCACCCTGGACGAACACGAGGCACACCAGGCTCCGTTCCGTGGAAGGTTGGGTTTCCCGACGCAAGCGGTTACAGAAGCCGGGAGAGAAAGAGGACAGCGGAGCTGAGCGACATGCAGAAGCTCAATGCAAGACTACAAAAGCTAGAGGAAGCTGAGAGCCAGCGAGCTGCTGGCCAACCATCTCAGCAGCACGAAGCTACCCCAGAAGCTACCCCGCCATCTCAGCGGAGAAGCAGCGTCGCTTCCACGGAGCCCGTTCAGCCTGACTTCACGTCTCCTAGCTACCCCGTGGATACTATCACGGAGGCTCAACATTGCGAGCTTATGACGAAATGCCAGAACCTCACTTTCAAGGCGGCTGTTGGCTCTGTTGCACCTCCTCAACCCAACGGAACTTTTCACTACCGTCCGATTCCACATGGCTATGCTGTTGTGATGGTGGATGAAGTAATGGAGGGATTTGAGGAGCTCGAGCTTGAACACTCTACAGGTGAAGGGGAGAATCGGCTGGTTCATGCTCTGAGGAGTACATGTCTATGCCAGAAGGAGTACATCAAGCTTCCAAACTGGACGCCTCCGCCTCCTCCTCCTCCTCCGGCGAGTCAGGGCACTCTGCCTCCTCCTCCTCCTCCGGCGAGTCAGGGCACTCCGCCTCCTCCTCCTCCTCCTCCTCCGGCGAGTGATCAGGGCACTCCGCCTCCTTCTCCGGCTCCTCCGACGCGTCAGGGCACTCCGCCTCCTCCTCCGCCTCCTCCTCAGCCTCGTCGGCAACGGCGGAAGACAGACGCCGCCGCTCTGGCTCCTCCGGCGCGTCGGATTTCTCCGCCTCGTTAGCAACGACGGAAGAGAGACGCCGCCGCTCCGGCGGCTAGCAGTACAAGCAGAGGCGGGAGCCAATTCAGATACGGTCCATCTCTCAAGCCTCTGGAAAAGTTACCATATGAGAGGACCGAGCAGGAAAACGAGGACATATGTCGTGCCCAACTGAGGGACCATTTTGCAAAGAAAGCTCCACCTCCGAAGGAGAAGGTAGATCCAGTGAAAGTGAAGCGCACTATCAATTCCCTGAAGCGACCACCACCGCCTCCGCCGGATTCCAACTATGACCGCATAATTACTAAGACACATGCTGAAGCGCAGCAGTCGGGAAGTACTTCCAGTGTTGCAAGAGCGAAAAAACGAAGAAGTGGGAAAACAATTCCCCAGCTCGGCGAACAGGAGAAGCAATCGTGCCCCCCGCTCAAGGTGTCTAGCGATATCGCTAATCATCCAGTGCTACTGCCCGGTACCACTCTTGATGATTACCTGCCCGATGATGTACAGTTTGAAACGGCTGAGGTAGTAGACGTCTTTAGATACGAGCACGGGAAGCCTCTCGTCAAACCTGATCATCCTCATCTAACAACGATGATGCAAAAATTGCATGACTGGTACATGGAAACCTACAGGAAGTCTGGGAAAGACAGTTTGTTAGTCGGAATTAAAAAAGAGCATGACTTCCCTGGAGTCGACCTGCTGCCTGTTGAATTTGTGGAGTTATTTCAATTATACAATCAAAAGGCCCTCGACAAACAACTCATGACTTGCTACTGTCTGTAAGTATTACTTCTATAATTAAGTCTCTAGCTCAGCTCATTCATTGCATGTATATATAATTATCCTCACTATATTATGCAGATTCAAGATGGTCGAATGCAAAAAAACAGGAATGTTCGACGTTGGGTTCATTAGCCCAAATACCGTAAATGAATGGTCGGTACGAAAGGCGGCTGTAGATACCGAGAACAACTTGCAAGAAACGTTCCTTACACATCAAAACAAAAGGGAAATACTCTTCCCTTACAACTTCCAGTGAGTGTTAGTGTCTTCTGCATATTCGGTTCCGCTTACTCGTGGTTAAGTAATGTAATTGATGAGTTATGCGTGCGCAGCTTCCACTATATTCTGCTATCCATTAACCTTGACGGGGCATTAGTAACTGTCTTAGACTCGCTCCGTAAAGATCTCAAGTATTATGCGGACATGACTGCAATGCTCCAGAAGTAAGTTCAATCAATACCGGGACCATATCGGCAACTTTCGTTCATTTCCTGATATCAAGTAATCATTTTCTTTGCCTGCCATGGTTTGGAAAACGTTCACCGCTAAGGTTTCGGGTCTGAAGAAGGAGCTGCGATTTACACACCCCAAAGTAAGTAGTACTAGCTAGTTCCGCGCATCTCTCATTGATTCTAGTTTCATTAATACCATTATCATGCTTGCTTATCAGTTTGATTGAACTCTATTCTCGTAAAGTGCTTGTTGCAGGCACCCAACACTCATTTATGTGGATACTACGTATGCGAGTTCATTCGCTACTATACCTCTGAACGGGGCCTCCTCTGAGAAACAATTTGAAGTACGTAAACAATATTCACAATTTTATTTTATATATTACCATCAATTGTGTTGAGTTTCATTCATATATATGTATTGACCCCCTTCTTTAAATTAGATCTGGCAGATGCGGGATGAACTCCTACCACATGATCGCATACGAGCAATTCAAGAGGAATTGGCGGGATTCTTTCTTGACCACGTCATACCTGAACACGGAGAATACCATGTGAAATTGAAATGGTTGTAAGGGATGTTATATATTATACATATGTAGCAGCGTCGTATAGATATACGAAAACTTGTTGTTCGACCAAGCACGAAGAAAGAGATGTCACTTCTCTCTATATATGTTCATGACGATCTTGTGTAATTAATGGTTTCCTTTATTTGCTTACTAGCTAGCGTCGAGTTCTCTCTATATGTGTAGTAGCTAGCGTCGACCAAGCACGGAAAAAGAGAGGTCACTTCTCTCTATTAGCTCGCTAACACAATATGAAACCCCTAAATTAACCGTCCAAAACCCCAAAAACCCCCCTTCCAAAAAAAACAAAACCCCCAGCGACTGCGAGCTGCTGACGCGTGGCCACCTTTTGGTCCCGGTTGGTGTTACCAACCGGTACTAAAGGTCCTCCTGCCTGGGCTCCCGCAGCGGCCACGTGGAGCCCCTTTGGTCCCGGTTCGTAAGAGAATCGGGACTAAAGGTTTTGGGCTTTAGTCCCGACCCTTTAGTCCCGGTTTCAGAACCGGGACAAATGGGCCTCTGGAACCGGGACAAATGGGCCCTTTTCTACTAGTGACTTGTACCAATGTCGCGCGCCGCCACCTAGCCGTCCTGCATATGGTCGCCACCGCCGCCGATCCAGGAGGGGCTCACCGCATCTGGCTGCCTTCCCAAAACGGAGCACCGCCGGATCCTCCTTCACCGGCGGGCGAATCGAAGCCCCTGCCTGGATCCAGCACCAGCCGCGTCCGCGTTCCTACGGAGATGAATCCCTCCCTAAGGTAAGGTAAAAGCTGGTTGCTCCGACCTTTATTCCTTCTTGTTCTAAAATAAATAAATAAAAATCGTACCTTGCTTCCAGCAGGATGGGTTCTGCAGCAACAAAAGCAAAAGCAAAAGCAAAAGAGGAATCGTCCAAAGCGCAAGCGGATTAATTATGTATGGGTAAAGCAAGGCAGCTCGTGCTTTTAACTTACCCCTGGACTGGGCAAGGAACCAAGTTGCTTCCCCTCGGCAGCCAGCCTTTGATACATATTGGTCCCCGGATGACCAAGTTGCTTGTCAACCAAACCATCCAAATTAAGTGCTGCTCCATGTTTTTCTGACTGCTATGTGGGAGTAAGCCTTGCTCGTCTCTTCTTCCGTTAAATTAAGGTGAATCTCTCTTACACGTTTAACATCTACCTCTACTGCAAATTATGTGCTCGATCTACAAAATTAGGAGCAAATTGTGTTACCTTTGTCTCATATCTAAGAGATTATGCTTAAACATACTAGTAGAGTATTTTGTGCATCTACGAGCATAGAATTGCACAACATATTTGGGTGAAGCATTAATTGTAGGAAAATTACTAGCGAAGCACATCAGTCAGCACAAGTGATTAGTTCTATAGATTGTTGCTAGGAAATATATGTTTTTTTTTTGAATTTTCTATGGAATATATGTGGTAGATATAGGAAAACTTTTAAATCGTGGCTACATCTGGACGGTGTAGATATAGGAAAACTTATAAACCAGGAACTATGTACACCAGCAATTAATTAACTGGTACCATATTTTTCCAGTAGTTAATTAGTTCTAAATAGATTCCCTAGCGGCCATCATGGTAGAAAATTGTATATGCATGTACATTCCATTAGTATATCATGTATATGGGCAATGTTACTAGTTTAATTCGACTGTCATGTTGGTTGTAATATTGTCTCCGTGGTTACTTGTGTACTTCTTTTGAAGGAAATATATGTATGTACTTCAACTAATTTGTTTGTAATATGATGATTCTCGTGTGCATTCAGTGGTCATTGATGGCTGGAGTGGTGCACCTATGGAACGGTTGGGGGCTCCAAATCCTAGTGCTTGTTAGCTTCATGCTGCAAGTGTTCCTGCTCATGTTCGCTAAGATGCGGCGGCGGAACATCTCCATCGTATCAAGGACCCTCCTCTGGCTAGCATACCTGCTGGCAGACTACATAGCGGGATTCATCCTCGGCCACATGTCCTTCTATGGCAAGTCCCACGGGCACCAACAGCTCCTGGCATTCTGGGCGCCGTTCTTGCTGGTGCATCTTGGTGGCCAGGACAACATCACCGCCTACTCCATAGAAGACAACCAGCTCTGGCCGCGCCACCTGCTATCTTTTGTTGCGCAGACGGTGGGAGTGGCTTATGTCCTCTACAAGTATATCGCTGGCAGTTGGACCTTGCTCGCAGCTGCTGTGCTGATATTTGCCAGCGGTGTTCTCAAGTATGGGAGAGAGTATGGGCGCTCAAGTCCTCCAGCCTGGACAACATTAGTAAGTGCGTCGACAGCAGGAAGAGTGAAGCTAAACAAAAACTGCATGCACAGCGGGGCCTAGGGCACAAGTTGGATCCTGAAGTGGTTCTGCAGGGTGCTCATTACCTGCTTCCCATTTGCATGGCTCAGTTGGTGGACTATAAGTTCTGGCCATCCACATTCCAGAGTAAAGCCATAGAGCTATTCGACAACAAGGGCCAAATGTTCGAGTTGGTTGAGATGCAGCTCTCCTTGATGTATGATTTCTTATATACCAAGGCAGCGGTGGTCTTCACATGGTACGGATGCTTCATCCGTGCCATTTCATCAGTTGCCACCATCACCGCTTTCTTCCTAGTTCAATCAAGCATTGGCAAAAATGGCTTTAACAGAGTTGATGCCATTGTCACATACATCTTAATAGCTGGGGCTGTCCTCCTAGAGATGATAGCATTGTTGAAGGCAATGGGATCAACATGGACATGCGCATTGTTGCATGCTAGAAGATGGCATCGGCTTCACAGCATAATCGTATCTGTCAGGCGACGTGTCAAGGTTGCGGAAATATATAGAAGATGGTCAGGTTCCATTGGACAGCCCGAGTTGTTGAACTCATCCCATGGCAGCGGAGCCTACGTGTCAGTGCAGTGCCTGGCAATGGGATGCAAAGATTTGTGGAAGAAGTTGCACCACTCCTTACCTGTTATTTCAGATCGTACTAAGAAGTTGGTGTTGGAAGAGGTATGCAGAATGGTGGGGGCATGTAAAGGCAATGAGGATATCATGAGGAGTTACAGTGGTGAGTGCGCGCTAAATCCATGGCACGGTTTCGAGGATCCCACCTCGCGCAGTGGCATTGATTTTGATGACAAAATCCTTTCCTGGTACTTTGCCACCAAAATGTTCTTGTCAAGGTCGTTTCGTGTGGAAGAGCAAGATAATGTTGTGGAGGCAATCTGGGTAGTGTCTAACTATATGATATTCCTCCTTGTTGAACACCCCTACATGCTGCCTAGCCCTGTTCGCCCCGGATTGTATGCAACATACGTGGGGCTTGATTATTCTGACGTGAAACGCATCAGAAGGGGGAAGCTGGAGAACAGAAGAAGAATGTGGGATCTGGACACAAGAAGGGACGGGGACGAGCTGGACAGAGTAAGGGGGAAGCTGGACATAATAAGGGAGGAGCTGGACATACTAAGGGAGGAGAATCCGTATAGTTGGTCTGAGTCCCGAAGGATAAGTGAGGAGCTGGGCAAAATAAGGTTGGAGGTTGACTGTTCAAGGGAGAACCTGGAGGAGCTGAACAGAATAATGAAAGAGCTGGAGGAGCTGGACAGAAGGTTCGTGGAGCTGCGTTTGAGACCTTTACCTCCACCTGCCTTAGCCCGTGTGGCGGAGCTTGCTGATGGGCTGCTAGAGGTGGCGAAGACGCAGGGCAAGCAGGAGGTGCAGCGGGTGGTACTTGGGGTGTGGGTGGAGATGATGTGCTATGCGGCGCACCACTGCAGTAGGGATTCCCATGCCAGGCAGCTCAACAGTGGCGGCGAGTTCATTACCATCGTCTGGCTTCTGTCCACTGCCATGTTCAATCGCCGGTACTGTGAGGAGCCCTGGTTTAAGAAGGGCGTGGACGGGTTCTTCAGGTCACCATTCCATATTGAGGACAGCTGCGGATGGTTCTGGGACAGCTGGAACAGCTTCCGGGACAGATGGAACAAACGATGGAACAGACTCCTGGGCAGGCCTTCTATTGAGAGAAGGAACGCGTTAGGTAGGTAGTCTATGAACGTCCCAAACCTCTCCTCCATCGCCCTCTGCTTAGCCCTCCAAGCCTTTCCATATGGAATGTTGTACATATATCTGTTCTTCACTGCAATCCCGATGGTTCCGGGACAGCTAGGGATGATGCTTATGGTACGGATGGTTCCGCTGGGTACTTGTTTGCTCCGGTGCCCCTACTCAGTGGCTCCATGGCAGCGGGGGATAATGGTTTGGGTTTGAGGAGGTGCTAATTCATTGTATTGTGTAGTAATTTTATATGCAAAAAACATATTTTCACCAGTCTTTGATGACTGCAGTATGTGATATTTTTCCTTGTCAAAAACATTCATTCACTTACCTGTACTCGGCTGATATGACCACCGACATGTTTGTCTAATCTTTACAGGACATGAGGAGTGTGTTTAGGTTTAATTTTTCCTATACAAGTAAGTATATAAATGTCTTGCATTCAGGATTATGTATGACCTTAAAGAGTACAAACGGTGTCCCATCCCATATATATTGGAGAAACTCTTTGGACTGGACTACACAATGCACGACCGTTAGCGCAAAAGCCTCTCCCTGTTTTTGTGCGACAGGAATCGTTCCTCCCGCGCGTCGGCGCAAAACCGCAACTTTAATTCTTTCACACACACAAAATAAAGACGCATTCTTTTTTAAGCGAGCCAAGCCGAGCCGAGCTGTCGTTAATTATTAAGTATTATTTTTGAGCTGTCGTTAATTATAGATAGTGAAGTTGAATAATGAATAGTATTCCCGTCACAAAAAAAAAAGTACGTACGTGTCGGCTCCAAATGGACATGGGCTGTCGCTCGTTCGCTGGCTCGCTGTTTGTCAGCAAGCTGCATGGGCCTCCCCCGACTCCATCACACAACGTCCAACGTGAGGATTTACAAGATTTCAGGAATTTCAGATGCTGAAACTGTCGAAGCTCTTGCGATCAGGGAGGCTCTCTCGTTGGCGGACCATGAATGAGGACTCCAGACCAGTATATTATCACATCACACAGGAGATTAAGGCCAGAGGTGCGCAATTGGATGGCATTGTGTTCTGTCATGAGAAACGCAGTTCAAACTTTGAAACTCACAGGCTTGCTCGATCATCGCTTAGGAATAATGTTGACCGGTTTGTTTGGCTACTAGATCCGCCTGAGGGCTTGTGTATCCCTAGATCTCTTGTAAATTAATGTCTGGAGGGATACTTTTCCACTCAAAAAAAAATAAACAAGATTTTAGGATCCACCAAGGTTAGGGGAAAAAATTAGATGACTCTTCCCATCACAGCAGGTCACACTAAAAATCAAAACTTGAGGAGGAGGAGGAGAAGAAGAGCCTCTTATGTTCTTCCTCTGTGTGTGTGTTTGTCTAGCGGGGATGAGAACAAACAAGTTTTCCTTTGATTCGATTCTCGGAAAGAATTGAGTCAAGTGATCAGTAGTATCTCAGTATTGATCCAGGCCACATGCCACGAGGGGTATCTCAGTATTCATTGGAATTGGTTTTCTGTCCCACCGCACGATTTTGTTCCTGATTTTCTGCAACAACTAATTAACTCCGTTTTTAAGTTAACACAATTAATCAACATCTGATTCTATATATCAGCCGACTTTGACTTGAATGGGACAAGATGCCGACGCTGACCATAGATGGAGCTGTCGACTTTGACAGTAATAAAACTTAAAAAAGAAAAAGAAAAATTCTTCCCCCCTCTGTTTGGCAGACAACAACGATAAACTCAAATCAAAGAGCATAACGGAAGGAGGAGATAAGTATGGAGACAATCAACCATCAGGCATTCATTCAGGTCCCAAACATAACATTCATGCCCATACCAAGAAAATTATACTGTATGATTTTATTCTTCAGCAACACTCAAAGAGAGCCAAACTATTTCCAGTTAAGCTGCTACCCAAGGAGTAGTATGTTACACGTTTTGTGGGTAGCCCTTTATTCTACTACTTTATTCTATGGCTACAGTGGGATTGCTCGTTTCATGTAGCATGCATGTGGAATGTTTACAGAGGAGGACGATAATCCATCCTACTAATAATAATTAGACCTCAGAGCCAAACTATTTCCAGTTAAGCTGCTACCGACACGGCGATCCAAGCATTATAGCACTCCGGGGATGCCTAGTCCATTTTCATTTCATCAGTAGGCGTCCCCGGCTGCATCGCGAGCCGATCGCTCCCCTGGCATTTCAAGCGAGAGAGACGTTCTGCAATTCATGCCGAATAATCAGTTAGGCCGTAATCCAAACAACTTGTTCACGCACTATATATAGTGTATATGAAAATTTTAAAAAAATTGCAGCACAAAAAGAGTCTGGGTCCAACCTCTTATTGCTCGCTGTACTGTTCCCAGTACTCCCTAATCATCAGGGTCTAACCTCTTCTGTCCAGGGGCGGCGCCACCGTAGGGGCTGGTATGGGCGGCCGCCCCGGGTAGCCGTAATGTGCGCTTCGAATATCTACTGATTCATCTACCCCAGTAGCGATTCGTTTTGCATGAGAAGACGAACAACATGAGATTTATTCTAGGGAACGAACAACGTGAGATAAGGAACAGAGAACCGGTTTGTTTTGGACGTACGCTAGCACTTTTGAGTGGAAAAACGACCTACATGCAGCCCCGTTGCAGTCCAAATTAGATACGGTATCTCTTTCCCAGGCCATTTTTATGCAGCGCAACCAGTAGGCATACCCAGCTAGATATATTTTGTCTCGTACCAACCATAAATTCAGGATTTTCATACAAGGTGCTAAGGTTATCTCCAACGCGGACACTCAAACTGCCCGCATTCGTCCGGACCGCACGGTCCGGACGTGTTTTGCCATTCAACGTAGTCCTGCATCCACCCATGGACTGGTCCAGACACCCTTTTTCCTACAAACCGAAAGAAAACCGGGAGGGGGGCTTTGCGGGCGTCCGGACCGCTGCCACGCACGCGTCAGATAACCTGACCGCACCTAGAACCCTCTCCCGTGCTTTCTCCCATTGCCGCCCGAAGCGGTCAGTGCCGCATTCATGCCAGACGCAACTTGTAGTTGGACATTTTGGGTCAAGGAATGAATGTCAAGCAGTGAGAGTCCATGTTAGTCGTTCTTTGTGACGTTTATGTTGTATTTTGTTATTTTTGATGGTTACATCGAGCTATTTTGAACCATTTATGTTAATTTTCGAATGCATTGGCTTCACTTTTGAATTTTATGAGTTTTGGTCGAGCGGATTTGCATTTGTGTGTTAAAGTTTTTAGACCTTAAATTCTCGCCCCGGCTAAGTTCAATTCCTGGATCCGCCACTGCTTTCGTCAGATCGGGGTTCTGTTCAGTCAGTCGCTCCCTCATCGCTTTCTCTTCATTGCTCGTCTCATCACAAAAGAGACCTGCAAGGAAGATGTGTAAGGTATGCTGGGATATGATGCAAGACGTTTACTTTGGTATGCTGGGATATGATGCAAGACGTTTACTTTTAGGGGAAACATCTATCTATCTATCTATCTATGTATCTCACTTGGATGTAGTTATTCACATGGCCGTCGGCATTGGGTTTGGTCATCATCTCATGTTCATTGCACACCCAGTTGCCATCCACTACATATTTGTACTCGTACCGTCCTTCCTTCAGGGAAACACAAACACAAAAAAGCGTGTAAGATACAGTGAGTCTGAAGCTGTGCACAGTTAGGGAAAGCGGCAAATCAGCATTTGTGAGAAAGGAACATAATGACTGCCTCCAGTCCAGTATACTTGGATCAATTAGATGACTACAACTATGGTTTAAAGTTTAAACTAACGTTCTCTGCTGGCTAACTATCAGGATATTCACAAGTCACAACCTTTTAATCCTATAAAACATTGTACAAATGTAAGATTCATGGAGGATTAAGCTTGATATTACACGCTGATGATATACAGATGTAACATACAAGGCATACGAGGAATATAACACTGAACAACGAAAATTAAAGCTCAGGTTATTGCTCTCGGTATAATAGTTTTAGGTTGATACTCACAGGCAACTCCCTCTCAAAAAAAAAAACCATGCTCTTTTCTCCTTATCGTATGCCAGGGGAATTTTCTGAATAAGTACAAGAAATATAATATGAGTGTGGTTTTTGTGCACCCAGGGACTTTGCACCCCCGGTGCACCCACGATCAAAAACTTAGCAAAACATTTCAAAAAAATCTGAAACTTTGTGGATGTGATTATGACCAAATTTTTTAGGTGCTTGCAAAATTTGGTTGCCAAATGACATCCGAGGAGCTCTGTACAAAAAAAACAAAGTTTGCGCCGAAACATGTGAACAGTAAACTTGGGTGCAGAGCATCATTTGTATTTCGTTCTGTATGGAGATCATTTGATTTTTTTGGTGACCAAACTTTGCAAGCTCCTAAAACATTTGCTCATAATCACATCCACGAAGTTTCATAAAAAAAAAATCTATTTTTTTCGAATTTACTATTCACTGTGTGGGTGCATGGAAGTTGGGTGCAGCCACTACTTTTCCAATATAAGATATAAAAAGAAATCAGTTAAGAGTGACTTCTATGTAACAAAATGTATTCCATACTAGAAAGCAGCTTGGCAGAATCACTCCATCTAATTGAAATTCTTCAACACAAGAAATATATATGACATAATTTAAGAATAAACATACCTGCACCCACCCAATGTCAAGCCCTGAAATTTCAACAGAAGAACAACTACCATTTTTCCACTTCAGAGTAATGTAGTTTTTTGACAAGCCGGTGAGCTGAAGAATAGGACAGACATGACTTTTCAGCAAAAAAATCCATGACAGAGAGTTATATCGGAAATCTACTTTATCTTCTCCACCATAACTACAAACTGAGAATACAACATAGTGCTTACTTACAATGTCAGCTGTTGCCAATTTGATGGCTTCCAACTTGGGAAAGCTAGGCCTTTTACTCTACAAAATATATAAACGAATGGATTCAAATTCTGCACAAATAACAATGCAAGATAACTAGCCATGTGGTGAAAACTAACTTAGAAGACAGTGAAGAGAGATGAGCAAATAAGCAGTTGGTTTGGTAGATATTGGCATCGACAATGCACACATACAGGCAATTTCGTTTTGACTGGTTTTGGTGGGATGGGATGCCCAGGCCATGGTTCGTGGAGGGAGTCAAAACTGTAAGCATTCTCAACACCGCCGCCGCGATTTGACTATTCTTCATCTTTTGTTTCCCTGTTAGAATCAACTGCTCCATGAGTTCCTTCTCATGCTCTGCAACATCCCAAATGAGCTCTACCAATGATGCTTCGTGCCGCTCCCTTGACTCAGAATGCGCCACGTAGAGATCATCAAAGTTCTTTTGTAGCTCCTTATTGTCGGAGACAAGCCTCTTGTTCTCCTCAAGGAGCCGCTGGTGCTCGGCCTACATCCGGTCGGCTGCCTGTTCCTTCTCGCGGGCCTCTTTCTGCACCCGGTTAAACTTTTGTTGCTAGTCGTCCTGCGGTTTCCTGGCTGCCTCTATAGATATGCAGTTCTTCAGTCAAAATCTCAGGAGGGAATTTTTGGCTCTGGCGTCTATCAAAATTATGGAATCTAAAGGCAAAAACATGGGAAAAGAGGACAACTGGAAAACTTACCACCTACGATGATGAGTTTTCGCTCCAGTCGGTTGCCCCGGGACTTTTCTCCGTCACATCCTTTCCTACGGGTGATGCATTCTGCCTCAAGATGTACATAATTTCCGCTTTGTCGGGATATCTCCTGGGAAAGAAAGATTCAAGACAGTTCAGGCAAGATTAATCAGAGACTCTGACTGACTGCCAACAGCCAGTCAGAGCCTCGGGGGCTACACCCACTGGGTGCACTGATTGTTCCCCCAATTTCTAAGAAGAAATTGCAAGTTTTAATGGACTTACGACTGCACTTACTTCAACGGCACATCAGAGCCCGCCGGAGGTCTTCGACAGGTGGTCCATCATGGTCGTGTGTCCCTTTAGCTGCCTGTCAAGGGACTCAGCATGGGCCAGGGCTTGGCAATGGTTATGATGGGGAGTTCTTGACACCGTTGGGTTGCCCCACATTAGTGCTCCTTGATGGTGGAGAGTCCGGCACCACAAAAGTTGCCGAGGTGGTTGGACCACCAGGCGGAACGCCCTCCTCCACTCGGGCTTCAGGTACCAGGGAGGTTGGCGCTATGGCATGCTACTCCCATAGAAGGTGTTGGATTTCCCAGAAGAGGAAGGGTGATGTAGCACAGCAGTAGAAAGTATTTCCCTCGGTTAAGAACCAAGGTTTAATAGAACCAGTAGGAGTCTACAAGCTAACAAGTTAAGCAGCACCTGCACACAAATGAAATAAATGCTTGTGCCCAACTTGGCAAGGGGGTTATCAATCCCCTCGTCTTACTAGTTGCAAGGTTAAAAGCAAATAGTGATAGACAGTGATATCGTAAAGGCAAAAATAATAAGAGAGCAATAGAGCAACGCAAATATTAATTGAGAATGGACCCGGAGGCCAAAGGTTCACTAGTGACTTCTCTCCCGAAAGCAGGTAGTGGCATGGTAAACAAATTACTGTTGGGCAATTAACAGATAAGCAGCATTCATAACTATGATCATTCATGGCATAATCTTGTATAGGCATCACGTCCGTGACAAGTACACCGTAATCCAACTGCATCTACTACCATTACTCCACCCCAAGACTGCTATCCAGCATGCATCTCAAAGTATTAAGATGAATGAAAAACAGAGTAACACAATAAGCAAAAAGATCAATCTCCGTCGTTTTATCCTTAGTAGCAACAACACATCACATGCCTTTGCCCCTTTTGTCACTGGGCAAGATCACCGTGAGGTTGAACCCACTACTATGCACCACTCCCTCTGAAGAATTATCCATCTATCTTGGCCAGAGAAGACAAATAACTCGAAAAGCATACAGACCTACTCAATCATACAGCAAAGAAACTTCAAAATATTCAATTATATTCAATGAAAAATCTGATCATAAATCCACAAATGACCGGATCCCAAGAAACACACCACAAGAATTACATCGGAATGATCTCAGAGGTGATCATTGTATTGAAGATCAAAAAGAGAGAGAGAAGAAGTCATCTAGCTACTACTATAGACCCATAGATCCTGAAGGAACTACTCACACATCATCATGGAAGCAGCAAGGTGGATGAAGAGGCCTCTTGTGGTGGCTACCCCCTCTGGCAGAGCACCGAAACAGGGCTCCAGATGGGATCACTTCGGAACAGAGGCTTGCGGCAGTGATAAAATTCTTTCGGGTTCGCTTCTGAAGGTTACGAAATATTGGGGTATTTATAGGCCTGGAATTAGGTTAAACGGAGGCTCAGGGGCCCACATGGGCATGTGGCACGGCCACCCCTTGGCCGCACCACCAGGCCATGTGGCTGCCTCGTGGGTCCCCTCGACCTCTCCCAAAGCTTTTAGGGTCTCTTATTGCCCAGAAAAAATCATCAAAAATTGGCATCGTATTTGGACCTTCCTAGATATTGATTTTCTGCAAAACCAAAAACAAGCAAAAAACAGGAACTAGCACTGGGCACTAAATTAATAAGTTAGTTTAGAAAATAATATAAAATGATATTGAATGCATATAAAAATGATAATATAATAGCATTTAACAATCAGAAATTATAGATATGTTGGAGACGTATCAGCATACCCAAGCTTAATTCCTGCTCGTCCTCGAGTAGGTAAATGATAAAACAAAGAATTTTTTATGTTGAATGCTACCTAACATGTTCTGATCAAGTGATGTAATCATCGTATGAATTTGGGATACAAATGATTCAAGGCAATAGTCTATCAATTTGACATCAAAATAATAATACATAAACATGTAATGATATGCCTTTCAGAAATAAAAAATGCTAAAGAACGTGATCTATACACACTTAATCATGATAAGCATGGCACTCTTAGTCTTCCTGGCAAAAAGATATCAAGTCATGAACAGCCCTGGCGCCAAACCAAGCAATCAAATCGTATTTTTTCTCGCTTCAGCTTTTTCAATTTTCACGCAATACTTGAGCGTGAGCCATGGTCTTAGCACTTTGGATGGCAAAGAGAATGATGCTAGGGGTTCATAAGGGAACACAAAAAGGTATAAGAAAGTCTCACATCAACGAGGCTAGATCGTTAGGCAATGGAGAGGCCTTACAATCGATGTTAATGCAAGGAGTAGGGATTGCCATACAATGGATGCACTAGAGTTATAAGTGTATGAAAGCTCTCTATATGCAGCTAAGTGGGTGTGCATCCAACTTACTTGCTCATGAAGACCTCAAGCATTTTAAGAAAGCTCATCATCGGAATATGCAAGTCAAATTCTAATAATGTAAAAATTCTACTAGCATATGAAAATGGAACTCATGAAGACTCTCTATATGAAATACATGGTGCTACTTTGAAGCACAAGTGTGGTAAAAGGATAGTAGTGCGCCCCCTCTCTCTTTTTCTCTCCATTTTATCATATTTTTTTCTCTTTTTTTGTTGGGCTCTTTTTGGCCTCTTTTTTTTATCCTCACACGTAGGGGCGCACCCTAATAATGCATCACACTTTATTTTACTTACAACTCAAAATATGAACAATATGATGACTACATATGAATGCCTCTGGTAGTGTACCAGGATGTGCAATGATCTAGCGTAACATGTATTACAATGATGAACGGTGGCTTTGCCACAAATATCATGTTAGCTATATTTGATCATGCAAAGAAAAATAACAATGAATGCTCAAGTCATGTGATGAATAGTAACAATGGAAGTTGCATGGCAATATATCTCGGAATGGCTATGGAAATGCCATAATAGGTAGGTATGGTGGCTGTTTTGAGGAAGGATATAATGAGGCTTTTGTGTGAGAGAGCGTATCATCTCACAGAATTGGATGCACCAGTGAAGTTTGCACCAAGTCTGAAGGTGAGAGTGGGCAATGCACGGTACCGAAGAGGCTAGCAAAGTATGGATAGGTGGAAGTGCTTATAGACCTAAAACTCACATTAATCATAAAGAACTCAAGTACTTATTGCAAAAAAAATAGTATCCCTCGAAGCAAAGCATAACTCGCATGCCCCTAGGCGGGAGGTTGGTAGGAGTTAACCATCACGCGCCCCCGATCCGAACGCACAAGGATTGTCAATCTTAGATAACTCATAGTCCGACTTCCTCGCTAATGCCAGCGGCCACCCCTTTCATGCATAAGGACTCACAAACCTTAACACCAATATTCATTACTTACCTTTAATTATTTACCAACACACTCCCATATTACTACCTCAATATCGCAAAACTATTGCAAGGAATCAAACATATCTTTATTCAATGATCTACAAGTCCATGCAAGTTTTTATTATACCACCTTCATATACCCATTATTTTTGGACCAACCATATAATTCATGCAAATTACCACTTCCTATTCAACTCTCTAAAAATATTTAAGTGAAGCAAGAGAGTGCAAATAATTTCTACAAAACATATCACCATGCTCAATCAAATATAAGTGAAGTACAAGAGCAATTGCCTCAACTCAAATAGATATAAGTGAAGAACGAATGAGCATTCTATAAATATAAGATGAATGTGTGTCTCTCATAATAGGTGTGATCATGAAACAATGAATGTAAAGACCAGCAAGAAAAACTAAATAAAAGCAAATGACGCTCCAAGCAAGAAGAATTAAAATATAGCTCCAAGTAAGATATACTGATAGTTTTGAAGATGACAGAGGGGATGCCATCCGGGGCATCCCCAAGCTTAGATGCTTGAGTCTTCCTTATATATTACCTTGGGGTGCCTTGGGAATCCCCAAGCTTAGGCTCTTGCCACTCCTTATTCTTCTCATATCTCCATCTCACTCAAAACTTGAAAACTTCATTCACACAAAACTTAACAGAAACTCGTGAGATAGGTTAGTACAACATAAATAAATCATTCACTTAGGTACTGCCAAGACAAGATTCATAATCATTCCCAATTGATGTCTACTGTATCTTATTATTTTCATAATTTATATCCCCCAATATATGCCCTGAAACCTTTAAAACAAGCAAACAAAGAAAACAAAACAGAATCTGTCAAAAACAGAACAGTACGTAAAGATCTAATTAATAATCATTCTTTTGTAACTCCTACAATTCTGAAAAATTAGGACACTAAAGAAAATTTGTAATTCAGTACTGTGTAATTATTTATGTAGTTGATCATGTTCCAGTAAAGAGAGACAATTCAATCACTGGACGCAAAGTTTCTGTTTCTTCACAGAACCTAATAAGCAAGCATTTGCAATATCCCAAAGGTCTAACTTAGCACAAAAATAAAAAAAAAGATACAAACACAATTACTACAGTTGCAATAATCATGTTGATAGACTAAAAATAAAATAAAACAAGGGATAACTATTGGGTTGCCTCCCAACAAGCGCTATTGTTTAATGCCCTCTAGCTAGGCATAATGCAATCTATCAAGTTTTCTCAAAAGAAGGATCAGTATTGATCATTTCATTCCCAAAAGGTTCAGGGATACTTCCAATCTTATTTTTACCCATTTGTCTTTCTCTATTCTCATTAACCATTTTTATCAAGTGGTCAAGCTTACCATTAATGGCTTCTACAACAGCTTTCTGGATACGGTAGTTTTCAAATTTTTGTTCCATTACATCATACTTTTTGATTTGAGTCACCATATTACTATTCAAATTATTAGTAATATTATATAACCCCTTAAAATTCGCATCCATACCAATCTTAATTTCATTCATCAATTCAGCATATTGATAACTTACTAGAACTGTGGGTTGAATTGCTTCCATTTTAGGTATTCCTAGCAAGTTTTTCAGCATTTCAAAAGAGTCAAAAACATTGTTCCCAGTAAAGTCTCCTTCAAATATCAAGTCTAGAACATGTCTATGATGAAGAGACAAACCAACATAAAAGTTTTTGAGCAAAATTCTAATGTGACATTTTTTAGCTGTTTTTTCATGGATCTCGAGAATTCTATACCAGGCTTCTTTTAAGGATTCGTCATTCAATTGTTTGAAATTGAGGATTTCTGAACCCTCCCCAAAGTGTAAAGTGGGGGGAGTAGACATAGTGACAAAGCAAGCAAGAATAGTAACAGAAGATTTTTTTTAGTGTTTTGGAAATTTTTGGCAAACAAAGAAAGAGCAAATCAAAGGCAAATGGCAACTAGGCAAGGAAATAAAACAAGCAAATAAAAGGGTTTGTGCGAAGGCACCTGATTTGGTAGAAGCTGACTCCCTGGCAATGGCACCATAAATTCTTCTGCTACTCCCATAGGAGGTGTTGGATTTCCCCGAAGAGGAAGGGTGATGTAGCACAGCAGCAGAAAGTATTTCCCTCAGTTAAGAACCAAGGTTTAATCAAACCAGTAGGAGTCTACAAGCTAACAAGATAAGCAGCACCTTCACACAAACGAAATAAATGCTTGCATCCAACTTGGCAAGGTGGTTGTCAATCCCCTCGTCTTGCTAGGTTAAAAGCAAATAGTGATAGATAGTGATATGGCAAACGGCAAAATAATAAGAGAGAAATAGAGCAACGCTAATATTAATTGAGAATGGACCCGGGGGCCATAGGTTCACTAGTGACTTCTCTCTCGAAAGCAGGAAGTGGCATGGTAAACAAATTACTGTTGGGCAATTGACAGATAAGCAGCACTCATAACTATGATCATTCATGGCATAATCTTGTATAGGCATCACATCCGTGACAAGTATACCATAATCCAACTGCATCTACTACTACTACTCCACCCCAAGACCGCTATCCAGCATGCATCTCAAAGTATTAAGTTTAATGAAAAAGAGAGTAACCCAATAAGTAAGATGACATGATGTAGACAGAAAGAAACCTAGCAATAAGATCAAACTCCCTCTTTTTATCCTTAGTAGCAACAACATCATGTGCCTTTGCCCCTTTTGTCACTGGGCAAGATCACCGTGAGGTTGAACCCACTACTATGCACCACTCCCTCTGAAGAATTACCCATCTATCTTGGCCAGAGAAGACAAATAACTCAGAAAGCATATATAGCTACTCAATCATACGTCAAAGAAACTTCAAAAGATTCAATTATATTCAATGAACAATCTGATCATAAATCCACAAATCATCGGATCCCAACAAACACACCACAAGAATTACATCGGATTGATCTCGGAGGAGATCATTTTATTGAAGTTCAAAAAGAGAGAGAGAAGAAGCCATCTAGCTAGTACTATGGACCTGTAGTTCCTGAAGGAACTATTCACACATGATGATGGAGGCAGCAAGGTTGATGAAGAGGCCTCCCATGGTGGCTTCCCCCTCCGACAGAGCACCGAAGCAGGGCTCCAGATGAGATCGCTTCGGAACAGAGGCTTGCGGCGGCGATAAAAAAATTTCGGGTTCGCTTCTGGAGGTTATGGAATATTGGGGTATTTATAGGCCTGGAATTAGGTTAAACAAAGGCTCAGATGGCCCACATGGGCAGGTGGCGCGGCCACCCCCCCTGACCATGCCACCAGGCCATGTGGGTGCCTTGTGGGTCCCCTCGACCTCTCCTGAATCTTCTAGGGTCTCTTATTGTCTAGAAAAAATCGTCAAAAATTTGCATCATATTTGGACCTTCCTAGATATTGATTTTCTGTGAAACCAAAAACATGCAAAAAACAGGAACTGGCGCTGGGCACTAAATTAATAAGTTAGTCCAGAAAATAATATAAAATGATATAGAAAGCATATAAAAATGATAATATAATAGCATTTAACAATAAAAATTATAGATACGTTGGAGACGTATCATGGCATCCTTGCTCTGGTCGGTTGGGGGAGGCACCTCTTCAGTCAGTTCCCCAAGGTGATCCTCACCAAGCTCAAGCTGACTGGGCCTGGTGGAGTCGGCTTCAACTCCTTCATGGCCTTCATCCCCAAGTTGAAGTTTTCTGGGCCTGGCCGGATCGGCATCCACCCCTCCAAGGCCATCGTCATGAAGGTCAAGCTGGCTTGGCCTTGGAAGAAGGGATACCGACTCGACCGGTCCAGCGTCAAGAAGCTCAAGCTCGGTATCCTTGGTACCAATTGCCTCCTTCTCCTTGAGACCATTGTCACCAAACTCAAGCTCATCAGTCGGGCCATGACCAGGGCCGTGTTCCACGACAGTTGGTGTTCTTCCCTATGCTTTCGGGCTAGTGGGGGCATCGACAGTGCCTTGGCAATGGTTGACTGGCTAACCTTGCTAGTC
The DNA here is from genome assembly GCA_039707655.1 of Elymus sibiricus. Classification (NCBI taxonomy): domain Eukaryota; kingdom Viridiplantae; phylum Streptophyta; class Magnoliopsida; order Poales; family Poaceae; genus Elymus; species Elymus sibiricus. Next base: position 479,380,568 of record CM077668.1, read on the forward strand.
TTGCCAGCGAAGCTCATCTTTGGTGCACTGCGGAGGCATGTCAAAATCAACTGTGGAACTTCGTTTAACATCGACAAATCGAGAAAATGAATTGATGGAAAATTTACATGCTGGAGCGTGGCAACATGTTGATCCCCGGCACTGCTGCAGCCTTCACCTTGGGCTTAGAGGGGACCGGCTGGATAGGGGTATGCATCCTTGGCTAGGCTGTATTCGCCCGTGCTAACTTGGGGCTCCATCCTGAACCTTCCGAGCTGGCCGTCTTGCCTCTCTCCATGCATCACAAGGTTTGCTCAGCCGGAGGTTGCAGTATCACTCGGACCTCCTCTTCACCCAAGTCGATCAGGTCCTGGGTCCTTTGCGGGTCGCCGAGTTCCTCTACATTCCTGCTCTCAGGCATTTCATCCTAGATTTCTGGCATGGGAGTAGGATTGCCCTCAAGCAGGGGAAGTCAAGAGCTCATGTTCCGAAATTCGGACGAGTCAGGATGACAAAATTTCAGAGTGGCAATCAAGAAACAAAGGAAAATTCAGTCAAAACCAAGAAAAGAGGACATGTACCATCGGAGGAGGACGGGCGGCGCACTGAGGCTTGACTGGCCCCTGTCAGCGGATGTTGTCATGCCCTTGGGTCAGGTGCCTCATCTTGAACTCAAACTCTGAGTCCTCCAGCTCCTCGGGGGACGTCCTAGTCAGATCATCGACTCCCGATACCGCCACATGGGTATCAGTCGGCCTTGGAGTGGCTGAATCCTCCGACTCACCCAGACGGCTGCAAGATCGTTGCCGGTGAGCCCCCTATTTTGGAGCTCCCCGATCTTCTTCATCAGGTGTTTGACGTCGTCTCCCTTTTCACGGGTCAGCTTCATCTTCCAGCTGCTGTGCGAGTTGACAGACCCGACGATGTACGAGGGCAGCCCATCTTGGCCGTATGCAGTGAGCTCATCATTGCAGTAGAACCAAGTCTCTGATGGAAATATGCCCTAGAGGCAATAATAAAGTTGTTATTATTTTATATTTCCTTGTTCATGATAAAGGTTTATTATTCATGCTAGAATTGTATTGACCGGAAACTTAAATACATGTGTGAATACATAAACAAATACCGTGTCCCTAGTGAGCCTCTACTAGACTAGCTCGTTGATCAAAGATGGTTAAGGTTTCCTAACCATAGACACGAGTTGTCATTTGATAACGGTATCACATCATTAGGAGAATGATGTGATGGACAAGACCCATCCGTTAGCTTAGCATATGATCGTTCTGTTTATTGCTACTGCTTTATTGAATGTCAAATACATGTTCCTCAGACCATGAGATCATGCAACTCCCGGATACCGGAGGAATACCTTGTGTGCTATCAAACGTCACAACGTAACTGGGTGATCATAAAGATGCTCTACAGGTATCTCCGAAGGTGTCCGTTGAGTTGGCATGGATCGAGACTGGGATTTGTCACTCCGTGTTTCGGAGAGCTATCTCTGGGCCCTCTCGGTAATGCACATCATAAGAAGCTTGCAAGCAAAGTGACTAAGGAGTTAGTTACGGGATGATGTATTACGGAACGAGTAAAGAGACTTGCCGGTAACGAGATTGAACTAGGTATGGAGATACCGACGATGGAAACTCGGGCAAGTAACATACCGATGGACAAACGGAATTACGTATGTTGTCATTGCGGTTCGACCGATAAGATCTTCGTGGAATATGTAGGAACCAATATGAGCATCCAGGTTCCGCTATTGGTTATTGATCGGAGAGGCGTCTCAGTCATGTCTACATCATTCCCGAACCCGTAGGGTCCGCACGCTTAACGTTCGTTGACGACATAGTGTTATATGAGTTATGTGAATTGGTAACCGAATGTTGTTCGGAGTCCCGGATGATATCCCGGACGTCACGAGGAGTCTCAGAATGGTCGAGAGGTAAATATTTATATATGGGAAGTTATATTTTGGGTTCCGGAAAAAGGTGCAGTTTTTTCGGTATTGTACCGGGAAGCTTCCAGAAGGTTCCGGAGGATTCCGGAGGAGTCCGGAAGTCCACAAGTGGGTCCACCACGTCCCAAGGGCTGGCATGGGCTAAGGGGAGGCGCCCTGGCCTTATTGGGCCAGGCGCACCAAGTCTAGGAATAGGATTGGACTTTGGAGCCCAAGTCCACGTGTGACTATTCACGGTTACTGTTCACGTGGCACTATTCCTTCTACTCCAAGCCCCTACACATATATAAATAGAGGAGAGGGGGCGCCCCAAAGGACACAAAATTGTCTTAGCCGTGTGCGGCGCCCCCCTCCATAGTTCCGTCCCTCGGTCATATTTTCGCAGTGCTTGGGCGAAGCCCTGCGGAGATAGCATCACCATCACCGTCACCACCCCGTCGTGCTGCCGAACTCATCCACTACCTCACCGTCTTGCTGGATCAAGAAGTCGAGGACGTCACCGAGCTGAACGTGTGCTGAACGCGGAGGTGCCGTACGTTCGGTGCTCGGTCGGTTGGATCGTGAAGTTGTTCGACGACATCAACCGCGTTGTTCTAACGCTTCCGCTTACGGTCTACGAGGGTACGTAGACATCTCCCCCTCTCGTAGCTATGCATCTTCATGGATAGATCTTGCGTGTGCGTAGAATTTTTTTTGTTTTCCATGCAACGTTCCCCAACAGTGGTATCAGAGCCAGGTCTATGCGTAGATGATATGCACGAGTAGAACACAAAGAGTTATGGGCGGTGATCATCATACTGCTTACCACCAACGTCTTATTTTGATTCGGCGGTATTGTAAGATGAAGCGGCCCGGACCAACCTTACATGTCCACGTACATGAGACCGGTTCCACCGACAGACATGCAACTTGTTTTGCATAAAGGTGGCTGGCGGGTGTCTGTTTCTCCTACTTTAGTTGAATCGAATTTGACTGCGGCCGGTCCTTGTTGAAGGTTAAAACAGCAAACTTGATAAATCACCGTTGTGGTTTTGGGCCGCAGGTAAGAATGGTTATTGCTAGAAGCCCGTAGCAGCCACGTAAAAGTTGCAACAACAAAGTAGAGGACGGCTAACTTGTTTTTGCAGGGTATGCTGTGATATGATATGGTCAAGACATGATGTGATATACGTTATTGTATGAGATGATCATGTTTTGTAATTTATCGGCAACCGGCAGGAGCCTTATGGTTGTCTCTTTATTGTATGAAATGCAAGCGCCATGTAATTGCTTTACTTTATCGCTATGCGTTAGCAATAGTTGTAGAAGCAATAGTTGGCGAGACGACCACGACACAACGATGGAGATCAAGGTGTCGAGCCGGTGATGATGGAGATCATGACGATGCATTGGAGATGGAGATCAAAAGCACAAGATGATGGCCATATCATGTCACATATTTTGATTGCATGTGATGTTTATCCTTTATGCATCTTATTTTGCTTAGAACGACGGTAGCATTATAAGATGATCCCTTCACTAAATTTCAAGATAAAAGTGTTCTCCCCGAGTATGCACCGTTGCTAAAGTTTGTCATTTCGAAGCACCTCGTGATGATCGGGTGTGATAGATTCTACGTTCAGATACAATGGGTGTAAGCCAGTTTTACACAAGCAGAATACTTAGGTTAAACTTGACGAGCCTAGCATGTACAGACATGGTCTCGGAACACTGGAGACCCAAAGGTCGAACATGAGTCATATAGTAGATATGATCAACATGGAGATGTTCACCATTGAAGACTATCCCATCTCACGTGATGATCGGACATGGGCTAGTTGATTTCGATCATGTATCACTTAGTTAACTTAAGGGGTGTTAATTTAAGTGGGAGTTCATTAGTAATTTGATTAATTGAACTTAATTTATCATGAACTTAGTCTTGATAGTTTCTTTGCATATCTATGTTGTAGATAAATGGCCCGTGCTACTGTTCCGTTGAATTTTAATGCGTTCCAAGAGAAAGCTAAGTTGAAAGATGATGGTAGCAACTACACGGACTGGGTCCGTAACTTGAGGATTATCCTCATTGCTGCATAGAAGAATTATGTCCTTGATGCACCGCTAGGTGATGGACCTGCTGCAGGAGCTGCTGTAGACGTTGTGAACGCCTGGCAGGCTCGATCTGATGACTACTTGATAGTTCAGTGTGCCATGCTCTACGGCTTAGAACCGGGACTGCAAAAGCGTTTTGAACGCCACGGAGCATATGAGATGTTCCAAGAGCTGAAATTGATATTTCAAGCTAATGCCCGGGTTAAGAGATATGAAGTCTCCAACAAGTTCTTTAGCTGTAAGATGGAGGAGAACAGTTCTGTCAGTGAACACATACTCAGAATGTCTGGGTACCACAACCACTTGACTCAGCTAGTAATTGATCTTCCGGTTGAGAGTGTTATTGACAGAGTTCTTCAGTCACTGCCACCAAGCTATAAAGGCTTCGTGATGAAATATAATATGCAAGGGATGGAGAAGACAATTCCCGAGCTCTTCGCGATGCTGAAATCAGCGGGGGTAGAAATCAAGAAGGAGCATCAAGTGTTGATGGTTAACAAAACCACTAGTTTCAAGAAAAAGGGCAAGGGAAAGAAGGGGAACTTCAAGAAGAACGGCAAGCAAGTTGCCGCTCCCACGAAGAAACCCAAAGCTGGACCCAGGCCTGAAACAAAGTGCTTCTACTGCAAAGGGACTGGTCACTGGAAGCGGAACTGCCCCAAGTATTTGGCGGATAAGAAGGATGGCAAAGTGAGCAAAGGTATATTTGATATACATGTTATTGATGTGTTCCTCACTAATGCTCGCAGTAGCGCCTGGGTATTTGATACTGGTTCGGTTGCTCATATTTGTAACTCGAAACAGGAGCTACGGAATAAGCGAAGATTGGCTAAGGACGAGGTGACGATGCGCGTCGGGAATGGTTCCAAGGTTGATGTGATCGCCGTCGGCACGCTACCTCTACATCTACCTTCGGGATTAGTTTTAGACCTCAATAATTGTTATTTGGTGCCAACGTTGAGCATGAACAGTATATCTGGATCTTGTTTATTGCGAGACGGTTATTCATTTAAGTCAGAGAATAATGGTTGTTCTATTTATATGAGTAACATCTTTTATGGTCACGCACCTTTTGTGAATGGTCTATTCTTGTTGAATCTCGATCGTAGTGATACACATATTCATAATATTGATGCCAAAAGATGCAAAGTTGATAATGATAGTGCAACATACTTGTGGCACTGCAGTTTAGGTCATATTGGTGTAAAGCGCATGAAGAAACTCCATGCGTATGGACTTTTGGAATCTCTTGATTATGAATCATTTGATACTTGCGAACCATGCCTCATGGGCAAGATGACTAAAACTCCGTTCTCCGGAACAATGGAGCGAGCTATTGATTTGTTGGAAATAATACATACCGATGTATGCGGTCCGATGAATGTTGAAGCACGCGGCGGGTATCGTTATTTTCTAACCTTCACAGATGATTTGAGTAGATATGGGTATATCTACTTGATGAAACACAAGTCTGAAACATTTGAAAAGTTCAAAGAATTTCAGAGTGAAGTAGAGAATCATCGTAACAAGAAAATAAAGTTTGTACGATCTGATCGCGGAGGCGAATATTTGAGTTACGAGTTAGGCCTTCATTTAAGAAAATGTGGAATTGTTTCACAACTCACAGCGTAATGGTGTGTCCGAACATCGTAACCGTACTTTATTGGATATGGTGCGTTCTATGATGTCTCTTACCGATTTGCCACTATCGTTTTGGGGTTATGCATTAGAGACAGCTGCATTCACGTTAAATAGGGCACCGTCTAAATCTGTTGAGACGACACCATATGAACTATGGTTTGGCAAGAAACCTAAGCTATCGTTTCTTAAAGTTTGGGGATGCGATGCTTATGTGAAAAAGCTTCAACCTAATAAGCTCGAACCCAAAGCGGAGAAGTGCGTCTTCATAGGATACCCTAAAGAAACAATTGGATACTGCTTCTACCACAGATCTGAAGGCAAGGTCTTTGTTGCCAAGAATGGGTCCTTTCTAGAGAAGGAGTTTCTCTCGAAAGAAGTGAGTGGGAGGAAAGTAGAACTTGATGAGGTAATTGTACCTTCTCTCGAATTGGAACGTAGCTCATCAGAGAAAACCGTTCCCGTGATGCCTACACCAATAAGAGAGGAAGATAATGATAAAGATCATGAAACTTCAGATCAAGTTACTATTGAACTTCGTAGGTCGACCAGAGTACGTTCCGCATCAGAGTGGTACGGTAATCCTGTTCTGGAAGTTATGTTGTTAGACAACAGCGAACCTACGAACTATGAAGAAGCTATGATAAGCCCGGATTCCGACAAATGGCTTGAGGCCATGAAATCTGAGATAGGATCCTTGTATGAGAACAAAGTGTGGACTTTGGTGGACTTGCCCGATGATCGGCAAGCCATTGAGAATAAATGGATTTTTAAGAGGAAGACAGATGCTGATGGTAATATCACTGTCTACAAAGCTCGACTTGTCGCGAAAGGTTTTCGACAAGTTCAAGGGGTTGACTACGATGAGACTTTCTCACCCGTAGTGATGCTTAAGTCTGTCCGAATCATGTTAGCAATTGCCGCATTTTATGATTATGAAATCTGGCAAATGGATGTCAAAACTGCATTCCTTAATGGTTTTCTCAAAGAAGAGTTGTATATGATGCAACCAGAAGGTTTTGTCGATCCTAAGGGTGCTAACAAAGTGTCTAAGCTCTAGCGATCCATCTATGGACTGATGAGGTGATCAAAGCATATGGTTTTGTACAGACTTACGGTGAAGCCTGTATTTACAAGAAAGTGAGTGGGAGCTCTGTAGCATTTCTAATATTATATGTGGATGACATATTGTTGATTGGAAATGATATAGAATTTCTGGATGACATAAAGGGATACTTGAATAAGAATTTTTCAATGAAAGACCTCGGTGAAGCTGCTTATATATTGGGCATCAAGATCTATAGGGATAGATCAAGACACTTGATAGGACTTTCACAAAGCACATACCTTGACAAAGTTTTGAAGAAGTTCAAAATGGATCAGTCAAAGAAAGGGTTCTTGCCTGTCTTGCAAGTTGTGAAGTTGAGTCAGACTCAATGCCCGACCACGGCAGAAGATATAGAGAAAATGAAAGTCATTCCCTATGCCTCAGCCATAGGTTCTATTATGTATGCCATGCTGTGTACCAGACCTGATGTGTGCCTTGCCATAAGTTTGGCAGGGAGGTACCAGAGTAATCCAGGAGTGGATCACTGGACAGCGGTTAAGAATATCCTGAAGTACCTGAAAAGGACCAAGGACATGTTTCTCGTTTATGGAGGTGACGAAGAGCTTGTCGTAATGGGTTACGTCGATGCAAGCTTCGACACTGATCCGGATGACTCTAAGTCACAAACCGGATACGTATTTATATTAAATGGTGGAGCTGTCAGTTGGTGAAGTTCCAAGCAGAGCGTTGTGGTGGGATCTACGTGTGAAGCGGAATACATAGCTGCTTCGGAAGCAGCACATGATGGAGTCTGGATGAAGGAGTTCATATCCGATCTAGGTGTAATACCTAGTGCATCGGGTCCAATGACAATCTTTTGTGACAACACTGGAGCAATTGCCATAGCCAAGGAGCCCAGGTTTCACAAGAAGACCAAACACATCAAGAGACGCTTCAACTCCATTCGTGAATATGTCAAGGATGGAGACAAAGAAATTTGCAAAGTACACACGGATCTGAATGTGGCAGACCCGTTGACTAAGCCTCTTCCACGAGCAAAACATGATCAGCACCAAGACTCCATGGGTGTTAGATTCATTACTATGTAATCTAGATTATTGACTCTAGTGCAAGTGGGAGACTGATGGAAATATGCCCTAGAGGCAATAATAAAGTTGTTATTATTTTATATTTCCTTGTTCATGATAAAGGTTTATTATTCAAGCTAGAATTGTATTGACCGGAAACTTAAATACATGTGTGAATACATAAACAAATACCGTGTCCCTAGTGAGCCTCTACTAGACTAGCTCGTTGATCAAAGATGGTTAAGGTTTCCTAACCATAGACATGAGTCGTCATTTGATAACGGGATCACATCATTAGGAGAATGATGTGATGGACAAGACCCATCCGTTAGCTTAGAATATGATCGTTCAGTTTATTACTACTGCTTTCTTGAATGTCAAATACATGTTCCTCAGACCATGAGATCATGCAACTCCCGGATATCGGAGGAATACCTTGTGTGCTATCAAACGTCACAATGTAACTGCGTGGTCATAAAGATGCTCTACAGGTATCTCCGAAGGTGTCCGTTGAGTTGGCATGGATCGAGACTGGGATTTGTCACTCCGTGTTTCGGAGAGGTATCTCTGGGCCCTCTCGGTAATGCACATCATAAGAAGCTTGCAAGCGAAGTGACTAAGGAGTTAGTTACGGGATGATGTATTACGGAACGAGTAAAGAGACTTGCCGGTAACGAGATTGAACTAGGTATGGAGATACCGACGATCGAATCTCGGGCAAGTAACATACCGATGGACAAAGGGAATTACGTATGTTGTCATTGCGGTTCGACCGATAAGATCTTTGTGGAATATGTAGGAACCAATATGAGCATCCAGGTTCCGCTATTGGTTATTGACCGGAGAGGCGTCTCAGTCATGTCTACATCATTTCCGAACCCGTAGGGTCCGCACGCTTAACATTCGTTGAGGATATAGTGTTATATGAGTTATGGGAATTGGTAACCGAATGTTGTTCGGAGTCCCGGATGAGATCCCGAACGTCACGAGGAGTCTCAGAATGGTCGAGAGGTAAAGATTTATATATGGGAAGTCATATTCTGGGTTCCGGAAAAAGGTGCAGTTTTTTCGGTATTTTACCGGGAAGCTTCCAGAAGGTTCCGGAGGATTCCGGAGGAGTCCGGAAGTCCACAAGTGGGTCCAACACGTCCCAAGGGCTGGCATGGGCTAAGGGGAGGCGCCCTGGCCTTATTGGGCCAGGCGCACTAAGTCCTCAAAAGCCCACGCAGCTAGGGAAGAAAAAAAGGGAGAGTCCTAGTAGGAATAGGATTGGACTTTGGAGTCCAAGTCCACGTGTGTACTATTCACGGTTACTGTTCACGTGGCACTATTCCTTTTACTCCAAGCCCCTACACATATATAAATAGAGGAGAGGGGGCGCCCCAAAGGACACAACATTGTCTTAGCCGTGTGCATCACCATCACCGTCACCACGCTGTCGTGCTGCCGGAACTCATCCACTACCTCGCCGTCTTGCTGGATCAAGAAGTCGAGGACGTCACCGAACTGAATGTGTGCTGAACGCGGAGGTGCCGTATGTTCGGTGCTCGGTCGGTTGGATCGTGAAGTTGTTCGACGAAATGAACCGCGTTGTTCAACGCTTCCGCTTACGGTCTACGAGGGTACGTAGACATACTCCCCCTCTCGTAGCCATGCATCTTCATGGATAGATCTTGCGTGTGCGTAGAATTTTTTTTGTTTTCCATGCAACGTTCCCCAACAGTCTCCTGCCACCTCTTCACCATCTTCGGCCACTTCATCTCGAAGTAGTTGGTGCTAGATTTTGTGTGGATTCCTAATCTGCCACTCACCTGCGGTTCCTTCTTCGCCTTCACCGTCTGTGGCTTGGCGCAGAAGATGTGCTTCCACAGCCCACAATGTGGCACAGTGCTCAAAATGTTCTCTCACAATGAGATAAAACACACAATGTGGGATACACCATTGGGGGTGAGGTGATTAAGTTGTGCGCGATAGTAGTGAAGCAGGTCATGCACAAAGGGGTGGATTGGTAGCGAAAAGCCCTGCTCAATGAACTGGGTCATCAGCACCCGCTCGCAGCTGTGCGGGACGGGCTTCAGCTCTGTTGTCGGATCTGGGATCCTCCACCCGATGGTTAGAAGAAGTCCATCGACGATGAAGTCATTCAGCGACTCCGCTGTCACCTTCAATGCCAGCCAGTTCCCTCTCTTCCAACCATCGGAGGTGGTGGCAGAGTTGGAAGCAGTAGCGGCCTTTGTGGCCTCAAGCTTTTTCATCTTGCTAGCCATGGTGCTTGGGCTTGATGAGGAGATCTAGGTGATTTGGGCATGGTGCATGCTAGCGAAGATGGCAAGTGTGCTGGCGATGGCAAGAGGAAGGAGATGAAAGTGGGGAGAAGTGCTTTCTCTCCCCCCTCCTCCCAAATTTAAAGGAGGCTAGAATCCAACTGTCCCCATAACCGCGTGTTACATGTGGCATTATCACGAAGTTGAAGTGGCTGTCTCGTGCACTACAAGTGCTTAGTCCGTCTTTGCATGTCTCTCACCTACCATGCATGGGACTCGAGGAGATGGCTCTCTGACTAGTCAATTCCAAGCGTTCAATGTGGGGAGCCAATGTGACAACCCATAAAGATTCGCTGTGATGTCATCCACAGCCCCGACGCTTCGCATCTGATTCAGCTGGCTTTGACCAGGTTCAACTGGATCAGGTGGCAACACAAGCGGTCGCTGGGTCAGTCTCAGACTAACTTTTGTCGTGCCAACTGCACGATGAAATTCTAGGTGGCAGAAGCTGCATCACTCAGAGCAGATCAATTCTACATTTGGGTGTTGATGGTCAGCCTCAGCGAGGTTGTCAGACTACTCAGCAACACCCAGAACAAGGTACACACTCGGTATCCTCTATGGCATAAGTTGACTTCCTGCATGAAGACAAATACCGAAGTTCGTAGACTTGGTTCTTAGTTAGAAGTTTGACAGGCATTCCACATAAGGATAGTGGCTAGTGCCGTTCAATTCGGATAAACCCAGGCGTCATCAATCTTCACTCGGAAATCATGATATGCCTCCATGCGGGCCACTAGCCATCCTCTTCCAAAGGGATTGTTGGATATCACCGTGTCTTTTCATTACTTGTTCATGATTACCTTTTCAAGCATGCTCTCTGGAGTCCGTCAGGGCCTCTTCACGAGCAATCCAATGGCACGTCAGGTTTAGTTGCCAGTCGAAATCAACTCCATGGTGGGCACAGTCGGTCTTCGCAATGAGACACTGGTGGACTCGGGGGCTACTGATGAGGGAATCCCCACAAGGTAGGTGTAACAACCCAGATGTAATAAACCAAATATTGTTATTGTTGCTTTTATGTAATAGATAATTTGGCACTTCATACATTCATCCATGTATTTACCCAGTTAAATAATATGTGGCATTTTTAAAATATCAATCCTTTTATTTTACTTATTTGAGGTTAGCAAGTATTTTAAATCAAGTTTGCAAGTGATTTGAATCCTTTCAAATTCCAACTTCTTCTTTTGCTCCAAAATCTTGCACATGGTCATCTTATCACATTCCTAGCCTCCCCAAAAAAAATTCATAATTTTTGGACACTTCCAATTCCTACCTCTAGTTCAAACCCATTAGAATTAAATTCAAATAAGATTGAATTCAAACCTTTCAAACATTTGTGCAACCAATTTTATGGAACCAAGTATAAATCTTTGATTCCAGAAATATTGGTCCCATGAAGAAACTCCACTTCTAACCCCCTCTCTTTTGCTTTTCCCAATTTTCTGTTTAATTAAATGGAAAAAGGATGAAAGACAGAAAAGGAAAAAGAGAGAAGGAGGCTGCCAAACTTACCCCCCCCCCCCCCCCGTTTACCATTTTTACTACGCCGGCCCAACCCAAGTCACGCGTACCACTTCGGTCATCTTCATCCTCGGTTAAAACGGATGTATAGAGGGGGGTGAAATAGTGCGCTTGGCCGACATCCGTCTATGTCGCCTCTCAATATCCGCGCCCCCCTAAAACCCCGAGCAACCTCCTAGGGTTTCCCTAGCTTCCCTCTTCCCTCTCCATCGCCGCCAGGTGAGAGACACGACCCAAAGCCGTTGAACCCGAGACAACCCGAGCGCTGCCAAAGCTCGTCCATGGCGCCGTTGTAGCCAACGTCCACCTCCATCATCGCCATCATGTCTAGGAGCACCGTGTCGTCATCTTCTTCCACTACGTCGATTACCGTGTCAAAGGAGCGACCTCAGCCGCCGCAATCGCCCGCTGCATCCTCTTCGGCCACCAGTGAGCTTCTCCAAAATCCGACCGTCTCCGACCTCCTTTCGGCAAGATGAACACCTTGTCCCATTCGTGGTAAGTGCCCCGTCAAAAGGCCTATCCTTCCCGCATCTATTTTGCATCATAACATAGTTGGCCACGAGATCCGAGCACTCCTTTGCATCAGCACGTCTCCGGCAGCGTTCCGGTGGCCCTCTGATCGTGCCGCTTGTGCCGCTGCACTCACACGCACGCGTAACATCGATCCCGTGCTATATAGAGCTTGATTTCGGGCTCTATCCTTTCCCGTGCTTGCACGCCATATGCCTCCACTTGGGACTTCACTGCCGTCCTCGATTCCAGCAATGTTTGGTTGCATCGCTTGCACCTCTAGATGCGGCTCGTCGCGTAGATCCCTTTAGAGCCTTCCGCCATTCGATTTGGTCATCGGAGCACATTCCGGCGAGCCTCCGCCACCTCGGTTGCTTCCCGCCGGTGAGCCACCATCGTCTGGGTCACCAACGCATGGGCCCAAGACTTGACCATGTGTCAAACCTGACTCTGGGCCCTTGCCCTACCCGTCAGCATCTCTACCTAGGAGACATGTCGGTGAGAAAAAGCCACACTCCCCCGCTGCCTCGTCAGCTGGCCAGATCACACCCTTGGCCCACATGTCATTATCTCAGGCTAGCTCGAGCTCAGTGTAAAATGTCTCTGGTATTTAATTTTTGAATTAATTTAAATCCAAGAATTCCAAATTCTACCCAAATTTCAAATGTTTATATCTTTTGGATTCCTTCTCCAAATTTGATAAACTTTATATCAATTTTGATCCGAAATATGTGAGATTTCCATTTCTGCCATTAGAATTCAAATTTGAGTTATAGATTTCAAATTCATTTCAATGTTGATTCAAATACTTTTCAAACTTGGGCATTGTTTAACTTGTGATCTACAACTCTGTTGTGAACATATTTTATGTGTAAAATGATCAGCAAGATGTAAAGAACCCAATTATGGACTTTGATTTCAGCTTTGGGGAATCTTTATTTCTGTTCTTCCCTATTTGCAAAAAGGACCCTACCACTCCCACAGGAGTTTTTGGGATTGCCTAAAGAGGAAGGGGGATGCAGCACAGGAGCAAAGTATTTCCCTCAGTTAAGAACCAAGGTTTAATCGAACTAATAGGAGACAACAAGCGAACAACTTTAGCAGCACCTACTCACAAACAAAGAATTTGCTTGCACCCAACTTGGCAAGAGGGTTGTCAATCCCCTTGTCTTGCTAGTTACAACATTAAAACTGATAGTGATAGATGAAAGTTGCAAAGTATTATGAAAGCAAGTAACAGGAGCAATTTTGTTGTAGAAGCATTTAATGGAGAAAAGACCAGGGGGCCATAGGTTCACTAGAGGTAACTCTCTCGAAAGCCGATAGTGGAGTGGTAAACAAATTACAGATGGGCAATTTACAGAATAGTAATCTTTATAACTATGATCATTCATGGCATAATCTCACATAGGCATTACGTCCGTGATAAGTAGACCATTCATCCAACAACATCTACTACTAATAATCCACCCCAAGACCGCTATCCAGCATACATCTCAAGATATTAAGTTTACAAGAAACAGAGTACTGCAATAAGGAAGATGACATAATTTAGACAAGAAAAAGTCAAGCAATATGACAAAACCCCATCGTTTTCCCCTTAGTGGCAACAATACAATACGTGCCTTGGCCCTTTCTGTCACTGGGCTAGATCACCGCAAGATTAGAACCCACTACAAAGAACCTCTCCCACTGAAGATAAACCACTCAAACTTGGCCAAAGTAGAAAGATAGATCGGAGAGAAATACAAAGCTATTTATTTATGCAGCAAAGAAGCTTCAAAAGATTCAATTGATTTCAATGAACAATCTGATCATAAATTCACAATTCATCATTTCCCATCAAACACACCGCGAATTACATCGGATTGATCCCGATCATACAAGAGAAGAAGGGGAACATGGTATTGAAGATCCAAAAGAGAGAGATCACCATCTAGCTACTGCTATGGACCCGTAGGCCCTAAAGGTACTACTCACACATGATCACGGAGGCAGCAAAGTTGATGTAGAGGCCTCCGATGATGGCTTCCTCCTCCGGCAGGGCTCCGAAACATGGCTCCAGATGGGATCTCTTCGGAACAGAGGCTTGCGACAGCGATAAAATTCTTCCAAAAATACGTCGAAGGGTTTCTAAATTTATAGTGAATTATGGCGGTGGAATTAGGTTGGTTGGTGCTCCATGGGGCCCACACTGCATAGGGGCACGGCTATCCCCTGGGCGCGTGCCTGGCCGTGTGGGACCCCTGCAGCTCCTCTCGATCTCTCCTGAAGCTTCCCATGTGTCTTATCACCCAAAAAAATCATGTTAAATCGGCAACGTATTTTGACCTCCATAGATATTGATTTCCTGCGAAACCAAAAACAAGCAGAAAACAGGAACTGGCACTAGGCACTAAATTAATAGGTTAGTCCATAAAAATAATATAAATTGCTATAAAAATATATAAAAGTGATAGTATAATAGCATTTAATAATGAAAAATTACAGATACATTTGAGACGTATCAACTTCCCCAAGCTTAATTCCTGCTCGTCCTCGAGTAGGTAAATGATAAACAAAGATAATTTTTGATGTTGAATGCTACCTAGCATGATCATGATCAAATGATGTAAACTGTAGCAAGAAGTTGGGACAAAAGCAATTTAAATTAATAATTTGTATTTGACTATCGGCAAGTAACATCAAAATGTGTAAACAAAAATCACAATTGCTTTTCATGGTTCAATGTTTTTATGAAATACGAAGTAAACACTCTATGTCATATTCATATCCCCAATCAATCAAGGCTTTGTCATATTCAAATACTTTATCATAACACAACCTAGAGTTTTAGTCAAGCAACCAATATTTATGACGTACCCTTTTCAACTACTTAGCATTTCGTTCCATGACAAACTTACAAGCCTTGGTCTTAGCACTTTGGATGGTAAAAGAGAATGATGGTGGGGATTTATAAGAAGACAAAAATATAAGAAAGTCTCACATCAATGAGGCTTGATCGTTTGGCAATGGAGAGGCCTTACAATCGATGTCAATGTGAGGAGTAGGGATTGCCATGCAATGGATGCACTAGAGCTATAACTGTATGAAAGCTCTCTAATGAAGCTACGTGGGTGTGCATCCAACTTGCTTGCTCATGAAGACCTCAAACATTTTGAGGAAGTTCATCATTCGAATATACAAGCCAAGTTATATAATGTAAAAAATCCCACTAGCATATGGAAGTGATAATCATGAAAACTCTATATGAAATGCATGGTGCTACTTGGAAGCACAAGTGTGGTAAAAGGATAGTATTGTGCCCTCCCTCTCTTTTTCTCTCATTTTTCCCCTTTTTCTGTGGGCTCTTTGGCCTTTTTTTTATCTCACAGGTAGGGGCACACTCTAATGGAACATCACACTTTAATTTACTTTCAACTCAGAGAATGAAAAATACAATGACTATAAATGAATGCCTCTGGCAGTGTACCAGGATGTGCAATGATCTTAGAGTAACATGTATGGAATTTATGAGCGGTGGCTTTGCCACAAATACAATGTTAGCTTCATATGATCATGCAAAGCAAAATGACAATAAATGCTCAAGTCATGTGATGAATAGTAACAATGGAAGTTGCATGGCAATATATCTCGGAATGGCTATAGAAATGCCATAATAGGTAGGTATAGTGCCTGTTTTGAGGAAGGAGGTGGTTTATGTGTAGGAGAACAAGAGAAAGTCCTCCTACGGGATTTGGATGCACCGGCGTAGTATGCACCATATCTCAAGGTGAAATAGGGCAATGCATGGTACCGAAGAGGCTAGCAAAAATATGTATAGGTGGAAGTGCTTTAAAGACCGCAACTCATAAATAAAATCATATTGCTAATACTTCGTAGTCTACACCGAGTCAACCATAAAACCAATTACTCCAAGGGATGAGTTTGATGAACCGAAGTCCGTTAGGCTTCCCGACCCATTCTACAAAGTTGGTTATTTACAATGTTCTTCAATTTAGACCCTTCATAATTAGTACTACTTCAATAATGGCAAGAATTAACAAGTATGACTTTATTACATCTCTCCACTAATAAGCTCAAGGTCTTTTAGCTACACAAAAATCAATTACTCACATCTTATCTCAAAATTATTACTAGGAACTTCAATTGTCTTAATTCAATGATCTACAAGTTCACGCTAGTTTTTATTATACCACTTCTACATACTAATTATATTTAGGACCAACATATAACTCCTGCAAATTACCAATTACTATTCACCTCTCTAAAAAGATATAAGTGAGGCAAGAGAGTCCTAATATTTTCTATAAAAATTATATTTTATCACCATGCTCAAACAAATATAAGTGAAGTACAAGAGCAAATTTTAATGCATGCCACAACTCAATAGATATAAGTGAAGTTTAATGAGCATTCTATAAATATTAGACCAACGTGTGTCTCTCAAATAAATGTGTCCAGAACATAATGAATGTAATGATCAACAAGAAAAATTAAAATAAATGTAAAAGATGCTCCAAGCAAAACACATATCATGTGAACAAATAAAAACTTAGGTCTAACCGAGACATACCGATAATTGTTGATGACGAAAGATGGGATGCCTACCGGGGCATCCCCAAGCTTAGACGCTTGAGTCTCCTTGAATATTACCTTGGGGTGCCTTGGGAATCCCCAAGCTTAGGTTCTTGCCGGTCCTTGTTCATCTCATATCGATGTCTCACCTTGATCTTAAAAACTTCATCCACACAAAACTCAACAGAACTCGTGAGATAGGTTAGTACATTAAAAATAAATCTCCCAATCATGTAGTGTCAAGACAAGATGCATAATTATTTCCAGGTAATGACTACTGCATCCTATCATTTCCACAATTTATATCCCCCAATATAAGCCATGGAAAATTTAAAACAAGCAGTCAAAGAGAACATAACAACAATCTATCAAAAACAGAACAGTACATAAAATCTAATTTTCACATATACTTATATAACTCCAAAAATTCTAAAAACTTAGGACATAACACAACATTAGTAATTCAGTACTGTGTAAAAATTTCAGTAATTTATCATGTTCAAGAAAAAAATGAAAATTCAAATACTGGACGCAAAAGTTTCTGTTTCAGCACAGAATCTAACGAACATGTATTTGCAACATCCCAAAAGCTCAACTTGGCACAAAAATGAAAATTAAAGATACAAACATAATTACTACAATAGCAATAATTATGTAGACTCACATAACAGAAAATAAATAAAAATATAAATATTGGGTTGCCTCCCAACAAGCGCTATTGTTTAATGCCCTCTAGCTAGGCATAATGCATTTTATCAAGTTTTGCCATTTTTCAAAGATAAATCATAAGTAGCCCTCATGATAGATTCAAAAGGAGGCTTAATTTTCTTTCTAGGAAAATGTTCCATACCTTTCTTCAATGAGAATTGGAACCTTATATTGCCGTCCTTCATATCAACAATTGCACCTTCTTACCAGTTGGAGCTCGTTCGGTGTGCCATTGGGAATAATTTGCAGTCATATTAGGAAGAAGCTTAGTGACCTCTCCAAGTGTTATCACCATGAATGTACCACCTGCAGCAGAATCTAGAAGATTTCTAGACACAAAGTTTAGTCCGGCATAGAAATTTTGTACTACCATCCAAAGAGTTAATCCATGAGTAGGCCAATTTCTTAGCATCAGTTTCATTCTTTCCCAAGATTGGGCAACATCTTCTTGATCATGTTGTTTAAAGTTCATTATTTGATTCCTCAAAGATATGATTTTGGCAGGAGGAAAATATTTCCCAATAAAAGCATCTTTACATTTAGTCCAAGAATCAATACTATTTTTCAGTAAAGACACTAGCCACTCCTCCTTAGCTCTATCTCTAAGGGAGAAAGGAAATAGCTTCAGTTTTATAACATCATTGTCCACATCTTTAGTTTTTTGCATATCACATAATTTAACAAAGGTGTTAAGATGGGCAGCAACTTCTTCATTGTATTTTTGAGAAAATTGTTCTTTCATAACAAGATTTAGCAAAGCAACTTTTATTTCATAAGACTCCGCACTAGTGGCAGGAGGAGAAATAGGAGTACTAATAAAATCATTATTATTAGTATTTGAAAAATCACATAGCTTAGTGTTCTTAGGAGTAGACATGATGGCAATGAAAGCAAAAATAGCAACAAGATTTTTTTGTGTTTTTGGAACTTTTTCGCAAGCAAAGATGCAAGCAAGAGAAAGGCAAAAGCAACTAGGCAAGAAATAAAACAAGCAAGAGAGGATGTTTGTGTGTTGGTACCTATTTGTTTGAAGTTGACTTCCTCGGCAACAGTGCCAGAAATTCTTTGCCACTCCCGCAGGATTTGTTGGGATTCCCTAAAGAGGAAGGGTGATGCAGCACAGGAGCAAAGTATTTCCCTCAGTTAAGAACCAAGGTTTAATCGAACCAATAGGAGGCAACAAGTGAACAACTTTAGCAACACCTGCTCACAAACAAAGAATTTGCCTGCACCCAACTTGGCAAGAGGGTTTTCAATCCCCTTGTCTTGCTAGTTACAAGATTAAAACTGATAGTGATAGATGAAAGTTGCAAAGTATTATGAAATCAAGTAGCAGGAGCAATTTTGTTGTAGAAGAATTTAATGGAGAAAAGACTCGGGGGCCATAGGTTCACTAGAGGTAACTCTCTCGAAAGCAGATAGTGGAGTGGTAAACAAATTAGAGATGGGCAATTGACAGAATAGTAATCTTTATAACTATGATCATTCATAGCATAATCTCACATAGGCATTTCGTCTATGATAAGTCCACCCCAAGACCACTATCCAGCATGCATCTCAAGATATTAATTTTACAAGAAACAGAGTACTACAATAAGAAAGATGACATAATGTAGACAAGAAGAAGTCAAGCAATATGACAAAACCCTATCGTTTCCCCCTTAGTGGCAACAATACAATACGTGCCTTGGCCCTTTCTGTCACTGGGCTAGATCACCGCAAGATTAGAACAAACTACAAAGCACCACTCCCACTGAAGATAAATCACTCAAACTTGGCCAAAGTAGAAAGATAGATCGGAGAGAAATAGAAAGCTATTTAATTATGCAGCAAAGAAGCTTCAAAAGATTCAATTGATTTCAATGAACAATCTAATCATAAATTCACAATTCATGATGTCCCATGAAACACACCGTGAATTACATCAGATTGATCCCGATCATACAAGAGAAGAAGGGGAACATGGTATTGAAGATCCAAAAGAGAGAGAGCACCATCTAGCTACTGCTATGGACCTGTAGGTCCTAAAGGAACTACTCACACATGATCATGGAGGCAGCAAAGTTGATGTAGAGGCCTCCGATGATGGCTTCCCCCTCCTGCAGGGCTCCGGAATAGGGATCCAGATGGGATCTCTTCGGAACAGAGGCTTGCGGCGGCGATAAAATTCTTCTAAAAATATGTCAGAGGGTTTCTGAATTTATAGCAATTTATGGCGGTGGAATTAGGTCGGTTGGTGGTCCGTGGGGCCCACATGGCATGTCGGGCCCCTACAGCTCCTCTCGATCTCTCCCGAAGCTTCCCGGGTGTATTTTTATTCCTTTCCCCATGCACCCACCCTCTGGAAAGGACAATTGACGTATGTGTTTTACCTCCCAACTTACCTTCTTCAACAAATCTAGATTCTCGATTAAATGGGGTTTCAGAATCGTTATAATGCTTTGCTAGCAACAGGATGAACCGAGCCGCAAACCGACTGAACACCTCGTAGGCTTGGTCCGGTGCTACAAAACCTGCCGCCAGCCTGCGTGAACCACTAGAACCGGGGACGGTTTGCATTATAGGCCTCTGCTGCACCTGACCACTGACTGGTCCGGTGCTACTTCAACACCATGCCACAGTCAGTGGTTCTTCATTCGTGTCCCGTGGTTGCGTATTCATCTTGGGTGATGTTGTGCTAGTATGGTATTGTTTCCGTTTCATGATCTCGGGGATGGGAATTCATGTAGTATCTTTAGAATACTCTACTCATGTTGCTTCTGTAACGAATTGGTGATTCCATACCTTAAAAGTATTTATTCCATGCTTTTGCGAAGACAATCTTACTCGGTGGAAATGCTAATCTTTTGATAAGTTACCTTGTTGGTGCAATTGTTTTTCCAATTGATGTTATCATCTTTTTCATCGTATTCAATTGTGGTCTAACCTCAATGTTTGTCATCAAGTTGGTGGACACTCGTCGAAATCCTTCTAGGAGTAGTGGAAATATGGATCCTCCAGCTCCTCCTCCTCCGCCAGAAAATCTCACCATAGCTCAAATGATGATGGTTATGCAACAAACACAGTAGTTCATCGTGCAGATGTTGGGGAACATGGCTTAGAATAACCAGGGCAACCAGCAGCTGATTAACCCCACTCATGTTGCTATCCGAGAGTTCCTTGCACTAAACCCTCGGATGTTCAATTCCCCTAACGAGCCTTTGGATGCTAATGACTGGATCACTGATATGCACACTTCTAATGCACTTATGACATACACCCTAAAACACAATACAAAGGTTGAGTCATGAAAACTAGCGTTAGACACGGCAACAACCACACTCATGACCATCTATGGTTCGAAGGTGAGATCTACGGGGTCTTGCGGAAGGGTTCCTGGTGCTGGAGCTCATTCTTCTTCTTTCGAAGGAAGTGGGGGAAGCAGACGAAGAACATGCCCTTCCAGAGTTGGCAGAGGTGGTCCGCCAATGGCGATCTGGGGGTTCAGGACAGCAAGATAATGGAGATAATCCTTTAGTTGCTGGGTGAAATGCTCCTGGGCCATCACATACTGAATGAGATTGGCCAGAGCTGGATCTCTTTCTATACGTTCACAGCGGAACGTAGCTTCTGCTCCAAAAGCTGTGCGGCTCAAAAAATAGCAGTATTTCCTTTCGCTGGCAGCGTGTACCGTGAATCGAAGACGGGTAACTGCTTCATAAGCAGCAGCCTCAATGGCCATTCCTGAGGCTGGCATGGATCTCCCGATGAAGACAACATATGGAGGGCCTTGGTCTAAATCTTCTGGTGGGATGTGCACAACTGCCCAATATTTCGAGGAACTAGGGGTGATCCTCAACTTGAACAGCTCATATTTGGGTGGGTGGGTGGAGCTAAGAGTGTTGCGGGTGAAATCCCACAAAACCTTAACAAAACTACCAGGGCTTGCATCTGGAGTTCTTAGGTAGGCTCCGGAGTGAAACATGGAGTGATGGATTCGGTGCTCAAGGTTGATGGTGGCTGGTGTAGAGTGGGATACGGCCGCTTATAAGGTACCTAGGTTAGGAAACATGTGCGGCGCTAGTATGACTTGTGTATCGACTCCGGTGTAGGGTTGTCTGAGTTAAAATCTCAGACTCCACTCCCCAAAAGAAATGTGACGTATTACTGTGCATGTCAGCTAGGGGTTTGGCAGTCACGTCTAGAAATTACTCTGTAACCACATGCCAACAATTTATGCTAGATTATGCATACTACTATTAAGACAACAGCACACAGGTAATTTACAAACTTACCACGCCATACAACTGCTACTACAAAAATACAGGGGAACCGGGCCACTAAGGCTCGACACCAATACTGGTGGGCTCAGTCCACCTCGTTGACATCTAGCCGGGCGTGTCCCGCAGATGTTGAAGTTTCTCCATGAGCTTCGGTGTCGGAGTTGACCGGGGTCGGATGGGGAGCTACAGGGCTGGGGTAGCGGTGGTGCCCTTCGCGGGGTGTCGAGGCCACAGTCCCGTTGGAGTAGGTTTCCAAGAGACGACGGAGTTCCCCTGGAGAGGCGAAGGCATTGCCTGGATAGATAACAGGAGCAGACCTTGGGGGTTCAACTGGCCTCCCAAGCAGCACTATCGGGGTGTCGGTGGAGGTTTCGGCTTCTCTCCATACCGGAGTCAGGAGAGCGAGCGTCCTGCGGGTCGCAATCAGATCAAGAGTGACCTGATCGAATAGTGCCTCTTGCGCTCTCAGGTAGCGCACCAGATGCACTAGAGCAGGATCTGTCTCATGGTCTCCGTTGGTGACTTGGGTCGGGCTACCATAGCCTTCACGACTAGGGTAGTAGTAGAAAGGATGGATATTAACCCTCGGCGAGAGATGCCGGAGATTAACTACAGCCTCTCCGGCTGCAAGTTGGTTGGCTTGGAGCTCGTCGGAGGTTGTCCTCCTGGTGAACCGGTAGGGGCGTTCTGATGGGGTGCCCCTCCCGTAGATGTGCACCGGGGCCCAGAAGTGGTGGATGGCATCACTCGTGTGCTCCTGGTACACAACATACTCCGGGGGACTCTTCTATGCCAAAAGCTCGACAGGTGAGATTGGCGAGGATGACTATAAAGTCTCCAAGCTCGGCTGCGGTGGTCTCGTGGCAAACGAAGGGACCAGGCATCTTGGTGATTGGATATCGAACTGAGAGTGAGGCTGTGACGTGCTGATTTGGGGCAAGGCTTCCTTTATAGGCAAACTGAGTCTTCCATCGCACGCTTGTGGATGGGACAACTCAGGTGTCGGCCACAGGCACACGGCCTATGGGCAGGGCTGATAGGTTGGGCACCGACTGCCAAAAGATGTTGGCTGGCCACTATGCAGGCTTATCGGATGAGATGGGCTTGGCTATGGGCAGAAAAAGATTTGGGTGGTGTGGAAACCTAGGGATAGAGACCAGGCTAAGATAGAATTAGCCAGTGGTCAGCCTGGCTCTGATACCAAGGCTGTCAGGGCCGGATTTCCGGGGCACAAAATCCCAGTAAATGACACCTCGTGTCATCACCAGCCCCAGGATTACTGTTACGGGTGGACACGTCCTTGTTATAGATTACCAGGCAATTTACAAGAATTGGATACAAGACCATAAAGGCCTAATGAAACAACAATGATTTCTAACAGCGAATGGCGGAAGCGGGTAGCGAATCTCTGTCTATGTTGGAGCTCCATTCCCACAGGAACAGCTGACCTGGATGACTCCTATCCTACATGGCTCCTATCTCCGATTCCTAGGTTGCGGGGTGTGCCCTCATAGTGCTCCTCTCCTATTGTGATCTGGCCAAGACAATAGCCAGGGACAAGCTAGTGAGTACGTTTGAATGTACTCACAAACATTATGAACAAAAGATATACCGAATGCAGTAGAGTGCATATGATCATGATGGACTAATTTATATGCATATGCTGACCGAAATTAAAACATGGCATGGTAAATATTAATATGGTGCATATGAATAAATATATTATTCTAGCAATAAACCAAGAAAATTAAATGGAACATCGGGCGCTGGACCGCCTGAGGGATTCCAAGAAGAATGCCTAATGGGTGTCTGAAAGCGACGCCTCGAGATGTCTTGAAAAGAAATGCCAAACGGGTGTCTAAAAGTGATGCCTCGAGAGGTCTTGAAAAGAAATGCCAAATGGGTGTCTAAAAGCGACGCCTCGAGAGGTCTTGAAAAGAAATGAGTATGTCAGGTAGACTAGCCATCCCAAGAGATTCTCAAAAAAAAATAAAGATGAATATCTTAGGTAGACTAGCCATCCCTAGAGATATTCAGGAAAAATAAAAATGAGTATCTCAGGTAGTCTAGCCATTGATGACCCACAAGTATAGGGTATCAATCGTAGTCCTTTCGATAAGTAAGAGTGTCGAACCCAACGAGGAGCAGAAGGAAATGACAAGCGTTTTTAGCAAGGTACTTTCTGCAATCACTAAAATTATCGGTAACGGGTAGTTTGATAGCAAGATAATTTGAAACAAGTGACAAGTAGCAATAGTAACAAAGAGTGCAACAAGGTGGCCCAATCCTTTTTATAGCAAAGGACAAGCCGGAACGATCTCTTATAGTAAGTAAAGCGTTCTCGAGGACACATGGGAATTTCATCTAGTCACTTTCATCATGTTTGTTTGATTCGCGTTCGCTACTTTGATAATTTGATTTGTGGGTGGACCGGTGGTTGGGTGCTGTTCTTACTTGAACAAGCCTCCCACTTATGATTACCCCCTCTCGCAAGCATCCGCAACTACGAAAGAATAATTAAGATAACTCTAACCATAGCATTAAACGTATGGATCCAAATCAGCCCCTTACGGAATATCGCATTAACTAGGGTTTAAGCTTCTGGCACTCTAGCAACCCATCATCTAATTACTACTCCACAATGCATTCCCTTAGGCGCAAAGATGGTGAAGTGTCATGTAGTCGACGTTCACACGACACCACTAAGGGAATCAACAACATACATATCATCAAAATATCGAACGAATACCAAATTCACATGATTACTTATGACAAGACTTCTCCTTGTCCTCAAGAACAAAAGTAACTACTCACAAATCATAATCATGTCCAAGATCAGAGAGGGATTGAATAGCATAATAGATCTGAACATATAATCTTCCACCAAATAAACCAACTAGCATGAACTACAAGATGTAATCAACACTACTAGCAACCCACAGGTACCAATCTGAGGTTTTGAGACAAAGATTGAATACAAGAGATGAGCTAGGGTTTGAGATGAGATGGTGCTGGTGAAGATGTTGATGAAGATTAGTCCTCCCATGATGAGAGGGTTGTTGGTGATGTCGATGGCGACGATTTTCCCCTCCCGGAGAGAAACATCGAATGGTTCAACAGCAAGTGAATAATTCATAGGCATTTCCTGACGTCTGATACGTCCATTTTGCATCATGTTTTGCTACTGTTATTTATAGTGTTTTTAATCATTATAACACTTTTTGGAGAAATTCTAATGCCTTTTCTCTCTTAATATGCAGGATTCACACAAGGAGGGAGAATGCCGGCAGCTGGAATTCTGGACCTGAAAAAGCTATGTCAAGATACCTATTCTGCACATCTCCAAATGAGCTGAAATTTCATGGAGAATTATTTTGGAATATATAAAAAATACAGGAAGCAAAAAGTACCAGAGTGGGCCACCCAGGTGCCCACGAGGCACCAGGGCGCGCCACCCCCCAGGCGCGCCCTGGTACCTCGTGGGGCCCCTGGCCCTCCTCTGGCCCCCATTTTCTGGTATATAAGCACATTTGCCCTAAAAAAATAAGGATAAGACTTTTGGGACGGTGCGCCGCTGTCTCGAGGCGGAACTTGGGCAGGAGCTATTTTGCTCTCCGGCGGAGAGATTCTGCCGGGGATACTTCCGTCTGGGAGGGGAAAATCGTCGCCATCGACATCACCAACAACCCTCTCATCGTGGGAGGGCCAATCTTCATCAACATCTTCACCAGCACCATCTCATCTCAAACCCTAGTTCATATCTTGTATTCAATCTTTGTCTCAAAACCTCAGATTGGTACCTGTGGGTTGCTAGTAGTGTTGATTACATCTTGTAGTTGATGCTAGTTGGTTTATTTGGTGGAAGATTATATGTTCAGATCCAATATGCTATTTAATACCCCTCTGATCTTGGGCGTGATGATAATTTGTGAGAAGTTACTTTTGTTCTTGAGGACATGGGAGAATTCTTGTCATAAGTAATCATGTGAATTTGGTATTCGTTCGATATTTTGATGATATGTATGTTGTTGATTCTCTTAGTGGTGTCTTGTGAACGTCGACTACATGACACGTCACCATCTTTGGGCCTAAGGGAATGCATTGTGGAGTAGTAATTAGATGATGGGTTACTAGAGTGACAGAAGCTTAAACCCTAGTTTATGCGCTATTCCGTAAGGGGCTGATTTGGATCCATATGTTTAATGCTATGGTTAGAATTATCTTAATTCTTCTTTCGTAGTTGCGGATGCTTGCGAGAGGGGGTAATCATAAGTGGGAGGCTTGTTCAAGTAAGAACAGCACCCAAGCACTGATCCACCCACATATCAAATTATCAAAGTAGCGAACGCGAATCAAACCAACATGATGAAAGTGACTAGATGAAATTCCCATGTGTCCTCGAGAACGTGTTGCTTATTATAAGATATCGTTCCGGCTTGTCCTTTGCTATAAAAAGGATTGGGCCACCTTGCTGCACTCTTTGTTACTATTGCTACTTGTCACTTGTTACAAATTATCTTGCTATCAAACTACTCGTTACCGATAATTTCAGTGCTTGCAGAAAATACCTTGCTGAAAACCGCTTGTCATTTCCTTCTGCTCCTCGTTGGGTTCGACACTCTTACTTATCGAAAGGACTACGATTGACCCCCTATACTTGTGGGTCATCAAGACTCTTTTCTGGCGCCATTGCCGGGGAGTGAAGTGCCTTTGGTGAGTGGAATTTGGTAAGGAAACATTTATATTACGTGCTGAAATTTACTGTCACTTGTCACTATGGAAAGTAATCCTTTGAGGGGTTTGTTCGGGGTATCTTCACCTCGATCGGAAACACCAAGAGTTGCTCCTCAACCTACTGCACCTACTGAAAATATTGAATATGAAATTCCTTCGGGTATGATAGAGAAACTGCTAGTTAATCCTTATGCAGGAGATGGAACAATACATCCTAATATGCACTTGATCTATGTGGATGAAATTTGTGGATTGTTTAAGCTTGCAGGTTTATTCGGAGATGGAGTTAAGAAGAAAGTATTCCCTTTATCTTTGGAGGGAAAGGCATTGACATGGTATAGGCTATGTGATGATACCGATACACGGGAATGAAACCGATTGAAACTGGAATTCCATCAGAAATTTTATCCTATGCATTTGGTTCATCGTGATTGGAATTATATATATAATTTTTGGCCTCATGAAGGAGAAAGCATCGCTCAAGCTTGGGGGAGGCTTAAGTATATGATGTACACATGCCCCAATCATGAGCTCGCAAAAGAAATTATCTTACAGAATTTTTATGCTCGGCTTTCTCATGATAATCGAACCATGCTCGATTCTTCTTCAACTGGATCTTTTACGAAGAAAAGTATTGAATTCAGGTGGGATCTTCTGGAAAGAATTAAACGCAACTCTGAAGATTGGGAATTCAACAAAGGTAATGAGTCAAGTATAATACTTGAGTTCGATTGTGTTAAATCTTTGATGGCTACCGATGCTTTTCATAAGTTTAGCACTAAATATGGAGTTGACTCTGAGATACTAGCTTCCTTTTGTGAATCATTTGCTACTCATGTTGATCTCCCTAAGGAGAAGTGGTTTAAATATCATCCCCTGTTAAAGAAAAGATTGGGGAACCCGTTAGTGTTAAAGAAGAAACAATTGTTTACCATGTTGATCCAGTTGTGCCTACCGCTTATATTGAGAAACCACCTTTTCCTGTTAGGATTAAGGAACATGCTAAAGTTTCAACTGTGGTTAACAAAAGTAATATTAGAGCACCCAGACCCTCTGAACAAATTAAAGTTGAACCTAATGTTGCTATGGTTAAAGGTCTCTTGGTTGATAATATAGATGGGCATGTTATTTACTTCTGCAATGAGGCAGCTAGAATTGCTAAACCTGATCCTAAAGATAAAAACAGACCCGTTGTGGGCATGCCTGTTGTCTCAGTTAAAATAGGAGATCATTGTTATCATGGCTTATGTGATTTGGGTGCTAGTGTGAGTGCTATTCCGTTTACCTTATATCAAGAAATTATGAATGATATTGCACCTGCTGAAATTGAGGACATTGATGTTACTATTAAACTTGCAAACAGAGATAACATTACACCGCTTGGGATTGTTAGAGATGTTGAATTCTTGTGTGGAAAAATAAAATACCCTACTGATTTTCTAGTTCTCGGTTCTCCACAAGATGATTTTTGCCCCATTATATTTGGTAGACCTTTCTTGAACACTGGTAATGCCAAGATTGATTACGCTAAAGAAATTGTTAGTGTTGATTTTGGTGGAATGTCTCATGAGTTTAGTTTCTCCAAATTTCATAGACAACCTCATGATAAAGAATTGCCTAGTAAATATGAAATTATTGGTCTTGCTTCTATTGCCGTACCTCCTACTGATCCGTTAGAACAATATTTGCTAGACCATGAGAATGATATGCATATGAATGAAAGAAATGAAATAGATAGAATGTTCTTTGATCAGGCACTCATCCTTAAACACAATTTGCCTATTGAAACTCTTGGAGGTCCTCCTCCACCTAAGGGTGATCCTGTATTTGAATTGAAGCAATGTCCTGATACATTGAAATATGCTTATCTTGATGAAAAAAAGATATATCCTGTTATTATTAGTGCTAACCTTTCAGAGCATGAAGAAAAGAGATTACTGAAAACTCTGAGGAAGCACAGAGCTGCTATCGGATATACTCTTGATGATCTTAAGGGCATCAGTCCCACTCTATGTCAGCACAAAATTAATATGGAGCCTGATGCTAAACCAGTTGTCGACCACCAACGACGATTAAATCCTAAGATGAAAGAGGTGGTAAGAACTAAAATATTAAAACTTCTCGAAGCAGGAATAATCTATCCCATAGCTGATAGTAGATGGGTAAGTCCCGTTCATTGTGTCCCTAAGAAAGGAGGTATTACCGTTGTTCCTAATGACAAAAATGAACTCATTCCACAAAGAATTGTAACTGGTTATAGGATGGTAATTGATTCTAGAAACTTAAACAAAGCTACTAGAAAAGATCATTACCGCTTACCTTTCATTGATCAAATGTTAGAAAGATTATCTAAGCATACACACTTTTGCTTTCTAGATGGTTATTCTGGTTTTTCTCAAATACCCGTATCGCAATCTGATCAAGAGAAAACCACCTTTACTTGTCCTTTTGGAACTTATGCTTATAGACGTATGCCTTTTGGTTTATGCAATGCACCTTCTACCTTTCAAAGATGTATGACTGCTATATTCTCTGACTTTTGTGAAAAGATTGTTGAGGTTTTCATGGATGATTTTTCCATTTACGGAACTTCTTTTGATTATTGCTTAAGCAACCTTGATCCAGTTTTGCAGAGATGTGAAGAAACCAGTCTTGTCTTGAATTGGGAGAAGTGCCACTTTATGGTGAATGAAGGTATTGTCTTGGGGCATAAAATTTCTAAGAGAGGTATTGAAGTTGATAAAGCTAAAGTTGATGCTATTGAGAAAATGCCATGTCCTAAAGATATTAAAGGTATAAGAAGTTTCCTTGGTCATGCTGGTTTCTATAGGAGGTTTATTAAAGACTTCTCCAAAATTTCTAGGCCTCTTACCAATCTTTTGCAAAAATATGTTCCATTTGTTTTTGATGATGATTGTCTAGAAGCCTTTGAAACAATTAAGAAAGCCTTAACCACTGCACCTATCGTTCAACCACCTGATTGGAACTTGCCTTTTGAAATTATATGTGATTCTAGTGATTATTCTGTTGGTGCTGTTCTAGGACAGAGAGTTGATAAGAAATTAAATGTTATCCATTATGCTACTAAAACTCTAGACAGTGCCCAAAGAAATTATGCTACTACTGAGAAAGAATTTCTAGCAGTTGTGTTTGCATGCGATAAATTCAGATCCTACATAGTTGATTCTAAAGTAACTGTTCACACCGATCATGCTGCTATTAAATATCTTATGGAAAAGAAAGATGCTAAACCTAGACTCATTAGGTGGATTTTATTGCTACAAGAATTTGACTTGCATATTATTGATAGAAAGGGAGCTGAGAATCCCGTAGCAGATAATTTGTCTAGAATGGAAAATGTTCTTGACACTACTAGGGAAAACTCTAGCAGTAGCGCGGGCCTATGGCCTAGCACCAACGCTACTGCTAAACCTTAGCTGTAGCGCCATAGTAGTAGCGCGTGTACACGCGCTACTACTACGGCGCTACAGCTAAGGTTTAGCAGTAGCGTTGGTTGGGAAGCGCTACTACTAACCTAGGTAGCGGTAGCGCTAGTCTGGCTAGCGCTACTGCTACACCTACCTAGCAGTAGCGTGTGTCCAACCAGCGCTACTGCTACAATTTCATGTATTTTTATTTTCTTCTGCGTATTTGCGTTGTATTTGTACAGGTTTTATACAGGAATCTCATCATATGATTTTATGATCATGATGAATTATTATATCAGTGGGTGAAAGAAACGCGGAGTAGATTCAAGTGGATGGATCCCAAGTGACGATGTTGGATTAGTAGGAGGACGTCCTACTAATCCAACATGGTCACTTTGGATCCATCCACTTGAATCTAATCCGCGTTTCTTTCACCCAATGATATAATAACTCATCATCATCATAATATATAACTCATCATCATCATCATCATCATAGTCATAACAACTCATCATCAAAACAACTCCTCATGATCATCATCTATGAGTCATATAACAACTCATCATTCTAGCTAACACATTGTAGCACATATAACTCATCATCATCATAATAACTAATCATCATCATCATAGTCATATCAACACTAGCTAATTGTTCTTACTACCTAGGACCTAGTCCACTCTCCTAGGTAAAATAGCATAAAACAGGTAAACCGGTCCATCTCCAAAATGTAGAATGGAGATCCACCTGTCACCAACTTCTGACTTGCGCACACGCATGTTGTCTCCAATCGGTTGCGTGCGCGCCTTCATTACTTTGCTCCAATCTTTGATATTGAGCCTTCCATCTTTCAAAGAAATAGAGTATGCACTTTGGTAAGCCGTCGGTGGAAACGGTCGTAAGCTAACCATGTACATACTCCCTTCGGTAAGCATCTTGTGAGGCACAACCTCGCTAGGGAGCTTCTGTTGAACAATATAGTAACATATATAGTTAGCAATGTAGTTTACTTAAGAAGAATGTATGCAACGAAGTTACCATCATTAACAAAATCATACCAAGTTTTTCGCAATGAGGTTACAATCAAGCAACTGATGGACTAGTGGCACGTATCCAGTCTAATTTGGGCTGATAAACTGATTAGTCTTAAAATTCTCAACATCATCTATAAATGAGACAAGATATCCTTTCTCCTCACAATTAAGCTCGGAGCCATAACTGTAGTATGTCATGTCCACAGCTTTCCGAGTATTTTTTGAAGTTAAGAAATAAGCTGATAATTATAAATAAACAAGTTTAGTAGCGATGAACACCAAATATTTTTAAATAAAAAATATAAATTACTTAACAAATTAGTTTGACAAACTCATATTTAGGCAAAACAGGAGGCATATCCACATCGACCCAAATGTCGATATTATCTTCAATATCTTCATCTTCGAGACGAATATCAAAAGTTATTTGCATATTCTCCTCAAATCCATAGGCCTTGCAGAAAGCTTCCCAATTAGAGCAGCCAAAATGTGAGTGATTAAGCACATTGTAGACCTTAACCCGAAAAGCATAACCGTGTTTAGTCCTGAGGTGAGCCCTCCTCGTCTCCATATTCTCAAGGTCTTGGAAACCGAGCTTCTGCAAGACAAACGGTCTTGCATGGCACGGGATGTACTAGTCGAATTGAAAAAAATGGAAATTACACGTTGAAGCAAAGAATCACAAGTCATGATTAATTACGATGAAATGCTTGTCGTTGCGTACCGTACAAACATCGAAGGTCTCTTCCAACTTCACGGTGAAGAACCTACCATTTTGCAGGTGAGGCTCCCTGTCGCACAAACCCCGGTCATCGCAGCAGTAGTCGCACTCCGGGATCTTATCATCGTCGGACATTTCCTGTGTTCAAAATTCAAAGATTATAAATCGACGGCAACTAATAGGAACTCAACACACAGATCATTATTATTCATCACGGGTTGACTGTCGGTCTGTCGAGTCTTTCCTTGAAAACTCTCATCTCGCGTGGTGTATATGGTGGGCACTCCCTCTCTGACATTTTCGACCGTCGGTGATGGTCGCTACTCCTCCTTCCCCTAGTGCATAACAAAGGTCTAGCACAAGGAGAAGAAGGAGAAACGACCCCCACGACAACATTCGGCATTCTTCTTCTCTCATATATGGTGGACACTCTCCCTCACTGATTTTTTGGCTGTCATGTATGGAGCCCCGACAGACTTAAAGTCAACCCGAAATGTCATTTAATTCTCTTTCCGACAAATCCAGGGCACTCGATATTTCCTATATATTCTAGCACAAGTCATGCTAAAATTCACAGAAAAATCCGGCATGACCTTCGCTAAAATAGGACATATCGAGCGCCTGAAATTTGCCGGAACGGAAATGAATCAACACTCCGGCAAAACATAGGCCACTCGGATTTTCCCTGCGATACAAAGATGTCCATACACATACAAAGATGTTTAAACTTGAAATTCTATCCGGATCAATTATCATTTAAAAAAAAACTAGCTTCACATTGTCACAGCTACTCATCTACTACTACTACATCTATAACCCGAACATTTCATTTGGACAAGAAGCATAACTAAATACCCTAGTTCTTCAAGAAAGTAGGTCTCTCTCTCTCTCTCTATAAATTTGGCAATGTGAGATTTACATAACTAAATACCCTAGTTCTACTCTATTCAACTTCGAGGAGAAGAGAAGGAGGAGGAGGACTTTTAGCTCACCGAGTCGGGTGTAGAGGAAGTAAAGGTAGCTCCGACGACGATCACTCCACAGCGAGACGCGACACTTCAAAGCCTGCATATTCCACCTCAAAATTTTAGATCATCAAATCTCATATAGCATTCTTTGATGACAAAGTGATAATGACATAAAAATAATTAAATTGTCCAATACATTTCTATATTGAAAAAGAAAATTACTAAAAATTTCTATACCTAAATTTTCTTACTAAAAATTTTTATTACTTAATTTGATACCAAAAACTTGCTGAAATAGCATTCCAATACATTTGTATTACTAAAACTTTTTTATATTCAAAAAATCTATTCACTAGTTTTCTATTCTATTCAAAAGACCATTCTACGTACATATCTACATTCTACAAGAAAATTCTACCTATCTATTCTATTCAAAAAACCACCATTCTACCTATATTTTCTATTTTATTCTATTCAAAATACCTACATTCTATTCATATAACTTATATGTTCTATTTTATTCAAAAAAACATAGATGGGGGAGGGAGGAAGGTAGGAGGGTGGAAAGGGAGGAGGGAGGGAGGGAGGCAGGAGGGAGGTAGGAGGGAGGAGAGAGGGAGGAGGGAGGAGTGAGGCGGGCAGTGGGAGGAGGGAGGAGAGGGCGACCGGCGGAGGAGGGAGGAGTGAGGAGTGAGGAGGGCAGTGGGAGGAGGGAGGAAGGCGGCCGGAGGATGAGGGAGGGACGCAGATACCTCAGTGGCGACAGCTGCGGCGGGCATCGGCGGGCGGCGGCGGCGGCAGAGAGAGCGAGAGTGTGAGGAGGAGAGTGAGGGAGAGAGGAAACGATGGGGTGGATAGGGTGCGCATAGTAGTAGCGCGGGTAAGGGACCCACGCTGCTACTACTCATAATACCTGTAGCGCGGTCCTGGAGCCGGCGCTACTGCTAGGCGGTGCCTGGGAGCCGGACCCGTGTATAAACAGTAGTAGCGCCTGTACGGAAGACAGCGCTACTGCTACTTCCTTAGTAGTAGCGCGTATTTGTGGGCCGACGCTGCTACTATAGCCTGGCTTGGGGGACATGGTGGGGCCCATCTAGCCGCAGCGTCTGAAAGTGAGCCCGCTCTACTGCTATAAGTGTAGCAGTAGCGTCGGTTCCTGACATGCGCTGCTACTAAATACCAGTAGCGCCTTGTCTCTAGCCTGCGCTACTGCTAAGGTTCTACCTATAAGCTTTCTCCTAGTAGTGTGATGACCCACTTCCTATTAATGATGATTTTCCTGATGAATAATTAGCTGTCATAAATCCTTCTCGTAATACACCAACAAAAGAAAATGTTCTTCTATGATTTAAGACATTACTTTTGGGATGACCCGCATCTTTATAAAGAAGGAGTAGATGGTATTATTAGGCATTGTATACCTGAGCATGAACAGGAAAAAATCCTACGGAAGTGTCATTCCGAGGCTTACGGAGGACACCATGCGGGAGACAGAACTGCACATAAGGTATTGCAATCTGGTTTTTATTTGCCTACTCTTTTCTAGGATGCTCGTAAGTTTGTCTTATCTTGTGATGAATGTCAAAGAATTGGTAATGTTGGTAGACGTCAGGAAATGCCTATGAATTATTCACTTGCGATTGAACCATTTAATGTTTGGGGATTTGATTATATGGGACCTTTTCCTAAATCCAATGGGCATACTCATATTTTAGTTTCTGTTGATTACGTTACTAAGTGGGTAGAAGCTATTCCAACTAGTAGTGCTGATCATAACACTTCTATTAAAATGCTTAAAGAAGTTATTTTCCCAAGGTTTGGAGTCCCTAGATATTTAATGACTGATGGTGGCTCACATTTTATTCATGGTGCATTTCGTAAATTGCATTCTAAATATGATGTCAACCATAGAATTACATCTCCCTATCACCCTCAATCTAGTGGTCAAGTAGAATTGAGCAATAGGGAAATAAAATTAATTTTGCAAAAAACTGTTAACAGATCTAGAAAGAATTGGTCTAAGAAACTTGACGATGCACTATGGGCTTATAGAACTGCTTATAAAAATCCTATGGGTATGTCTCCTTATAAAATGGTTTATGGAAAAGCATGTCATTTGCCTCTTGAGTTAGAACATAAAGCATATTGGGCAATTAAAGAACTCAATTATGCTTTTAAACTTGGCGGTGAAAAGAGGTTATTTGATATTAGCTCATTAGATGAATGGAGAACACAAGCCTATGAAAATGCCAAATTGTTTAAAGAAAAAGTTAAAAGATGGCATGATAGAAGAATTCAAAAACGGGAATTCAAGGTGGGTGAGCAAGTTCTATTGTACAACTCTCGTTTGAGATTCTTTGCAGGAAAGCTTCTCTCTAAATGGGAAGGACCGTATATCATCGAAGAAGTTTATCGCTCCGGAGCCATCAAAATAAACAACTCCGAAGGCACTAATCCGAGAGTGGTGAATGGACAAAGAATTAAGCACTATATTTCTAGTACACCCATTAATGTTGAAACTAATATTATTGAAACAATTACACCGGAGGAATACATAAGAGAGACCTTCCGGAACACTCTAGAACCCTGAAAAGTAAGAGGTATGTGATACGGTAATAAACCGACTCCAAAAATTCCATAAAAATATTTTCTGTCAGTTTTGGAATATTTAGAAAAATACAAAAATAAGAAACAGCCGGGGAGACCCACCTGGTGCCACGAGGCACCAGGGCGCGCCACCCCCCCCCCCCCAGGCGCGCCCTGGTACCTCGTGGGCCCCACGTGAGCTTTCCCGACTCCGTTTTCTCCTGGATTACTTGTTTTGCAAGATAAAAAATCTTTATATATACTCCCGTATGTTTTGACCACCGTATCGCAGAAATCTTCTCTGTTCTTGTTTCGTGCTATTTTTCTGACAGATCCGAAAGTATGTCGTCTCAAGACTCTGATGGGGAGAGCTTCGTATCGCACTATGTTGCAAATCCAAAGATCTATGGGGATATAGACCCCTATGGATGGTTCGAGGAGGAGGAGCAAGATGCCAATATAAAGGGGACGGAAGACGCTAGTTCGGATGAAGACGATGCCCCTCTACCTCAACCTGGAGATATGCATGTGGAGTTCAAGAAGTCGAGCCTCCCAAACACAGTAAATAAGCCTAAGATCCAATTTATCCCATCTCGTTTTCTGCAGGAAAGCAAGGAGGCACTATGTAAAAAGGTATTGAAGCGTGAGCAAGAAGTCGATGATTTGAGGGAGGAAAATTTCATCCTCAAACATAAGCTAGACAAGCTCGCCACTTCATCACCACCATCATCTTCGAAGAAGGAAACTTGAGTACATGGGTATGGGCACTCCCCTTGGCTTGTGCCAAGCTTGGGGGAGGTGCCCCGGTATCGTATCACCATCACTTTTATTATCTTTACGTATTTTTAGTTCGATCCTTAGTTATTTCATGATCTAGTTGAATAAATGTTTAGTATGATCTATTTTCGAGTGTTAGTTTCATGATCCATCTATCTATGTAATCGAGTTGAGAGTTATATAATAAAGAGTAGTTTGAGTTTTTGCTTCTTTACTTTTATGTTTCAATCCTAGCAATGAAAATAATAAAATAGATCATATGCTAATCTTATGTAAAGTAATGACATTACATAAAGAAAAGTATAAGTGGTAAAATTTATTGGAAGTTAACAAACATAATATTAGTCAATGATGCAATTCATGAAAGAATTAATAAGGGAAGAGAAGATTCACATGCAAATATACTATCTTGGACATCTTTTATGATTGTGAGCCCCATTAAGTATTTTATGTCAAATAGTTGACGTTGGACAAGGAAGACAACGTAATGAATTATGTTTGCTTATATTCACATAGAAGTTATATTGTTATAGATCCTCCAACATGTGGTGCTTGCCCAATATCTTTGCTAGCCAAAAATCCACACCAAGTAGAGATACTACTTGTGCATCAAAAACCCTTAGACCCAGTTTCACGTCATGAGAGTCCACTATATCTACCTATGGCTTGAATAAGATCCTTCAAGTAAGTTGTCATCGGTGCAAAAAGCAATAAAAATTGCCTCTAAATATGTATGAAACTTTTATTGTAAGGGAAAATAAGCTTTGTACGAACTTGTGATGGCAAAGAAATAAAAAGGATTGGGCCACCTTGCTGCACTCTTTGTTACTATTGCTACTTGTCACTTGTTACAAATTATCTTGCTATCAAACTACTCGTTACCGATAATTTCAGTGCTTGCAGAAAATACCTTGCTGAAAACCGCTTGTCATTTCCTTCTGCTCCTCGTTGGGTTCGACACTCTTACTTATCGAAAGGACTACGATTGACCCCCTATACTTGTGGGTCATCAAGACTCTTTTCTGGCGCCATTGCCGGGGAGTGAAGTGCCTTTGGTGAGTGGAATTTGGTAAGGAAACATTTATATTACGTGCTGAAATTTACTGTCACTTGTCACTATGGAAAGTAATCCTTTGAGGGGTTTGTTCGGGGTATCTTCACCTCGATCGGAAACACCAAGAGTTGCTCCTCAACCTACTGCACCTACTGAAAATATTGAATATGAAATTCCTTCGGGTATGATAGAGAAACTGCTAGTTAATCCTTATGCAGGAGATGGAACAATACATCCTAATATGCACTTGATCTATGTGGATGAAATTTGTGGATTGTTTAAGCTTGCAGGTTTATTCGGAGATGGAGTTAAGAAGAAAGTATTCCCTTTATCTTTGGAGGGAAAGGCATTGACATGGTATAGGCTATGTGATGATACCGATACACGGGAATGAAACCGATTGAAACTGGAATTCCATCAGAAATTTTATCCTATGCATTTGGTTCATCGTGATTGGAATTATATATATAATTTTTGGCCTCATGAAGGAGAAAGCATCGCTCAAGCTTGGGGGAGGCTTAAGTATATGATGTACACATGCCCCAATCATGAGCTCGCAAAAGAAAGTATCTTACAGAATTTTTATGCTCGGCTTTCTCATGATAATCGAACCATGCTCGATTCTTCTTCAACTGGATCTTTTACGAAGAAAAGTATTGAATTCAGGTGGGATCTTCTGGAAAGAATTAAACGCAACTCTGAAGATTGGGAATTCAACAAAGGTAATGAGTCAAGTATAATACTTGAGTTCGATTGTGTTAAATCTTTGATGGCTACCGATGCTTTTCATAAGTTTAGCACTAAATATGGAGTTGACTCTGAGATACTAGCTTCCTTTTGTGAATCATTTGCTACTCATGTTGATCTCCCTAAGGAGAAGTGGTTTAAATATCATCCCCTGTTAAAGAAAAGATTGGGGAACCCGTTAGTGTTAAAGAAGAAACAATTGTTTACCATGTTGATCCAGTTGTGCCTACCGCTTATATTGAGAAACCACCTTTTCCTGTTAGGATTAAGGAACATGCTAAAGTTTCAACTGTGGTTAACAAAAGTAATATTAGAGCACCCAGACCCTCTGAACAAATTAAAGTTGAACCTAATGTTGCTATGGTTAAAGGTCTCTTGGTTGATAATATAGATGGGCATGTTATTTACTTCTGCAATGAGGCAGCTAGAATTGCTAAACCTGATCCTAAAGATAAAAACAGACCCGTTGTGGGCATGCCTGTTGTCTCAGTTAAAATAGGAGATCATTGTTATCATGGCTTATGTGATTTGGGTGCTAGTGTGAGTGCTATTCCGTTTACCTTATATCAAGAAATTATGAATGATATTGCACCTGCTGAAATTGAGGACATTGATGTTACTATTAAACTTGCAAACAGAGATAACATTACACCGCTTGGGATTGTTAGAGATGTTGAATTCTTGTGTGGAAAAATAAAATACCCTACTGATTTTCTAGTTCTCGGTTCTCCACAAGATGATTTTTGCCCCATTATATTTGGTAGACCTTTCTTGAACACTGGTAATGCCAAGATTGATTACGCTAAAGAAATTGTTAGTGTTGATTTTGGTGGAATGTCTCATGAGTTTAGTTTCTCCAAATTTCATAGACAACCTCATGATAAAGAATTGCCTAGTAAATATGAAATTATTGGTCTTGCTTCTATTGCCGTACCTCCTACTGATCCGTTAGAACAATATTTGCTA
The DNA here is from genome assembly GCA_039707655.1 of Elymus sibiricus. NCBI lineage: Eukaryota > Viridiplantae > Streptophyta > Magnoliopsida > Poales > Poaceae > Elymus > Elymus sibiricus. Next base: position 479,419,302 of record CM077668.1, read on the forward strand.
GACCATGAGAATGATATGCATATGAATGAAAGAAATGAAATAGATAGAATGTTCTTTGATCAGGCACTCATCCTTAAACACAATTTGCCTATTGAAACTCTTGGAGGTCCTCCTCCACCTAAGGGTGATCCTGTATTTGAATTGAAGCAATGTCCTGATACATTGAAATATGCTTATCTTGATGAAAAAAAGATATATCCTGTTATTATTAGTGCTAACCTTTCAGAGCATGAAGAAAAGAGATTACTGAAAACTCTGAGGAAGCACAGAGCTGCTATCGGATATACTCTTGATGATCTTAAGGGCATCAGTCCCACTCTATGTCAGCACAAAATTAATATGGAGCCTGATGCTAAACCAGTTGTCGACCACCAACGACGATTAAATCCTAAGATGAAAGAGGTGGTAAGAACTAAAATATTAAAACTTCTCGAAGCAGGAATAATCTATCCCATAGCTGATAGTAGATGGGTAAGTCCCGTTCATTGTGTCCCTAAGAAAGGAGGTATTACCGTTGTTCCTAATGACAAAAATGAACTCATTCCACAAAGAATTGTAACTGGTTATAGGATGGTAATTGATTCTAGAAACTTAAACAAAGCTACTAGAAAAGATCATTACCGCTTACCTTTCATTGATCAAATGTTAGAAAGATTATCTAAGCATACACACTTTTGCTTTCTAGATGGTTATTCTGGTTTTTCTCAAATACCCGTATCGCAATCTGATCAAGAGAAAACCACCTTTACTTGTCCTTTTGGAACTTATGCTTATAGACGTATGCCTTTTGGTTTATGCAATGCACCTTCTACCTTTCAAAGATGTATGACTGCTATATTCTCTGACTTTTGTGAAAAGATTGTTGAGGTTTTCATGGATGATTTTTCCATTTACGGAACTTCTTTTGATTATTGCTTAAGCAACCTTGATCCAGTTTTGCAGAGATGTGAAGAAACCAGTCTTGTCTTGAATTGGGAGAAGTGCCACTTTATGGTGAATGAAGGTATTGTCTTGGGGCATAAAATTTCTAAGAGAGGTATTGAAGTTGATAAAGCTAAAGTTGATGCTATTGAGAAAATGCCATGTCCTAAAGATATTAAAGGTATAAGAAGTTTCCTTGGTCATGCTGGTTTCTATAGGAGGTTTATTAAAGACTTCTCCAAAATTTCTAGGCCTCTTACCAATCTTTTGCAAAAATATGTTCCATTTGTTTTTGATGATGATTGTCTAGAAGCCTTTGAAACAATTAAGAAATCCTTAACCACTGCACCTATCGTTCAACCACCTGATTGGAACTTGCCTTTTGAAATTATATGTGATTCTAGTGATTATTCTGTTGGTGCTGTTCTAGGACAGAGAGTTGATAAGAAATTAAATGTTATCCATTATGCTACTAAAACTCTAGACAGTGCCCAAAGAAATTATGCTACTACTGAGAAAGAATTTCTAGCAGTTGTGTTTGCATGCGATAAATTCAGATCCTACATAGTTGATTCTAAAGTAACTGTTCACACCGATCATGCTGCTATTAAATATCTTATGGAAAAGAAAGATGCTAAACCTAGACTCATTAGGTGGATTTTATTGCTACAAGAATTTGACTTGCATATTATTGATAGAAAGGGAGCTGAGAATCCCGTAGCAGATAATTTGTCTAGAATGGAAAATGTTCTTGACACTACTAGGGAAAACTCTAGCAGTAGCGCGGGCCTATGGCCTAGCACCAACGCTACTGCTAAACCTTAGCTGTAGCGCCATAGTAGTAGCGCGTGTACACGCGCTACTACTACGGCGCTACAGCTAAGGTTTAGCAGTAGCGTTGGTTGGGAAGCGCTACTACTAACCTAGGTAGCGGTAGCGCTAGTCTGGCTAGCGCTACTGCTACACCTACCTAGCAGTAGCGTGTGTCCAACCAGCGCTACTGCTACAATTTCATGTATTTTTATTTTCTTCTGCGTATTTGCGTTGTATTTGTACAGGTTTTATACAGGAATCTCATCATATGATTTTATGATCATGATGAATTATTATATCAGTGGGTGAAAGAAACGCGGAGTAGATTCAAGTGGATGGATCCCAAGTGACGATGTTGGATTAGTAGGAGGACGTCCTACTAATCCAACATGGTCACTTTGGATCCATCCACTTGAATCTAATCCGCGTTTCTTTCACCCAATGATATAATAACTCATCATCATCATAATATATAACTCATCATCATCATCATCATCATAGTCATAACAACTCATCATCAAAACAACTCCTCATGATCATCATCTATGAGTCATATAACAACTCATCATTCTAGCTAACACATTGTAGCACATATAACTCATCATCATCATAATAACTAATCATCATCATCATAGTCATATCAACACTAGCTAATTGTTCTTACTACCTAGGACCTAGTCCACTCTCCTAGGTAAAATAGCATAAAACAGGTAAACCGGTCCATCTCCAAAATGTAGAATGGAGATCCACCTGTCACCAACTTCTGACTTGCGCACACGCATGTTGTCTCCAATCGGTTGCGTGCGCGCCTTCATTACTTTGCTCCAATCTTTGATATTGAGCCTTCCATCTTTCAAAGAAATAGAGTATGCACTTTGGTAAGCCGTCGGTGGAAACGGTCGTAAGCTAACCATGTACATACTCCCTTCGGTAAGCATCTTGTGAGGCACAACCTCGCTAGGGAGCTTCTGTTGAACAATATAGTAACATATATAGTTAGCAATGTAGTTTACTTAAGAAGAATGTATGCAACGAAGTTACCATCATTAACAAAATCATACCAAGTTTTTCGCAATGAGGTTACAATCAAGCAACTGATGGACTAGTGGCACGTATCCAGTCTAATTTGGGCTGATAAACTGATTAGTCTTAAAATTCTCAACATCATCTATAAATGAGACAAGATATCCTTTCTCCTCACAATTAAGCTCGGAGCCATAACTGTAGTATGTCATGTCCACAGCTTTCCGAGTATTTTTTGAAGTTAAGAAATAAGCTGATAATTATAAATAAACAAGTTTAGTAGCGATGAACACCAAATATTTTTAAATAAAAAATATAAATTACTTAACAAATTAGTTTGACAAACTCATATTTAGGCAAAACAGGAGGCATATCCACATCGACCCAAATGTCGATATTATCTTCAATATCTTCATCTTCGAGACGAATATCAAAAGTTATTTGCATATTCTCCTCAAATCCATAGGCCTTGCAGAAAGCTTCCCAATTAGAGCAGCCAAAATGTGAGTGATTAAGCACATTGTAGACCTTAACCCGAAAAGCATAACCGTGTTTAGTCCTGAGGTGAGCCCTCCTCGTCTCCATATTCTCAAGGTCTTGGAAACCGAGCTTCTGCAAGACAAACGGTCTTGCATGGCACGGGATGTACTAGTCGAATTGAAAAAAATGGAAATTACACGTTGAAGCAAAGAATCACAAGTCATGATTAATTACGATGAAATGCTTGTCGTTGCGTACCGTACAAACATCGAAGGTCTCTTCCAACTTCACGGTGAAGAACCTACCATTTTGCAGGTGAGGCTCCCTGTCGCACAAACCCCGGTCATCGCAGCAGTAGTCGCACTCCGGGATCTTATCATCGTCGGACATTTCCTGTGTTCAAAATTCAAAGATTATAAATCGACGGCAACTAATAGGAACTCAACACACAGATCATTATTATTCATCACGGGTTGACTGTCGGTCTGTCGAGTCTTTCCTTGAAAACTCTCATCTCGCGTGGTGTATATGGTGGGCACTCCCTCTCTGACATTTTCGACCGTCGGTGATGGTCGCTACTCCTCCTTCCCCTAGTGCATAACAAAGGTCTAGCACAAGGAGAAGAAGGAGAAACGACCCCCACGACAACATTCGGCATTCTTCTTCTCTCATATATGGTGGACACTCTCCCTCACTGATTTTTTGGCTGTCATGTATGGAGCCCCGACAGACTTAAAGTCAACCCGAAATGTCATTTAATTCTCTTTCCGACAAATCCAGGGCACTCGATATTTCCTATATATTCTAGCACAAGTCATGCTAAAATTCACAGAAAAATCCGGCATGACCTTCGCTAAAATAGGACATATCGAGCGCCTGAAATTTGCCGGAACGGAAATGAATCAACACTCCGGCAAAACATAGGCCACTCGGATTTTCCCTGCGATACAAAGATGTCCATACACATACAAAGATGTTTAAACTTGAAATTCTATCCGGATCAATTATCATTTAAAAAAAAACTAGCTTCACATTGTCACAGCTACTCATCTACTACTACTACATCTATAACCCGAACATTTCATTTGGACAAGAAGCATAACTAAATACCCTAGTTCTTCAAGAAAGTAGGTCTCTCTCTCTCTCTCTATAAATTTGGCAATGTGAGATTTACATAACTAAATACCCTAGTTCTACTCTATTCAACTTCGAGGAGAAGAGAAGGAGGAGGAGGACTTTTAGCTCACCGAGTCGGGTGTAGAGGAAGTAAAGGTAGCTCCGACGACGATCACTCCACAGCGAGACGCGACACTTCAAAGCCTGCATATTCCACCTCAAAATTTTAGATCATCAAATCTCATATAGCATTCTTTGATGACAAAGTGATAATGACATAAAAATAATTAAATTGTCCAATACATTTCTATATTGAAAAAGAAAATTACTAAAAATTTCTATACCTAAATTTTCTTACTAAAAATTTTTATTACTTAATTTGATACCAAAAACTTGCTGAAATAGCATTCCAATACATTTGTATTACTAAAACTTTTTTATATTCAAAAAATCTATTCACTAGTTTTCTATTCTATTCAAAAGACCATTCTACGTACATATCTACATTCTACAAGAAAATTCTACCTATCTATTCTATTCAAAAAACCACCATTCTACCTATATTTTCTATTTTATTCTATTCAAAATACCTACATTCTATTCATATAACTTATATGTTCTATTTTATTCAAAAAAACATAGATGGGGGAGGGAGGAAGGTAGGAGGGTGGAAAGGGAGGAGGGAGGGAGGGAGGCAGGAGGGAGGTAGGAGGGAGGAGAGAGGGAGGAGGGAGGAGTGAGGCGGGCAGTGGGAGGAGGGAGGAGAGGGCGGCCGGCGGAGGAGGGAGGAGTGAGGAGTGAGGAGGGCAGTGGGAGGAGGGAGGAAGGCGGCCGGAGGATGAGGGAGGGACGCAGATACCTCAGTGGCGACAGCTGCGGCGGGCATCGGCGGGCGGCGGCGGCGGCAGAGAGAGCGAGAGTGTGAGGAGGAGAGTGAGGGAGAGAGGAAACGATGGGGTGGATAGGGTGCGCATAGTAGTAGCGCGGGTAAGGGACCCACGCTGCTACTACTCATAATACCTGTAGCGCGGTCCTGGAGCCGGCGCTACTGCTAGGCGGTGCCTGGGAGCCGGACCCGTGTATAAACAGTAGTAGCGCCTGTACGGAAGACAGCGCTACTGCTACTTCCTTAGTAGTAGCGCGTATTTGTGGGCCGACGCTGCTACTATAGCCTGGCTTGGGGGACATGGTGGGGCCCATCTAGCCGCAGCGTCTGAAAGTGAGCCCGCTCTACTGCTATAAGTGTAGCAGTAGCGTCGGTTCCTGACATGCGCTGCTACTAAATACCAGTAGCGCCTTGTCTCTAGCCTGCGCTACTGCTAAGGTTCTACCTATAAGCTTTCTCCTAGTAGTGTGATGACCCACTTCCTATTAATGATGATTTTCCTGATGAATAATTAGCTGTCATAAATCCTTCTCGTAATACACCAACAAAAGAAAATGTTCTTCTATGATTTAAGACATTACTTTTGGGATGACCCGCATCTTTATAAAGAAGGAGTAGATGGTATTATTAGGCATTGTATACCTGAGCATGAACAGGAAAAAATCCTACGGAAGTGTCATTCCGAGGCTTACGGAGGACACCATGCGGGAGACAGAACTGCACATAAGGTATTGCAATCTGGTTTTTATTTGCCTACTCTTTTCTAGGATGCTCGTAAGTTTGTCTTATCTTGTGATGAATGTCAAAGAATTGGTAATGTTGGTAGACGTCAGGAAATGCCTATGAATTATTCACTTGCGATTGAACCATTTAATGTTTGGGGATTTGATTATATGGGACCTTTTCCTAAATCCAATGGGCATACTCATATTTTAGTTTCTGTTGATTACGTTACTAAGTGGGTAGAAGCTATTCCAACTAGTAGTGCTGATCATAACACTTCTATTAAAATGCTTAAAGAAGTTATTTTCCCAAGGTTTGGAGTCCCTAGATATTTAATGACTGATGGTGGCTCACATTTTATTCATGGTGCATTTCGTAAATTGCATTCTAAATATGATGTCAACCATAGAATTACATCTCCCTATCACCCTCAATCTAGTGGTCAAGTAGAATTGAGCAATAGGGAAATAAAATTAATTTTGCAAAAAACTGTTAACAGATCTAGAAAGAATTGGTCTAAGAAACTTGACGATGCACTATGGGCTTATAGAACTGCTTATAAAAATCCTATGGGTATGTCTCCTTATAAAATGGTTTATGGAAAAGCATGTCATTTGCCTCTTGAGTTAGAACATAAAGCATATTGGGCAATTAAAGAACTCAATTATGCTTTTAAACTTGGCGGTGAAAAGAGGTTATTTGATATTAGCTCATTAGATGAATGGAGAACACAAGCCTATGAAAATGCCAAATTGTTTAAAGAAAAAGTTAAAAGATGGCATGATAGAAGAATTCAAAAACGGGAATTCAAGGTGGGTGAGCAAGTTCTATTGTACAACTCTCGTTTGAGATTCTTTGCAGGAAAGCTTCTCTCTAAATGGGAAGGACCGTATATCATCGAAGAAGTTTATCGCTCCGGAGCCATCAAAATAAACAACTCCGAAGGCACTAATCCGAGAGTGGTGAATGGACAAAGAATTAAGCACTATATTTCTAGTACACCCATTAATGTTGAAACTAATATTATTGAAACAATTACACCGGAGGAATACATAAGAGAGACCTTCCGGAACACTCTAGAACCCTGAAAAGTAAGAGGTATGTGATACGGTAATAAACCGACTCCAAAAATTCCATAAAAATATTTTCTGTCAGTTTTGGAATATTTAGAAAAATACAAAAATAAGAAACAGCCGGGGAGACCCACCTGGTGCCACGAGGCACCAGGGCGCGCCACCCCCCCCCCCCCCCCCCAGGCGCGCCCTGGTACCTCGTGGGCCCCACGTGAGCTTTCCCGACTCCGTTTTCTCCTGGATTACTTGTTTTGCAAGATAAAAAATCTTTATATATACTCCCGTATGTTTTGACCACCGTATCGCAGAAATCTTCTCTGTTCTTGTTTCGTGCTATTTTTCTGACAGATCCGAAAGTATGTCGTCTCAAGACTCTGATGGGGAGAGCTTCGTATCGCACTATGTTGCAAATCCAAAGATCTATGGGGATATAGACCCCTATGGATGGTTCGAGGAGGAGGAGCAAGATGCCAATATAAAGGGGACGGAAGACGCTAGTTCGGATGAAGACGATGCCCCTCTACCTCAACCTGGAGATATGCATGTGGAGTTCAAGAAGTCGAGCCTCCCAAACACAGTAAATAAGCCTAAGATCCAATTTATCCCATCTCGTTTTCTGCAGGAAAGCAAGGAGGCACTATGTAAAAAGGTATTGAAGCGTGAGCAAGAAGTCGATGATTTGAGGGAGGAAAATTTCATCCTCAAACATAAGCTAGACAAGCTCGCCACTTCATCACCACCATCATCTTCGAAGAAGGAAACTTGAGTACATGGGTATGGGCACTCCCCTTGGCTTGTGCCAAGCTTGGGGGAGGTGCCCCGGTATCGTATCACCATCACTTTTATTATCTTTACGTATTTTTAGTTCGATCCTTAGTTATTTCATGATCTAGTTGAATAAATGTTTAGTATGATCTATTTTCGAGTGTTAGTTTCATGATCCATCTATCTATGTAATCGAGTTGAGAGTTATATAATAAAGAGTAGTTTGAGTTTTTGCTTCTTTACTTTTATGTTTCAATCCTAGCAATGAAAATAATAAAATAGATCATATGCTAATCTTATGTAAAGTAATGACATTACATAAAGAAAAGTATAAGTGGTAAAATTTATTGGAAGTTAACAAACATAATATTAGTCAATGATGCAATTCATGAAAGAATTAATAAGGGAAGAGAAGATTCACATGCAAATATACTATCTTGGACATCTTTTATGATTGTGAGCCCCATTAAGTATTTTATGTCAAATAGTTGACGTTGGACAAGGAAGACAACGTAATGAATTATGTTTGCTTATATTCACATAGAAGTTATATTGTTATAGATCCTCCAACATGTGGTGCTTGCCCAATATCTTTGCTAGCCAAAAATCCACACCAAGTAGAGATACTACTTGTGCATCAAAAACCCTTAGACCCAGTTTCACGTCATGAGAGTCCACTATATCTACCTATGGCTTGAATAAGATCCTTCAAGTAAGTTGTCATCGGTGCAAAAAGCAATAAAAATTGCCTCTAAATATGTATGAAACTTTTATTGTAAGGGAAAATAAGCTTTGTACGAACTTGTGATGGCAAAGAAATAAAAAGCGACGGACTGCAAACTAAAGGTTGCTATCATAAGGGGCAATATAAAGTGACGTTCCTTTGCATTAAGAGCTTGTGCATCCAACAATAAAAAGCGCATGACAACCTCTGCTTCCCTCTGCGAAGGGCCTATCTTTTAATTTTATGTATTTACTTTTCATGCAAGAGTCAATAGTGTTCTCCCCTATTCCTTTTTATTTTTCTCTTTTGCAAGCATCATATGGTGGGGAAAGATCTAGACATATATATCCAGTAGGATATGAGTGATCATGAGTTATTATTGTTGAAATCACCCTTGAGGTGAATAAGTTGGGAGGCAAAATTATAAGCTCCTATCTTTCTGCGTGTCTGGCTGAAACTTTTTGCTCCTTATATATGAAGTGAGTGTTACCAATCATAGAAGACTATATGATGGTTGAGTATGTGGACTTGCTAAAAAGCTCCTACATGAGACCCTTCCTGTAAATATGATGAATTGTAATTGCATTGTTGACTGAGAGCATAGTTTGTTAGTTTTCAAGGAGGGAGAAAGCCGGTAGCTGGAATTCTGGACCTGAAAAAGCTATGTCAAGATACCTATTCTGCAAATCTCCAAATGAGCCGAAATTTCACGGAGAATTGTTTTGGAATAAATAAAAAATACTGGAAGCAAAAGGTACCAGAGGGGCCACCCAGGTGCCCACGAGGCACTAGGGCGCGCCACCCTCCCCCCCCCCAGGCACGCCCTGGTACCTCGTGGGACCCCTGGCCCTCCTCTAGCCCCCATTTTCTGGTATATAAGCACATTTGCCCTAAAAAAATAAGGAGAAGACTTTTGGGATGGTGCGCCGCCGTCTCCAGGTGGAACTTGGGCAGGAGCTATTTTTCTCTCCGGCGGAGAGATTCTGCCGGGGATACTTCCCTCTGGGAGGGGGAAATTGTCGCCATGGACATCACCAACAACCCTCTCATCGTGGGAGGTCCAATCTTCATCAACATCTTCACCAGCACCATCTCATCTCAAACCCTAGTTCATCTCTTGTATTCAATCTTTGTCTCAAAACCTCAGATTGGTACCTATGGGTTGCTAGTAGTGTTGATTACATCTTGTAGTTGATGCTAGTTGGTTTATTTGGTGGAAGATTATATGTTCAGATCCAATATGCTATTTAATACCCCTCTGATCTTGGGCATGATGATGATTTGGGAGTTGTTACTTTTGTTCTTGAGGACACGGGAGAAGTCTTGTCATAAGTAATCATGTGAATTTGGTATTCGTTCAATATTTTGATGATATGTATGTTATTGATTCTCTTAGTGGTGTCATGTGAACGTCGACTACATGACACTTCACCATATTTGGGCCTAAGGGAATGCATTGTGGAGTAGTAATTAGATGATGGGTTGCTAGAGTGACAAAAGCTTAAACCCTAGTTTATGCGCTATTTCATAAGGGGCTGATTTGGATCCATATGTTTAATGCTATGGTTAGAGTTATCTTTATTCTTCTTTCGTAGTTGCGGATGCTTGCGAGAGGGGGTAATCATAAGTGGGAGGCTTGTTCAAGTAAGAACAACACCCAAGCACCGATCCACCCACATATCAAATTATCAAAGTAGTGAACGCGAATCAAACCAACATGTTGAAAGTGACTAGATGAAATTCCCATGTGTCCACGAGAACGTGTTGGTTATTACAAGAGATCGTTCCGGCTTGTCCTTTGCTATAAAAAGGATTGGGCCACCTTTCTGCACTCTTTGTTACTATTGCTACTTGTCACTTGTTACAAATTATCTTGCTATCAAACTACTCATTACCGATAATTTCAGTGCTTGCAGAAAATACCTTGCTGAAAACCGCTTGTCATTTCCTTCTGCTCCTCGTTGGGTTTGACACTCTTACTTATCGAAAGGACTACGATTGATCCCCTATACTTGTGGGTCATCAACGTCTACCAACATTATCAATTCTTTGACATTCATCACAAGATAGGACAAACTTACGAGCATCCTTGAAAAGAGTAGGCCCATAAAAACCAGATTGTAATACCTTGTGTGCAGTTCTGTCTCCCGCATGGTGTCCTCCATAAGCCTTGGAATGACACTTCCGTAGGATTTGTTCCTGTTCATGCTTAGGTATACAACGTCTAATAATACCATCTACTCCTTCTTTATAAAGATGTGGGTCATCCCAAAAGTAATGTCTTAAATCATAGAAGAACTTTTTCTTTTGTTGGTATGTGAAACTAGGTGGTATGTATTTAGCAACAATATAATTAGCATAGTCTGTGTACCATGGAGTATTACGAGAAGCATTTACGACAGCTAATTGTTCATAAGGAAAATCATCATTAATAGGAAGTGGGGCATCAAGAACATTTTCCATTCTAGACAAATTATCTGCTACGGGATTCTCAGCTCCTTTTCTATTAGTAATATGCAAGTCAAATTCTTGTAGCAATAAAACCCACCTTATGAGTCTAGGTTTAGCATGTTTCTTTTCCATAAGATATTTAATAGTAGCATGATCGGTGTGAACAGTTACTTTAGAATCAACTATGTAAGATCTGAATTTATCACATGCAAACACAACTGCTAGAAATTCTTTTTCATTAGTAGCATAATTTCTTTGGGCACTGTCTAGAGTTTTACTAGCATAATGGATAACATTTAATTTCTTATCAACTCTCTGTCCTAGAACAGCACCAATAGCATAATCACTAGCATCACACATAATTTCAAAAGGCAAGTTCCAATCAGGTGGTTGAACAATAGGTGAAGTGTTTAAGGTTTTCTTAAGTGTTTCAAAGGCTTCTAGACAATCATCATCAAAGACAAATGGAACATCTTTTTGCAAAAGATTGGTAAGAGGCCTAGAAATTTTAGAGAAGTCTTTAATAAATCTCCTATAGAAACCAGCATGACCTAGGAAACTTCATATACCTTTAATATCTTCAGGACATGGCATTTTCTCAATAGCATCAACCTTAGCTTTATCAACTTCAATACCTCTTTCAGAAATTTTATGCCCCAAGACAATGGTACGAATCGGTTGGTACAAGATTACCGACCCATCGACCAGGCAACCATTCAGAATAAGTATCCGCTTCCATGGAACAATGATCTGTATGATCAGCTTGCCGGTTCCTCTGTATTCCCTAAACTTGATCTGAGCTTGGGTTACCACCAGATTCGGGTTCGTGAAGAGGACATTCCCAAAACTGCTTTTGTTACTCGCTATGGTTCATACGAGTACACCGTCATGTCCTTTGGTTTAACCAATGCTCCAGCTACATTCTCCTGACTGATGAATTGCATCTTCATGGACTACCTTGACAAATTCGTCGTGGTATATCTGGATGATATTATGGTACATTCCAAGAATAAGGAAGAACAAGTTGAACATCTTCGCCTTGTTTTGGAAAGGCTTCGAGAAAAGTAGCTATATGCCAAGTATTCCAAGTGTGAATTCTGGTTATCTCAAGTGACCTACCTTGGCCATGTGATTTCCAAAGATGGCATTGCAGTTAATTCAGAACGAGTTTAGGCCATTCTTGACTGGACTCCGTCGAAGAACGTCAAGCAAGTGAGATGTTTTATCAGACTCGCAAGTTATTGCCGCTGATTTGCCGAGAACTTTTCCAAGATTGCTAAACCTCTGACTGATCTACTTCACAAAGGCGTTGTGTTTGAGTGGACAGATAAATGTCAGGAAAGCTTCCAAACTCTCAAAGACAAGCTTACTTCTGCACCAGTGCTTGCCCCTCTGGATTCCTGCAAGGACTTTGTGATCTACTGTGATGCTTCTCGTCAAGGATTGGGTTGTATTCAAATGCAAGAACGCAAGGTCATTCCTTATGCCTTGCGACAACTGCGTCCTCATGAAGAGAACTACCCAGTACATGATCTTGAACTTGTTGCAGTCATTTATGCACTAAAATTGTGGTGACATTACCTTCTTGGTAATCGCTGCGAGATCCACATGGATCACCAAAGTCTAAAGTATTTGTTTACTCAGCCAGATCTGAATCTTCGTCACCAATGATGGTTGGAAACAATTATAGACTACGACTGTGCTATTTCTTATACCCCTGGCAAGGCTAATGTTATGGCCAATGCCTTGAGTCGCAAGTCATGTGGCAACAACCTTATGGTTCAGCAAGCTCAACCTTTTCTCTGTGAAGAATTTAGTAAGTTGAATCTCCATGTTGTTCCACAGGGTTCTCTTAATAACCTTGTCTTGGAACCAACTCTTGACAAAGCTGTTAAGTCTACACAAGCCAAAGACGCTCAAGTTGGTCTGATGAAAAGGGATCTTGGCTTGAAAAAGTCAAGGATTTCTCGCTTGGTGAAGACGAAACCTTGTATTTTAGAAATCGCATTGTGGTACCTCGATGGGAACTCATGATAGACAAGGTCATGAAGGAAGCTCATGATACACCATTGTCTATTTATCTGGGTAGCACCAAGATGTATCACAATCTTCGTCAAAGGTACTGGTGGTCCAATATGAAGCTGGATATTGCTCGCTATGGTGCTGAATGTGATGTTTGTCATCGCGTCAAAGTAGAACATCAAAAGCCTGCTGGAATTCTGCAACCGCTTCCTATTCTTGTATGGAAATGGGATAAGGTTCAGATGGACCTCATTACTGGCCTTCCCAAGTCACAGAAAGGTCACGATGCCATTCTTGTCATCGTTGATCGACTCTCCAAAGTTGCACACTTTCTGCCAGTCATGGAGACAAGCACTGCTAGTCAGTTAGCAGATTTGTACATCTCCAGAATTGTATCAATCCATGGTATTCCCAAGGAGATCAGTTCAGACCGTGGCAACCTCTTCACTGCAAAGTTCTGGGAAAGTTTCCAAACAACTATGGGAACTCATATAACCTGGAGCACTGCTTATCACCCCCAGTCCCAAGGTCAAGTCGAATGGGTTAATCAAGTGCTTGAAGATATGTTGCATGCTTATGTCATCTCATTTGGCAAGAAGTTGGAAGAATCTCTCCCGTATGCTGAATTTTCATACAACAACAGCTATCAGGCAAGCTTGAAGATGGCACCCTTTGAAGTACTTTATGGACGTAAGTGTCGAACCCCTCAGAATTGGTCAAAAACTGGGGAACGACTGCTCATTGGTCCGAATATTATCCAACAAGCTGAAGAGCAAGTCTGTATCATCAGGGAAAATCTCAAGGCAGCTCAGTCTCGCCAGAAGAGCAATTATGATCGTAAACACTGGGGATCGATCTATCAACCTGGTGATCAAGCTTATCTGGGTGTCACCCCTATGAAGGGCACTCACCGCTTTGGAATCAAGGGCAAATTAGCTCCTCGCTATATTGGTCCTTTCCGCATCCTTGCCAAACGTGGACAGGTGGCTTGCAAATTGGAGTTGCCGCTGCAATTCTCTCACATTCATGATGTCTTTCATGTGTCGCAACTCCGTCGTTGCTTCAAGGATCCACACCGTGCAGTGGATCATGAGATGCTCGAATTGCAAGATGATCTATCTTATAAGGAGCATCCGATCCGCATTCTGGATCAAGCTGAACGTCGGACCCGTCAGAAGGCAACCAAGTTCCTCAAAGTGCAGTGGTCAAATCACACTGAAAAAGAAGCCACTTGGGAACATGAAGATAGCCTACGGGAAGAATACCCCGACCTTTTTCCTTCTACCTCCTAAATTCTTGGGACGAGAATTTCTTTTAGAGGAGAATTTGTAACACCCCTCTGTAACTGAGCTACAGTGATCACCCTATTAATGCTAAGTGATACGTCTCCAATGTATCTATAATTTTTTATTGTTCCATGCTATTATAGTATCAATCTTGGATGTTTATTATGCATTTATATGCTATTTTATAACATTTTTGGGACTAACCTATTAACCTAGTGCCAGTGCCAGTTGTTGTTTTCTGCTTGTTTTTGGTTTTCTAGGAAATCAGTACCAAACGAAGTCCAAATGCCACAAAACTTTTTGATGATTTTTTCTGGACAAAAGAGACCCTGGAAGCTTCGGGAGAGGGACAGAAGATCAACATGTCAGGCACAAGCCACCAGGGCCCTGGTAGCTTGTTGGCCCACGCTTGCTCCATTTGACCTAATTCCAACTCCATAAATTCTCTAAATTCGGGAAACCAACAGAGAGCCACCCAAAACACTTTTTACGCTGCCGCAAGTCTCTGTTTCTTTGAGATCCCATTTGGGGACCTTCGTCGGTACTTTGCCGGAGGGGGAATTGATCACGGCGGGCCTCTACATCAACCTTGTTGTCCTTCCGATGATGCATGAGTAGTCTACCGCAGACCTACGGGTCCATAACTAGTAGCTAGATGGCTTCTTCTCTCGCTTTGATCTTGAATACAATGTTCTCCTCGATGTTCTTGGAGATCTATCCGATGTAATCCTTCTTTGTGGTGTGTTTGTTGGGATCCGATGCATTGTGGGTTTATGATCAGATTATTTATGAATATTATTTGAGTCATCTCTAAATTCTTATATGCATGATTGTTATAGCTTTGTATTTCTCTCCGATCTATCTATTTGGTTTGGCCAACTAGATTGATTTATCTTGCAACGGGAGATGTGCATTGTGATGGGTTCGATCTTGCGGTGCTCAATCCCAGTGACAGAAAGGGACATGACACATATTGTATCACTGCCATTCAGGGTAAAATGATGAGGTGTATTCATATTGCTTGGATTTACTTTGTCTACATCATGTCATCTGGCTTAAGGCGTTACTCCGTTCTTATGAACTTAATACTCTAGATGCATGCTGGATAGCGGTCAATGGGTGGAGTAATAGTAGTAGATGCAGGCAGGAGTCAGTCCACTTGTCTCGGACGTGATGCCTATATACATGATCATTGCTCATCATAATTATGCGCTTTTCTATCAGTTGCCCAACAGTAATTTGTTTACCCACCGTATGCTATCTTCAAGAGAGAAGCCTCTAGTGAAAACTATGCCCCCCCCCCCCGGGGTCTATTTACCATCATATAAAACTAAAAATACCTTACTGCAATTTATTTACTTTTATTTTACTTTTGTGTTTTACTTTATTTATCTACCACTACGAGATTTCATTCTTGCAATTGACCGCCAAGGGCTTGACAACCCCTTGTTTTGCGTTGGGTGCAAGTATTTGCTTTTGTGCGTGCAGGGGCTGCTAATGAGGTTGTGCCATGTGTCTCCTACTAGATTGATAACCTTGGTTCTTAACTGAGGGAAATACTAAGCTCTACTATACTGCATCTCCTTTCCTCTTCAAGGATTTTACCAACACAGTTTACAAGTAGCAGGAAGAAATTCTGGCGTCGTTGCCGGGGAGATATCACCATAACCTGTCAGGTACCTATACACAAACTATCATTTACTTGCATTTACTTTATTTATCATTTGTCATTTATATTACAAAAACAAAAAAATATTTTCCATTTGCTTGTTTGCTTGCTTGCTTAGTCATGATGTCTCAAGAGAATACTAAGTTGTGTGATTTTTCCAATACTAATAATAATGATTTTATTAGTACTCCGATTGCTCCTCCCGCCACTAGTGCGAAGGTATATGATATCAATGCTGGTTTGCTCAATCTTGTTATGAAAGAACAATTTTTTGGTAGTCCTAATGAAGATGTTGCATCCCATCACTAGTAGAAAATGGGCCTTTAGTCCCAGTTCCAGAAGGCCTTTAGTCCCGGTTCTGCAACCGGGACTAAACAATCGGGACTAAAGGCCCCCACTTTTAGTCCCGGTTGGGTTTTGAACCGGGACTAAAGGTGCTCCACGTGGTCGCTGTGGGGCGCCCAGGCAGGAGGACCTTTAGTCCCGGTTGGTAACACCGACAGGGACTAAAAGGCAGCCACGCATCAGCAGCTGCCAGGCGCTGGGGTTTTTTGAAAGGAGGGGTTTAGGGGTTCTGGAGGGTTCAGGGGTTTCATATTGCGTTAGCTAGCTACTACATATAGAGAGAAGTGACCTCTGTTTCTCCGTGCTTGGTCGACGTTAGCTACTACATAGAGAGAGAACTCGACGCTAGCTAGTAAGCAATGAAGGAACCATTAATTACACAACATCATCATGCATGATCAATATATAGAGAGAAGTGACCTCTCTTTCTCCGTGCTTGTTGGTCGAACAACAAGTTTTCGTATATCTATTCGACGCTACTACATGCATATAGTACACGTTGATGCATATATACAATATAACATCTCTTACGATCCCTAACATCATCCACCAAAATCACATAGCATATCCCGATGGTATTCTCCATCTTTAGGTATGACATGCTCAACAAAGAATCCCACCAATTCATCTTGAATTGCTCGTAGGCGATCAGTTGGTAGGAGTTCATACCGCTTCTGCCAGATCTAATTTAAAGAAGGGGGTCAATATATATATGAATGAAATCAACACAATTGATGGTGATAAAATAAAATTGTGAATATTGTTTACGTACTTCAAGTTGTTGTGCAGTGAAGCCCTTCTCAGTGGTCTTTTGGCAAATGAACTCGCAAACGTAGTATCCACATAAATTAGTTCCGGGTTCCTGCCACATGCACTTTACGAGAATAGAGTTCAATCAAAATGATAATCAACCATGATAGTGGTATTAAAACTAGAATCAATGAGAGATGCGCGGAACTAGCTAGTACTACTTACTCTGGGTTGTGTAAATCGCAGCTTCGGTCTCCATTCACCCCTAACCTGCGTGATGAACTTTTTCCAAACCCTACCCGGCAAAGAAAATGATTACTTGATATCAGGAAATGAACAAAAGTTGTTGATATAGTGCAATAATGATTGAACTTACTTCTGGAGCATTTCAATCATGTCTGCAAACTCCGTAGCCACTTTACATCTCGAGTCCAAGACAGTTACTACTCCCGCGTCAAGCTGAATGGCTAGCAGAATAAAGTGGAACCTACGCGCGCATAACTCCTCAATTACACATAACCTCAAGTAAGCGAAACAGAATATGCAGAAGACAGTAACACTCACTTGAAGTTGTAAGGAAAGAGTATTTCCCTTTTGTTTTGGTGTCGAAGGAACGCCTTTAGCAATTTTTTCTCAGTCTTGTCAGGGGTGTTCTGTACCGACCATTCATTTACGGTATTTGGGTTAATGAACCCAATTTCATAGATTGTCCTCTTTTGCATTCGAGGATCTTCATTCTGCATAATATAGTGAGGATAATTATATACATGCAATGAACGAGCTGAGCTAGAGACTTAATTACAGAAATAATACTTACAGACAATAGCAACTGATGATACTTTTGTCAAGGGCGGCTTGATTGTATAACTGAAAGAGTTCTTCAAATTCAACGTAGATCGCGTCGACTCCAATGAAGTCGTGCTCATCTTTAATTCCCACCAATATACTGCCCATCCCATCCTTGCAGGTTTTCAAGTACCAGTTATGTAATCTTCGCATCATCGTTGATAGATGCGGTTCCAGATCAGTTTTGACGAGACGCTTCCCGTGCTCATATCTAAAGGGTACTACGACCTCAACAATTTCAAATTGTACATCATCACCTACGTAATCACCAAGAGTGAAACCAGGACCAGCGGTCGCTACCCCCAGATCATTAGCGATATCGGTAAACACCTTGATTGGGGGGCACAATTGCTTTTCCTGTTCGCCGAGCTGGGGAATTGTTTTCCCAATTCTTGCACCAGTACTGCTACTTTTCGATCGACTCACAACTTCCTCATGTGTCTTTGCAATACAGCAGTCATAGTGTGATAGCGGCGGAGGTAGTCACGTAAGGGCATCCAGAGTGCGATTCGCCTTTACCGGATCTATTTTCTCCTTTGAAGGTGGAGGTTTCCGTGCAAACTGGCATTTCACATCGGCAGCCACAATTTTGTTGAGTTCCTCGTCAGTCCTCTCATATGGTAACTTGGCAGGAGCCTTGAGGCTTGGACCAAATTTGAATTTCTTCCCAGCTGTTGTACTACTAGCTGCTGGAGCGGCGGCGGCTCTCTTCCACCGTTGCTGAGGAGGCGGAGTTCGCTGACGCGGCGGAGGAGGTGGAGTCCGCTGACGCGGCGGAGGAGGCGGAGGAGTATTCTGCTGAGGGGCCTCCTCCTCCGGAGTCAGCTGACGCGATGGAGACAGTTGAGGCGGCGGAGACAGCTGACACACCGGAGATGAATGAGGCAGCGGAGATACTGCTGGACTGTGAGGAGTCTACTGGGGGGCCTCCTCCGGCTGAGTCTGCTGAGGCGTCGTCCAGTTTGGAAGCAATATGTTTTTCTTTCTCCATAGACAGGTAGTCCTTAAGGCATTTTCCAGATAAATCTCCCCTTCACCTGTAGGGTAGTCAAGCTCCAGCCCCTCAAATCCATTCATTACTTCATTCACCCCGACAACAGCAAAGCCATCTGGAATCGAAGCAAAATGGAAAGTTCCATCAGGTCGACGAGGTAAGACATAGCCGACCGCCACCTTCAAGGTTAGGTTATGGCATTTCATAATTAGCTCACAATGTTCCCTCTCCGTGATAGCATCCACGGGGTAGCGAGGAGCCGTGATATCAGGCTGAACGAGCTCCGTGGAAGCCACGCTGCTTTTCCACTGAGATGGTGGGGTAGCTTCATGGGAAGTATCAAATGAAGGATCTTCGTGCCGCTGAGATGGTTGGCCGATAGCTCGCTGGCTCTCAAGTTCCTCTAGTTTTGCTAATCTTTCTTCCATCTTCTGCATTTGGTCTACTTCCTCTTTCTTCTTTCTCTGACGGCTTCTATAAGTGGCTCTGTTGTTGGCAAACCCATGGAACCACGGAAGGGAGCCTGATGTGCCTCGTGTTCGTCCAGGGTGTTCAGGATTCCCGAGGGCCTTTGACATCTCGTCCTTCTCTCTGTCGGGAATGAACCTCCCTTCCTGTGCTGCCTTGATTGCTTCCTGAAGATTTGTGACGGGTGTTTCAAGTTGAGCCTTCGTCCAAACACACTTCCTGTTTCTGGGTCCAAAGTTCCCCAACCCCGAAGAACCAAGTCCTTGCCCGATCGGGCCTGGTCAATGTCGCTGGTTGGACCCCTTTAGCAAGCAGGTCGTTCTCAGCTTTGTCCCACGTAGGCCAGGCTTTGCTGTAGCCACCTGACGCCGTAACATGGTGATGCTTCTTCTTTGCAACATTTAGCTTATTTGTCTCTGACCTTTTCTTACCTTTCTCCGATTTCTTGTACGCCACAAATGCGGGCCAGTGATCTTTGATCTTCGCATATTGACCAGTGAATTCTGGAGTCTCGTCTTTCTCAACAAACTATTCATTCAATCTTTTCTTCCAGTTCTTGAATAGTTCTGCCATCTTCTTAAGAGCCCACGACTTGACTTGTCGCTCTATAACTGGGTTATTTGGATCCACCTCTGGCGGTAGGCTAAAATTTGTCATCAGCGAGTTCCAAAGCTCATCTTTCTGTCTATCGTCGACATAAGAAACTTCAGGGTCCTTCTTCTTATTCCATTGGATGCTGATCAGGACGCTGTCCCTAACAATAACTCTGCACTGATGTGCAAATTTGTCTTTGGTCCGCTTGGGAGCAATCAGCTGGCCATCTGGAGCGACTACTTCGATCGTGAACCTTTCATCCTAGCCCAGCCTTTTCTTCGGGCCTCGTCTCCTTACAGAAGGTTGGCTCGATCCGGAGGGCTAAAAGAAGAAAGAAGCATTATTATATGTACATACAAACAATTAATACATCTAGTCAGCAGAGGCTTAATTAATATATATATACCTCGCTGGACTTTGCAGCCGTTAAGGCTCCAACACCGGTGGAGCCGTCATATCCTCCCTCCTCCAGATGATCACCGGAGCCGTCATGATCTCCTCCCTCCTCCATTCGATCACCAGAGCCGTCATGATCTCCTCCCTCCTCCATTCGATCACCGGAGCCGTCATCCTCTCTTTCCTCACAATCGATGTCGTTGAGAAACGACAAGGTGATATCACCTCCGTCGCGGATTATATCCCCCAACAACTCTTCTTGTTCTAAGTATCTGTCCATAGTTTCTGCAAATATTACAACATGGCAATATACAACCATGAGAGATGGATTAGTGGCAAACATAGACGATCGTCGAGGACTCCTTCCCCCTCATGTCGAAGTTATACCGAAATTATCGGGGTTATGTTTTAACGACCCACCCTCCCCCTCATGTCAAAGTCAATGAACAACATGAAAATTTGTGGGCTGCCTAGAATCTTATCTGATGAGTTATCCTATCTTTCGGGAGAGGATACTTTGCGGGTCGCCTCTCTCATGCATGTTTGACATGCAAATCATGTTTTCGTATGCCTCAAAATCAAAAATTTCGGGGTTATGTTTTAACAACCCCCCTCATGTCAAAGTTACGATGATATTTGTACAAGATGAATACAATATTTATACACAAGATGAATACAAAATGAATATAAGATGAATACAAGATTTATACACAAGATAATTAATACACAACTCAACAAATGGACACCTTTTGTCGAACAGCAGAGGGACGATCAGTGACCACGGAGATACAAACACCGCAACCTGTAATTCCATCGAGTGAAAATTAGCATGGCATTGTAGCTAGATACCAATTTCAAAGCAAAATGTTGACCAAGTTTTCATACATCACAATGAACATCAAAGCATAAAAAAATCATCATCATCATCATCATCATCATCATCTATCTATCTATATCATCATCATCATCATCTATCTATATCATCATCTTATTCTTCTTCATCTATCTATATCATCATCATCATCATCATCTATCATCTATCATCATCATCATCTAACAACAAATCATCTAACAAAATTACTACAAAAAAATTATCTAACAAAATTACTACAGAAAATCATCTATCACATCATCATCGTCATCTATCATCTATTATCATCATCATCTAACAGCAAATCATCTAACAACAAATCATCTAACAAAATTACTACAGAAAAAATTATCTTACAAAATTAATACAGAAAAAATTACTACAGAAAATCACCTATCATCATCATCATCATCTATCATCTATCATCATCATCATCTAACAACAAATCTCATCTAACAAAATTTTGTATGAACAAAAAAACAGCAATGCAGCGGCGGCGGCGGCGGCAAGCAGAGCTCACAGCGGAGGAGCTCACTGGGGGCGGTGAGCGATGGAGCTGGAGGGCCGGCCGGTGACGAGGGGAGCGCGCGGGGGACGGCTGGCATCGGGGCAGGGGCGCGACGATGGCGATGTCAGGGTAGGGCGCAGCGAGGGGAGCGGGGGACGGCGTCGGGGCAGGGAGCAGCGGCCGGCGTCGGGTGCTCAGCATCGGGGCATGGACGGCGTCGACGGCAACGACGAGGAGCGGGCGGAATAGCCTGGCGGCATCGGGGGCGTCGGCGTCGGGGGAGAATGGGAGAGGTTGGGGATATTTTTGAAGTGTGTGCTTATATACCCCAACCTTTAGTCCCGGTTGGTGGCTCCAACCGGGACTAAAGGCCCCCCCTTTAGTCCCGGTTGGAGCCACCAACCGGGACTAAAGCTCCTTCTCAGCAGCCGAAAGGGCGGGAAGCAAAGGGCTTTAGTATCGGTTGGTGGCTCCAACCGGGACTAATGGGGGTCCTTTAGTCCCGGTTGGAGCCACCAACCGGGACTAAAGGTTTGGCACCGCGGTGTCAAAAGTTTAGTCCCATCTCCCTAGTTGAGAGGAGCTCGCATCGGTTTATAAGCGCTGCTGCGACACACCTGTCGAGCTCCTCTCTAATGCAGGTAGTACATGCCTACCTCTGGGCCCTGTTGGGCCTACTTGCCCTGCGGGCCTGCATCCTGGCCCATATGTTGGGTTTCTAGTAGTATGCAGGCCGTTGTGGCCTACTAGGTGGACTTTTTTTTATTTTTTGCATATGTTAGGTTTTTAAATTTTTAATGTTATTTTTTGCATATGTTATGTCAATTTAGTTATATAATTTTAGTTGTATAAATTTTATATAACTTTAGTTGCATAATTTTATATAATTTAGTTATATAATTTAGTTGCATAAATTTTATATAATTTTAGTTGCATAAATTTTATATAATTTTAGTTGCATAATTTTATATAATTTAGTTATATAATTTAATTTGCATAAATTTTATATATTTTTACTTGCATCATTGAATATAATTTAGTTATATAATTTTAGTTGCATAAATTATATATATTTTTAGTTGCATACTTTAATATACATTAGTTATATAATTTTAGTTGCATAAATTTTATGTAATTTTAGTTGCATAAATTTTATTTTTATTTTATGTTGTTTTTTCATAAGTAGAGTTTTATAAAAGCTTTTTTAGTTGATTCTTTTCTGTTAAGTAATTAGTTTAACCTAATACTTTTTGTTAACCTAATATATTTTGATGCATAGACACATAGTGATTCAAAAAAGCCGACACCATTGTTCAATGTTAAGGAGATAGACCCTTACTACGGATCTTAAGAAGATTCGTAGTAAGAGTCCACATCCTTAACAACGGATGCAATGGTGTCAGAAGCTTATTCCTTCTGGATGACCCGGATATTTAAGGTGGTCGACTAGCTCGTCACTTGGCGAGGTGGGACTAAATACGGGTGTGAAAATCTGCGGTAGGCCTTTAGTCCCGGTTGGTGCCACCAACCGGGACTAAATCTAGGTTTTAGTTTAGTATTTTCTGTTAACCTAATAATGTTATATTTTTCAACCCTTTTCTGGCTTCATTTGCTTTTTTTTTTTACTTATTTTAACTCCAGACCTTTTGTGCGTTCAATATGCACCATTCAAAGCCACATCATCAACTTTCAACCCTTTTCTGACTTTATTTGCTATTTTTCATGCATTTAATGATTTTTTTGAGCTAAATGACCCTGAAATTGAAAAGCACTACAAATGAACTGTGAAAAGGTTGAAACTTGGCATGGTATCATAATTTCACCCACATAGCATGTGCTAAAAAGTTTAGAGGGTTACGGCAAAAACTGGATGCACTTCGTGTACAAACTGGACAATCTCTTTTGAAGTATCAGGGTTTCGGACGAGAACTCATCTATTACAAAGGGATTTCATTTTTTGACATGTACCTGGAGTGATATTCTAGATCAATGCCATCGTCAGAATAGTTCTGGAGCATAACTATGGCTTTTAACCCAGGATCAAAGGTGCAAAATATTCGGTTATCTTCACTTTTTCTTCGCGTGTGTCCCTTGTTTATTAAGCCGTAACCATAGATAATCTTCATCATTTAACAGGATGCTTAGGTCAGCCTTCACTTTGAAGGGAGGAATTTCATGAAACTTTTCATAATCTTCAGACATGTCTGTCTTGTCCTCCACTCCCACGATGTTTCTTTTCCCTGAAAGAACTATGTGGCGCTTTGACTCATCGTATGATGTATTCGTTTCCTTATCTTTTCTTTTTCTCGGTTTGGTAGATATGTCCTTCACATAGAAAACCTGCGCCACATCATTGGCTAGGACGATTGGTTCGTCTGTGTACCCAAGATTGTTGAGATCCACTGTTGTCATTTCGTACTGCGGGTCTACCTGTACCCCGACTCCTGACAGATTGACTCATTTGCACCGAAACAAAGTATGACACCCTAATTGTAATATGCTACAGTGATCAGTGGATTATGATAATCTTTTGCTAATGATGTGTTGATCATCATTTAATCATATCTCATTTCAAATTCCACCACTGAAATTTAAATTCCAATATTCAAACTTTCAAACATGAGAACAAAAATGTTCATCATGTTGCAAATATTCCTAGGACATTTATAAAACTAACTGCAACTTTATTTGGAAAGCTTAGGTGACACTAACTGCAAGGAACAGCAACAAAACTGGAGTATTTATTCTATTTTATTTGACCTACAACTAATATGGGGTCATTAATACATCAACCCATTTTCTAACAGTGCCAAATATTACACTGTAATTATTTGGGCTAGTCTCATATTTTACAAAAGTTATTTGAAATAAAAACAAAAGACAAAACACTAAACAAAACAGAAAACAGAAAAGAAATGAAATAAAAGGAAACGGCCCACTGTGCTGGGCCTAAGTGGCCACAATGCCGGCCCAGCCCGCGCAGCGCCTCCTTCCACCTCCCGCACTGCTCACGCGCGGCCGCTGTCGAACAGCTAGCGCACGCGCGTGCGCACCCGCCCCCCCTCTCTCTGGTTGACAGCGGCCTCGTCCGCGCGTGGGGGATAAGAGCATCCCCGCTGACCCCCCCTGGCTCACCCCTCGCCATTCTCTCCTCCTCCCTCGCTCTCTCACAACTCACCGAGCGCCGCCATGGACAGCCTTGGCTGAGCTGCACGGCCACCGTCACCTCCCCGCCCCGCTGACCTGTCAACCGGACTCGCCGTCGTCGCCTGCTTCGACTACGCCGAGGACCCGAAGCCGAACGCCACCGCAGCGACCTCCCCGACCTTCTTCTTCCCCTGCGGCTGCCGGGATCGCCGACGTCGATTCGCTCCGGCAAGCCTCCCTCGAGCTCACTCTAGCACACCTGCGGGACCTCTGTGAGCACCGCGCCCATCTCCCTCTCTCCCTGAGCTCTCCCGTGCGCCGTAGATGCCGCCCCCCGTTTGCCCGAACGCACCGCCGCGGATCACATCGTCGGCGCGACCACGGCGACCTTTGGGCCCCATGCAGATGCCCGTCTGCTTCGCCGCAACACGCTGGCCCTCGCCAGCCGCTTCATTTGCCCGCTAACGCACCGTAGGCGCTCACCCAAAGCTCGCCCGAGAGCCTCCCTGCCGGCGTCATCGTGGCGCCCAACTCCGGCCATCATAACTGCTCCGACCACCTCCGATCGATGCGCGGCTCGCCCAGCTTTCGAACGCCGCCAGAATCATGCTATTTGGTGCACTGTGGGCATTTCCGGGCCCTGCCGGCGTTCGGACACCGCGCGCGGCCGCGCTGGAGCGGCTCCGGCCGGCCTGCCGACGTGGCTGCCGCGTGGCAGCCCTGGGCCCTTCCCTGGCCGGCTGACTGATGGGCCCGTGGCCCCCCGTTGACCATTGACTTGGTCAACGGGTACTGTTTTAATTAGTGCTAACTGAATTGATTAGTTTAATTAATTACTAACTAATGACTCTCTGACATGTGGGCCCTTCCACACTTTAGATTAGATTAGTTTTAATTTAACCTCTGATTAGCACTGTCTCTATGACAGGTGGGCCCCACCTGTCATATTTGACCAGTCAACACTGCTGTTGACTGCTGATGTCAGCCTGACTCAATGTTGACGTCATAATTCATTTCTGGTTTTAAAATAAATTTAGAATATTGTTTTAACTTCGAAAAATCATATCTTATAAACCGTAACTCGGATCAAAATACTTTCTACATGAAAATTGATCAGCTCGACGAGACGAACCCGGATACGCTAACCACACCCCTCTCCGATACCTCTAACTATCCGAACATGGAACTTTCCCCCTCCGGTCACCTGTCTGTCACAGGTCCGGAACCGGGAATAATTTCCCGGTTGAATTCCCCTTCACCAATACTGTGTTGGCATACGATAGAACACACCCGGCATTGCATATTGTCATGTCATACCTGTGTTGCACTTGTCTGCTTTATATTTACTGTTTCTTCCCCCTCTTCCCTCTCGGTAGATCCCGATACCGACGTAGTCCCCGAGACCGACGCTGAGACCGCTGGAGACACTGCCGAGTGCGACTACTTCTTCGACAACCCTTCTCTCTCAGTAGAGCAACCAGGCAAGCATTCCCCCCCTCTTTGATCATCCAGATATCGCCTATGTCTATCTACTGCTTGCATTAGAGTAGAATCGCTGTTACTGTTATCGGTAGATCCTACCCTGATGCATAGCCTGTTTTTGATAACTGTTGTTGATACATTTACCTGCACTCCTAAATGCCTGTTATAGGATGCTAGATTATTTCATCAGTGGCCATTCATCTTGTCCGTCTGCTATGCTTTAGTATTGGGCTGTGATCGCCATGGGCGGCGATCGCGAATATATATACTTGTTACATATGATACCTGTTGGATACTAAAGTCGGGTCGGCTCGTGGAGTACCCGCGATGATTCACGAAGGGGTTTGTTGGGACTGATCCTCTCGACGGCCTCCTAAGTGGGTCCTGGTGGCGAAATGATACGGGCAGGTTGGGACCACCTAGTAGAGAGGTGGCGCCTGGCCCTAGTCGTGTCTGCGAATGTTTCAAAATAACACGATTAACGAGATTTGGATATTTGATCTGAGTAGGGCCATAGTGCCTTATACGCACTAACCAACTACGCGAGTAAGATACGGGCTCTCGGCGGCGTAGTGTCAGCCGAAGCTTGATGTGACGTCGGTGATTTAGCGGCGCGCGCCGGGTTGGACCGCGTAAAGCAACTGCCCTGATAGGGGTTGGGTTGCCAGGTCTGCTCACCGGCCGCGAGCGCAACGCTTAGGAGCGTGCAGGAAGATGGACCCAAATCCCTGCGTGCATAGGGTTAGTCCGGCGTCCCGGCCTCTCCGTTGAGCCTAGGTAGGGCTATGTCGTGTTGATCTTCGAGGACGGTTTGGTGCTACTCGAGAAGACAAGCATGTTGGGAAATGTTGGTGCACCCCTGCAGGGAAGTTTATCTATTCGAATAGCCGGGTCCTTTTGGTAAAAGGACGACTTGGAGTTGTATCTCTATCTTATGATAACTAGAACCGGATACTGAATAAAATACACCTTTACAAGTGCCAGATATGCCCGGTGATCGCTTTCCTACAGGGCGACGAGGGGAGGATCATCGGGTTAGGATTATGCTAAATGTGTTACTTGGCTACTCGCCAACTCTGATTCTCATCCCCTGCTTCAAGAAGGAGACGACCAGAAGCGTAGTCTTCGATAGTGGTTACATGGTTAACTTACCATCTGTTTCTCTTCCCCTGCTTCAAGATGGAGGCAGCCAGGAGCACAGTCTTCGAGAAGACTAGCTTTCCCCCCTTGTTCCGGCATTCTGCAGTATAGTCCACATATACTAGCCGCAGTTCATTTGATACAATGCATAAGTAGCATAGATCCTTGATGTCAGTCATGCGAGTACTTTGGATGAGTACTCACGGTTGCTTTGCTCCCCCTTTTCCCCCTTTTTAAATGCTGCGATCAGATGTCGAGCCCCAGGAGCCAGCTGCCACCGCCGATGGATGCTACGACCCTGATGGAGCTTACTACTACGTGGAGGCTGCCGACGACCAGGAGTAGTTAGGTGGCACCTAGGAAGGAGGCCTTGCCTTATCGATCCTTGTATCTTAGTTTGTGCTAGCCTTCTTAAGGCAAACTTATTTAACTTATGTCTGTACTTAGATATTGTTGCTTCCGCTGACTCGCTTGTTGTCAAGCTTTTATATTCGAGCCCTCGAGGCCCCTGGCTTGTAATATGGAGCTTATTTTATGTTAATTTGTGTTTAGAGTTGTGTTGTGATATCTTCCCGTGAGTCCTTGATCGGGTCGTACACATTTGCGTGTATGATTAGTGTACGATAAAATCGAGGGCGTCACAAGTTGGTATCAGAGCCGACTGCCTATAGGTAGACCCCTTCCAACTCCTTGGCCGAAGTTGAGTCTAGTCTTTGAAAAAAACAAATTTACTAACTCGTTGTGTGGCTTACGGGCCCACGACACCAATGGGTGGTATTAGTATCTTTTACTCCTCGTCTATACTCTAGGACTCTGATTCTCTTCTATTTGGGTAAAAGTTTTACTAAACTCTGACATCAGGAACTCGTGATCACTTCCACCCGGAGATTTTACTACGCCTCTTCTTGAATTGGGAGCCCGAACTTGCTTAACACAGTTCACGAACCGCGGGATCCTTTTATCGAGGGCACGCTGCGTCATCCCTTGCAGATTCCTCGCTCCCGCAGTTTTCTCCGACGTGGGTGTAGCCTTTGCTATGTCTCGTTGTTGTATCCCTCCATCGCGTGCCTGCGCGCCGCCTAGTTGGTCTAGCTTGCTTCCCGTTCGTACCTGAACTACTGGCTAGTAACCGAATTATGACTGGATCTGTGTGTTATGCTTGACTGCTACGATGTATCTTTTGCACTACTCTCTCTCTGCATGTTACCTCGTAAATGCTTTCATAGCGATGAAATTGCTCAATGCTAAACTATCCATGTTGCGTTTTAGCAGGATGGTTAGACCGAATCCTCGCGGTCGTGGCCGTGGTGCCAATCCACCACCGCCTGACTACATGGCTGGGATGATGCAACAGTTTGAGCTGAATCGTCAATTCATGGAAAACATCATGGGACAGTTTCCACGCCCCAACTTGAACCAACAGCCCAACCAAGTCACTCTGCAAGACTTCGTGCAGCTCAACCCAACTGTTTACCGTAGCTCAACTCAGCCCCTTGATGCTGATGATTGGCTCCGCGACATCACCTATGAGCTGGAATCTGCCGAAGTTCCCCTTGCCAGCTATGTCAACTTTGCCAGCTACTTTCTGAAGGGTCCAGCTGCTCAATGGTGGGACAGCCACCATCACTCACAGCCTGCTGGGACAATAATTACCTGGGCAGACTTCCAAGCTGCCTTCCGTGCCCGCTTTATTCCTCAGGGAATTATGGACAGGAAGAAGCGTGAGTTCTGCAACCTTGTCCAAGGCAACAAATCAGTGGATGCTTATCAGCGAGAATTTCTGGAATTATCTCGCTATGCTGAAGAAGACATTGCAACTGATGCTCGTAGACAGGAAAAGTTTCATGATGGACTTCAAGCTGACATCAAGCTTGCACTACTGGTGCATGACTTTGCCGACTTCGCCACTCTGGTGAACAAGGCTATCCAAGTCGAAACTGGTCTGCTGGAACACCGTGGTTCTATTAGGCGTACCCGTGACCCCGGCTCATCTTCGGGCGCGGCACCGCCGAAGCGTCGGATATGGATTCCCGACAATGTTTACCGTCCTGCTGTACCTGTTCCAAGGCGGTCCTATGCTGCACCGCGTATGGCTGCTCTACCAGCAATACAGCCAGGGCTTCCAGGACCACCGCCAAGGGCTCCTGCTCCAACACCCAATAATGGTCTGTGCTTCAAGTGTGGCCAACCTGGTCACATTTCCAGGCACTGCACTCTGCCGCAGAACCAGCTGGCTCTGCCGTCAACTGGACATGGCAACGCCCGTGGAAGCAACCAGCCCCGCAACAACAGTGCCAGGCCTTATGGTAAGTATCAAGCCAACAACATTGACTTCAATGAAGCTCAAGACCAGCCTGATACTGTGATGGGTACGCTACTCGTTAATTCTGTACCAGCTTCTGTTCTATTTGATACAGGAGCATCGCTTTCATTCATGTCGGAAGACTTTGCATCCATGCATGGCATTAAATGTGCAAACCTGGACGTCACACTTTTGATAAAAACCCCTGCCGGCCAGTGTCAAACCTCCATGATTGGTCTTGACGTTCCCGTTGAGATCGAAGGGATGGAATTCTATGTCTCTCCCGTTATATTAAGGTCTTCCAACATTGACCTGATTCTGGGAATGGATTGGTTGAAAGCGCATACTGCTTCCATAGTTTGCGCCACAAAGACCGTCCATCTTTTACACCCTTCTGATGAAATTGTGAGCTACCGTGCTTATTTGTCTAGAAATGCTGAGACAAGGCTCTATGCCTTAAATGCTTTGAACGCATCACCTCTTGATGGGATTGAAAACATTCCAGTCGTTCGCAACTTCCAAGATGTCTTTCCCGAGGAGCTCCCAGGGATACCCCCTGCTCGAGCTGTCGAGTTTGTCATCGACTTGAAACCTGGTACTACTCCTATAGCCAAGCGCCCCTACAAAATGCCGTTGCATGAGCTTCTTGAACTTAAAGGAGAAATCGACACTGCACTTCGACAAGGCTTCATTCGTCCAAGTTCCTCTGCTTGGGGAGCACCTTCTCTCTTTGTCAAGAAAAAGATGGGACGAACCGTTTGGTTCAAGATTATCGCCCTATCAATCAAGCCACCATTCAAAACAAATATCCTCTTCCTCGGATCAATGATTTATATGATCAACTGGCTGGATCTGCAGTCTTCTCCAAACTCGACTTGAGGTTGGGTTATCACCAGATCCGTGTTCGTGATGAGGATATCCCAAAAACCGCTTTCGTTACTCGGTATGGATCATACGAGTATACCGTCATGTCTTTCGGCTTGACCAATGCTCCAGCTACATTCTCTCACCTGATGAATTATATCTTCATGGACTACCTTGACAAGTTTGTCGTGGTTTATCTGGATGACATCTTGGTTTATTCCAAGAATGAGGAAGAGCATGCCGAACATCTTCGTCTTGTACTGGAAAAGCTTCGAGAGCATCAATTATATGCTAAGTTTTCCAAGTGTGAATTCTGGTTGCCCGAAGTCACCTATCTGGGTCACGTCATCTCCAAGGATGGTATTGCTGTTAACCCAGAGCGAGTTCAGGCTATTCTAGACTGGACTCCCCCGAAGAATGTTAAGCAAATCAGAAGTTTTCTCTGACTCGCCAGCTATTGCCGTCGATTTGTCGAGAACTTCTCCAAGCTTGCCAAGCCTTTAACTGATCTGCTTCATAAAGGTGTGAAGTTTGAATGGACAGACAATTGTCAGGAAAGTTTTCAGGCACTCAAAGATAAGCTGACAACTGCCCCAGTGCTTGCTCCGCCAGACTCTCAAAAGGACTTTGCCATTTATTGCGATGCATCTCGAATGGGATTAGGCTGTGTCCTAATGCAAGAGCGCAAAGTGATTGCTTATGCCTCACGTCAACTGCGTCCTCATGAAGAGAACTACCCAGTTCATGACTTAGAGCTTGCGGCAGTTATCTATGCACTACAACAGTGGCGACATTACCTTCTTGGTAATCGTTGCGAGATCTTCACCGATCATCAAAGTTTGAAGTATCTGTTTACTCAGACGGATTTGAATCTCCGTCAGCAGAGATGGATGGAAACCGTTGCAGATTTTGACTTGGGGATTTCATATACCCCTGGCAAGGCTAATGTAATGGCTGATGCTTTAAGCCGCAAGTCCTACTGCAATTACCTTCAGGTTCATAAGGTTCAGCCTCAGCTTGTTAAGGAATTCCGGAGGTTGAACCTCCATATTGTTCCTCCTGGTGCGCTCGCTCCCCCTCCTGAAGAAGCTCGAAAGATGAATCTTCGAGTGGTGAAAAAGGGGTCCCTTAAGACCATGACTGCCATACCGGACCTCATAAGCTCCGTCAAGTGGACTCAGAAATATGACGATGAAGTTGAGAGGATTAAAAACTATATCAAGGCAGGAAAGCCCTCGTTCTTCACCATTGCTGATGATGGTGCTCTATACTTCAAAGGCCGCCTTGTGGTGCCAAGTAAAAGGGAAGGCCATACTAAGACTCAGGAGGTTATAGAAGAAGCTCATGATATGCCTCTGTCGATTCATCCCGGTAGCACAAAGATGTACCAGGACATTCGTAAGAGGTTCTGGTGGTCAAACATGAAGCAAGACATTGCTCGATATGTTGCTGAGTGCGACGTATGCCGTCGTATCAAAGCAGAACATCATAAGCCTGCAGGAACTCTACAACCTATCTCTACTTCTGAATGGAAATGGGATCATGTGGAAATGGACTTTGTTACTGGATTTCCCAAATCGCAGAAAGGTAATGATGCTATTCTCGTCATCATTGACCGGTTATCCAAAGTGGCACATTTTTTGGCCGTCAAGGAAACAAGCACTGCAAGTCAACTGGCAACTCTGTACATGTCCAGAATTGTTTCACTCCATGGTATTCCGCTGGTGATCAGCTCAGACCGTGGCAGCTTGTTTACTTCAAGATT
The DNA here is from genome assembly GCA_039707655.1 of Elymus sibiricus. Classification (NCBI taxonomy): domain Eukaryota; kingdom Viridiplantae; phylum Streptophyta; class Magnoliopsida; order Poales; family Poaceae; genus Elymus; species Elymus sibiricus. Next base: position 479,451,726 of record CM077668.1, read on the forward strand.
CTGGGCAAGTTTCCAGGAAGCTATGGGAACTCATCTGTCATTTAGCACTGCTTTTCACCCGCAGTCTCAGGGACAAGTTGAACGAGTCAATCAAATTCTCGAAGACATGCTTCGAGCTTGTGTTATATCTTTCGGCAAGAAATGGGAGGAATCTCTTCCGTTTGCTGAGTTCTCGTATAACAACAGCTATCAGGCTAGTTTGAAGATGGCCCCCTTTGAAGTGTTATATGGACGAAAGTGTCGGACCCCTCTAAACTGGTCAGAAACTGGGGAACGTCTACTCATCGGTCCGGATATTGTTCAACAGGCCGAGGAACAAGTTAGCATTATTCGCGAGAATATCAAGATTGCTCAGTCACGTCAAAAGAGTCAGTATGACCGCGGACATAAGGATATGGTCTATCAACCTGGTGAAAAGGCTTACCTTCGGGTTACACCAATGAAGGGTGCACACCGCTTCGGTATCAAGGGCAAGCTTGCTCCGCGCTTTATTGGTCCTTTCCCTATCCTTGAAAGGCGTGGAAAAGTTGCATATCGATTGGAGCTTCCACCGAACCTTTCTCAGGTTCATGATGTCTTTCACGTGTCACAGCTTCGCCGCTGCTTCAAGGACCCTGTTCGAGGAGTGGATCATGAGATGCTTGAATTACAGCAAGACCTCTCCTACAAGGAACATCCGATTCGTATTCTTGAGGAATCTGAACGTCGGACACGCCAGAAGGTTACCAAGTTCTACAAGGTTTAGTGGTCGAATCACTCTGAAGATGAAGCTACTTGGGAACGCGAGGATAAACTTCGTGAAGAATACCCCGAGCTCTTTGCTTCTACCTCTTAATTCTCGGGACGAGAATTTCTTTTAGAGGGGGAGAATTGTGACACCCTAATTGTAATATGCTACAGTGATCAGTGGATTATGATAATCTTTTGCTAATGATGTGTTGTTCATCATTTAATCATATCTCATTTCAAATTCCACCACTGAAATTCAAATTCAAATTTAAATTGCAATATTCAAACTTTCAAACATGAGAACAAAAATGTTCATCATGTTGCAAATATTCCCAGGACATTTATAAAACTAATTGCAACTTTATTTGGAAAGCTTAGGCGACACTAACTGCAAGGAACAGCAACAAAACTGGAGTATTTATTCTATTTTATTTGACCTACAACTAATATGGGGTCATTAATACATCAACCCATTTTCTAACAGTGCCAAATATTACACTGTAATTATTTGGGCTAGTCTCATATTTTACAAAAGTTATTTGAAATAAAAACAAAAGACAAAACACTAAACAAAACAGAAAACAGAAAAGAAATGAAATAAAAGGAAACGGCCCACTGTGCTGAGCCTAAGTGGCCACAATGCCGGCCAGCCCGCGCAGCGCCTCCTCCCACCTCCCGCACTGCTCACACGCGGCCGCTGTCGAACAGCTAGCGCACGCGCACGCGCACCCGCCCCCCCTCTCTCTGGTCGACAGCGGCCTCGTCCGCGCGTGGGGGATAAGAGCATCCCCGCTGACCCCCCCTGGCTCGCCCCTCGCCATTCTCTCCTCCTCCCTCGCTCTCTCACAACTCACCGAGCGCCGCCATGGACAGCCTCGGCTGAGCTGCGTGGCCACCGTCACCTCCCCGCCCCGCTGACCTGTCCACCGGACTCGCCGTCGTCGCCTGCTTCGACTACGCCGAGGACCCAAAGCCGAACGCCACCGCAGCGACCTCCCCGACCTTCTTCTTCCCCTGCGGCTGCCGGGATCGCCGACGTCGATTCGCTCCAGCAAGCCTCCCTCGAGTTCACTCTAGCACACCTGCGGGACCTCTGTGAGCACCGCGCCCATCTCCCTCTCTCCCTGAGCTCTCCCGTGCGCCGTAGATGCCGGCCCACTTTTGCCCAAACGCACCACCGCGGATCACGTCGCCGGCGCGACCACGGCGACCTTTGGGCCCCGTGCAGATGCCTGTCTGCTTCGCCGCAACACGCTGGCCCTCGCCAGCCGCTTCATTTGCCCGCTAACGCACCGTAGGCGCTCGCCCAAAGCTTGCCCGAGAGCCTCCCCGCCGGCGTCGTCGTGGCGCCCAACTCCGGCCATCATAACCGCTCCGACCACCTCCGGTCGATGCGCGGCTCGCCCAGCTTTCGAACGCTGCCGGAGTCGTGCTATTTGGTGCACTTTGGGCATTTTCTGGGCCCTGCCGGCGTTCGGCCACCGCGCGCGGGCGCACCGGAGCGGCTCCGGCCGGCCTGCCGACGTGGCTGCCGCATGGCAGCCCTGGGCCCTTCCCTGGCCGGCTGACTGATGGGCCCGCGGCCCCCCGTTGACCATTGACTCGGTCAACGGGTACTGTTTTAATTAGTGCTAACTGAATTGATTAGTTTAATTAAATACTAACTAATGACTCTCTGACATGTGGGCCCTTCCACCGTTTAGATTAGATTAGTTTTAATTTAACCTCTGATTAGCACTGTCTCTATGACAGGTGGGACCCACCTGTCATATTTGACCAGTCAACACTGCTGTTGACTGCTGATGTCAGCCTGACTCAATGCTGACATCATAATTCATTTCTGGTTTTAAAATAAATTTAGAATATTGTTTTAACTTCGAAAAATCATATCTTTTAAACCGTAACTCGGATCAAAATACTTTCTACATGAAAATTGATCAGCTCGACGAGACGAACCCGGATACGCTAACCACACCCCTCTCCGATACCTCTAACTATCCGAACATGGAACTTTCCCCCTCCGGTCACCTGTCTGTCACAGGTTCGGAACCGGGAATAATTTCCCGGTTGAATTCCCCTTCACCAATACTATGTTGGCATACGATAGAACACACCCGGCACTGCATATTGTCATGTCATACCTGTGTTGCACTTGTCTGCTTTATATTTACTGTTTCTTCCCCCTCTTCCCTCTCGGTAGATCCCGATACCGACGTAGTCCTCGAGACCGATGCTGAGACCGCTAGAGACACTGCCGAGTGCGACTACTTCATCGACGACCCTTCTCTCTCAGTAGAGCAACCAGGCAAGCATTCCCCCCTCTTTGATCATCCAGATATCGCCTATGTCTATCTACTGCTTGCATTAGAGTAGAATAGCTGTTACTGTTATCGGTAGATCCTACCCTGATGCATAGCCTGTTTTTGATAACTGCTGTTGATACATTTACCTGCACTCCTAAATGCCTGTTATAGGATGCTAGATTATTTCATCAGTGGCCATTCATCTTGTCCGTCTGCTATGCTTTAGTATTGGGTTGAGATCGCCATGGGCGGCGATCGCGGATATATATACTTGTTACATATGATACCTGTTGGATACTAAAGTCGGGTCGGCTCGTGGAGTACCCGCGATGATTCACGAAGGGGGTTGTTGGGACTGATCCTCTCGACGGCCTCCTAAGTGGGTCCTGGTGGCGGAACGATACGGGCAGGTTGGGACCACCTAGTAGAGAGGTGGCGCCTGGCCCTAGTTGTGTCCGCGAATGTTTCATAATAACACGATTAACGAGATTTGGATATTTGATCTGAGTAGGGCTATAGTGCCTTATACGCACTAACCAACTACGCGAGTAAGATATGGGCTCTCGGCGGCGTAGTGTCAGCCGAAGCTTGATGTGACGTCGGTGATTTAGCGGCGCGCGCCGGGTTGGACCGCGTAAAGCAACCGCCCTGATAGGGGTTGGGTTGCCAGGTCTGCTCACCGGCCGCGAGCGCAACGCTTAGGAGCGTGCAGGAAGATGGGCCCAAATCCCTGCGTGCATAGGGTTAGTCCGGCGTCCCGGCCTCTCCGTTGAGCCTAGGTAGGGCTATGTCGTGTTGATCTTCGAGGACGGTTTGGTGCTACTCGAGAAGACAAGCGTGTTGGGAAATGTTGGTGCACCCCTGCAGGGAAGTTTATCTATTCGAATAGGCGGGTCCTTTTGGTAAAAGGACGACTTGGAGTTGTATCTCTATCTTATGATAACTAGAACCGGATACTGAATAAAATACACCTTTACAAGTGCCAGATACGCCCGGTGATCGCTTTCCTACAGGGCGACGAGGGGAGGATCATCGGGTTAGGATTATGCTAAACGTGTTACTTGGCTACTCGCCAACTCTGATTCTCATCCCCTGCTTCAAGAAGGAGACGACCAGAAGCGTAGTCTTCGATAGTGGTTACATGGTTAACTTACCATCTGTTTCTCTTCCCCTGCTTCAAGATGGAGGCAGCCAGGAGCACAGTCTTCGAGAAGACTAGCTTTCCCCCCTTGTTCCGGCATTCTGCAGTATAGTCCACATATACTAGCCGCAGTTCATTTGATACAATGCATAAGTAGCATAGATCCTTGATGTCAGTCTTGCGAGTACTTTGGATGAGTACTCACGGTTGCTTTGCTCCCCCTTTTCCCCCTTTTTAAATGCTGCGATCAGATGTCGAGCCCCAGGAGCCAGCTGCCACCGCCGACGAATGCTACGACCCCGATGGAGCTTACTACTACGTGGAGGCTGCCGACGACCAGGAGTAGTTAGGTGGCACCTAGGCAGGAGGCCTTGCCTTATCGATCCTTGTATCTTAGTTTGTGCTAGCCTTCTTAAGGCAAACTTGTTTAACTTATGTCTGTACTCAGATATTGTTGCTTCCGCTGACTCGCTTGTTGTCAAGCTTTTATATTCGAGCCCTCGAGGCCCCTGGCTTGTAATATGGAGCTTATTTTATGTTAATTTGTGTTTAGAGTTGTGTTGTGATATCTTCCCGTGAGTCCTTGATCGGGTCGTACACATTTGCGTGTATGATTAGTGTACGATCAAATCGAGGGCGTCACACAAAGGGACCTTAAAATCACGTCCATAGTAAAGTTCACATATCTCCTCTATGTAACCATAATATGTGTCCTTTGCCCCATTGGTGTTTGATGCATCAAAGCGGACACCACTGTTTTGGTTGGTGCTCTTTTTATCTTGGGCGATCATGTAAAATGTATTCCCATTTATCTCGTACCCTTGGTAAGTCAATACAGCGAAGATGGTGTAATGGCCAACAAGTATAGGTCATCTCCAATAGTGTTGTTACGCATGAGATGTGTTTGCAACCAACCGCCGAAAGTCCCGATGTGTTCACGTGTAATACAGTCGTCAGACTGCTCCGGGTGTTTGCAGCCTAGAATATTCTTGTGTTCATTGATATACAGGGCCACCAAGAAAGAATTCTGTAGAACTGTATAGTGTGCTTGCGCCCAAGAATGCCTGTCCCTACATATTATTGAATCCGCTCCTAGCGTGCCTTTTCCACTAAGTCTCCCCTCATACCGCGATTGAGGGACACCAATCGGCTTAATGTCAGGAATAAAGTTAACACAAAACCTAATGACCTCCTCTGTTTGATGGCCCGTGGAGATGCTTCCTTCTAGCCTAGCACGGTTACGAACATGTTTCTTTAAGACTCCCATGAACCTCTCAAAGGGGAACATATTGTGTAGAAATACAGGACCCAGAATGGCAATCTCGTTGACTAGGTGAACTAGGACGTGCGTCATAATATTGAAGAAGGATGGTGGGAACACCAACTCGAAACTGAGAAGACATTGGACCAAATCATTCTGTAACCTTGGTAGGATTTCTGGATCGATTACCTTCTGAGAAATTCCATTGAGGAATGCACAGTGCTTCACAATAGCTAATCGAACATTTTCTAGTAGAAGCCCCCTCAATGCAACCGGAAGCAGTTGCGTCATAATCACGTGGCAGTCATGAGACTTTAGGTTCTGAATTTTTTTCTCTGCCATGTTAATTATTCCCTTTATATTCAATGAGAAGCCAGACGGGACCTTGATACTGAGCAGGCATTCAAAGAAGATTTCCTTCTCTGCTTTGGTAAGAGCGTAGCTGGCAGGACCTTGATACTGCTTTGGATGCCTGCCATCTTTTTCGTTCACACGTTGCTGGTCCTCCCGTGCCTTCGGTGTATCTTTTGTCTTCCCATACACTCCAAAGAAGCCTAGCAGATTCACGTAAACATTCTTCGTCACGTGCATCACGTCGATAGCAGAGCGGACCTCTAGGTCTTTCCAATAGGGTAGGTCCCAAAATATAGATTTCTTCTTCCATATGGGTGCGTGTCCCTCAGTGTTAGTATATTAGAATTGAATGAGAGAGCTTTGAGAAATTGTTGACTCGGTCAAAATCAGATGACTCAATTCTAATTGGTGACCTGAATTGAATGTGGGCTCTGTAAAACTAGGGAGCTTAGTGTTATAGAGGATGAAACCCTATAAAATCACACCGTTAGCCTAATTGATGTGTGGTGCTACATTTATCTCAATATACTCATCAGTTGCTTTCGGTTGTTAGGTGGATGTGTTGTTTTGTTGCTATTGTTTGTTTGTTACGCAACCATTGATGTCGTCGTTTATTTGTTGTATTGTCTAAAGTTCTTTTAATATAATTTTGGTTGTTAGGTGGATGTGTTGTATTGTTGCTATTGTTTGTTTGTTACGCAACCATTGATTTCGTCGTTTATTTGCTGTGTTGTCTAAAGCTTTTTTTTAATATAATTAGCAAACATGCTGTGGCAGCTGAAGACGAACATACAATTTATTTTTTTGGTTGGTGTTTGTGTCAATGATAATGAATTAGTTTTCTTTATTAAATTTAATTATATATAATCTAACCTTATTTTAATTATTATCAAATATCTTTAGTCTTTGTTGGATTTAATTATATATAATCTAACCATATTTTAATTAATAACAAATAAATTCTAAGAGCTATAACAATGCTAACGCGATAGCGAACTGAGCCTACCTCAGTTGGTTCGGCCCGGGTTCATCCTTGACTTTGCACGAGTACTCGTATTTTTCTGAATTTATTCTAGAATTTAACGACATTGTCACGGGTACTTGTATTTTCCTGAATTTATTAAGGGGCGTTATACTTTCAGTAATAGGCGACATTCCGGTCGACAACGAAAGTATAACGCTGTTGTGTTTCCCTGAATTTATTAAGGGGCGTTATACTTTCACGGGTACTTCGTATTCATCACAAGCACCTCGCTGTCGGTATGGGACTAAACTTCCCACCACACCTAGTGCCATATACCCACATGGGCCCTTAGAGATTAATCTGAAATTGTTAGATGGGCCCTAGGCCCAACTCATATTTCAACACATCTCCATGGGCTTTTCTGCCGGTGGAGAAGAAGAATACGAGGGAGAGAAGGGCAATGGGCAGCAGTGCAAGAAACGGTGAGAGGTCCATGCTTGCAGCTAGCGCATGCAAACTGCGCGGTTCCCCTTTCGGTTTGTGCGAACAAAATGGCCCTACAAACATATATAGTGTGGAGTGAGCGGCAGAGAGTAGTGAACAATTGATTACTGTAATCTTTTTGTCTCACTATCTCAGTGGTTCTTTTTTTTCCTGTGCGGATAATGAAACTTTAGCAATTCACGAGTTTGCATAAATACGGAAACTCAAGGTAGTCTGTTAGCACAAGTAAGAAAAATCAATTTTATTTCTTGGTTCGATCAAAATATATTTTATCCAAACGTATGCATGATCGACACAATGGGTGTAGCTTCTGGTTAGCACTACTCGGATAACAATTGTGCCTACTATTTACCATTTTTGTGCATTTTGGTCTGAGGCATTTTTGTTAAATATATCCTTTTGTGATGAATAATGATTTTTGAGCATGCAATCTTCTTTCATGTGGTGGAGATGCGCGGTTACCTGCTAGAAAAGAAAATGGTGTTTCTGATATGTTATGCTTATTTCAAGGTGCTTCCAAGTTCCAACTACCAAGTCTGCCCTGAGATGAACAACTACCATTTTATTTGTTGAGGATGATTTGATTGTGCAAGTAAGCCTATATAATTTCACTTGTGATTTATATTTATTGGTGAGATCTCTATGGCTGGTGAGAAATCATGTATTGACATATAATAATAAGAACATAGAACAAGAAACTACATCACGGAATTGGTGAGGTTTGTAGCCCGTACAACATACAAACTGATGGACTTTGGAAGATCAACCATATAAAAGGTCCATATGTGTGTTAAGTGCAGATAACTGGATATTATCATTATATCTCTCGAGTCTAAGTTTATCCAATTAGCACAGCTCTCAAGATAATTTAGGACATACTCAAGATGCACCAGGCTATGGACCACAAGTCTTTCAACATGGCAGGGGCGTCCGGAGGCATGCGACAAGCTACGTATGTTGAAAGAGACTATTGATCACTACATGAACCTATTTTTTTGTAAGTTATTATTATTACAATCATGTATCATTATTTTCACCATGTTTCTAAATATTTTTTACCCTGACGACTGTGTCCGAGTTTGCACATGCAAGAATCACTGTCCAAGGTTTCTTTTGATTGACAGAGGGAAGCAGGATTGTGACGAGAGATAGAGATATACAACCAGCAAAAGGGGTGAGGGACAAAGAGGTAGGTGAAATTCAGAGTTCAAGTCTTTCCTTATCCTACCAGAGTCTACTCTGGTCCAACAAACCTTGTCGAAGGAGCCCACCGACCCTTGGATCTTCAGGTTGGTCCACTGGCCCAATTGTTCTCTGCTTCGGGCATTGCATCTCTTCGTCAGTTAACTGAGTATTCTTCAGTTGTTGTCTGCCTTGTCAGTTAACTCCTCCTCCAGGTTCATGCTCTTGTCGTCAGTGCACACATCCTTCTGTTTCAGGTCCCTTAACACTTTGGTCCAACTGTCCGGCTCCCATGTGTAGGCATGTTCCAACGACATGTTATGAAAAAGTTGCTGCATGGGCTAGAAGATTTGGAAATGCATGCAGATTTGAAACTTCAGAGCAATATTAATGTATGTTAAAACTTGTAAAAATTTGCAATATGTACATTGTTGAGATAGTATTAGTGGAACATTTAATATCTCCTTCGTTATGATGGAACTGAGAGAATTATCCTTCATCTGTTAAAACTAAACTGTCTTTGTTTTTTTCTGAAAAAAACAGTCTGTGCTTCTATATGTTTGCCTCTGCTTGTTTTTACAATTGGACTTTGACTTTGAAACAGAAAATGGATCCAGGCTTGAGTAAGCCTAATTTTTATATTTGCCTCTGCTGGTTTTTACAATTGTACTCTGTCTTTTTCAATTTACAATGGCGGATTAAATCATGCGAATTTAAAATGCCTGCTTACTAGCAGTCAGTGGAAATTTGAATATAAACTGCTTGCTTTCATTGGGGCGGTTGGGCCTTGGTTGCGAAGGAAGCACATCTACATTACTATCGTACATGAACATGATAGAGAGGAGTTGGAGTTGAGACAAGGAGAGTCACAACTCTGTTAGGGGCAGATGTAGCGGCAGGAGTGGAGAGATGGGAACGCATTAGCCTCACCTTGGTAGTGCTATAGGTCCATGTGAGGGATGGCGGTGATGGTTGGTTGCGGTGGTGGGAGGACTGCCATGAAAGGTGCTACCTCGATCCCTTTAGTCACTCTTTCTGAGCATAGCAGCACAAGATTGTCATGATAGAGACGTGCGATTGCACGTGCATACTTACTAGTATAGATAGCCAGTAAAGTACATATTTACATAGATAATACTATATATGGATGCTTATATTTAATAATATAAATTATGCATCCAAACTTTACATTTTGCTTTTTTACCATGGATATATAAGATACGAGTGAAGTACGCGTGGCCCGTGCGGATAATTAAGCTCTTTATTTAATTCCCTGATGAAGAAGAGTAGGATGGACACCATGATCGATCTTACTAAGGAGACCATGGCTTAGCGACCAGACGCAGAGGCTTCTTCAACCGCACGGCCAATCCACCCACCTCATCCATGTCGACCGTGGACGCCCCACCGGCCGGTAACTCCCAATCAAAGTGGTACAACAGGCTTGTCAGCACCAGCTCGACACTCGCCATGCTAAACCCAGCCCCAGGGCACCCTCTCCGCCCACCACCGAACGGCAATAACGTGAAGTCGTGCCCCGCCGCCGCCGCCAGGGGCCTGCCATCATCCCCGAACCACCTCTCCGGCAGGAACTCCTCGGCGCGCTCCCATGTGGCGGGGTCCCGTGCGATGGTCCCGACGTCGATGATGACGCGGGTGCATGCTGGAACATGGTAGCCGAGCAGCTCGGTGTCCTCAACCGTTTCCCTCAGCACGAGCGGCGACGGCATGTGCAAACGGAGCGTCTCCTTGATCACCGGTTTGAGGCGGTGCAGCTTACCGAGGTGATCCTCGGTAACTTGGCTGTTGCCGCCGCCATGGATGGTCATGCGTATCTCCTCTTGGAGCTTGTGCATCTCGTCCGGATGGTTGATGAGCTCCGCCATTGCCCATTCCACAGTGGAGGCAGTCGTATCCGAGCCGGCTAGGAACATATCCTGCACCGTACACATATAAGTCACTATAGTCAATGCTCATAGAGCAAACCTGATAATCAAACTAAGCTACACAAAAATTATCTTTTTATTTATCTATAATAAAAAGAATTTTATTACTATATTATACTATTTTTCATGTGTAGTATATTTTTCTTATATTTCTCCTCACATCCACTTTTATATCTAGACCCACTACTTCATAGGTTTCCATGTTCAACTTATTACTTGCATTAGGACTAGCTCTCATCTCATTATTCTTTCTCTCATCCACACATCAAAAAAAATACTGACTAACTTAGCAATAAAACCATTTCCATTGGCACATAATACTTGACTGGCCTTCACCATTTCCTTTTGTAGCAACCGGTTGAGACTTCTAGCAACCGGTTGTTATTTTTTAGGAGTCCTGGAAGTTTTTTTAAACAACTCCACGAGTGAAGTCTCTGAAAATCTACTCACATATATATGAGGTGGGTGCTAGATATATAGACATAGAAATAGTAATTTCTTCCGTCTCCCATATTTGTAGCAGTGGGTGCCGCAGCACAAGTGGAGGTCGAATTTGCCCAAGATTTACTTATGGATTGAGTTTGTTGGATGGTTCAGATGGTGATCACAAAAAGTAGTAGGGCTTCCGGCTTCGAACACTCGAGCAATAGTGATTTTGTATTTTAGAGTTTTCGTTCCTTTTTGCTTTCTATCATCTAATAAAACCAAACGGTAAGGCTTTTGCCGTACCTTCTAATTTTTTTCCTGTTGTAACTTAAAAGATGTATTTCAAAGACGTGGAACAAAGTGCATGTTGTACCTTATTATTAGGGATAATTTGGGAAAATAAAATGAATTAAAGTAGAGGATGGACTATTTTTCTCTCAAAATGTATCTTGGTTATACGAGTTGGTGGGTACCCATAACCTATATTGAAACCCTTACCCACCTCATTTGAGTAGGGTATGGATAGTCTTTTTATCCAATAGAAATAGGGAGGGGAGTGGATTATTCATGGGTAAGCCTTTAGCTCAATTAATCATTTATTAGTACAAATGTGTGGATTAGACAATACAAAGTATGTGGGACCCACATATTGATATAAAATTTTAAGGTGTGAGCGCGAGGTTTTTAATTTTAGGGTCTAGATTTTAACCTGGGACCAACATTTAAATCTAGTTGTACCAGTCTGCACAAAGTAGCCCGATGTCATACTGACTCGTCTCAAAAAAGCTTCGATCAATTTTGCTCAAAATTTTAAGTGTGAACTTGAGGTTTTTATTTTTAAGGTCTGACTTTTTACGTGGGTCCCACATATAGATCTAATCTTGTTAATATGCACAAAGTTGCAGACTATTATAATGAATTATTTCACCAAGCTAAAATTTTAGTGTGTGAAACGAGAGATTTTGAACCCAGGGTCTAGCTTTGATATGGAGCCCACATGTATCTATAGCAGGTATATGTGTAAAATATATTAATAGAAATTAGTAGGTCAGCTTAAGACAATGAGTATGGATAAAATTGGTTGTTATCCAATAGGTATGGATAAGATCGGGGAGGTGAAAAATGAATAATGATGATATAGATTTCGGCATGAACAAGCATGGATTTGTTGTTCATACCCTCCCCAGTGGTAGGTATAATCTTGGTAATAGCAAAGCGCAAAGAAAATGGCGCGTGTTGTCTCTGACCATGTAAGGAGTAAAATGATTTGAAGTTTAATCAAATATATATAGAAAAATGTAAATATTTACATACCACATAAGTATCTAGATTAATTACGAAAAATATTTCTATAGTAAATTTATTTAGAGACAAATATTGATAATATTTTCTAATAAATTTAGTTAAACTTAAAAACATGATTTGTTTCAAATTTAAAACTGTTTTGTTTTTGGATGGAGATGGAGGGAGTACACGTACCAAGATGATGGCCTTGATGGCTACCGTGTCAAACAGGATTTCTCCCGCCTCATCCTCCTCCTTCGCATCCAGCAGCACGCTCACGAAACTGCGGCGACTGTCGTCGTCGCCGTCTCCCTCCCTCCTGCCTCCACGGCGCCGCGCACGGTGGCCTGCGATGCCCCGCTCGAGGAAGCTATCCAACGCATCAAACGTCCGTGTCGCCTTAGCATGCACCCCCATCAGCGAGTCCACCCACGCCAGCCACGGCACGACCTCGCCGAGCGTGCCCCAGCCTAGCAGCTCCCCGGTGTCGACCATCAACTTCCTAAGAATCTTCCCTTCTCCGGCGAGCCCATACCTTGAGTCGTCGCCGAACGCGGCCCGCAGGAGGACAACGCTGGAGTAGGCGAGGAGGAGATGGCTCAGGTTCACGGCGGCGGTGTCACGACCGCCGCCGTCAGCGCCGCGGACGCGGTGGAGCAAGGCGGCGGTCTCCTGCTCTCGAACCCGTCGGAAGGAGAGCACGCAGCGCTGGCTGAGGAGGTGGAGCACGCAGACGCGTCGCGCCTGGCGCCAGTGCTCGCCGTAGTCGGCGAAGGCCATGTCACACCCGTAGAGAAGGCGCTCGACCATGGGTCCGCGGTATCGGCCGGCGAAGGCCACGTCTCGGGCCTTCATGGCCTCCTGCGCCGCGCCCGCCGAGGAGGCCACCACGATGGGCACGCGGCCGAGGCGCAGGAGCATGACCGGGCCGTGCGTTCCGGCCATCGCCCGGAGCGTCCGGTGGGGTAGCGACCCAAGAAGCGGCAGGTGGCCGAGGAGAGGGAAGCCTGGCGGCGACGGTGGCAAGCTCCTCCGTCCATCTCTATCTCCATCTCCATGGGCTTTTCTGCCGGTGGAGAAGAAGAACACGAGGGAGAGAAGGGCAATGGGCAGCAGTGCAAGAAACGGTGAGAGGTCCATGCTTGCAGCTAGCGCATGCAAACTGCGCGGTTCCCCTTTCGGTTTGTGCGAACAAAATGGCCCTACAAACATATATAGTATGGAGTGAGCGGCAGAGAGTAGTGAACGATAGATTACTGTGATCTTTTTGTCTCACTATCTCAGTATGTAGCTTCGCTTTGATGCGAACAATGGGTTGGTGTCTGCTTGCAATGTAGTCTTGTTCATCCGCGTGTTTGGTCAGCATATTAATAAATATATAAAAATAAAAAGACAAGAAGCAAGTATGTTTATTATAAATCACATTAATAATAAATACAAGTTGGCGTGCTCTATGGCCTTGGTGGGTGTGCTGTCCATGGCTCACGCTCTCTGTGCTTGTATATGACGTGGACTCATGATCTGTGTGCTGCTACGAGTTACAATAACTCCTCGTCTAACGATGATCAGAGTCTGATTCCAAAATGTATTAGGTCACACCCTCCATGTCTTATTGCTCATGTGAGTTAGAATAACTCGCATCTAGCGATTATCGATACGGAGTCCGGTTTGAAGATGTATTGGGGCGCGCTCTCTGTGAATATGACTTACGCTTATACAAGTTAGAACAACTCGCATCTAGTGATAACACAGAGTCCTATTCGTATACATATTGGACCCTGTTGCAACAAACGGGCGCTCTCTCCGTACATATGACAAGCAATGATATGGAGCATATTAGATCCGTTGCAACAAATGGGCACCTTTGCTAGTCTCTTGTAAAGCAAATAAACCCCACTAGAGAGTCTACCTGATCCCACAGCAATCCACATCATCTCCTGTTCCAATCCGTCTGATCAATTTTGTCAATCAAATCCATCTGTTTCATGGTTTAAGTCCATGCCTCAAGACCAATCACTTGCTCCACTATGCATGCCCCCGTGTCTCTCCTTGCGTCCCTTTCTATGAGGTGTGAGCTGTCCACGTCCATTATGGATGACTACTCATTATTCACCCCCGTAAGCTTTTCTCTCAATTCTCCCTCATTAAACAAATCATTGATCTGATATTGTTTGTTACATTTGTACGTCAGGAGGATCTCAGACGATGGAGACGTACAGTCTTATAGAACTTCGCCACTATGATACCTTGCATGCTTTACCTTACCTCTCATTGGTAATGTCCAGTGGCACTGCTGGCAAGGCTGGTGCTGTGGCACTGCTGGCAGCATCGATCGGTCCTGGCTTGATTCCTGGTAAAGTTAGCGGTTAGTTAGTGTTGCTTCTACGTTATCGTTCAGACGGAGACACTGGACGAATGATTGGCGCGCTCGGCATGGTTTGCAGCCAAGGGAGGAATGCTCCCTATGCGATCAGGCTCCTGAATCTATCGATCACATCCTATGCCGCTGCCCGTTGGCAAGGGAGATCTGGTTCTTCATCTGCAGCGCCTTGGGTCAGCCTCTACCGGCAGCTCCGCAGTCCATCCTTGTTTGGTGGAGGCGGCTGAGAGCTGGTTTCCAGGGTAACAAGAGGAAGGGCTTCGACTCGCTATTCGCATTGGTGTCCTGGAAGGAGCGTAATGCGCGCTGCTTCAGGGAGTCCGCATCTTTGGTTGATGACTTACTACAGGTCATCAAGGCGCAAGCGGAGTTATGGGTGCAAGCCGGGGCTAAGCATTTAGGGAGTTTGTCGTCGGAGGGATAAGCCTTTACCTGCCGAGTCTTTTGGGAGTCAAAGCTTTAAGATATAGCGTCCAGAGTCCGGCGCGGCTGCGGCCGCGGCCGATCCTTGTAAGTCATACTGCTTTTCTATCTTAATGCAATGATATGCACACTCGTGCATATTCGAGAAAAGAAAAAAAAAGAAAAAAAAAGTGTTGCTTCTACATTAAATTTCTTTTATTGCATAAATCTCTCGAGCCTTCAATATATAGCTGCAAAATTATTATTCACTGGCTAGATAGCGCACAATATTTTTCGAAGTTGCTTAGTATTTTCTACACAAGACATGATAACCTGATTTAGTGGAATATTACTGTTATCTTCTCTTCGAGACTATGCTGAAGTTTGGCAAAAGTGTTTAACTAGGATAGTTGTAAATGATAACAACGATGGAATCAGTTTTACGGTTGCTTACATAACTGGCACGAACAAATAGTTGAGTATTTGTCAATTTACATCGTGTACTTATGTGTGCAGCAACTCATTTGAGAAATAAAATTCACCCAAACATAATGTATACTTCAATCCGTAATTTCTTTAATTCACCTAAAAGCCATATCCAAAGGTTATTCTCAAATTTCTGTAGCAGCGCGCGGGGAATTGTTTGAGTTAATAATGAATACAAGTTTTGGGTGGGTGTGCTGTCCATGGTTTAGGTCAACGATCTAACTGGACGTTGTGGTCCCTTTTTTCCTGAGGTCTCAGAGAGCTCATAGAGTACTTACAATTCTGCTAGTGTGGTCGCCTGCTTCGATACTGCTTCTCCAGGATGACCCTGCGGCTACCTGCTTGACTATTTGGCTTGATGAATGAAATGGCTCTCTCTCTCTCTCTCTCTCACACACACACACACACTCGGTGTGCCTCTCTAGCTATGAGCAAACAGTCATTTTAATGTTGTACGGCTAATTTGAAAAATAAACTCGCTAGTTGGATTCTGTATGGTAGAATCTACAAAACCAATGATGAATTTTTTTTCTCCCAAAGGTATATGCTGCAACCAAACCGTGTTCGTTGGCAATGGTTGCAATAAGTCGTGTTGCAATAAGGTATTGCAACCGTTGCTAGTTTGCGTTGCAACTATTAGGATTTATTGCAACCAGAGTTGTTCGTTGTTAAGCATGGCAATAAGACGTTGTTGCAATATTCACGGTCATGGCAACATAGACACGCTATCGCAGCCATTGCAAAAGAGTTGCAATATCATCTAAGTATTGCAATGCCAATAAAACTATTCGCAACACAACTCAAATCGTGGCAACATTCATAACTTATTGCAACTGTTTTACAAATGTTTGCGATAACAGTTATTGCAACGATCTTCATATTCAGGGCTATGAAACAATTTGTGTGGCATCTATCACAACCAGAAAGAGCAAATGGTTGCGATAACACTCCTTATTGCAACCAAATGGTGCCATTGCGACAAAAAGCATGGCATTATTAGGGTCAAAACTTAGTAGTGGTTTCTTAACTTGTGGTACGTAGAAGCTTCAGATAAAGTTTGAGGATACAACATCAAAATGAACGAAAGCTATGGAAACTAATGAATTATAGTTAGGCTGACGTGTTCGCTTT
The DNA here is from genome assembly GCA_039707655.1 of Elymus sibiricus. Classification (NCBI taxonomy): domain Eukaryota; kingdom Viridiplantae; phylum Streptophyta; class Magnoliopsida; order Poales; family Poaceae; genus Elymus; species Elymus sibiricus. The sequence continues at coordinate 479,468,219 of CM077668.1, forward strand.
CATGAAAGGGCTCATCTATTTTTTGAAGCATGTATATTCTGGCTCTGTCGAAATGGCTTAAATTCTTTTTTAAGCATGTATACCCAAAGTATGTCCCTACATAAATTTTACATTTTTCTGATCAATTTTGGTCATTATTACGTTTATTTTGTGCTAAACTAGAGAAATGTGGTTGAATTACCCCTTCAGAATAAAATAATTTTCCATCTACGTCCACAAAAATTGGCTCATTAGGCTATATGAGACCTGGTATAAGAAGCTTGAGAAAAAGTTCGCGGCGCATACAACACCAAAATGAATGAGAGCTATGGAAACTTAGGAGAATTAACGAGTACTAGAAGAATAGAGAGCAAGCAACAGGAAGGGCGGGACAAAGGGTTAGAATGAATCGTTTTGCTCGTCCCTGCTACCAACAATTATGTGATAAAGTTAATGAAAAATATGCAAAAAAATTCTGAATGGGTTTTAAGATTTATGTAACCTCACTTCATACAAGAGAAGCTCAATAATAAAATATAATGGGTTTTTAAAACACGATGCCTGCTCATTTGCGTGGGCCATTTAGCCAGTTGTGATGATGGTGATATTATACGGGAGCTAGAAAATGATATGGTATTAGCTCAAACCTGCAAGGAAATACAGGCTGATAGGACAAAAGAGCCTCGTGCATTAGCTCAAACCTGCAAGGAAATACAACAATCCGAAGTGGATCCTTGCTCGCAACGGAAGGATACCAATCTTTTATCTGTAAGCGCGGCGAGTAATGAATACGTCACTGAGTGAATTCTGGATTTTTGGCCTAGCTCAGTTCGGTGGTCCATTTTGGCGGGGTGAACCCTATGCCGCGATCCTGACAACGAAACACGTCGCGAACACAAGGCGGAGCCTATCCCTGCCCCCCCCCCCCCCCCCCCCCCCACACACACACACACACACAAGGAGAAAGAGAACGACGATGAAGGGGTCGTCTTGATATGGGCATGGCACCATTGACCGATAATTCTATTAAAGCTGAGACAGTTAATGAGTCAAGCCATGAAAACGTTGTGGAAAATAATGCCATGCATGCGGCCAGATTTGTCGAGGAAACGATGGTCGTGTGCAACAACTTTGTGGACCGAGAATTAATTTTGTAACTGGCAGACCAGCGGCCAATTATATGACACTTGCATTGGATTCAAGAGATGGTATTGGCACATTGGTGCATAGTCCTAAACGCTTGGAATCTAGAGGTGTACGATCAGGCTTGATCAAAGAAAACATAGAAAGGAAGTCACGTACACATAAAATGCCAAGAGATCATATTAGTTTCCAAACTAAAAGGAATCGGAACGGCATCAATTTATTCGGGCGCACAAGAAAATACAAGAGGCAAAGGAGGAGCCTGCGCTAGCTGTGGTGGAGCCAAATTTTCGTACCCCTCCATGTAATGTGCAGTTGTGATACGCAGAGTCCTAGAGTTAATTTGTTAGGATTCCTTTTTTCTGTGTCTACGCGCTAGCTAGCTGGTTGGATTCGTTTTTTTATGGTTAGCACACGTAAGAGGGTTGGAGTTTTAAGTTTCAAGAGACTTGGAGTTGCGTAGGTGTGGCATATAAAAGCCAGGCTGTGGCCGTGTAAACAGATCAGTTTGGAGTTTATTTTGAGTTGAATAAAAATACAGAAAACGCCCGAGTTCGGGGCAACCAGATCGTGTGTATCTTGTGTGATTTTCCATGGGGGAAATTTACTAGCGACGGAGGGTTAGATCAACGTCTACGTGTTGATCCGAGGGGATCATTATTTTTATTCGTGTATATTTGTACGTAGGTAAAGATTATTATTGGAAGTTTTGAGGAGGAACGCGGGGGACGAACTTCTCATCAAGCATCGCCGTGAAAGATCGGGGCGTCTACGCGCACGAATTAGCGTCACGCTAGTTTGTGCCTCATCACGTCTTCCATGGTTGCAACACTCTCGTTTGCTAGCAGGTGAGAAAATCGACTGAAGGAGCAAAGTCCACTGCTGCCGTGGTCACGCCGTAGGGAAGCGGGTGCGGGAAGGGTTTCCCCGGTGCCCACCAGCATCGCCGAGAAAGAGGGAGGACAAGGGGCGTGGGGGAGGAACCATGGTCACCACATCGCTCTCATGTGTTACCGCCTAATTGTTAACCATGTGCATAGAAAATCGACCTGGTCGGATCACAAAAGCACGGAGTGAAGTCTGATTTAAACCTTAAGGTTGTAGAGCTCGTCGAGAATGAACCTTCACCTCCGAATCCCTGAAGTCTGTACCCTGTCTTTTATAACCCCGGTTGTTTTTAACCTTGAGGCTGTATCCAAACAGGGATTTCCTATGTGGCATCGGGAAAGGCTGGGATAGGTGGGATTGGTAGCACATGCGTGTGGGCCCACTAGTCAGTTGAAGAAAGGAATAGCAAATAAAATTAAAAAAAATATACGGCATTATTTCAAGCGTACACCTCCAGGTTCGACTTGGTGCACCTTCTACCGCCCCAGCTAACACATTTTTGTGTCTTTCCTATAGCAACACTCACACCAAAAGGTCGTGCGCGCTCGCTCGCCGTCGCCGATGATTACCATGGCCGTCTAAATTCACCAGGTGCAGACGACGAACGTCGGCTGTGGTGGCTATGTCACAGTCATGGACTGGGAGGAAGGAGGAGAGTGCAGCCGCCACTTTGCTCGCCCCGCTCGGCCATGGGCCACGCTCGCCGCTCGGCCATGGGCATACCCAACATCTTGCCGCGCGCGTACCTGAGTAGGCTTGCGTGGTGGCCATGTGTGTGACATGCCTGTCATGGTCCCTTGGCGATGAGAGCTCGGTATAGCCGTTGGAGGAGCCGTTTCTGCCGCCTGCACCAAAGCTCCGGAAGTAGTCGTGCACGCCGATAAGCTGGTGCAGGACATCCTCGTGCACGGACGCGACGACGGGGTGATCGTGGAGCACTAAATGAGCAGTGTACTGCATCTGCTTAGCCCCAGCCATTTCCAGTTCTAATCTTTAGTGTCTGCTAAAAAATAGCCGTGCCTTCGTGCAGTTTATCCCAGGTACGGCGGAACAGTTACCCGCAAAAAAAAAAGGGGGTTGCATTGGAGCGCCGCCAGGTCGCTGAAGCTGCGATGGAGGATGGAACGGACTCCGTCGAGGCTGCAATGAAGCTTCGTCGGAGTTGCATTGAAGCTTTCGTCGGAGCTGCAATGAAGCTTCGTCGGAGGCGTCGCGGTCGGTGTTGCCATGAAGCAGCTCCTGGTGGTGCCCAGTGCTGCGATGCAGTGGTTGCCGGCGGGGTCTGGGAGCTGCGATGCAGCACTCGCTGGCGGCTCCGTCCACCCGCAGCACTGGTGGTGTTGCAACACAGCACGACAGTGGCGCCCGGTGATGAAGGAGATGCCTTGGCGCGTCCCGACGAGCACACAGCAGCAGCCCTTGCAACAAGGGCATCGGACGCCTCGCCACAACAGCCTCCACTCGCAGCATTAGCGGTGTTGCAACGCAGCACGGCCGCGGCAGCCGCCGCCGGAGTTGAGGGAGATGCTCTGGTTCCGTCTCTGCGAGCGCACATGCAGCACCAGCACGGCCTCCTTGCCACAGCGGAGCACATCCCCGTCTTCAGAGAAGATGCGAGCTGAACGGGATCAGAGGGAGAGAAGACGCGAGCTGCCTTGCTGAGATCGAACGGCCACTAGCGCCTGATCGGACGGCAGGCTAGTCGGATGATTTTCCAGAAAATCATCCGGCTGATTTGTAGCAGCCGCCTTTTGTTCTTGCATGGTGCGTACATACGTATCTCTGTGCTGAGCTACCTAGCCTGTACGCGATCGACCGCAAAAAGGAAAGGAAAAACAGATTGACCGGGACCGTAAATGCGTAAGCTACCACGCATGCACCATGCACGCATGCATGTACTCGCTTTGTTTTTCTTAAAAAAGGCCAGCAAACCCGGCTTTCCCTGCCACATCATCAAATCCACTCCTAAAAAGCGATCAAGGTTAAAAACGACCGAGATTATAGAGGACAGGGTACAAACTTTAGAGATTCGGAGGTGAGGGTTCAGTTTCGACGAGTTCTACAACCTCAAGGTTTAAAATCAAACTTCACTCCAAAAAACGCAACGGTCACCGACCGAACCAGCAACGCACCCGCGAGCAGACACATGAACGAACAAGGCAAATGAAACTGGAAAGCTCTCACAACGCAGCAATAGTAAGCAACATAAAATTTCAAAAGATTTTTTGTTGTCTGCATGGTCTGACATGAAACAGGATCACGATCTGCAAGCAACCTAGCTAGAGTTGAAGTGTTGCATTCTGACCAAAAGAAAAATAAAGTTGAACGTTGTGGAATAAAATTCATTTCGTGGAGAAAATCCAAGACCTTGTCGTGCGGTTGAACGCTTGGAAAGGTACCACTCTACATAGTCGATCCGTTATTATTATTTTTCAAGAAGAGAAAACATCATAATTTTTGTGTGGAGGTGCTTACTACTATAGTACAAAGTTGAGTCATCTATTTTGGAACAGAGGGAGTAGTAAGTTAAAAGTAAACAAGCTAGAGGGCAACTTGGAATGAAGGCAAAGAGCAGTCGCAATTGGCAAGTGCGTCACTCGGCGAGTTGCTTCCCGAGATTGTCCACATCCAACAGAAACTGAGCAAACGATGCCCGCGACGAGCCACCTTCCTCCAACGCCGCCTTGGCCTCTTCTCTGCGAGCAGCCACCCGGGCCCTGAGCTGCCTCCCGTCCTCGCCCTCAATCACCAGCCTCACCTTGGCCTCCACCTCGTCCGCCTTGACAAAACCTGCCATGTATCCCTCCAGCTCCACGGCAACGCCCATGTCCTCCGTCATGCACACCTTGTTCATCTTCTGCTCCGCCTCCAGCGGCAGGCACAACATCGGCACCCCAGCCGCAACGGCCTCCAGCACCGAGTTCCATCCGCAGTGCGTCACGAACGCGCCCGTCGCCCGGTGGCGGAGCACGGCCGCCTGCGGCGCCCACGACTTGACGACGAGGCCCCTGCCCTTGGTCCGCTCCTGGAACCCTTGAGGCAGCAGCGCGTCAAGGTCCGGCTCGGGGCGCACCTCCAAGTATTTCTTCGGGCTGTTGCTTCCGGCCGGCTTGCGCACGGACCACAGGAACCGCTGCCCTGACCTCTCCAACCCAACGGCCATCTCCTTGAGCTGCTCCGCCGAGAGCGTGCCCATGCTCCCGAAACAGAGGAACACGACGCTGCGGTCGGGCTGCGCATCCAGCCACTCGAGGCACTCTGCTTTGTCGTCGTCCTTGGCGCCCCTGCTGACCAACGGCCCGACGCAGTAGATCGGAGGCAGCTTCCTGCCGGGGAGGCCGCCCATGAGAGACTGCACCGCCCGCCTCTCCAACGACTCGAACGTGTTCACTAGAACGCCCATGGTCTCCGTGTTGCGCTTCCACACGTCTGTCGTGGCCTTGCACATCTCATCCTCGGGGTGCTCCAGCAGTTCCTTGAAGAGATGAGACGCTGGCATCGGCGGCACGCCGAGGAAATCGAGGGGCGTGTCCCCGAGTTCCTTCAAGCCCGTCTGCCTGCCGGCGACCAGCGCCGGGACCTGGGTTACGACTGACAGGCACGAGGCGCCCCCGACGAAGAACGTGTAGACCGGGACGTCGAGCTTCACGCAGACGTCGGTGGCGTGGACGCAGAACATGTCGAGGACAACGGAGTGCAAGCTCTTCCGGGGGATGCCGCGGAGAAACGCTTCCAACCGCTGGTTATAGTCGTGCGAGAGCTGGAGCATGAGTAGGAAAGGGTGCTTGCCGGAGGCTGCAAAGTCTGGTGCGGGGAGAGGCGGGAGGACATGGAAGGAGATGGACGGGTTGGAGGCGGCGATGCGCTCGATGGCGGTGGCGGCGGAGTCTGTCGACTTAAAGGGCGGCTCGACAAGCACCACGGTGACGTCGTAGCCGTGCTTGAGGAAGACGTTGGCGAGCTCCGTCATGGGGCCAACGTGGCCGACGCCGGCGCCGGGGTACATCACCACGGTCTGCTTCATCTCGAACCTATGGAAGCTGGGTGGACTGCAATGTTTTGACGAGAGAAACAGTTTGGGCATGGAATCCTAGGACTCAAAGGTAGATATGCGGATATTATATAGTCACTTTGTGATGGTTCTGGACTTCAGGTCGTCAAGACAGTGGTAGTTCAGTTTGTGGTGTTTCCTGGTAGCTGCCTGGACAATCGGGGTACCTTGAGGAGGAAGCACATATATTTATGGAAAAGTGTTCTTTTCCCCCGAATGATTTTCTGGAAAGAAATCAGCCTCGTCCTACACACGACACCCGTCCCTGTGGGACCTCCCCACCGCAAGTCACAACCAACCTTATCACTAAGGGCATGTATAATGGTACTATCTTAGGAGTGTCATGTAGGATAAATGATGAGGTGAAGGAGAGAGAACTAATAAGAAAAGGCTTGTCTTCTCTTATTTAAGAGAAGACAAGAGATGATCTCTTAGCACAATATGTCTCACCACATTTTTAGGAATAGATAGCCATTGAAGATAAGACTAAGAGATGACCCATTGTAGACATTTTTTTTTTGTCATCTCTAAATTACATGCAAGACTTAAGATAAGACTATTTTATCAACCATTGTACATGCCCTAAGCGCCCACGGGGAGAGCCACTCGTTCTTCTCTTTCCCATATCGTCTCCTACCTCTGGCACCTTTTGTATCCCCGTAGCTCTTCCTCTCGATTCTCCCTTGCAGTAAGGAGAATGACCACCGGAGCTGCCACTCGCCGCGCGCTGCCGCCATGAGCCGTTGCAAGGACGCACCATCGCCAACGCTCTGTTGCATCGACCGCGGCGCTGACCAGCGGATCTCGCCGGCAGTTGTGCTGCAACGTAGCGTCGCTTGTGGTGCTGCAATCGGCAGCCGGCAGCCAGCGCTACAACCTTAGGATCTAGCCGCCGGCGGTTGCTTGAACGCAACGACCGCGGTGCTGCAACCCGAAATCCCGCCGGCGAGAGACGCTTCAATGCAGCGGCGGTGATGTTGTGCTCGTGGTGCTGCAATCGACAGCCAGCCAGCAGCCGGCGCTACAACCGCAAGATCCCGCCGCTGACGGCTGCTTCAATGCAACGACCATGGTGCTGCAACCCGAGATCTCGCCGGCGACAGAAGCTTCAATGCAGCGGCGGCCATGCTGTGATGCTGCTCTGTAGGAGAGGCTGGGGATGCTGCAAAGGAGCACATGGAGGCACCGGCGTAGCTGCAAAGCAGCATCCATGGAGGCACTGGCGATGAGGGGTGGTGGCCGGCGTCGCCCCTTTGCTTTTGTTGCAGGAATCGGCGCCGCTGCGTAGCGAGGGATGCAGCAGACCAGGGCCGGGCCGGCAAAATCCGGGGCCCTGTGCGAAACTAAAAAATGGGGCCCTATCTCGCTAAAAAAATGAACTAACGAGCAATTATAATGTATTTGTATCTCGCAGAAATTTTTTATAATGTATAATATAAAATGTATTAATTAAATTCCGTTCTCTTTCTTTTCTCTTGCACTTATAGGACTGATTTTTCCCCATGATGATTCAAATCGGTATTATTGAAACACAAGATAAAAAATATGAATATAATAAAATTGAAGTTATACAGTAGCATATATCAATTGAAGATCATGCGTCAATATTTTGCAATTAAACGAATTGTCTAACTCACCTAGTTTTGGGTCTTGTCCGGTTGAACTGCTACACTGTGATCTTTAACCGAGGAGGTAAGAACCGATCTGTAATGAAGTAACGATTCCTATCAAAAGTTAATTAGGAAATTAAGAATTAGGAGTAGGAACTGAAGTTAATCGGAAAGGAGGATTCGCTAAGCACCTGGAGGCTGGAGTCGGTCAGTCGGTCATGGATTGGTCCGATGAGGCGATCTCGTTTCTTGTAGCGACGGTGACAGAACTGCAGCGGCCTGAAGTAACGATCCCTGAAAATTGGGAGGAGTAAATTGCAAAAAACCACCACAATTGGGTACCCGAATTCAAAAAACAACCACCTTTCGGTTTTTTTTCAAAAAACCACCAACATTGTGCTGACAGTTTTCAGAAAACACTGATTGACCGATTAGAGCGGTTTGAGTGGAAACCTGACGTCTGGTCCCGCTGTACATGATGACATGGCATCAGGAAAACGGAAGAAGAAGACACGTTAAGCCACCCAGTCAACCTCTCCTCTTCCTCCCTGAGTGGTGTTGGCATTTAGCCAAACACCTAGCAGGCACACGCCACATGTGCTACTCGGTTGCTGCTGCAGTCGCCGGCCCCCAATCCCGTCGCCGCTTCACGACCCAGGATCTGCACCAGCGATGCCGGATGGGGACGGCTCCTTTGACCCGGGCCACCCATGCCCCCGTTTCGGCGCGCCCGTGCTCTGGAGGAGCGGCAGCTCACGCGCCCGTGCGCGAACGGGGCTGCTGCTAGCGCGCCCGTGCGCACCCACTCCGGCCGGTGCTGCCGCTCGCGCGCCCGTGCGAGGCCGTGGCCGCTCCTGCTGCTCGCGCCCGTGCGCGGACGGGGCTGCTCCCGCCGCTGCTGCTCGCGCTCATGCCCCCGCTGCGGCGAGCCTGTGCTCTGGAGGAGACGGCAGCTCGCACGCGCGTGCCCGCCCACTCCGGCCGGTGATTCTGCTCTCGCCCGCCCGTGCGCGGCTCCTGCTGCTCGCGCCCGTGCGTGGCCCCCGCTGCTACTCGCGCCCGCAAGAACGGCGGGGCGCCAGCGGCTTGCCTCGCCGGCGGCGACAGGCGGTCCGGCTCGGGATCCTTCCGGATCGAGGCGGCGGCGGCGGTCGTGTGGGTCGGGATCGGGAGGAGGATGGGTCGACTGAGTTGTACGTATTTTTTTATTAGACAGAGGAGAAAGATCACACTGACATGTAGGCCCATGTCTATTTTAACGGGCAACTAAATTCCAGTCAAACGCCGTTAGTTTTGGTTCCCGCGTCATCGCTTATAGTGGGACCTATCTGTCAGTTTTACAGTCAGCAAGTGTTTACCTGAGAGATCAGCGTTTTTTGAAAACTGTCAGCACAATGTCGGTGGTTTTTTGAAAAAAAAAATGAATGGTGGCGGTTTTCTGAATTAGGATCCCCAATTGTGATGGTTTTTTGCAATTTACTCAAATTGGGAGAGGAAGCTACGAAGGCAACGACAACAGATCGAATCTGATCGCTCTAATGAGGCGAAGGCGACGACCCACGAGATGATCTCGTTTCATGTTGCGACGCGGATGGGACTGGTGTTGCGGTTACAGATCGAGGCGATCCCGATCGACTGCTGTAGCGATCCCTTGTTTTTAGACCGAGCAGTTTCCTTTTTCTGAGAACATCGAGCGATCGAGGGACCAGCGCTCAACGGCCTCGACTCAGCCCAACTCCAGCACCGAGCGGCCCAGTGCGGCAGAGCCTTGCATTTTTTTTAGAAATACTATGCCTATGTAAAAAAATTGGGGCCCCTCAAAATTATGGGCCCTGTGCGGGCCGTACATTTGGCACTACTATGGGCCCGGCCCTGCAGCAGACAGTGATTAGCGTCGCACCTCACCGGCGCTTCGCTTGTCGGATCGCAGCATCATCGCTGTTGCAAGATCGTCAGCGCCGGTGGCGTGGTGGGGCTTGGGGTGTTGCTACGCGTGCTGGGACGAGTGGGGGACGCGGGACAGGGGAAGAAGACGCGCTGCATTGCTGTGGATCGAACGACTACGTACACCCATGCCTGATCGAACGGCTGGCTAGGCGGCTGATCTTTCTCTAAAGATCAGCCGGCTTACGCCTAGCATGTGCTATATTTATGCACGTGACTGACAGACAGAGGTTTGTAAAACAGTAGATTTTAGCCGGTCTCTAGTTAGTCTCGTTTGTAAAACAGTAGATTTAGCTTCTTTTTTTTTAGGGATCACAGTAGATTTAGCTGAAGATTCATCTTGATGGAGCTAGCTACAAGGACTCCACTGGTCAAAGTCGTCGACCCTCGGTCCACATATATATATACAGGGACATTTGAAATTTTTGCCTTTTGACAATGACATGTACAGTAGTAAATTTTTGACAACAGCCCATTTTAGATGAGTGTGTCAGATAAACCCGCAAAAAATAGTTTTCAAGAGGAAAGTGAGCGCGTTCCGTTTCTTCCCCAAACTGTTTTTGTCGGCTGATTTAACCCCAAATGGTTCACTTAACCGGTTAACCTCCATGTCGAGTTTCTCAGCCCCTACCAGAATCCGATATTGTTTCGAGTTTCAAAAACACTCGGAAAAGGCACAAAACCCACGGGGGATGCATTTATGAGAGTAGCACTTCTATCTGCCTCACATAAGGGCAACTCTAACCGATCCCCTAAAAATAGAGGAGTAAGATGATGGAGTAAACCTTAGTGGAGTAAATTTACTCCAGTAAGTTTTGACCGTTTCTAGCCGATCCCCTAAACTTAGTGGAGTAATTTTTTTTTCATTTGTATCACATATTCGGCCACCGAAACACATTTCCTTGCTTTTTAATTTCATTCAACGACATTGGAGTACATAATTCACCAATTCTTTGTCACGAGAGTAAGACCAAAGAAAACAAGAACCACAATTAGACATTTTAGAAGTTTTCCAATTTCCCTAACTGCTCCCACTGCTCCCACTAGTTGGACTAATATCTTCTCTATGTCTTCATTGTTGATCTGCGGATTCTCGATCTTCAACACTTCTTTCTTCTTCGATTCTAAAGAAGTAGACGTTGCTTCGCATCTAATTTCATCTCTAATCTCATATCTAGTCTCATCTCTACCCTCAATTCTAGCAACGAGTGCATGAACATCTAGTAATTTTCGTTCTATCAATAGATCGATGTATTCTTCTTTTCAATACCAAAACTTGCATCCATCATCCTACACACATAGATGAGCAACAATTAGCTACCAAAATTGCGCCGAATCCGGTGAAGAACCGAATCAAAACAAGCACATACCCCATCGTTCGTGCATTTGAAGAACACCCATCCGAGATGTTTCGGCGTGGTAGAAACTCGGCGCACCACCTGCCGCGCGCAGTCATCGCACTGTATGACCGGCAGTGGCGAGCCGGCGAGCCGCTGCGCCAGTGCCGAGCCCGGGCGATGTCCGGGCATGTATTTGCCGGTGAACCTCCGACGGGAGAGATTTGAGTGGCTAGAGGAGGAGCCGGTACCTGCATGCGGTGCGGAGGGGTTGCCGTGGCTGTGCGGTCCGCTTCCTGGCCAATCCATGGCAAGGCGCAGCCGCCGGCTGCCGAAATCGCCAAATCCCACGGCGACGGCAGCAGCCGCAGATCCACCGCTTTTTTGCCGGCCACGGGACGAGGCGACGCAAATCCAAGTGGTAGGGGACAGTGGCGGAGCCTACTGAGCGTCCCCGGCGGCAGGCAGGCGCCGGCGGGGTGTGGGAGGGGTGGCGCTGGCGCAGATGCGGCGCGGGAGGGGAGGGGGGAGGCAGTGGAGGAGAGGCGCGGCTTTTACTCAGCCACCGAGCGGCGGAGTAAATATAAGGAGAGGATAAGGGAGAGGAGTAAAATTTTACTCCCTTACGGCAGATAAGTGATCGGCTAGGTCCCGATTAGAGCAGTAAACCCACATTTTTACTCCTCTAACAGGTTTCAAATATTACCCCAACCATTTTATAGCAGTACCAAATATTGCAATGATATTTATGGGCAAGCTACACATTTTTCAAAAGTCATTAGGTGGCCTAACAAATTGTAAATCTGAAACTATAAACAAAAACAGAAAAGAAAATAGAAGAGGTTAGGGAGGAACTGTGCACTTATCTCGGCCTGTTGCAGCAGTGCAGGCCCGGCCCACCCCGCACATCCTTCAACCTCCTGCTCACCTCGTCGCGCTGTCGCCCGCGCGCGCTGGCCCCCCCACTCCCGCTACTCGACAGCGGCTCCGCGCCCGTCGTTGGCTGGATAAGGGCCACCCCGCACCCCACTGAGCTCCCCTCGCCACTACTCTCCCTCTCTGCCCTCTCTCTCGCCCTCTCCCCGCCATGGCCGATGCGCCCGCGAGCACGCCGCCGTCATAGTCGACGCCACCGCCCCTCCCTCGACCTCTCGCCGTGTCCGCGAGCTCCGCCCTGATGTCCTCGACCTCCTCGATTCGTCACACGCCGCCGGACGCGCCGCACCGTCTCCACCGAGCTCTTCCTCGCCGTTCGGCCACCGAGATCGACTTCGCCGCCCTGCTCAGCTCCGACCTCCTCCGAGCTCGCTCCGACGCCTGTCGCAACCGCCGTGAGCCACTGGCCTTTCCTCCTTCCTCCGTTCGCTCCCTCGCATGCCGTAGCCACCGCTCCGCGCTCACCCGCACGCGCCGCCGCCTATGCTCGCCGCCGACGTGCCCCCGGCCATCTAATGGCCCGGCAGTCATGCCCAACCTACTCGCCGCGCCGTGTAGAGCCCGTAGGTGCTATCCCCGCGTCGCCACGCCCGCCGTAGCATCGATCCCGAGCTCCCCCGAGCTCCGGCAACCGCCGTGATCGACGGCGGCGACAACTCCGGCCACCACAGGCCCAACCACCACCACCACTCGGTGCGGACGAGCGCCCGCATCACGTAGATGCCCTCCGCCGGTCATTTGGTCGCCGGAGGAGGAATTCCGAGCCCTCCGCCGCGTCTGTAGACGTCGGCGTCGAGCCGCCGGCGGGTCCGCCTTGGTTGACCAGGGGTTTGACCTCCCCTGGGTCAATGACAGGTGGGGCCACCCGCTATTTAAACTACTAATTAAATTAAGTTAATTAATTAATTTGTTAATTAAAACACCCAATAACAGGTGAGGCCCCCTCTGATTAATTAGTTTAGTTTAAATTAAACTCTGGATTAGCTCTGTGTCTATGACAGAGGGGTCCCACATGTCAGTTTGACCAGTCAACCGCACTGTTGACTGCTGACATCACAATTGCGTCATGCTGACATCACCCCCACACTGTTCTGGATAATGTTGAATTTAAATAAATAATTAAATTCCAGAAAATCTTTAAAACTTTGAAAATTCATATCTTTTAAACCGTAACTCGGATGAAAATAATTTATAGATGTAAAATGACCAGAAAAAATATGAGGATTCTAAATATGCAATCAAAATGCCTGTCCAACACTCCTAACTAGGTGAACATGCAACTTTTTGCCTGTTTCAGATAAATGAATAGTGCATGACTTTAATAAAATAATTCCAAATAAATTCCTAATTTAACTAAAACACTTAGATAGGCAGTATATCACCCTAGCACTGCATTTAGACATGTCATGCATCCCTGTTGCATCATTGCCGTGTATTTATTGTTTCATTCCCCCTCCGGTCATCTGTCCGACAATTGTCCGGACCCGGGAATACTTTTCCGGAAGGGTTCCCCCTTCATCGGTATTGTGTAGCCCTGCGTTAGGTCACACCCGGCACAGCCAATTGTCATGCTATGCATTGTGTTACTTTGTTTGCTTAGTATTTACTGTTTCTTTCCCCCTCCTTCTCTCTCGATAGACGCTGAGTCCGCCGCCGACGCTACTGTGTACGACTACAGTGTTGCCGACCCCTCCTTCTCAGCAGAGCTTCCAGGCAAGCAAACCCCCTTGATCATCCCGATATCACCTACTCCTTATCTCTACTGCTTGCATTAGAGTAGTGTAGCATGTTACTGTTTATCGGTTGAACCTATTCTGCTGCATAGCCTGTCTTTGCTACCACTGTTGATACCTTTACCTGCAAATCTATAAATGCTTAATATAGGATGCTAGTATTCCATCAGTGGCCCTACATTCTTGTCCGTCTGCTATGCTATACTATCGGGCCGTGATCACTGCGGGTGGTGATCACGGGAATATTTATACATATTATACATGATACAATGTGGTGACTAAAGTCAGGTCGGCTCGTAGAGTACCCGCAGATGGATCATGATGTGGGGGCTGAAAGGACAGGTGGTTTCATCCAGGTAGTGATGGGCCTGGGATCCCGACGCCCCTCTGAGTGACACTTGGTGGCGGAGCGACAGGGCAGGCGGAGACCACCCAGTGAGAGGTGGGCCTGGTCCCTGGTCGTTGTCCGTAGTTGCTTCAAAATAACAGGCTTAAAGAGATTGGATATTTGATCTGAGTCTGGCTATGGCCTATACGCACTAACCAACTACGCGGGAACAGTTATGGGCACTTGGCATCGTGGTATCAGCTGAAGCTTTCTAGACGTCAGCGACTGAGCGGCGCGCGCCGGGTTGGACTGAAACGCAACCGCGCTTGTATTAAGGGGTTGCTAGGTCTGCTCACCGGCCGCGTACGCAACGTGCAGGAGCGCACTGGGCGATGGGCCCAGACCCCAGCGTGCATAGGTTAGTCCGGCGTGCTGACCTCTCTGTTAGCCTAGGTGGGGCTGCGACGTGTCGATCTCCCGAGGCCGGGCATGACCCAGAAAAGTGTGTCCGGCCAGAGGAGTAGAGCGTGTTGGGCAAAGTTGGTGCACCCCTGTAGGGAAGTTTTATCTATTCGAATAGCCGTGTCCCTCGGTAAAAGGACGACCCGGAGTTGTATTCCAACCTCATGACAACTAGAACCGGATACTTAATAAAACACACCCTTACAAGTGCCAGATATGACCCGGTGATCGCTCTCCCACAGGGCGATGAGGAGATGATCATCGGGAAGGATTATGCTATACGTTGATACTTGGTTAACTTATCAACTACTCTCTTCTACTACTTCAAGATGGAGGCTGCCAGAAGCGTAGTCTTCGATAGGACTAGCTTCTCCCCCTCTTATTCTGGCATTCTGCAGTTTAGTCCACAGATACTACACCTTTCATTTGATACCGATGCATATGTAGTATAGATCTGATGTCAGTCTTGCGAGTACTTTGGATGAGTACTCATGCTGCTTTGCTACTTCTTTTCCCCCATACCCGATTACTGCGATCAGATGGTGGAGCCCAGGAGACTGCCACCCCCTACCGGCGACGACTACTACTACCAGGACGGAGCCTACTACTACGTGGAGGACGCCGATGACCAGGAGTAGTTAGGAGGGTCCCAGGCAGGAGGCCTTGCCTTTTCGATCGTTGCTACTTTTGTGCTAGCCTTTTTAAGGCAAACTTGTTTAACTTATGTGTGTACTCAGATATATTTGCTTCCGCTAACACTTGTGATCTTGAGCATTCGTATTCGAGCCCTCGTGGCCCCTGGCTTATAATATGAAGCTTGATTTATTTCTATTTGTGTTTAGAGTTGTGTTGTGATATCTTCCCGTGAGTCCCTGATCTTGATCGTACACATTTGCGTGTATGATTAGTATACGATTGAATCGGAGGCGTCATAATATTTTTGCTCTCAACTTGGTCAAAGCTAAAGAAATTTGACTTTCAAAAAACTAATACCCCTTATATTTTGGAACTGATGGAATATTTAGTTTGGCGAGTGGGAGAGATGATAGAGCGTGTTTTACTTTTATTTATAATGTGGTTATTTGGTGGGCTTTTCATGGTGTGATTCTGTGTTATCCGCTAGCCAACCCATATTTATGTGGGGAAATTTTCGTGTCGGTGGTCACATGTACTACTATATTGGTGCTACAATATCACGTGGTGGCGCTTCTTTTTTCCAGGTGGTGGGAGGGTGCGCGGGATTGATATATTTTTATAGGCCGGTTGCTGCTGATTGATTTGAAAAATCGTTGGCCCGGTCAAAATCGTTAACCAAATAAAAAATTGAATATCTCAATTGAATGAAAGAGGTTCAAAATTAGGGAATATAGTGAATTAAAGAATTGAATGGAAGAGCTTGAGAAAGTGTTGACCCAGTCAAAATCGGTTGACTCAATTCTAAATTTAATACCTCAATTAATTGTGAGGCCTTAAAAATTAGGAAGCATAGTGTATAGTATATTAGAATTGAATGAGAGAGCTTTGAGAAATTGTTGACTCGGTCAAAATCAGATGACTCAATTCTAATTGGTGACCTCAATTGAATCACTAGTGCAGATTCGGGCTATAGCACCGGTTCGTAAGGCCCTTTAGTGCCGGTTCTGTAACCGGCACTAAAGGGTGGGGACTAAAGGTCCCCCCCCTTTAGTACCGGTTCAACACGAACCGCCACTAAAGGCCACCACGTGGCACGAGCCAGCGCCGGGGGGTGGAAGACCTTTAGTACCGGTTGGTAACACCAACCGGTACTAAAAGGTTTAGGGGGTTTTGGGTTTATGATTTCTTTTTCCTTTAATTTTGTGTTTTCCATTTAATTCTTTTTCATTTGCTGGTATTTTACGATACTACATATTGTACACGTTATGCATATATATAAATAGAATTTCTCGTAGAACCGATCATATATATATATATCATCGAATGTCTCGCACCACCATTCACACATACACATGTATATATACAATTTGGTATATACAATTTCTCCTACATGGAGGCATTACTGCGGTAGCGGGTAATGGTATACTCCTTTGGGATCTATGACCTGGTCGAGCAAAAATCCCGCTATTTCCTCTTGAATTGCTCGTACGCGATCCGTTGGTAGGAGCTGATCCCGCACCATATCGAACTTTTAAGAAGGAGATCAATATGCATGTATTAGTTGTGTGATTAGATATCGATAATGATGTAAAAATTGTGAATAGTGTTCTGGCAAACGTACCCATTGCTGTCTAGCAGATGTGCTACTTTCGATCGTCATCATGCGAATGTTCTCGCAAACGTAGTATGCACATAAATCATTCCCCGGCTTCTGCCTCATGCACTTTATGAGAATAGAATTCAATCAGATAATAATTAATCAAGCATGATAATTAATGGTATTGAAACTAGAATTAAAGAGATGGTAGCTAGCTAGTACTAATTAATTAATTACCCTGGGTCGATACCAATACAGCTTTTGTTTCCATTGGCCTGGAACCGTTTTGATGAACTTTGCCCAAGCCCTGCCCGCCGGCAAAGAAAATGAATAAAGGAGTTATTAATTAGTTGATATCAGGAAATGACGAACTAAATAGGCCGACATATAGTTCAATAATGATTGAAATTACCTGTTGACTATCCCCTTGACGGTTTCGTACTCCTCAACTGGTTTAATTAGTGAGTCCAGTACTTCAACTTTTCCTTCTTCAACTTGAATGTCTAACAAGATCCAGTGGAATCTGCATGCGCACACGTTTGCATGTATAAATTAAGCGGGCATGTGCATAACACTCATCAACTACCCTAAACCCTATACACTTATTAACATCTAGCTAGTAAGCAAAAACAGAATTTGTAGTACAAGACAGTGTGACTCACTTGAAGTTGTAAGGAAGTAGTATATCTCGATTGGTGTTTAGGCGCTTGAAGAACTCTAGCATGCTTTTCTCTGTGTCTTCTCGATAACATTCATCCGTCCATATCTCTTGATTAATGGTATTTGGGTCAATGAACCCAATGCCATAGCGTCCCTTTTTATTCATTTCATAGATCTTCATCCTGCATAATACCACAGAAAAGAATATAGTGAGGATAATTACAGGTAATGATCAACGAGCACTACAGCTAGCTTGAGACTTAAATTACAGAAAGAAATCACTTACAGACAATAGCAACTGACGATAGATTTGTCGAGTGCGTCTTGATTGAATAACTGAAACAGTTCTGTAAACTCAACATACAGAGCATTCTCATGGTAGTAATGCTCTGCCTTGACTTTCACCATGAGGGACTCTCGATTGGTAGTCTTGGCAATTTTCATGTACCATTCATGCAATTCATACATTCTCGTTGGGAGCTTCTTGACCTCCTCAGGCTTTACCAGAGGTTCGCCGCGGGCATATTTCCGTTTTACGTCCTCCTCTCTAATCTTATCCATGGGCTCAATGCCTAGGAGTTGATAAACAGTGACACCGGCCTCGGCAGCCATCCTTCTATGATCGTCGGTTATTACCAGCTCATCGGCCGCGTCGGTACTCACATGTGTTGGTACAATGAGCGGGGGGATCGATTGCACCGCCTGTTCTCCCAGCTGGGGAACAGTTTTCCCGCTTTTTTTGGCAGCTGCGCCTTGGCTCGAGCTCGAGCTCGACTCCTTCTTTTTTTTTGCTAGATGTGCCTTCCTGAGTTGGCGCTCATAGTCTGAGTCAACAGGCTTGGGAGCTGGTTCTTTAGCCATACGAATAAAGTGCTCAACGACAACCTCAGGCACTTTCTCCTTTGGCGGCGGTGGCGGTTTCGGTGCAAAATGGGCGTCCAAGTCCGCCCTGCATTTGGCTTTGATTTCCTCATCCGTCATGTCGTAAGGCCTCTTCGGAAGAGGCGCGAGGCTTGGACCAAATTGGTATCCTCGTCTCTTGCCTCCTGTACTTGTACCGCTAGACGCCATAGCTGCGGCGGCTCTCTTCCGCTGTTGCCTAGGCGGCGGAGACGACTGACGCGGTGCAGGAGCACTGGGCTGACGCGGTGCCGGACTTGGAGGAGGAGGAGTGGCCTGACGCGGTGCCGAACTTGGAGGAGGAGGACTGGCCTGACGCGTTGCCGGACTTGGAGGAGTAGGAGTGTCCTGACGCGGTGGCGGACTTGGAGAAGGAGTCGGCTGACGCGGTGTCGGTGGCCTTGGAAAGACAATGCAATCCTTTCTCCATAGAATGATACGATGTATGGCCTCTCCCAGTGTGCGCTCGTCGTCACCTCCAGGAATGTCAAGCTGTAGCCCCGAATATTGTGCCACAACTTCATCAACCGTGACACGAGCATAGTCAGCTGGAATCGGATTGCAATGGAAGGTTGCTTCAGGGGGATTTGTATAAGCAATGCCGTCCGCCACCTTCATGGATATGTTCTTCATTTTAAAGTGTAGCTCACAATTAGTGTTATCCATGATGTCATCCACAGGGTATCTATCCAGCAGTAGTGACTCATCGCCCAGGGCGGAACCCACGCTGCTTCTCGGCATGGATGGCTCGGTGCTATCCAATGATGGATCCGCTAGCTGCTGCCGCTGCTGAGACCCCCTTTCCTGGCTAAGTGAGTTGATCTGCTGCTGCTGCCGCTCTAATTGGAGTGCCAACTCCGCGTGCGCTGATTCTAGGCCTCTAACGCGTTCTGCTTCCTGCTTCCTCTGCTCCTCCTCCAGCTTCCTCTTCTTCTCCTCCTCCATCTTCTTTCTCGCACGGCTTCTGTAGTCGGCGTTCCAGTCCGCAAACCCCTGATACCACGGAACAATGCCTTTGCCTCGTGTTCTTCCCGGGTGTTCAGGATTTCCCAGGGCGCGTGTAAGCTCGTCGTTCTCTCTGTTGGGCGTGAACACCCCCGTTCGAGCCTCTTCTATTGCAACAAGTAGTTTGACGTCGGCTCCTTTAAGACTTGCCTTCTTCAAAACCTGGCCTGTCTTTGGGTCCAACGCCCCCCCATGCGCATAGAACCAAGTCCTGCACCTGGGGGGCCAGCTCAATGTAACTGGAATGACCTCTGCATCTATCATCTCTTGCTCAGCCTTATCCCACTTAGGCCGGGCCACCGCGTAGCCACCTGGCCCCAGCCTATGGTAATGCTCCTTTTTCGCGGCATTGAGCTTGTTTATTCTCGACCGTTCCTTAGCTAATTCCGATTCCTTGAATTTCACGAAAGCGGGCCAGTGATCTCTTTGCTTCTCCAGTGTTCCCGTGAATTCTGGAGTCTTCTTTCCTCCGTACTTGGCCCATATATTTTTCTTGTGGTTGTTGAATGCACGCGCCATCTTCCTAAGAGCAGCGTCCTTGACTTTCTGCACATCTGCATGTGTGAAATGATCTGGTAGGGTGAAATGTGACATGAGAGATTCCCAAAGCCGATCTTTTGCTCTTTGGTCAACATAAGTAAGATCTGGACGTTCCGTTGCTGGCTTTTTCCATTCTTGAATGGAGATCGGGATTTGGTCCTTCACAAGAACTCCGCACTGACGAATCCACTTGTCCGCATTCTTCTTAGGCTCGCTTGGTTCGCCATTAGGTTTGATGGCATCGATGTTGTACTTTACGCCATCCTTCAACTTTTTGCCCGGGCCTCGCTTTCTGCTGCCTGCAGACGATTTACTCGATCCGGAGGGCTGAAAGAAGAAAGATCGATTCGTTAATATATATATATATATATATACAAAATCATTTAAAACACGTGATGATCACCAGATGCCTGCTTCTATAATGTACCTCGCCGGTATTTGCTATTTCAAGATCATCATAGTTCTGGACTTCATCAATTCGGTCGTCTTGATCGAATATCATATCACCCTCCCCGGTATTGTTCAGATATTGGGAGCCGTCATCTTCTTCATTCTGATCATGTGGCCCGCGAGGGGAGCGTATGATCTCGAACACGGCCTCTTCTCCTTCTCTGCCGGTATTGTCCGCCATAGCTTTTATTTAACTAATCCAGAAGAAATATAAAACAATTTAGTACGCATCTCAAATAATAGTAGATAATTGATATGCATCTCGAATAATAGTAGATAATATATATGCATCTCGAAAGATAAAACTGAATCATAGTAGATAATATGCATCATCGAATATAATCTCGAATACATCGTCTCGAATATTATCGAAAGTGGCGCCCGGAGCCACCAAAGGAGCTCCGGGTCGTCGACGGGACCCGGGGCCGGGTTCCTCACCAAGCGGCGCCCCCCTGAAGGTAGCACCTCCCAGTGCCAGCCCGGCGGAGCCCAGTCCCGGACATGGCTCCTCTGAAGCAGGACGTCGTCGCGAACGGGTCGACGGCGAGGATGCGGGCCGGGCATCGTTGACGTCGATAACAAATTCTATATGCAAATGTAACATTTTTTCTTATATACAAATTCTATATGCAAATTCTATATGCAAATTTAACATAACGGACATTAATCTAATTCATCTAACATTTGACATTAATATATCTAATTCATCTAACATTTGACATTAATATATCTAATTCATCTAACATTTGACATTAATCTAACATTTCTATGTAATTCATCTAACATTTGACATTAATATATCTAATTCGATCATCTAACAAATTGACATTAATCTAATTCATCTAGCTAAAACTTTAACATTAATCTAACATTTATATAACTACAAAACAGAGAAAACAGAAAATAATTAAGAAAAATGTGTGTGTGTGTGTGTACTCTGTGTGTGTGTGTGTGTACTCTGTGTGTGTGTGTGTGTGTGCGGGCGGGCTCGATCGGATGATCGAGGGCGCGGCCATGGCGCAGGGGGCTCACAGCGGGGCGACCGGGGCGGCGACGGGGGGCGGCGACGGGCGCGGCGACGGGCGCGGCGACGGGGCGGCGGCGAGACGGCGACGCGCGACGGGGACGGCGACAGGGACGGGCCGGGGCGGCGACGTGGACGGGGACGGCGACGGCGACAGGGACGGCGACGGCGACGGCGACGGCGCGCGACGGGGGCGGCGACGGGGACGGCGCGCGACGGGGGCGGCGACGGGGGGCGGCGGCGCTGTCGATCGAAGAAGCAGAGGAGACGAGCGAACAGAGAAGAAGTGAAAATTTTCATAAGGGTTGTTTATATAGGATGGACCTTTAGTACCGGTTGGAGCCACCAACCGGTACTAAAGGTCAAATTTGGCCAGGCCAAGCGGCGGGAAGCGACCCCCTTTAGTACCGGGTCGTGGCTCCAACCGGTACTAAAGACATCCCTTTGGTACCGGTTGGATCTACCAACCGGTACTAAAGGTGGTGCGCTGCCGCAGGTGCGGTGCGGGCAAGTTTAGTCCCACCTCGCTTGCCGAAGGGCGCCCGCACCAGGTTATAAGCCCCGCCGCGGCTGCTGTCTCGAGCTCCTCTGTATTGCAGGCCTTCTGTGCCCACCTCTGCTGCTATGCCTTGTTGGGCCTACTGGGCCTGCGGGCTTGCATCCTGGCCCAACTACAAGTTGGGTGGCTAGTCGTATGCAGGCCGCTGTGGCCCAGTAGGCGGGCTTTTTTTTATTTATATTTTTTCTCTTTTTTCTTTTCTGCTTTATTTATTTTCTTGTATTTATTTCTGAGTTGTTTTTTGCTGTATTTAGAGTTTCTTTCTGAATATTTTTGCTTTAGGTACAAAAAATTACAAACTTTCTGTTAGTGCCAGTAGTTTTCAAATTTTAATAGTTTAAATTTGAATTATTTGAAATTTGTGTGAATCACTAGTTTGTGAATAACTTTACTTTAAAAATAGATTTTTCAGTGATTCTTTTTTCTTATGTTTAATATTAGTGTGTTTTATCATTATATTCAATTTGGTAATACTTAGGTTATTTAAAAAATGAAATGCCTTTGTAACAGACGAGTTTTCGTCCGAAACCCTGATACTTCGAAAGAGATTGTCCATTTTGTACACGAAGTGCATCCAGTTTTTGCCGTAACCCTTTCTACTTTTTTGCACATGCTATGTGGGTGAAATAATGATACCATGCCAACTTTCAACCTTTTCAGAGTTCATTTGTAGTGCTTTTCAATTTCAGGGTCATTTAGCTCAAAAAAAATCAGTAAATGCATGAAAAATAGCAAATGAAGTCAGAAAGGGTTGAAAGTTGATGACGTGGCTTTGAATGGTGCATACTGAACGCACAAAAAGTCTGGAGTTGTAATAAGTTTAAAAAAATGAAATGCCTTTGTAACAGACGAGTTTTCGTCCGAAACCCTGATACTTCGAAAGAGATTGTCCATTTTGTACACGAAGTGCATCCAGTTTTTGCCGTAATATTTCTTCGCGTTTCAAATGCCAAAACACATAAGTACCCTAATTAACTATTACAAAGATTCCCTCCGGTTTGTCCGAAGTGGGACTTTCCAGATATATTAGTCCGGAAACTCACTAGAGAAGAAAGTGATGACAGTGAAGTCGGTCACATCCCAGAGTGGGATCTTTGGGTGTGAAACTTTTTCTTCGCGTGTGTCCCTTTGCACCGTAACCATGGACAATCTTCATCATTTAACTGGATGTTCGGGTCAATATTCACTGTGAAGGGAGCAATTTCATCAAACTTTTCATAATCTTCTGACATGTCTGTCTTGTCATCCACTCCCACGATGTTTCTTTTCCCTGAAAGAACTATGTGGCGCTTTGGCTCATCGTATGATGTATTCGCTTCCTTATCTTTTCTTTTTCTCGGCTTGGTAGACATGTCCTTCACATAGAAAACCTGCGCCACATCATTGGCTAGGACGAATGGTTCGTCTGCGTACGCAAGATTGTTGAGATCCACTGTTGTCATTCCGTACTGCGGGTCTTTCGTTACCCCGCCTCGTGTCATATTGACCCATTTGCACCGAAACAAAGGGACCTTCAAACCACGTCCATAGTCAAGTTCCCATATGTCCTCTATGTAACCATAATATGTGTCCTTTCCACTCTTGGTTGCTGCATCAAAGCGGACACCACTGTTTTGGTTGGTGCTCTTCTTATCTTGGGCGATCGTGTAAAATGTATTCCCATTTATCTCGTACCCTTTGAAAGTCATTATATTCGAAGATGGTAACTGGGACAGCAAGTACAGGTCATCTTCAACAGCGGCGTCATGCATGGCACGTGTCTGCAACCAACCGGCGAAAGTCCCCGTTTGTTCACGTGTAATCCAGTCGTCAGACTGCTCCGGGTGTTTGGAGCATAGAAAATTCTTGTGTTCCTCCATATACGGAGCCACCAAGGCGGAATTTTGTAGAACTGTGTAGTGTGCTTGAGTGAGAGAATGCCCGTCCATACATATTATTTGTTCCGGTCCTAGCGTGCCATTTCCACCCAATCTGCCCTTATGCCGCGATTCAGGAACACCAATCGGCTTAAGGTCAGGAATAAAGTCAATACAAAACTCAATGACCTCCTCATTTTCATGGCCCTTGGAGATGCTTCCTTCTGGCCTAGCACGATTATGAACATATTTCTTTAAGACTCCCATGAACCTCTCAAAGGGGAACATATTGTGTAGAAATACAGGACCCAGAATGGC
This sequence comes from Elymus sibiricus, assembly GCA_039707655.1. Classification (NCBI taxonomy): domain Eukaryota; kingdom Viridiplantae; phylum Streptophyta; class Magnoliopsida; order Poales; family Poaceae; genus Elymus; species Elymus sibiricus. Next base: position 479,492,175 of record CM077668.1, read on the forward strand.
AATCTCTTCGACTAGGTGAACTAGAACGTGCGTCATGATATTGAAGAAGGATGGTGGGAACACCAACTCGAAACTGACAAGGCATTGCACCAAATCACTCTCTAACCTTGGTAGGATTTCTGGATCGATTACCTTCTGAGAGATTGCATTGAGGAATGCACATAGCTTCACAATGGCTAATCGAACGTTTTCCGGTAGAAGGCCCCTCAATGCAACCGGAAGCAGTTGTGTCATAATCACGTGGCAGTCATGAGACTTTAGGTTCTGAAACTTTTTCTCTGCCATATTTATTATTCCCTTTATATTCGACGAGAAGCCAGACGGGACCTTCATACCGAGCAGGCATTCGAAGAAGATTTCCTTCTCTTCTTTGGTAAGAGCGTAGCTGGCATGACCCTGGAACTGCTTTGGATCCATGCCGTCTTTTCCGTGCATACGTTGCTGGTCCTCCCGTGCCTCCGGTGTATCTTTTGTCTTGCCATACACGCCCAAGAAGCCTAGAAGGTTCACGCAAAGATTCTTAGTCACGTGCATCACGTCGATTGCAGAGCGGACCTCTAGGTCTTTCCAATAGGGTAGGTCCCAAAATATAGATTTCTTCTTCCACATTGGTGCGCGTCCGTCAGCGTCATTCGGAACAGATTGTCCGCCAGGACCCTTTCCAAAGATTACTTTTAAATCCTTGACCATATCAAGTATATCATCACCAGTACGGTGGGGAGGCTTCTGACGGTGATCTGGATCACCTTTGAAATGCTTGCCTTTCTTTCTTACGGGATGCCTGCTCTGAAGAAATCGACGATGCCCCAGGTACACATTCTTCTTACATTTATCCAAATATATACTGTCGGTATCATCTAAACAGTGCGTGCATGCGTGGTATCCCTTGTTTGTCTGTCCTGAAAGGTTACTGAGAGCAGGCCAATCATTGATGGTTACAAACAGCAATGCTCGCAGGTCAAATTCCTGCTGTTTGTGCTCATCCCACACACGTACACCTTCTATGCTCCACAGCTCTAAAAGTTCTTCAACTAATGGCCTTAGGTACACATCAATGTCGTTGCCGGGTTGCTTGGGGCCTTGGATGAGCACTGGCATCATAATGAACTTTCGCTTCATGCACAACCAAGGAGGAAGGTTATAGATACATAGAGTCACAGGCCATGTGCTATGATTGCTGTTCTGCTCCCCAAAAGGATTAATGCCATCTGCACTTAAACCAAACCATACGTTCCTTGCGTCAGCTGCAAAGTTCTTCCACCTTCTCTCGATTTTTCTCCACTGCGATCCGTCAGCGGGTACTCTCAACTTCCCGTCTTTCTTACGGTCTTCTTTGTGCCATCGCATCAACTTGGCATGCTCTTTGTTTTGGAACAAACGTTTCAACCGTGGTATTATAGGAGCATACCACATCACCTTGGCAGGAATCTTCTTCCTGGGGCGCTCGCCCTCAACATCACCAGGGTCATCGTGGCAGATCTTATAGCGCAATGCACAACATACTGGGCATGCATTCAAATCCTCGTACTCACCGCGGTAGAGGATGCAGTCATTAGGGCATGCATGTATCTTCTGCACCTCTAATCCTAGAGGGCAGACAGCCTTCTTTGCTTCGTACGTACTGTCAGGCAATTCGTTATCTTTTGGAAGCTTCTTCTTCATTATTTTCAGCAGCTTTTCAAATGCCTTGTCAGGTACACCATTCTCTGCCTTCCATTGCAGCAATTCCAGTGTGGTACCCAGCTTTTTCTTGTCATCTTCGCAATTTGGGTACAACGGTTTCTTGTGATCCTCTAACATGCTCTGCAACTTCAGCTTCTCCTTTTCACTTGCACACTTTCTCTTTGCATCCGCAATGGCCCGACCAAGATCATCAGCGGGCTCATCTGATGCCTGTTCTTCAGCTTCTTCCCGCATTGCCGGCTCAGCTTCTTCCCCCATTGTTGTACCATCGTATTCATGGAACCCATGGCCAGGATAGCTGTCGTCGTCCTCTTCTTCTTCATTGTCTTCCATCATAACCCCTCTTTCTCCGTGCTTGGTCCAAACATTATAGTGGAGCATGAAACCGGACTCAAACAGGTGGACGTGAATGGTTCTTGACTTAGAGTAATTCCGATCATTCTTACATCCAGCACATGGACAAGGCATAAAACCATCCGCCCGCTTGTTCGCCTCAGCCGCAAGCAGAAAAGTCTGCACGCCATTAATGAACTGGGCAGAGCATCGGTCATCGTACATCCATTGCCGGCTCATCTTCATTACACAGCACCGAAAAGACCAAATTAATACAAGTTCATACATAAAGTTCATACAACACTTATTATCATAAAACAACATACAAATAACTCTCTAGCTAAAGCATTTAAATGCAACAACAAATGCGATCAAGATCGCAACTAAGGTAACAATTGATCCAACAGCATAATGATACCAAGCCTCACTATCGATGGCATATTTTCTAATCTTTCTAATCTTCAAGCGCATTTTCTCCATCTTGATCTTGTGATCATCGACGACTTCGGCAACATGCAACTCCAATTCCATCTTCTCCCCCTCAATTCTTTTCAATTTTTCTTTCAAATACTCGTTTTCTTTTTCAACTAAATTTAACCTCTCGACAATAGGGTCGGTTGGAATTTCCGGTTCACATACCTCCTAGATAAAAATATCTATGTCAACTTGATGGGCATAATTTGTCATAAACACGAAATGCAACAAATAATTATAAAAGAGAATATACCACATCCGAATCATAACCCGGACGAGGGCCGACGGGGACGGATATCAAAGCCATGGCACTATGTATAACAAACAACGTACGGGTAAGATAATTATACAAGTAACTATATATCTAAATCACACAAACATGATTTTTTTTATATAAAAAAGATAAGAACAAGAGGCTCACCACAAGGTGGTGCCGGCGACGGGACGGTGCGGGCGATCGACGGTGCTTACGACGGAGACGGGAAGGCACTAAGTAAACCACACCTACATATGCAAACTAAGAGTTATTTTGACCTCAAATTGCATATAAATCAAATACTACCACATATAATTCCTCCCAAAATAAAACCCACAAATCACTATACTTATAGAGCATTGCAAGAGCTAATCTAGCAATGAGAGATGAAAGGACAAAGTTGCTAACCTTTGTGATCACTTGGATGGATGGGGTGCCTTCAAATCTTGGACAAATTTTGGCAAAAATGGAGGTGAGCTCGAGCAAGAGGGGAAGAAAACAGAGAGGAGGGGAAAAACAGAGCGCTTCGGCTAGGGCTGGACGAAGGGTTTATATAGGATGATCTTTAGTACCGGTTGGTTATACGAACCGGGACTAAAGGTGCATTTCTAGTCCCGGTTCGTGGCATAAACCGGTACTAAAGGTGCTGGTGGGGCCCCAGCCTGACAACAGCCTGCCACCACCTCTTTAGTACCGGTTCGTGGAACGAACCGGTACTATAGGTTCGCCACGAACCGGTACTAATGAGCGCCGCCCGCCTAGCTGTTGGAACCGGCACTAATGGTCACGTTAGTGCCGGTTCAGTTACAAACCGGGACTAATGTGTCTCACATAAGGCCCTTTTTCTACTAGTGAATGTGGGCTCTGTAAAACTAGGGAGCTTAGTGTTATAGAGGATGAAACCCTATAAAATCACACCACTAGCCTAATTGATGTGTGGTGCTACATTTATCTCAATATACTCATCGGTTGCTTTCGGTTGTTAGGTGGATGTGTTGTTTTGTTGCTATTGTTTGTTTGTTACGCAACCATTGATGTCGTCGTTTATTTGTTGTATTGTCTAAAGTTCATTTAATATAATTTTGGTTGTTAGCTGGATGTGTTGTCTTGTTGCTATTGTTTGTTTGTTACGCAACCATTGATTTCATCGTTTATTTGCTGTGTTGTCTTAAGTTTTTTTTAATATAATTAGCAAACATGCTGTGGCAGTTGAAGACGAACATACAATTTAATTTTTTGGTTGGTGTTTGTGTCAATGATAATGAATTAGTTTTCTTTATTAAATTTAATTATATATAATCTAACCTTATTTTAATTATTATCAAATATCTTTGTTCTTTGTTGGATTTAATTATATATAATCTAACCATATTTTAATTAATAACAAATAAATTATAAGAGCTATAACAATGCTAGCGCGATAGCGAACTGAGCCTACCTCAGTTGGTTCGGCCCGGGTTCGTCCTTGACTTGGCACAAGTACTCGTATTTTTCTGAATTTATTCTAGAATTTAACGGCGTTGTCACGGGTACTTGTATTTTCCTGAATTTATTAAGGGGCGTTATACTTTCAGTGATAGGCGACATTCCCGTCGACAGCGAGGTGCTTGTGATGACTTCCTCAATCTTGAGGTGTGCAGGCACAGTCAGGGGCGGAGCCAGGATTGGAGGACAGGGGGGCATTGGACAGACAAAGTAGAGGAAGGGGGGGGGGGGGGGGGGGGGGGAGGATTGGAGGACAGGGAGCCAGGATTGTGATGACTTCCTCAATCTCAATATAATACATGTACGTATTAGCTGTTCAGCCCCTCCCATTCATTCCAAAATGTATTTGAGTCCCAATAAGAAGCAGCCCATTTAGGCCTATCTAGCTGCTGCTGCTGCTCATTATTGTTTGAATACGAAGCGTCAAGCCGTCGTGGCTCTACTTCCTTTATTTCTCGCCCAAACGCTGTTGTTCGACTGTTCGTCTTCGCCAGTTCGCCTGACACCGCTGCATCGCGCTGGTACTGCCGAACTGGGAGACCGGAGTCCGAACATGAGACGCTGCGGCCACGCCACCGGCCGCCACTGCCACACTGCCGCCTGTCCAAAACTGACACCCAGCACCGGCTGCTGTCCTCCAGCAGCAGCAGGTAATCCGTAATCATAAATCATCCAGTGATATTCTCTTTTCTAATTAACAGTCGCTAGTGATTCTAAATTTCCCTTTCTAATTTCACCATTACAAAGTAGATGTGTTAATGTTGCAATCGATCAACAACTAGCAAAGTTAGAAGATTGATTCAGTTCTCAAGCAACAGATCCAGTACAAAGTAGTGTTTAACGACACCCGCAAAAAAAAACACCCGCAAAAAAAAAAGTAGTGTTTAACGTCGCTGCCCCCCCCCCCCCTCTCCTCCCTCCCTCCTCTACTTTGTCTGTTCAATGCCCCGGTCCTCCAATCCTGGCTCCGCCCCTGACTGTGCCTGCACACCTCGAGATTGAGGAAGTCATCACAAGCACCTCGCTGTCGACGGGAATGTCGCCTATCACTGAAAGTATAACGCCCCATAATAAATTCAGAAAAATACGAGTACCCGTGACAACGCCGTTAAATTCTAGAATAAACTCGGAAAAATACGAGTACTCGTGCCAAGCCAAGGACGAACCCGGGCCGAACCAACTGAGGTAGGCTCAGTTCGCTATCGCGCTAGCATTGTTATAGCTCTTAGAATTTACTTGTTATTAATTAAAATATGGTTAGATTATATATAATTAAATCCAACAAAGACTAAAGATATTTGATAATAATTAAAATAAGGTTAGATTATATATAATTAAATTTAATAAAGAAAACTAATTCATTATCATTGACACAAACACCAACCAAAAAATTAAATTGTATGTTCGTCTTCAGCTGTCACAGCATGTTTGCTAATCATATTAAAAATAAACTTTAGACAACACAGCAAATAAACGACGAAATCAATGGTTGCGTAACAAACAAACAATAGCAACAAGACAACACATCCACCTAACAACCAAAATTATATTAAAAGAACTTTAGACAATACAACAAATAAACGACGACATCAATGGTTGCGTAACAAACAAACAATAGCAACAAAACAACACATCCACCTAACAACCGAAAGCAACCGATGAGTATATTGAGATAAATATAGCACCACACATCAATTAGGCTAGTGGTGTTATTTTATAGGGTTTCATACTCGTTAATTCTCCTAAGTCTCCATAGCTCTCATTCATTTTGGTGCTGTATGCGCCACAAACTTTTTCTCAAGCTTCTTATACGAGGTCTAATATAGACTAATGAACCAATTTTTGTGGAGGTAGATGGAAAATTATTTTATTCTGACGGGGTAATTCAACCTCATTTCTCTAGTTTAGCACAAAATAAACGTAATAATGACCAAAATTGATCAGAAAAATGTAAAATCTTATGTAGGGACATACTTTGGGTATACATGCTTAAAAAAGAATTTAAGCCATTTCGACAGAGCCAGAATATACATGCTTCAAAAAATAGATGCGCCCTTTCATGAAAGCGAACACGTCAGCCTAACTATAATTCATTAGTTTCCATAGCTTTCCTTCATTTTGATTTTGTATCCTCAAACTTTATCTGAAGCTTCTATGTACCACAAGTTAAGAGACCACTACTAAGTTTTGACCCTAATAATGCCATGCTTTTTGTCGCAATGGCACCATTTGGTTGCAATAAGGAGTGTTATCGCAACCATTTGCTCTTTCTGGTTGCGATAGATGCCACACAAATTGTTTCATACCCCTAAATATGAAGATCGTTGCAATAAGTGTTATCGCAAACATTTGTAAAACAGTTGCAATAAGTTATGAATGTTGCCATGATTTGAGTTGTGTTGCGAATAGTTTTATTGGCATTGCAATACTTAGATGATATTGCAACTCTTTTGCAATGGCTGCGATAGCGTGTCTATGTTGCCATGACCGTGAATATTGCAACAACGTATTATTGCCATGCTTAACAACGAACAACTCTGGTTGCAATAAATCCTAATAGTTGCAACGCAAACTAGCAACGGTTGCAATACCTTATTGCGACACGACTTATTGCAACCATTGCCAACGAACACGGTTTGGTTGCAGCATATACCTTTGGGAGAAAAAAAATTCATCATTGGTTTTGTAGATTCTTCCATAAAGAATCCAACTAGCGAGTTTATTTTTCAAATTAGCCGTACAACATTAAAATGACTGTTTGCTCATAGCTAGAGAGGCACACCGAGTGTGTGTGTGTGTGTGTGTGAGAGAGAGAGAGAGAGAGCCATTTCATTCATCAAGCCAAATAGTTAAGCAGGTAGCCGCAGGGTCATCCTGGAGAAGCAGTATCGAAGCAGGCGACCACACTAGCAAAATTGTAAGTACTCTATGAGCTCTCTGAGACATCAGGAAAAAAAGACCACAATGTCCAGTTAGATCGTTGACCTAAAGCCATGGACAGCACACCCACCCAAAACTTGTATTCACTATTAACTCAAAGAATTCCCCGGGCGCTGCTACAGAAATTTGAGAATAACCTTTGGATATGGCTTTTAGGTGAATTAAAGAAATTACGGATTGAAGTATACATTTTGTTTGGGTGAATTTTATTTCTCAAATGAGTTGCTGCACACATAAGTACACGATGTAAATTGACAAATACTCAACTATTTGTTCATGCCAGTTATGTAAGCAACCGTAAAACTGATTCCATTGTTGTTATCATTTACAACTATCCTAGTTAAACACTTTTGCCAAACTTCAGCATAGTCTCGAAGAGAAGATAACAGTAATATTCCACTAAATCAGGTTATCATGTCTTGTGTAGAAAATACTAAGCAACTTCGAAAAATATTGTGCGCTATCTAGCCAGTGAATAATAATTTTGCAGCTATATATTGAAGGCTCGAGAGATTTATGCCATAAAAGAAATTTAATGTAGAAGCAACACTTTTTTTTTCTTTTTTTTCTTTTCTCGAATATGCACGAGTGTGCATATCATTGCATTAAGATAGAAAAGCAGTATGACTTACAAGGATCGGCCGGGGCCGCAGCCGCGCCGGACTCTGGACGCTATATCTTAAAGCTTTGACTCCCAAAAGACTCGGCGGGTAAAGGCTTATCCCTCCGACGACAAACTCCCTAAATGCTTAGCCCCGGCTTGCACCCATAACTCCGCTTGCGCCTTGATGACCTGTAGTAAGTCATCAACCAAAGATGCGGACTCCCTGAAGCAGCGCGCATTACGCTCCTTCCAAAGCTGCCAGGACACCAATGCGAATAGCGAGTCGAAGCCCTTCCTCTTGTTACCCTGGAAACCAGCTCTCAGCCGCCTCCACCAAACAAGGATGGACTGTGGAGCTGCCGGTAGAGGCTGACCCAAGGCGCTGCAGATGAAGAACCAGATCTCCCTTGCCAACGGGCAGCGGCATAGGATGTGATCGATAGATTCAGGAGCCTGATCGCATAGGTAGCATTCCTCCCTTGGCTGCAAACCATGCCGAGCGCGCCAATCATTCGTCCAGTGTCGCCGTCTGAAGAATAACGTAGAAGCAACACTAACTAACCGCTAACTTTACCAGGAATCAAGCCAGGACCGATCGATGCTGCCAGCAGTGCCACAGCACCAGCCTTGCCACAAGAAGTTTATAAAATTTGTAAGAAAAGATGATCCTAAAATTTTAAATTCAATCTATTTTAATCAATTCAACATCCCTTGTCTAGTCTAGCACCTTCTTTTTAGTCTTGCTCCGCCACTGGACATTACCAATGAGAGGTAAGGTAAAGCATGCAAGGTATCATAGTGGCGAAGTTCTATAAGACTGTACGTCTCCATCGTCTGAGATCCTCCTGACGTACAAATGTAACAAACAATATCAGATCAATGATTTGTTTAATGAGGGAGAATTGAGAGAAAAGCTTACGGTGGTGAATAATGAGTAGTCATCCATAATGGACGTGGACAGCTCACACCTCGTAGAAAGGGACGCAAGGAGAGACACGGGGGCATGCATAGTGGAGCAAGTGATTGGTCTTGAGGCATGGACTTAAACCATGAAACAGATGGATTTGATTGACAAAATTGATCAGACGGATTGGAACAGGAGATGATGTGGATTGCTGTGGGATCAGGTAGACTCTCTAGTGGGGTTTATTTGCTTTACAAGAGACTAGCAAAGGTGCCCATTTGTTGCAACGGATCTAATATGCTCCATATCATTGCTTGTCATATGTACGGAGAGAGCGCCCGTTTGTTGCAACAGGGTCCAATATGTATACGAATAGGACTCCGTGTTATCACTAGATGCGAGTTGTTCTAACTTGTATAAGCGTAAGTCATATTCACAGAGAGCGCGCCCCAATACATCTTCAAACCGGACTACGTATCGATAATCGCTAGATGCGAGTTATTCTAACTCACATGAGCACATGTCACGATTTCTCGTCATATGTAAGACATGGAGGGTGTGACCTAATACATTTTGGAATCAGACTCTGATCATCGTTAGACGAGGAGTTATTGTAACTCGTAGCAGCACACAGATCATGAGTCCACGTCATATACAAGCACAGAGAGCGTGAGCCATGGACAGCACACCCACCAAGGCCATAGAGCACGCCAACTTGTATTTATTATTAATGTGATTTATAATAAACATACTTGCTTCTTGTCTTTTTATTTTTATGTATTTATTAATATGCTGACCAAACACGCGGATGAACAAGACTACATTGCAAGCAGACACCAACCCATTGTTCGCATCAAAGCGAAGCTACATACTGAGATAGTGAGACAAAAAGATTACAGTAATCAATTGTTCACTACTCTCTGCCGCTCACTCCACACTATATATGTTTGTAGGGCCATTTTGTTCGCACAAACCGAAAGGGGAACCGCGCAGTTTGCATGCGCTAGCTGCAAGCATGGACCTCTCACCGTTTCTTGCACTGCTGCCCATTGCCCTTCTCTCCCTCGTGTTCTTCTTCTCCACCGGCAGAAAAGCCCATGGAGATGTGTTGAAATATGAGTTGGGCCTAGGGCCCATCTAACAATTTCAGATTAATCTCTAAGGGCCCATGTGGGTATATGGCACTAGGTGTGGTGGGATGTTTAGTCCCATACCGACAGCGAGGTGCTTGTGATGAATACGAAGTACCCGTGAAAGTATAACGCCCCTTAATAAACTCAGGAAAATACAGTAGCGTTATACTTTCGCTGTCGACGGGAATGTCGCCTATTACTGAAAGTATAACGCCCCTTAATAAATTCAGGAAAATACAAGTACCCGTGACAATGTCGTTAAATTCTAGAATAAATTCAGAAAAATACGAGTACTTGTGCCAAGTCAAGGATGAACCCGGGCCGAACCAACTGAGGTAGGCTCAGTTCGCTATCGCGTTAGCATTGTTATAGCTCTTATAATTTATTTGTTATTAATTAAAATATGGTTAGATTATATATAATTAAATCCAACAAAGACTAAAGATATTTGATAATAATTAAAATAAGGTTAGATTATATATAATTAAATTTAATAAAGAAAACTAATTCATTATCATTGACACAAACACCAACCAAAAATTAAATTGTATGTTCGTCTTCAGCTGCCACAGCATGTTTGCTAATCATATTAAAAAAAAACTTTAGACAACACAGCAAATAAACGACGAAATCAATGGTTGCGTAACAAACAAACAATAGCAACAAGACAACACATCCACCTAACAACCAAAATTATATTAAAAGAACTTTAGACAATACAACAAATAAACGACGACATCAATGGTTGCGTAACAAACAAACAATAGCAACAAAACAACACATCCACCTAACAACCGAAAGCAACCGATGAGTATATTGAGATAAATATAGCACCACACATCAATTAGGCTAGTGGTGTTATTTTATAGGGTTTCATACTCGTTAATTCTCCTAAGTCTCCATAGCTCTCATTCATTTTGGTGCTGTATGCGCCACAAACTTTTTCTCAAGCTTCTTATACCAGGTCTAATATAGACTAATGAACCAATTTTTGTGGAGGTAGATGGAAAATTATTTTATTCTGACGGGGTAATTCAACCTCATTTCTCTAGTTTAGCACAAAATAAACGTAATAATGACCAAAATTGATCAGAAAAATGTAAAATCTTATGTAGGGACATACTTTGGGTATACATGCTTAAAAAAGAATTTAAGCCATTTCGACAGAGCCAGAATATACATGCTTCAAAAAATAGATGCGCCCTTTGATAAAAGCGAACACGTCAGCCTAACTATAATTCATTAGTTTCCATAGCTTTCCTTCATTTTGATGTTGTATCCTCAAACTTTATCTGAAGCTTCTATGTACCACAAGTTAAGAGACCACTACTAAGTTTTGACCCTAATAATGCCATGCTTTTTATCGCAATGGCACCATTTGGTTGCAATAAGGAGTGTTATCGCAACCATTTGCTCTTTCTTGTTGCGATAGATGCCACACAAATTGTTTCGTAGCCCTAAATATGAAGATCGTTGCAATAAGTGTTATCGCAAACATTTGTAAAATAGTTGCAATAAGTTATGAATGTTGCCACGATTTGAGTTGTGTTGCGAATAGTTTTATTGGCATTGCAATACTTAGATGATATTGCAACTCTTTTGCAATGGCTGCGATAGCGTGTCTATGTTGCCATGACCGTGAATATTGCAACAACGTATTATTGCCATGCTTAACAACGAACAACTCTGGTTGCAATAAATCCTAATAGTTGCAACGCAAACTAGCAACGGTTGCAATACCTTATTGCGACACGACTTATTGCAATCATTTCCAACGAACACGGTTTGGTTGCAGCATATACCTTTGGGAGAAAAAAAATCATCATTGGTTTTGTAGATTCTTCCATAAAGAATCCAACTAGCGAGTTTATTTTTCAAATTAGCCGTACAACATTAAAATGACTGTTTGCTCATAGCTAGAGAGGCACACCGAGTGTGTGTGTGTGTGTGTGTGTGTGTGTGTGTGTGTGTGTGAGAGAGAGAGAGAGAGAGAGAGAGAGAGAGAGAGAGAGAGAGCCATTTCATTCATCAAGCCAAATAGTCAAGCAGGTAGCCGCAGGGTCATCCTGGAGAAGCAGTATCGAAGCAGGCGACCACACTAGCAGAATTGTAAGTACTCTATGAGCTCTCCGAGACCTCAGGAAAAAAAGACCACAATGTCCAGTTAGATCGTTGACCTAAAGCCATGGACAGCACACCCACCCAAAACTTGTATTCACTATTAACTCAAGGAATTCCCCGGGCGCTGCTACAGAAATTTGAGAACAACCTTTGGATATGGCTTTTAGGTGAATTAAAGAAATTACGGATTGAAGTATACATTATGTTTGGGTGAATTTTATTTCTCAAATGAGTTGCTGCACACATAAGTACACGATGTAAATTGACAAATACTCAACTATTTGTTCGTGCCAGTTATGTAAGCAACCGTAAAACTGATTCCATCATTGTTATCATTTACAACTATCCTAGTTAAACACTTTTGCCAAACTTCAGCATAGTCTCGAAGAGAAGATAACAGTAATATTCCACTAAATCAGGTTATCATGTCTTGTGTAGAAAATACTAAGCAACTTCGAAAAATATTGTGCGCTATCTAGCCAGTGAATAATAATTTTGCAGCTATATATTGAAGGTTCGAGAGATTTATGCCATAAAAGAAATTTAATGTAGAAGCAACACTTTTTTTTCTTTTTTTTCTTTTCTCGAATATGCACGAGTGTGCATATCATTGCATTAAGATAGAAAAGCAGTATGACTTACAAGGATCGGCCAGGGCCGCAGCCGCGCCGGACTCTGGACGCTATATCTTAAAGCTTTGACTCCCAAAAGACTCGGCGGGTAAAGGCTTATCCCTCCGACGACAAACTCCCTAAATGCTTAGCCCCGGCTTGCACCCATAACTCCGCTTGCGCCTTGATGACCTGTAGTAAGTCATCAACCAAAGATGCGGACTCCCTGAAGCAGCGCGCATTACGCTCCTTCCAAAGCTGCCAGGACACCAATGCGAATAGCGAGTCGAAGCCCTTCCTCTTGTTACCCTGGAAACCAGCTCTCAGCCGCCTCCACCAAACAAGGATGGACTGCGGAGCTGCCGGTAGAGGCTGACCCAAGGCGCTGCAGATGAAGAACCAGATCTCCCTTGCCAACGGGCAGCGGCATAGGATGTGATCGATAGATTTAGGAGCCTGATCGCATAGGGAGCATTCCTCCCTTGGCTGCAAACCATGCCGAGCGCGCCAATCATTCGTCCAGTGTCTCCGTCTGAACGATAACGTAGAAGCAACACTAACTAACCGCTAACTTTACCAGGAATCAAGCCAGGACCGATCGATGCTGCCAGCAGTGCCACAGCACCAGCCTTGCCAGCAGTGCCACTGGACATTACCAATGAGAGGTAAGGTAAAGCATGCAAGGTATCATAGTGGCGAAGTTCTATAAGACTGTACGTCTCCATCGTCTGAGATCCTCCTGACGTACAAATGTAACAAACAATATCAGATCAATGATTTGTTTAATGAGGGAGAATTGAGAGAAAAGCTTACGGGGGTGAATAATGAGTAGTCATCCATAATGGACGTGGACAGCTCACACCTCATAGAAAGGGACGCAAGGAGAGACACGGGGGCATGCATAGTGGAGCAAGTGATTGGTCTTGAGGCATGGACTTAAACCATGAAACAGATGGATTTGATTGACAAAATTGATCAGACGGATTGGAACAGGAGATGATGTGGATTGCTGTGGGATCAGGTAGACTCTCTAGTGGGGTTTATTTGCTTTACAAGAGACTAGCAAAGGTGCCCATTTGTTGCAACGGATCTAATATGCTCCATATCATTGCTTGTCATATGTACGGAGAGAGCGCCCGTTTGTTGCAACAGGGTCCAATATGTATACGAATAGGACTCTGTGTTATCACTAGATGCGAGTTGTTCTAACTTGTATAAGCGTAAGTCATATTCACAGAGAGCGCGCCCCAATACATCTTCAAACCGGACTCCGTATCGATAATCGCTAGATGCGAGTTATTCTAACTCACATGAGCAATAAGACATGGAGGGTGTGACCTAATACATTTTGGAATCAGACTCTGATCATCGTTAGACGAGGAGTTATTGTAACTCGTAGCAGCACACAGATCATGAGTCCACGTCATATACAAGCACAGAGAGCGTGAGCCATGGACAGCACACCCACCAAGGCCATAGAGCACGCCAACTTGTATTTATTATTAATGTGATTTATAATAAACATACTTGCTTCTTGTCTTTTTATTTTTATATATTTATTAATATGCTGACCAAACACGCGGATGAACAAGACTACATTGCAAGCAGACACCAACCCATTGTTCGCATCAAAGCGAAGCTACATACTGAGATAGTGAGACAAAAAGATCACAGTAATCTATCGTTCACTACTCTCTGCCGCTCACTCCATACTATATATGTTTGTAGGGCCATTTTGTTCGCACAAACCGAAAGGGGAACCGCGCAGTTTGCATGCGCTAGCTGCAAGCATGGACCTCTCACCGTTTCTTGCACTGCTGCCCATTGCCCTTCTCTCCCTCGTGTTCTTCTTCTCCACCGGCAGAAAAGCCCATGGAGATGGAGATAGAGATGGACGGAGGAGCTTGCCACCGTCGCCGCCAGGCTTCCCTCTCCTCGGCCACCTGCCGCTTCTTGGGTCGCTACCCCACCGGACGCTCCGGGCGATGGCCGGAACGCACGGCCCGGTCATGCTCCTGCGCCTCGGCCGCGTGCCCATCGTGGTGGCCTCCTCGGCGGGCGCGGCGCAGGAGGCCATGAAGGCCCGAGACGTGGCCTTCGCCGGCCGATACCGCGGACCCATGGTCGAGCGCCTTCTCTACGGGTGTGACATGGCCTTCGCCGACTACGGCGAGCACTGGCGCCAGGCGCGACGCGTCTGCGTGCTCCACCTCCTCAGCCAGCGCTGCGTGCTCTCCTTCCGACGGGTTCGAGAGCAGGAGACCGCCGCCTTGCTCCACCGCGTCCGCGGCGCTGACGGCGGCGGTCGTGACACCGCCGCCGTGAACCTGAGCCATCTCCTCCTCGCCTACTCCAGCGTTGTCCTCCTGCGGGCCGCGTTCGGCGACGACTCAAGGTATGGGCTCGCCGGAGAAGGGAAGATTCTTAGGAAGTTGATGGTCGACACCGGGGAGCTGCTAGGCTGGGGCACGCTCGGCGAGGTCGTGCCGTGGCTGGCGTGGGTGGACTCGCTGATGGGGGTGCATGCTAAGGCGACACGGACGTTTGATGCGTTGGATAGCTTCCTCGAGCGGGGCATCGCAGGCCACCGTGCGCGGCGCCGTGGAGGCAGGAGGGAGGGAGACGGCGACGACGACAGTCGCCGCAGTTTCGTGAGCGTGCTGCTGGATGCGAAGGAGGAGGATGAGGCGGGAGAAATCCTGTTTGACACGGTAGCCATCAAGGCCATCATCTTGGTACGTGTACTCCCTCCATCTCCATCCAAAAACAAAACAGTTTTAAATTTGAAACAAATCATGTTTTTAAGTTTAACTAAATTTATTAGAAAATATTATCAATATTTGTCTCTAAATAAATTTACTATAGAAATATTTTTCGTAATTAATCTAGATACTTATGTGGTATGTAAATATTTACATTTTTCTATATATATTTGATTAAACTTCAAATCATTTTACTCCTTACATGGTCAGAGACAACACGCGCCATTTTCTTTGCGCTTTGCTATTACCAAGATTATACCTACCACTGGGGAGGGTATGAACAACAAATCCATGCTTGTTCATGCCGAAATCTATATCATCATTATTCATTTTTCACCTCCCCGATCTTATCCATACCTATTGGATAACAACCAATTTTATCCATACTCATTGTCTTAAGCTGACCTACTAATTTCTATTAATATATTTTACACATATACCTGCTATAGATACATGTGGGCTCCATATCAAAGCTAGACCCTGGGTTCAAAATCTCTCGTTTCACACACTAAAATTTTAGCTTGGTGAAATAATTCATTATAATAGTCTGCAACTTTGTGCATATTAACAAGATTAGATCTATATGTGGGACCCACGTAAAAAGTCAGACCTTAAAAATAAAAACCTCAAGTTCACACTTAAAATTTTGAGCAAAATTGATCGAAGCTTTTTTGAGACGAGTCAGTATGACATCGGGCTACTTTGTGCAGACTGGTACAACTAGATTTAAATGTTGGTCCCAGGTTAAAATCTAGACCCTAAAATTAAAAACCTCGCGCTCACACCTTAAAATTTTATATCAATATGTGGGTCCCACATACTTTGTATTGTCTAATCCACACATTTGTACTAATAAATGATTAATTGAGCTAAAGGCTTACCCATGAATAATCCACTCCCCTCCCTATTTCTATTGGATAAAAAGACTATCCATACCCTACTCAAATGAGGTGGGTAAGGGTTTCAATATAGGTTATGGGTACCCACCAACTCGTATAACCAAGATACATTTTGAGAGAAAAATAGTCCATCCTCTACTTTAATTCATTTTATTTTCCCAAATTATCCCTAATAATAAGGTACAACATGCACTTTGTTCCACGTCTTTGAAATACATCTTTTAAGTTACAACAGGAAAAAAATTAGAAGGTACGGCAAAAGCCTTACCGTTTGGTTTTATTAGATGATAGAAAGCAAAAAGGAACGAAAACTCTAAAATACAAAATCACTATTGCTCGAGTGTTCGAAGCCGGAAGCCCTACTACTTTTTGTGATCACCATCTGAACCATCCAACAAACTCAATCCATAAGTAAATCTTGGGCAAATTCGACCTCCACTTGTGCTGCGGCACCCACTGCTACAAATATGGGAGACGGAAGAAATTACTATTTCTATGTCTATATATCTAGCACCCACCTCATATATATGTGAGTAGATTTTCAGAGACTTCACTCGTGGAGTTGTTTAAAAAAACTTCCAGGACTCCTAAAAAATAACAACCGGTTGCTAGAAGTCTCAACCGGTTGCTACAAAAGGAAATGGTGAAGGCCAGTCAAGTATTATGTGCCAATGGAAATGGTTTTATTGCTAAGTTAGTCAGTATTTTTTTTGATGTGTGGATGAGAGAAAGAATAATGAGATGAGAGCTAGTCCTAATGCAAGTAATAAGTTGAACATGGAAACCTATGAAGTAGTGGGTCTAGATATAAAAGTGGATGTGAGGAGAAATATAAGAAAAATATACTACACATGAAAAATAGTATAATATAGTAATAAAATTCTTTTTATTATAGATAAATAAAAAGATAATTTTTGTGTAGCTTAGTTTGATTATCAGGTTTGCTCTATGAGCATTGACTATAGTGACTTATATGTGTACGGTGCAGGATATGTTCCTAGCCGGCTCGGATACGACTGCCTCCACTGTGGAATGGGCAATGGCGGAGCTCATCAACCATCCGGACGAGATGCACAAGCTCCAAGAGGAGATACGCATGACCATCCATGGCGGCGGCAACAGCCAAGTTACCGAGGATCACCTCGGTAAGCTGCACCGCCTCAAACCGGTGATCAAGGAGACGCTCCGTTTGCACATGCCGTCGCCGCTCGTGCTGAGGGAAACGGTTGAGGACACCGAGCTGCTCGGCTACCATGTTCCAGCATGCACCCGCGTCATCATCGACGTCGGGACCATCGCACGGGACCCCGCCACATGGGAGCGCGCCGAGGAGTTCCTGCCGGAGAGGTGGTTCGGGGATGATGGCAGGCCCCTGGCGGCGGCGGCGGGGCACGACTTCACGTTATTGCCGTTCGGTGGTGGGCGGAGAGGGTGCCCTGGGGCTGGGTTTAGCATGGCGAGTGTCGAGCTGGTGCTGACAAGCCTGTTGTACCACTTTGATTGGGAGTTACCGGCCGGTGGGGCGTCCACGGTCGACATGGATGAGGTGGGTGGATTGGCCGTGCGGTTGAAGAAGCCTCTGCGTCTGGTCGCTAAGCCATGGTCTCCTTAGTAAGATCGATCATGGTGTCCATCCTACTCTTCTTCATCAGGGAATTAAATAAAGAGCTTAATTATCCGCACGGGCCACGCGTACTTCACTCGTATCTTATATATCCATGGTAAAAAAGCAAAATGTAAAGTTTGGATGCATAATTTATATTATTAAATATAAGCATCCATATATAGTATTATCTATGTAAATATGTACTTTACTGGCTATCTATACTAGTAAGTATGCACGTGCAATCGCACGTCTCTATCATGACAATCTTGTGCTGCTATGCTCAGAAAGAGTGACTAAAGGGATCGAGGTAGCACCTTTCATGGCAGTCCTCCCACCACCGCAACCAACCATCACCGCCATCCCTCACATGGACCTATAGCACTACCAAGGTGAGGCTAATGCGTTCCCATCTCTCCACTCCTGCCGCTACATCTGCCCCTAACAGAGTTGTGACTCTCCTTGTCTCAACTCCAACTCCTCTCTATCATGTTCATGTACGATAGTAATGTAGATGTGCTTCCTTCGCAACCAAGGCCCAACCGCCCCAATGAAAGCAAGCAGTTTATATTCAAATTTCCACTGACTGCTAGTAAGCAGGCATTTTAAATTCGCATGATTTAATCCGCCATTGTAAATTGAAAAAGACAGAGTACAATTGTAAAAACCAGCAGAGGCAAATATAAAAATTAGGCTTACTCAAGCCTGGATCCATTTTCTGTTTCAAAGTCAAAGTCCAATTGTAAAAACAAGCAGAGGCAAACATATAGAAGCACAGACTGTTTTTTTCAGAAAAAAACAAAGACAGCTTAGTTTTAACAGATGAAGGATAATTCTCTCAGTTCCATCATAACGAAGGAGATATTAAATGTTCCACTAATACTATCTCAACAATGTACATATTGCAAATTTTTACAAGTTTTAACATACATTAATATTGCTCTGAAGTTTCAAATCTGCATGCATTTCCAAATCTTCTAGCCCATGCAGCAACTTTTTCATAACATGTCGTTGGAACATGCCTACACATGGGAGCCGGACAGTTGGACCAAAGTGTTAAGGGACCTGAAACAGAAGGATGTGTGCACTGACGACAAGAGCATGAACCTGGAGGAGGAGTTAACTGACAAGGCAGACAACAACTGAAGAATACTCAGTTAACTGACGAAGAGATGCAATGCCCGAAGCAGAGAACAATTGGGCCAGTGGACCAACCTGAAGATCCAAGGGTCGGTGGGCTCCTTCGACAAGGTTTGTTGGACCAGAGTAGACTCTGGTAGGATAAGGAAAGACTTGAACTCTGAATTTCACCTACCTCTTTGTCCCTCACCCCTTTTGCTGGTTGTATATCTCTATCTCTCGTCACAATCCTGCTTCCCTCTGTCAATCAAAAGAAACCTTGGACAGTGATTCTTGCATGTGCAAACTCGGACACAGTCGTCAGGGTAAAAAATATTTAGAAACATGGTGAAAATAATGATACATGATTGTAATAATAATAACTTACAAAAAAATAGGTTCATGTAGTGATCAATAGTCTCTTTCAACATACGTAGCTTGTCGCATGCCTCCGGACGCCCCTGCCATGTTGAAAGACTTGTGGTCCATAGCCTGGTGCATCTTGAGTATGTCCTAAATTATCTTGAGAGCTGTGCTAATTGGATAAACTTAGACTCGAGAGATATAATGATAATATCCAGTTATCTGCACTTAACACACATATGGACCTTTTATATGGTTGATCTTCCAAAGTCCATCAGTTTGTATGTTGTACGGGCTACAAACCTCACCAATTCCGTGATGTAGTTTCTTGTTCTATGTTCTTATTATTATATGTCAATACATGATTTCTCACCAGCCATAGAGATCTCACCAATAAATATAAATCACAAGTGAAATTATATAGGCTTACTTGCACAATCAAATCATCCTCAACAAATAAAATGGTAGTTGTTCATCTCAGGGCAGACTTGGTAGTTGGAACTTGGAAGCACCTTGAAATAAGCATAACATATCAGAAACACCATTTTCTTTTCTAGCAGGTAACCGCGCATCTCCACCACATGAAAGAAGATTGCATGCTCAAAAATCATTATTCATCACAAAAGGATATATTTAACAAAAATGCCTCAGACCAAAATGCACAAAAATGGTAAATAGTAGGCACAATTGTTATCCGAGTAGTGCTAACCAGAAGCTACACCCATTGTGTCGATCATGCATACGTTTGGATAAAATATATTTTGATCGAACCAAGAAATAAAATTGATTTTTCTTACTTGTGCTAACAGACTACCTTGAGTTTCCGTATTTATGCAAACTCGTGAATTGCTAAAGTTTCATTATCCGCACAGGAAAAAAAAGAACCACTGACATATAATGTTTCCTTGTCTCTTCTCTTTGTAAGATAAATTCCCAAATTCCATCAGGTAGTAATTACAACATTCGCCGTACCCTGAGAATACTCGTATATATTTCCATCATGAACGTGTCTCGTATTCCAGTTGCAAAGTGAGCAAAGGCCCTAGTAGCAATGCATCAAACAACTCCACTGTTGAAACATATTTCTTTGAAAAGTGCATCAACCACACAACACAACACACCAACAACAATGCCTCAAACAACTCCACTTCTGAATCAGGCCTGAAATCAAGTCACTGAGCTATTCTCCCCCATCCCGCCTTCTGCTAGCAGCAACGGCCGGGGATGGCCATAAGTCACCATGCTACATCGATTCAACACAACACATGCATCCATCATGAGCTATTCAACACATTCTGAAAACTGCACAAATTTAAGCGGCAATAACAGGGAGCAGCAACAAACTACAACTATAGAACGTCTGACTCGTTCCCGGCGCACATACGCGCGTTACCGCTGGATGCCCAGAACAAACCTGTTTAGCTCTGGGAAGATGCTTGGTTCTGTCACAAAGGCCACCTGCCGCCGCCGCGCCATTCATCCCTAGCCGAGAGACGCGAGACAAGATCGGGGATAGAGATTTTCCGGGGTAGACACAGTCTGCGACCCACGCGTGCCCTTCCGCTCGTCGTGGACCTTCGACCGCCACACCCCCGTGGGCAACCAACCCGGCTCCCTCAACCCTTCTTGCCGCGCGTGCCCAACAGCGGCCGTTGGCGACAACAAAGACGGGAGGGGCACACTGACGGCGGGGAGGAGACCAGTGCGGATCTCGAACCGGCAGGGGGCTCCGCACCGCGGCCACCCCGCGTGCGTCCACGTCCCCGGCGGCCACCCCGCATGCGTCCACGTCCCCGGCAGCGGTGTGCAGGCACCGGAGAGGCAAGGGCTGCAGGCGGCGGCGCGAGGCGAGGGGCGGGCGGCTGCGCGAGGTGAGGCGCGAGGTGAGGGGTGGGCGGCAGCGGCGGTCGTGCTGTCTGTTCGGCGGCGGCGTACCTGGGGTAGCAGAGGAGGAACGGCAGGGGCTGCGGCCTGCTCTCGCGTCCGTCAGAAGTGGATTGGCGGGGGCGGCAGCCTACGTGGGGCAGCAGAGGAGGAGATGCGGGGCCGGAGATAGGGGCAGGGAGGTGCGAGGGAGGACCTTGTGGGGCGGGGGTTGCCGGCGAGTGCAGGGATGAGAGGCATCGGTAGGCCGTCGCCTGGGGAAGAACAAGGCAGGGAGCTGTTGCGGTCGCTGGCTGGTGAGGGTCGGCGTTGCGAGCGCCTGGGATAGTGGCAGTGTGGGTGCCGGCGATTGCGGGGATGGGAAGTGGTAGTGGGAGGCGTCGTGCAGGGGCGATCGATCGATTACTATCCGCACAGAAGTTTTCGTCCACGGCAGAGTGTTCGTCCGCCAATTGTAATTGCTAAGTGCACCCATGAGATCTCATTAGATTAATCTGGTCTGTTAGATTTGATTAATTTAGATAATCAGACGCTGATAATTAACCCTGTACACTAAACGGGTGGGTATAGGAATGAAAATGTTCGCTTGTTTAATAGTATAAGTATAGATATATTTTTCTCGAATGCGCAAAAGATTTACGTAACATTTTAATAAATTAAGGTAGAATAGTTTAATACAGACGATAAGCTTTTGGTGAGTACCCTAGAAGGTCTATAGGCATCTTGGCACATAGGTTCAAATTTTGATATTACATAAATGGTATACAAACGAGAAAAGGGCAGCGACCCACCATACGAAATGGGCTTGCGCCTCTGCTACTGCCTGCGTGACCCAATTCTGACGTTCGGGAAGAGCGCTCCAAGAGCTTCGACATTGAAAGCGTTCCGTCCAGCCTTGTAGAGCTTCTCGTCGTAGGCCTTACGTCCTGACAGCACTTGGAGTGGATAGACCCAACCATTGCATGACTAGGATCTAGCCTCGCTTGGAAGAAGTCACTCGGAGAGCCTCTGGGCTGTTAGATGCTTGCTCTGCAACGGTAGCACCACCTTTGTAGGGGATGACAACTTGGGCGGCTCACGAACTAGCTGGGAGATAGCCTTCTGCTGCACTCGCTTGGTGAAGTTGACGAGGCGGCACGGGCACGTGGCGGAGGAGTCATTATTCGAGGTCTTATGGGCGTCCTGCCCTCGGCGGCGTACTGAGCTGGCCCACACGTCCGCCGTGAAGTCGGCTAAACCGAAGCCTGGCAGGTAGCCCTCTTCTCCAAGAGCACCCGATTGGGCGATCAACGCCAGCGGTGGCATGTCCCTGCTCAGGCAACATCGGCGGGGTGTCTGTAGCACCGACCATGCATGTTGCCATGTTGGGTCGACTTCTGCTGCCTTCCTTAAAGGCCACAGGTGCACACGCAGGCGACCTCCGACTGGGCCTCAACTTTCTGGCTGAACCACTAAAGCTGTAGTCGAGCGCCCAGTGGAGGGTGTGTGATGGCTTGTGACGATTTGGTTGGCGGCTATTGAGGTTGCGATCTCTTCTAGCATCAGGTCCTCCGAGGCGTCTCCACCAGCTAGCGTGCCATGAGGCCACACCACACAGAAGAATCACTTTTTAAAAACTTCGTCATGTATTTACCGATTTTTTAATCTTTCAAGCCACATTTAAAATCGTTCTATATATATATAGGACATGGAGGTAAATTGAACTAGTTAAGTTTTTTTTTTTTTTTGTGAAACACTTGAACTATCGATCGATTCGAGGAGAAAAACAAGAACAAAGGTGCATGCTCGTGGGCTCGTGGCCCAACAGAATCAGATGAGACGAAGCAAAGCAGTGGCATGCATGCCGTGGGTGCTGCCGCGGTTCTCTCACGGCTCTCGCATTCCGTATTTCCATTGACGTGGACCCCACCTTTCTCACCTTGGATGCGCGTGCAACAACTTGTCATGCTCTTTGTTTCTGAACAGACGTTTCAATCGTGGTATTATAGGAGCATACCACATCACCTTGGCAGGAACTCTCTTCCTGGGGCGCTCGCCCTCAACATCACCACGGTCATCTCGTCTGATCTTATACCGCAATGCACCGCATACCGGGCATGCATTCAAATTCTCGTACTCCTCACCGCGGTAGAGGATGCAGTCATTAGGGCATGCATGTATCTTCTGCACCTCTAATCCTAGAGGGCAGATAATCTTCTTTGCTCCGTACGTATTGTCAGGCAATTCGTTATCCTTTGGAAGCTTCTTCTTCATTATTTTCAGTAACTTCTCAAATCCCTTGTCAGATAAACCATTCTCTGCCTTCCATTCCAGCAATTCCAGTGTGGTACCGAGCTTTGTGTTGCCATCTTCGTAATTTGGGTATAACCATTTTTTGTGATCCTCTAACATGCGATCGAACTTCAACTTCTCCTTTTGACTTTCGCATTCTCTCTTTGCATCAACAATGACCCGGCGAAGATCATCAGCGGGCACATCGTCTGTTGCCTCTTGATCTTCAGCTTCCCCCGTTGCAGTATCACCGTGTTCACGGTACATAGGATGATAGTTGTCATCATCCTCTTCTTCTTCATTGTCTTCCTTCATAACCCCTCTTTCTCGGTGCTTGGTCCAAATATTATAGTGTGGCATGAAACCCTTCTCAAGCAGGTGGACGTGAAGGGTTTTCAAGGAAGAGTAATCCTTCGTATTCCCACAGACAGTACATGGACCATACATAAAACCATTCTGCTTGGTTGCCTCAGCCACTTCGAGAAAATTATGCAGGCCCTCAATGTAGTCGGAGGTGCATCGGTCACCGTACATCCATTGCCGGTTCATCTGCGTGCATTATATAATTAAGTATATCAAAAACCATTACAGAACATCGTGAATAGAGAAGTGACCAAATCAATACAAGTTCATCATCACATTAAAACCAAAGTAAAATTAATACATAAAGTTCATACATAGTTCTCATAGAACAACATACAGCTCTCTAGAGCATTTAATTAAAACATACATTGAAACTAACATACAACTATGTAAAACATTTAAATGGAACAACAAATGTGATCATAATTGCAACTAAGGTAACAATTGATCCAACAGCATAATGATACCAAGCCACATTATCAATGGCATATTTTCTAATCTTTCTAATCTTCAAGCGCATTGCATCCATCTGCATCTTGTGATCATCGACGACATCGGCAACATGCAACTCCAATTTCATCTTCTCCTCTTCAATTCTTTTTAATTTTTATTTCAAATAATTGTTTTCTTTTTCAACTAAATTTAACCTCTCGACAAGAGGGTCGGTTGGAATTTCCGGTTCACATACCTCCTAGATAAAAACATTTATGTCACATTGGTCGGCATAATTGTCATAAACACTAAATGAAACAAATAGTTATAAAAGATAATATACCACATCCAAATCATAGAACGGACGAGAGCTGACGGGGGCAGATACCAAAACCATGGCACTATATAATAACAAACAATAATACAAGTAAGAAAATTATACAAGTAACTATCTAAATCATACAAGTAAGATTTTTTTCTTTTAAAAAGAAGATAAGAACAAGAGGCTCACCATGGTGGTGCCGGCGACGAGATCGGCGCGGGCGATCGACGGCGGTGAGGACGGGGACGGGACGACACCCTACACATGTGCAGACTCTAAGAAGTTAATTTGAGCACAAATTGTGCATCTAAATTAAAAGAACTCCCACATACACTCCTCCACTAAAACCCACAAACCACTCTACTTCTAGAGCATTTGAAATGAGCTAAACTAGCAGTGAGAGATGAAACGATGAAGTTGCTAACCTTTTAGAACACTTGTGTAGATGGTGCACTGTCAAACCTAGACAAATCTTGGGGAAAATGTAGCTTGGAGGTCGAGCTTGGAGAGGAGAAAGCTTAAGTGTGGCTCCGGCATTTCATCGAACACCTCATGTGCATATACAGGCAGAAAACAGAGTAGCCCACACCTCCACCCTTCCACGGCCAAAAAACAGAGGAGATGGGGGGCGTGGATATATATAGGAAGCCTTTAGTCCCGGTCTGTGTCTAAAACCGGGATTAAGGCCTACCCTTTAGTCCCGGTTCCAGACACAAACCGGGACTAAAGGCAACCCCTTTAGTCCCGGTTTGTGTCTGGAACCGGGACTAAAATTCCCAGTTGAACCGGGACTGATGCCTGCCGAGGCTCGGCTGGCGTCCTAGGCTCTAGAACCGGGACTGATGCTCCCATTAGTCCCGGTTCGTAACACGACCGGGACTAATGCTCTTATCTGGCCAGGACCAAAGCCCCATTTTCTACTAGTGCATCTTAATACTTTCGTTGAATTGTGTGATATGCAAAAGAAAAAAGATGTGGATAATGATATTGCGAAATTAAAGCTATTTCTGTTCTCACTAAGAGATCGTGCTAAAACTTGGTTTTCATCTTTGCCTCGAAATAGTATTGATTCTTGGAATAGTTGTAAAGATGCTTTCATTGCCAAGTATTTTCCTCCTGCAAAAATTACCTCTCTTAGAAATCAAATTATGAATTTTAAGCAACTTGAGCATGAACATGTTGCACAAGCATGGGAGAGAATGCAATTAATGATAAGAAATTGTCCTACTCATGGGTTAAGTTTATGGATGATCGTATAAAATTTTTATGCGGGATTGAACTTTGCTTCTAGAAATCTTTTGGATTCCGCCAGGGGTGGTAGTTTTATGGAAATCACATTAGGAGAAGCTACAAAATTGCTTGATAATATTATGTCTCATTATTCTCAATGGCATACTGAAAGAGCTCCCACTAGTAAGAAAATGAATTCTGTTGAAGAAATTAATACTTTGAGTGATAAGATGGATGCACTTATGGAATTGGTTGCTAGTAAAAGTTCTCATGTTGATCCTAATGGTGTGTCATTGTTTACTTTGATTGAGCAAAATAATGATGCTACTGATGTGAATTTTATTGCTAGGAATAATTTTGGTAACAATGCTTATAGGGATAATTTCAATCCTAGACCGTTTCCTGGAAATTCCTCTAATAATTATGGAAATTCCTATGGTAATTCCTATAGTAATAATAATAGGATACCCTCTAATCGTGAGAAAAATATTAAAGAATTTATAAATTCTCAAAAGATTTTCAATACTATGATAGAGGAAAAACTGAGTAAAGTTGATGGTATGGCTAGGAATATGGACAGAATTGCTCATGATGTGGATGTTCTCAAAAGTAAAATTTTACCACCCAAGCTTGATATTAGTAAGTCTATTAAAGCTATCCATGTTTCCATTAATTAAAGTAAGGAGAGAACCGCTAGATTGAGGGCTAGGCGAGAATATTTAGAAAAAACAATTCTGCCCGGTTTTTATATAATCATGATGAAGAAATTCAAATGATTGGTGTTTGCCCTATTGAATCCTTGTTTAGTAATATAAAACTTGATGATGATGGGACTGAATATGAGTCAACTTTAGCTAGAAGGCGTCCCAATTGTTCGAAGGGTGATGATCTTAATAAGAAAAATTGCAAAAGTGGGCCTGGAGAGGTCAAAACTTTAGCTAGCGATACACCCACTACTTTGGATTACACGGACTTTAATTATGATAGTTGTTCTTTGGTTGAATGTATTTCCTTGTTGCAATCCATGATTAATTCACCCAATTCTTATGACAAAATAAAGCGTTTACTAAACATATTGTTGAAGCTATTATGAAAGCTCGTGAAGAAAAACTAGAGATGGAGGTTTCTATACCTAGGAAATTATATGATGAGTGAGAACCAACTATTAAAGTTAGAATTAGAAATTATGAATGCAATGCTTTATGTGATTTGGGTGCTAGTGTTTCCACCATTCCAAAAACTTTATGTGATGTGCTTGGTTTTACCAATATTGATGAATATTCTCTTAATTTGCACTTGACAGATTCTACTATTAAGAAACCTTTGGGTAGAATAAATGATCTGCTTATTCTTGCAAATAGAAATTATGTGCCTGTTTATTTTATTGTGCTTGATATTTATTGCAATCCGTCTTGTCCTATAATACTTGGTAGACCGTTCTTGCGAACCATAGGTGCTATTATTGATATGAAAGAAGGTAATATAAGATTTCAGTTTCCATTAATAAAAGGCATGGAATATTTTACTAGAAAGAGGATTAAGCCTCCATATGAGTCTATTATGAGGGCCACCTATGAGATTCAAACTAAAGATGAAATACCTAAAACTATGCATTACGCCTAGATAGGGGCGTACAACAATAGCGCTTGTTGGGAGGCAACCCAATGAATAAATTAATTTTCGTTTTCTTTTCTGTTATTTGAGTTTGTGCACAATTATGCCTCTGTTATGATTGTGTTTTTACATTTTAATTAGTGTTTGTGCCAAGTAAAGCCTTTAGGATGATGCAGGATAATAGTTGCTTCGATTCTGTGAAAAACAGAAACTTTTATGCTCAGTCCAGAAAAATCTAAAAATCACTGGAACGTGTTCTTGCTCTGAATTTTTTAAACATGATTGATATATAAATTGTCTACATTGTCCTAATTTTTTCAGAAGTTTTGGAGGTCCAGAAGTATGGGTTTTATTCAGATTGCTACAGACTGTTCTGTTTTAGACAGATTCTGTTTTCGTTGCATAGTTTGCTTGTTTTGATGAATCTATGGATTGTATCGGGGGGTATAAGTCATGGAGAAGTTGGAATACAGTAGCTATTATGCAATTATAAAATATGAATGGGTTCATAACAGTACCTATGGTTTGTGATTTGGTTATTATACTAACGGATCTCACGAGGTTTTGTTGAGTTTTGTGTGCTGAAGTTTTCAAGTTTTGGGTAAGATCATGATGGATGAAGGAATAAGGAGTGGCAAGAGCCTGAGCTTGGGGATACCCGAGGCACCCCAAGATAATATTTAAAGAGACTCAAGCATCTAAGCTTGGGAATGCCCCCGAGTGGCATCCCCTCTTTCGTCTACCAACCATCGGTAACTTACTTGGAGCTATATTTTTATTCATCACATGTTATGTGTTTTGCTTGGAGCGTCATGTATTATAGTGGTCTTTTGCTTGTTTGCTTTTTATTTTGCCACAATCATCCCTTGCTGAACACACCTTTTTAGAGAGACACGCATTTATTCGTGATTTGTTAGAATACTCTTTGTGCTTCACTTATATCTTTTGAGCTAGGCAGTTGCTCTAGTGCTTCACTTATATCTTTTTGAGCACGGCGGTGATTATATTTTAAAGAAATAGTTGCACTCTCATGCTTCACATATATCTTTTTGAGATTCTCATAAATAGTAATGGAAATTTGCATGGGTTATGAAATTGTTCCTAATATGATAGGTATTCAAGAAAGATATAATAAAAACTTTCATGTAGATCACTGAATATGATTAGTTTGATTCCTTACAATAGTTTTGCGATATTAAGGTAGTGATATGTGGGAGGTACTAGTGAATGATTGTGGTTTAGTAAGAATATTGATGTTAAGGTTTGTGATTCCCGAAGCATGCACGTATGCTCTGTCGTTATGCGATGAAATTGGAGCATGTTTTATTATTGATTGTTCTCCTTATGTGTGGCAGTCGGGGGCGCGCGATGGTTAACTCCTACCAACCTCCCCCTAGGGGCATGCATAGTAGTACTTTGCTTCGAGGGCTATTAGACTTTTGCAATAAGTATGTTAGTTCTTTATGACTAATGCGAGTCCATGGATTTTACGCACTCTCACCGTTCCGCAATTTGCTAGCCTCTTCGGTACCGTGCATTCCCCTTTCTCACATTGCGAGTTGGTGCAAATTTCGCCGGTGCATCCAAACCCCGTGGTATGATATGCTCTATCACACATAAACCTCCTTATATCTTCCTCAAAACAGCCATCATACCTACCTATTATGACATTTCCATAGCCATTCTGAGATATATTGCCATGCAACTTCCACCGTTCCGTTTTTATGACACACATCGTCATTGTCATATTGCTTTGCATGATCATATAGTTGACATAGTATCTGTGGCTCAGCCACCATTCATCATTTTTCATACATGTTACGCTAGTATCATTGCACATCCTGGTACACTGTCAGAGGCATTCATATGGAGTCATATTTTGTTCTAGTATCGAGTTGTAATCTTGAGTTGTAAGTAAATAGAAGTGTGATGATCACCATCATTAGAGCATTGTCCCAGTGAGGAAAGGATGATGGAGACTATGATTCCCCCACAAGTCAGGATGAGACTCTGGACGAAAAAAAGAAGAAGAAAAAAAGAGAGAGAAAAGAAAAAAGAAAGAAAGAAAAAAAAGAAAAAGAAAAAGAAGAAAAACAAAAAGAAGAAAAAGAAGAAAAAAAGAGAGAAAAAGAGAGAAGGGGCAATGTTACTATCCTTTCTCCACACTTGTGCTTCAAAGTAGCACCATGTTCTTCATATAGAGAGTCTCCTATGCTTTCACTTTCATATGCTGGTGGGAATTTTTTATTATAGAACTTGGCTTGTATATTCCAATGATGTGCTTCATCAAATGTCCGAGGTCTTCATGAGCAAGCAAGTTGGATGCACACCCACTTAGTTTTCATTGTTGAGCTTTTTCATACACTTGTAGCTCTTAGTGCATTCGTTGCAAGGCAATCCCTACTCCTCGCATTGACATCAATTGATGGGCATCTCCATAGCCCGTTGATTAGCCTCGTTGGTGTGACACTATATTCTTTTTTGACTTCCCCTTATTGATCCCTACCATTATATTCTATTCCACCCATAGTGCTATGTCGATGGCTTGCGCTCATGTATTGCGTGAGGGTTGAAAATGCTGAAGCGCGTTAAAAAGTATGAACCAATTGGTTGGCTAAAACTGAGGATGTTCATGATAAATATTTTGTGTTAAGAAGATGGAGCATGACATGATTATATGATTTTGTAGGGGTAACTTTCTTTAGCATTTTTTCTGAAAGGCATGATTGTTTGTTGGTATGCCTGAGTATTGATGTCTTTATGTCAAACTATAGACTATTGCTTTGAATCATTCGGATCTTTAATATTCATACCACAAAAGAGATTACATGATGAATATGATAGGTAGCATTCCACATAAAAAATTGTTTTTATCATTTATCTACTCGAGGACGAGCAGGAATTAAGCTTAGGGATGCTGATACGTCTCCAATGTATCTATAATTTTTTATTGTTCCATGATATTATAGTATCAATCTTGGATATTTATTATGCATTTATATGCTATTTTATATCATTTTTTGGGACTAACCTACTAACCTAGTGCCCAGTGCCAGTTGCTGTTTTCTGCTTGTTTTTTGTTTTCCAGGAAATCAGTACCAAATGAAGTCCAAATGCCACAAAATTTTTTGATGATTTTTTATGGACAAAAGAGACCCTGGGAGCTTCGGGAGAGGGACAGAAGATCAACACGTGGGGCACAAGCCACCAGGGCGCGCCCAGGGGGCGCCCTGGTAGCTTGTGGGCCCACGCTTGCTCCGTTTAACCTAATTCCAACTCCATAAATTCTCTAAATTCGGGAAACCTATAGAGAGCCCCCCAAAACACTATTTATGCCACCGCAAGTCTCTGTTTCTTTGAGATCCCATCTGGGGACCTTTGTCGGTACTCTGCCGGAGGGGGAATTGATCACGGAGGGCCTCTACATCAACCTTGCTGCCCTTCCGATGATGCGTGAGTAGTCTACCACATACCTACGGGTCCATAGCTAGTAGCTAGATGGCTTCTTCTCTCTCTTTGATCTTCAATACAATGTTCTAATCGATGTTCTTGGAGATCTATCTGATGTAATCCTTCTTTGCAGTGTGTTTGTTGGGATCCGATGAATTGTGGGTTTATGATCAGATTATTTATGAATATTATTTAAGTCATCTCTGAATTCTTATATGCATGATTGTTATAGCTTTGTATTTCTCTCCGATCTATCGGTTTGGTTTGGCCAACTAGATTGATATATCTTGCAATGGGAGAGGTGCATTGTGATGGGTTCCATCTTGCGGTGCTCAATCCCAGTGACAGAAAGGGACATGACACGTATTGTATCGCTGCCATTAAGGGTAAAACGGTGGGGTATATTCATATTGCTTGGATTTACTTTGTCTACATCATGTCATCTGGCTTAAGGCATTACTCCGTTCTTATGAACTTAATACTCTAGATGCATGCTGGATAGCGGTCGATCGGTGGAGTAATAGTAGTAGATGCAGGCAGGAGTCGGTCTACTTGTCTTGGACGTGATGCCTATATACATGATCATTGCCTTGAGCATCGTCATAATTATGCGCTTTTCTATCAATTGCCCAACAATAATTTGTTTACCCACCGTATTCTATCTTCAAGAGAGAAGCCTCTAGTGAAAACTATGGCCCTGGGTCTATTTACCATCATATAAAACTAAAACTACCTTGCTGCAATTTATTTACTTTTGTGTTTTACTTTATTTATCTACCACTATGAGATTTCATTCTTGCAATTGACTGCCAAGGGCTTGACAACCCCTTATTTTGCGTTGGGTGCAAGTATTTGCTTTTGTGTGTGCAGGTGCTGCAAACGTGGTTGTGGCATGTGTCTCCTACTGGATTGATAACCTTGGTTCTTAACTCAGGAAAATACTTATCTCTATAGTACTGCATCGCCTTTCCTCTTCAAGGATTTTACCAACGCAGTTTACAACGCCTTGCCTCTCCCTCCTCTCCTCCCCTCCCCTTGCGCGCTCGCTCGCTCTCCCTCTTCTATCCCGAGCACAGCCGCCACCATTCGTCTTGCTCCTTCGTGGTGACAACCACCGCCGTTCCCCTCTGTCGTGTCCGGAGGCCTCGCCACACTCGTCCTCGCCACCTGCGGCAAGCTGCTATAGCTGGGGAGCACTGCAGTCCCGGGATCGAGCCGTCCCCTTCCGCCTCGGCCTCCGGTGACCACCGTCGTCCCCGTCCTCCCTCTGCGATACTAACCTATCAATGGCCTTCTTGCACCGCTCGGTGAGCTCTGCTCCCCCTCTCTATCTTGTCGCTCTGCTACCCGCTGCTACTGGTCGTCGCCGCAGCTGTGCTCTGTCCATCGCCATAGCTGCCATTGCCACGCTCTCGAGCCCTTATGGCTCGAGCCAGTGGTGCCAGCGCTCCTGGTGAGCTGCAGCTCCCTCCTAGCTAGTTTGCGTGCTCGAAATCTGGACGTAGCCATGCTTCTGCTCACGCCCGAATGTCGCCGCTGCCTTGGCTCGTCGCCGGCGCACGTACCGGCCACCCCTGGCCAAGGTAACCGCACCATTCGACGCGCGGAGGAGTGCCCAATCGGTAGAGCCCAACCGCGCGTGATTTTGGTGCCACTTTGCGTGATTCTGAGCATCTCCGGCGCTCGCCGCTGCGTTTGGGACTCGCCGACACAGCTCTGGCATTGGCCACCTACGTGGCATGGCCTGGGCCCACCTCCGGGTCACTGCCAGTGGGCCCCTGGCCTTCGTTGACTCCATTGACTTCGGTCAACTCTGGCACTGTTCACTGCTGACTCTGACTTGTGGGTCGCGCCTGACAGTAGATTAATTAGTACTAATCTATAGTTTAATTAGTCGCTGACACAGGGTCCCACATGTCTAACTAGCTTTGTTAGTTATTTCAGTTAAGACCCTGAGTATGACAGGTGGGCCCCATCTGTCAGTTTGACCAGTCAGTGGTCAGCCAGTTGACTGCTGACTGGGTGTTGACTGGGCCCACTAGTCAGTCTCTGTGGCTAGACTGCCACTGGGTGTAAAAAGTATTTCTGGGTTATTTTCGAATAAATAATTCCAGAGATTTTCAGAATATTGCTAAAACTTGCAAAATTCATAGAAATTCATGCGTAGCTCGGATGGGAAAAATTTCTACACAAAATTTGATCAGAAAAATCCCACAAATCCAATCATGCCGTCTGTTTTCATGACGGAACCCTCTACGTAGGAGAACCCGCAACTTTTCATCTATTTCTGGCAGATGAATAGTGCATACTTACCAGTTAATAATTCCAAGTTTAATCCTAAAATAACTAAAATGGTTTAGAGATGCATTAGGTCACCCTTGCACTGCATTCTCGCATGTCATATTCTATGCTGCATTTGTTTGCTGTGTATTTATCTGTTTCTTCCCCCTCTTCTCTCTGGTAGATTTCAGCACCAACGTAGCCCCTGAGGACTGCTACACCTCCAACAACCCCTCTTTTGCCGCAGAGCTTCTAGGCAAGCAAACCCCCCTTGACCATTTCAATATCGCCTATTCCTTTTCCCCTTCGTGCTTGCATTAGAATTTGCTACTGTTACTGTTGTCTCCTATTCTGATGCATAGCCTGTTTTTATAACTGCTGTTATTGATACCTTACCTGCTGTCCTATATGCTTAGTATAGGTTGGTTAGCGATCCGTCGGTGACCCTTCACCCTTGTCCCTGTTGCCCCCGCTTGTTACCATTGCCTCGATCAGTGCGATCGATGGGCTGTTGCCGTCACATCACCGCACCTCACCCCCTTAGTTATACGATGCTGCAGAGCTACTATCGAGTGCCGAGGGTGATACCTCTTACCACACTCCTGATGATACCTCTGTAGTGTAGCTAGTCGATTGTGGATTATCGAGGGTGATTTCCTCTTACACCACTTTCGATGATGCCTCTGTCGTGCAAACCCCCAAGTGTGGACCATCGAGGGTGATTTCTCCCGGTTCACCTTGACGGATTACATCAGGTAGGAATCCTTCGAGGGTGATTCCTCGGATTCCTCCTTGATGTTTTGGACACACTGTTACTTTACTGTTACATGTTGCCCCCTGTAAAGTCGGGTCGACCCCGAGGGGTACCCGCGAGAGATGTGAAGCCGGGTTGACCTGGATGGTACCTGCGAGATAAGTACGAGGTGTGGCCGGGCAGTCTTAGCCCTTGTTGCAAGTCCTCGAGACGGGGCGACGGGACCACTAATGGGATTTGGATATTGTCTGAGTAGGCCTCTGGCCTTTTAAGCGCTGACCACCATGCGGGAATCAGTATGGGCACTCTGCATCGTATGTTTCTTCCGAAGCTCCTCAGATGTCAGCAGTTGTGTGGCGCGCGCCGGGTTGGACTGGAATGCCTGGCTGTGTATATGGGGGCTAGGTCTGCTCACCGGCTGCGTACGCAACGTGCAGGAGTGCGAAGGGCGATGGGCCCGGACCCCTGAGCACTTAGGATTTAGACCGGTGTGCTGGCCTCTCTGTTGAGCCCAGGATTGGGCTGCGTTGTGTTGATTGGCCGAGGCCGGGCATGACCCGATAAAAGTGTGTCCGGCCAGAGTTAATCGAGCGTGTTGGGTACATTGGTGCACCCCTGCAGGGAAAAACTTGATCTATTCGAATAGCCATGTCCACGGTTACGGACGCTCAGAGATTATCTCGATCTACTACAACTAGAACTGGATACCTTAATCACTTGAAAGTCGGGTTGACCGTGAGGGTACCCGCGAGAGTTATGAAAGTCGGGTGACCGTGAGGGTACCCGTGAGATAACAGGATACTGGTGTTATATTAATAATATGTCAGCTCCAGGATTGGTTCCTTGCGGGGTAGTCAAGGAAGGATCTCTGGGCTTGGCTACCTACTTATTGCTATATGTATTGCTGCTAATCTACACTCTTCTAATGATGCAAGATGCAGGAAGTTGCTAGTCTTCGATAGGCCAGGCCTTCTCTCTACTTTGGCAATTCTGCAGTCCAGTCGACATATACAACCTTCCTTTGACAATGTTGCATAAATAGAATAGATCTGATGTAAGTCTTGCTGAATACTATGGATGAGTACTCACGGTTGCTTTGCTGCCTCTTTTTCCCCATACCCGATTGCTGCAACCAGATGACGGAGCCCCGAAGCTAGATGACCCCGTCGACGGCTACTACTACCCCTCAGACGGAGCTTACTACTACATGGAGACCGACGACTAGGAGTTGATTCGGAGGTTCCCAGGCAGGAGGCATGCACCTTTTCGATCTAGTGCCGTTGCTTTTGCTAGCCTTCTTAAGGCACCCATGTCTAATTATGTCTGTACTCAGATGATGATGCTTTCGCTGACTCTTGTGTGTAATCGAGCTTATGTATTCATTCCCTCGAGGCCCCTGGCTTGTAATATAAAGCATGTATTATTTTATTTTGTGTCTAGAGTTGTGTGGTGATCTTCCCGTGAGTCTCTAGGCTTGATCGCGTGCATTTGCGTGTATGATTAGTGCACGATTAAGTCGGGGGCGTCACATTCTTGATGTAGTCCCAGTCAAACCTTTTCATCTCACTCACTCTGGGCTTCTTCTCAAGCAGAATTGTCTCATAGAAATCTTGTTGCTCTCCAGTGTGGAATCTAGGATCCATTGCAGTCCTTCTGGATCTAGCAACATAGGGATCATGTGCCCTCCAAGCTCTCAGTCCTCTATCTCTCCTTGCTTTCGTATCCTCTGCCACGGGATGCTCTTCATTGTGCATAGGCAGGTATGGTCTCTGCTTCTTGAGGTGTGTTGATGCATCCTCCTCTTCCTCATGAGCAACCAGGGCTTTCTTCTTTTTCTAAACAATGGCAACAACTTTGCCTTTTCCCTTAGGAGCAGGCTAGGTCTTTGCAGAACCCTTTGGCCTAGCATGTGTCATGAGCTTGAGTTTCTTCTTTGATGGAGGTGGCCGAGGTGCTTCCTCTTCTTCTTCTTCTTCTTCCTCATCATCATCTTCCACCATCATGGTGGCCTTCCTGGTCTTAAGATAGACTGTTCTTGACCTTGGCTTCTTGGGCTTTGACTGCCCCTGAGCAGAACTTCCTCCTTCTTGCGTTCTAGCAAGACTCTTGATAGCATCAGCAAGTGCATAGGATTTCTGAACAACACCTCTCTTTGAGGATTCTACCTCACCTGTTAGATCAAAGTCTAAATCCTATTCATCTGAATTCTTTCTCTTTCTTGTCCTGGTAGCTGCTAGAGGTAGGCCATGGTCACTTGGACTA
The DNA here is from genome assembly GCA_039707655.1 of Elymus sibiricus. NCBI lineage: Eukaryota > Viridiplantae > Streptophyta > Magnoliopsida > Poales > Poaceae > Elymus > Elymus sibiricus. Next base: position 479,528,327 of record CM077668.1, read on the forward strand.
CTTGGATCTGAGTTTGAATAACTCTCTGGACTGGTTCTAGAAATCAAGGGCTCATTAGCTGAAACTTGCATGTTCTGGCTATGTTCCTCTGAACCTGACATGGCTGGCACTAAGCAGACCCTGTGAAATAGATAGATAAGAATGGAAAAGATAAGGATCACAAAATGCAGCTATTTTTGAAAATAATTGAGTTCAAAAGTCAACTTAAGTTTTCTCCGTGAGCTGTTCGGTATCACCGAGTGGTTTGGTTTTAAAATTCTGAAGCAACAACAGAGACGAAGCCAGCTCATTTCGGTGGTAACGAAGAGTGCACTCAGTCTCTCCGAAGTGCATACGAAACCCTAGAACTATGATTAGGAGTCATTGAGCATGTTCCTTTTGGTGAGACCGAAGTGAACACAGTGCAATGGCCTATGCCAGCTTGGTGGTGATGGAGCAAAATATCGTCAAATCGCTCAGTAGGGTTCATGACGAGATTGGAAGTACCAGGACAGAGTCTGCACACACAATTTACCCAGGTTTGGGCCTCCGAAGAGTAATACCCTACATCCTGCTTCTTCTTGTTATTCATGGTGAGGGGATACCTCGTGCACAAGATTACAATGGCATATGGGATGTCTACCAAGAGTTTAGATCTAAGATTGGATGATGAATGAGGACCTAGACCTCCCTTTATATAGACAGGAGAGGTCTAGGGTTTACACGGTGTGTAGACGAGGTCAGTTCTGCCATCGCCTCTAACCTTCGCCTCTAGATAACCTCGGTACCCGGAAAAGCCAAGGAAAAATGCCAAGCTGGGAGGAATAGTCATCTGACGAAGATGAGATCTTAATGATCTATGAGACTCATCCATTAAGGAACTAGCGGAAAAGAGCTGTCCAAGAAATAAACCACATTAGTTACATGATAACCTTGGATAGCAAGTGGTTGGACACACCGATCACCTTCGGGCAGGACGATCAGTCGATGTCAAGCCCTAGCCGAGGAGTCACGGCCCAGGTCCTTGACCCCAATATCGATGGCTACAGACTGGCCAAAGTCTTGATGGATGGCGGCAGTAGCTTAAACCTCATCTACGAGGGCACTTTGCAAAAGATGCAATTTGACAAATTGATAACCCACAAGTATAGGGCATCATTTGTAGCCTTTCTCGATAAGTAAGAGTATCGAACCCAACGAGGAGCTAAAGGTAGAATCGACCATCGATACAACTCTACGAACACTAAACATTTGCCTTACCTAGAACAAGAATAAAACTACTTTGTAGGTGCATTGGGATAAGTTTGCAAGATAAAACTAGAAGTACTACGAGCAATAAAACTAGGAGTAATTTGCAAGATAATAAAAGCTAGTTGTTTAGTAGAAAGCTTTTTGTAACACAAGAGAAGGATTTGTCCATGGGCAATCGATAACTAGACCGGTAATCATTATTGCAATTTTGTATGTGGGAGAGGCATGAGCTAACATACTTTCCGTACTTGGATGATATGCACTTATGATTGGAACTCTAGCAAGCATACGCAACTACTAAAGATTCATTAAGGTAAAACCCAACCATAGCATTAAGTAACAAGTTATCTTTACTCCCATACGCAACAACCCCCTTACTCGGGTGTAAGCTTCTGTCACTCTAGCCACCCACTATAAGCGAATAATGAATGTATTGCAAAACCCTACAGCGGCAATCCCACACGCTTGCGCGACACGGAGGGAACCATAGGACAACACCAAAATAAAACATACAACTCAAACCAATCACGATCATCAATCAACCCATAGGACAAAATGAATCTACTCAAACATCATAGGATGACAACATATCATTGGATAATAATATGTAGCATTAAGCACCATGTTTAAGTAGAGATTACAGCGGGGAGAAGAGATGTTACACCGCAGCATAGAGGGGGAGAGAGTTGGTGTTGACGGCGGCGAAGTTGTTGGTGTAGATCGCTGTCACGATGGTAGCCCCGGCGGCGTTCCGGCGCCACCGAGAGAGAGGGGGAGAGAGCCCCCTACTTCTTCTTGCTTGACCTCCCCCTAGATGGGAGGAGGGTTTCCCCTCTGTTCCATGGCCTCCATGGTGGCAGAGGGGCGGGAGCCCCTCCGAGATTGGATCTCTCTCTCTCTCTCTGTTTCTCTTCTATTTCGCGTCCCTGTTTTCTGGCCTTTCACCGTTTCTTATATTCCCGGAGATCCGTAACTCCGATTGGGCTGAAATTTTGAGGGGATTTTTATCAGGATATTATCTTTCTTTCGGCAAAATAAGGGACTCAACCTCCTTACAGGGCAGCCACAAGCCCCCTGGGCACGCCCAGGGGGGAGGGCGCACCCTCCGAGCTTGTCGTGCACTCGGGCATCGTCTCGCGTTAATTCTTTTTCCCAAAAATCACATATATTCCAAAAAATCTCTGTAAATTTTTATCGTGTTTGGACTTTGTTTGATATGGATTTTCTACGAAACAAAAAACATGCAACAAACAGGAACTGTCACTGGGCACTGGATCAATATGTTAGTCCAAGAAAATCATATAAATTGTTGCCAAAAGTATGTGAAAGTTGTAGAATATTAGCATGAAACAATCAAAAATTATAGATACGACAGACACATATCAGCATCCCCAAGTTTAATTCCTGCCCGTCCTCGAGCAGCTAAATGATAAAAATATAATGTTTGATGTGGAATGCTACTTAACATAATCTTGATCATATAATCTAATCATGGCATGAATATTAAGATACAAGAGATTCAAAGCAATAGTCTATAATTTGATATAAAGACATCAATACTTAGGCATACCAACAAACAATCATGTCTTTTAGAATAAAAATGCTAAACAACGCTATCCCAACAAAATCATATAATCCTGTCATGCTCCATCTTCTTAACACAAAATATTTATCGTGAACATCCCTGGTTTTAGCCAAGCAATTGGTTCATACTTTTTAACGCACTTCAGCATTTTCAACCCTCACGCAATACATGAGTGTGAGCCATGGACATAGCACTATGGGTGGAATAGAATATAATGGTAGAGATCAATAAGGGGAAGTCAAAAAGGGGAGAAAGTCTCACACCGAAGAGGCTAATCAATGGGCTATGGAGATGCCCATCAATTGATGTCAATGCGAGGAGTAGGGATTGCCATGCAACGGATGCACTAAGAGCTATAAGTGTATGAAAGCTCAACAATGAAAACTAAGTGGGTATGCATCCAACTTACTTGCTCATGAAGACCTCAGGCATTTGAGGAAGCCCGTCATCGGAATATACAAGCCAAGTTCTATAACGAAAAATTCCCACTAGTATATGAAAATGAAAGTATAGGAGACTCTCTATATGAAGAACATGGTGCTACTTTGAAGCACAAGTGTGGTAAAGGATAGTAACATTGCCCCTTCTCTCTTTTCCCTCATTTATTATTTCTTTCTTTTCATTTTTTTCATTTTTTCTCTTTTTTTGTTGGGCTCTTTTTGGCCTCTCTTTTTTTTTCGTCCGGAGTCTTATCCCGACTTGTGGGGGAATCATAGTCTCCATCATCCTTTCCTCACTGGGACAATGCTCAAATAATGATGATCATCACACTTCTATTTACTTACCACTCACGATTACAAATCGATACTAGAACAATATGACTCTATATGAATACCTCTGGCAGTGTACCAGGATGTGCAATGATCTAGCGTAACATGTATAAAAAATGATGAACGGTGGCTGAGCCACAAATACTATGTCAGCTATATGATCATGCAAAGCAATATGACAATGATAATGTGTGTCATATAAATGAAACTGTGGAAGTTGCAAGGCAATATATCTCGGAATGGCTATGGAAATGCCATAATAGGTAGGTATGGTGGCTGTTTGGAGGAAGATATAAGGAGGTTTATGTGTGATAGAGCGTATCATACCATGGGGTTTGGATGCACCAGCGAAATTTGCACCAACTCTCAATGTGAGAAAGGGCAATGCACGGTACCGGAGAGGCTAGCAAATTGCGGAAAGGTGAGAGTGCGTATAATCCATGGACTCGCATTAGTCATAAAGAACTCACATACTTATTGCAAAAGTCTATTAGCCCTCGAAGCAAAGTACTACTACGCATGCCCCTAGGGGGAGGTTGGTTGGATTTAACCATCGCGCGCCCCCGACCGCCACATATAAGGAAAATAATCAAGAATAAATCATGCTCCAACTTCATCGCATAACGAAAGACCATACGTGCATGCTTCGGGAATCACAAACCTTAACACTAATATTCTTACTAAACCACAATCATTCACTAGTACCTCCCACATATTATCATCTAAATATCACAAAACTATTGCAAGGAATCAAATGTATCATATTCAGTGATCTACAAGTTTTATGTAGGATTTTATGACTAACCATGTGAATGACCAATTCCTGTTGACTCTCTAAATAGATATAAGTGAAGCATGAGAGTTTAATACTTTCTACAAAAGACCACGCTCTAATAAATATAAGTGAAGCAAAAGCGCATTCTAAAAATAGCGATTTTCTATATGTAGAGAAACAGGCATCCAAACTTCAAATGATATAATTGAAGCACATGAAGCATTCTATAAAGCCATGCTCAAAAGATATAAGTGAAGTGCATGAAGCATTCTATAAATCAACCAAGGACTTTATCATACCAGCATGGTGCATTGTTAAAAGAAAAAAAGAAAAAAAAGCACACGATGCACGAAGAATTTACGCATATCATGTGAACAAAACAAAAACCGAAACATACCGATAATTGTCGAAGAAAGATGGGATGTCTTCCGGGGCATCCCCAAGCTTAGACGCTTGAGTCTCCTTTAATATTTACCTGGGGTGCCTTGGGCATCCCCAAGCTTGAACCCTTGCCTCTCCTTATTATTCTCATATCGATACCTCCTCGATCTTCGAACGCTTCATCCACACAAAACTTAACCGAACTTTTTATTAGAGGGGTTAGTACATATAACATCAAATCCCATCATGTCCTGCTGTAACATTATTTTATAATTATAATCAAACATTACCCACTGTATGCTATCAAACACTATCCCATCATGGCTCCCAAGTCAGTGGGGCTCAACAAGATTTCAATCATAAGCAAATAAAGAAATTATAACAACAATCTGTAAAAACAGGACAGTCTGTAAAGATGCAGATGGTACATATACTTATGTAAATCCAAAAATTCTGAAAAATTAGGACATAATAAACAATTTGTATAGAAGTACTGTGTAAAAATTTCAGAATTTTTGCACGTTCCAGTAAAATATAGAAATTCAAACACTACAGCAAAAGTTTCTGTTTTTGCACAGCACACACCAAACAAGCAATTTAAATATTCTAAAGGTAAATCTTGGCACATTATTTTTATAATACAATGGATTTATACAAGGGGATAATTATTTTTACGAGAAACTTCCATGATAGTTTTTAGATTGTTTCCATGAGCATGAACACAAGTGTTCAAGGTCGACCCTTACTTCTGCAATGCATAACCTTCCAATTGCTTCTCGTTTTGAAAAAGTTTTAAGGTTCCCCTCTATATTTTTTTGTTTTTAAACTTTTTAAAAGCACACAACAGAAATAAATGACTCTCTAAAACTTCCGGATTGTCTCCCAGGCAGCGCTTTCTTTAAAGCCATTAAGCTAGGCATAAAGTGCTCAAGTAATTGATCTACCCGGATCCCAAGGTATATCAAAGCCAATTTTAATTAACAATGATTTGTAATTTAGTAGTGAGCACAAAGCAACATATATCATGCAATGACGAAGTCTAACTCTCTTCCTATGCATCGGCATGTCATAAAAGAACAATTCATGCGCATCAAGTAAAGGCCAATACATAGCATAAGCAGTTTCTTGCAATTTTATCGTATTGGAAACATAGAGAGGTGGAGATGTAGTTCCTCTCTCATAATAATTGCAATTAGGAGCAGCAAGCACATGCATATTATATTCATCAAAATCATCATGTGTAATAGTGGAATGCAACCCATCAATATAATCCCTAATAAGTGCAAACTTTTCCGATATAGTGTAGTTGGGAGAATTCAAAAAGATAATAGGACCATCATGTATGGGTGCAATAGCAACAGTTTCATCTCCATAAGCATCATTAATATTGGCGTCATGGCCACAAGCATAGCAAGCATGAATTTCATCAAAAAGGGATATTTCAAACGAATCAAAGAGATCATAGCATTCATCCTTCGGTAAGCACGAATGAAAATTAAACAATGTATGAGTTGAAGAGTTACTCTCATTAGAAGGTGGGCACGGGTAGCTAATCCGCTCTTCCTCCTTTTGTTCTTTGATCTCCTCGTCATCTTTTTCATCTAATGAGCTCACAGTTTCAGGAATTTCTTGTTCCATAGATTCCTGCAAAATATTAGTCTGTTCTTGGACAGCGGAGACTTTCTTAATAAATTCATCAATATGGGCATTTTATTCGTAATTCTCATAGCAATATTTAAGTATAGAAAATTTTTCAGATCTGTGAACAGCATCATCATAATTTTCACACTTTTTAAACAAAGATTCAATTTCATAAGCACCCTTAAAAGCAACAAATTCTTCTATTTGTTCCACATCATAGTAATCATATATACCCTTAGCATAAGAAGCCAAGGTTTCATTATCATTAAATTCACATGAAAAGGGAAGGTGTGGAGCCTTCATCCTAGAGCAAAAAGTATAATCATATCTCAAGCATAAATTCCAAGCATACCATTGCAAAATATCAATTTGATCCCATAAGAGTTTCCCTTTTTGAGACAAGCGATAATCCCTAAAATATTCCCGTTGATCTAAAGTATCTCCCATTATCAAGTTGAATGGAGATTTATCAGGATTATCAAAGTAGTGTTTAATATTTTTCACATAACCAGCATCGAGGGTTTTAGGAGGTTCCCCATCTCCATGAGTAGCAATTACAACTAAATTTTTTTGTATTTCGTGTTCCATATCCATAACTCAAGATATAAAACAACTTAGAACAGAAAATAAAAACTACTTAGTGATAAAGCAAATAAGCACACACGAGAATATCAACCCCACGCTATTGCTCCCCGGCAACGGCGCCAGGAAAAGGTCTTGATAACCCACAAGTATAGGGGATCATTTGTAGCCTTTCTCGATAAGTAAGAGTGTCGAACCCAACAAGAAGCTAAAGGTAGAATCACTATTCCCTTCAAGTTCTATCGACCACCGATAGAACTCTACGCACACTAAACGTTTACCTTACCTAGAACAAGAATAAAACTACTTTGTAGGTGTAATGGGATAAGTTTGCAAGATAAAACTAGAAGTACTACGAGCAATAAAACTATAAGTAATTTGCAAGATAATAAAAGTTAGTTGTTTAGTAGAAAACTTTTTGTAACACAAGACAAGGATTTGTCCATAGGCAATCGATAACTAGACCGGTAATCATTATTGCAATTTTATATGAGGGAGAGGCATGAGCTAACATACTTTCCGTACTTGGATCTTATGCACTTATGATTGGAACTCTAGCAAGCATCCGCAACTACTAAAGATTCATTAAGGTAAAACCCAACCATAGCATTAAGTAACAAGTCCTCTTTACTCCCATACGCAACAACCCCCTTACTCGGGTATAAGCTTCCCTCACTCTAGCCACCCACTATAACCGAATCATGAACGTATTGTAAAACCCTACGGCGGTAATCCCACACGCTTGTGCGACACGGAGGACACCATAGGACAGCACCAAAATAGAAGATACAACTCAAACCAATCACGGTCATCAATCAACCCATAGGACAAAATGAATCTACTCAAACATCGCTTGCACGATCACGGAGATGCACACACGGTCGCAATCACACGGCTGCAGAGTTGCACACTTTCGTAGGCATAGTCACACAAGCGCGACTACGGGAGTTGCACACTTCATCCGCATAGTCGCACACACACGACCATGGAGATGCATACGCGCGTCGGCGTAGTCGCACACACGCGGCCGTAGAGTTGCACACTCTCGTCGGCATAGTAGTTCGTGCACGACTACGGGAGTTGCACAGTGCGGCGGCGTAGTCGCACACGCACAACCGCAGAGCTACACACTATCGTTGGCTTAGTCACTCACGCATGACCGCGAAGTTGTACACTCTTGTCGTCATAGTCACACACGCGTGGCGGTGGAGTTGCCCACTCTCGTCCGCATAGTTTCATACACATAGCCACGGGAATGCACACGCGCGGCCGTAGAGTTGCACACTCTCGTCGGCATAGTAGTTCACGCATGACTATGTGAGCTGCACAGCGTGGCGGCATAGTCGCGCACGCACGACCATGGAGCTGCACACTCTGGTCGGCTTAGTCGCTCACGCATGACTGCAGAGTTACACACTATCGTCGGCATAGTCGCAGGGTTGCACACTCTCGTTGGTTGTGGAAGTTGCACAGTCTCGTCAGCCTAGTAGTTCACGCATGGCTGTTGGAGTTGCACACGCGCGGAGGCATAGCCGCACACACAGGTCCACGGAGCTGCACACTCTCGTTGGCATAGTCGCACACGCGTGGCAACGGAGTTGCACACTCGTCCACATAGTCGCACACGCACGACCATGGAGTTGCACACTCTCGTTGGCATAGTAGCTCACGCATGACTGTGAGAGTTGCACACGTGCGGTGACATAGTCGCACACGCATGACTATGGAGTTGCACACTCTCATCGCGTAGTAGCTCACGCACGGCCACAGAGTTGCACACTCTCGTCGACATAGGTGCCCATGCTCGTTGGTTGAGGGAGTTGCACAAGTGCGGTGGAGTAGTTGCTCATGCGTGATTGTGGAGCACACCTTGGTCGGCATAGTTGCTCAGTCATGGGCTGCGAAGTTGCACACTCTCGTCTGATAGTTTTTCACGCACGGGTGCAAAGTTGCACACTCTCGTTGGCATAGTAGCTCATGCACAACCGCATGAGTTGCTCATGCGCGGCGGCATTGTCGCACATGCACGGCCATGGGGTTACATGCTCTCGTCGGCATAGTTGCTTAGGCGCGGGCTGTGGTAGTCGCACACGCGCGGGGGAGTAGTTGCTCAGGCGTGACTGTGGAGTTGCACACCTTGGTCGATATAGTTGCTCACACACGGACCGCAGAGTTGCACACTCTCGTCAAATAGTCTCTCACACAATGCGGAGTTGCACACTCTCATCGGCGTAGTAGCTCACACGCGGCTGCGGGAAATAGCACCCTCTCGTCGGCATAATCGCACACGCACGGCCGCGGAGTTGCAGGGTCTCATTAGCATAGTTGCTAACCCACAGGCTGCGGGAGCTGCACACGCACGATGGAGTAGTTGCTGACATGCGACTGCGGAATTGCACCCCTGGGCGGCATAGTTGCTTACACACAGATTGCGGAGTTGCACACTCTCGTCGGATAGTAGCTCGCGCACGGCTGTGGGAGTTGCACGCGTGCGGCGAATACCTGGCAGTTGGTCAGGGCAGCAGACGAAGTTGCACATCTCACAATTAGGGGGTAGTTTGGGGGTCGAGGTGTCATCACTGAAAACTGCACGTCCACTGATAGGAGGAGAGTTGCACATCGACTACCAGGTAGTTGCATATCGAGTGCTAGACATTTGCACCAAACGGGGACTAAATTGTACACATTTTTTTTTGTCGAAACGTACCCATGCGAGATGTAGTTTCGAAGAGCACGTCGTGAGGATTCTTACGGTGAAAGCGGATCTTAATTTCGATGTTCAGTTCAAAAGTTAGGACTTTTTTAGAAAAATAAAAAACCGAATTAAATGCGTTCACACATGTTCGTATCAGTCAAAATTGCACGTCTGCTAGTAGGGAGAAAGTTGCACATCGACTATCAGCTAGTTACATATCGACTGCTACACGGTTGCACCAAATGGAGAGAAAATTGCACACAAAAAATTTCGTCGAAACATACCCATGCAGGATCTAGTTTTGAAGAGCACGTTGCGAGGATTCCAACGGTGAAAACGGATCTTAATTCCGACATGCGGTTTAAAAGTTATGGCTTTTTAAATTTTTTGAAAACCCAAATTAAATGCTATTACATTTGTTCACACGTGTGCTTTCGTATTTTTTTTTCTGTTTACATAGTACTTTTCTAATATGGATTAGAATTTTCCTTATATGAATTAGGGAGCCAAATTATTTCGTTTTATAGATTACGGATCAAATATTACCTTTTTGGCTGGCCACTCCGGAACGCTAGTGGGCACCCGGCTGCTCCCTAGACGCGTCCATATTTCTTTATAGAGGGAGTATATACTCCAGCAAAGAAAATTCCACACATATATGAGGACGTAACAAGATACTATCTTTATTTACAATCAGGGGATGCAAATTTGAACAATCACAAGTATCTAACAATTAGTACCAGCAGAGCACAAATGACAATCACAAATATCTAACAGCTGCCCACCAGAGCACAAACGACTCACACATACTATGGGCGAATCTACGTACATATTTTTTTTGAAGGGGTATTTTTTTTGAGAATTTTTAAGGGGGTGTTACCACGCTTTATTCAATCTATCTATACCTAATAATAAATGGGCTATTGCTTCTGCATTGAAATTGCCCCCAAAGTTGCAAAATATTACCCACCGATGCCACCTATAAGTGATAAAAAACGTTTCACACAGGGCAATACCCGCCTGGGCCGGCCCATGCAATAGGAACCTTCTATACTGCGCTCTACGCGCTGGGAGAAGACACAACGCTCCTGTTTGGGCCGACCCATGTCCGGACGGCCTGTTTTTTAAATTTCATTTTGTATTTTTATTTTTCGTTTTTGTTTTCCGTCTTCCTTTTTTTCTACTTTAAATAATTTGTGAGTTCAAAAAAGTTCCGAAAATTAAAACACTGTGAATTTTCAATTAAAATGTTTAATAAATCATAAATGTTTGTGGATTCCAAAAATGTTCATAATTTTTAAAAAATGTTGGCATATTCAAAAAATATTCGCAATTTTGAAAACAAATGTTCAGAAATCAAGAAATGTTCATGATTTTTTTTAAAAAGTTCATGTATTAAAAATGTTAATGAAATTAAATAAAATTTTGCCAAATTATAAAATGTTCATGAATTGAAAAATATCTTAAAAATTCAAAAACTGTTTGTAACTTACAAAATAGTTTTTTATTCATAAAATGTTCGCGGATTCAAAAAATGATCATGCATTTCAAAAAATAATAATTAAATCAAAAAATTATTGGTGAATTTCAAAAATTGTTCCGTCAATTTCCAAAAAAAGTATGCCTCTTCAAGAAAAATGTTCACAAATAGTAATCCTTTCATTTACTTCTCGCTTTCGATGAAGTTGTAGTGTTGAAATTTTATCTGGCGTAACACCAGAAGAGTATGACCCGTGATGGTTATTGGGCTCACACAGATAACAAAAGCATATATTCAACCCATCGGGATATTTTATGAATCTATATAGCACACTTATAGAAGCAACGGATACCATCTCGAAGTAGAGTACCGGCGACAAAAGCAGAGGATATAATTCGCAAAGGCAGCTTGTATCATAGGAGAACTCACAAGATTTTGAATATGAAGGACACTGTCGGATAATAATCCAGCAAAGGGTCTAACGGTCCACAACGAAGCTGAGGTGAGCCTCGGTACTCAACCAGAAGAAGAAAGAATGTAAAAGCATCGGATTATAGAAATAACTGAATAATTCGAAGCTTAATTACAAATGAATTATGATTTCCAAATCGAGGGATCAAAAGCAGACGCTCTGATCAAAAGATGAGTAAGTTGAATAGAATTAGACAGACAATCAATCAAGGTTTGATTTGCCGAGAACCAGCTTAAGTTCAAAATGATATCTGAGCCGTAAGGATGAATTCTAGAAATGGATTGATGATTGCGAGCATTCACAAATGTATTGAATCAGGTGACTCAAGATGATAATGACATAGGATGTCAATGAAGATTACTGGACATATGGAATTAGCCATAGTTCAGGCAGTCAAGAGTTTCAAGAGTAATAGGTTGCAGAGGATTATCGGAAGATCAATTAGCAATACGAAATATTTTGTGAAACACTTGAGTAACTGGGGATGAATGTATGAATGACAATTATGTGCAGTTATCCATAGGGATTTGTCGATGGTAAAGAATTACAAGAGTGGTGGGCACAAGGGCCTTGGGGGATTCATCGGAGAGTGTCTTCCTAACCATCTGGTACTTCAAGAGTAGCGGGAACATCTGTATCAAGTGGCTCTCCGGGAGAAAATGGTTACGAGAACCTAGCATCATAGTTAGCAAAATCCGTAATCCGAAAAGAAGAGAGATCAAAATCCGAGAGTAGAGCTACGGAATAAAAGATCCTAATCCCATCCATTTGCGATGTGGGCTCGTAAGCCACACAACACAGTTAGCAAAAATAGTTTTTCAAAGACTAGACTCAACTTCGACCAAGGAATTGGAAGAGGGCTTCCTACAGGCTGTTGGCTCTGATACCAACTTGTGACGCCCTCTGCTCGACCGTGCACTAATCATCTACGCAAACGTGCACGCTCGAGATCAGAGACTCATGGGAAGATATCACAACACAACTCTAAACTCAAATTTAAACATAAATCTTCATATTACAAACCAGGGGTCACGAGGACCCGAATACATGAGTCATACAAACAAATAATATCTGGGTACAGACATAGTTGGTCAAGTTTGCCTTAAGAAGGCTAGCACAAACAGCGACACTGATCAAAAGGCGAAGGCCTCCTGCCTAGGGCCTCCGAACTACTCCTGGTCCGTGGGCTCAACATAGTAGTAGCGGCCTCTGGGGATCTCCTGCTCTTGGGCTCCGTCGTCTGATCGCAGCATCCGGGTATGGGAAAAAGAAATAGCAAAGCAACCGCGAGTACTAATCCGAAGTACTCGCAAGACTGACATCAGAACTATACTAAGTATGCATCGATATTAAAGGAATGGGGCTATATCTTTGGACTAAACTACAGAAATGCCGGAACAGAGGGGGAGAGTCCTAGCCTAATGAAGACTAGCATCTTGAAGCATTTCTTGCAGCATCAGAAGAGAGTAGAGCAAGATAATATATAATCAATCATTTTTAGTAATGCCATGGGATTCTTCCTCGACTACCCTGTGAGAAAGTGATCTCGAGAGTAGTAGTAACAGATTTAATATTGTAATAGTATCCATTTGTAGTTGTAGCAGATCAAGATACAACTCTGAGCATCCTGTTATCGTGGACACAGCTATTCGAATAGAAAACTTCCCTACAGGGGTGCACTACTGTTACCCAGCACGCTCGATTACATCTGGCCAAACACACTTGCTGGGTAATACCCGGCCTCGGGTAATCGACATGACACAGTCCTACCTAGGCTCAGCAGAGAGGTCGGCACGCCGGTCTAAATCCTAAGTGTGAAGGGGTCTTGGGCCCATCGCCTTCTGCACTCCTGCACGTTGCGTGGGTGGTCGGGGCCCAGGCGCGACACTGTAAACACAAGTGACGTAACCAGCCCACCCCAACAATCAGCCCGCATCTCTGAGCTGTGACATCTGAAGAGCTTTCGGCTGATGCATACGACGTAGATGGTCCCATAACCATTATCCCAAGTGGTAGTAGTGCATATATGGCCAGCGGCCAACTCAGATCAAATACCCAAATCCGTTAGGCGTGTTTAGTAACTCGCAAAGACGAACAGGATCCCTGTCGCTCCGACTTGGTAACACATGGACCACGACCAAGGACCAGGCCCACCTCTCTCCTAGGTGGTCTCCGCCAGCCCTATCGTTCTGCCATAATATCACTCGTGGGTGCTCTTGGAGCTGACCCATCTTTAATATTATTCACTCGCGGGCACTCTTGGAGCCGGCCCGACTTAAACAATTTAATGCATTGCAGTAATGTAACATTTCCGTGATCATCACCCGGAGTGATCATGGTCCGATAATAAGCATGGCAAACGGACAAGGGTGAAGGGCCACAGATGGATCAACAGCATAATGAACTAAGCATCATGAGACAGCAGGTAAGGTATCAATAGCAGGCGACAAAATCAGGCTATGCATCAGGGTAGGAACTATCGCAACAACAGCAGAAGTAATTCTAATCCAAGTAATAGATAGAAAGAGTAGGCGATATCTGGATGATCAAGGGGGTTTTGCATGCCTGGAAGCTCAGCTGAAGGGGTCTGGTCGTCAACGACGTAGTCGTACCCTGCAGTGTCGTCGGCAGTCTCTGAGTTTATCGGGAGAGAAGGAGGGGGAAGAAACAATAAATACACGGCAAACAATGCAACACAAATGCATGACATGGCAATATGCAGGGCTAGGGGTGTTCTAATGCAGCACTACGCAAGTTAGTCGGAGTGGGAAATTATCTGGGAGTGTTCTCCCAGCTCCGGGTGACTATCGGTACACTAAACTGGAGGGGACGGTTCCATGTTCATCATGTTAGAGGGGTGTGGCGGGTATGTGGATGTTATATTCGGATTCGTCATATTTTTCTGATCATTTTTGATATATAAATTATTTTCATTCGAGTTATGGTTTATTTTATATGATTTTTCAAAGTTTTAAACAATTTCTGGAATTTCTGGATTTAATTTAATTTGAATTATTTAAATAGTAAATTGCTATGGGTACACAGAAGTGTACCCAAAGATGTGCTACTGAGGCCGACTGTGGGTCCCAACTGACCAGGTCAACTGCACAGTCAGCAGCTGACTGGGTCGTTCACTGGTCAAAGGGGCCCATGGGGGTCCCACATGTCATAAACTGGGCGCTGCCCAGTCAGCATGTTGACTAGTCAACTGGGTCCAGTGGGACCCAGTTGACAGTGACTGTTTAAATTAAACATGGTTTATTTAATCTAACCAGATAATTAGTGAGGTGGGGCCCTGTTGCCAGTGACCCAATTTAGTTAATAGGTTAGTTAAATTAAGCCTAATGCTACAGTAACAGGGCCCATGTGTTACTTAGTTAACTTTATTTAAACCATTTTTATTAGCTCTAATTAATTAGCATGGGGCCCGGCTGTCAGTGGGGTTAGGCTCTGGGTTAGCCACTAATGACCCTGATGGGTGGGACCCGGGGTTTAAATGATGACGCGCGCCAGAGCTGCTCCGGCGAGCAACAGAGAGGGTGGCGCTGCTCGGGTTCGTCGCATAGGTGACCAAATGAGCGGTGGAGGGCAGGGATCGCCTCAGCGCGGAGCGCCGCATTCAATGATGCTTGCGGTGTAGGCCGGGGTCAACGGAAACGACGGCGGCGGCTATACCCGACGGCGGCCGGAGCACTTGAGCTCGGCTGTGGCGTCAACGGCACCAAAACGTGAGAGAGAGAGAGAGATTGCGAGGCGGCACTCACAGTGAATGCAGAGGAGGCTCGAGGAGGCACGGGGAGCAGCGAGCGCGGCAGATCGAGCGGCGGCGTCGCGGTGGCCGTGGCGGGGAGGATCGATGCGGGCGGCGTGGTGATGGCCTCTGAGCTCCGATCCGGTGGCGAGGTCGAAGTAGCGGTCCGTTGTGGACCTCCTAGACAGCTTGGAACGAAGGGGGGAGGCCGGTGGCCGCGTCAGGTTTAGGAGCAGAGGAAGGGGGCGAGTGAGAGGGAGGGGTTGGGGCGTCTAGGGTTTATCAGAGGCGTCGGGGAGCTTCTTATCCACCGCAGGGACTCACTGGATGTTCGACGCATGCCGCATCGGCGCGTGCGTGGCCATGGGGAGCGCACTGTCTCCAGCGCGACGTGAGGTGGGAGAAAGGCCAGCCGTGGTGGGTTGGGCTGCACTGTGGTGACTCGAAGCCCAGTCCACCAGTGATTTTTCTTTCTTTTCCTTTATTCTTTTCTGTTTTATACTAAATGAATTTAGTTGGCTATGAAATTTGACACACAAATATTAGGCAACATTTGAGCTAGCACAAGAAGTCTCAATTCATTGTGAGTAGTTTAACTATTTAATTAAATTGAAATGGCTTAATATAATGCTGCTGGACCACTGTTTTAATTTCTAGGGGCATTTTGGGAATTTCAAATAATGTTGGTTTTATTTTTATAATTGCTTTGGGATTATTTGCAATATTATGAACTATTATGTTTAGTTATTTGAAGAAGTTTTTATTTGACTTACATGATAAATTTCAATTGGAATTGGATTATTACTTGTTTAATTGCATTTTAATTATATTAATCATGATGACATGTCACATTAGGGTGTTACAAATGCGCTACGGTGCATCATTTTGCGCGCGGCCGGGCTCTTTCGAATGGGCACTCCGTGCCGCGTCCGATGGTGGCGTTTTCGCGGGCGGGGGTGGCCGGAATCGAGCACGGCGACGACGACGGGCGGTGGCATTCTTGGGCTGCATTCTTATTCGGCGTTGCAGCGCGCGCACGAGCTAACTAAACAGCGAGGCGGCCACTACGGGGCTCCAGGAGCACGCAAAGGCGGTCGGGCGAGGCCAAAACGGCTCGAGAGTGCGGCGCCAGCAGCAATGGCGGCGGCCGGAGCACGGTTGCGGTGGCGGCCGTGCACGGGCCGAATGCAAGCGAGAAGAGGAGGGAGGACAGGCGGGGCTCACAGCGGTCCCGTACATGTACAAAGGTGGGCTCTGGGAGGCTCGACGGCGGTGAATCGACAACGGCAGTCCGGGTGCCCGAGGTTGAAGACGACGGCGTGGACGGCCCTGCAGTGGTCCCCGACTCAAGCGGCTAGTCGCAGTCGACGTGTGTAGGATCGAAAGTATGTCTAAAGGGGGGTGATTAGACTACTTGACAATATAAAAATCTTGCCTTTTGATGATGACAGATTTTTGGCAGATTCACAACTATGAGCAAGTCAAGTATCACCCTACACATGCAATTCTAGAGTATAGGCAGCGGAATGTAAAACATTGCACATGTAGTAGAGAGGTGGAGAAGAGCAAACGCAATTTTGGAGACGCGGTGATTTTTCCTGTGGTTCCGATAGGTGGCGCTATCGTACATCCACGTTGATGGAGACTTCAACCCACGGAGGGTAACGGCTGCGAGAGTCCACGGAGGGCTCCACCCACGAAGGGTCCACGAAGAAGCAACCTTGTCTATTCCATCATGGCCTACGCCCACGGAGGGCTAGCCTTACTCGGGGTAGATCTTCACGAAGTAGGCGATCTCCTTGCCCTTACAAACTTCTTGGTTCAACTCCACATCTCGATGACGGAGGCTCCCAAGCGACACCTAACCAATCTAGGAGGCACCACCCTCCAAAAGGTAATAGATGTTGTTGATGATGATGAACTCCTTGCTCTTGTGCTTCAAATGATAATCTCCCCAACACTCAACTCTCCTCACTGATTTGGCTGTGGTGGAAGAAAGGATTGAGTGGAAAGCAACTTGGGAAGGCTAGAGATCAAGTTTCATATGGTGGGAGTGGAGCAACTTGATCTCAACACAAGGGTAGGTAGTTCTCTTCTCAGAAATGTAAGGTAGGAGTGGTGTATATTTCTGATGGCTCTCTCCACGAATGAAGAGGGGGTGGAGGGGTATAAATAGCCTCCACAGAAAATCCAACCGTTACACACATTTGAGCAATCTCGGTGGGACCGAAGTTGACAACTCGGTCTGACCGATAGTTCAAATAATGTGAACGTTAGGAATCTCGGTGGGACCGAGGATAGCATTTCGGTGGAACCGATTCGTGCAATGACTGGGGCCTGGTAGTTTCGGTCTGACCGACTTCATCATCTCGGTGACACCGATTTGATGAAAGTTGGTAACAGAAACTTGGCAACCCATTCTCGGTGAGACCGGGTCTAGAATCGGTGAAACCAAGTTTGCTAGGGTTTGGCTTATGGCTAAAGTGGTTCATCTCGGTGGGACTGAGTTTGGAATATCGGTGGGACCGAGACTACTTATGAGTGTATATGATAGTGAGAGGTGCTGAGAATTTTGGAGATATACAACTAAGGATTTGAGCAACCAGATCATCATCATAACCTCATCCCCTTTTAATAGTATTGGCTTTTCCTATGGACTCAATGTGATCTTGGATCACTAAACCAAAAATGGAGTCTTGAGCTTTTGCCAATGCTTGCCTTAGCATTTTGAGGGGTCCACTTCCTTAGTCCTTTGCCATGCCAATATCAATGAACTCTCTGAAATATTTCTCAAGTAAATATTAGTTCAATGATGTATATGTTGTTATTAATTACCAAAACCACCCGGGGATTAGTTGCACTTTCAACGTGGTCGAGGACGGTGGAGCCCGTGGACACGTCGCGGCGACGAGAGGAAGGCGGTGGCCGCGAGGTTTTGGCACTGTTTTGAAGATGTTTGAGACATCTAGGGAATTTTGGTGAAGTTTTTTTCCTGAACATAATTCACAATGGATTATTTCCAAAATTATGAACATTTTAGTTCCTGGATTTGAACAACTTTTATTTTCACCTCCAATTTGAATTTCAATTTGAATTGGAATTTGAAATGAGATATGATTCCAATGTGATTAAGCATTGTAAATCCAAATGACTTGGCATGATTAACAGATGGTCACTGTGCTCATTACCTAGGGGTGTTACAATTCTCCTCCTCTAAAATAAATTCTCGTCCCGAGAATTCAGGAGGTAGAAGGGAAAAGATCGAGGCATTCCGGGAAGTCCTTCTAGAAGTACCCTCTAGAAGTCGCGAACGACTAGAATGTTTCAACTCACCATATTTAATGACAAGCATGTATGTAAAATCTTATGATATGGATGAATATGATATTCCCGAATTAAAAAAAGGAGGTGGTATTGAGTTAACAAGAAGAGTACCCTTCACAGTAGCTGGCTGACCATGAGCTTCATTCAGATCAACATGGTAAGCTCGACCATGACAATAGGAAGATCTGGCATTGTTGTTGTGGGGCTGGTTGTTAGCACGGCCAACAGGGGAAGTGCAAGATAATTCTGGTTCTGAGAGCAGTCTCTGGAACGGTGACCTGGACGGCCACACTTGAAGCAGAGTCCGTCCTCGGGGCGGAGAGTAGGAGTTCGAGGTAGTGGAGCCTGAGGTCTTGGCTGTCCTGGCAGTGGAGGAGGTGTAGCTGGAGGGTACATGCCGTGAGGGATCCAAATACAGCGCTTCTGCGATGACGAGCCCGAAGATGAGCCCGCTTCACGGGTGCTCTTACTATCCTTCAGACCTGTCTCGACCTGGATAGCCTTGTTCACCAAGGTGGCGAAGTCGGCAAAGTCCTGGACTAGCAGTGCAAGCTTGATGTCAGGGTTGAGCCCTTCATGGAACTTCTCCTATCTACGGGCATCAGTAGCGATATCCTCTTTAGCGTAGCGAGATAGTTCCAAAAATTCCCGCTGATAAGCTTCCACAGACTTATTGCCCTGTGTAAGATTGCGGAACTCACGCTTCTTCCGGTCCATCACTCCTTGCGGAATGTAGCGGGCACGGAAAGTGGACTTGAACTCCATCCAGGTGACGATGGTTCCAGCAGCTAAGGTTTGCCTGTGAGTGTCCCACCATTGGGCTGCAGGTCCCTTCAGAAAGTTGGAGGCGAAGGTGACATAGTTGGCAGGGGCCACATTCGCAGACTCCATCTCGAAAGCGATGTCACGGAGCCAGTCATCAGCTTCTAGCGGCTGAACTGAGTTGCGGAAAAAGGTTATGTTCATGCACACAAACTCTTGTAAAGTGATTGTGGCTGGCTGCTGGTTGGCATTGGGATGAGGAAACTGGTCCATAAGTCCTTACATAAACTGGCGGTGCATTTTGAATTGTTGCATCATAGCAGCCATATAGTCGGGCGGTGGTGGATTGTTGGCACCACGGCCTCGACCTATGGGTCTAACCATCCTGCTAAGATTCAACAGAGGGTAGTTTAGTAACGAGAATTGCAGTTGTATGGAATCATTCATGAAGTAACACGCATAATCAAAGAAAGTGCAATAGATACAACATCATAGTCAAACATGACATACAGATCCATACATAGATTTAGTTACAACCAAGCGTTACAACAACGGAAAGGAAAGCTAGACAACTAGGCAGCACGCAGGCACGCGGTGGAGGGATATAACTCGGATCAAAATACTTTCTACATGAAAATTGATCAGCTCGACGAGACGAACCCGGATACGCTAACCACACCCCTCTCCGATACCTCTAACTATCCGAACATGGAACTTTCCCCCTCCGGTCACCTGTCTGTCACAGGTCCGGAACCGGGAATAATTTCCCGGTTGAATTCCCCTTCACCAATACTGTGTTGGCATACGATAGAACACACCCGGCATTGCATATTGTCATGTCATACCTGTGTTGCACTTGTCTGCTTTATATTTACTGTTTCTTCCCCCTCTTCCCTCTCGGTAGATCCCGATACCGACGTAGTCCCCGAGACCGACGCTGAGACCGCTGGAGACACTGCCGAGTGCGACTACTTCTTCGACAACCCTTCTCTCTCAGTAGAGCAACCAGGCAAGCATTCCCCCCCTCTTTGATCATCCAGATATCGCCTATGTCTATCTACTGCTTGCATTAGAGTAGAATCGCTGTTACTGTTATCGGTAGATCCTACCCTGATGCATAGCCTGTTTTTGATAACTGTTGTTGATACATTTACCTGCACTCCTAAATGCCTGTTATAGGATGCTAGATTATTTCATCAGTGGCCATTCATCTTGTCCGTCTGCTATGCTTTAGTATTGGGCTGTGATCGCCATGGGCGGCGATCGCGAATATATATACTTGTTACATATGATACCTGTTGGATACTAAAGTCGGGTCGGCTCGTGGAGTACCCGCGATGATTCACGAAGGGGTTTGTTGGGACTGATCCTCTCGACGGCCTCCTAAGTGGGTCCTGGTGGCGAAATGATACGGGCAGGTTGGGACCACCTAGTAGAGAGGTGGCGCCTGGCCCTAGTCGTGTCTGCGAATGTTTCATAATAACACGATTAACGAGATTTGGATATTTGATCTGAGTAGGGCCATAGTGCCTTATACGCACTAACCAACTACGCGAGTAAGATATGGGCTCTCGGCGGCGTAGTGTCAGCCGAAGCTTGATGTGACGTCGGTGATTTAGCGGCGCGCGCCGGGTTGGACCGCGTAAAGCAACTGCCCTGATAGGGGTTGGGTTGCCAGGTCTGCTCACCGGCCGCGAGCGCAACGCTTAGGAGCGTGCAGGAAGATGGACCCAAATCCCTGCGTGCATAGGGTTAGTCCGGCGTCCCGGCCTCTCCGTTGAGCCTAGGTAGGGCTATGTCGTGTTGATCTTCGAGGACGGTTTGGTGCTACTCGAGAAGACAAGCATGTTGGGAAATGTTGGTGCACCCCTGCAGGGAAGTTTATCTATTCGAATAGCCGGGTCCTTTTGGTAAAAGGACGACTTGGAGTTGTATCTCTATCTTATGATAACTAGAACCGGATACTGAATAAAATACACCTTTACAAGTGCCAGATATGCCCGGTGATCGCTTTCCTACAGGGCGACGAGGGGAGGATCATCGGGTTAGGATTATGCTAAATGTGTTACTTGGCTACTCGCCAACTCTGATTCTCATCCCCTGCTTCAAGAAGGAGACGACCAGAAGCGTAGTCTTCGATAGTGGTTACATGGTTAACTTACCATCTGTTTCTCTTCCCCTGCTTCAAGATGGAGGCAGCCAGGAGCACAGTCTTCGAGAAGACTAGCTTTCCCCCCTTGTTCCGGCATTCTGCAGTATAGTCCACATATACTAGCCCCAGTTCATTTGATACAATGCATAAGTAGCATAGATCCTTGATGTCAGTCATGCGAGTACTTTGGATGAGTACTCACGGTTGCTTTGCTCCCCCTTTTCCCCCTTTTTAAATGCTGCGATCAGATGTCGAGCCCCAGGAGCCAGCTGCCACCGCCGATGGATGCTACGACCCTGATGGAGCTTACTACTACGTGGAGGCTGCCGACGACCAGGAGTAGTTAGGTGGCACCTAGGAAGGAGGCCTTGCCTTATCGATCCTTGTATCTTAGTTTGTGCTAGCCTTCTTAAGGCAAACTTATTTAACTTATGTCTGTACTTAGATATTGTTGCTTCCGCTGACTCGCTTGTTGTCAAGCTTTTATATTCGAGCCCTCGAGGCCCCTGGCTTGTAATATGGAGCTTATTTTATGTTAATTTGTGTTTAGAGTTGTGTTGTGATATCTTCCCGTGAGTCCTTGATCGGGTCGTACACATTTGCGTGTATGATTAGTGTACGATAAAATCGAGGGCGTCACAAGTTGGTATCAGAGCCGACTGCCTATAGGTAGACCCCTTCCAACTCCTTGGCCGAAGTTGAGTCTAGTCTTTGAAAAAAACAAATTTACTAACTCGTTGTGTGGCTTACGGGCCCACGACACCAATGGGTGGTATTAGTATCTTTTACTCCTCGTCTATACTCTAGGACTCTGATTCTCTTCTATTTGGGTAAAAGTTTTACTAAACTCTGACATCAGGAACTCGTGATCACTTCCACCCGGAGATTTTACTACGCCTCTTCTTGAATTGGGAGCCCGAACTTGCTTAACACAGTTCACGAACCGCGGGATCCTTTTATCGAGGGCACGCTGCGTCATCCCTTGCAGATTCCTCGCTCCCGCAGTTTTCTCCGACGTGGGTGTAGCCTTTGCTATGTCTCGTTGTTGTATCCCTCCATCGCGTGCCTGCGCGCCGCCTAGTTGGTCTAGCTTGCTTCCCGTTCGTACCTGAACTACTGGCTAGTAACCGAATTATGACTGGATCTGTGTGTTATGCTTGACTGCTACGATGTATCTTTTGCACTACTCTCTCTCTGCATGTTACCTCGTAAATGCTTTCATAGCGATGAAATTGCTCAATGCTAAACTATCCATGTTGCGTTTTAGCAGGATGGTTAGACCGAATCCTCGCGGTCGTGGCCGTGGTGCCAATCCACCACCGCCTGACTACATGGCTGGGATGATGCAACAGTTTGAGCTGAATCGTCAATTCATGGAAAACATCATGGGACAGTTTCCACGCCCCAACTTGAACCAACAGCCCAACCAAGTCACTCTGCAAGACTTCGTGCAGCTCAACCCAACTGTTTACCGTAGCTCAACTCAGCCCCTTGATGCTGATGATTGGCTCCGCGACATCACCTATGAGCTGGAATCTGCCGAAGTTCCCCTTGCCAGCTATGTCAACTTTGCCAGCTACTTTCTGAAGGGTCCAGCTGCTCAATGGTGGGACAGCCACCATCACTCACAGCCTGCTGGGACAATAATTACCTGGGCAGACTTCCAAGCTGCCTTCCGTGCCCGCTTTATTCCTCAGGGAATTATGGACAGGAAGAAGCGTGAGTTCTGCAACCTTGTCCAAGGCAACAAATCAGTGGATGCTTATCAGCGAGAATTTCTGGAATTATCTCGCTATGCTGAAGAAGACATTGCAACTGATGCTCGTAGACAGGAAAAGTTTCATGATGGACTTCAAGCTGACATCAAGCTTGCACTACTGGTGCATGACTTTGCCGACTTCGCCACTCTGGTGAACAAGGCTATCCAAGTCGAAACTGGTCTGCTGGAACACCGTGGTTCTATTAGGCGTACCCGTGACCCCGGCTCATCTTCGGGCGCGGCACCGCCGAAGCGTCGGATATGGATTCCCGACAATGTTTACCGTCCTGCTGTACCTGTTCCAAGGCGGTCCTATGCTGCACCGCGTATGGCTGCTCTACCAGCAATACAGCCAGGGCTTCCAGGACCACCGCCAAGGGCTCCTGCTCCAACACCCAATAATGGTCTGTGCTTCAAGTGTGGCCAACCTGGTCACATTTCCAGGCACTGCACTCTGCCGCAGAACTAGCTGGCTCTGCCGTCAACTGGACATGGCAACGCCCGTGGAAGCAACCAGCCCCGCAACAACAGTGCCAGGCCTTATGGTAAGTATCAAGCCAACAACATTGACTTCAATGAAGCTCAAGACCAGCCTGATACTGTGATGGGTACGCTACTCGTTAATTCTGTACCAGCTTCTGTTCTATTTGATACAGGAGCATCGCTTTCATTCATGTCGGAAGACTTTGCATCCATGCATGGCATTAAATGTGCAAACCTGGACGTCACACTTTTGATAAAAACCCCTGCCGGCCAGTGTCAAACCTCCATGATTGGTCTTGACGTTCCCGTTGAGATCGAAGGGATGGAATTCTATGTCTCTCCCGTTATATTAAGGTCTTCCAACATTGACCTGATTCTGGGAATGGATTGGTTGAAAGCGCATACTGCTTCCATAGTTTGCGCCACAAAGACCGTCCATCTTTTACACCCTTCTGATGAAATTGTGAGCTACCGTGCTTATTTGTCTAGAAATGCTGAGACAAGGCTCTATGCCTTAAATGCTTTGAACGCATCACCTCTTGATGGGATTGAAAACATTCCAGTCGTTCGCAACTTCCAAGATGTCTTTCCCGAGGAGCTCCCAGGGATACCCCCTGCTCGAGCTGTCGAGTTTGTCATCGACTTGAAACCTGGTACTACTCCTATAGCCAAGCGCCCCTACAAAATGCCGTTGCATGAGCTTCTTGAACTTAAAGGAGAAATCGACACTGCACTTCGACAAGGCTTCATTCGTCCAAGTTCCTCTGCTTGGGGAGCACCTTCTCTCTTTGTCAAGAAAAAGATGGGACGAACCGTTTGGTTCAAGATTATCGCCCTATCAATCAAGCCACCATTCAAAACAAATATCCTCTTCCTCGGATCAATGATTTATATGATCAACTGGCTGGATCTGCAGTCTTCTCCAAACTCGACTTGAGGTTGGGTTATCACCAGATCCGTGTTCGTGATGAGGATATCCCAAAAACCGCTTTCGTTACTCGGTATGGATCATACGAGTATACCGTCATGTCTTTCGGCTTGACCAATGCTCCAGCTACATTCTCTCACCTGATGAATTATATCTTCATGGACTACCTTGACAAGTTTGTCGTGGTTTATCTGGATGACATCTTGGTTTATTCCAAGAATGAGGAAGAGCATGCCGAACATCTTCGTCTTGTACTGGAAAAGCTTCGAGAGCATCAATTATATGCTAAGTTTTCCAAGTGTGAATTCTGGTTGCCCGAAGTCACCTATCTGGGTCACGTCATCTCCAAGGATGGTATTGCTGTTAACCCAGAGCGAGTTCAGGCTATTCTAGACTGGACTCCCCCGAAGAATGTTAAGCAAATCAGAAGTTTTCTCTGACTCGCCAGCTATTGCCGTCGATTTGTCGAGAACTTCTCCAAGCTTGCCAAGCCTTTAACTGATCTGCTTCATAAAGGTGTGAAGTTTGAATGGACAGACAATTGTCAGGAAAGTTTTCAGGCACTCAAAGATAAGCTGACAACTGCCCCAGTGCTTGCTCCGCCAGACTCTCAAAAGGACTTTGCCATTTATTGCGATGCATCTCGAATGGGATTAGGCTGTGTCCTAATGCAAGAGCGCAAAGTGATTGCTTATGCCTCACGTCAACTGCGTCCTCATGAAGAGAACTACCCAGTTCATGACTTAGAGCTTGCGGCAGTTATCTATGCACTACAACAGTGGCGACATTACCTTCTTGGTAATCGTTGCGAGATCTTCACCGATCATCAAAGTTTGAAGTATCTGTTTACTCAGACGGATTTGAATCTCCGTCAGCAGAGATGGATGGAAACCGTTGCAGATTTTGACTTGGGGATTTCATATACCCCTGGCAAGGCTAATGTAATGGCTGATGCTTTAAGCCGCAAGTCCTACTGCAATTACCTTCAGGTTCATAAGGTTCAGCCTCAGCTTGTTAAGGAATTCCGGAGGTTGAACCTCCATATTGTTCCTCCTGGTGCGCTCGCTCCCCCTCCTGAAGAAGCTCGAAAGATGAATCTTCGAGTGGTGAAAAAGGGGTCCCTTAAGACCATGACTGCCATACCGGACCTCATAAGCTCCGTCAAGTGGACTCAGAAATATGACGATGAAGTTGAGAGGATTAAAAACTATATCAAGGCAGGAAAGCCCTCGTTCTTCACCATTGCTGATGATGGTGCTCTATACTTCAAAGGCCGCCTTGTGGTGCCAAGTAAAAGGGAAGGCCATACTAAGACTCAGGAGGTTATAGAAGAAGCTCATGATATGCCTCTGTCGATTCATCCCGGTAGCACAAAGATGTACCAGGACATTCGTAAGAGGTTCTGGTGGTCAAACATGAAGCAAGACATTGCTCGATATGTTGCTGAGTGCGACGTATGCCGTCGTATCAAAGCAGAACATCATAAGCCTGCAGGAACTCTACAACCTATCTCTACTTCTGAATGGAAATGGGATCATGTGGAAATGGACTTTGTTACTGGATTTCCCAAATCGCAGAAAGGTAATGATGCTATTCTCGTCATCATTGACCGGTTATCCAAAGTGGCACATTTTTTGGCCGTCAAGGAAACAAGCACTGCAAGTCAACTGGCAACTCTGTACATGTCCAGAATTGTTTCACTCCATGGTATTCCGCTGGTGATCAGCTCAGACCGTGGCAGCTTGTTTACTTCAAGATTCTGGGCAAGTTTCCAGGAAGCTATGGGAACTCATCTGTCATTTAGCACTGCTTTTCACCCGCAGTCTCAGGGACAAGTTGAACGAGTCAATCAAATTCTCGAAGACATGCTTCGAGCTTGTGTTATATCTTTCGGCAAGAAATGGGAGGAATCTCTTCCGTTTGCTGAGTTCTCGTATAACAACAGCTATCAGGCTAGTTTGAAGATGGCCCCCTTTGAAGTGTTATATGGACGAAAGTGTCGGACCCCTCTAAACTGGTCAGAAACTGGGGAACGTCTACTCATCGGTCCGGATATTGTTCAACAGGCCGAGGAACAAGTTAGCATTATTCGCGAGAATATCAAGATTGCTCAGTCACGTCAAAAGAGTCAGTATGACCGCGGACATAAGGATATGGTCTATCAACCTGGTGAAAAGGCTTACCTTCGGGTTACACCAATGAAGGGTGCACACCGCTTCGGTATCAAGGGCAAGCTTGCTCCGCGCTTTATTGGTCCTTTCCCTATCCTTGAAAGGCGTGGAAAAGTTGCATATCGATTGGAGCTTCCACCGAACCTTTCTCAGGTTCATGATGTCTTTCACGTGTCACAGCTTCGCCGCTGCTTCAAGGACCCTGTTCGAGGAGTGGATCATGAGATGCTTGAATTACAGCAAGACCTCTCCTACAAGGAACATCCGATTCGTATTCTTGAGGAATCTGAACGTCGGACACGCCAGAAGGTTACCAAGTTCTACAAGGTTTAGTGGTCGAATCACTCTGAAGATGAAGCTACTTGGGAACGCGAGGATAAACTTCGTGAAGAATACCCCGAGCTCTTTGCTTCTACCTCTTAATTCTCGGGACGAGAATTTCTTTTAGAGGGGGAGAATTGTGACACCCTAATTGTAATATGCTACAGTGATCAGTGGATTATGATAATCTTTTGCTAATGATGTGTTGTTCATCATTTAATCATATCTCATTTCAAATTCCACCACTGAAATTCAAATTCAAATTTAAATTGCAATATTCAAACTTTCAAACATGAGAACAAAAATGTTCATCATGTTGCAAATATTCCCAGGACATTTATAAAACTAATTGCAACTTTATTTGGAAAGCTTAGGCGACACTAACTGCAAGGAACAGCAACAAAACTGGAGTATTTATTCTATTTTATTTGACCTACAACTAATATGGGGTCATTAATACATCAACCCATTTTCTAACAGTGCCAAATATTACACTGTAATTATTTGGGCTAGTCTCATATTTTACAAAAGTTATTTGAAATAAAAACAAAAGACAAAACACTAAACAAAACAGAAAACAGAAAAGAAATGAAATAAAAGGAAACGGCCCACTGTGCTGAGCCTAAGTGGCCACAATGCCGGCCAGCCCGCGCAGCGCCTCCTCCCACCTCCCGCACTGCTCACACGCGGCCGCTGTCGAACAGCTAGCGCACGCGCACGCGCACCCGCCCCCCCTCTCTCTGGTCGACAGCGGCCTCGTCCGCGCGTGGGGGATAAGAGCATCCCCGCTGACCCCCCCTGGCTCGCCCCTCGCCATTCTCTCCTCCTCCCTCGCTCTCTCACAACTCACCGAGCGCCGCCATGGACAGCCTCGGCTGAGCTGCGTGGCCACCGTCACCTCCCCGCCCCGCTGACCTGTCCACCGGACTCGCCGTCGTCGCCTGCTTCGACTACGCCGAGGACCCAAAGCCGAACGCCACCGCAGCGACCTCCCCGACCTTCTTCTTCCCCTGCGGCTGCCGGGATCGCCGACGTCGATTCGCTCCAGCAAGCCTCCCTCGAGTTCACTCTAGCACACCTGCGGGACCTCTGTGAGCACCGCGCCCATCTCCCTCTCTCCCTGAGCTCTCCCGTGCGCCGTAGATGCCGGCCCACTTTTGCCCAAACGCACCACCGCGGATCACGTCGCCGGCGCGACCACGGCGACCTTTGGGCCCCGTGCAGATGCCTGTCTGCTTCGCCGCAACACGCTGGCCCTCGCCAGCCGCTTCATTTGCCCGCTAACGCACCGTAGGCGCTCGCCCAAAGCTTGCCCGAGAGCCTCCCCGCCGGCGTCGTCGTGGCGCCCAACTCCGGCCATCATAACCGCTCCGACCACCTCCGGTCGATGCGCGGCTCGCCCAGCTTTCGAACGCTGCCGGAGTCGTGCTATTTGGTGCACTTTGGGCATTTTCTGGGCCCTGCCGGCGTTCGGCCACCGCGCGCGGGCGCACCGGAGCGGCTCCGGCCGGCCTGCCGACGTGGCTGCCGCATGGCAGCCCTGGGCCCTTCCCTGGCCGGCTGACTGATGGGCCCGCGGCCCCCCGTTGACCATTGACTCGGTCAACGGGTACTGTTTTAATTAGTGCTAACTGAATTGATTAGTTTAATTAAATACTAACTAATGACTCTCTGACATGTGGGCCCTTCCACCGTTTAGATTAGATTAGTTTTAATTTAACCTCTGATTAGCACTGTCTCTATGACAGGTGGGACCCACCTGTCATATTTGACCAGTCAACACTGCTGTTGACTGCTGATGTCAGCCTGACTCAATGCTGACATCATAATTCATTTCTGGTTTTAAAATAAATTTAGAATATTGTTTTAACTTCGAAAAATCATATCTTTTAAACCGTAACTCGGATCAAAATACTTTCTACATGAAAATTGATCAGCTCGACGAGACGAACCCGGATACGCTAACCACACCCCTCTCCGATACCTCTAACTATCCGAACATGGAACTTTCCCCCTCCGGTCACCTGTCTGTCACAGGTTCGGAACCGGGAATAATTTCCCGGTTGAATTCCCCTTCACCAATACTATGTTGGCATACGATAGAACACACCCGGCACTGCATATTGTCATGTCATACCTGTGTTGCACTTGTCTGCTTTATATTTACTGTTTCTTCCCCCTCTTCCCTCTCGGTAGATCCCGATACCGACGTAGTCCTCGAGACCGATGCTGAGACCGCTAGAGACACTGCCGAGTGCGACTACTTCATCGACGACCCTTCTCTCTCAGTAGAGCAACCAGGCAAGCATTCCCCCCTCTTTGATCATCCAGATATCGCCTATGTCTATCTACTGCTTGCATTAGAGTAGAATAGCTGTTACTGTTATCGGTAGATCCTACCCTGATGCATAGCCTGTTTTTGATAACTGCTGTTGATACATTTACCTGCACTCCTAAATGCCTGTTATAGGATGCTAGATTATTTCATCAGTGGCCATTCATCTTGTCCGTCTGCTATGCTTTAGTATTGGGTTGAGATCGCCATGGGCGGCGATCGCGGATATATATACTTGTTACATATGATACCTGTTGGATACTAAAGTCGGGTCGGCTCGTGGAGTACCCGCGATGATTCACGAAGGGGGTTGTTGGGACTGATCCTCTCGACGGCCTCCTAAGTGGGTCCTGGTGGCGGAACGATACGGGCAGGTTGGGACCACCTAGTAGAGAGGTGGCGCCTGGCCCTAGTTGTGTCCGCGAATGTTTCATAATAACACGATTAACGAGATTTGGATATTTGATCTGAGTAGGGCTATAGTGCCTTATACGCACTAACCAACTACGCGAGTAAGATATGGGCTCTCGGCGGCGTAGTGTCAGCCGAAGCTTGATGTGACGTCGGTGATTTAGCGGCGCGCGCCGGGTTGGACCGCGTAAAGCAACCGCCCTGATAGGGGTTGGGTTGCCAGGTCTGCTCACCGGCCGCGAGCGCAACGCTTAGGAGCGTGCAGGAAGATGGGCCCAAATCCCTGCGTGCATAGGGTTAGTCCGGCGTCCCGGCCTCTCCGTTGAGCCTAGGTAGGGCTATGTCGTGTTGATCTTCGAGGACGGTTTGGTGCTACTCGAGAAGACAAGCGTGTTGGGAAATGTTGGTGCACCCCTGCAGGGAAGTTTATCTATTCGAATAGGCGGGTCCTTTTGGTAAAAGGACGACTTGGAGTTGTATCTCTATCTTATGATAACTAGAACCGGATACTGAATAAAATACACCTTTACAAGTGCCAGATACGCCCGGTGATCGCTTTCCTACAGGGCGACGAGGGGAGGATCATCGGGTTAGGATTATGCTAAACGTGTTACTTGGCTACTCGCCAACTCTGATTCTCATCCCCTGCTTCAAGAAGGAGACGACCAGAAGCGTAGTCTTCGATAGTGGTTACATGGTTAACTTACCATCTGTTTCTCTTCCCCTGCTTCAAGATGGAGGCAGCCAGGAGCACAGTCTTCGAGAAGACTAGCTTTCCCCCCTTGTTCCGGCATTCTGCAGTATAGTCCACATATACTAGCCGCAGTTCATTTGATACAATGCATAAGTAGCATAGATCCTTGATGTCAGTCTTGCGAGTACTTTGGATGAGTACTCACGGTTGCTTTGCTCCCCCTTTTCCCCCTTTTTAAATGCTGCGATCAGATGTCGAGCCCCAGGAGCCAGCTGCCACCGCCGACGAATGCTACGACCCCGATGGAGCTTACTACTACGTGGAGGCTGCCGACGACCAGGAGTAGTTAGGTGGCACCTAGGCAGGAGGCCTTGCCTTATCGATCCTTGTATCTTAGTTTGTGCTAGCCTTCTTAAGGCAAACTTGTTTAACTTATGTCTGTACTCAGATATTGTTGCTTCCGCTGACTCGCTTGTTGTCAAGCTTTTATATTCGAGCCCTCGAGGCCCCTGGCTTGTAATATGGAGCTTATTTTATGTTAATTTGTGTTTAGAGTTGTGTTGTGATATCTTCCCGTGAGTCCTTGATCGGGTCGTACACATTTGCGTGTATGATTAGTGTACGATCAAATCGAGGGCGTCACACAAAGGGACCTTAAAATCACGTCCATAGTAAAGTTCACATATCTCCTCTATGTAACCATAATATGTGTCCTTTGCCCCATTGGTGTTTGATGCATCAAAGCGGACACCACTGTTTTGGTTGGTGCTCTTTTTATCTTGGGCGATCATGTAAAATGTATTCCCATTTATCTCGTACCCTTGGTAAGTCAATACAGCGAAGATGGTGTAATGGCCAACAAGTATAGGTCATCTCCAATAGTGTTGTTACGCATGAGATGTGTTTGCAACCAACCGCCGAAAGTCCCGATGTGTTCACGTGTAATACAGTCGTCAGACTGCTCCGGGTGTTTGCAGCCTAGAATATTCTTGTGTTCATTGATATACAGGGCCACCAAGAAAGAATTCTGTAGAACTGTATAGTGTGCTTGCGCCCAAGAATGCCTGTCCCTACATATTATTGAATCCGCTCCTAGCGTGCCTTTTCCACTAAGTCTCCCCTCATACCGCGATTGAGGGACACCAATCGGCTTAATGTCAGGAATAAAGTTAACACAAAACCTAATGACCTCCTCTGTTTGATGGCCCGTGGAGATGCTTCCTTCTAGCCTAGCACGGTTACGAACATGTTTCTTTAAGACTCCCATGAACCTCTCAAAGGGGAACATATTGTGTAGAAATACAGGACCCAGAATGGCAATCTCGTTGACTAGGTGAACTAGGACGTGCGTCATAATATTGAAGAAGGATGGTGGGAACACCAACTCGAAACTGAGAAGACATTGGACCAAATCATTCTGTAACCTTGGTAGGATTTCTGGATCGATTACCTTCTGAGAAATTCCATTGAGGAATGCACAGTGCTTCACAATAGCTAATCGAACATTTTCTAGTAGAAGCCCCCTCAATGCAACCGGAAGCAGTTGCGTCATAATCACGTGGCAGTCATGAGACTTTAGGTTCTGAATTTTTTTCTCTGCCATGTTAATTATTCCCTTTATATTCAATGAGAAGCCAGACGGGACCTTGATACTGAGCAGGCATTCAAAGAAGATTTCCTTCTCTGCTTTGGTAAGAGCGTAGCTGGCAGGACCTTGATACTGCTTTGGATGCCTGCCATCTTTTTCGTTCACACGTTGCTGGTCCTCCCGTGCCTTCGGTGTATCTTTTGTCTTCCCATACACTCCAAAGAAGCCTAGCAGATTCACGTAAACATTCTTCGTCACGTGCATCACGTCGATAGCAGAGCGGACCTCTAGGTCTTTCCAATAGGGTAGGTCCCAAAATATAGATTTCTTCTTCCATATGGGTGCGTGTCCCTCAGTGTTAGTATATTAGAATTGAATGAGAGAGCTTTGAGAAATTGTTGACTCGGTCAAAATCAGATGACTCAATTCTAATTGGTGACCTGAATTGAATGTGGGCTCTGTAAAACTAGGGAGCTTAGTGTTATAGAGGATGAAACCCTATAAAATCACACCGTTAGCCTAATTGATGTGTGGTGCTACATTTATCTCAATATACTCATCAGTTGCTTTCGGTTGTTAGGTGGATGTGTTGTTTTGTTGCTATTGTTTGTTTGTTACGCAACCATTGATGTCGTCGTTTATTTGTTGTATTGTCTAAAGTTCTTTTAATATAATTTTGGTTGTTAGGTGGATGTGTTGTATTGTTGCTATTGTTTGTTTGTTACGCAACCATTGATTTCGTCGTTTATTTGCTGTGTTGTCTAAAGCTTTTTTTTAATATAATTAGCAAACATGCTGTGGCAGCTGAAGACGAACATACAATTTATTTTTTTGGTTGGTGTTTGTGTCAATGATAATGAATTAGTTTTCTTTATTAAATTTAATTATATATAATCTAACCTTATTTTAATTATTATCAAATATCTTTAGTCTTTGTTGGATTTAATTATATATAATCTAACCATATTTTAATTAATAACAAATAAATTCTAAGAGCTATAACAATGCTAACGCGATAGCGAACTGAGCCTACCTCAGTTGGTTCGGCCCGGGTTCATCCTTGACTTTGCACGAGTACTCGTATTTTTCTGAATTTATTCTAGAATTTAACGACATTGTCACGGGTACTTGTATTTTCCTGAATTTATTAAGGGGCGTTATACTTTCAGTAATAGGCGACATTCCGGTCGACAACGAAAGTATAACGCTGTTGTGTTTCCCTGAATTTATTAAGGGGCGTTATACTTTCACGGGTACTTCGTATTCATCACAAGCACCTCGCTGTCGGTATGGGACTAAACTTCCCACCACACCTAGTGCCATATACCCACATGGGCCCTTAGAGATTAATCTGAAATTGTTAGATGGGCCCTAGGCCCAACTCATATTTCAACACATCTCCATGGGCTTTTCTGCCGGTGGAGAAGAAGAATACGAGGGAGAGAAGGGCAATGGGCAGCAGTGCAAGAAACGGTGAGAGGTCCATGCTTGCAGCTAGCGCATGCAAACTGCGCGGTTCCCCTTTCGGTTTGTGCGAACAAAATGGCCCTACAAACATATATAGTGTGGAGTGAGCGGCAGAGAGTAGTGAACAATTGATTACTGTAATCTTTTTGTCTCACTATCTCAGTGGTTCTTTTTTTTCCTGTGCGGATAATGAAACTTTAGCAATTCACGAGTTTGCATAAATACGGAAACTCAAGGTAGTCTGTTAGCACAAGTAAGAAAAATCAATTTTATTTCTTGGTTCGATCAAAATATATTTTATCCAAACGTATGCATGATCGACACAATGGGTGTAGCTTCTGGTTAGCACTACTCGGATAACAATTGTGCCTACTATTTACCATTTTTGTGCATTTTGGTCTGAGGCATTTTTGTTAAATATATCCTTTTGTGATGAATAATGATTTTTGAGCATGCAATCTTCTTTCATGTGGTGGAGATGCGCGGTTACCTGCTAGAAAAGAAAATGGTGTTTCTGATATGTTATGCTTATTTCAAGGTGCTTCCAAGTTCCAACTACCAAGTCTGCCCTGAGATGAACAACTACCATTTTATTTGTTGAGGATGATTTGATTGTGCAAGTAAGCCTATATAATTTCACTTGTGATTTATATTTATTGGTGAGATCTCTATGGCTGGTGAGAAATCATGTATTGACATATAATAATAAGAACATAGAACAAGAAACTACATCACGGAATTGGTGAGGTTTGTAGCCCGTACAACATACAAACTGATGGACTTTGGAAGATCAACCATATAAAAGGTCCATATGTGTGTTAAGTGCAGATAACTGGATATTATCATTATATCTCTCGAGTCTAAGTTTATCCAATTAGCACAGCTCTCAAGATAATTTAGGACATACTCAAGATGCACCAGGCTATGGACCACAAGTCTTTCAACATGGCAGGGGCGTCCGGAGGCATGCGACAAGCTACGTATGTTGAAAGAGACTATTGATCACTACATGAACCTATTTTTTTGTAAGTTATTATTATTACAATCATGTATCATTATTTTCACCATGTTTCTAAATATTTTTTACCCTGACGACTGTGTCCGAGTTTGCACATGCAAGAATCACTGTCCAAGGTTTCTTTTGATTGACAGAGGGAAGCAGGATTGTGACGAGAGATAGAGATATACAACCAGCAAAAGGGGTGAGGGACAAAGAGGTAGGTGAAATTCAGAGTTCAAGTCTTTCCTTATCCTACCAGAGTCTACTCTGGTCCAACAAACCTTGTCGAAGGAGCCCACCGACCCTTGGATCTTCAGGTTGGTCCACTGGCCCAATTGTTCTCTGCTTCGGGCATTGCATCTCTTCGTCAGTTAACTGAGTATTCTTCAGTTGTTGTCTGCCTTGTCAGTTAACTCCTCCTCCAGGTTCATGCTCTTGTCGTCAGTGCACACATCCTTCTGTTTCAGGTCCCTTAACACTTTGGTCCAACTGTCCGGCTCCCATGTGTAGGCATGTTCCAACGACATGTTATGAAAAAGTTGCTGCATGGGCTAGAAGATTTGGAAATGCATGCAGATTTGAAACTTCAGAGCAATATTAATGTATGTTAAAACTTGTAAAAATTTGCAATATGTACATTGTTGAGATAGTATTAGTGGAACATTTAATATCTCCTTCGTTATGATGGAACTGAGAGAATTATCCTTCATCTGTTAAAACTAAACTGTCTTTGTTTTTTTCTGAAAAAAACAGTCTGTGCTTCTATATGTTTGCCTCTGCTTGTTTTTACAATTGGACTTTGACTTTGAAACAGAAAATGGATCCAGGCTTGAGTAAGCCTAATTTTTATATTTGCCTCTGCTGGTTTTTACAATTGTACTCTGTCTTTTTCAATTTACAATGGCGGATTAAATCATGCGAATTTAAAATGCCTGCTTACTAGCAGTCAGTGGAAATTTGAATATAAACTGCTTGCTTTCATTGGGGCGGTTGGGCCTTGGTTGCGAAGGAAGCACATCTACATTACTATCGTACATGAACATGATAGAGAGGAGTTGGAGTTGAGACAAGGAGAGTCACAACTCTGTTAGGGGCAGATGTAGCGGCAGGAGTGGAGAGATGGGAACGCATTAGCCTCACCTTGGTAGTGCTATAGGTCCATGTGAGGGATGGCGGTGATGGTTGGTTGCGGTGGTGGGAGGACTGCCATGAAAGGTGCTACCTCGATCCCTTTAGTCACTCTTTCTGAGCATAGCAGCACAAGATTGTCATGATAGAGACGTGCGATTGCACGTGCATACTTACTAGTATAGATAGCCAGTAAAGTACATATTTACATAGATAATACTATATATGGATGCTTATATTTAATAATATAAATTATGCATCCAAACTTTACATTTTGCTTTTTTACCATGGATATATAAGATACGAGTGAAGTACGCGTGGCCCGTGCGGATAATTAAGCTCTTTATTTAATTCCCTGATGAAGAAGAGTAGGATGGACACCATGATCGATCTTACTAAGGAGACCATGGCTTAGCGACCAGACGCAGAGGCTTCTTCAACCGCACGGCCAATCCACCCACCTCATCCATGTCGACCGTGGACGCCCCACCGGCCGGTAACTCCCAATCAAAGTGGTACAACAGGCTTGTCAGCACCAGCTCGACACTCGCCATGCTAAACCCAGCCCCAGGGCACCCTCTCCGCCCACCACCGAACGGCAATAACGTGAAGTCGTGCCCCGCCGCCGCCGCCAGGGGCCTGCCATCATCCCCGAACCACCTCTCCGGCAGGAACTCCTCGGCGCGCTCCCATGTGGCGGGGTCCCGTGCGATGGTCCCGACGTCGATGATGACGCGGGTGCATGCTGGAACATGGTAGCCGAGCAGCTCGGTGTCCTCAACCGTTTCCCTCAGCACGAGCGGCGACGGCATGTGCAAACGGAGCGTCTCCTTGATCACCGGTTTGAGGCGGTGCAGCTTACCGAGGTGATCCTCGGTAACTTGGCTGTTGCCGCCGCCATGGATGGTCATGCGTATCTCCTCTTGGAGCTTGTGCATCTCGTCCGGATGGTTGATGAGCTCCGCCATTGCCCATTCCACAGTGGAGGCAGTCGTATCCGAGCCGGCTAGGAACATATCCTGCACCGTACACATATAAGTCACTATAGTCAATGCTCATAGAGCAAACCTGATAATCAAACTAAGCTACACAAAAATTATCTTTTTATTTATCTATAATAAAAAGAATTTTATTACTATATTATACTATTTTTCATGTGTAGTATATTTTTCTTATATTTCTCCTCACATCCACTTTTATATCTAGACCCACTACTTCATAGGTTTCCATGTTCAACTTATTACTTGCATTAGGACTAGCTCTCATCTCATTATTCTTTCTCTCATCCACACATCAAAAAAAATACTGACTAACTTAGCAATAAAACCATTTCCATTGGCACATAATACTTGACTGGCCTTCACCATTTCCTTTTGTAGCAACCGGTTGAGACTTCTAGCAACCGGTTGTTATTTTTTAGGAGTCCTGGAAGTTTTTTTAAACAACTCCACGAGTGAAGTCTCTGAAAATCTACTCACATATATATGAGGTGGGTGCTAGATATATAGACATAGAAATAGTAATTTCTTCCGTCTCCCATATTTGTAGCAGTGGGTGCCGCAGCACAAGTGGAGGTCGAATTTGCCCAAGATTTACTTATGGATTGAGTTTGTTGGATGGTTCAGATGGTGATCACAAAAAGTAGTAGGGCTTCCGGCTTCGAACACTCGAGCAATAGTGATTTTGTATTTTAGAGTTTTCGTTCCTTTTTGCTTTCTATCATCTAATAAAACCAAACGGTAAGGCTTTTGCCGTACCTTCTAATTTTTTTCCTGTTGTAACTTAAAAGATGTATTTCAAAGACGTGGAACAAAGTGCATGTTGTACCTTATTATTAGGGATAATTTGGGAAAATAAAATGAATTAAAGTAGAGGATGGACTATTTTTCTCTCAAAATGTATCTTGGTTATACGAGTTGGTGGGTACCCATAACCTATATTGAAACCCTTACCCACCTCATTTGAGTAGGGTATGGATAGTCTTTTTATCCAATAGAAATAGGGAGGGGAGTGGATTATTCATGGGTAAGCCTTTAGCTCAATTAATCATTTATTAGTACAAATGTGTGGATTAGACAATACAAAGTATGTGGGACCCACATATTGATATAAAATTTTAAGGTGTGAGCGCGAGGTTTTTAATTTTAGGGTCTAGATTTTAACCTGGGACCAACATTTAAATCTAGTTGTACCAGTCTGCACAAAGTAGCCCGATGTCATACTGACTCGTCTCAAAAAAGCTTCGATCAATTTTGCTCAAAATTTTAAGTGTGAACTTGAGGTTTTTATTTTTAAGGTCTGACTTTTTACGTGGGTCCCACATATAGATCTAATCTTGTTAATATGCACAAAGTTGCAGACTATTATAATGAATTATTTCACCAAGCTAAAATTTTAGTGTGTGAAACGAGAGATTTTGAACCCAGGGTCTAGCTTTGATATGGAGCCCACATGTATCTATAGCAGGTATATGTGTAAAATATATTAATAGAAATTAGTAGGTCAGCTTAAGACAATGAGTATGGATAAAATTGGTTGTTATCCAATAGGTATGGATAAGATCGGGGAGGTGAAAAATGAATAATGATGATATAGATTTCGGCATGAACAAGCATGGATTTGTTGTTCATACCCTCCCCAGTGGTAGGTATAATCTTGGTAATAGCAAAGCGCAAAGAAAATGGCGCGTGTTGTCTCTGACCATGTAAGGAGTAAAATGATTTGAAGTTTAATCAAATATATATAGAAAAATGTAAATATTTACATACCACATAAGTATCTAGATTAATTACGAAAAATATTTCTATAGTAAATTTATTTAGAGACAAATATTGATAATATTTTCTAATAAATTTAGTTAAACTTAAAAACATGATTTGTTTCAAATTTAAAACTGTTTTGTTTTTGGATGGAGATGGAGGGAGTACACGTACCAAGATGATGGCCTTGATGGCTACCGTGTCAAACAGGATTTCTCCCGCCTCATCCTCCTCCTTCGCATCCAGCAGCACGCTCACGAAACTGCGGCGACTGTCGTCGTCGCCGTCTCCCTCCCTCCTGCCTCCACGGCGCCGCGCACGGTGGCCTGCGATGCCCCGCTCGAGGAAGCTATCCAACGCATCAAACGTCCGTGTCGCCTTAGCATGCACCCCCATCAGCGAGTCCACCCACGCCAGCCACGGCACGACCTCGCCGAGCGTGCCCCAGCCTAGCAGCTCCCCGGTGTCGACCATCAACTTCCTAAGAATCTTCCCTTCTCCGGCGAGCCCATACCTTGAGTCGTCGCCGAACGCGGCCCGCAGGAGGACAACGCTGGAGTAGGCGAGGAGGAGATGGCTCAGGTTCACGGCGGCGGTGTCACGACCGCCGCCGTCAGCGCCGCGGACGCGGTGGAGCAAGGCGGCGGTCTCCTGCTCTCGAACCCGTCGGAAGGAGAGCACGCAGCGCTGGCTGAGGAGGTGGAGCACGCAGACGCGTCGCGCCTGGCGCCAGTGCTCGCCGTAGTCGGCGAAGGCCATGTCACACCCGTAGAGAAGGCGCTCGACCATGGGTCCGCGGTATCGGCCGGCGAAGGCCACGTCTCGGGCCTTCATGGCCTCCTGCGCCGCGCCCGCCGAGGAGGCCACCACGATGGGCACGCGGCCGAGGCGCAGGAGCATGACCGGGCCGTGCGTTCCGGCCATCGCCCGGAGCGTCCGGTGGGGTAGCGACCCAAGAAGCGGCAGGTGGCCGAGGAGAGGGAAGCCTGGCGGCGACGGTGGCAAGCTCCTCCGTCCATCTCTATCTCCATCTCCATGGGCTTTTCTGCCGGTGGAGAAGAAGAACACGAGGGAGAGAAGGGCAATGGGCAGCAGTGCAAGAAACGGTGAGAGGTCCATGCTTGCAGCTAGCGCATGCAAACTGCGCGGTTCCCCTTTCGGTTTGTGCGAACAAAATGGCCCTACAAACATATATAGTATGGAGTGAGCGGCAGAGAGTAGTGAACGATAGATTACTGTGATCTTTTTGTCTCACTATCTCAGTATGTAGCTTCGCTTTGATGCGAACAATGGGTTGGTGTCTGCTTGCAATGTAGTCTTGTTCATCCGCGTGT
This sequence comes from Elymus sibiricus, assembly GCA_039707655.1. Classification (NCBI taxonomy): domain Eukaryota; kingdom Viridiplantae; phylum Streptophyta; class Magnoliopsida; order Poales; family Poaceae; genus Elymus; species Elymus sibiricus. The sequence goes on from CM077668.1 coordinate 479,568,305, forward strand.
TTGGTCAGCATATTAATAAATATATAAAAATAAAAAGACAAGAAGCAAGTATGTTTATTATAAATCACATTAATAATAAATACAAGTTGGCGTGCTCTATGGCCTTGGTGGGTGTGCTGTCCATGGCTCACGCTCTCTGTGCTTGTATATGACGTGGACTCATGATCTGTGTGCTGCTACGAGTTACAATAACTCCTCGTCTAACGATGATCAGAGTCTGATTCCAAAATGTATTAGGTCACACCCTCCATGTCTTATTGCTCATGTGAGTTAGAATAACTCGCATCTAGCGATTATCGATACGGAGTCCGGTTTGAAGATGTATTGGGGCGCGCTCTCTGTGAATATGACTTACGCTTATACAAGTTAGAACAACTCGCATCTAGTGATAACACAGAGTCCTATTCGTATACATATTGGACCCTGTTGCAACAAACGGGCGCTCTCTCCGTACATATGACAAGCAATGATATGGAGCATATTAGATCCGTTGCAACAAATGGGCACCTTTGCTAGTCTCTTGTAAAGCAAATAAACCCCACTAGAGAGTCTACCTGATCCCACAGCAATCCACATCATCTCCTGTTCCAATCCGTCTGATCAATTTTGTCAATCAAATCCATCTGTTTCATGGTTTAAGTCCATGCCTCAAGACCAATCACTTGCTCCACTATGCATGCCCCCGTGTCTCTCCTTGCGTCCCTTTCTATGAGGTGTGAGCTGTCCACGTCCATTATGGATGACTACTCATTATTCACCCCCGTAAGCTTTTCTCTCAATTCTCCCTCATTAAACAAATCATTGATCTGATATTGTTTGTTACATTTGTACGTCAGGAGGATCTCAGACGATGGAGACGTACAGTCTTATAGAACTTCGCCACTATGATACCTTGCATGCTTTACCTTACCTCTCATTGGTAATGTCCAGTGGCACTGCTGGCAAGGCTGGTGCTGTGGCACTGCTGGCAGCATCGATCGGTCCTGGCTTGATTCCTGGTAAAGTTAGCGGTTAGTTAGTGTTGCTTATACGTTATCGTTCAGACGGAGACACTGGACGAATGATTGGCGCGCTCGGCATGGTTTGCAGCCAAGGGAGGAATGCTCCCTATGCGATCAGGCTCCTGAATCTATCGATCACATCCTATGCCGCTGCCCGTTGGCAAGGGAGATCTGGTTCTTCATCTGCAGCGCCTTGGGTCAGCCTCTACCGGCAGCTCCGCAGTCCATCCTTGTTTGGTGGAGGCGGCTGAGAGCTGGTTTCCAGGGTAACAAGAGGAAGGGCTTCGACTCGCTATTCGCATTGGTGTCCTGGAAGGAGCGTAATGCGCGCTGCTTCAGGGAGTCCGCATCTTTGGTTGATGACTTACTACAGGTCATCAAGGCGCAAGCGGAGTTATGGGTGCAAGCCGGGGCTAAGCATTTAGGGAGTTTGTCGTCGGAGGGATAAGCCTTTACCTGCCGAGTCTTTTGGGAGTCAAAGCTTTAAGATATAGCGTCCAGAGTCCGGCGCGGCTGCGGCCGCGGCCGATCCTTGTAAGTCATACTGCTTTTCTATCTTAATGCAATGATATGCACACTCGTGCATATTCGAGAAAAGAAAAAAAAAGAAAAAAAAAGTGTTGCTTCTACATTAAATTTCTTTTATTGCATAAATCTCTCGAGCCTTCAATATATAGCTGCAAAATTATTATTCACTGGCTAGATAGCGCACAATATTTTTCGAAGTTGCTTAGTATTTTCTACACAAGACATGATAACCTGATTTAGTGGAATATTACTGTTATCTTCTCTTCGAGACTATGCTGAAGTTTGGCAAAAGTGTTTAACTAGGATAGTTGTAAATGATAACAACGATGGAATCAGTTTTACGGTTGCTTACATAACTGGCACGAACAAATAGTTGAGTATTTGTCAATTTACATCGTGTACTTATGTGTGCAGCAACTCATTTGAGAAATAAAATTCACCCAAACATAATGTATACTTCAATCCGTAATTTCTTTAATTCACCTAAAAGCCATATCCAAAGGTTATTCTCAAATTTCTGTAGCAGCGCGCGGGGAATTGTTTGAGTTAATAATGAATACAAGTTTTGGGTGGGTGTGCTGTCCATGGTTTAGGTCAACGATCTAACTGGACGTTGTGGTCCCTTTTTTCCTGAGGTCTCAGAGAGCTCATAGAGTACTTACAATTCTGCTAGTGTGGTCGCCTGCTTCGATACTGCTTCTCCAGGATGACCCTGCGGCTACCTGCTTGACTATTTGGCTTGATGAATGAAATGGCTCTCTCTCTCTCTCTCTCTCACACACACACACACACTCGGTGTGCCTCTCTAGCTATGAGCAAACAGTCATTTTAATGTTGTACGGCTAATTTGAAAAATAAACTCGCTAGTTGGATTCTGTATGGTAGAATCTACAAAACCAATGATGAATTTTTTTTCTCCCAAAGGTATATGCTGCAACCAAACCGTGTTCGTTGGCAATGGTTGCAATAAGTCGTGTTGCAATAAGGTATTGCAACCGTTGCTAGTTTGCGTTGCAACTATTAGGATTTATTGCAACCAGAGTTGTTCGTTGTTAAGCATGGCAATAAGACGTTGTTGCAATATTCACGGTCATGGCAACATAGACACGCTATCGCAGCCATTGCAAAAGAGTTGCAATATCATCTAAGTATTGCAATGCCAATAAAACTATTCGCAACACAACTCAAATCGTGGCAACATTCATAACTTATTGCAACTGTTTTACAAATGTTTGCGATAACAGTTATTGCAACGATCTTCATATTCAGGGCTATGAAACAATTTGTGTGGCATCTATCACAACCAGAAAGAGCAAATGGTTGCGATAACACTCCTTATTGCAACCAAATGGTGCCATTGCGACAAAAAGCATGGCATTATTAGGGTCAAAACTTAGTAGTGGTTTCTTAACTTGTGGTACGTAGAAGCTTCAGATAAAGTTTGAGGATACAACATCAAAATGAACGAAAGCTATGGAAACTAATGAATTATAGTTAGGCTGACGTGTTCGCTTTCATGAAAGGGCTCATCTATTTTTTGAAGCATGTATATTCTGGCTCTGTCGAAATGGCTTAAATTCTTTTTTAAGCATGTATACCCAAAGTATGTCCCTACATAAATTTTACATTTTTCTGATCAATTTTGGTCATTATTACGTTTATTTTGTGCTAAACTAGAGAAATGTGGTTGAATTACCCCTTCAGAATAAAATAATTTTCCATCTACGTCCACAAAAATTGGCTCATTAGGCTATATGAGACCTGGTATAAGAAGCTTGAGAAAAAGTTCGCGGCGCATACAACACCAAAATGAATGAGAGCTATGGAAACTTAGGAGAATTAACGAGTACTAGAAGAATAGAGAGCAAGCAACAGGAAGGGCGGGACAAAGGGTTAGAATGAATCGTTTTGCTCGTCCCTGCTACCAACAATTATGTGATAAAGTTAATGAAAAATATGCAAAAAAATTCTGAATGGGTTTTAAGATTTATGTAACCTCACTTCATACAAGAGAAGCTCAATAATAAAATATAATGGGTTTTTAAAACACGATGCCTGCTCATTTGCGTGGGCCATTTAGCCAGTTGTGATGATGGTGATATTATACGGGAGCTAGAAAATGATATGGTATTAGCTCAAACCTGCAAGGAAATACAGGCTGATAGGACAAAAGAGCCTCGTGCATTAGCTCAAACCTGCAAGGAAATACAACAATCCGAAGTGGATCCTTGCTCGCAACGGAAGGATACCAATCTTTTATCTGTAAGCGCGGCGAGTAATGAATACGTCACTGAGTGAATTCTGGATTTTTGGCCTAGCTCAGTTCGGTGGTCCATTTTGGCGGGGTGAACCCTATGCCGCGATCCTGACAACGAAACACGTCGCGAACACAAGGCGGAGCCTATCCCTGCCCCCCCCCCCCCCCCCACCCCCCCCCCCCCCCACACACACACACAAGGAGAAAGAGAACGACGATGAAGGGGTCGTCTTGATATGGGCATGGCACCATTGACCGATAATTCTATTAAAGCTGAGACAGTTAATGAGTCAAGCCATGAAAACGTTGTGGAAAATAATGCCATGCATGCGGCCAGATTTGTCGAGGAAACGATGGTCGTGTGCAACAACTTTGTGGACCGAGAATTAATTTTGTAACTGGCAGACCAGCGGCCAATTATATGACACTTGCATTGGATTCAAGAGATGGTATTGGCACATTGGTGCATAGTCCTAAACGCTTGGAATCTAGAGGTGTACGATCAGGCTTGATCAAAGAAAACATAGAAAGGAAGTCACGTACACATAAAATGCCAAGAGATCATATTAGTTTCCAAACTAAAAGGAATCGGAACGGCATCAATTTATTCGGGCGCACAAGAAAATACAAGAGGCAAAGGAGGAGCCTGCGCTAGCTGTGGTGGAGCCAAATTTTCGTACCCCTCCATGTAATGTGCAGTTGTGATACGCAGAGTCCTAGAGTTAATTTGTTAGGATTCCTTTTTTCTGTGTCTACGCGCTAGCTAGCTGGTTGGATTCGTTTTTTTATGGTTAGCACACGTAAGAGGGTTGGAGTTTTAAGTTTCAAGAGACTTGGAGTTGCGTAGGTGTGGCATATAAAAGCCAGGCTGTGGCCGTGTAAACAGATCAGTTTGGAGTTTATTTTGAGTTGAATAAAAATACAGAAAACGCCCGAGTTCGGGGCAACCAGATCGTGTGTATCTTGTGTGATTTTCCATGGGGGAAATTTACTAGCGACGGAGGGTTAGATCAACGTCTACGTGTTGATCCGAGGGGATCATTATTTTTATTCGTGTATATTTGTACGTAGGTAAAGATTATTATTGGAAGTTTTGAGGAGGAACGCGGGGGACGAACTTCTCATCAAGCATCGCCGTGAAAGATCGGGGCGTCTACGCGCACGAATTAGCGTCACGCTAGTTTGTGCCTCATCACGTCTTCCATGGTTGCAACACTCTCGTTTGCTAGCAGGTGAGAAAATCGACTGAAGGAGCAAAGTCCACTGCTGCCGTGGTCACGCCGTAGGGAAGCGGGTGCGGGAAGGGTTTCCCCGGTGCCCACCAGCATCGCCGAGAAAGAGGGAGGACAAGGGGCGTGGGGGAGGAACCATGGTCACCACATCGCTCTCATGTGTTACCGCCTAATTGTTAACCATGTGCATAGAAAATCGACCTGGTCGGATCACAAAAGCACGGAGTGAAGTCTGATTTAAACCTTAAGGTTGTAGAGCTCGTCGAGAATGAACCTTCACCTCCGAATCCCTGAAGTCTGTACCCTGTCTTTTATAACCCCGGTTGTTTTTAACCTTGAGGCTGTATCCAAACAGGGATTTCCTATGTGGCATCGGGAAAGGCTGGGATAGGTGGGATTGGTAGCACATGCGTGTGGGCCCACTAGTCAGTTGAAGAAAGGAATAGCAAATAAAATTAAAAAAAATATACGGCATTATTTCAAGCGTACACCTCCAGGTTCGACTTGGTGCACCTTCTACCGCCCCAGCTAACACATTTTTGTGTCTTTCCTATAGCAACACTCACACCAAAAGGTCGTGCGCGCTCGCTCGCCGTCGCCGATGATTACCATGGCCGTCTAAATTCACCAGGTGCAGACGACGAACGTCGGCTGTGGTGGCTATGTCACAGTCATGGACTGGGAGGAAGGAGGAGAGTGCAGCCGCCACTTTGCTCGCCCCGCTCGGCCATGGGCCACGCTCGCCGCTCGGCCATGGGCATACCCAACATCTTGCCGCGCGCGTACCTGAGTAGGCTTGCGTGGTGGCCATGTGTGTGACATGCCTGTCATGGTCCCTTGGCGATGAGAGCTCGGTATAGCCGTTGGAGGAGCCGTTTCTGCCGCCTGCACCAAAGCTCCGGAAGTAGTCGTGCACGCCGATAAGCTGGTGCAGGACATCCTCGTGCACGGACGCGACGACGGGGTGATCGTGGAGCACTAAATGAGCAGTGTACTGCATCTGCTTAGCCCCAGCCATTTCCAGTTCTAATCTTTAGTGTCTGCTAAAAAATAGCCGTGCCTTCGTGCAGTTTATCCCAGGTACGGCGGAACAGTTACCCGCAAAAAAAAAAGGGGGTTGCATTGGAGCGCCGCCAGGTCGCTGAAGCTGCGATGGAGGATGGAACGGACTCCGTCGAGGCTGCAATGAAGCTTCGTCGGAGTTGCATTGAAGCTTTCGTCGGAGCTGCAATGAAGCTTCGTCGGAGGCGTCGCGGTCGGTGTTGCCATGAAGCAGCTCCTGGTGGTGCCCAGTGCTGCGATGCAGTGGTTGCCGGCGGGGTCTGGGAGCTGCGATGCAGCACTCGCTGGCGGCTCCGTCCACCCGCAGCACTGGTGGTGTTGCAACACAGCACGACAGTGGCGCCCGGTGATGAAGGAGATGCCTTGGCGCGTCCCGACGAGCACACAGCAGCAGCCCTTGCAACAAGGGCATCGGACGCCTCGCCACAACAGCCTCCACTCGCAGCATTAGCGGTGTTGCAACGCAGCACGGCCGCGGCAGCCGCCGCCGGAGTTGAGGGAGATGCTCTGGTTCCGTCTCTGCGAGCGCACATGCAGCACCAGCACGGCCTCCTTGCCACAGCGGAGCACATCCCCGTCTTCAGAGAAGATGCGAGCTGAACGGGATCAGAGGGAGAGAAGACGCGAGCTGCCTTGCTGAGATCGAACGGCCACTAGCGCCTGATCGGACGGCAGGCTAGTCGGATGATTTTCCAGAAAATCATCCGGCTGATTTGTAGCAGCCGCCTTTTGTTCTTGCATGGTGCGTACATACGTATCTCTGTGCTGAGCTACCTAGCCTGTACGCGATCGACCGCAAAAAGGAAAGGAAAAACAGATTGACCGGGACCGTAAATGCGTAAGCTACCACGCATGCACCATGCACGCATGCATGTACTCGCTTTGTTTTTCTTAAAAAAGGCCAGCAAACCCGGCTTTCCCTGCCACATCATCAAATCCACTCCTAAAAAGCGATCAAGGTTAAAAACGACCGAGATTATAGAGGACAGGGTACAAACTTTAGAGATTCGGAGGTGAGGGTTCAGTTTCGACGAGTTCTACAACCTCAAGGTTTAAAATCAAACTTCACTCCAAAAAACGCAACGGTCACCGACCGAACCAGCAACGCACCCGCGAGCAGACACATGAACGAACAAGGCAAATGAAACTGGAAAGCTCTCACAACGCAGCAATAGTAAGCAACATAAAATTTCAAAAGATTTTTTGTTGTCTGCATGGTCTGACATGAAACAGGATCACGATCTGCAAGCAACCTAGCTAGAGTTGAAGTGTTGCATTCTGACCAAAAGAAAAATAAAGTTGAACGTTGTGGAATAAAATTCATTTCGTGGAGAAAATCCAAGACCTTGTCGTGCGGTTGAACGCTTGGAAAGGTACCACTCTACATAGTCGATCCGTTATTATTATTTTTCAAGAAGAGAAAACATCATAATTTTTGTGTGGAGGTGCTTACTACTATAGTACAAAGTTGAGTCATCTATTTTGGAACAGAGGGAGTAGTAAGTTAAAAGTAAACAAGCTAGAGGGCAACTTGGAATGAAGGCAAAGAGCAGTCGCAATTGGCAAGTGCGTCACTCGGCGAGTTGCTTCCCGAGATTGTCCACATCCAACAGAAACTGAGCAAACGATGCCCGCGACGAGCCACCTTCCTCCAACGCCGCCTTGGCCTCTTCTCTGCGAGCAGCCACCCGGGCCCTGAGCTGCCTCCCGTCCTCGCCCTCAATCACCAGCCTCACCTTGGCCTCCACCTCGTCCGCCTTGACAAAACCTGCCATGTATCCCTCCAGCTCCACGGCAACGCCCATGTCCTCCGTCATGCACACCTTGTTCATCTTCTGCTCCGCCTCCAGCGGCAGGCACAACATCGGCACCCCAGCCGCAACGGCCTCCAGCACCGAGTTCCATCCGCAGTGCGTCACGAACGCGCCCGTCGCCCGGTGGCGGAGCACGGCCGCCTGCGGCGCCCACGACTTGACGACGAGGCCCCTGCCCTTGGTCCGCTCCTGGAACCCTTGAGGCAGCAGCGCGTCAAGGTCCGGCTCGGGGCGCACCTCCAAGTATTTCTTCGGGCTGTTGCTTCCGGCCGGCTTGCGCACGGACCACAGGAACCGCTGCCCTGACCTCTCCAACCCAACGGCCATCTCCTTGAGCTGCTCCGCCGAGAGCGTGCCCATGCTCCCGAAACAGAGGAACACGACGCTGCGGTCGGGCTGCGCATCCAGCCACTCGAGGCACTCTGCTTTGTCGTCGTCCTTGGCGCCCCTGCTGACCAACGGCCCGACGCAGTAGATCGGAGGCAGCTTCCTGCCGGGGAGGCCGCCCATGAGAGACTGCACCGCCCGCCTCTCCAACGACTCGAACGTGTTCACTAGAACGCCCATGGTCTCCGTGTTGCGCTTCCACACGTCTGTCGTGGCCTTGCACATCTCATCCTCGGGGTGCTCCAGCAGTTCCTTGAAGAGATGAGACGCTGGCATCGGCGGCACGCCGAGGAAATCGAGGGGCGTGTCCCCGAGTTCCTTCAAGCCCGTCTGCCTGCCGGCGACCAGCGCCGGGACCTGGGTTACGACTGACAGGCACGAGGCGCCCCCGACGAAGAACGTGTAGACCGGGACGTCGAGCTTCACGCAGACGTCGGTGGCGTGGACGCAGAACATGTCGAGGACAACGGAGTGCAAGCTCTTCCGGGGGATGCCGCGGAGAAACGCTTCCAACCGCTGGTTATAGTCGTGCGAGAGCTGGAGCATGAGTAGGAAAGGGTGCTTGCCGGAGGCTGCAAAGTCTGGTGCGGGGAGAGGCGGGAGGACATGGAAGGAGATGGACGGGTTGGAGGCGGCGATGCGCTCGATGGCGGTGGCGGCGGAGTCTGTCGACTTAAAGGGCGGCTCGACAAGCACCACGGTGACGTCGTAGCCGTGCTTGAGGAAGACGTTGGCGAGCTCCGTCATGGGGCCAACGTGGCCGACGCCGGCGCCGGGGTACATCACCACGGTCTGCTTCATCTCGAACCTATGGAAGCTGGGTGGACTGCAATGTTTTGACGAGAGAAACAGTTTGGGCATGGAATCCTAGGACTCAAAGGTAGATATGCGGATATTATATAGTCACTTTGTGATGGTTCTGGACTTCAGGTCGTCAAGACAGTGGTAGTTCAGTTTGTGGTGTTTCCTGGTAGCTGCCTGGACAATCGGGGTACCTTGAGGAGGAAGCACATATATTTATGGAAAAGTGTTCTTTTCCCCCGAATGATTTTCTGGAAAGAAATCAGCCTCGTCCTACACACGACACCCGTCCCTGTGGGACCTCCCCACCGCAAGTCACAACCAACCTTATCACTAAGGGCATGTATAATGGTACTATCTTAGGAGTGTCATGTAGGATAAATGATGAGGTGAAGGAGAGAGAACTAATAAGAAAAGGCTTGTCTTCTCTTATTTAAGAGAAGACAAGAGATGATCTCTTAGCACAATATGTCTCACCACATTTTTAGGAATAGATAGCCATTGAAGATAAGACTAAGAGATGACCCATTGTAGACATTTTTTTTTTGTCATCTCTAAATTACATGCAAGACTTAAGATAAGACTATTTTATCAACCATTGTACATGCCCTAAGCGCCCACGGGGAGAGCCACTCGTTCTTCTCTTTCCCATATCGTCTCCTACCTCTGGCACCTTTTGTATCCCCGTAGCTCTTCCTCTCGATTCTCCCTTGCAGTAAGGAGAATGACCACCGGAGCTGCCACTCGCCGCGCGCTGCCGCCATGAGCCGTTGCAAGGACGCACCATCGCCAACGCTCTGTTGCATCGACCGCGGCGCTGACCAGCGGATCTCGCCGGCAGTTGTGCTGCAACGTAGCGTCGCTTGTGGTGCTGCAATCGGCAGCCGGCAGCCAGCGCTACAACCTTAGGATCTAGCCGCCGGCGGTTGCTTGAACGCAACGACCGCGGTGCTGCAACCCGAAATCCCGCCGGCGAGAGACGCTTCAATGCAGCGGCGGTGATGTTGTGCTCGTGGTGCTGCAATCGACAGCCAGCCAGCAGCCGGCGCTACAACCGCAAGATCCCGCCGCTGACGGCTGCTTCAATGCAACGACCATGGTGCTGCAACCCGAGATCTCGCCGGCGACAGAAGCTTCAATGCAGCGGCGGCCATGCTGTGATGCTGCTCTGTAGGAGAGGCTGGGGATGCTGCAAAGGAGCACATGGAGGCACCGGCGTAGCTGCAAAGCAGCATCCATGGAGGCACTGGCGATGAGGGGTGGTGGCCGGCGTCGCCCCTTTGCTTTTGTTGCAGGAATCGGCGCCGCTGCGTAGCGAGGGATGCAGCAGACCAGGGCCGGGCCGGCAAAATCCGGGGCCCTGTGCGAAACTAAAAAATGGGGCCCTATCTCGCTAAAAAAATGAACTAACGAGCAATTATAATGTATTTGTATCTCGCAGAAATTTTTTATAATGTATAATATAAAATGTATTAATTAAATTCCGTTCTCTTTCTTTTCTCTTGCACTTATAGGACTGATTTTTCCCCATGATGATTCAAATCGGTATTATTGAAACACAAGATAAAAAATATGAATATAATAAAATTGAAGTTATACAGTAGCATATATCAATTGAAGATCATGCGTCAATATTTTGCAATTAAACGAATTGTCTAACTCACCTAGTTTTGGGTCTTGTCCGGTTGAACTGCTACACTGTGATCTTTAACCGAGGAGGTAAGAACCGATCTGTAATGAAGTAACGATTCCTATCAAAAGTTAATTAGGAAATTAAGAATTAGGAGTAGGAACTGAAGTTAATCGGAAAGGAGGATTCGCTAAGCACCTGGAGGCTGGAGTCGGTCAGTCGGTCATGGATTGGTCCGATGAGGCGATCTCGTTTCTTGTAGCGACGGTGACAGAACTGCAGCGGCCTGAAGTAACGATCCCTGAAAATTGGGAGGAGTAAATTGCAAAAAACCACCACAATTGGGTACCCGAATTCAAAAAACAACCACCTTTCGGTTTTTTTTCAAAAAACCACCAACATTGTGCTGACAGTTTTCAGAAAACACTGATTGACCGATTAGAGCGGTTTGAGTGGAAACCTGACGTCTGGTCCCGCTGTACATGATGACATGGCATCAGGAAAACGGAAGAAGAAGACACGTTAAGCCACCCAGTCAACCTCTCCTCTTCCTCCCTGAGTGGTGTTGGCATTTAGCCAAACACCTAGCAGGCACACGCCACATGTGCTACTCGGTTGCTGCTGCAGTCGCCGGCCCCCAATCCCGTCGCCGCTTCACGACCCAGGATCTGCACCAGCGATGCCGGATGGGGACGGCTCCTTTGACCCGGGCCACCCATGCCCCCGTTTCGGCGCGCCCGTGCTCTGGAGGAGCGGCAGCTCACGCGCCCGTGCGCGAACGGGGCTGCTGCTAGCGCGCCCGTGCGCACCCACTCCGGCCGGTGCTGCCGCTCGCGCGCCCGTGCGAGGCCGTGGCCGCTCCTGCTGCTCGCGCCCGTGCGCGGACGGGGCTGCTCCCGCCGCTGCTGCTCGCGCTCATGCCCCCGCTGCGGCGAGCCTGTGCTCTGGAGGAGACGGCAGCTCGCACGCGCGTGCCCGCCCACTCCGGCCGGTGATTCTGCTCTCGCCCGCCCGTGCGCGGCTCCTGCTGCTCGCGCCCGTGCGTGGCCCCCGCTGCTACTCGCGCCCGCAAGAACGGCGGGGCGCCAGCGGCTTGCCTCGCCGGCGGCGACAGGCGGTCCGGCTCGGGATCCTTCCGGATCGAGGCGGCGGCGGCGGTCGTGTGGGTCGGGATCGGGAGGAGGATGGGTCGACTGAGTTGTACGTATTTTTTTATTAGACAGAGGAGAAAGATCACACTGACATGTAGGCCCATGTCTATTTTAACGGGCAACTAAATTCCAGTCAAACGCCGTTAGTTTTGGTTCCCGCGTCATCGCTTATAGTGGGACCTATCTGTCAGTTTTACAGTCAGCAAGTGTTTACCTGAGAGATCAGCGTTTTTTGAAAACTGTCAGCACAATGTCGGTGGTTTTTTGAAAAAAAAAATGAATGGTGGCGGTTTTCTGAATTAGGATCCCCAATTGTGATGGTTTTTTGCAATTTACTCAAATTGGGAGAGGAAGCTACGAAGGCAACGACAACAGATCGAATCTGATCGCTCTAATGAGGCGAAGGCGACGACCCACGAGATGATCTCGTTTCATGTTGCGACGCGGATGGGACTGGTGTTGCGGTTACAGATCGAGGCGATCCCGATCGACTGCTGTAGCGATCCCTTGTTTTTAGACCGAGCAGTTTCCTTTTTCTGAGAACATCGAGCGATCGAGGGACCAGCGCTCAACGGCCTCGACTCAGCCCAACTCCAGCACCGAGCGGCCCAGTGCGGCAGAGCCTTGCATTTTTTTTAGAAATACTATGCCTATGTAAAAAAATTGGGGCCCCTCAAAATTATGGGCCCTGTGCGGGCCGTACATTTGGCACTACTATGGGCCCGGCCCTGCAGCAGACAGTGATTAGCGTCGCACCTCACCGGCGCTTCGCTTGTCGGATCGCAGCATCATCGCTGTTGCAAGATCGTCAGCGCCGGTGGCGTGGTGGGGCTTGGGGTGTTGCTACGCGTGCTGGGACGAGTGGGGGACGCGGGACAGGGGAAGAAGACGCGCTGCATTGCTGTGGATCGAACGACTACGTACACCCATGCCTGATCGAACGGCTGGCTAGGCGGCTGATCTTTCTCTAAAGATCAGCCGGCTTACGCCTAGCATGTGCTATATTTATGCACGTGACTGACAGACAGAGGTTTGTAAAACAGTAGATTTTAGCCGGTCTCTAGTTAGTCTCGTTTGTAAAACAGTAGATTTAGCTTCTTTTTTTTTAGGGATCACAGTAGATTTAGCTGAAGATTCATCTTGATGGAGCTAGCTACAAGGACTCCACTGGTCAAAGTCGTCGACCCTCGGTCCACATATATATATACAGGGACATTTGAAATTTTTGCCTTTTGACAATGACATGTACAGTAGTAAATTTTTGACAACAGCCCATTTTAGATGAGTGTGTCAGATAAACCCGCAAAAAATAGTTTTCAAGAGGAAAGTGAGCGCGTTCCGTTTCTTCCCCAAACTGTTTTTGTCGGCTGATTTAACCCCAAATGGTTCACTTAACCGGTTAACCTCCATGTCGAGTTTCTCAGCCCCTACCAGAATCCGATATTGTTTCGAGTTTCAAAAACACTCGGAAAAGGCACAAAACCCACGGGGGATGCATTTATGAGAGTAGCACTTCTATCTGCCTCACATAAGGGCAACTCTAACCGATCCCCTAAAAATAGAGGAGTAAGATGATGGAGTAAACCTTAGTGGAGTAAATTTACTCCAGTAAGTTTTGACCGTTTTTAGCCGATCCCCTAAACTTAGTGGAGTAATTTTTTTTTCATTTGTATCACATATTCGGCCACCGAAACACATTTCCTTGCTTTTTAATTTCATTCAACGACATTGGAGTACATAATTCACCAATTCTTTGTCACGAGAGTAAGACCAAAGAAAACAAGAACCACAATTAGACATTTTAGAAGTTTTCCAATTTCCCTAACTGCTCCCACTGCTCCCACTAGTTGGACTAATATCTTCTCTATGTCTTCATTGTTGATCTGCGGATTCTCGATCTTCAACACTTCTTTCTTCTTCGATTCTAAAGAAGTAGACGTTGCTTTGCATCTAATTTCATCTCTAATCTCATATCTAGTCTCATCTCTACCCTCAATTCTAGCAACGAGTGCATGAACATCTAGTAATTTTCGTTCTATCAATAGATCGATGTATTCTTCTTTTCAATACCAAAACTTGCATCCATCATCCTACACACATAGATGAGCAACAATTAGCTACCAAAATTGCGCCGAATCCGGTGAAGAACCGAATCAAAACAAGCACATACCCCATCGTTCGTGCATTTGAAGAACACCCATCCGAGATGTTTCGGCGTGGTAGAAACTCGGCGCACCACCTGCCGCGCGCAGTCATCGCACTGTATGACCGGCAGTGGCGAGCCGGCGAGCCGCTGCGCCAGTGCCGAGCCCGGGCGATGTCCGGGCATGTATTTGCCGGTGAACCTCCGACGGGAGAGATTTGAGTGGCTAGAGGAGGAGCCGGTACCTGCATGCGGTGCGGAGGGGTTGCCGTGGCTGTGCGGTCCGCTTCCTGGCCAATCCATGGCAAGGCGCAGCCGCCGGCTGCCGAAATCGCCAAATCCCACGGCGACGGCAGCAGCCGCAGATCCACCGCTTTTTTGCCGGCCACGGGACGAGGCGACGCAAATCCAAGTGGTAGGGGACAGTGGCGGAGCCTACTGAGCGTCCCCGGCGGCAGGCAGGCGCCGGCGGGGTGTGGGAGGGGTGGCGCTGGCGCAGATGCGGCGCGGGAGGGGAGGGGGGAGGCAGTGGAGGAGAGGCGCGGCTTTTACTCAGCCACCGAGCGGCGGAGTAAATATAAGGAGAGGATAAGGGAGAGGAGTAAAATTTTACTCCCTTACGGCAGATAAGTGATCGGCTAGGTCCCGATTAGAGCAGTAAACCCACATTTTTACTCCTCTAACAGGTTTCAAATATTACCCCAACCATTTTATAGCAGTACCAAATATTGCAATGATATTTATGGGCAAGCTACACATTTTTCAAAAGTCATTAGGTGGCCTAACAAATTGTAAATCTGAAACTATAAACAAAAACAGAAAAGAAAATAGAAGAGGTTAGGGAGGAACTGTGCACTTATCTCGGCCTGTTGCAGCAGTGCAGGCCCGGCCCACCCCGCACATCCTTCAACCTCCTGCTCACCTCGTCGCGCTGTCGCCCGCGCGCGCTGGCCCCCCCACTCCCGCTACTCGACAGCGGCTCCGCGCCCGTCGTTGGCTGGATAAGGGCCACCCCGCACCCCACTGAGCTCCCCTCGCCACTACTCTCCCTCTCTGCCCTCTCTCTCGCCCTCTCCCCGCCATGGCCGATGCGCCCGCGAGCACGCCGCCGTCATAGTCGACGCCACCGCCCCTCCCTCGACCTCTCGCCGTGTCCGCGAGCTCCGCCCTGATGTCCTCGACCTCCTCGATTCGTCACACGCCGCCGGACGCGCCGCACCGTCTCCACCGAGCTCTTCCTCGCCGTTCGGCCACCGAGATCGACTTCGCCGCCCTGCTCAGCTCCGACCTCCTCCGAGCTCGCTCCGACGCCTGTCGCAACCGCCGTGAGCCACTGGCCTTTCCTCCTTCCTCCGTTCGCTCCCTCGCATGCCGTAGCCACCGCTCCGCGCTCACCCGCACGCGCCGCCGCCTATGCTCGCCGCCGACGTGCCCCCGGCCATCTAATGGCCCGGCAGTCATGCCCAACCTACTCGCCGCGCCGTGTAGAGCCCGTAGGTGCTATCCCCGCGTCGCCACGCCCGCCGTAGCATCGATCCCGAGCTCCCCCGAGCTCCGGCAACCGCCGTGATCGACGGCGGCGACAACTCCGGCCACCACAGGCCCAACCACCACCACCACTCAGTGCGGACGAGCGCCCGCATCACGTAGATGCCCTCCGCCGGTCATTTGGTCGCCGGAGGAGGAATTCCGAGCCCTCCGCCGCGTCTGTAGACGTCGGCGTCGAGCCGCCGGCGGGTCCGCCTTGGTTGACCAGGGGTTTGACCTCCCCTGGGTCAATGACAGGTGGGGCCACCCGCTATTTAAACTACTAATTAAATTAAGTTAATTAATTAATTTGTTAATTAAAACACCCAATAACAGGTGAGGCCCCCTCTGATTAATTAGTTTAGTTTAAATTAAACTCTGGATTAGCTCTGTGTCTATGACAGAGGGGTCCCACATGTCAGTTTGACCAGTCAACCGCACTGTTGACTGCTGACATCACAATTGCGTCATGCTGACATCACCCCCACACTGTTCTGGATAATGTTGAATTTAAATAAATAATTAAATTCCAGAAAATCTTTAAAACTTTGAAAATTCATATCTTTTAAACCGTAACTCGGATGAAAATAATTTATAGATGTAAAATGACCAGAAAAAATATGAGGATTCTAAATATGCAATCAAAATGCCTGTCCAACACTCCTAACTAGGTGAACATGCAACTTTTTGCCTGTTTCAGATAAATGAATAGTGCATGACTTTAATAAAATAATTCCAAATAAATTCCTAATTTAACTAAAACACTTAGATAGGCAGTATATCACCCTAGCACTGCATTTAGACATGTCATGCATCCCTGTTGCATCATTGCCGTGTATTTATTGTTTCATTCCCCCTCCGGTCATCTGTCCGACAATTGTCCGGACCCGGGAATACTTTTCCGGAAGGGTTCCCCCTTCATCGGTATTGTGTAGCCCTGCGTTAGGTCACACCCGGCACAGCCAATTGTCATGCTATGCATTGTGTTACTTTGTTTGCTTAGTATTTACTGTTTCTTTCCCCCTCCTTCTCTCTCGATAGACGCTGAGTCCGCCGCCGACGCTACTGTGTACGACTACAGTGTTGCCGACCCCTCCTTCTCAGCAGAGCTTCCAGGCAAGCAAACCCCCTTGATCATCCCGATATCACCTACTCCTTATCTCTACTGCTTGCATTAGAGTAGTGTAGCATGTTACTGTTTATCGGTTGAACCTATTCTGCTGCATAGCCTGTCTTTGCTACCACTGTTGATACCTTTACCTGCAAATCTATAAATGCTTAATATAGGATGCTAGTATTCCATCAGTGGCCCTACATTCTTGTCCGTCTGCTATGCTATACTATCGGGCCGTGATCACTGCGGGTGGTGATCACGGGAATATTTATACATATTATACATGATACAATGTGGTGACTAAAGTCAGGTCGGCTCGTAGAGTACCCGCAGATGGATCATGATGTGGGGGCTGAAAGGACAGGTGGTTTCATCCAGGTAGTGATGGGCCTGGGATCCCGACGCCCCTCTGAGTGACACTTGGTGGCGGAGCGACAGGGCAGGCGGAGACCACCCAGTGAGAGGTGGGCCTGGTCCCTGGTCGTTGTCCGTGGTTGCTTCAAAATAACAGGCTTAAAGAGATTGGATATTTGATCTGAGTCTGGCTATGGCCTATACGCACTAACCAACTACGCGGGAACAGTTATGGGCACTTGGCATCGTGGTATCAGCTGAAGCTTTCTAGACGTCAGCGACTGAGCGGCGCGCGCCGGGTTGGACTGAAACGCAACCGCGCTTGTATTAAGGGGTTGCTAGGTCTGCTCACCGGCCGCGTACGCAACGTGCAGGAGCGCACTGGGCGATGGGCCCAGACCCCAGCGTGCATAGGTTAGTCCGGCGTGCTGACCTCTCTGTTAGCCTAGGTGGGGCTGCGACGTGTCGATCTCCCGAGGCCGGGCATGACCCAGAAAAGTGTGTCCGGCCAGAGGAGTAGAGCGTGTTGGGCAAAGTTGGTGCACCCCTGTAGGGAAGTTTTATCTATTCGAATAGCCGTGTCCCTCGGTAAAAGGACGACCCGGAGTTGTATTCCAACCTCATGACAACTAGAACCGGATACTTAATAAAACACACCCTTACAAGTGCCAGATATGACCCGGTGATCGCTCTCCCACAGGGCGATGAGGAGATGATCATCGGGAAGGATTATGCTATACGTTGATACTTGGTTAACTTATCAACTACTCTCTTCTACTACTTCAAGATGGAGGCTGCCAGAAGCGTAGTCTTCGATAGGACTAGCTTCTCCCCCTCTTATTCTGGCATTCTGCAGTTTAGTCCACAGATACTACACCTTTCATTTGATACCGATGCATATGTAGTATAGATCTGATGTCAGTCTTGCGAGTACTTTGGATGAGTACTCATGCTGCTTTGCTACTTCTTTTCCCCCATACCCGATTACTGCGATCAGATGGTGGAGCCCAGGAGACTGCCACCCCCTACCGGCGACGACTACTACTACCAGGACGGAGCCTACTACTACGTGGAGGACGCCGATGACCAGGAGTAGTTAGGAGGGTCCCAGGCAGGAGGCCTTGCCTTTTCGATCGTTGCTACTTTTGTGCTAGCCTTTTTAAGGCAAACTTGTTTAACTTATGTGTGTACTCAGATATATTTGCTTCCGCTAACACTTGTGATCTTGAGCATTCGTATTCGAGCCCTCGTGGCCCCTGGCTTATAATATGAAGCTTGATTTATTTCTATTTGTGTTTAGAGTTGTGTTGTGATATCTTCCCGTGAGTCCCTGATCTTGATCGTACACATTTGCGTGTATGATTAGTATACGATTGAATCGGAGGCGTCATAATATTTTTGCTCTCAACTTGGTCAAAGCTAAAGAAATTTGACTTTCAAAAAACTAATACCCCTTATATTTTGGAACTGATGGAATATTTAGTTTGGCGAGTGGGAGAGATGATAGAGCGTGTTTTACTTTTATTTATAATGTGGTTATTTGGTGGGCTTTTCATGGTGTGATTCTGTGTTATCCGCTAGCCAACCCATATTTATGTGGGGAAATTTTCGTGTCGGTGGTCACATGTACTACTATATTGGTGCTACAATATCACGTGGTGGCGCTTCTTTTTTCCAGGTGGTGGGAGGGTGCGCGGGATTGATATATTTTTATAGGCCGGTTGCTGCTGATTGATTTGAAAAATCGTTGGCCCGGTCAAAATCGTTAACCAAATAAAAAATTGAATATCTCAATTGAATGAAAGAGGTTCAAAATTAGGGAATATAGTGAATTAAAGAATTGAATGGAAGAGCTTGAGAAAGTGTTGACCCAGTCAAAATCGGTTGACTCAATTCTAAATTTAATACCTCAATTAATTGTGAGGCCTTAAAAATTAGGAAGCATAGTGTATAGTATATTAGAATTGAATGAGAGAGCTTTGAGAAATTGTTGACTCGGTCAAAATCAGATGACTCAATTCTAATTGGTGACCTCAATTGAATCACTAGTGCAGATTCGGGCTATAGCACCGGTTCGTAAGGCCCTTTAGTGCCGGTTCTGTAACCGGCACTAAAGGGTGGGGACTAAAGGTCCCCCCCCTTTAGTACCGGTTCAACACGAACCGCCACTAAAGGCCACCACGTGGCACGAGCCAGCGCCGGGGGGTGGAAGACCTTTAGTACCGGTTGGTAACACCAACCGGTACTAAAAGGTTTAGGGGGTTTTGGGTTTATGATTTCTTTTTCCTTTAATTTTGTGTTTTCCATTTAATTCTTTTTCATTTGCTGGTATTTTACGATACTACATATTGTACACGTTATGCATATATATAAATAGAATTTCTCGTAGAACCGATCATATATATATATATCATCGAATGTCTCGCACCACCATTCACACATACACATGTATATATACAATTTGGTATATACAATTTCTCCTACATGGAGGCATTACTGCGGTAGCGGGTAATGGTATACTCCTTTGGGATCTATGACCTGGTCGAGCAAAAATCCCGCTATTTCCTCTTGAATTGCTCGTACGCGATCCGTTGGTAGGAGCTGATCCCGCACCATATCGAACTTTTAAGAAGGAGATCAATATGCATGTATTAGTTGTGTGATTAGATATCGATAATGATGTAAAAATTGTGAATAGTGTTCTGGCAAACGTACCCATTGCTGTCTAGCAGATGTGCTACTTTCGATCGTCATCATGCGAATGTTCTCGCAAACGTAGTATGCACATAAATCATTCCCCGGCTTCTGCCTCATGCACTTTATGAGAATAGAATTCAATCAGATAATAATTAATCAAGCATGATAATTAATGGTATTGAAACTAGAATTAAAGAGATGGTAGCTAGCTAGTACTAATTAATTAATTACCCTGGGTCGATACCAATACAGCTTTTGTTTCCATTGGCCTGGAACCGTTTTGATGAACTTTGCCCAAGCCCTGCCCGCCGGCAAAGAAAATGAATAAAGGAGTTATTAATTAGTTGATATCAGGAAATGACGAACTAAATAGGCCGACATATAGTTCAATAATGATTGAAATTACCTGTTGACTATCCCCTTGACGGTTTCGTACTCCTCAACTGGTTTAATTAGTGAGTCCAGTACTTCAACTTTTCCTTCTTCAACTTGAATGTCTAACAAGATCCAGTGGAATCTGCATGCGCACACGTTTGCATGTATAAATTAAGCGGGCATGTGCATAACACTCATCAACTACCCTAAACCCTATACACTTATTAACATCTAGCTAGTAAGCAAAAACAGAATTTGTAGTACAAGACAGTGTGACTCACTTGAAGTTGTAAGGAAGTAGTATATCTCGATTGGTGTTTAGGCGCTTGAAGAACTCTAGCATGCTTTTCTCTGTGTCTTCTCGATAACATTCATCCGTCCATATCTCTTGATTAATGGTATTTGGGTCAATGAACCCAATGCCATAGCGTCCCTTTTTATTCATTTCATAGATCTTCATCCTGCATAATACCACAGAAAAGAATATAGTGAGGATAATTACAGGTAATGATCAACGAGCACTACAGCTAGCTTGAGACTTAAATTACAGAAAGAAATCACTTACAGACAATAGCAACTGACGATAGATTTGTCGAGTGCGTCTTGATTGAATAACTGAAACAGTTCTGTAAACTCAACATACAGAGCATTCTCATGGTAGTAATGCTCTGCCTTGACTTTCACCATGAGGGACTCTCGATTGGTAGTCTTGGCAATTTTCATGTACCATTCATGCAATTCATACATTCTCGTTGGGAGCTTCTTGACCTCCTCAGGCTTTACCAGAGGTTCGCCGCGGGCATATTTCCGTTTTACGTCCTCCTCTCTAATCTTATCCATGGGCTCAATGCCTAGGAGTTGATAAACAGTGACACCGGCCTCGGCAGCCATCCTTCTATGATCATCGGTTATTACCAGCTCATCGGCCGCGTCGGTACTCACATGTGTTGGTACAATGAGCGGGGGGATCGATTGCACCGCCTGTTCTCCCAGCTGGGGAACAGTTTTCCCGCTTTTTTTGGCAGCTGCGCCTTGGCTCGAGCTCGAGCTCGACTCCTTCTTTTTTTTTGCTAGATGTGCCTTCCTGAGTTGGCGCTCATAGTCTGAGTCAACAGGCTTGGGAGCTGGTTCTTTAGCCATACGAATAAAGTGCTCAACGACAACCTCAGGCACTTTCTCCTTTGGCGGCGGTGGCGGTTTCGGTGCAAAATGGGCGTCCAAGTCCGCCCTGCATTTGGCTTTGATTTCCTCATCCGTCATGTCGTAAGGCCTCTTCGGAAGAGGCGCGAGGCTTGGACCAAATTGGTATCCTCGTCTCTTGCCTCCTGTACTTGTACCGCTAGACGCCATAGCTGCGGCGGCTCTCTTCCGTTGTTGCCTAGGCGGCGGAGACGACTGACGCGGTGCAGGAGCACTGGGCTGACGCGGTGCCGGACTTGGAGGAGGAGGAGTGGCCTGACGCGGTGCCGAACTTGGAGGAGGAGGACTGGCCTGACGCGTTGCCGGACTTGGAGGAGTAGGAGTGTCCTGACGCGGTGGCGGACTTGGAGAAGGAGTCGGCTGACGCGGTGTCGGTGGCCTTGGAAAGACAATGCAATCCTTTCTCCATAGAATGATACGATGTATGGCCTCTCCCAGTGTGCGCTCGTCGTCACCTCCAGGAATGTCAAGCTGTAGCCCCGAATATTGTGCCACAACTTCATCAACCGTGACACGAGCATAGTCAGCTGGAATCGGATTGCAATGGAAGGTTGCTTCAGGGGGATTTGTATAAGCAATGCCGTCCGCCACCTTCATGGATATGTTCTTCATTTTAAAGTGTAGCTCACAATTAGTGTTATCCATGATGTCATCCACAGGGTATCTATCCAGCAGTAGTGACTCATCGCCCAGGGCGGAACCCACGCTGCTTCTCGGCATGGATGGCTCGGTGCTATCCAATGATGGATCCGCTAGCTGCTGCCGCTGCTGAGACCCCCTTTCCTGGCTAAGTGAGTTGATCTGCTGCTGCTGCCGCTCTAATTGGAGTGCCAACTCCGCGTGCGCTGATTCTAGGCCTCTAACGCGTTCTGCTTCCTGCTTCCTCTGCTCCTCCTCCAGCTTCCTCTTCTTCTCCTCCTCCATCTTCTTTCTCGCACGGCTTCTGTAGTCGGCGTTCCAGTCCGCAAACCCCTGATACCACGGAACAATGCCTTTGCCTCGTGTTCTTCCCGGGTGTTCAGGATTTCCCAGGGCGCGTGTAAGCTCGTCGTTCTCTCTGTTGGGCGTGAACACCCCCGTTCGAGCCTCTTCTATTGCAACAAGTAGTTTGACGTCGGCTCCTTTAAGACTTGCCTTCTTCAAAACCTGGCCTGTCTTTGGGTCCAACGCCCCCCCATGCGCATAGAACCAAGTCCTGCACCTGGGGGGCCAGCTCAATGTAACTGGAATGACCTCTGCATCTATCATCTCTTGCTCAGCCTTATCCCACTTAGGCCGGGCCACCGCGTAGCCACCTGGCCCCAGCCTATGGTAATGCTCCTTTTTCGCGGCATTGAGCTTGTTTATTCTCGACCGTTCCTTAGCTAATTCCGATTCCTTGAATTTCACGAAAGCGGGCCAGTGATCTCTTTGCTTCTCCAGTGTTCCCGTGAATTCTGGAGTCTTCTTTCCTCCGTACTTGGCCCATATATTTTTCTTGTGGTTGTTGAATGCACGCGCCATCTTCCTAAGAGCAGCGTCCTTGACTTTCTGCACATCTGCATGTGTGAAATGATCTGGTAGGGTGAAATGTGACATGAGAGATTCCCAAAGCCGATCTTTTGCTCTTTGGTCAACATAAGTAAGATCTGGACGTTCCGTTGCTGGCTTTTTCCATTCTTGAATGGAGATCGGGATTTGGTCCTTCACAAGAACTCCGCACTGACGAATCCACTTGTCCGCATTCTTCTTAGGCTCGCTTGGTTCGCCATTAGGTTTGATGGCATCGATGTTGTACTTTACGCCATCCTTCAACTTTTTGCCCGGGCCTCGCTTTCTGCTGCCTGCAGACGATTTACTCGATCCGGAGGGCTGAAAGAAGAAAGATCGATTCGTTAATATATATATATATATATATATATACAAAATCATTTAAAACACGTGATGATCACCAGATGCCTGCTTCTATAATGTACCTCGCCGGTATTTGCTATTTCAAGATCATCATAGTTCTGGACTTCATCAATTCGGTCGTCTTGATCGAATATCATATCACCCTCCCCGGTATTGTTCAGATATTGGGAGCCGTCATCTTCTTCATTCTGATCATGTGGCCCGCGAGGGGAGCGTATGATCTCGAACACGGCCTCTTCTCCTTCTCTGCCGGTATTGTCCGCCATAGCTTTTATTTAACTAATCCAGAAGAAATATAAAACAATTTAGTACGCATCTCAAATAATAGTAGATAATTGATATGCATCTCGAATAATAGTAGATAATATATATGCATCTCGAAAGATAAAACTGAATCATAGTAGATAATATGCATCATCGAATATAATCTCGAATACATCGTCTCGAATATTATCGAAAGTGGCGCCCGGAGCCACCAAAGGAGCTCCGGGTCGTCGACGGGACCCGGGGCCGGGTTCCTCACCAAGCGGCGCCCCCCTGAAGGTAGCACCTCCCAGTGCCAGCCCGGCGGAGCCCAGTCCCGGACATGGCTCCTCTGAAGCAGGACGTCGTCGCGAACGGGTCGACGGCGAGGATGCGGGCCGGGCATCGTTGACGTCGATAACAAATTCTATATGCAAATGTAACATTTTTTCTTATATACAAATTCTATATGCAAATTCTATATGCAAATTTAACATAACGGACATTAATCTAATTCATCTAACATTTGACATTAATATATCTAATTCATCTAACATTTGACATTAATATATCTAATTCATCTAACATTTGACATTAATCTAACATTTCTATGTAATTCATCTAACATTTGACATTAATATATCTAATTCGATCATCTAACAAATTGACATTAATCTAATTCATCTAGCTAAAACTTTAACATTAATCTAACATTTATATAACTACAAAACAGAGAAAACAGAAAATAATTAAGAAAAATGTGTGTGTGTGTGTACTCTGTGTGTGTGTGTGTGTACTCTGTGTGTGTGTGTGTGTGTGCGGGCGGGCTCGATCGGATGATCGAGGGCGCGGCCATGGCGCAGGGGGCTCACAGCGGGGCGACCGGGGCGGCGACGGGGGGCGGCGACGGGCGCGGCGACGGGCGCGGCGACGGGGCGGCGGCGAGACGGCGACGCGCGACGGGGACGGCGACAGGGACGGGCCGGGGCGGCGACGTGGACGGGGACGGCGACGGCGACAGGGACGGCGACGGCGACGGCGACGGCGCGCGACGGGGGCGGCGACGGGGACGGCGCGCGACGGGGGCGGCGACGGGGGGCGGCGGCGCTGTCGATCGAAGAAGCAGAGGAGACGAGCGAACAGAGAAGAAGTGAAAATTTTCATAAGGGTTGTTTATATAGGATGGACCTTTAGTACCGGTTGGAGCCACCAACCGGTACTAAAGGTCAAATTTGGCCAGGCCAAGCGGCGGGAAGCGACCCCCTTTAGTACCGGGTCGTGGCTCCAACCGGTACTAAAGACATCCCTTTGGTACCGGTTGGATCTACCAACCGGTACTAAAGGTGGTGCGCTGCCGCAGGTGCGGTGCGGGCAAGTTTAGTCCCACCTCGCTTGCCGAAGGGCGCCCGCACCAGGTTATAAGCCCCGCCGCGGCTGCTGTCTCGAGCTCCTCTGTATTGCAGGCCTTCTGTGCCCACCTCTGCTGCTATGCCTTGTTGGGCCTACTGGGCCTGCGGGCTTGCATCCTGGCCCAACTACAAGTTGGGTGGCTAGTCGTATGCAGGCCGCTGTGGCCCAGTAGGCGGGCTTTTTTTTATTTATATTTTTTCTCTTTTTTCTTTTCTGCTTTATTTATTTTCTTGTATTTATTTCTGAGTTGTTTTTTGCTGTATTTAGAGTTTCTTTCTGAATATTTTTGCTTTAGGTACAAAAAATTACAAACTTTCTGTTAGTGCCAGTAGTTTTCAAATTTTAATAGTTTAAATTTGAATTATTTGAAATTTGTGTGAATCACTAGTTTGTGAATAACTTTACTTTAAAAATAGATTTTTCAGTGATTCTTTTTTCTTATGTTTAATATTAGTGTGTTTTATCATTATATTCAATTTGGTAATACTTAGGTTATTTAAAAAATGAAATGCCTTTGTAACAGACGAGTTTTCGTCCGAAACCCTGATACTTCGAAAGAGATTGTCCATTTTGTACACGAAGTGCATCCAGTTTTTGCCGTAACCCTTTCTACTTTTTTGCACATGCTATGTGGGTGAAATAATGATACCATGCCAACTTTCAACCTTTTCAGAGTTCATTTGTAGTGCTTTTCAATTTCAGGGTCATTTAGCTCAAAAAAAATCAGTAAATGCATGAAAAATAGCAAATGAAGTCAGAAAGGGTTGAAAGTTGATGACGTGGCTTTGAATGGTGCATACTGAACGCACAAAAAGTCTGGAGTTGTAATAAGTTTAAAAAAATGAAATGCCTTTGTAACAGACGAGTTTTCGTCCGAAACCCTGATACTTCGAAAGAGATTGTCCATTTTGTACACGAAGTGCATCCAGTTTTTGCCGTAATATTTCTTCGCGTTTCAAATGCCAAAACACATAAGTACCCTAATTAACTATTACAAAGATTCCCTCCGGTTTGTCCGAAGTGGGACTTTCCAGATATATTAGTCCGGAAACTCACTAGAGAAGAAAGTGATGACAGTGAAGTCGGTCACATCCCAGAGTGGGATCTTTGGGTGTGAAACTTTTTCTTCGCGTGTGTCCCTTTGCACCGTAACCATGGACAATCTTCATCATTTAACTGGATGTTCGGGTCAATATTCACTGTGAAGGGAGCAATTTCATCAAACTTTTCATAATCTTCTGACATGTCTGTCTTGTCATCCACTCCCACGATGTTTCTTTTCCCTGAAAGAACTATGTGGCGCTTTGGCTCATCGTATGATGTATTCGCTTCCTTATCTTTTCTTTTTCTCGGCTTGGTAGACATGTCCTTCACATAGAAAACCTGCGCCACATCATTGGCTAGGACGAATGGTTCGTCTGCGTACGCAAGATTGTTGAGATCCACTGTTGTCATTCCGTACTGCGGGTCTTTCGTTACCCCGCCTCGTGTCATATTGACCCATTTGCACCGAAACAAAGGGACCTTCAAACCACGTCCATAGTCAAGTTCCCATATGTCCTCTATGTAACCATAATATGTGTCCTTTCCACTCTTGGTTGCTGCATCAAAGCGGACACCACTGTTTTGGTTGGTGCTCTTCTTATCTTGGGCGATCGTGTAAAATGTATTCCCATTTATCTCGTACCCTTTGAAAGTCATTATATTCGAAGATGGTAACTGGGACAGCAAGTACAGGTCATCTTCAACAGCGGCGTCATGCATGGCACGTGTCTGCAACCAACCGGCGAAAGTCCCCGTTTGTTCACGTGTAATCCAGTCGTCAGACTGCTCCGGGTGTTTGGAGCATAGAAAATTCTTGTGTTCCTCCATATACGGAGCCACCAAGGCGGAATTTTGTAGAACTGTGTAGTGTGCTTGAGTGAGAGAATGCCCGTCCATACATATTATTTGTTCCGGTCCTAGCGTGCCATTTCCACCCAATCTGCCCTTATGCCGCGATTCAGGAACACCAATCGGCTTAAGGTCAGGAATAAAGTCAATACAAAACTCAATGACCTCCTCATTTTCATGGCCCTTGGAGATGCTTCCTTCTGGCCTAGCACGATTATGAACATATTTCTTTAAGACTCCCATGAACCTCTCAAAGGGGAACATATTGTGTAGAAATACAGGACCCAGAATGGCAATCTCTTCGACTAGGTGAACTAGAACGTGCGTCATGATATTGAAGAAGGATGGTGGGAACACCAACTCGAAACTGACAAGGCATTGCACCAAATCACTCTCTAACCTTGGTAGGATTTCTGGATCGATTACCTTCTGAGAGATTGCATTGAGGAATGCACATAGCTTCACAATGGCTAATCGAACGTTTTCCGGTAGAAGGCCCCTCAATGCAACCGGAAGCAGTTGTGTCATAATCACGTGGCAGTCATGAGACTTTAGGTTCTGAAACTTTTTCTCTGCCATATTTATTATTCCCTTTATATTCGACGAGAAGCCAGACGGGACCTTCATACCGAGCAGGCATTCGAAGAAGATTTCCTTCTCTTCTTTGGTAAGAGCGTAGCTGGCATGACCCTGGAACTGCTTTGGATCCATGCCGTCTTTTCCGTGCATACGTTGCTGGTCCTCCCGTGCCTCCGGTGTATCTTTTGTCTTGCCATACACGCCCAAGAAGCCTAGAAGGTTCACGCAAAGATTCTTAGTCACGTGCATCACGTCGATTGCAGAGCGGACCTCTAGGTCTTTCCAATAGGGTAGGTCCCAAAATATAGATTTCTTCTTCCACATTGGTGCGCGTCCGTCAGCGTCATTCGGAACAGATTGTCCGCCAGGACCCTTTCCAAAGATTACTTTTAAATCCTTGACCATATCAAGTATATCATCACCAGTACGGTGGGGAGGCTTCTGACGGTGATCTGGATCACCTTTGAAATGCTTGCCTTTCTTTCTTACGGGATGCCTGCTCTGAAGAAATCGACGATGCCCCAGGTACACATTCTTCTTACATTTATCCAAATATATACTGTCGGTATCATCTAAACAGTGCGTGCATGCGTGGTATCCCTTGTTTGTCTGTCCTGAAAGGTTACTGAGAGCAGGCCAATCATTGATGGTTACAAACAGCAATGCTCGCAGGTCAAATTCCTGCTGTTTGTGCTCATCCCACACACGTACACCTTCTATGCTCCACAGCTCTAAAAGTTCTTCAACTAATGGCCTTAGGTACACATCAATGTCGTTGCCGGGTTGCTTGGGGCCTTGGATGAGCACTGGCATCATAATGAACTTTCGCTTCATGCACAACCAAGGAGGAAGGTTATAGATACATAGAGTCACAGGCCATGTGCTATGATTGCTGTTCTGCTCCCCAAAAGGATTAATGCCATCTGCACTTAAACCAAACCATACGTTCCTTGCGTCAGCTGCAAAGTTCTTCCACCTTCTCTCGATTTTTCTCCACTGCGATCCGTCAGCGGGTACTCTCAACTTCCCGTCTTTCTTACGGTCTTCTTTGTGCCATCGCATCAACTTGGCATGCTCTTTGTTTTGGAACAAACGTTTCAACCGTGGTATTATAGGAGCATACCACATCACCTTGGCAGGAATCTTCTTCCTGGGGCGCTCGCCCTCAACATCACCAGGGTCATCGTGGCAGATCTTATAGCGCAATGCACAACATACTGGGCATGCATTCAAATCCTCGTACTCACCGCGGTAGAGGATGCAGTCATTAGGGCATGCATGTATCTTCTGCACCTCTAATCCTAGAGGGCAGACAGCCTTCTTTGCTTCGTACGTACTGTCAGGCAATTCGTTATCTTTTGGAAGCTTCTTCTTCATTATTTTCAGCAGCTTTTCAAATGCCTTGTCAGGTACACCATTCTCTGCCTTCCATTGCAGCAATTCCAGTGTGGTACCCAGCTTTTTCTTGTCATCTTCGCAATTTGGGTACAACGGTTTCTTGTGATCCTCTAACATGCTCTGCAACTTCAGCTTCTCCTTTTCACTTGCACACTTTCTCTTTGCATCCGCAATGGCCCGACCAAGATCATCAGCGGGCTCATCTGATGCCTGTTCTTCAGCTTCTTCCCGCATTGCCGGCTCAGCTTCTTCCCCCATTGTTGTACCATCGTATTCATGGAACCCATGGCCAGGATAGCTGTCGTCGTCCTCTTCTTCTTCATTGTCTTCCATCATAACCCCTCTTTCTCCGTGCTTGGTCCAAACATTATAGTGGAGCATGAAACCGGACTCAAACAGGTGGACGTGAATGGTTCTTGACTTAGAGTAATTCCGATCATTCTTACATCCAGCACATGGACAAGGCATAAAACCATCCGCCCGCTTGTTCGCCTCAGCCGCAAGCAGAAAAGTCTGCACGCCATTAATGAACTGGGCAGAGCATCGGTCATCGTACATCCATTGCCGGCTCATCTTCATTACACAGCACCGAAAAGACCAAATTAATACAAGTTCATACATAAAGTTCATACAACACTTATTATCATAAAACAACATACAAATAACTCTCTAGCTAAAGCATTTAAATGCAACAACAAATGCGATCAAGATCGCAACTAAGGTAACAATTGATCCAACAGCATAATGATACCAAGCCTCACTATCGATGGCATATTTTCTAATCTTTCTAATCTTCAAGCGCATTTTCTCCATCTTGATCTTGTGATCATCGACGACTTCGGCAACATGCAACTCCAATTCCATCTTCTCCCCCTCAATTCTTTTCAATTTTTCTTTCAAATACTCGTTTTCTTTTTCAACTAAATTTAACCTCTCGACAATAGGGTCGGTTGGAATTTCCGGTTCACATACCTCCTAGATAAAAATATCTATGTCAACTTGATGGGCATAATTTGTCATAAACACGAAATGCAACAAATAATTATAAAAGAGAATATACCACATCCGAATCATAACCCGGACGAGGGCCGACGGGGACGGATATCAAAGCCATGGCACTATGTATAACAAACAACGTACGGGTAAGATAATTATACAAGTAACTATATATCTAAATCACACAAACATGATTTTTTTTATATAAAAAAGATAAGAACAAGAGGCTCACCACAAGGTGGTGCCGGCGACGGGACGGTGCGGGCGATCGACGGTGCTTACGACGGAGACGGGAAGGCACTAAGTAAACCACACCTACATATGCAAACTAAGAGTTATTTTGACCTCAAATTGCATATAAATCAAATACTACCACATATAATTCCTCCCAAAATAAAACCCACAAATCACTATACTTATAGAGCATTGCAAGAGCTAATCTAGCAATGAGAGATGAAAGGACAAAGTTGCTAACCTTTGTGATCACTTGGATGGATGGGGTGCCTTCAAATCTTGGACAAATTTTGGCAAAAATGGAGGTGAGCTCGAGCAAGAGGGGAAGAAAACAGAGAGGAGGGGAAAAACAGAGCGCTTCGGCTAGGGCTGGACGAAGGGTTTATATAGGATGATCTTTAGTACCGGTTGGTTATACGAACCGGGACTAAAGGTGCATTTCTAGTCCCGGTTCGTGGCATAAACCGGTACTAAAGGTGCTGGTGGGGCCCCAGCCTGACAACAGCCTGCCACCACCTCTTTAGTACCGGTTCGTGGAACGAACCGGTACTATAGGTTCGCCACGAACCGGTACTAATGAGCGCCGCCCGCCTAGCTGTTGGAACCGGCACTAATGGTCACGTTAGTGCCGGTTCAGTTACAAACCGGGACTAATGTGTCTCACATAAGGCCCTTTTTCTACTAGTGAATGTGGGCTCTGTAAAACTAGGGAGCTTAGTGTTATAGAGGATGAAACCCTATAAAATCACACCACTAGCCTAATTGATGTGTGGTGCTACATTTATCTCAATATACTCATCGGTTGCTTTCGGTTGTTAGGTGGATGTGTTGTTTTGTTGCTATTGTTTGTTTGTTACGCAACCATTGATGTCGTCGTTTATTTGTTGTATTGTCTAAAGTTCATTTAATATAATTTTGGTTGTTAGCTGGATGTGTTGTCTTGTTGCTATTGTTTGTTTGTTACGCAACCATTGATTTCATCGTTTATTTGCTGTGTTGTCTTAAGTTTTTTTTAATATAATTAGCAAACATGCTGTGGCAGTTGAAGACGAACATACAATTTAATTTTTTGGTTGGTGTTTGTGTCAATGATAATGAATTAGTTTTCTTTATTAAATTTAATTATATATAATCTAACCTTATTTTAATTATTATCAAATATCTTTGTTCTTTGTTGGATTTAATTATATATAATCTAACCATATTTTAATTAATAACAAATAAATTATAAGAGCTATAACAATGCTAGCGCGATAGCGAACTGAGCCTACCTCAGTTGGTTCGGCCCGGGTTCGTCCTTGACTTGGCACAAGTACTCGTATTTTTCTGAATTTATTCTAGAATTTAACGGCGTTGTCACGGGTACTTGTATTTTCCTGAATTTATTAAGGGGCGTTATACTTTCAGTGATAGGCGACATTCCCGTCGACAGCGAGGTGCTTGTGATGACTTCCTCAATCTTGAGGTGTGCAGGCACAGTCAGGGGCGGAGCCAGGATTGGAGGACAGGGGGGCATTGGACAGACAAAGTAGAGGAAGGGGGGGGGGGGGGGGGGGGGAGGATTGGAGGACAGGGAGCCAGGATTGTGATGACTTCCTCAATCTCAATATAATACATGTACGTATTAGCTGTTCAGCCCCTCCCATTCATTCCAAAATGTATTTGAGTCCCAATAAGAAGCAGCCCATTTAGGCCTATCTAGCTGCTGCTGCTGCTCATTATTGTTTGAATACGAAGCGTCAAGCCGTCGTGGCTCTACTTCCTTTATTTCTCGCCCAAACGCTGTTGTTCGACTGTTCGTCTTCGCCAGTTCGCCTGACACCGCTGCATCGCGCTGGTACTGCCGAACTGGGAGACCGGAGTCCGAACATGAGACGCTGCGGCCACGCCACCGGCCGCCACTGCCACACTGCCGCCTGTCCAAAACTGACACCCAGCACCGGCTGCTGTCCTCCAGCAGCAGCAGGTAATCCGTAATCATAAATCATCCAGTGATATTCTCTTTTCTAATTAACAGTCGCTAGTGATTCTAAATTTCCCTTTCTAATTTCACCATTACAAAGTAGATGTGTTAATGTTGCAATCGATCAACAACTAGCAAAGTTAGAAGATTGATTCAGTTCTCAAGCAACAGATCCAGTACAAAGTAGTGTTTAACGACACCCGCAAAAAAAAACACCCGCAAAAAAAAAAGTAGTGTTTAACGTCGCTGCCCCCCCCCCCCTCTCCTCCCTCCCTCCTCTACTTTGTCTGTTCAATGCCCCGGTCCTCCAATCCTGGCTCCGCCCCTGACTGTGCCTGCACACCTCGAGATTGAGGAAGTCATCACAAGCACCTCGCTGTCGACGGGAATGTCGCCTATCACTGAAAGTATAACGCCCCATAATAAATTCAGAAAAATACGAGTACCCGTGACAACGCCGTTAAATTCTAGAATAAACTCGGAAAAATACGAGTACTCGTGCCAAGCCAAGGACGAACCCGGGCCGAACCAACTGAGGTAGGCTCAGTTCGCTATCGCGCTAGCATTGTTATAGCTCTTAGAATTTACTTGTTATTAATTAAAATATGGTTAGATTATATATAATTAAATCCAACAAAGACTAAAGATATTTGATAATAATTAAAATAAGGTTAGATTATATATAATTAAATTTAATAAAGAAAACTAATTCATTATCATTGACACAAACACCAACCAAAAAATTAAATTGTATGTTCGTCTTCAGCTGTCACAGCATGTTTGCTAATCATATTAAAAATAAACTTTAGACAACACAGCAAATAAACGACGAAATCAATGGTTGCGTAACAAACAAACAATAGCAACAAGACAACACATCCACCTAACAACCAAAATTATATTAAAAGAACTTTAGACAATACAACAAATAAACGACGACATCAATGGTTGCGTAACAAACAAACAATAGCAACAAAACAACACATCCACCTAACAACCGAAAGCAACCGATGAGTATATTGAGATAAATATAGCACCACACATCAATTAGGCTAGTGGTGTTATTTTATAGGGTTTCATACTCGTTAATTCTCCTAAGTCTCCATAGCTCTCATTCATTTTGGTGCTGTATGCGCCACAAACTTTTTCTCAAGCTTCTTATACGAGGTCTAATATAGACTAATGAACCAATTTTTGTGGAGGTAGATGGAAAATTATTTTATTCTGACGGGGTAATTCAACCTCATTTCTCTAGTTTAGCACAAAATAAACGTAATAATGACCAAAATTGATCAGAAAAATGTAAAATCTTATGTAGGGACATACTTTGGGTATACATGCTTAAAAAAGAATTTAAGCCATTTCGACAGAGCCAGAATATACATGCTTCAAAAAATAGATGCGCCCTTTCATGAAAGCGAACACGTCAGCCTAACTATAATTCATTAGTTTCCATAGCTTTCCTTCATTTTGATTTTGTATCCTCAAACTTTATCTGAAGCTTCTATGTACCACAAGTTAAGAGACCACTACTAAGTTTTGACCCTAATAATGCCATGCTTTTTGTCGCAATGGCACCATTTGGTTGCAATAAGGAGTGTTATCGCAACCATTTGCTCTTTCTGGTTGCGATAGATGCCACACAAATTGTTTCATACCCCTAAATATGAAGATCGTTGCAATAAGTGTTATCGCAAACATTTGTAAAACAGTTGCAATAAGTTATGAATGTTGCCATGATTTGAGTTGTGTTGCGAATAGTTTTATTGGCATTGCAATACTTAGATGATATTGCAACTCTTTTGCAATGGCTGCGATAGCGTGTCTATGTTGCCATGACCGTGAATATTGCAACAACGTATTATTGCCATGCTTAACAACGAACAACTCTGGTTGCAATAAATCCTAATAGTTGCAACGCAAACTAGCAACGGTTGCAATACCTTATTGCGACACGACTTATTGCAACCATTGCCAACGAACACGGTTTGGTTGCAGCATATACCTTTGGGAGAAAAAAAATTCATCATTGGTTTTGTAGATTCTTCCATAAAGAATCCAACTAGCGAGTTTATTTTTCAAATTAGCCGTACAACATTAAAATGACTGTTTGCTCATAGCTAGAGAGGCACACCGAGTGTGTGTGTGTGTGTGTGTGAGAGAGAGAGAGAGAGAGCCATTTCATTCATCAAGCCAAATAGTTAAGCAGGTAGCCGCAGGGTCATCCTGGAGAAGCAGTATCGAAGCAGGCGACCACACTAGCAAAATTGTAAGTACTCTATGAGCTCTCTGAGACATCAGGAAAAAAAGACCACAATGTCCAGTTAGATCGTTGACCTAAAGCCATGGACAGCACACCCACCCAAAACTTGTATTCACTATTAACTCAAAGAATTCCCCGGGCGCTGCTACAGAAATTTGAGAATAACCTTTGGATATGGCTTTTAGGTGAATTAAAGAAATTACGGATTGAAGTATACATTTTGTTTGGGTGAATTTTATTTCTCAAATGAGTTGCTGCACACATAAGTACACGATGTAAATTGACAAATACTCAACTATTTGTTCATGCCAGTTATGTAAGCAACCGTAAAACTGATTCCATTGTTGTTATCATTTACAACTATCCTAGTTAAACACTTTTGCCAAACTTCAGCATAGTCTCGAAGAGAAGATAACAGTAATATTCCACTAAATCAGGTTATCATGTCTTGTGTAGAAAATACTAAGCAACTTCGAAAAATATTGTGCGCTATCTAGCCAGTGAATAATAATTTTGCAGCTATATATTGAAGGCTCGAGAGATTTATGCCATAAAAGAAATTTAATGTAGAAGCAACACTTTTTTTTTCTTTTTTTTCTTTTCTCGAATATGCACGAGTGTGCATATCATTGCATTAAGATAGAAAAGCAGTATGACTTACAAGGATCGGCCGGGGCCGCAGCCGCGCCGGACTCTGGACGCTATATCTTAAAGCTTTGACTCCCAAAAGACTCGGCGGGTAAAGGCTTATCCCTCCGACGACAAACTCCCTAAATGCTTAGCCCCGGCTTGCACCCATAACTCCGCTTGCGCCTTGATGACCTGTAGTAAGTCATCAACCAAAGATGCGGACTCCCTGAAGCAGCGCGCATTACGCTCCTTCCAAAGCTGCCAGGACACCAATGCGAATAGCGAGTCGAAGCCCTTCCTCTTGTTACCCTGGAAACCAGCTCTCAGCCGCCTCCACCAAACAAGGATGGACTGTGGAGCTGCCGGTAGAGGCTGACCCAAGGCGCTGCAGATGAAGAACCAGATCTCCCTTGCCAACGGGCAGCGGCATAGGATGTGATCGATAGATTCAGGAGCCTGATCGCATAGGTAGCATTCCTCCCTTGGCTGCAAACCATGCCGAGCGCGCCAATCATTCGTCCAGTGTCGCCGTCTGAAGAATAACGTAGAAGCAACACTAACTAACCGCTAACTTTACCAGGAATCAAGCCAGGACCGATCGATGCTGCCAGCAGTGCCACAGCACCAGCCTTGCCACAAGAAGTTTATAAAATTTGTAAGAAAAGATGATCCTAAAATTTTAAATTCAATCTATTTTAATCAATTCAACATCCCTTGTCTAGTCTAGCACCTTCTTTTTAGTCTTGCTCCGCCACTGGACATTACCAATGAGAGGTAAGGTAAAGCATGCAAGGTATCATAGTGGCGAAGTTCTATAAGACTGTACGTCTCCATCGTCTGAGATCCTCCTGACGTACAAATGTAACAAACAATATCAGATCAATGATTTGTTTAATGAGGGAGAATTGAGAGAAAAGCTTACGGTGGTGAATAATGAGTAGTCATCCATAATGGACGTGGACAGCTCACACCTCGTAGAAAGGGACGCAAGGAGAGACACGGGGGCATGCATAGTGGAGCAAGTGATTGGTCTTGAGGCATGGACTTAAACCATGAAACAGATGGATTTGATTGACAAAATTGATCAGACGGATTGGAACAGGAGATGATGTGGATTGCTGTGGGATCAGGTAGACTCTCTAGTGGGGTTTATTTGCTTTACAAGAGACTAGCAAAGGTGCCCATTTGTTGCAACGGATCTAATATGCTCCATATCATTGCTTGTCATATGTACGGAGAGAGCGCCCGTTTGTTGCAACAGGGTCCAATATGTATACGAATAGGACTCCGTGTTATCACTAGATGCGAGTTGTTCTAACTTGAATAAGCGTAAGTCATATTCACAGAGAGCGCGCCCCAATACATCTTCAAACCGGACTACGTATCGATAATCGCTAGATGCGAGTTATTCTAACTCACATGAGCACATGTCACGATTTCTCGTCATATGTAAGACATGGAGGGTGTGACCTAATACATTTTGGAATCAGACTCTGATCATCGTTAGACGAGGAGTTATTGTAACTCGTAGCAGCACACAGATCATGAGTCCACGTCATATACAAGCACAGAGAGCGTGAGCCATGGACAGCACACCCACCAAGGCCATAGAGCACGCCAACTTGTATTTATTATTAATGTGATTTATAATAAACATACTTGCTTCTTGTCTTTTTATTTTTATGTATTTATTAATATGCTGACCAAACACGCGGATGAACAAGACTACATTGCAAGCAGACACCAACCCATTGTTCGCATCAAAGCGAAGCTACATACTGAGATAGTGAGACAAAAAGATTACAGTAATCAATTGTTCACTACTCTCTGCCGCTCACTCCACACTATATATGTTTGTAGGGCCATTTTGTTCGCACAAACCGAAAGGGGAACCGCGCAGTTTGCATGCGCTAGCTGCAAGCATGGACCTCTCACCGTTTCTTGCACTGCTGCCCATTGCCCTTCTCTCCCTCGTGTTCTTCTTCTCCACCGGCAGAAAAGCCCATGGAGATGTGTTGAAATATGAGTTGGGCCTAGGGCCCATCTAACAATTTCAGATTAATCTCTAAGGGCCCATGTGGGTATATGGCACTAGGTGTGGTGGGATGTTTAGTCCCATACCGACAGCGAGGTGCTTGTGATGAATACGAAGTACCCGTGAAAGTATAACGCCCCTTAATAAACTCAGGAAAATACAGTAGCGTTATACTTTCGCTGTCGACGGGAATGTCGCCTATTACTGAAAGTATAACGCCCCTTAATAAATTCAGGAAAATACAAGTACCCGTGACAATGTCGTTAAATTCTAGAATAAATTCAGAAAAATACGAGTACTTGTGCCAAGTCAAGGATGAACCCGGGCCGAACCAACTGAGGTAGGCTCAGTTCGCTATCGCGTTAGCATTGTTATAGCTCTTATAATTTATTTGTTATTAATTAAAATATGGTTAGATTATATATAATTAAATCCAACAAAGACTAAAGATATTTGATAATAATTAAAATAAGGTTAGATTATATATAATTAAATTTAATAAAGAAAACTAATTCATTATCATTGACACAAACACCAACCAAAAATTAAATTGTATGTTCGTCTTCAGCTGCCACAGCATGTTTGCTAATCATATTAAAAAAAAACTTTAGACAACACAGCAAATAAACGACGAAATCAATGGTTGCGTAACAAACAAACAATAGCAACAAGACAACACATCCACCTAACAACCAAAATTATATTAAAAGAACTTTAGACAATACAACAAATAAACGACGACATCAATGGTTGCGTAACAAACAAACAATAGCAACAAAACAACACATCCACCTAACAACCGAAAGCAACCGATGAGTATATTGAGATAAATATAGCACCACACATCAATTAGGCTAGTGGTGTTATTTTATAGGGTTTCATACTCGTTAATTCTCCTAAGTCTCCATAGCTCTCATTCATTTTGGTGCTGTATGCGCCACAAACTTTTTCTCAAGCTTCTTATACCAGGTCTAATATAGACTAATGAACCAATTTTTGTGGAGGTAGATGGAAAATTATTTTATTCTGACGGGGTAATTCAACCTCATTTCTCTAGTTTAGCACAAAATAAACGTAATAATGACCAAAATTGATCAGAAAAATGTAAAATCTTATGTAGGGACATACTTTGGGTATACATGCTTAAAAAAGAATTTAAGCCATTTCGACAGAGCCAGAATATACATGCTTCAAAAAATAGATGCGCCCTTTCATAAAAGCGAACACGTCAGCCTAACTATAATTCATTAGTTTCCATAGCTTTCCTTCATTTTGATGTTGTATCCTCAAACTTTATCTGAAGCTTCTATGTACCACAAGTTAAGAGACCACTACTAAGTTTTGACCCTAATAATGCCATGCTTTTTATCGCAATGGCACCATTTGGTTGCAATAAGGAGTGTTATCGCAACCATTTGCTCTTTCTTGTTGCGATAGATGCCACACAAATTGTTTCGTAGCCCTAAATATGAAGATCGTTGCAATAAGTGTTATCGCAAACATTTGTAAAATAGTTGCAATAAGTTATGAATGTTGCCACGATTTGAGTTGTGTTGCGAATAGTTTTATTGGCATTGCAATACTTAGATGATATTGCAACTCTTTTGCAATGGCTGCGATAGCGTGTCTATGTTGCCATGACCGTGAATATTGCAACAACGTATTATTGCCATGCTTAACAACGAACAACTCTGGTTGCAATAAATCCTAATAGTTGCAACGCAAACTAGCAACGGTTGCAATACCTTATTGCGACACGACTTATTGCAATCATTTCCAACGAACACGGTTTGGTTGCAGCATATACCTTTGGGAGAAAAAAAATCATCATTGGTTTTGTAGATTCTTCCATAAAGAATCCAACTAGCGAGTTTATTTTTCAAATTAGCCGTACAACATTAAAATGACTGTTTGCTCATAGCTAGAGAGGCACACCGAGTGTGTGTGTGTGTGTGTGTGTGTGTGTGTGTGTGTGTGTGTGAGAGAGAGAGAGAGAGAGAGAGAGAGAGAGAGAGAGAGAGCCATTTCATTCATCAAGCCAAATAGTCAAGCAGGTAGCCGCAGGGTCATCCTGGAGAAGCAGTATCGAAGCAGGCGACCACACTAGCAGAATTGTAAGTACTCTATGAGCTCTCCGAGACCTCAGGAAAAAAAGACCACAATGTCCAGTTAGATCGTTGACCTAAAGCCATGGACAGCACACCCACCCAAAACTTGTATTCACTATTAACTCAAGGAATTCCCCGGGCGCGGCTACAGAAATTTGAGAACAACCTTTGGATATGGCTTTTAGGTGAATTAAAGAAATTACGGATTGAAGTATACATTATGTTTGGGTGAATTTTATTTCTCAAATGAGTTGCTGCACACATAAGTACACGATGTAAATTGACAAATACTCAACTATTTGTTCGTGCCAGTTATGTAAGCAACCGTAAAACTGATTCCATCATTGTTATCATTTACAACTATCCTAGTTAAACACTTTTGCCAAACTTCAGCATAGTCTCGAAGAGAAGATAACAGTAATATTCCACTAAATCAGGTTATCATGTCTTGTGTAGAAAATACTAAGCAACTTCGAAAAATATTGTGCGCTATCTAGCCAGTGAATAATAATTTTGCAGCTATATATTGAAGGTTCGAGAGATTTATGCCATAAAAGAAATTTAATGTAGAAGCAACACTTTTTTTTCTTTTTTTTCTTTTCTCGAATATGCACGAGTGTGCATATCATTGCATTAAGATAGAAAAGCAGTATGACTTACAAGGATCGGCCAGGGCCGCAGCCGCGCCGGACTCTGGACGCTATATCTTAAAGCTTTGACTCCCAAAAGACTCGGCGGGTAAAGGCTTATCCCTCCGACGACAAACTCCCTAAATGCTTAGCCCCGGCTTGCACCCATAACTCCGCTTGCGCCTTGATGACCTGTAGTAAGTCATCAACCAAAGATGCGGACTCCCTGAAGCAGCGCGCATTACGCTCCTTCCAAAGCTGCCAGGACACCAATGCGAATAGCGAGTCGAAGCCCTTCCTCTTGTTACCCTGGAAACCAGCTCTCAGCCGCCTCCACCAAACAAGGATGGACTGCGGAGCTGCCGGTAGAGGCTGACCCAAGGCGCTGCAGATGAAGAACCAGATCTCCCTTGCCAACGGGCAGCGGCATAGGATGTGATCGATAGATTTAGGAGCCTGATCGCATAGGGAGCATTCCTCCCTTGGCTGCAAACCATGCCGAGCGCGCCAATCATTCGTCCAGTGTCTCCGTCTGAACGATAACGTAGAAGCAACACTAACTAACCGCTAACTTTACCAGGAATCAAGCCAGGACCGATCGATGCTGCCAGCAGTGCCACAGCACCAGCCTTGCCAGCAGTGCCACTGGACATTACCAATGAGAGGTAAGGTAAAGCATGCAAGGTATCATAGTGGCGAAGTTCTATAAGACTGTACGTCTCCATCGTCTGAGATCCTCCTGACGTACAAATGTAACAAACAATATCAGATCAATGATTTGTTTAATGAGGGAGAATTGAGAGAAAAGCTTACGGGGGTGAATAATGAGTAGTCATCCATAATGGACGTGGACAGCTCACACCTCATAGAAAGGGACGCAAGGAGAGACACGGGGGCATGCATAGTGGAGCAAGTGATTGGTCTTGAGGCATGGACTTAAACCATGAAACAGATGGATTTGATTGACAAAATTGATCAGACGGATTGGAACAGGAGATGATGTGGATTGCTGTGGGATCAGGTAGACTCTCTAGTGGGGTTTATTTGCTTTACAAGAGACTAGCAAAGGTGCCCATTTGTTGCAACGGATCTAATATGCTCCATATCATTGCTTGTCATATGTACGGAGAGAGCGCCCGTTTGTTGCAACAGGGTCCAATATGTATACGAATAGGACTCTGTGTTATCACTAGATGCGAGTTGTTCTAACTTGTATAAGCGTAAGTCATATTCACAGAGAGCGCGCCCCAATACATCTTCAAACCGGACTCCGTATCGATAATCGCTAGATGCGAGTTATTCTAACTCACATGAGCAATAAGACATGGAGGGTGTGACCTAATACATTTTGGAATCAGACTCTGATCATCGTTAGACGAGGAGTTATTGTAACTCGTAGCAGCACACAGATCATGAGTCCACGTCATATACAAGCACAGAGAGCGTGAGCCATGGACAGCACACCCACCAAGGCCATAGAGCACGCCAACTTGTATTTATTATTAATGTGATTTATAATAAACATACTTGCTTCTTGTCTTTTTATTTTTATATATTTATTAATATGCTGACCAAACACGCGGATGAACAAGACTACATTGCAAGCAGACACCAACCCATTGTTCGCATCAAAGCGAAGCTACATACTGAGATAGTGAGACAAAAAGATCACAGTAATCTATCGTTCACTACTCTCTGCCGCTCACTCCATACTATATATGTTTGTAGGGCCATTTTGTTCGCACAAACCGAAAGGGGAACCGCGCAGTTTGCATGCGCTAGCTGCAAGCATGGACCTCTCACCGTTTCTTGCACTGCTGCCCATTGCCCTTCTCTCCCTCGTGTTCTTCTTCTCCACCGGCAGAAAAGCCCATGGAGATGGAGATAGAGATGGACGGAGGAGCTTGCCACCGTCGCCGCCAGGCTTCCCTCTCCTCGGCCACCTGCCGCTTCTTGGGTCGCTACCCCACCGGACGCTCCGGGCGATGGCCGGAACGCACGGCCCGGTCATGCTCCTGCGCCTCGGCCGCGTGCCCATCGTGGTGGCCTCCTCGGCGGGCGCGGCGCAGGAGGCCATGAAGGCCCGAGACGTGGCCTTCGCCGGCCGATACCGCGGACCCATGGTCGAGCGCCTTCTCTACGGGTGTGACATGGCCTTCGCCGACTACGGCGAGCACTGGCGCCAGGCGCGACGCGTCTGCGTGCTCCACCTCCTCAGCCAGCGCTGCGTGCTCTCCTTCCGACGGGTTCGAGAGCAGGAGACCGCCGCCTTGCTCCACCGCGTCCGCGGCGCTGACGGCGGCGGTCGTGACACCGCCGCCGTGAACCTGAGCCATCTCCTCCTCGCCTACTCCAGCGTTGTCCTCCTGCGGGCCGCGTTCGGCGACGACTCAAGGTATGGGCTCGCCGGAGAAGGGAAGATTCTTAGGAAGTTGATGGTCGACACCGGGGAGCTGCTAGGCTGGGGCACGCTCGGCGAGGTCGTGCCGTGGCTGGCGTGGGTGGACTCGCTGATGGGGGTGCATGCTAAGGCGACACGGACGTTTGATGCGTTGGATAGCTTCCTCGAGCGGGGCATCGCAGGCCACCGTGCGCGGCGCCGTGGAGGCAGGAGGGAGGGAGACGGCGACGACGACAGTCGCCGCAGTTTCGTGAGCGTGCTGCTGGATGCGAAGGAGGAGGATGAGGCGGGAGAAATCCTGTTTGACACGGTAGCCATCAAGGCCATCATCTTGGTACGTGTACTCCCTCCATCTCCATCCAAAAACAAAACAGTTTTAAATTTGAAACAAATCATGTTTTTAAGTTTAACTAAATTTATTAGAAAATATTATCAATATTTGTCTCTAAATAAATTTACTATAGAAATATTTTTCGTAATTAATCTAGATACTTATGTGGTATGTAAA
The DNA here is from genome assembly GCA_039707655.1 of Elymus sibiricus. NCBI lineage: Eukaryota > Viridiplantae > Streptophyta > Magnoliopsida > Poales > Poaceae > Elymus > Elymus sibiricus. Next base: position 479,610,761 of record CM077668.1, read on the forward strand.
TATTTACATTTTTCTATATATATTTGATTAAACTTCAAATCATTTTACTCCTTACATGGTCAGAGACAACACGCGCCATTTTCTTTGCGCTTTGCTATTACCAAGATTATACCTACCACTGGGGAGGGTATGAACAACAAATCCATGCTTGTTCATGCCGAAATCTATATCATCATTATTCATTTTTCACCTCCCCGATCTTATCCATACCTATTGGATAACAACCAATTTTATCCATACTCATTGTCTTAAGCTGACCTACTAATTTCTATTAATATATTTTACACATATACCTGCTATAGATACATGTGGGCTCCATATCAAAGCTAGACCCTGGGTTCAAAATCTCTCGTTTCACACACTAAAATTTTAGCTTGGTGAAATAATTCATTATAATAGTCTGCAACTTTGTGCATATTAACAAGATTAGATCTATATGTGGGACCCACGTAAAAAGTCAGACCTTAAAAATAAAAACCTCAAGTTCACACTTAAAATTTTGAGCAAAATTGATCGAAGCTTTTTTGAGACGAGTCAGTATGACATCGGGCTACTTTGTGCAGACTGGTACAACTAGATTTAAATGTTGGTCCCAGGTTAAAATCTAGACCCTAAAATTAAAAACCTCGCGCTCACACCTTAAAATTTTATATCAATATGTGGGTCCCACATACTTTGTATTGTCTAATCCACACATTTGTACTAATAAATGATTAATTGAGCTAAAGGCTTACCCATGAATAATCCACTCCCCTCCCTATTTCTATTGGATAAAAAGACTATCCATACCCTACTCAAATGAGGTGGGTAAGGGTTTCAATATAGGTTATGGGTACCCACCAACTCGTATAACCAAGATACATTTTGAGAGAAAAATAGTCCATCCTCTACTTTAATTCATTTTATTTTCCCAAATTATCCCTAATAATAAGGTACAACATGCACTTTGTTCCACGTCTTTGAAATACATCTTTTAAGTTACAACAGGAAAAAAATTAGAAGGTACGGCAAAAGCCTTACCGTTTGGTTTTATTAGATGATAGAAAGCAAAAAGGAACGAAAACTCTAAAATACAAAATCACTATTGCTCGAGTGTTCGAAGCCGGAAGCCCTACTACTTTTTGTGATCACCATCTGAACCATCCAACAAACTCAATCCATAAGTAAATCTTGGGCAAATTCGACCTCCACTTGTGCTGCGGCACCCACTGCTACAAATATGGGAGACGGAAGAAATTACTATTTCTATGTCTATATATCTAGCACCCACCTCATATATATGTGAGTAGATTTTCAGAGACTTCACTCGTGGAGTTGTTTAAAAAAACTTCCAGGACTCCTAAAAAATAACAACCGGTTGCTAGAAGTCTCAACCGGTTGCTACAAAAGGAAATGGTGAAGGCCAGTCAAGTATTATGTGCCAATGGAAATGGTTTTATTGCTAAGTTAGTCAGTATTTTTTTTGATGTGTGGATGAGAGAAAGAATAATGAGATGAGAGCTAGTCCTAATGCAAGTAATAAGTTGAACATGGAAACCTATGAAGTAGTGGGTCTAGATATAAAAGTGGATGTGAGGAGAAATATAAGAAAAATATACTACACATGAAAAATAGTATAATATAGTAATAAAATTCTTTTTATTATAGATAAATAAAAAGATAATTTTTGTGTAGCTTAGTTTGATTATCAGGTTTGCTCTATGAGCATTGACTATAGTGACTTATATGTGTACGGTGCAGGATATGTTCCTAGCCGGCTCGGATACGACTGCCTCCACTGTGGAATGGGCAATGGCGGAGCTCATCAACCATCCGGACGAGATGCACAAGCTCCAAGAGGAGATACGCATGACCATCCATGGCGGCGGCAACAGCCAAGTTACCGAGGATCACCTCGGTAAGCTGCACCGCCTCAAACCGGTGATCAAGGAGACGCTCCGTTTGCACATGCCGTCGCCGCTCGTGCTGAGGGAAACGGTTGAGGACACCGAGCTGCTCGGCTACCATGTTCCAGCATGCACCCGCGTCATCATCGACGTCGGGACCATCGCACGGGACCCCGCCACATGGGAGCGCGCCGAGGAGTTCCTGCCGGAGAGGTGGTTCGGGGATGATGGCAGGCCCCTGGCGGCGGCGGCGGGGCACGACTTCACGTTATTGCCGTTCGGTGGTGGGCGGAGAGGGTGCCCTGGGGCTGGGTTTAGCATGGCGAGTGTCGAGCTGGTGCTGACAAGCCTGTTGTACCACTTTGATTGGGAGTTACCGGCCGGTGGGGCGTCCACGGTCGACATGGATGAGGTGGGTGGATTGGCCGTGCGGTTGAAGAAGCCTCTGCGTCTGGTCGCTAAGCCATGGTCTCCTTAGTAAGATCGATCATGGTGTCCATCCTACTCTTCTTCATCAGGGAATTAAATAAAGAGCTTAATTATCCGCACGGGCCACGCGTACTTCACTCGTATCTTATATATCCATGGTAAAAAAGCAAAATGTAAAGTTTGGATGCATAATTTATATTATTAAATATAAGCATCCATATATAGTATTATCTATGTAAATATGTACTTTACTGGCTATCTATACTAGTAAGTATGCACGTGCAATCGCACGTCTCTATCATGACAATCTTGTGCTGCTATGCTCAGAAAGAGTGACTAAAGGGATCGAGGTAGCACCTTTCATGGCAGTCCTCCCACCACCGCAACCAACCATCACCGCCATCCCTCACATGGACCTATAGCACTACCAAGGTGAGGCTAATGCGTTCCCATCTCTCCACTCCTGCCGCTACATCTGCCCCTAACAGAGTTGTGACTCTCCTTGTCTCAACTCCAACTCCTCTCTATCATGTTCATGTACGATAGTAATGTAGATGTGCTTCCTTCGCAACCAAGGCCCAACCGCCCCAATGAAAGCAAGCAGTTTATATTCAAATTTCCACTGACTGCTAGTAAGCAGGCATTTTAAATTCGCATGATTTAATCCGCCATTGTAAATTGAAAAAGACAGAGTACAATTGTAAAAACCAGCAGAGGCAAATATAAAAATTAGGCTTACTCAAGCCTGGATCCATTTTCTGTTTCAAAGTCAAAGTCCAATTGTAAAAACAAGCAGAGGCAAACATATAGAAGCACAGACTGTTTTTTTCAGAAAAAAACAAAGACAGCTTAGTTTTAACAGATGAAGGATAATTCTCTCAGTTCCATCATAACGAAGGAGATATTAAATGTTCCACTAATACTATCTCAACAATGTACATATTGCAAATTTTTACAAGTTTTAACATACATTAATATTGCTCTGAAGTTTCAAATCTGCATGCATTTCCAAATCTTCTAGCCCATGCAGCAACTTTTTCATAACATGTCGTTGGAACATGCCTACACATGGGAGCCGGACAGTTGGACCAAAGTGTTAAGGGACCTGAAACAGAAGGATGTGTGCACTGACGACAAGAGCATGAACCTGGAGGAGGAGTTAACTGACAAGGCAGACAACAACTGAAGAATACTCAGTTAACTGACGAAGAGATGCAATGCCCGAAGCAGAGAACAATTGGGCCAGTGGACCAACCTGAAGATCCAAGGGTCGGTGGGCTCCTTCGACAAGGTTTGTTGGACCAGAGTAGACTCTGGTAGGATAAGGAAAGACTTGAACTCTGAATTTCACCTACCTCTTTGTCCCTCACCCCTTTTGCTGGTTGTATATCTCTATCTCTCGTCACAATCCTGCTTCCCTCTGTCAATCAAAAGAAACCTTGGACAGTGATTCTTGCATGTGCAAACTCGGACACAGTCGTCAGGGTAAAAAATATTTAGAAACATGGTGAAAATAATGATACATGATTGTAATAATAATAACTTACAAAAAAATAGGTTCATGTAGTGATCAATAGTCTCTTTCAACATACGTAGCTTGTCGCATGCCTCCGGACGCCCCTGCCATGTTGAAAGACTTGTGGTCCATAGCCTGGTGCATCTTGAGTATGTCCTAAATTATCTTGAGAGCTGTGCTAATTGGATAAACTTAGACTCGAGAGATATAATGATAATATCCAGTTATCTGCACTTAACACACATATGGACCTTTTATATGGTTGATCTTCCAAAGTCCATCAGTTTGTATGTTGTACGGGCTACAAACCTCACCAATTCCGTGATGTAGTTTCTTGTTCTATGTTCTTATTATTATATGTCAATACATGATTTCTCACCAGCCATAGAGATCTCACCAATAAATATAAATCACAAGTGAAATTATATAGGCTTACTTGCACAATCAAATCATCCTCAACAAATAAAATGGTAGTTGTTCATCTCAGGGCAGACTTGGTAGTTGGAACTTGGAAGCACCTTGAAATAAGCATAACATATCAGAAACACCATTTTCTTTTCTAGCAGGTAACCGCGCATCTCCACCACATGAAAGAAGATTGCATGCTCAAAAATCATTATTCATCACAAAAGGATATATTTAACAAAAATGCCTCAGACCAAAATGCACAAAAATGGTAAATAGTAGGCACAATTGTTATCCGAGTAGTGCTAACCAGAAGCTACACCCATTGTGTCGATCATGCATACGTTTGGATAAAATATATTTTGATCGAACCAAGAAATAAAATTGATTTTTCTTACTTGTGCTAACAGACTACCTTGAGTTTCCGTATTTATGCAAACTCGTGAATTGCTAAAGTTTCATTATCCGCACAGGAAAAAAAAGAACCACTGACATATAATGTTTCCTTGTCTCTTCTCTTTGTAAGATAAATTCCCAAATTCCATCAGGTAGTAATTACAACATTCGCCGTACCCTGAGAATACTCGTATATATTTCCATCATGAACGTGTCTCGTATTCCAGTTGCAAAGTGAGCAAAGGCCCTAGTAGCAATGCATCAAACAACTCCACTGTTGAAACATATTTCTTTGAAAAGTGCATCAACCACACAACACAACACACCAACAACAATGCCTCAAACAACTCCACTTCTGAATCAGGCCTGAAATCAAGTCACTGAGCTATTCTCCCCCATCCCGCCTTCTGCTAGCAGCAACGGCCGGGGATGGCCATAAGTCACCATGCTACATCGATTCAACACAACACATGCATCCATCATGAGCTATTCAACACATTCTGAAAACTGCACAAATTTAAGCGGCAATAACAGGGAGCAGCAACAAACTACAACTATAGAACGTCTGACTCGTTCCCGGCGCACATACGCGCGTTACCGCTGGATGCCCAGAACAAACCTGTTTAGCTCTGGGAAGATGCTTGGTTCTGTCACAAAGGCCACCTGCCGCCGCCGCGCCATTCATCCCTAGCCGAGAGACGCGAGACAAGATCGGGGATAGAGATTTTCCGGGGTAGACACAGTCTGCGACCCACGCGTGCCCTTCCGCTCGTCGTGGACCTTCGACCGCCACACCCCCGTGGGCAACCAACCCGGCTCCCTCAACCCTTCTTGCCGCGCGTGCCCAACAGCGGCCGTTGGCGACAACAAAGACGGGAGGGGCACACTGACGGCGGGGAGGAGACCAGTGCGGATCTCGAACCGGCAGGGGGCTCCGCACCGCGGCCACCCCGCGTGCGTCCACGTCCCCGGCGGCCACCCCGCATGCGTCCACGTCCCCGGCAGCGGTGTGCAGGCACCGGAGAGGCAAGGGCTGCAGGCGGCGGCGCGAGGCGAGGGGCGGGCGGCTGCGCGAGGTGAGGCGCGAGGTGAGGGGTGGGCGGCAGCGGCGGTCGTGCTGTCTGTTCGGCGGCGGCGTACCTGGGGTAGCAGAGGAGGAACGGCAGGGGCTGCGGCCTGCTCTCGCGTCCGTCAGAAGTGGATTGGCGGGGGCGGCAGCCTACGTGGGGCAGCAGAGGAGGAGATGCGGGGCCGGAGATAGGGGCAGGGAGGTGCGAGGGAGGACCTTGTGGGGCGGGGGTTGCCGGCGAGTGCAGGGATGAGAGGCATCGGTAGGCCGTCGCCTGGGGAAGAACAAGGCAGGGAGCTGTTGCGGTCGCTGGCTGGTGAGGGTCGGCGTTGCGAGCGCCTGGGATAGTGGCAGTGTGGGTGCCGGCGATTGCGGGGATGGGAAGTGGTAGTGGGAGGCGTCGTGCAGGGGCGATCGATCGATTACTATCCGCACAGAAGTTTTCGTCCACGGCAGAGTGTTCGTCCGCCAATTGTAATTGCTAAGTGCACCCATGAGATCTCATTAGATTAATCTGGTCTGTTAGATTTGATTAATTTAGATAATCAGACGCTGATAATTAACCCTGTACACTAAACGGGTGGGTATAGGAATGAAAATGTTCGCTTGTTTAATAGTATAAGTATAGATATATTTTTCTCGAATGCGCAAAAGATTTACGTAACATTTTAATAAATTAAGGTAGAATAGTTTAATACAGACGATAAGCTTTTGGTGAGTACCCTAGAAGGTCTATAGGCATCTTGGCACATAGGTTCAAATTTTGATATTACATAAATGGTATACAAACGAGAAAAGGGCAGCGACCCACCATACGAAATGGGCTTGCGCCTCTGCTACTGCCTGCGTGACCCAATTCTGACGTTCGGGAAGAGCGCTCCAAGAGCTTCGACATTGAAAGCGTTCCGTCCAGCCTTGTAGAGCTTCTCGTCGTAGGCCTTACGTCCTGACAGCACTTGGAGTGGATAGACCCAACCATTGCATGACTAGGATCTAGCCTCGCTTGGAAGAAGTCACTCGGAGAGCCTCTGGGCTGTTAGATGCTTGCTCTGCAACGGTAGCACCACCTTTGTAGGGGATGACAACTTGGGCGGCTCACGAACTAGCTGGGAGATAGCCTTCTGCTGCACTCGCTTGGTGAAGTTGACGAGGCGGCACGGGCACGTGGCGGAGGAGTCATTATTCGAGGTCTTATGGGCGTCCTGCCCTCGGCGGCGTACTGAGCTGGCCCACACGTCCGCCGTGAAGTCGGCTAAACCGAAGCCTGGCAGGTAGCCCTCTTCTCCAAGAGCACCCGATTGGGCGATCAACGCCAGCGGTGGCATGTCCCTGCTCAGGCAACATCGGCGGGGTGTCTGTAGCACCGACCATGCATGTTGCCATGTTGGGTCGACTTCTGCTGCCTTCCTTAAAGGCCACAGGTGCACACGCAGGCGACCTCCGACTGGGCCTCAACTTTCTGGCTGAACCACTAAAGCTGTAGTCGAGCGCCCAGTGGAGGGTGTGTGATGGCTTGTGACGATTTGGTTGGCGGCTATTGAGGTTGCGATCTCTTCTAGCATCAGGTCCTCCGAGGCGTCTCCACCAGCTAGCGTGCCATGAGGCCACACCACACAGAAGAATCACTTTTTAAAAACTTCGTCATGTATTTACCGATTTTTTAATCTTTCAAGCCACATTTAAAATCGTTCTATATATATATAGGACATGGAGGTAAATTGAACTAGTTAAGTTTTTTTTTTTTTTTGTGAAACACTTGAACTATCGATCGATTCGAGGAGAAAAACAAGAACAAAGGTGCATGCTCGTGGGCTCGTGGCCCAACAGAATCAGATGAGACGAAGCAAAGCAGTGGCATGCATGCCGTGGGTGCTGCCGCGGTTCTCTCACGGCTCTCGCATTCCGTATTTCCATTGACGTGGACCCCACCTTTCTCACCTTGGATGCGCGTGCAACAACTTGTCATGCTCTTTGTTTCTGAACAGACGTTTCAATCGTGGTATTATAGGAGCATACCACATCACCTTGGCAGGAACTCTCTTCCTGGGGCGCTCGCCCTCAACATCACCACGGTCATCTCGTCTGATCTTATACCGCAATGCACCGCATACCGGGCATGCATTCAAATTCTCGTACTCCTCACCGCGGTAGAGGATGCAGTCATTAGGGCATGCATGTATCTTCTGCACCTCTAATCCTAGAGGGCAGATAATCTTCTTTGCTCCGTACGTATTGTCAGGCAATTCGTTATCCTTTGGAAGCTTCTTCTTCATTATTTTCAGTAACTTCTCAAATCCCTTGTCAGATAAACCATTCTCTGCCTTCCATTCCAGCAATTCCAGTGTGGTACCGAGCTTTGTGTTGCCATCTTCGTAATTTGGGTATAACCATTTTTTGTGATCCTCTAACATGCGATCGAACTTCAACTTCTCCTTTTGACTTTCGCATTCTCTCTTTGCATCAACAATGACCCGGCGAAGATCATCAGCGGGCACATCGTCTGTTGCCTCTTGATCTTCAGCTTCCCCCGTTGCAGTATCACCGTGTTCACGGTACATAGGATGATAGTTGTCATCATCCTCTTCTTCTTCATTGTCTTCCTTCATAACCCCTCTTTCTCGGTGCTTGGTCCAAATATTATAGTGTGGCATGAAACCCTTCTCAAGCAGGTGGACGTGAAGGGTTTTCAAGGAAGAGTAATCCTTCGTATTCCCACAGACAGTACATGGACCATACATAAAACCATTCTGCTTGGTTGCCTCAGCCACTTCGAGAAAATTATGCAGGCCCTCAATGTAGTCGGAGGTGCATCGGTCACCGTACATCCATTGCCGGTTCATCTGCGTGCATTATATAATTAAGTATATCAAAAACCATTACAGAACATCGTGAATAGAGAAGTGACCAAATCAATACAAGTTCATCATCACATTAAAACCAAAGTAAAATTAATACATAAAGTTCATACATAGTTCTCATAGAACAACATACAGCTCTCTAGAGCATTTAATTAAAACATACATTGAAACTAACATACAACTATGTAAAACATTTAAATGGAACAACAAATGTGATCATAATTGCAACTAAGGTAACAATTGATCCAACAGCATAATGATACCAAGCCTCATTATCAATGGCATATTTTCTAATCTTTCTAATCTTCAAGCGCATTGCATCCATCTGCATCTTGTGATCATCGACGACATCGGCAACATGCAACTCCAATTTCATCTTCTCCTCTTCAATTCTTTTTAATTTTTATTTCAAATAATTGTTTTCTTTTTCAACTAAATTTAACCTCTCGACAAGAGGGTCGGTTGGAATTTCCGGTTCACATACCTCCTAGATAAAAACATTTATGTCACATTGGTCGGCATAATTGTCATAAACACTAAATGAAACAAATAGTTATAAAAGATAATATACCACATCCAAATCATAGAACGGACGAGAGCTGACGGGGGCAGATACCAAAACCATGGCACTATATAATAACAAACAATAATACAAGTAAGAAAATTATACAAGTAACTATCTAAATCATACAAGTAAGATTTTTTTCTTTTAAAAAGAAGATAAGAACAAGAGGCTCACCATGGTGGTGCCGGCGACGAGATCGGCGCGGGCGATCGACGGCGGTGAGGACGGGGACGGGACGACACCCTACACATGTGCAGACTCTAAGAAGTTAATTTGAGCACAAATTGTGCATCTAAATTAAAAGAACTCCCACATACACTCCTCCACTAAAACCCACAAACCACTCTACTTCTAGAGCATTTGAAATGAGCTAAACTAGCAGTGAGAGATGAAACGATGAAGTTGCTAACCTTTTAGAACACTTGTGTAGATGGTGCACTGTCAAACCTAGACAAATCTTGGGGAAAATGTAGCTTGGAGGTCGAGCTTGGAGAGGAGAAAGCTTAAGTGTGGCTCCGGCATTTCATCGAACACCTCATGTGCATATACAGGCAGAAAACAGAGTAGCCCACACCTCCACCCTTCCACGGCCAAAAAACAGAGGAGATGGGGGGCGTGGATATATATAGGAAGCCTTTAGTCCCGGTCTGTGTCTAAAACCGGGATTAAGGCCTACCCTTTAGTCCCGGTTCCAGACACAAACCGGGACTAAAGGCAACCCCTTTAGTCCCGGTTTGTGTCTGGAACCGGGACTAAAATTCCCAGTTGAACCGGGACTGATGCCTGCCGAGGCTCGGCTGGCGTCCTAGGCTCTAGAACCGGGACTGATGCTCCCATTAGTCCCGGTTCGTAACACGACCGGGACTAATGCTCTTATCTGGCCAGGACCAAAGCCCCATTTTCTACTAGTGCATCTTAATACTTTCGTTGAATTGTGTGATATGCAAAAGAAAAAAGATGTGGATAATGATATTGCGAAATTAAAGCTATTTCTGTTCTCACTAAGAGATCGTGCTAAAACTTGGTTTTCATCTTTGCCTCGAAATAGTATTGATTCTTGGAATAGTTGTAAAGATGCTTTCATTGCCAAGTATTTTCCTCCTGCAAAAATTACCTCTCTTAGAAATCAAATTATGAATTTTAAGCAACTTGAGCATGAACATGTTGCACAAGCATGGGAGAGAATGCAATTAATGATAAGAAATTGTCCTACTCATGGGTTAAGTTTATGGATGATCGTATAAAATTTTTATGCGGGATTGAACTTTGCTTCTAGAAATCTTTTGGATTCCGCCAGGGGTGGTAGTTTTATGGAAATCACATTAGGAGAAGCTACAAAATTGCTTGATAATATTATGTCTCATTATTCTCAATGGCATACTGAAAGAGCTCCCACTAGTAAGAAAATGAATTCTGTTGAAGAAATTAATACTTTGAGTGATAAGATGGATGCACTTATGGAATTGGTTGCTAGTAAAAGTTCTCATGTTGATCCTAATGGTGTGTCATTGTTTACTTTGATTGAGCAAAATAATGATGCTACTGATGTGAATTTTATTGCTAGGAATAATTTTGGTAACAATGCTTATAGGGATAATTTCAATCCTAGACCGTTTCCTGGAAATTCCTCTAATAATTATGGAAATTCCTATGGTAATTCCTATAGTAATAATAATAGGATACCCTCTAATCGTGAGAAAAATATTAAAGAATTTATAAATTCTCAAAAGATTTTCAATACTATGATAGAGGAAAAACTGAGTAAAGTTGATGGTATGGCTAGGAATATGGACAGAATTGCTCATGATGTGGATGTTCTCAAAAGTAAAATTTTACCACCCAAGCTTGATATTAGTAAGTCTATTAAAGCTATCCATGTTTCCATTAATTAAAGTAAGGAGAGAACCGCTAGATTGAGGGCTAGGCGAGAATATTTAGAAAAAACAATTCTGCCCGGTTTTTATATAATCATGATGAAGAAATTCAAATGATTGGTGTTTGCCCTATTGAATCCTTGTTTAGTAATATAAAACTTGATGATGATGGGACTGAATATGAGTCAACTTTAGCTAGAAGGCGTCCCAATTGTTCGAAGGGTGATGATCTTAATAAGAAAAATTGCAAAAGTGGGCCTGGAGAGGTCAAAACTTTAGCTAGCGATACACCCACTACTTTGGATTACACGGACTTTAATTATGATAGTTGTTCTTTGGTTGAATGTATTTCCTTGTTGCAATCCATGATTAATTCACCCAATTCTTATGACAAAATAAAGCGTTTACTAAACATATTGTTGAAGCTATTATGAAAGCTCGTGAAGAAAAACTAGAGATGGAGGTTTCTATACCTAGGAAATTATATGATGAGTGAGAACCAACTATTAAAGTTAGAATTAGAAATTATGAATGCAATGCTTTATGTGATTTGGGTGCTAGTGTTTCCACCATTCCAAAAACTTTATGTGATGTGCTTGGTTTTACCAATATTGATGAATATTCTCTTAATTTGCACTTGACAGATTCTACTATTAAGAAACCTTTGGGTAGAATAAATGATCTGCTTATTCTTGCAAATAGAAATTATGTGCCTGTTTATTTTATTGTGCTTGATATTTATTGCAATCCGTCTTGTCCTATAATACTTGGTAGACCGTTCTTGCGAACCATAGGTGCTATTATTGATATGAAAGAAGGTAATATAAGATTTCAGTTTCCATTAATAAAAGGCATGGAATATTTTACTAGAAAGAGGATTAAGCCTCCATATGAGTCTATTATGAGGGCCACCTATGAGATTCAAACTAAAGATGAAATACCTAAAACTATGCATTACGCCTAGATAGGGGCGTACAACAATAGCGCTTGTTGGGAGGCAACCCAATGAATAAATTAATTTTCGTTTTCTTTTCTGTTATTTGAGTTTGTGCACAATTATGCCTCTGTTATGATTGTGTTTTTACATTTTAATTAGTGTTTGTGCCAAGTAAAGCCTTTAGGATGATGCAGGATAATAGTTGCTTCGATTCTGTGAAAAACAGAAACTTTTATGCTCAGTCCAGAAAAATCTAAAAATCACTGGAACGTGTTCTTGCTCTGAATTTTTTAAACATGATTGATATATAAATTGTCTACATTGTCCTAATTTTTTCAGAAGTTTTGGAGGTCCAGAAGTATGGGTTTTATTCAGATTGCTACAGACTGTTCTGTTTTAGACAGATTCTGTTTTCGTTGCATAGTTTGCTTGTTTTGATGAATCTATGGATTGTATCGGGGGGTATAAGTCATGGAGAAGTTGGAATACAGTAGCTATTATGCAATTATAAAATATGAATGGGTTCATAACAGTACCTATGGTTTGTGATTTGGTTATTATACTAACGGATCTCACGAGGTTTTGTTGAGTTTTGTGTGCTGAAGTTTTCAAGTTTTGGGTAAGATCATGATGGATGAAGGAATAAGGAGTGGCAAGAGCCTGAGCTTGGGGATACCCGAGGCACCCCAAGATAATATTTAAAGAGACTCAAGCATCTAAGCTTGGGAATGCCCCCGAGTGGCATCCCCTCTTTCGTCTACCAACCATCGGTAACTTACTTGGAGCTATATTTTTATTCATCACATGTTATGTGTTTTGCTTGGAGCGTCATGTATTATAGTGGTCTTTTGCTTGTTTGCTTTTTAGTTTGCCACAATCATCCCTTGCTGAACACACCTTTTTAGAGAGACACGCATTTATTCGTGATTTGTTAGAATACTCTTTGTGCTTCACTTATATCTTTTGAGCTAGGCAGTTGCTCTAGTGCTTCACTTATATCTTTTTGAGCACGGCGGTGATTATATTTTAAAGAAATAGTTGCACTCTCATGCTTCACATATATCTTTTTGAGATTCTCATAAATAGTAATGGAAATTTGCATGGGTTATGAAATTGTTCCTAATATGATAGGTATTCAAGAAAGATATAATAAAAACTTTCATGTAGATCACTGAATATGATTAGTTTGATTCCTTACAATAGTTTTGCGATATTAAGGTAGTGATATGTGGGAGGTACTAGTGAATGATTGTGGTTTAGTAAGAATATTGATGTTAAGGTTTGTGATTCCCGAAGCATGCACGTATGCTCTGTCGTTATGCGATGAAATTGGAGCATGTTTTATTATTGATTGTTCTCCTTATGTGTGGCAGTCGGGGGCGCGCGATGGTTAACTCCTACCAACCTCCCCCTAGGGGCATGCATAGTAGTACTTTGCTTCGAGGGCTATTAGACTTTTGCAATAAGTATGTTAGTTCTTTATGACTAATGCGAGTCCATGGATTTTACGCACTCTCACCGTTCCGCAATTTGCTAGCCTCTTCGGTACCGTGCATTCCCCTTTCTCACATTGCGAGTTGGTGCAAATTTCGCCGGTGCATCCAAACCCCGTGGTATGATATGCTCTATCACACATAAACCTCCTTATATCTTCCTCAAAACAGCCATCATACCTACCTATTATGACATTTCCATAGCCATTCTGAGATATATTGCCATGCAACTTCCACCGTTCCGTTTTTATGACACACATCGTCATTGTCATATTGCTTTGCATGATCATATAGTTGACATAGTATCTGTGGCTCAGCCACCATTCATCATTTTTCATACATGTTACGCTAGTATCATTGCACATCCTGGTACACTGTCAGAGGCATTCATATGGAGTCATATTTTGTTCTAGTATCGAGTTGTAATCTTGAGTTGTAAGTAAATAGAAGTGTGATGATCACCATCATTAGAGCATTGTCCCAGTGAGGAAAGGATGATGGAGACTATGATTCCCCCACAAGTCAGGATGAGACTCTGGACGAAAAAAAGAAGAAGAAAAAAAGAGAGAGAAAAGAAAAAAGAAAGAAAGAAAAAAAAGAAAAAGAAAAAGAAGAAAAACAAAAAGAAGAAAAAGAAGAAAAAAAGAGAGAAAAAGAGAGAAGGGGCAATGTTACTATCCTTTCTCCACACTTGTGCTTCAAAGTAGCACCATGTTCTTCATATAGAGAGTCTCCTATGCTTTCACTTTCATATGCTGGTGGGAATTTTTTATTATAGAACTTGGCTTGTATATTCCAATGATGTGCTTCATCAAATGTCCGAGGTCTTCATGAGCAAGCAAGTTGGATGCACACCCACTTAGTTTTCATTGTTGAGCTTTTTCATACACTTGTAGCTCTTAGTGCATTCGTTGCAAGGCAATCCCTACTCCTCGCATTGACATCAATTGATGGGCATCTCCATAGCCCGTTGATTAGCCTCGTTGGTGTGACACTATATTCTTTTTTGACTTCCCCTTATTGATCCCTACCATTATATTCTATTCCACCCATAGTGCTATGTCGATGGCTTGCGCTCATGTATTGCGTGAGGGTTGAAAATGCTGAAGCGCGTTAAAAAGTATGAACCAATTGGTTGGCTAAAACTGAGGATGTTCATGATAAATATTTTGTGTTAAGAAGATGGAGCATGACATGATTATATGATTTTGTAGGGGTAACTTTCTTTAGCATTTTTTCTGAAAGGCATGATTGTTTGTTGGTATGCCTGAGTATTGATGTCTTTATGTCAAACTATAGACTATTGCTTTGAATCATTCGGATCTTTAATATTCATACCACAAAAGAGATTACATGATGAATATGATAGGTAGCATTCCACATAAAAAATTGTTTTTATCATTTATCTACTCGAGGACGAGCAGGAATTAAGCTTAGGGATGCTGATACGTCTCCAATGTATCTATAATTTTTTATTGTTCCATGATATTATAGTATCAATCTTGGATATTTATTATGCATTTATATGCTATTTTATATCATTTTTTGGGACTAACCTACTAACCTAGTGCCCAGTGCCAGTTGCTGTTTTCTGCTTGTTTTTTGTTTTCCAGGAAATCAGTACCAAATGAAGTCCAAATGCCACAAAATTTTTTGATGATTTTTTATGGACAAAAGAGACCCTGGGAGCTTCGGGAGAGGGACAGAAGATCAACACGTGGGGCACAAGCCACCAGGGCGCGCCCAGGGGGCGCCCTGGTAGCTTGTGGGCCCACGCTTGCTCCGTTTAACCTAATTCCAACTCCATAAATTCTCTAAATTCGGGAAACCTATAGAGAGCCCCCCAAAACACTATTTATGCCACCGCAAGTCTCTGTTTCTTTGAGATCCCATCTGGGGACCTTTGTCGGTACTCTGCCGGAGGGGGAATTGATCACGGAGGGCCTCTACATCAACCTTGCTGCCCTTCCGATGATGCGTGAGTAGTCTACCACATACCTACGGGTCCATAGCTAGTAGCTAGATGGCTTCTTCTCTCTCTTTGATCTTCAATACAATGTTCTAATCGATGTTCTTGGAGATCTATCTGATGTAATCCTTCTTTGCAGTGTGTTTGTTGGGATCCGATGAATTGTGGGTTTATGATCAGATTATTTATGAATATTATTTAAGTCATCTCTGAATTCTTATATGCATGATTGTTATAGCTTTGTATTTCTCTCCGATCTATCGGTTTGGTTTGGCCAACTAGATTGATATATCTTGCAATGGGAGAGGTGCATTGTGATGGGTTCCATCTTGCGGTGCTCAATCCCAGTGACAGAAAGGGACATGACACGTATTGTATCGCTGCCATTAAGGGTAAAACGGTGGGGTATATTCATATTGCTTGGATTTACTTTGTCTACATCATGTCATCTGGCTTAAGGCATTACTCCGTTCTTATGAACTTAATACTCTAGATGCATGCTGGATAGCGGTCGATCGGTGGAGTAATAGTAGTAGATGCAGGCAGGAGTCGGTCTACTTGTCTTGGACGTGATGCCTATATACATGATCATTGCCTTGAGCATCGTCATAATTATGCGCTTTTCTATCAATTGCCCAACAATAATTTGTTTACCCACCGTATTCTATCTTCAAGAGAGAAGCCTCTAGTGAAAACTATGGCCCTGGGTCTATTTACCATCATATAAAACTAAAACTACCTTGCTGCAATTTATTTACTTTTGTGTTTTACTTTATTTATCTACCACTATGAGATTTCATTCTTGCAATTGACTGCCAAGGGCTTGACAACCCCTTATTTTGCGTTGGGTGCAAGTATTTGCTTTTGTGTGTGCAGGTGCTGCAAACGTGGTTGTGGCATGTGTCTCCTACTGGATTGATAACCTTGGTTCTTAACTCAGGAAAATACTTATCTCTATAGTACTGCATCGCCTTTCCTCTTCAAGGATTTTACCAACGCAGTTTACAACGCCTTGCCTCTCCCTCCTCTCCTCCCCTCCCCTTGCGCGCTCGCTCGCTCTCCCTCTTCTATCCCGAGCACAGCCGCCACCATTCGTCTTGCTCCTTCGTGGTGACAACCACCGCCGTTCCCCTCTGTCGTGTCCGGAGGCCTCGCCACACTCGTCCTCGCCACCTGCGGCAAGCTGCTATAGCTGGGGAGCACTGCAGTCCCGGGATCGAGCCGTCCCCTTCCGCCTCGGCCTCCGGTGACCACCGTCGTCCCCGTCCTCCCTCTGCGATACTAACCTATCAATGGCCTTCTTGCACCGCTCGGTGAGCTCTGCTCCCCCTCTCTATCTTGTCGCTCTGCTACCCGCTGCTACTGGTCGTCGCCGCAGCTGTGCTCTGTCCATCGCCATAGCTGCCATTGCCACGCTCTCGAGCCCTTATGGCTCGAGCCAGTGGTGCCAGCGCTCCTGGTGAGCTGCAGCTCCCTCCTAGCTAGTTTGCGTGCTCGAAATCTGGACGTAGCCATGCTTCTGCTCACGCCCGAATGTCGCCGCTGCCTTGGCTCGTCGCCGGCGCACGTACCGGCCACCCCTGGCCAAGGTAACCGCACCATTCGACGCGCGGAGGAGTGCCCAATCGGTAGAGCCCAACCGCGCGTGATTTTGGTGCCACTTTGCGTGATTCTGAGCATCTCCGGCGCTCGCCGCTGCGTTTGGGACTCGCCGACACAGCTCTGGCATTGGCCACCTACGTGGCATGGCCTGGGCCCACCTCCGGGTCACTGCCAGTGGGCCCCTGGCCTTCGTTGACTCCATTGACTTCGGTCAACTCTGGCACTGTTCACTGCTGACTCTGACTTGTGGGTCGCGCCTGACAGTAGATTAATTAGTACTAATCTATAGTTTAATTAGTCGCTGACACAGGGTCCCACATGTCTAACTAGCTTTGTTAGTTATTTCAGTTAAGACCCTGAGTATGACAGGTGGGCCCCATCTGTCAGTTTGACCAGTCAGTGGTCAGCCAGTTGACTGCTGACTGGGTGTTGACTGGGCCCACTAGTCAGTCTCTGTGGCTAGACTGCCACTGGGTGTAAAAAGTATTTCTGGGTTATTTTCGAATAAATAATTCCAGAGATTTTCAGAATATTGCTAAAACTTGCAAAATTCATAGAAATTCATGCGTAGCTCGGATGGGAAAACTTTCTACACAAAATTTGATCAGAAAAATCCCACAAATCCAATCATGCCGTCTGTTTTCATGACGGAACCCTCTACGTAGGAGAACCCGCAACTTTTCATCTATTTCTGGCAGATGAATAGTGCATACTTACCAGTTAATAATTCCAAGTTTAATCCTAAAATAACTAAAATGGTTTAGAGATGCATTAGGTCACCCTTGCACTGCATTCTCGCATGTCATATTCTATGCTGCATTTGTTTGCTGTGTATTTATCTGTTTCTTCCCCCTCTTCTCTCTGGTAGATTTCAGCACCAACGTAGCCCCTGAGGACTGCTACACCTCCAACAACCCCTCTTTTGCCGCAGAGCTTCTAGGCAAGCAAACCCCCCTTGACCATTTCAATATCGCCTATTCCTTTTCCCCTTCGTGCTTGCATTAGAATTTGCTACTGTTACTGTTGTCTCCTATTCTGATGCATAGCCTGTTTTTATAACTGCTGTTATTGATACCTTACCTGCTGTCCTATATGCTTAGTATAGGTTGGTTAGCGATCCGTCGGTGACCCTTCACCCTTGTCCCTGTTGCCCCCGCTTGTTACCATTGCCTCGATCAGTGCGATCGATGGGCTGTTGCCGTCACATCACCGCACCTCACCCCCTTAGTTATACGATGCTGCAGAGCTACTATCGAGTGCCGAGGGTGATACCTCTTACCACACTCCTGATGATACCTCTGTAGTGTAGCTAGTCGATTGTGGATTATCGAGGGTGATTTCCTCTTACACCACTTTCGATGATGCCTCTGTCGTGCAAACCCCCAAGTGTGGACCATCGAGGGTGATTTCTCCCGGTTCACCTTGACGGATTACATCAGGTAGGAATCCTTCGAGGGTGATTCCTCGGATTCCTCCTTGATGTTTTGGACACACTGTTACTTTACTGTTACATGTTGCCCCCTGTAAAGTCGGGTCGACCCCGAGGGGTACCCGCGAGAGATGTGAAGCCGGGTTGACCTGGATGGTACCTGCGAGATAAGTACGAGGTGTGGCCGGGCAGTCTTAGCCCTTGTTGCAAGTCCTCGAGACGGGGCGACGGGACCACTAATGGGATTTGGATATTGTCTGAGTAGGCCTCTGGTTTTTTAAGCGCTGACCACCATGCGGGAATCAGTATGGGCACTCTGCATCGTATGTTTCTTCCGAAGCTCCTCAGATGTCAGCAGTTGTGTGGCGCGCGCCGGGTTGGACTGGAATGCCTGGCTGTGTATATGGGGGCTAGGTCTGCTCACCGGCTGCGTACGCAACGTGCAGGAGTGCGAAGGGCGATGGGCCCGGACCCCTGAGCACTTAGGATTTAGACCGGTGTGCTGGCCTCTCTGTTGAGCCCAGGATTGGGCTGCGTTGTGTTGATTGGCCGAGGCCGGGCATGACCCGATAAAAGTGTGTCCGGCCAGAGTTAATCGAGCGTGTTGGGTACATTGGTGCACCCCTGCAGGGAAAAACTTGATCTATTCGAATAGCCATGTCCACGGTTACGGACGCTCAGAGATTATCTCGATCTACTACAACTAGAACTGGATACCTTAATCACTTGAAAGTCGGGTTGACCGTGAGGGTACCCGCGAGAGTTATGAAAGTCGGGTGACCGTGAGGGTACCCGTGAGATAACAGGATACTGGTGTTATATTAATAATATGTCAGCTCCAGGATTGGTTCCTTGCGGGGTAGTCAAGGAAGGATCTCTGGGCTTGGCTACCTACTTATTGCTATATGTATTGCTGCTAATCTACACTCTTCTAATGATGCAAGATGCAGGAAGTTGCTAGTCTTCGATAGGCCAGGCCTTCTCTCTACTTTGGCAATTCTGCAGTCCAGTCGACATATACAACCTTCCTTTGACAATGTTGCATAAATAGAATAGATCTGATGTAAGTCTTGCTGAATACTATGGATGAGTACTCACGGTTGCTTTGCTGCCTCTTTTTCCCCATACCCGATTGCTGCAACCAGATGACGGAGCCCCGAAGCTAGATGACCCCGTCGACGGCTACTACTACCCCTCAGACGGAGCTTACTACTACATGGAGACCGACGACTAGGAGTTGATTCGGAGGTTCCCAGGCAGGAGGCATGCACCTTTTCGATCTAGTGCCGTTGCTTTTGCTAGCCTTCTTAAGGCACCCATGTCTAATTATGTCTGTACTCAGATGATGATGCTTTCGCTGACTCTTGTGTGTAATCGAGCTTATGTATTCATTCCCTCGAGGCCCCTGGCTTGTAATATAAAGCATGTATTATTTTATTTTGTGTCTAGAGTTGTGTGGTGATCTTCCCGTGAGTCTCTAGGCTTGATCGCGTGCATTTGCGTGTATGATTAGTGCACGATTAAGTCGGGGGCGTCACATTCTTGATGTAGTCCCAGTCAAACCTTTTCATCTCACTCACTCTGGGCTTCTTCTCAAGCAGAATTGTCTCATAGAAATCTTGTTGCTCTCCAGTGTGGAATCTAGGATCCATTGCAGTCCTTCTGGATCTAGCAACATAGGGATCATGTGCCCTCCAAGCTCTCAGTCCTCTATCTCTCCTTGCTTTCGTATCCTCTGCCACGGGATGCTCTTCATTGTGCATAGGCAGGTATGGTCTCTGCTTCTTGAGGTGTGTTGATGCATCCTCCTCTTCCTCATGAGCAACCAGGGCTTTCTTCTTTTTCTAAACAATGGCAACAACTTTGCCTTTTCCCTTAGGAGCAGGCTAGGTCTTTGCAGAACCCTTTGGCCTAGCATGTGTCATGAGCTTGAGTTTCTTCTTTGATGGAGGTGGCCGAGGTGCTTCCTCTTCTTCTTCTTCTTCTTCCTCATCATCATCTTCCACCATCATGGTGGCCTTCCTGGTCTTAAGATAGACTGTTCTTGACCTTGGCTTCTTGGGCTTTGACTGCCCCTGAGCAGAACTTCCTCCTTCTTGCGTTCTAGCAAGACTCTTGATAGCATCAGCAAGTGCATAGGATTTCTGAACAACACCTCTCTTTGAGGATTCTACCTCACCTGTTAGATCAAAGTCTAAATCCTATTCATCTGAATTCTTTCTCTTTCTTGTCCTGGTAGCTGCTAGAGGTAGGCCATGGTCACTTGGACTACTTGGATCTGAGTTTGAATAACTCTCTGGACTGGTTCTAGAAATCAAGGGCTCATTAGCTGAAACTTGCATGTTCTGGCTATGTTCCTCTGAACCTGACATGGCTGGCACTAAGCAGACCCTGTGAAATAGATAGATAAGAATGGAAAAGATAAGGATCACAAAATGCAGCTATTTTTGAAAATAATTGAGTTCAAAAGTCAACTTAAGTTTTCTCCGTGAGCTGTTCGGTATCACCGAGTGGTTTGGTTTTAAAATTCTGAAGCAACAACAGAGACGAAGCCAGCTCATTTCGGTGGTAACGAAGAGTGCACTCAGTCTCTCCGAAGTGCATACGAAACCCTAGAACTATGATTAGGAGTCATTGAGCATGTTCCTTTTGGTGAGACCGAAGTGAACACAGTGCAATGGCCTATGCCAGCTTGGTGGTGATGGAGCAAAATATCGTCAAATCGCTCAGTAGGGTTCATGACGAGATTGGAAGTACCGGGACAGAGTCTGCACACACAATTTACCCAGGTTTGGGCCTCCGAAGAGTAATACCCTACATCCTGCTTCTTCTTGTTATTCATGGTGAGGGGATACCTCGTGCACAAGATTACAATGGCATATGGGATGTCTACCAAGAGTTTAGATCTAAGATTGGATGATGAATGAGGACCTAGACCTCCCTTTATATAGACAGGAGAGGTCTAGGGTTTACACGGTGTGTAGACGAGGTCAGTTCTGCCATCGCCTCTAACCTTCGCCTCTAGATAACCTCGGTACCCGGAAAAGCCAAGGAAAAATGCCAAGCTGGGAGGAATAGTCATCTGACGAAGATGAGATCTTAATGATCTATGAGACTCATCCATTAAGGAACTAGCGGAAAAGAGCTGTCCAAGAAATAAACCACATTAGTTACATGATAACCTTGGATAGCAAGTGGTTGGACACACCGATCACCTTCGGGCAGGACGATCAGTCGATGTCAAGCCCTAGCCGAGGAGTCACGGCCCAGGTCCTTGACCCCAATATCGATGGCTACAGACTGGCCAAAGTCTTGATGGATGGCGGCAGTAGCTTAAACCTCATCTACGAGGGCACTTTGCAAAAGATGCAATTTGACAAATTGATAACCCACAAGTATAGGGCATCATTTGTAGCCTTTCTCGATAAGTAAGAGTATCGAACCCAACGAGGAGCTAAAGGTAGAATCGACCATCGATACAACTCTACGAACACTAAACATTTGCCTTACCTAGAACAAGAATAAAACTACTTTGTAGGTGCATTGGGATAAGTTTGCAAGATAAAACTAGAAGTACTACGAGCAATAAAACTAGGAGTAATTTGCAAGATAATAAAAGCTAGTTGTTTAGTAGAAAGCTTTTTGTAACACAAGAGAAGGATTTGTCCATGGGCAATCGATAACTAGACCGGTAATCATTATTGCAATTTTGTATGTGGGAGAGGCATGAGCTAACATACTTTCCGTACTTGGATGATATGCACTTATGATTGGAACTCTAGCAAGCATACGCAACTACTAAAGATTCATTAAGGTAAAACCCAACCATAGCATTAAGTAACAAGTTATCTTTACTCCCATACGCAACAACCCCCTTACTCGGGTGTAAGCTTCTGTCACTCTAGCCACCCACTATAAGCGAATAATGAATGTATTGCAAAACCCTACAGCGGCAATCCCACACGCTTGCGCGACACGGAGGGAACCATAGGACAACACCAAAATAAAACATACAACTCAAACCAATCACGATCATCAATCAACCCATAGGACAAAATGAATCTACTCAAACATCATAGGATGACAACATATCATTGGATAATAATATGTAGCATTAAGCACCATGTTTAAGTAGAGATTACAGCGGGGAGAAGAGATGTTACACCGCAGCATAGAGGGGGAGAGAGTTGGTGTTGACGGCGGCGAAGTTGTTGGTGTAGATCGCTGTCACGATGGTAGCCCCGGCGGCGTTCCGGCGCCACCGAGAGAGAGGGGGAGAGAGCCCCCTACTTCTTCTTGCTTGACCTCCCCCTAGATGGGAGGAGGGTTTCCCCTCTGTTCCATGGCCTCCATGGTGGCAGAGGGGCGGGAGCCCCTCCGAGATTGGATCTCTCTCTCTCTCTCTGTTTCTCTTCTATTTCGCGTCCCTGTTTTCTGGCCTTTCACCGTTTCTTATATTCCCGGAGATCCGTAACTCCGATTGGGCTGAAATTTTGAGGGGATTTTTATCAGGATATTATCTTTCTTTCGGCAAAATAAGGGACTCAACCTCCTTACAGGGCAGCCACAAGCCCCCTGGGCACGCCCAGGGGGGAGGGCGCACCCTCCGAGCTTGTCGTGCACTCGGGCATCGTCTCGCGTTAATTCTTTTTCCCAAAAATCACATATATTCCAAAAAATCTCTGTAAATTTTTATCGTGTTTGGACTTTGTTTGATATGGATTTTCTACGAAACAAAAAACATGCAACAAACAGGAACTGTCACTGGGCACTGGATCAATATGTTAGTCCAAGAAAATCATATAAATTGTTGCCAAAAGTATGTGAAAGTTGTAGAATATTAGCATGAAACAATCAAAAATTATAGATACGACAGACACATATCAGCATCCCCAAGTTTAATTCCTGCCCGTCCTCGAGCAGCTAAATGATAAAAATATAATGTTTGATGTGGAATGCTACTTAACATAATCTTGATCATATAATCTAATCATGGCATGAATATTAAGATACAAGAGATTCAAAGCAATAGTCTATAATTTGATATAAAGACATCAATACTTAGGCATACCAACAAACAATCATGTCTTTTAGAATAAAAATGCTAAACAACGCTATCCCAACAAAATCATATAATCCTGTCATGCTCCATCTTCTTAACACAAAATATTTATCGTGAACATCCCTGGTTTTAGCCAAGCAATTGGTTCATACTTTTTAACGCACTTCAGCATTTTCAACCCTCACGCAATACATGAGTGTGAGCCATGGACATAGCACTATGGGTGGAATAGAATATAATGGTAGAGATCAATAAGGGGAAGTCAAAAAGGGGAGAAAGTCTCACACCGACGAGGCTAATCAATGGGCTATGGAGATGCCCATCAATTGATGTCAATGCGAGGAGTAGGGATTGCCATGCAACGGATGCACTAAGAGCTATAAGTGTATGAAAGCTCAACAATGAAAACTAAGTGGGTATGCATCCAACTTACTTGCTCATGAAGACCTCAGGCATTTGAGGAAGCCCGTCATCGGAATATACAAGCCAAGTTCTATAACGAAAAATTCCCACTAGTATATGAAAATGAAAGTATAGGAGACTCTCTATATGAAGAACATGGTGCTACTTTGAAGCACAAGTGTGGTAAAGGATAGTAACATTGCCCCTTCTCTCTTTTCCCTCATTTATTATTTCTTTCTTTTCATTTTTTTCATTTTTTCTCTTTTTTTGTTGGGCTCTTTTTGGCCTCTCTTTTTTTTTCGTCCGGAGTCTTATCCCGACTTGTGGGGGAATCATAGTCTCCATCATCCTTTCCTCACTGGGACAATGCTCAAATAATGATGATCATCACACTTCTATTTACTTACCACTCAAGATTACAAATCGATACTAGAACAATATGACTCTATATGAATACCTCTGGCAGTGTACCAGGATGTGCAATGATCTAGCGTAACATGTATAAAAAATGATGAACGGTGGCTGAGCCACAAATACTATGTCAGCTATATGATCATGCAAAGCAATATGACAATGATAATGTGTGTCATATAAATGAAACTGTGGAAGTTGCAAGGCAATATATCTCGGAATGGCTATGGAAATGCCATAATAGGTAGGTATGGTGGCTGTTTGGAGGAAGATATAAGGAGGTTTATGTGTGATAGAGCGTATCATACCATGGGGTTTGGATGCACCAGCGAAATTTGCACCAACTCTCAATGTGAGAAAGGGCAATGCACGGTACCGGAGAGGCTAGCAAATTGCGGAAAGGTGAGAGTGCGTATAATCCATGGACTCGCATTAGTCATAAAGAACTCACATACTTATTGCAAAAGTCTATTAGCCCTCGAAGCAAAGTACTACTACGCATGCCCCTAGGGGGAGGTTGGTTGGATTTAACCATCGCGCGCCCCCGACCGCCACATATAAGGAAAATAATCAAGAATAAATCATGCTCCAACTTCATCGCATAACGAAAGACCATACGTGCATGCTTCGGGAATCACAAACCTTAACACTAATATTCTTACTAAACCACAATCATTCACTAGTACCTCCCACATATTATCATCTAAATATCACAAAACTATTGCAAGGAATCAAATGTATCATATTCAGTGATCTACAAGTTTTATGTAGGATTTTATGACTAACCATGTGAATGACCAATTCCTGTTGACTCTCTAAATAGATATAAGTGAAGCATGAGAGTTTAATACTTTCTACAAAAGACCACGCTCTAATAAATATAAGTGAAGCAAAAGCGCATTCTAAAAATAGCGATTTTCTATATGTAGAGAAACAGGCATCCAAACTTCAAATGATATAATTGAAGCACATGAAGCATTCTATAAAGCCATGCTCAAAAGATATAAGTGAAGTGCATGAAGCATTCTATAAATCAACCAAGGACTTTATCATACCAGCATGGTGCATTGTTAAAAGAAAAAAAGAAAAAAAAGCACACGATGCACGAAGAATTTACGCATATCATGTGAACAAAACAAAAACCGAAACATACCGATAATTGTCGAAGAAAGATGGGATGTCTTCCGGGGCATCCCCAAGCTTAGACGCTTGAGTCTCCTTTAATATTTACCTGGGGTGCCTTGGGCATCCCCAAGCTTGAACCCTTGCCTCTCCTTATTATTCTCATATCGATACCTCCTCGATCTTCGAACGCTTCATCCACACAAAACTTAACCGAACTTTTTATTAGAGGGGTTAGTACATATAACATCAAATCCCATCATGTCCTGCTGTAACATTATTTTATAATTATAATCAAACATTACCCACTGTATGCTATCAAACACTATCCCATCATGGCTCCCAAGTCAGTGGGGCTCAACAAGATTTCAATCATAAGCAAATAAAGAAATTATAACAACAATCTGTAAAAACAGGACAGTCTGTAAAGATGCAGATGGTACATATACTTATGTAAATCCAAAAATTCTGAAAAATTAGGACATAATAAACAATTTGTATAGAAGTACTGTGTAAAAATTTCAGAATTTTTGCACGTTCCAGTAAAATATAGAAATTCAAACACTACAGCAAAAGTTTCTGTTTTTGCACAGCACACACCAAACAAGCAATTTAAATATTCTAAAGGTAAATCTTGGCACATTATTTTTATAATACAATGGATTTATACAAGGGGATAATTATTTTTACGAGAAACTTCCATGATAGTTTTTAGATTGTTTCCATGAGCATGAACACAAGTGTTCAAGGTCGACCCTTACTTCTGCAATGCATAACCTTCCAATTGCTTCTCGTTTTGAAAAAGTTTTAAGGTTCCCCTCTATATTTTTTTGTTTTTAAACTTTTTAAAAGCACACAACAGAAATAAATGACTCTCTAAAACTTCCGGATTGTCTCCCAGGCAGCGCTTTCTTTAAAGCCATTAAGCTAGGCATAAAGTGCTCAAGTAATTGATCTACCCGGATCCCAAGGTATATCAAAGCCAATTTTAATTAACAATGATTTGTAATTTAGTAGTGAGCACAAAGCAACATATATCATGCAATGACGAAGTCTAACTCTCTTCCTATGCATCGGCATGTCATAAAAGAACAATTCATGCGCATCAAGTAAAGGCCAATACATAGCATAAGCAGTTTCTTGCAATTTTATCGTATTGGAAACATAGAGAGGTGGAGATGTAGTTCCTCTCTCATAATAATTGCAATTAGGAGCAGCAAGCACATGCATATTATATTCATCAAAATCATCATGTGTAATAGTGGAATGCAACCCATCAATATAATCCCTAATAAGTGCAAACTTTTCCGATATAGTGTAGTTGGGAGAATTCAAAAAGATAATAGGACCATCATGTATGGGTGCAATAGCAACAGTTTCATCTCCATAAGCATCATTAATATTGGCGTCATGGCCACAAGCATAGCAAGCATGAATTTCATCAAAAAGGGATATTTCAAACGAATCAAAGAGATCATAGCATTCATCCTTCGGTAAGCACGAATGAAAATTAAACAATGTATGAGTTGAAGAGTTACTCTCATTAGAAGGTGGGCACGGGTAGCTAATCCGCTCTTCCTCCTTTTGTTCTTTGATCTCCTCGTCATCTTTTTCATCTAATGAGCTCACAGTTTCAGGAATTTCTTGTTCCATAGATTCCTGCAAAATATTAGTCTGTTCTTGGACAGCGGAGACTTTCTTAATAAATTCATCAATATGGGCATTTTATTCGTAATTCTCATAGCAATATTTAAGTATAGAAAATTTTTCAGATCTGTGAACAGCATCATCATAATTTTCACACTTTTTAAACAAAGATTCAATTTCATAAGCACCCTTAAAAGCAACAAATTCTTCTATTTGTTCCACATCATAGTAATCATATATACCCTTAGCATAAGAAGCCAAGGTTTCATTATCATTAAATTCACATGAAAAGGGAAGGTGTGGAGCCTTCATCCTAGAGCAAAAAGTATAATCATATCTCAAGCATAAATTCCAAGCATACCATTGCAAAATATCAATTTGATCCCATAAGAGTTTCCCTTTTTGAGACAAGCGATAATCCCTAAAATATTCCCGTTGATCTAAAGTATCTCCCATTATCAAGTTGAATGGAGATTTATCAGGATTATCAAAGTAGTGTTTAATATTTTTCACATAACCAGCATCGAGGGTTTTAGGAGGTTCCCCATCTCCATGAGTAGCAATTACAACTAAATTTTTTTGTATTTCGTGTTCCATATCCATAACTCAAGATATAAAACAACTTAGAACAGAAAATAAAAACTACTTAGTGATAAAGCAAATAAGCACACACGAGAATATCAACCCCACGCTATTGCTCCCCGGCAACGGCGCCAGGAAAAGGTCTTGATAACCCACAAGTATAGGGGATCATTTGTAGCCTTTCTCGATAAGTAAGAGTGTCGAACCCAACAAGAAGCTAAAGGTAGAATCACTATTCCCTTCAAGTTCTATCGACCACCGATAGAACTCTACGCACACTAAACGTTTACCTTACCTAGAACAAGAATAAAACTACTTTGTAGGTGTAATGGGATAAGTTTGCAAGATAAAACTAGAAGTACTACGAGCAATAAAACTATAAGTAATTTGCAAGATAATAAAAGTTAGTTGTTTAGTAGAAAACTTTTTGTAACACAAGACAAGGATTTGTCCATAGGCAATCGATAACTAGACCGGTAATCATTATTGCAATTTTATATGAGGGAGAGGCATGAGCTAACATACTTTCCGTACTTGGATCTTATGCACTTATGATTGGAACTCTAGCAAGCATCCGCAACTACTAAAGATTCATTAAGGTAAAACCCAACCATAGCATTAAGTAACAAGTCCTCTTTACTCCCATACGCAACAACCCCCTTACTCGGGTATAAGCTTCCCTCACTCTAGCCACCCACTATAACCGAATCATGAACGTATTGTAAAACCCTACGGCGGTAATCCCACACGCTTGTGCGACACGGAGGACACCATAGGACAGCACCAAAATAGAAGATACAACTCAAACCAATCACGGTCATCAATCAACCCATAGGACAAAATGAATCTACTCAAACATCGCTTGCACGATCACGGAGATGCACACACGGTCGCAATCACACGGCTGCAGAGTTGCACACTTTCGTAGGCATAGTCACACAAGCGCGACTACGGGAGTTGCACACTTCATCCGCATAGTCGCACACACACGACCATGGAGATGCATACGCGCGTCGGCGTAGTCGCACACACGCGGCCGTAGAATTGCACACTCTCGTCGGCATAGTAGTTCGTGCACGACTACGGGAGTTGCACAGTGCGGCGGCGTAGTCGCACACGCACAACCGCAGAGCTACACACTATCGTTGGCTTAGTCACTCACGCATGACCGCGAAGTTGTACACTCTTGTCGTCATAGTCACACACGCGTGGCGGTGGAGTTGCCCACTCTCGTCCGCATAGTTTCATACACATAGCCACGGGAATGCACACGCGCGGCCGTAGAGTTGCACACTCTCGTCGGCATAGTAGTTCACGCATGACTATGTGAGCTGCACAGCGTGGCGGCATAGTCGCGCACGCACGACCATGGAGCTGCACACTCTGGTCGGCTTAGTCGCTCACGCATGACTGCAGAGTTACACACTATCGTCGGCATAGTCGCAGGGTTGCACACTCTCGTTGGCTGTGGAAGTTGCACAGTCTCGTCAGCCTAGTAGTTCACGCATGGCTGTTGGAGTTGCACACGCGCGGAGGCATAGCCGCACACACAGGTCCACGGAGCTGCACACTCTCGTTGGCATAGTCGCACACGCGTGGCAACGGAGTTGCACACTCGTCCACATAGTCGCACACGCACGACCATGGAGTTGCACACTCTCGTTGGCATAGTAGCTCACGCATGACTGTGAGAGTTGCACACGTGCGGTGACATAGTCGCACACGCATGACTATGGAGTTGCACACTCTCATCGCGTAGTAGCTCACGCACGGCCACAGAGTTGCACACTCTCGTCGACATAGGTGCCCATGCTCGTTGGTTGAGGGAGTTGCACAAGTGCGGTGGAGTAGTTGCTCATGCGTGATTGTGGAGCACACCTTGGTCGGCATAGTTGCTCAGTCATGGGCTGCGAAGTTGCACACTCTCGTCTGATAGTTTTTCACGCACGGGTGCAAAGTTGCACACTCTCGTTGGCATAGTAGCTCATGCACAACCGCATGAGTTGCTCATGCGCGGCGGCATTGTCGCACATGCACGGCCATGGGGTTACATGCTCTCGTCGGCATAGTTGCTTAGGCGCGGGCTGTGGTAGTCGCACACGCGCGGGGGAGTAGTTGCTCAGGCGTGACTGTGGAGTTGCACACCTTGGTCGATATAGTTGCTCACACACGGACCGCAGAGTTGCACACTCTCGTCAAATAGTCTCTCACACAATGCGGAGTTGCACACTCTCATCGGCGTAGTAGCTCACACGCGGCTGCGGGAAATAGCACCCTCTCGTCGGCATAATCGCACACGCACGGCCGCGGAGTTGCAGGGTCTCATTAGCATAGTTGCTAACCCACAGGCTGCGGGAGCTGCACACGCACGATGGAGTAGTTGCTGACATGCGACTGCGGAATTGCACCCCTGGGCGGCATAGTTGCTTACACACAGATTGCGGAGTTGCACACTCTCGTCGGATAGTAGCTCGCGCACGGCTGTGGGAGTTGCACGCGTGCGGCGAATACCTGGCAGTTGGTCAGGGCAGCAGACGAAGTTGCACATCTCACAATTAGGGGGTAGTTTGGGGGTCGAGGTGTCATCACTGAAAACTGCACGTCCACTGATAGGAGGAGAGTTGCACATCGACTACCAGGTAGTTGCATATCGAGTGCTAGACATTTGCACCAAACGGGGACTAAATTGTACACATTTTTTTTTGTCGAAACGTACCCATGCGAGATGTAGTTTCGAAGAGCACGTCGTGAGGATTCTTACGGTGAAAGCGGATCTTAATTTCGATGTTCAGTTCAAAAGTTAGGACTTTTTTAGAAAAATAAAAAACCGAATTAAATGCGTTCACACATGTTCGTATCAGTCAAAATTGCACGTCTGCTAGTAGGGAGAAAGTTGCACATCGACTATCAGCTAGTTACATATCGACTGCTACACGGTTGCACCAAATGGAGAGAAAATTGCACACAAAAAATTTCGTCGAAACATACCCATGCAGGATCTAGTTTTGAAGAGCACGTTGCGAGGATTCCAACGGTGAAAACGGATCTTAATTCCGACATGCGGTTTAAAAGTTATGGCTTTTTAAATTTTTTGAAAACCCAAATTAAATGCTATTACATTTGTTCACACGTGTGCTTTCGTATTTTTTTTTCTGTTTACATAGTACTTTTCTAATATGGATTAGAATTTTCCTTATATGAATTAGGGAGCCAAATTATTTCGTTTTATAGATTACGGATCAAATATTACCTTTTTGGCTGGCCACTCCGGAACGCTAGTGGGCACCCGGCTGCTCCCTAGACGCGTCCATATTTCTTTATAGAGGGAGTATATACTCCAGCAAAGAAAATTCCACACATATATGAGGACGTAACAAGATACTATCTTTATTTACAATCAGGGGATGCAAATTTGAACAATCACAAGTATCTAACAATTAGTACCAGCAGAGCACAAATGACAATCACAAATATCTAACAGCTGCCCACCAGAGCACAAACGACTCACACATACTATGGGCGAATCTACGTACATATTTTTTTTGAAGGGGTATTTTTTTTGAGAATTTTTAAGGGGGTGTTACCACGCTTTATTCAATCTATCTATACCTAATAATAAATGGGCTATTGCTTCTGCATTGAAATTGCCCCCAAAGTTGCAAAATATTACCCACCGATGCCACCTATAAGTGATAAAAAACGTTTCACACAGGGCAATACCCGCCTGGGCCGGCCCATGCAATAGGAACCTTCTATACTGCGCTCTACGCGCTGGGAGAAGACACAACGCTCCTGTTTGGGCCGACCCATGTCCGGACGGCCTGTTTTTTAAATTTCATTTTGTATTTTTATTTTTCGTTTTTGTTTTCCGTCTTCCTTTTTTTCTACTTTAAATAATTTGTGAGTTCAAAAAAGTTCCGAAAATTAAAACACTGTGAATTTTCAATTAAAATGTTTAATAAATCATAAATGTTTGTGGATTCCAAAAATGTTCATAATTTTTAAAAAATGTTGGCATATTCAAAAAATATTCGCAATTTTGAAAACAAATGTTCAGAAATCAAGAAATGTTCATGATTTTTTTTAAAAAGTTCATGTATTAAAAATGTTAATGAAATTAAATAAAATTTTGCCAAATTATAAAATGTTCATGAATTGAAAAATATCTTAAAAATTCAAAAACTGTTTGTAACTTACAAAATAGTTTTTTATTCATAAAATGTTCGCGGATTCAAAAAATGATCATGCATTTCAAAAAATAATAATTAAATCAAAAAATTATTGGTGAATTTCAAAAATTGTTCCGTCAATTTCCAAAAAAAGTATGCCTCTTCAAGAAAAATGTTCACAAATAGTAATCCTTTCATTTACTTCTCGCTTTCGATGAAGTTGTAGTGTTGAAATTTTATCTGGCGTAACACCAGAAGAGTATGACCCGTGATGGTTATTGGGCTCACACAGATAACAAAAGCATATATTCAACCCATCGGGATATTTTATGAATCTATATAGCACACTTATAGAAGCAACGGATACCATCTCGAAGTAGAGTACCGGCGACAAAAGCAGAGGATATAATTCGCAAAGGCAGCTTGTATCATAGGAGAACTCACAAGATTTTGAATATGAAGGACACTGTCGGATAATAATCCAGCAAAGGGTCTAACGGTCCACAACGAAGCTGAGGTGAGCCTCGGTACTCAACCAGAAGAAGAAAGAATGTAAAAGCATCGGATTATAGAAATAACTGAATAATTCGAAGCTTAATTACAAATGAATTATGATTTCCAAATCGAGGGATCAAAAGCAGACGCTCTGATCAAAAGATGAGTAAGTTGAATAGAATTAGACAGACAATCAATCAAGGTTTGATTTGCCGAGAACCAGCTTAAGTTCAAAATGATATCTGAGCCGTAAGGATGAATTCTAGAAATGGATTGATGATTGCGAGCATTCACAAATGTATTGAATCAGGTGACTCAAGATGATAATGACATAGGATGTCAATGAAGATTACTGGACATATGGAATTAGCCATAGTTCAGGCAGTCAAGAGTTTCAAGAGTAATAGGTTGCAGAGGATTATCGGAAGATCAATTAGCAATACGAAATATTTTGTGAAACACTTGAGTAACTGGGGATGAATGTATGAATGACAATTATGTGCAGTTATCCATAGGGATTTGTCGATGGTAAAGAATTACAAGAGTGGTGGGCACAAGGGCCTTGGGGGATTCATCGGAGAGTGTCTTCCTAACCATCTGGTACTTCAAGAGTAGCGGGAACATCTGTATCAAGTGGCTCTCCGGGAGAAAATGGTTACGAGAACCTAGCATCATAGTTAGCAAAATCCGTAATCCGAAAAGAAGAGAGATCAAAATCCGAGAGTAGAGCTACGGAATAAAAGATCCTAATCCCATCCATTTGCGATGTGGGCTCGTAAGCCACACAACACAGTTAGCAAAAATAGTTTTTCAAAGACTAGACTCAACTTCGACCAAGGAATTGGAAGAGGGCTTCCTACAGGCTGTTGGCTCTGATACCAACTTGTGACGCCCTCTGCTCGACCGTGCACTAATCATCTACGCAAACGTGCACGCTCGAGATCAGAGACTCATGGGAAGATATCACAACACAACTCTAAACTCAAATTTAAACATAAATCTTCATATTACAAACCAGGGGTCACGAGGACCCGAATACATGAGTCATACAAACAAATAATATCTGGGTACAGACATAGTTGGTCAAGTTTGCCTTAAGAAGGCTAGCACAAACAGCGACACTGATCAAAAGGCGAAGGCCTCCTGCCTAGGGCCTCCGAACTACTCCTGGTCCGTGGGCTCAACATAGTAGTAGCGGCCTCTGGGGATCTCCTGCTCTTGGGCTCCGTCGTCTGATCGCAGCATCCGGGTATGGGAAAAAGAAATAGCAAAGCAACCGCGAGTACTAATCCGAAGTACTCGCAAGACTGACATCAGAACTATACTAAGTATGCATCGATATTAAAGGAATGGGGCTATATCTTTGGACTAAACTACAGAAATGCCGGAACAGAGGGGGAGAGTCCTAGCCTAATGAAGACTAGCATCTTGAAGCATTTCTTGCAGCATCAGAAGAGAGTAGAGCAAGATAATATATAATCAATCATTTTTAGTAATGCCATGGGATTCTTCCTCGACTACCCTGTGAGAAAGTGATCTCGAGAGTAGTAGTAACAGATTTAATATTGTAATAGTATCCATTTGTAGTTGTAGCAGATCAAGATACAACTCTGAGCATCCTGTTATCGTGGACACAGCTATTCGAATAGAAAACTTCCCTACAGGGGTGCACTACTGTTACCCAGCACGCTCGATTACATCTGGCCAAACACACTTGCTGGGTAATACCCGGCCTCGGGTAATCGACATGACACAGTCCTACCTAGGCTCAGCAGAGAGGTCGGCACGCCGGTCTAAATCCTAAGTGTGAAGGGGTCTTGGGCCCATCGCCTTCTGCACTCCTGCACGTTGCGTGGGTGGTCGGGGCCCAGGCGCGACACTGTAAACACAAGTGACGTAACCAGCCCACCCCAACAATCAGCCCGCATCTCTGAGCTGTGACATCTGAAGAGCTTTCGGCTGATGCATACGACGTAGATGGTCCCATAACCATTATCCCAAGTGGTAGTAGTGCATATATGGCCAGCGGCCAACTCAGATCAAATACCCAAATCCGTTAGGCGTGTTTAGTAACTCGCAAAGACGAACAGGATCCCTGTCGCTCCGACTTGGTAACACATGGACCACGACCAAGGACCAGGCCCACCTCTCTCCTAGGTGGTCTCCGCCAGCCCTATCGTTCTGCCATAATATCACTCGTGGGTGCTCTTGGAGCTGACCCATCTTTAATATTATTCACTCGCGGGCACTCTTGGAGCCGGCCCGACTTAAACAATTTAATGCATTGCAGTAATGTAACATTTCCGTGATCATCACCCGGAGTGATCATGGTCCGATAATAAGCATGGCAAACGGACAAGGGTGAAGGGCCACAGATGGATCAACAGCATAATGAACTAAGCATCATGAGACAGCAGGTAAGGTATCAATAGCAGGCGACAAAATCAGGCTATGCATCAGGGTAGGAACTATCGCAACAACAGCAGAAGTAATTCTAATCCAAGTAATAGATAGAAAGAGTAGGCGATATCTGGATGATCAAGGGGGTTTTGCATGCCTGGAAGCTCAGCTGAAGGGGTCTGGTCGTCAACGACGTAGTCGTACCCTGCAGTGTCGTCGGCAGTCTCTGAGTTTATCGGGAGAGAAGGAGGGGGAAGAAACAATAAATACACGACAAACAATGCAACACAAATGCATGACATGGCAATATGCAGGGCTAGGGGTGTTCTAATGCAGCACTACGCAAGTTAGTCGGAGTGGGAAATTATCTGGGAGTGTTCTCCCAGCTCCGGGTGACTATCGGTACACTAAACTGGAGGGGACGGTTCCATGTTCATCATGTTAGAGGGGTGTGGCGGGTATGTGGATGTTATATTCGGATTCGTCATATTTTTCTGATCATTTTTGATATATAAATTATTTTCATTCGAGTTATGGTTTATTTTATATGATTTTTCAAAGTTTTAAACAATTTCTGGAATTTCTGGATTTAATTTAATTTGAATTATTTAAATAGTAAATTGCTATGGGTACACAGAAGTGTACCCAAAGATGTGCTACTGAGGCCGACTGTGGGTCCCAACTGACCAGGTCAACTGCACAGTCAGCAGCTGACTGGGTCGTTCACTGGTCAAAGGGGCCCATGGGGGTCCCACATGTCATAAACTGGGCGCTGCCCAGTCAGCATGTTGACTAGTCAACTGGGTCCAGTGGGACCCAGTTGACAGTGACTGTTTAAATTAAACATGGTTTATTTAATCTAACCAGATAATTAGTGAGGTGGGGCCCTGTTGCCAGTGACCCAATTTAGTTAATAGGTTAGTTAAATTAAGCCTAATGCTACAGTAACAGGGCCCATGTGTTACTTAGTTAACTTTATTTAAACCATTTTTATTAGCTCTAATTAATTAGCATGGGGCCCGGCTGTCAGTGGGGTTAGGCTCTGGGTTAGCCACTAATGACCCTGATGGGTGGGACCCGGGGTTTAAATGATGACGCGCGCCAGAGCTGCTCCGGCGAGCAACAGAGAGGGTGGCGCTGCTCGGGTTCGTCGCATAGGTGACCAAATGAGCGGTGGAGGGCAGGGATCGCCTCAGCGCGGAGCGCCGCATTCAATGATAGCTTGCGGTGTAGGCCGGGGTCAACGGAAACGACGGCGGCGGCTATACCCGACGGCGGCCGGAGCACTTGAGCTCGGCTGTGGCGTCAACGGCACCAAAACGTGAGAGAGAGAGAGAGAGATTGCGAGGCGGCACTCACAGTGAATGCAGAGGAGGCTCGAGGAGGCACGGGGAGCAGCGAGCGCGGCAGATCGAGCGGCGGCGTCGCGGTGGCCGTGGCGGGGAGGATCGATGCGGGCGGCGTGGTGATGGCCTCTGAGCTCCGATCCGGTGGCGAGGTCGAAGTAGCGGTCCGTTGTGGACCTCCTAGACAGCTTGGAACGAAGGGGGGAGGCCGGTGGCCGCGTCAGGTTTAGGAGCAGAGGAAGGGGGCGAGTGAGAGGGAGGGGTTGGGGCGTCTAGGGTTTATCAGAGGCGTCGGGGAGCTTCTTATCCACCGCAGGGACTCACTGGATGTTCGACGCATGCCGCATCGGCGCGTGCGTGGCCATGGGGAGCGCACTGTCTCCAGCGCGACGTGAGGTGGGAGAAAGGCCAGCCGTGGTGGGTTGGGCTGCACTGTGGTGACTCGAAGCCCAGTCCACCAGTGATTTTTCTTTCTTTTCCTTTATTCTTTTCTGTTTTATACTAAATGAATTTAGTTGGCTATGAAATTTGACACACAAATATTAGGCAACATTTGAGCTAGCACAAGAAGTCTCAATTCATTGTGAGTAGTTTAACTATTTAATTAAATTGAAATGGCTTAATATAATGCTGCTGGACCACTGTTTTAATTTCTAGGGGCATTTTGGGAATTTCAAATAATGTTGGTTTTATTTTTATAATTGCTTTGGGATTATTTGCAATATTATGAACTATTATGTTTAGTTATTTGAAGAAGTTTTTATTTGACTTACATGATAAATTTCAATTGGAATTGGATTATTACTTGTTTAATTGCATTTTAATTATATTAATCATGATGACATGTCACATTAGGGTGTTACAAATGCGCTACGGTGCATCATTTTGCGCGCGGCCGGGCTCTTTCGAATGGGCACTCCGTGCCGCGTCCGATGGTGGCGTTTTCGCGGGCGGGGGTGGCCGGAATCGAGCACGGCGACGACGACGGGCGGTGGCATTCTTGGGCTGCATTCTTATTCGGCGTTGCAGCGCGCGCACGAGCTAACTAAACAGCGAGGCGGCCACTACGGGGCTCCAGGAGCACGCAAAGGCGGTCGGGCGAGGCCAAAACGGCTCGAGAGTGCGGCGCCAGCAGCAATGGCGGCGGCCGGAGCACGGTTGCGGTGGCGGCCGCGCACGGGCCGAATGCAAGCGAGAAGAGGAGGGAGGACAGGCGGGGCTCACAGCGGTCCCGTACATGTACAAAGGTGGGCTCTGGGAGGCTCGACGGCGGTGAATCGACAACGGCAGTCCGGGTGCCCGAGGTTGAAGACGACGGCGTGGACGGCCCTGCAGTGGTCCCCGACTCAAGCGGCTAGTCGCAGTCGACGTGTGTAGGATCGAAAGTATGTCTAAAGGGGGGTGATTAGACTACTTGACAATATAAAAATCTTGCCTTTTGATGATGACAGATTTTTGGCAGATTCACAACTATGAGCAAGTCAAGTATCACCCTACACATGCAATTCTAGAGTATAGGCAGCGGAATGTAAAACATTGCACATGTAGTAGAGAGGTGGAGAAGAGCAAACGCAATTTTGGAGACGCGGTGATTTTTCCTGTGGTTCCGATAGGTGGCGCTATCGTACATCCACGTTGATGGAGACTTCAACCCACGGAGGGTAACGGCTGCGAGAGTCCACGGAGGGCTCCACCCACGAAGGGTCCACGAAGAAGCAACCTTGTCTATTCCATCATGGCCTACGCCCACGGAGGGCTAGCCTTACTCGGGGTAGATCTTCACGAAGTAGGCGATCTCCTTGCCCTTACAAACTTCTTGGTTCAACTCCACATCTCGATGACGGAGGCTCCCAAGCGACACCTAACCAATCTAGGAGGCACCACCCTCCAAAAGGTAATAGATGTTGTTGATGATGATGAACTCCTTGCTCTTTTGCTTCAAATGATAATCTCCCCAACACTCAACTCTCCTCACTGATTTGGCTGTGGTGGAAGAAAGGATTGAGTGGAAAGCAACTTGGGAAGGCTAGAGATCAAGTTTCATATGGTGGGAGTGGAGCAACTTGATCTCAACACAAGGGTAGGTAGTTCTCTTCTCAGAAATGTAAGGTAGGAGTGGTGTATATTTCTGATGGCTCTCTCCACGAATGAAGAGGGGGTGGAGGGGTATAAATAGCCTCCACAGAAAATCCAACCGTTACACACATTTGAGCAATCTCGGTGGGACCGAAGTTGACAACTCGGTCTGACCGATAGTTCAAATAATGTGAACGTTAGGAATCTCGGTGGGACCGAGGATAGCATTTCGGTGGAACCGATTCGTGCAATGACTGGGGCCTGGTAGTTTCGGTCTGACCGACTTCATCATCTCGGTGACACCGATTTGATGAAAGTTGGTAACAGAAACTTGGCAACCCATTCTCGGTGAGACCGGGTCTAGAATCGGTGAAACCAAGTTTGCTAGGGTTTGGCTTATGGCTAAAGTGGTTCATCTCGGTGGGACTGAGTTTGGAATATCGGTGGGACCGAGACTACTTATGAGTGTATATGATAGTGAGAGGTGCTGAGAATTTTGGAGATATACAACTAAGGATTTGAGCAACCAGATCATCATCATAACCTCATCCCCTTTTAATAGTATTGGCTTTTCCTATGGACTCAATGTGATCTTGGATCACTAAACCAAAAATGGAGTCTTGAGCTTTTGCCAATGCTTGCCTTAGCATTTTGAGGGGTCCACTTCCTTAGTCCTTTGCCATGCCAATATCAATGAACTCTCTGAAATATTTCTCAAGTAAATATTAGTTCAATGATGTATATGTTGTTATTAATTACCAAAACCACCCGGGGATTAGTTGCACTTTCAACGTGGTCGAGGACGGTGGAGCCCGTGGACACGTCGCGGCGACGAGAGGAAGGCGGTGGCCGCGAGGTTTTGGCACTGTTTTGAAGATGTTTGAGACATCTAGGGAATTTTGGTGAAGTTTTTTTCCTGAACATAATTCACAATGGATTATTTCCAAAATTATGAACATTTTAGTTCCTGGATTTGAACAACTTTTATTTTCACCTCCAATTTGAATTTCAATTTGAATTGGAATTTGAAATGAGATATGATTCCAATGTGATTAAGCATTGTAAATCCAAATGACTTGGCATGATTAACAGATGGTCACTGTGCTCATTACCTAGGGGTGTTACAATTCTCCTCCTCTAAAATAAATTCTCGTCCCGAGAATTCAGGAGGTAGAAGGGAAAAGATCGAGGCATTCCGGGAAGTCCTTCTAGAAGTACCCTCTAGAAGTCGCGAACGACTAGAATGTTTCAACTCACCATATTTAATGACAAGCATGTATGTAAAATCTTATGATATGGATGAATATGATATTCCCGAATTAAAAAAAGGAGGTGGTATTGAGTTAACAAGAAGAGTACCCTTCACAGTAGCTGGCTGACCATGAGCTTCATTCAGATCAACATGGTAAGCTCGACCATGACAATAGGAAGATCTGGCATTGTTGTTGTGGGGCTGGTTGTTAGCACGGCCAACAGGGGAAGTGCAAGATAATTCTGGTTCTGAGAGCAGTCTCTGGAACGGTGACCTGGACGGCCACACTTGAAGCAGAGTCCGTCCTCGGGGCGGAGAGTAGGAGTTCGAGGTAGTGGAGCCTGAGGTCTTGGCTGTCCTGGCAGTGGAGGAGGTGTAGCTGGAGGGTACATGCCGTGAGGGATCCAAATACAGCGCTTCTGCGATGACGAGCCCGAAGATGAGCCCGCTTCACGGGTGCTCTTACTATCCTTCAGACCTGTCTCGACCTGGATAGCCTTGTTCACCAAGGTGGCGAAGTCGGCAAAGTCCTGGACTAGCAGTGCAAGCTTGATGTCAGGGTTGAGCCCTTCATGGAACTTCTCCTATCTACGGGCATCAGTAGCGATATCCTCTTTAGCGTAGCGAGATAGTTCCAAAAATTCCCGCTGATAAGCTTCCACAGACTTATTGCCCTGTGTAAGATTGCGGAACTCACGCTTCTTCCGGTCCATCACTCCTTGCGGAATGTAGCGGGCACGGAAAGTGGACTTGAACTCCATCCAGGTGACGATGGTTCCAGCAGCTAAGGTTTGCCTGTGAGTGTCCCACCATTGGGCTGCAGGTCCCTTCAGAAAGTTGGAGGCGAAGGTGACATAGTTGGCAGGGGCCACATTCGCAGACTCCATCTCGAAAGCGATGTCACGGAGCCAGTCATCAGCTTCTAGCGGCTGAACTGAGTTGCGGAAAAAGGTTATGTTCATGCACACAAACTCTTGTAAAGTGATTGTGGCTGGCTGCTGGTTGGCATTGGGATGAGGAAACTGGTCCATAAGTCCTTACATAAACTGGCGGTGCATTTTGAATTGTTGCATCATAGCAGCCATATAGTCGGGCGGTGGTGGATTGTTGGCACCACGGCCTCGACCTATGGGTCTAACCATCCTGCTAAGATTCAACAGAGGGTAGTTTAGTAACGAGAATTGCAGTTGTATGGAATCATTCATGAAGTAACACGCATAATCAAAGAAAGTGCAATAGATACAACATCATAGTCAAACATGACATACAGATCCATACATAGATTTAGTTACAACCAAGCGTTACAACAACGGAAAGGAAAGCTAGACAACTAGGCAGCACGCAGGCACGCGGTGGAGGGATATAACAACGGGACATAGCGATAAGCTACATCAACGCTCGAAAGGACCACTGGAGCCAGGCAACTACAAGTGACGACGTAGGGTGCCTGATACGTCTCCAATGTATCTATAATTTATGAAGTATTCATGCCATGTTTATAACAATTCTATATGGTTTTGGTATGATTTGATTAGAACTAACTCGGACTGACGCTATTTTCAGCAGAATTGCCATGATGTTGTTTTTTGTGCAGAAATAAAAGTTCTTGGAATTAGATGAAACTTTTTGGAGATTTTTTATGGAACAAATAAAAAATACTGGAACCAAGACCCACTGGAGGGGGGCCACCTGGTACCTCGTGGGGGGGACGTGGCTCCGTTTGACGTGATTCCATATATTCAGAAACCCCCGAAAGTTAACCTAGATGAGTTTTTACGCCGCCGCAAGCCTCTGTACCTCCACATTCTCATCTACAGCCCTTTTCCGGCACCCTACCGAAGGGGGGAAGGCATCACCGGAGGCCATCTTCATCATCCCGGCGGTCTCCATGACGAGAAGGGAGTAGTTCACCCTAGGGGCTGAGGGTTTGTACCAGTAGCTATGTGTATGATTTCTCTCTCTCGTGTTCTTGAGATGGCATGATCTTGATGTATCACGAGCTTTGTTGATATAGATGAATCATATGGAGTTTTCCCCTCTCTATTTTCTTGTGATGAATTGAGTTTTCCCATTGAAGTTTTCTTATTGGATTGAGTCTTTAAGGATTTGAGAACACTTTATGTATGTCTTGCATA
The DNA here is from genome assembly GCA_039707655.1 of Elymus sibiricus. NCBI lineage: Eukaryota > Viridiplantae > Streptophyta > Magnoliopsida > Poales > Poaceae > Elymus > Elymus sibiricus. Next base: position 479,652,288 of record CM077668.1, read on the forward strand.
TGGATATCTGTGGTGACAATGGGATATTCACTTGAGTCACTTGATGTATGTTTTGGTGATCAACTTGCGGGTTCCATGACCTCGGGGATCTATGCATAAGGGTTGGCACACGTTTTTGTCTTGGCTTTCCGGTAGAAACTTTGGGGCACTCTTTGAAGTTCTTTGTGTTGGTTTGAATAGATGAATCTGAGATTGTGTGATGCATATCGTATAATCAAATCCGTGGGTACTCGTGGTGACACTGGAGTGCCTAGGTGACATTAGGGTTTTGGTTGATGTGTATCTTAAGGTGTTATTCTAGTACGAACTCTAGGGTTGTTCGTGACAATTAATGGGGATGGCTCATAAAATAGATTGGGGAGGATAACTTTGAGGTGGTTTCGTACCCTACAACAATTTCTTCGTTTATTCTCCGCTATTTGTGACTTTGGAGTGAACTCTTTGTCACACGTGAGGGATTTACATATGATTCAACTATGTCAACAATGTTGGGAGATCGCACTAGTGAAAGTATGAACCCTAGGCCTTGTTTCCAAGCATTGCAATACCATTTTTATGCCCGTTTACTTTTTGCTACCTTGCCATTTTTATATTTTCAAATTACAAAAACCTATATCTACTATCCATACTACACTTTTATCACCATCTCTTCGCCGAACTAGTGCACCTATACAATTTACCATTGTATTGGGTGTGTTGGGGACACTAGAGATTTCTTGCATTTGGTAGCAGGGTTACTTGAGAGATACCATCTTCAACCTACGCCTCCCACGGATTGATAAACCTTAGGTCATCCACTTGAGGGAAAATAGCTACTGTCCTACAAACCTCTGCGCTTGGAGGCCCAACACGAGTCTACAAGAACAAGTTATGTAGTAGACATCAGTGCCCTCGATGTAGGGATCCTGTGCTCCGTGAACACTCTAGTGTAGAAACTGGTCCCAAACTAGAAGAAGAGGACCACGTGGAGGAGTACAACCTCCAACAGCTGGCCACTCAAGACCTGGTGGCATCTCCATCCTACGCGGGTAAAGAATGTACTCTGGGTGCATCCGTGCACTGACTGTTGGCAGCAACTATTTCAGAGCATCGTAAAGACGAGCACGAGTGGCGTGCAACTCGACAGCAAGAGCTCGGGCAGTGCAATCCAGAGCCTGAGTGTACTGAACCAAAACCTGCGGGTCATTACGATGCGACACGTAGGGAGTACAGACAGTAGTGTAGTATCCAGTCTCGTCCCCAGCGGGGGCATATAGGATGTATCTGAAAGCAGTCTCCTCCAAGCGACTGTTGTGCTCTCCACGGAGACGGGAAATAGTAGTATAGGCAGCAACATGGACAGCCATATCAACAGTCACTCCAACACCATGAAAGGTGTGCAACTCAGTGATGGAGATGTCCTGCCGATCAAAGATGCGAACCACAGTGTGGTACTGCTCCTGGTTGAACTCGCGGTAATCCTCGTAAACAGAGTACTCGGGGTACTAGCGATATCCCAGCCTGGTTAAGAGATCGACCAAAATAGCAGGGAACCTAGTCGCATTGACAGCCATAGTCTGGCGCACAAGCTGTCTTGCGGGACGCATCTCAAACAATGGAGTGCAAGAAGTCAAACGACAGTGTGAGAAGCATATGATAGCATTGGAAGGAAATGTTTGCAAATAAATCCAGCTCCCTGGGTGAATGTGAACACGAGAACCTTATGTCAGAGTTAGTAAAATCATTTAACCCGAAAGGAAGAGAGATCAGAGTCCCAGAGTAAAGAAGAGGAATAAAAGATCCTAATACCACCCATTGGCGACGTGGGCCCTTAAGCCACACAGCCATGTTAGTAAAACAGTTTTCAAAGTCTAGACTCAACTTCAGCCAAGGATTTGGAAAGGGGGATTACTACAGGCAGTTGGCTCTGATACCAACTTGTGATGCCCCCGGCCCAATCGTGCACTAATCATACACGCAAATGCACACGATCAAGCCTAAGGACTCACGGGAAGATATCACAACACAGCTCTAAACTCAAATAAAAGTCATACAAGCTTTATATTACAAGCCAGGGGCATCGAGGACTCAAATACAGAAGCTCGCGATCAAGCGTCAGCGAAAGCAACATAATATCTGAGTACAGACATAAAAGGGAAACAAGTTTGCCTTAGGAAGGCTGAGAAAAACAACGACACTGATCGAAAAGGCACAGGCCTCCTGCCTGGGTGCCTCCTATCTACTCCTGGTCGTCGGTCTCCACGTAGTAGTAGGCTCCTCCGGTAGGGTAGTAGTAGTCGTTGGCGGTAGCAGCTGACCCCTGGGCTCTGTCATCTGATCACAGCAGTCGGGTATGGGGAAAAGGGGAAGCAAAGCAACCGTGAGTACTCATCCAAAGTACTCGCAAGACTTACATCAGAACTATACTATTTATGCACCAATATCAAAGAGAGGTTGTATCTGTGGGCTAGACTGCAGAAATGCCAGAATAAGGGGGAAGGCCTAGCCTATCGAAGACTAGCATCTTCGGTGTCTTGCAGCATTTAGAAGAGTGCAGATTAGCATAATATAAAGTAGCAAGTAAGTAGCAACAACGCCCAGAGATCCTTCCGCGTCTCCCTGCGAGAATGTGATCCCGGAGCCAACATATTCATACCATTTCTAGTTGTAGAAGATCAGGATATTTTCCGAGCATCCTGTTACTGTGGACACCGCTATTCGAATAGATATACTTCTCTGCAGGGGTGCACCAACTTACCCAACACGCTCGATCAACTCTGGCCGGACACACTTTAATCGGGTCATGCCCGGCCTCGGCTGATCGACACATCGCAGCCCTACCTAGGCTCAACAGAGAGGCCAGCACGCCGGTCTACCTCCTAAGCACTCAGGGGTCTTGAGCCCATCGCCCTTTGCACTCCTGCGTGTTGCGTACGCGGCCGGGGAGCAGACCTAGCCCCCTTAATACAAGCACAGGCTTTCACGGTCCAACCCGGCGCGCGCAGCTGAACTGCTGACGTCTGAAGAGCTTCAACTGATACATACGACGCCGAGTGCCCATACTATTCCCGCATGGTGGTTAGCGCGTAAAGGCCAGAGGCCTACTCAGATCACATTTCCTAACCCATTAATGTGTTGGGAGCATGCAGAAATGATCAGTGCTCCTGTTGCCCTGTCACGAGGACTTGCGGCAAGGGCTAGGCCCAGCCCTCTCTAGGGCGGTCCGCCTGCCCGGCCACACCTCGTGAATATCTCGCAGGTACCCTCCTGATCAACCCAACTCACAAGAGACTCTCGGGAACTCAGGTCCACCTCAATCGGGGTGGTACCGCCTGTCCCTTCAGTCCCACAACAACAGAAACAGGAAAAGGGGCAACAGGTAATGTAACAGTGTGTTCGGTAACATTAAGGGGGAAATCCGAGGAATCACCCTCGATGGATTCCCACTTGAGGGGTTGCACGACAGAGTCGTCATCGGAGGTGGTGAAGGAGGAATCACCCTCGGCAACCCACATCCGATTAGCTATCCTACAGAGCCATCATCAGGAGTGAGGTACGAGGTATCGCCCTCGGCACTCGATAGTAGCTCTGCAGAGTCGTACAACTAAGGTGGGTGTGTGGTGATGTGTCGGTAACAGCACATCGATCACATAGATCGAAACATCCGGGAGCAAGGCAACACGGACAAGGTGCGGGGTCACTGATGGATCGCTAACCCAACCTACACTAAGCAGTTTCGGATAATAGGTAAGGTAACAACAGCAGTTACAAAAGCAGGCTATGCATCAGAATAGGAGCTATCTAATACAATAGCAAAATCTAATGCAAGCATGAGAGGGAAAGAATGGGCGATAACGAAATGATCAAAGGTGGTTTGCTTGCCTGGAAGCTCTGCTGAAAGAGGCTGGTCCTCTGCGGTGTAGTCGTACTCGGGAGCAGCGTCAGTCTCGGGGTCTACCGGAGGAGAAGAGGGGGAAGAAAAAATAAATAAAGGCAAACAAATGTAGCATGATGCATGGCATGGCAATATGCAGTGCTGGTGGTGACCTATCGTAGTACTACACGTTGCAGATGAAACGGGAAAATATCTGGGATATTTTCTCGGCCTTCGGGCATTTGGCAGACAGATGAACCAGAGGGGAAGGTTCCAAGTTCGCATAGTTTTGGGCATGTGACAGGTAATGGAGGGCATATTCGGATTCATTTCGTTTTTCTTATCAACTTTCATGTAGAATACTTTTTGATCCGAGTTACGGTTTAATTTCTATGATTTTTCAAAGATTTAAACATTTTCTGGAATTTCTGGAATTAATTTAATTATTAAATTCACATTATCCATAACAATAGCTTGATGATGTCAGCATGATGTCAGTGTGATGTCCGCAGTCAACTTTGACTTTTGACTGGTCAACCTGACAGGTGGGGCCCCTTTGTCATAGACGGAACTAATTAAACAGTAGATTAAATTAACTAATTAACCTAATTAGTTAGTGGGACCTACTGTCAGTGACAGATTAATTATTTGATTTTAATTAACTGATTAATTAGCATTTTATTTATTTTTAAAAAATGTTTAAACAGTGTGGGGCCCATGTGTCAGTGAGACTGGGCTGCCCAGTCAGCAGAGTTGACTGGGTCAACCCAGTCCACTGGGCTCCACGGGCCCACAGTCAGTGGCACAGGGGTGAGCCCCTGGCGGCCACGTTGGTGCCGGCCACTGTATTTGCTCCGGCAAGCTCTCCCGCGGCGGCCGAACTCCGGCGAGCTCGGAAATGCGCTACGGTGCATCATTTTGCACGCGTCCGGGCTCTTTCGAACGGGCACTCCGTGCCGCGTCCGATGGTGGCGTTTTCGCGGCCGAGGGTGGACGGAATCGAGCACGGTGACGACGGTGGGCGGCGGCGTTCTCGGGCGGCATTCGGATTCGGCGTTGCAGCGCGCGCGCGAGCTAACTAAACAGCGAGGCGGCCACTACAGGGCTCCAGGAGCACGCTAGGGCAGTCAGGCGAGTCCGAAACGGCTTGGGAGCGCAGTGACAGTGGCAATGGCGGCGGCCGGAGCACGGTTGCGGTGGCGGCCGCGCATGGGCCCGAATGCAAGCGAGAAGATGAGGGAGGTGAGGCGAGGCTCACAGCCGTCCCGTAGATGTGCAAAGGTGGGCTCGGGGAGTCTTGATGGCGGCGAATCGCCGGCGGCAGTCCGGGTGCCCGAGGTTGAAGACGACGGCATGGACGGCGCTGCGGTGGTCCCCGACTCCAAGGGCTAGTCGCAGTCGACGTGGTCGAGGACACGTCGCGGCGACGAGAGGAATGCGGTGGCCGCGAGGTTTACGACGGGTCGGTCATGGCGCCGTTCGGGTGAGGGTGGAGAGCGAGAGAGGGAGAGAGTGAGGCGGCTAGGGTTCGCCAGGTGGGCGAGGGGGATGTTATCTGACAAGGGGCGGGCGCGCGCGGCGCGCTGTCATGCGGGAGAGAGGGGGAGCCTGGGCGCGGCGAACGCGCGCGCGTCGACAGCGGCGCGCGGGTGAACAGAGGAGGGAGAAGAGGTGCTGGTGGGCTGGGCTGGGTACTGTAGAGCTAAAGCCCATCAGCACAGTAGCCGCTAGCCTTTTTCCTTTTTCTTTTTCTGCCTCTTATTTCCTTTCTTCTTTGCAAAATATTAGGCCACCAAAGCACTTTTGAAAAATGTGCAACCTGGCCAATTAAATATGTTGCAATATTTGGCAGTGCCATAAAAAGGTTTGGGGGCAGAATAATTCCAAATGAATTTTTCATAAAGGAAAAGGCATTTAAAATGCTGTTTGGGCACTGTTTTCAAGATGTTTGAGACATCTAGGGAATTTTGGTGATGTTGTTTTCCTGAACATAATTCACAATGGATTATTTCCAAAATTATGAACATTTTAATTCCTGGATTTGAACAACTTTTATTTTCACCTCCAATTTGAATTGGAATTTGAAATGAGATATGATTCCAATGTGATTAAGCATTGTAAATCCAAATGACTTGGCATGATTAACAGATGGTCACTGTGCTCATTACCTAGGGGTGTTACAACTACGATGGGGTACGCAAATGCTGGCTATATGTCTGATCCCCATAATGCTAGATCTCATATTGGATTTGTGTTTCTCTTTAGTGGTATAGTAATTTCTTGCGGACATGTAAGCAAAGCCTCTTAGCCATCTCTACCAACCACTCAGATATAGTTGCTTTATATGATGTGTCACGCTGAGTGCGTTTGGCTCAGACGGATGACTAACCACATTCAGAAGTCATGTGGACTCAATACCGCAAAGCGCAAACACCCCCCACAATTATCTATGATGATAATGCCACTTGTGTTGCACAAACGCAAATGGGTTATTTTAAGAGCAATCTCACTAAGCATATAGCTCCTAAATTCTTCTACACCCATGAACTCTAGAAGAGCAGGGAAGTGGAGATCTTGCAAGCTAAGTCATGTGATAATATTGCTGATCTATCCACAAAGTCTCTACCTACATTCAATTTTAAAAGATATGTTAGTGCCATTGGTATGAGATAGCTTAGAGAGTTGCAAGGTTTAGGGGCAGAGGACCCCTGAATCATATCTCTATTTGATGATCTCGAAGATCATTGGTCTAGAAGACAAATTCTAATCCTGAAGAGTAGAGGTTTTACTCCTTTTTTTCCTTAGTGAGTTTTTCCCATTGGTTTTCTCACATAGGTTTTTAATGAGGCAACAAGTGCAACTTCACCCGCAAAAAAAAACAAGTGCAACTTGATATATGTATGCAATGCACTCTTTTGTCCATCCCTTTTTTCTACATCCTTTTTTCCCACTAGGTTTTTGGGAGGAGTTTTTAACGAGGCGCGTGCATTTTAAAGTAAACACCCAAGGAGGAGTGTTAAGAAACATTAACCTATGCATGTTGCAGAATTAATTTCCATGAGTTAGAGACATGGCATGCAACCTTTGCAACGTATCGAAAGGTTAATGTGAGCTTAGTACTAAAATACCCATGTTAGGGCTAGGCTATAAAGGCCATGAGATGGAGAGTTTTGAAAGGAGTTGGTATGAGCTCACATGAAAATATCATTTTGTAAAATAGGATACAATTAATAAAGAGCTTTCAAGTTTCTCTCCATATGTTTTGTGTTCCTGTTCGTGCAATGTGTTCATTCTCTTGTTGAAAGTGCGACTCGGCAAGAGAGATAGACTATGGTTTTATAACAGATCCCTTCTTTTTTTCTGACGGCATCTCTCTTTTGGGTTTGTACAGTGTTGGGTTGGACCATAATGGACTTGCATTAATTCCTCCTTACCAGATTACAGCCAGATGAGCTCAAGCTATCAAAACCCTTGATCCAGCATTTCAGACAGCGCGGCCAGTGAATGATGGATTAGAAGGGCGAACAGTCACGCGCTCATAGTTTTGGCAGCGGCCAGAAGCGGCTCCCTGGGGATAGGAATGAGGGAAGAATCTGGTGCACCGGGGCTTGTGTACCCGGTGCACCCAACTCCCATAGATGCTTTTAAATGTATTTAAAATTGTAAAAAAAACATGACATAGATAATACAAGAAACTAACATGTCACAAAATATCAAATCAAAATTCAAAACATAGCTCGGCAAACAAAAATGACAAATTTGTTATCAATAGCGATAATGGACCAGATTTAAAGCCCAACTTACAACATGTACTATTCAGTGTCAAATTTGTCCTTTTTTTATTGACTTGTCTTATGAATTTTACACGTACGACTTCTAATACAAGATGGTGCCACATGCATTTTTCATCTTCTAGATGAGAAAAGAAGAGCGAAACAATAAATATCTGCACATCCCACTGCTTATGACACTGACGCCTTTGAGTGTAGCTCGATCAGTGATGCATAAACTCCACCCTTAATGCCCATGAGGGATTCATGCTTCCCCTTCTCAGCAACTGAACCATCTTTGATGCGTGCGATTGTATCTGCCCCTTTGATCGTGGACAGACGATGTGCTACAACAATGGTGGTCCTGCTTACCATTACCATGTCCAATGCATCTTGAACAATATGCTCTGATTCAGCATCCAGGGCACTTGTTGCCTCGTCGAGCAACAATATTTTAGGGTCCTTCAAGATCGCCCTTGCAATAGCTACCCGCTGTTTTTGCCCACCAGATAGTTGCGTTCCTCTCTCACCAACAGTAGTGTTGTATCCCTGAGGCAAGCTCGATATGAACTCATGAGCATTGGCTGCCTTGGCGATAGTGATAATCTGTTCTTCAGTTACTTCTCCTCGCTTTCCATATGCTATGTTGGCACGTATTGTGTCATTGAAAAGTACTGGTTCTTGGCTTACCAGTCCCATTTGGTCTCTTAACCATCTCAGTGTTAAGTTTTTTAGTTCTATTCCATCTAGTGAGATTGTGCCAGAGTCTGGATCATAGAATCGCTCCAGCAAAGCAATTACTGTGGACTTGCCACTGCCACTCTCTCCAACAAGTGCAATAGTCTGCAGCATATGACAAACTATTTTAAACCCTAAAAGTATAACACTTGAAATTTTGTAGAATGCCAGATGAAATTGGTTTCACATATCTAATGTTCTCGTGGAACTTATGGGTTGGGCATTCTAACACTTGGAGTATGCAAAAAAAAAGGTTTCTGCATTCTGTAGCACTTCATGTTCTCATGTCAGTGATGTTGAAATAAAGCAGTTCAAGGTTGCTACAACCCTCTTCTGAAACATTTAGCACAGTAATTATATTATTAAAACAGGAGCAAAAGAAGCCACCACATTTATTCACATATACTAAATTATCTCAATCGTTGATTATGTGCGGGAGTGTGGTCTAATCTCCATAACAGGCAGTAAACTAGGTTTAGTTAGACTTTTCTTCCCTTTTTGCAAGGACTAACTATTAAACTTTTAATATGAGAAAAACAATGGCAAGTATCAAGTTAACTGTACCCTTCGGAAGGGAATACCCAAAGTAAAGTCACTGAATACTTGGACATCTGGGCGGGATGGGTACTTGAAACTCACATGGTTAAAATCTATGTTGCCATCAACTTTCTCCAGCTTTATGCCTTCATTACTAGTTGAGTTAATTTTGGACTTCCTATCTATCAAAGCTAGTATGGATGTTGTGGATTCTTGAGCTTTTGATGAATCTGATGCCGTTGCACTTGTTTGGGAAATTCCAACAGCAGTGAAAACCAAAGCAAAATAGACCTGCAAAAGAAAAGAAAAAAATAAACTTGCAAAGTTCCAGATCGATTTATCTAGTCATTGAATAAAACAACCTTGCATGTCAAATGTGTATATCTTACTCTGAAAACATCTTTAAAGGTTGATTTACCGTCATGTACAAACTGTGCACCAACATAGAAACAAAGAGCATATGTCAGATACAACATTAAGTTTGAGAAACTAAATCCGAGGCCTCCAACTATTCCACTTCTAATTCCCTGCTTCATGGAAGCTTGGCATTTTTGGCTGTACATTGTAATTACTCTCTTCTCTGCACAGAAAGATGCTACAGTTCGAATACTACCAACTGCTTCAGCCACAACTTGACTTGCATCTTCATACATCACCTGTAGCAATCATTCGTTGTAGGAGAGAGTATTTATAACTCTCTTCGAAAGAACCACATTATGTTGATGATAAGCTTCGAGTACGTGACTAGTACAAGGAAAATTGCACTGTGTTTGGAAAAGTGCACATCTTCACCTTCTTAATGTGAAAGTATCAGGAATTATTTGATCTTTCTTTAATTAAAACAAAAAAGCAATTGTTCAAAATAGGGTTTACTCTGATTTCACCTTAGCATCTTCACTGAACCCTTTCAAGAACTTCACTTGAATATAATTCTGCAAACCCATAAAAGGAACCACACCTATGATGATGAGCGTAAGCTTCCAGTCTGAAGCAAATGCTATGGCGAAGCCAGAAATAAGTGTTACTGTGCACTGCACTAGTATGGCCAAGTTATCTCCCACAAGGCATCGGATGTTCAAAGCATCAATAAACAACCTTGCACCAAGTGCACCACTGTACAAGTTAGAAGGAAAACATGATGTCCACACTGTCATAGATAAAGATAAAGTTGCAGAGTGAAAATGAGTAACAAACCTGGAATTAGAAGGATCATCAAACCAAGCAACCTCTTGATGCATGATGCTTTGGAAAGACAGAGCACGGACACGTTCTATAAGCTTCCCACCGGCCATTCCAAATAAGAAAAATTCTAACTGAATTGAAATCAGAGAAATGATTGCCATCAGAAGGCATATCAATGCCCAAAACGTAGAATCTTTTTGAAGTTGGTGTGCTGGATAGTAGAAAGTTCTTATACCACCAGACATCATAATACTGAATGATGGGAAAAGAAGTCCATGGACAAATGCAGCTATAACAACTAATAGGAGAATTGGTGCTTCTAGCTTATTAAGCTTAAAAAGGCGTCTAATTGGTGCTTTCTTAGAAGCATCACTAGCACCAAATTCCATGTGTTCTTGTCTGCTAGTGTTAGCATGCCTGTGCAAATCATTAGATCCAGACAGTCCAAGGGGTTCTATAGAGTGTTGTCTTCTATTCCTAGGAGAATCTCTAATGGTTTGTTCCAAAGATAAACTTTCACTTTTAAGTCTTGAACCTGATGAATATAACACCTCATGCATTCCTTCAGTATGGACCTGTTGTAACTGAATAAGCTGACAGTAAGCTCCATCAGGATCCTTGATCAACTGGTCATGGGCACCTGTATAAAAATGGATTTATGAAAGAAAAGAATTGAATAAAGTCCAATTCACTCTGGTTAATTGGTTCAAAGAAGATAAACAAGAAGTATCTCTTACCTCGTTCAATTACCTTTCCCTGATGAACCACTGCTATGCAATCTGCATTCCTTACTGTACTCAGACGATGAGCAACAATGAGTGTAGTTATCCCTACCATGATCATATTTAGTGCTCCTTGAACTACTCGCTCAGACTCTACATCCAAAGCACTAGTAGCTTCATCCAACAGAAGGACTCTTGGACTTTTAAGGATCGCTCTTGCAATGGCAATCCTTTGCTTCTGCCCTCCAGAAAGCTGAGAACCATTCTGGCCAACCATTGTCTCATATGCCTGTATTATGTGGAATTAAGATAAGCATTAAATGTAGGATACTTGTGTAAGGTACTTTTGTACATAAGTAGTTTTTCTTGTAAGTACATTAGGCAGATTTTCGATGAAGTTTGTTGCATTTGCCAGTTTAGCTGCCCACTTGATCTCCTCAAACGTAGCATCCCCTTTACCATGGGTTATGTTATCTTTGATGGAGGTCATAAAAAGTAATGGTTCTTGGCTAACAAGACTGATCTTTCCTCTTATCCACTGGAGTTTAAAACTCTTGATGTTGATTCCATCTATCAGAACTTCATCAGCCTGTGGGTCATAGAATCTCTCTACCAGACTAATTAATGTTGATTTACCACTCCCACTCTCTCCAACTATAGCCATTGTAGTACCACTAGGCGCTTGTAGAGATAGCCCATTAAGTATCAACTGCTCAGGCCTTGCTGGGTATCTAAAGAACACATTGCTGAGTTCGACGTCACCCTTGATATCGTCTAATACTATTCCAGAAGTCTCGCTGATGTCAATCTTTGGTTTCCTGTTGATTATTTCAAACAACCTATGTGCTGCAGATTGACCTTCGCCGATAGCAGAAATAGAGGGCGATGCATTACCTATAGCACTGTTGCAAATAATTAACATAGTGAAAATTTACTATAAATTCCAATAGTAACAAACACAATTGGTTATCCACGTTATTTGATTCAATTTGGAAGCATGATTCTAGCAGTACATGTAATTTGATTGAAAAAGGTATTACTCTTGTGTGTTTGAGCTCGACAAGTTGCATAACGTCTCGCTACCAGAAGTAACAATAACTAATTAACTATAATGATGGCAGTAATATGGTAACTTAGATATATGAACTAGTAAAATCTCCAGCTCTAGTTGTTTCTCTATTTTTGATAGATGGAAGAAATATTCTTATTTTTAGGTTAAGAAAGAGTTTTGACTTTTGTGTGTGAAACGCTTAAGCGCTAGTTTACTAACATCTTATATTATTATTTACAATACAATAGTAAAAAATTGGAAGGCTCACATTGATCCAGTAAGAATTGCAAATACGACATTGATGACCTGCCCACTAGTATATCCTTTGCTAATGATTAACTTTGCGCCATACCAAAAGGCTAGAGAGTAACTGCAGAAGACAACACAAAAGATACAGCCTATTCCAAGACCAGTGACAATCCCTTCCAAAACAGTAGCCTTGTATGCCTTTTTTATGAGAGCATTATACAATGCAGTTGCTTTCTTTTCATCGTTGAAGGAGACAACCTGCTTTGAAATGTTATCAATTATACAATCACAACGAACATTAAATAGTTTTTTTATAAATTAAAAACATTAGAACCCACCGTTCTTATAGCTCCGATGCTCTTCTCGACAACATTGCCCGCGTGGTCATATAATGCCTGTCTCCTGGCGGATATTTGAGCTCGTAATCGAGAGACAGTTGCAAAAGAGAGAATACATGGAGGTATGCATGCCAGCATAACAAGAGCTAACATACAGCCTCTTACGAACCTGATGACAAAACCTCCAACAAAGGTTGTCAAAAGCTGTACATTCTTGCCTACCTGAACATGAAGAGGCCCTATTTACTTCAAATCAAATGATGCATTTACCGAAAATAATTTTATTTTGTTATTTTTTCTATGTTATCTAATGCATTTGTTACCTTCTCTCCAAGGGCATCATGTACCAGTACAGTATCCGCAGACATTCTAGATACTGCTTCCCCAGTTGTCATCTCCAAATCAAAGAAGGAAACATCCTGCTTGAGAACAGCTTCGAGGTATAGAAATCGGATGCGTGCTGACTGCCTTTCTCCAGCCATAGTCCAGCATGACACCTCTGGCACATGTAACAGGTTAAGGTTAATGGAATTCCGCCACTCATTTGAAATTCTGCTATGTGTGAATGTATGTTGCCAACTCCTTCGTACTGCTCAGTACTTCATTCAAGTTAAAACTCATGAACTTGTGCTAGTAAGTTTTACATTTTTGCTGTGTTAACTGTCATGCACTATTTATTTCTTCATTGCTGAGAATCAGTACTACTTCATGAAGTTCCAGATCTGCCTGGTACCTGTTGCAAATTGTTGGGGTACTTGGATATGAACTTGTGCTGTACTTGGAAACATCAAAGTTTGCATAGCGCTAGGATCAATTTGTAGTCTCCATGTGTAGATTACAATGGTGAATGTCAGATACTTTTTTTGGTTGGTTTTGAAGTACTCGGCCGTTTATCATGCGTCATATGATCTAATCAGATGAATGCCAGCTGTTCCAATTCAGAACTAAATAGGACTGAGTTTTAGCTATCCTTTCTAGAAACATTCAGGCCAAGAGTGGAAGCGTACTTACGGAGAAAGGAAGCTATTGCTGTCCCAATTCCCAAATAGATGTAGTACATAACAACCTGGAGAAAGAGAATGTCAAAAATAAAGTAATATTGAAGTTGGGCATTCGTTTGTTATGCATGGGAAAGTAGGACGATGAGTTTGAGAGCAACCTATAATTTCATTTTATTGTTTTCAGGTACACATAAATTTTCTTTTTCTTGTTTGTGTTAGGTTAATATTCCCTCCATTCCAAAATATCAGACGTATACATATTTTCCAAAAGTTAAACTTTGTAAAGTTTGACCAAATTTATTGGAAAAACTATCAACATCTACAATACTAAATGAATAAAATATGAAAATATATTTCATGATGGATCTAATGATACTGATTTGGTGTTGTAGATGCTGATTTTTTTTCTTATATAAACTAGCACAGTGGCCCGCGCAAATGCACGGACAACATCTTAATATATATGTTATCTTTATGATTGTAAATTATTATTTTTTGTTATAATTCTAATATTATCATTATGGTTACTAATATCAATAGTGCTTATTATCTCGATAAGAAATCTAACTAATCTCAGAGACAACCCAAATATAATACTATAAATTTGTATCAATTTTTTCATGAATCATCATATTTTCTTTAGTTTAGTGGAATCACAATTAAGCCTTTAATCTTTAATTAATTGTATTTTTTTGGAATTTCACTAATAAATGTACATTTGGCAATCTGTTACATTAAACGATTTTGTTTTACTGGAATAATCACGCGCGAACGTCCGGAGCACAGTATTACGCCACGACCAGCTCCGAGCAGCTTGCGCCAACCCCTTAGGATGGCTGTGGATGCCGACGTCACAGCGACGCCACCCCCCCCCCCCCCCCACACACACACACACGCGCGCGCGTGCGCGTCCCGCTGTACGCTGTCAGGACTATAGGCGACACATTGGGATTTAATTAATAAATATCATGTTATTTGAAAATAGCATAATAATGCATATTCATGTGAGTCCTAGTTTTTAAATATAACAAAGACGTTCAATTCGCTCTATATTGGTGAACAAACTATTTGCGTCTGTATTCGCAACCGTTGTATCTTGTTTTCACTATGAATTGAAATCTAATACATAAAATGAGCGCACCTATCCTGTATCCGCTTTGTTATATAGAATTGGCGTGCCTAAGTTGACATATCATTGCTACTATCTTGCATTAGGGAATAACTTGTAATTTCTCTCGAATGTAGTTGGACAACCCTCCTTGTTGCGCAATAAAAATAATATGAAAAAAACACACACTCTCATCCCCAAATGCATTGTGTCCCCACATACCACCCGCATCTCTCACATATGCGCATGTACAACCATGATCACATAGATAAAAATATATACTCCTATATGAATCATGTTACAAAAATTCAAATCCAAATACAAAATACAACTCTAAAAAATAGAGAAATCTAGCCATGAATACTAGTAATTTCAAATTGGGCAATGAATCGGCACATTAAAACAATCAAAACTGATTTTTTTTTCCTTTTTCCTTTGTCTCTTGAGGTACTTATTGAGTAGTGATTTGATTTTTTGTGACATAATAAATGCATGTAATATTAGTGTTGTGAATTGTTTTCATAAGTTTTAACAACTTTTTAATAGGCTAAACCACACGGGTGCACTAGAAGTACCCAAAGCATGGGACGTTCTCCCTATAGACCATAGCTGAGGATGCATATATGTTGTATTCTCGGTCTTTTTCTTGACATATTTTCTTTGAAAGTTTCCCATTCTTATTGTTGCGCAATAAAAAGAATATGAAAAAACCACTCACTCTCTTCCCCTAATACATTAAGTCCCCACATTCCACCCGCAACTCTCGCATATGTGCATGTACAACCGTGATCACATAGATAAAAAATATATATGTGAATCATGTTACAAAAATTCAAATCCAAATTCAAAATACAGGTCACACACAAAAAAGAGAAATCTAGCCATGAATAGTAGTGATTTTTAGTTGGGCTGTGATTCTATGAATCGGCACATTAAGAAAATCCATGTTGGATTTGTCATTTTTGTTTGTTTCTTGACCTACTTATTGAATTTTGATTTGAATATTTATGACATAATAAATACATGTAATGTTAGTATTGTGAATTGTTTTCATAATTTTTAATAGACTTTTTAACAGGCTAAACCATATGAGTGCACTGGGAGTACCCAAAGCATTGGACGTTCTCCCTGTGGACTATAATTGATGATGCATGTGTTTTATCCTATTTCTTGGTCGTTTTCTTGTCATACTTTTTCTGAAAATTTCCCGATCTCTTTCTTGATTCTAGAGAAAAGATTGAATGTTACAGGAATAAGATTGGCCTAGTCATCTATAATTGAGGAGAACAGACAGATGATTGAGAAAACGAAATCATGTGTGCACTCGTAGAGCCTGCCATGGCTCTCTGTGGCTCACGAAAAGTTTGAAAGGCTCTGGCGAGGCTTCGCTGCTACGGTCACCTTGATCGTTGCCGCCGCCATCAGCGTTGCCTCCGGGAGCAGAGCAGGTGAGTGAACTGTCTACGTACATGCCCTGATTTTAACTCAATCTCTATTGAATAAGAGCAATTGGCATGCACTGACGCAGGAACGGTCATCTTCAGACGATATTGTAACTTGGACGTACCTTTCTTTTGGTTCCTCGCAAAGAGAAAGTACCTAGCTTTCTTTTGGTACCTATCTCCGAGCACTGATCGAGACCTCGCCGGCAGTGTCCGTGATCTTCAATTACTGCCCCTTATTATATGTGACTAGAGCTGCAATCCATATATTATATTACATACACAAGAGCACTTTCGCGTTGATCAGGATTATTTCATTCCCCACGGCCACGGTAACGGCCTTCTCCATAATCGCCAATACCAATATCTACTTATCTCCGCTTGAGACTGTAGCTAGCATCAGGCGTAGATGCTCGTTCTATCTTGAGACTGTGGTCATTGACCAAATAAAACTCAGTCTACCTTACTTAATGTCTGACGCATGTTTTGTTTCCACTCGGTCTCCTTGCGGTTAAGACGTAAATGGAAGGAAAGTAGCTGTACTAGCTCGACTTGCTAGCAAACATGCAGGAGGCACCAAACTAGTTCACAGCCTACGTTGGGATTCGTGAGAGCTTTGCGGGTATAATTTGAGAAATCGTTTCAATGTACAATACAGCTAGAGAGAGGAATACAACTACTTTTGTCAGCTTGTGTCAGTTTTTTGTCAGGAGAGAGAATGACGGTTGTATCCATACTCTCTCCCCGTACAAGACTATAATTTAATTTCATTGTGACATTTTGGATCATTGATATCTTTTGAACCAAAACTTCGTTTTTTATTTATTTTTCATATATTTCAATTCCAAGTGAGAAGACCTTCAGAACAAGATCAGTCTTAGATATATTTGAACTAGTTTTTACTTTACTGTTTCAATCATATTTGAAATCACTTTCATAAACATTACAATGTTTCAAATGAAATGTTTTGATTTCATTATTTATTTCATTTCCATTGTTTCATATATTTCAGTATATTTAGTGTTTCACAAAAGTATACAAAAAAATAATTAAAAATCAGACAAATTTCAATTATTTTGGTCATATTTCAAACGATTTCAGAAATAAATCACATAGATTTCACACCAATTTCAAATATTTCAGTAAGTTTTCATTGTTTCATTTTTTAAAATATAATTCATTAATATTCACATATCAATTATTTGAATTGTTATTAGAATTGATGAAGAATGACTGAAAATATTTGAATTTTTTGAAATCTGCCTGAAATGTTATTCAAATTTGTGAAAAAAATAGAAATATGATTGAAACATATTTTAGTGAATTGAAATATTATTGAAACAGTGAAATTGAAATTGTTTCAACCTAATTTTAATTTTGTTGTTTTGATCATATTTCAATAAACTGAAATGTGTGTTAAATATTTTCTAAAATTGAGTGTAACAATTGAAAATATGTTATAAATGTTGTCTGAAATTGGTAGAAATATTACATAAATAATTTAATATTAGAAAATATTTTGCATACATTTCAATTATTTCACTCAATTTCTGGTATCATTTACCACATACTTTAGTTATTTCACTCAATTTCAGAAGAACAAAAATCCACATAACAATTTTAAATTAGTTTAATTTCATTGTTTCAATCATATTTCAATAAACTGAAATATGTGTTAAAAAATTTATGAAA
Source organism: Elymus sibiricus (assembly GCA_039707655.1). Taxonomy (NCBI): domain Eukaryota; kingdom Viridiplantae; phylum Streptophyta; class Magnoliopsida; order Poales; family Poaceae; genus Elymus; species Elymus sibiricus. Next base: position 479,669,971 of record CM077668.1, read on the forward strand.
TTGAGTGTAATAATTGAAAAATATGTGTTAAATGTTTTCTGAAATTGATTGAAATAGAATTGAAATCTGTGTGAATATTTATGAGTAATATTTCAAAACTTGACATTGAGTGAAATAATAATTGAAAGCACTGAAAGTGTGTGAGATAATTGATTGAAGTATGTGTGAAATGTTTTTGAATTATAGTTGAAAACTTTTTTGAAACAATGAAAATTGACTGATAAGCTGATAAATCGACCGCCTCCGCAGTCGTTAGATGAAGCGCGAGACAGCCGTCTGATCTTGCCTCTGAGGTGCGCTAGCCTTTGTAACAAGGCTCCTGTTGTGCTCGGCGCTTTGTAACAGGAGCCCTGTTGTGCTCCTCGCCGAACCTTTTTCCTTTTTTTTCCTGCTGAGGTGCGCCAGCCTTTGCAACAAGGCTCCTGTTGCGCTCCTTGCCGAACCGTTTTTTCCTTGCAACAAGGCTCCTATTACGCTCGTCGCTTTGCAACAGGAGCCCTGTTGCACTCCCCGTCGAAGGTTGCTGCGGGCCGTCTGGTCAAACTCGGCTCCGACGGCCGTGACGCACGAAGAGTTATCAGCCGGCTGAATCTAAGCTTTTCCCAAAGATAATACAAAAGAGAACACACAAACTCAGACTACAATACAAAAGAGAAGTACAGGTGTACATGCTAGGCGATTGGTGCAGAGCACTCCGGCAGGTGGCGGAGCCGTTAGAGATGACTTCGGTCTCAACGCACGCAAATGCTAGGCGATTGGTGCAGAGCACTCCGGCAGGTGGCGGAGCCGTTAGAGATGACTTTGGTCTCAACGCACGCAAACCCATCGTCAGTGCCTACGTTACGTTACGTATTAGTGCTACTCCCTATGCACCTGGACGGAGGGAGTAGTAGACAACATATTAGTGCTACTCCCTCCCTCCATCTGGGTGTATTGGGCTGGAGTTTTAGCCACATGCATGCGTGACCAGACGAGCGGGAGCGTAATTTGAATGGAAATTTTTGAGATGAGACTAACAAACCGGAATGGAGGGATCGAGTATCTCCCAACCAAACAGGCCTAGCTATCTGGAATGATCAAGTAGAATAGCACTACTTGCCTACATATTAACTAATTAATGTGAGGACGTAGTTAGTTAGTCTTTCTTAGGCTGGTCATAGTGGGGAGTATCATATGCTAGTATCATGCATATGATACTAGTGTATGATACTACATCCGTAATGCATAGTATCATATGTTGGTATTATAGATGAATTCATTTATTGCCATGCATGATTCATAGTAGCACATCATTTAATATGATACGGTATCATATTATGATACCCAACCTTCTCTTTCTTCATTTAATTCGATGCAATCTCATCAACATTACCTAGTTGGCATGCATGATACTAGTTACGATACTCCCACTACGGGCAACCTTAGGGGATCTCAGGACTAGTTAGATCAAAAATGTTTTCAGGACGGAAAACAACAATTTCCCGTTAGTGTTGGCCTGACGGCGGGGCGATCGAGGTATGGCCCAGCTCGCTCGCCGGAACAAACTTTGGAAATTCGTACCTTACTGACCCGGTGGAGAACAGTGCTGTTATCGCTGCCACCAAAGGACTCGATGACCGCGGCGAAGACGACCGTCATGAGCGGCTCCGACATGCCGTTCACCATGGCCGCTACCGTGCCGACGGCCATCAGCGCAGAGTCGGCACGCCGGGCGTACCTGAACATGCCGAAAAACAGCACCTTCGTCTCTTCATTCTCCCCTCCTCTGTCTCTCATTGCCTCATCACCCATTAGTCTTTTTCTTCCTCCTCCCTTTAGTTGTGGTGAGCCATATGTAATGGAACCGGCCGAGCGGGGTGCGTGATTACAGTACATATTAGTAAGGAAAACTGACAGGACGTCGCTTATTTTATTGATAGTGGGAATAGAACAAACGAGGAAATAGATGTACCAATAATGATGGAGCTTGCTTACCCTTCTATATATAAAAATAAAGTGCATCGATCATGTGCCTGAGTCAAAAAGAGAACAGAAGGACAATCACATTGACTGAATATGTCTCGCGACAAAACACATTGGGTAGACTACAGTATTATGTAGCCATACATAGATGCACATGCTAAATGTCATTAGCAGGTTGATCATGTAGGTCGATGAATCGTTCTCCTCTTTCTCTTCTCACTTTTTTTCTACCTCACATTACGTCATTTTTCTGGCTCATCTCTCGAAACAGGCTCTCGCCCCGCTTTATAGATAAAGCACAGACCAAAGTACACGGCCAAACGATACATAGTGGTGAGGTAGCCCTCTTACAAAGCAGATCCTGGGATAACCGGACAACGCAGAACACACGTCACAACGCTACCGAAAGAGATCACAGGAAGGTTCGAGTACAACGCCACGCTACGCCCTAGTACACCTCAGCTCCACGACAACGCCATCACGAGGGAGAACGGCGCTAAGCGGTGCCGCTGCCGAGTCCAAAATTGATAGGGGTCCTCGCCCGGAACCCTGACACGGAGAGGAGAACCACAACGACGGCTTCAAGAAGAGAGCGGCACCCACAGGCGCCGCTGCCGTCGGCGCCAAAGCGCGGAGCTTTCGCTCAGCAGCTTACCCGTGCCATCACTAGGTCCCTAGGACAACCGCAACGAGTTCAGACCCCCAGATCTGGATCTGGGCATAACCACTGCCAACAACAGAGAACGAACGCATGCCACCCACCGCTGCACCCGTCGCCGCCCACACGACCGAGAAGCCAAGCCACCACCGCCGCCATGGTGCCCGCCGGAGAGCCAACCATATGAACCACGTCCCGAGGCCGCCACCCCGGCATCCATGTCCCGCGACACCGGCGACCATCCTCAGCATGGCACACCAACCCCGGCAGGAAGAGCAGACGGCAATCCTTCCACTTCTAGCCCGGCATCAGTCCATGAGTCTAGGTCCACACCTCCATGGTAGGAGACGTCGGTGCCTGCGTCCCCATCCAGTCCCGGTGGACTGGCGGGGACACGACACCAAGATTACCGATGGTTGCCGCCGAGCAGGCCCAGTCAAGGCCCTTTGCCCTGGACTAGGTGAGCTCGAACGACGCCAAATTCCGAGGCCATCGGCGCCAATCCATCGGACGGCAAAATGATGTCAGGACCACCACCTGCAAGCACCACCCGGACCGAACCCAATCTCACCTACCCAGAGTAACCGCCCTGACCCGCCTTGGGCCGAAATCTGGTCTGCCCGAGCGCGAGCCCCATACCAGAGCCACCGCCGCCGCGCATGCGTCAAGCCCGGCACCACGGCTGGAACCCGCCTAGCCCTGGGCGCTGCTGGCTCAGATCCAGGAGAAGGGAGGCCGCCGCCGCCACCCTGCGCCGCCTACCGAAGCACAACTGCCGGACGCCGCCGAAACCCACAGGCCCGCACCACCACCAGCACCCGCGGTATGCATTGCAGTTGGCGAACCTACCCTCTACCGGCCACCTGGGCCAACCAACGACCAAGTCGCCGCACCAGCAAGGGCACGACGCCAACTCCCGAGCGGCCCGCAGCCCGCACCACCCGCAGCCAGATCTGGAATCCCGCTGCACGGTCGCCACCAACACGGGCGCGCACCACCGCCACACAGCCGTCCGTGCGGTCACTGAGGCCAGCTGCCACCGCTGCGAGACCCCAGCAGCACGCCGCCGCGTCCCACGAGCAGCACCATGTCTCAACCTGGCGGCGCCATCCCGCATCGGCCACCACCAAGGAGGGAGTATGAAGGGCCCCACTGCCGCCGCCGCTGCCCGGCCTTTGCCCGGGAGCGCCCTCCGGCAACGGCGAGGGAGGAGGCGGGGGTAGGGAGAGACTGGTGGCGGCGGCTAGGGTTAGAGCATCTACAACCGGACCTCTCAAACCCGCCTCACACGCCCGGGGGGGCTGTCCGGTCAGTGTCCGGTCACTTTTTTTTGACCCAGACGGACCCCTCAAACGGGCCTCAAACGCCCGGACTGACCGGCACCCCCCATATCCAGCCCAAATATGGCGCGGATATGGGGTGGCCCGGGCACGCCCGGGCGCGTCCGCCTGACAAGCACGGCCCACCCCGACCCGACCCTGTCCCACTAAAAGCCCCCGTCCGGCGAAACCCTTACTTACTCACTCTCGCTCCTTCCGCTGCTCTCCCCTCTCCGCCGCTCCTCTCCCCTCTCCGACGACCATGTCTAGCTCCGGCAGCGGCTCCGGCGACTCCGATCCAGAGTACAAGCTCGCTCTCCGGATCGCCTTGGAGCGGTCCAAGTCGGAGATCGGAGGCAGCTCCGGATCTGGAGCTTCATCCAACCCATCCGCTCCCGCCCGTCGCCGCATTTCGGACGGCGGCGCCGGCCCCTCCCGTGCGATGGGCAGCGGCGACCGCCGCCCAGCCAACTCCGCGCCGGCGGGGCGGGCTCCCATCCGCCGTGACATCCCCCTGCCCGCTGCTGCCCCCACTGCGGGGCAGCGGTGGGTGCTCGTGCCCACCGCCCCTCCGGCCCGGACGCGCACGCCAGAGTTGGAGGCTCGCGCCGCCCGCCACGAGAGGCAGCGGCTGCGGGAGAGGGAGGAGAAGGCGCGGGCGGTGGCGGCTCAGGACGAGGAGGAGCGCCTCCTCGTGTGGGTCTGCCGCCGGTCGCTGACCACGGCGGAGTCCGACGCGAGGAGGCTCCGCCGCAAGAACGCCGCGGCCCTCTGCATCGCGATAGAGCAGTCCGAGCGGCTCGCGGCGGACACGGCGAAGAAGCAGGCCAAGTTGGCCAAGCTGAAGCGCCGACAGGACCGGGCGGCAGAGCGCCTGAAGGGCCTGATGATCCTCTCCTCCTCCGACGGCGACGACGGCTCCTCCTCCTCCTCCGACTCCTCCGACAACCAGCCCCCCGCCGCCGACGGCTACAGCTACGCCGGCGACCGCAAGGGGAAAGGTCCGGCCCGCAAGTACTAGTTAGATTTAGCTTAGTTTTAAATTTGTCTGTAGTATGTATGAACTGGTGGAACTTTTGCTGCAATGTGATGATCCAAATGCTGTCCGGATTCTGTGTTCTTCGTTTGATCGACGTAAATTTCATCAACGTTGCATGGATAGTATGGATATAGGGGTTCGGATATGAGGGAGACGGATGTGGAGTGCCTAATTTGAGGGGTGCCCGGTCAGTGCCCGCGGACGCGTCCGGGCGCGTCCGCGGGCATTTGAGGGGCCGAATTTGCCAAAGTCCAGCTGTAGATGCTCTTAGCTCCCTGTCGCTCGCGGGAGGGCTGAAGCGAAGAGTCAATAGGATTCAAGACTACGTGAAGTCCAACTGATTTTCCTGACTCATTGATGTGATATTCTCGCTGTCTTAGCTTGCTAATTAATAAAGTTACTGCCGGTAAATTATTCTTGCAATCTAGAAGCTTTACATCTGAAGGCGTGTCGCCGACGCGATGGAAGCGTAATGATTAATTAACTACTTTTCATGTCATTTGTTTGAAAAAAATGTATGTTATGGCGACGTCTTGATGTGTGATGTTTACCTGGATATGAGTAGGGATGATAAGGTAAAGGATGCTCCCCTCCCCGGCCACCCAAGTCCACGCCATCTCCATCCTCCCCTGCTCCCCACCATATCGTCACTGCTCCGATTTGGTGCGCCTTTTCAGACCTCACCATATCGTCACTGCTATGCCAGCAGCTGGCCGTGGGTGAGACAAAATCCATGTAAATTTGCTTTTTTTTACTTAAGCTTCATTTGAAAGAAAAATGACGTGCAGAATGGCAATCAGGCCACACCTACTTTTTGATTGATCTCTTTGAGCAGCACCAAAATGACGTGCAGAATGGCAATCAGACCACACATCGAGATGAGATGCTCTATGAGCAGCATGCATGCCAGGAAGGAAGCAGGTTGCTGGTACGTACGGTGCTGTGGGCTGATGATATTATATTGCCAGAGATGCATGATTTAGCTGTGGATCAAGAGACGATGATTCGAGAAGAATGGCTGTGTGATTATTAAGGAAGGGGCATGTACTGTTCAAGCGTTACTATACTAGTAGTTTACTTTCCTCCTCATTACAAATACATACTCTTTCGACAACAGAGCGCAACTTCTTAATACAGTCTTGTTTTATAAGTATTTTAGCTATTTGATTGGGACTGAACGCCGTTTGCACCCTGACGTTCGTCATCCAGTTTAATTTGGTCCTAGCTAGAATCAATATTGCTTCTCAAATGTCTAGTGAGAGAACAGGAATTTAATTTAATCCAGCAAAGAAAGAGGGATACCAAGGATGCATTTGCAATGCGTGTTCTGCATGCAATTTAACATGGTTAAGAAAGCCGGACAAAATTACATGGCGGGGGGTAGGTATTATTTGTCCGGCGCCTTAGGTATAGTCGTCGTGGAGGTCCATCTTGAATTGCTGCGAGGAAAGCACCTTCCCTCTCTCACTCACTCTTGCTCCCCCGTGGGTCTCGGTCAGATCGTACGATGCCAAGTAGTTCGTTCCTTAAGACTACCTGGCGAATGTTCGATAGATAGATCATTCGATTATGTAAAGCGGCCGTCCCTGATTTCGGTCGACTAATATGGTATGGATGATATTATGCATGCATGTACGTACCAATCTCCATCAGATCCTTAATTGTGGTTTGAATTTGTGATCAAGTGTGTGAACAACTTAATTGAACACAAGGAAGAGAGGAATTACTGAATGATGGATGTAACAGTTTTCTCTCAATCGGTCGAAAAGAAGAAGAAGAAAAAGAAGAGTATGTGAACGCCGCAAGCAGTTACAATCAATATAAGTAGATAGCAGCATGCACGCATTCGAACATGACGCAGATAAAACTAATGGAATGAATGGAATTGTACTGCATATATAATTAAGAGCATCTCCAACAGACGCCGCGCAACCGCGCGCGCTAAACTTTTTTTGCAGCGCCGAAATAGCGTTTTAGCGCGCTGAGCTGGTGTTTTGCTTTACCAGAAGCGCAAAAACACGGCGCCCAATCCGGCGGCCCCACCCGCAGCAGCCCAGATTTTGCAGCGCGTGCGAGCGGGCGCACCAAATAAGCAGCGCGCGATGCCGTTTTTCTCCGCGCGCTAAACCAACTTTACCGCGCGCGCGATTTTAGCGCGGCTGCTGCAGCGCCCGTTTCGGTCCCGCGCGCGCGATTTTAGCACGGCTGCTGCAGCGCCCGTTTCGGTCCCGCGCGCGCAATAAAGCGGTTTTTTCCAGCGCGCGGCTAAGATAGCGCGCCTGTTGGAGATGCTCTAAGTAATGCAATCAACTCGATCTACAGAGGGAAGGCATGTGGGTTGGCGCCACCTCCACCGCGGGAGAAGGAGGCAGGCGGTGGCGGGACGACGACGACGTTGCTCTTGCTATTCCCGTTGCCGGCGCCGCTGTTGATGCTCATCATGGTCATGCTCATGGACGCCGAGTGGTCGCGGCGGCCATGCTGTAGGAGGCGGAGATGGATGTGGTGCTCGACGACGACGACGAGGAGGGCCGCCGGCGGGGCGCGGGGCCCTTCTCGGCCCAGAGCAGCTCCTGTGCCCTAACAGAACCGGATGACCCCCAGGCGTGGCAGCAGAGGCAGAGGAGCCCCGCGGCGGCAGTGGCTCCCCGGCCGGCGCGGTGGATGTAGCGGCGGCTGTACTTGCGTCCAAGGCAGTGGAGGCACTTGCGGCCCTCGGTCATGTCGCCCATGCCGGCGGCCACGCAGCGGCCGCAGACGAAGCAGCGGTGGTGGAAGACGTGCACGTAGCGGCTGCAGGAGGCGCACAGGTTGGAATGCGGGATGCCAGCACGACGCATTTGCCGGCCACCATTTCTGCTCGCGTGGGCGGGAGGAGGCGCAGCTGCTGCTGTCCTGTGCTCCTGGTGCGGGAGCGGCCGGCCGGAGGAGGGGAAGGTGAGAGCTGGAAGCCCGGTGGTGCAGCTGCGTCCCTGCTGGTGCCGCTGGCCGCCGCCGTTGTCGTCGCAAGAAGAAGCAGATTCTTGGATCTTGTAGGTGAAGATGTTTGTGGAGGTCCTGCTGTGCTGAGGAGTGTTAGCCTTAATCTTGATTTCATGTATTTGCATGTTTGAGTTTTGCATGTAGTTCAGTCTAGGATGTAAGTGTCCAGTGAAGCTACGGCTGTACGCGTGAAGGAGGCGAGATGTCGCGGTGCCGTGCGATGCGGCGAGAGCGACGAGATGCCGATGGTGCCGTGTGATACGGTGCTGCCATGAGAAGTGACAAGGCGTGACAATGCTGGAGCATGATAGGCTATCCGTCGAGCAGGTTGAGCCGGGTGGTCCGGTAGTGATATGTGCATGCATGTAGTTTGCTGGGCCACTGAGTACGTTAGTTAGTTATCTAGACGTGAGGTTGCTAGCTAGCTTTTGGCGTGTGTTTGCATGTTGGCCTAGTCTTGTGCATCCTGGAGTGATTCTAGGAGTGAGAGAGGGTCATGTGTTAGTGGTTAGTGGAGTATGCGTGAGTGGCATAGGAGTCGGGCAGCTTGTTGCCCTAGCAGTGCGTGTGTGTCTCGTGTACAGCCTATTTAAGTTGACAAATGAATGAGAAAAGAAGTCGTGAGGGCTGAGCACCAAAGATGTAGTCAGTGGGTTCACAAAGGAGAGAGCCTCTCGGCAAAGCCGGTTGGATTTCTTCCTTGGCGTGTGTGTGTGCGCGTATGTGTTGAGTCTTTCACAGTGTGTGTGTGTTCTTGAGAGAGGAAGAAAGAAACCACAAGAGAGAAGGTTGAGCTGTGAGAGGCAGCAAGAGGTAGAAGAAGAGCGGCGCTGCGAGAGGTGGCGCCAACAAGGAGCGCCTTGTGGTGTTAGGAGCCCCCCTGTCATCATGTACTGTACATGGGCTGGCCCTTGGACCAGCTAACAGGCCTGGCCCGTTCGGGAACTACCGAGACGATAATAAGAACCAGAGACAAGGCGACGGGAGGGGCATCCAGTGGATCACGAATGGCTTGGCACGGCGGCTACCTTCCTCTCCTTCCCCTACCTCTGTTCTTCCCCTACCTCCTTCCCCATCTCCTGTAATCTCCTCTGTTCTTCGTGTAATCGAGAGACTAGACTTGAAATTGTATCTGTGAGTGAACAGATCGTGGTGATCCCATCCAGTTCCTTACATGTGGTGGCCGTCATCGAGCTCATGGATGGGGGGCAAGGGTGTTACGGAGGCGGTGGGGGGCGGGACGACGAAGTCCTGTCCCGGAAGGTGAGGTCGACGGAGGCGTCGGGGACGCCGAGGTAGAGGTCCTCCAGCTCCTGCTGCGCCATGCGCACCGCCTTGTTCGTCGCCGTATCGCCCATTTTCCCTTCCTTTCAATGGATGGCTCGGTCTGACTCTGATAGCTAGGTGATGCATGCAGAGGTATATATATATATATATTCATATTGATCATGTATGGCTGGCGATACGACGCGGCTGGGCGCGCGTATGTATCGATATCCAGCTGTCTTTGTGTCCGAGGCGAGGCGAGGCGAGGCGAGGTGATGGCCGGCCGCAGGTGCAGGTTGCAGCAGCACCTAAGACTAAGAGACGATGTCTGTCTCTGTCTAGATAGAAACCCTTTGGCATCAACAGACAGAGGGAGGAGCGATTCCATACATGGCTGCTTAGTTTGGTTCGGTTGGGTTTGCTTTGCTACTCCATTGTTATATGTCCTCAATCAAAAAGACAAATAAAACATAGTACAGTACTATTATGCATGCCATCTATGGGTGAAGGAGACGTCGCCCCATGACATACTAGAGGGAGCACGTAGGTAGCAAATTAAATGCATTTATTTTATTTCCAAACCAAACATATATATATATATAGCCACGTACACCAATCGTTTTCTTCTTCTCTTGTGCATTCAGGTTACACACATCATAACTCACACTGCCTGACTAGAGCACCTAGCTGCTGACACGCCAAGCAAAAAAAGAATGTGACCGACCTTGTATTTGACTAACAGCGCCACAATTCATCTATTTACTATATGTGAAATGGACTACCAGGTGAATTTAACGTACATACGAACAAGAGTAGCAAAACCAAATTAAATATGCATTTTCAAACCAAATTTTAAAAATATGCATGTCATCATCCTCGTCCTCCTACATGCATGCATGCATGCATCATAACATACCAGCAAAGCAAACCAAATTTAATTGAATGCATTAGTAATTTATTTATTTCCAAACCAACCAACAGCCACCACAGAAATCATATTCATGCTCTTTTCTTCTTCTTCTTCTAGTATCATTTTCTTCTTCATTCAGGTTATATGCCATCACAATGCGTGGCTGACGACTAGTGCCACTGACACCAGCTGCTGCCAAGACAATACCTAGCTAGTACCACGCAATTATACTAGCTTATACAGTACGTACGTACATACCACCACCTTACATTTTCTATACCTAGTAAGTTAAGTACACCCACCAGCTTAACGACTGACTTGCTACTTCGCATCTCACACAAACACGCCCTTACTACGTACATGGATGATGGATGGATGACAACACTTCGCTCACTCCGCGCTCTACAATTAACAGACTCAGCATCTCTCTCTACCCAACCCAGGCTGCCACACCGTCCGGCCGTGCTACTACATCCCGCCTACTACATGTCTTTTCCGGACATATGATATCTCTTTTCCGTTTTCCTTCCTGCCTGCGTATACCATATGTCCCCCTTATCGACTTTTGGAGATATATATAACATATAAAGCAACAAGAGCCAAATGAACGTCTACTCTGCATCGCTTCCTGACCAAGAAACAAACTCCTCCACCAGCTCAAACGCATCAATCTCCGCAAAGTAGGCCCTCCGCTCCACCATGAAATCCTCGCTTGGTACCGGCCGGGGACTCCTCATCGCAACTCATCTCCTCCATCTGCAGCTGCTCTTCCCTGCTGCTGCTTGTTACCTACAATTCATTCATTCATTGATGCACTCTTTTCTTTTCTTTTAATAATAATACCAAAGGCAGTTCCACAAATGGAGAAATAAACTGGGAGGGACCTCATAATTTGCACAACAAGGCCTGCTACATATATTTGTTGGATATTTTGATCTACAGGCCTAAACTGTAGAGCTGCTACAGTGCTTCTACAGTAGGCGGTTGCTACAGCAACCTGATAAGCTGCCCTGATCGGGGGCAGCAGCTGATCCAGCCAGGTGTTGGCCCCCCTGGTGTGCAGCACACATATAAAAATGGAGAAGAGAGAAACTCCCTTAAGAGATAAGGATAGAAGAGGAAACTGGCTGCTGTGCTAGACATATCATTTTTCCTCTCTCACACACACTAAAGCTCTCTCTTCTCATGCTCACCGATCAAGCCTGTGCTGCCAACACTGGGAAGGACCTACACAGCCACCAGATCGTGTTCTTGGTGGGAAGGAAGAAGTAGGGGAGATGGGTGAATCAACAGATCAAGGTATTATCTTTTTTTTTTTTTTTGAACATGAAAAAAATTTATTCAACTAGCAGCATTTTACAGAGAGAAGTGTGAAGGGACTCACACTGATCAATGGGAGAACATCTCTCCCTGGACATTGACCTGAACCTGAAGACAGGCACCTAATAGCTAGAGATCTAGACTAAATTTTGAGAGCTAACTGGGCCTGATGATGAGCTTTTACATTGAAGCACCTATTAATATGAGTTATTCTGGATGGATGGAAAACTGCAGACTGTTGAATAGCTGCAAGAAGTGGTCTGATGACCCAATGACCTGTAGCGTTGAAAATGGATGTAGTCGCCGCCTCCGAAGCCAATATCGCAGAATCTGTGAAAAAAGTTGGTTCCTGTATGCGAAGCTTTTCAGCCAACATGGTTGCTAGAAGCAAGCCAAAAGTTTCTGCTTGAAGAGGAGAAGCTGCTGGAGGAGATAAGGCTGAAACATGCAACTGTTTGAAGTGCTGATCAAGGTATTATCTATCTCCTAATTATTTTGTGGCTCAAATCTTGTGCAAGATGATCCCAAGATCATCTATGACCTTCAACAATATTTACCTTCCTTGTCTTCTTGCTGGGAGGTGACGATGATGCCCCAGGCAGCCCGTCTCCAGTCTTCACCCTTGTTTTACTGGAGGCATACAAGGGGGAGATCAAAGGCTCCGTGCGCGGCTGCTCTTCCCTGCTGCTTGTTACATAAAATTCATGCAAACACACCAGCGACGTAATAAGATAGGAGTTCACAATCCTCTTTGGAAATAGAACGGAAGACAGTTTCAGAAATGGGGAAAGATCCGCTGGGTAGCAAAACAGGGGAGGGGCCTCATTATTTCCACAACAAGGGCTACTAGAAGCCCGATATATTTACCTTCCTTGTCTTTTTGCTGGGAAGCGAAGATGCACCAGGCAGCACGTCTCCACCAGTCTTCGCCTTTGTTTTACTGGAGGCATACAAGGGGGAGATCAAAGGCTCCGTGTGCGGCTGCTCTTTCCTTGTTATCTAAAATGCACACACAGCAGCCAGGCGATAAGAGTTCACCTTCTTTTCGAAATTAAGGGAAAAAATAATCAGACTGTTACGAATGGAGAAAGACCCGCTGGGTAGCAAACAGGGAAGGACCTCATAATTAATTTCCATATAAAAAAAGTTAACATGCTAATAATTGAGCAGAGACCTGACATATATGCATATACCTTCCTTGTCTTTTTGCTGGGAGGCGATGACGCCACAGGCAGCACGCCTCCTGTCTTCATCTTAGGTTTATTGGAGGTATGCAAGGGGGAGATCAATCAATCAATCAATATGAAATAACCATTATAACTTGCTATTTTGGCTGATAGTGGGGATAGCACAAATGTACTAGTAATGATGGAGCTTGCTTACCCTTTTATATACAAAAATAAAGTGCGTGAGTCAAAAAGAGAACAAAAAGGCACAAATTATACATTACTCCCTCCCTTCTCGCTGTCTTAGCTTGCTAATTAGTAAAGTTACTGGCAGTAAATTATTCTTGCAAGCTAGCAGCTTTACATCTGCAGGCGTGCCACCGACACGATGGAAGCATGAATCGACGGTAGAAGCATCAAAGGTCACATCACGCGAGATGCGCAAGCGACGACCAACAGGGTCCCAACAGCGATAGCCCTTGTGCTCATCACTGTAGCCTAGGAAAACACACTCAACTGACTGAGCAGTCAGTTTGGTGCGTTCTCCCGGGGCAAGAAGGACATAGCACACACATCCAAACATACGAAGAGCTGAGTAGTCAGGAGATCGACCAGTGAGACACTCCATAGGAATACCATCCTGCAGAGCAGTGGATGGCTGAATGTTGATGAGATAGGTGGATGCAGAAACAGCCTCAGCCCAAAAGTGGGGTGGAAGAGAAGCGGCAATCATCAGCGCACAAGCCGTCTCAAGCAGATGACGATGCTTACATTCGGCAACATCATTCTGAGCATGAGCACCAGGACATGAGAACTGGGCAAGAGTACCCTGTTCCGCGAGAAAACCACGCAACAGCTGGGAGATATACTCTCCAGCGGAGTCAGCACGAAAAGTACGAATGGGCGTGGAAAACTGGGTGTGAACCATGGCAGCAAATCGTTTGTATATAGAGAGAACCTCGCTACGAGATTTCATGAAGTAGAGCCAAGTGTCGCGAGAGAAATCATCGATAAACAAAACCTAGTAGCGATGACCACCTTTCGAATCAAAGGGAGCAGGACCCCAGACATCAGAATGAACTAAGTCAAAAGGATGCTGAGATACAGACTCACTGGTAGGATAAGGTAACTGGGTCTGTTTGCCAAGTCTGCAACCATTACAATGTAAGGAAACATCTCCAGATACAGACCCTAAGAGGCCCTGACGAACTAAAGAAGACAAGCGAGAGCCACAGAGGTGACCAAGGCGATGATGCCACTGCTGGAAGGACGCAGACGAGGAGGCAGCAAGAGCATGAGAGCTGGCAGAAGTGGTGGCAGCGGAAGGAACACAAAGCCAGTCAACCTCCCAAAGGCCCTCTGACTCACGGCGTCGGGGGCCAGCACCAACCAAAGCCTTGGTGCGACGATCCTGAATGGAGCAAGAGTCGGTATCAAGAATGACACGACAACCAGAATCAGTAAGTTGGGCAGCGGAAAAAAGATTCATGGTAAGGCGAGGAACATGAGAAACACTAGGAACAGAAAAAGATGGAGTGGAAAGAATACCACGACTAGCAACAGGAAGAGGTGTGCCATCGGCGGTAAGAACATTAACAGGCGAATCAAGAGGTCGGAGAGAAGACAGCGCGGAAGAATCAGAAGACATATGAAAAGAGGCTCCAGAATCCAGAACCCACGTAGATGTACCTGACTGTGTAGATGCTGACGGTGGAGGAGAAGTGGATGCAGTCACAGCAGCAGCGGAACCAGTCGACGAGGAGCCGGAGGAAGCAAGTACACGCTTGAGGCGTACAATGTCCTGGTCAGTGAGTGACGGAGTCGAGGGAGACGCATGAGTCCCACTGGTAGAAGAGCGCCTCTGGTCTCGCTGTTTCTGGCGGCAATCAGACTCTGGGTGACCATGCCTGGAGCAGTAGCCACAGAAAAGGAGGGCGACCCACCCCCCTGAAGGTGTGGGCAGAAGCGGTGAAGCGGTGAGACGAGCAGACGACACAGGAGCTCGAGCAGCCAACACAGAGGGAACCGCAAGCAACCCAGCAGAATGGAGGCGAGTCTCCTCAGCACGAAGCTCAGCAGGCACCTCCGAGATAGGAACACGACCACGAGCAAGCAAATGAGCGCGTCGAGGCTCAAACTCGGAACGGAGGCGAGATAAGAACTCATGGACACGCTGAAACTCCAAGTCGGACCTCATAGTCTGGCAGCAACGACAAGTGCCACAAACAACTGTCCGAAGTGAGTCAAGCTGACGCCGGATGAAAGAACTCTGTGTGTAGAACTCATCAACAGAAGAGTCACCCTGCTGAAGAGCATGCTCCTGACGCACCACAGATAAGTAGAGAGCATCACCAGAGGGCTGATAACGCTGACAGAGATAAGACCACATCGCGGCCACGGTGCCGAGGCCCATGAACTCCGAGGCAAACTGAGGGAGGACACTCGCAGTGAGAACGGCAGCAGCTCGAGCATCATCATTGCACCACTGAGTGTAAGCAGACATATCATCTCGGTAGACAGAGAGAGCATCGGAATAAGCTGATACCTGCTGATCATAAGCATCCACAGCAGCATCATCAAGAGCCTTGGCTGCATCCTGATCAGCCTGGGAAGCATCAGCAGCAAGAACAGGCGGCACAGGCGGGGTAGGAGCCACGGGAGCAACAGGGCATGGCGGACAGGGGACCTCGCCAGAGAGAACGCCCCACAGGAGAAGACCACGCATGTGTATACGCATGAAGCCCACAAACTCAGCATAGTTGGTGCCATCGAAGATCACCGAGCACCGAGGAACAGCGACATAGTGCGAGGAAGACATGGTGAAACACCAGCCGGACGTCCGGGAGAACGCCGGTCGACCGTCAATTCGGCTCTGTCAAAGAGACACCGGATTTCCGGTACGTACCGGGCTTCCGGTGAGAGCAGCCTGGACACCAGCCGGACGTCCGTGAGAACGCCGGTCGTTCGTAAATTCGGCTCTGTCAAAAGACACCGGATTTCCGGTACGGGACGCGGCCGAGCGGACGTCCGGTAGCAGCCTTGCGATGGCCGGACGTCCGGGAGCAGCCGGGCGATGGCGGACATCCGGTAGCAGACCGGGCCGAGGCAGGCGGCGGCGGCTGCTGCCCGGGTCCGGGAGCAGCCCGGGTCGAGGCAGCCCGGGTCGAGGAGGAGACAGCAGCGGCCGGGCGGAGGCAAGCAGCGGCGGCGGCGGCCGGACGAGCAGGCGGCGACAAGAGCAGCCGAAGCGGACCGGTCGTCCGGCAGCGGTCGAGCGGACCGGTCGTCCGGCCCAGTCGCTCGGGACGTGCGCGGCCAGACGAGGAGGGGGCGGCGGCCGGAGAGCGGGTCGCAGCCAGACGAGGAGGGGGCGGCCGACGTCGAGAGGAGTCCGTCGGGGGCGGATCCAGGCAGCGGGGGCGGCCGCCAGACGGGGAAGTCCGAGCCGGACTTAGTCGAGGGCGGGGCGGGCGCAGCCGGCCGGGCCGAGGGGAGGCCGGCCAGGGGCGGCGGCAGCAGGTCGGGAGGAGAGAAAGCCGGCCAGGGGCAGCGGCAGCAAGTCGGACGGGGGAGGCCGGCCGGACTTGGAGGAGGCCTAGCAGTGGCGGCGGCGGGAGTGGATGCACGGAGTTGCAGCGCGCAGGAGCGGGAGGGAGGAGAACCTAAGCATCTGATACCATGTTAGAAATGAGCAACTAGTATTCACTGAGGGCCAAAGGCCATTACATATACATGTGAGTAAAGTGCAGAAAACCCCTTATACAATGGGGAAGTACCGAAAAGGGCCTATACACATCTAACAATGGCGACGTCTAATGTCTACCTCGATATGTGTATGGATGGTAGGTGAAGGATTTGGAACTTTGGATTAGCTCAAGTTTGCGATTTCAGCATATTAATTGTTTCTTCTCCGTAAGTTGCTCCCAGTCCCAGACCCAAGAAATTAACTCTGTTCTGACACCATTTGTGATTTGCGTTTGGACAAGATTATAACTCTGACGCTCCACCTTGGACTGTTGCCCGATGGATCCACGACAAAAAAGCAGCTGATGCTGATGCTGATGTTGAGGAGAGAGAGAAGATAAAAAAGGGTCCCGATAACTGCCGAACGATTCGTTGTAAAAAACGCCCCCTTGCAGGCCCTGTAAAAAACGAAAAAAAAAACCCAGTATAAAAAAAAGTCCTTTTTTTTTTGCTCTGGCTAATAAAGGCTCAGTTTCTGCTGAGCTAGAGCCATCATATATTAAAAGGCAGAAAAATGACATAGCTGAAAACCTGATATTCATCATGGCAAAATTACCGCCCCCTACATTCACGGCAAAAATTATGTTGACGTATTTGAATTATCTCTGAAATTGCCACGTTTTTATTTGAATCATCTTATGTTGACTAATTTAAGAACGCAGATTTAACATGGCAGAGTTGCCATGGCAAGTTTGTCATGTTTCTAGGAAACAAAAAGTGACATGGAAAAACACATGAAAAAAATTCATATATAGCAGTTGCCATTATTTATGAGCAAGGACAGAGATGAAAATTGCCATGAACTTTGCAAAATTTGCCAAGGCAAACAAAACATTGCATTTTTGCCATGGCAAAACTAGCCATCATAGATTCGTCGACTGTATCAAAAAATAAATTAGCCATGGTGCTTCATCTACACTTGCCATGATGCTTGATCTAAACTTGCCATGTCCTACGATTGTATACTCAAAACATGGAAAACAATACAGTGCACACAAAAAATGATGGATAAAAATGCTCCAAATCGAGCAATGCGGGCGTCCATCGTCAACAAAAATGTTAGGGGACATGAAGGGGGAAGTGCTCACCGCGTGATCACCGGATCTGACGGATGCCATGCGCGTCGGGGCGACCTCCTCGCCATCCTTCTCTGCTCTGCGCTGTCTTCCTTGCCGAAGCGCGCGTGGACGCGGCCTTGGTGGGGCTCGAGCACGGGAACGACATCGACGGTCACCATGGCCAGCAGGCCCCATCGGCGTCCACCACGACCACCTGTGCCATTCAGATTGCCATGGCAAATGCGTATGTGAATAATAACAAAAAAAACAACTGATTCAAATTTGCCATGGCAAATACATATTCAAATTTGCCATGCTATTTTTATAAAAGTTGCCATCTTTTGGGTAATAAAGTTGCCGTGTATGTGACTAATAACACAAAAGACAAATGATTCAAAATTGCCATGGCAAATGCATAATCAAAATTGCCATGCAATTTTAATAAAAATTGCCATCTTTTGTAATAAATTTGCCGTGTATGTTAAAAAACAGAAACAAAAAAAATTGCCATGTGTATGTAGTTATAATTGCCATGGAATTAGAAAATTTAAATTTGCCATGGCAAATTTAAAGGTAAATTTGCCATGACAAACACTATGGGAACTGATTGAGCCCAGATTTTTATCAATTGTCATGGCAAATTTCCAAGGCAAAAATTGATCAAAAATTGCCATGGCAAAATGCATTCAAATTTTCCATGGTATGTTTACCAAAGTTGCCATCTTTTTCGTAATAAATTTGTTGTGTATGTTTAAAAACAGAAACAAAAAAATCAAAATTTGCCATGTGTATGTAGTTGTAATTGCCATGGAATTAGAAAATTCAGATTTGCAATGGCAAATTTAAAGATAAATTTGCCATGGCAAATTTGAAGGTAAATATGCCATGGCAAATTTGAAGGTAAATTTGCCATGCCAAACACTATAGGAACTGACCATGGCCTTTGAGCCCAGATTTTTATCAATTGTCATGGCAAATTTCCATGGCAAAAAATTGATCAAAAATTGCCATGGCAAAATGCATTCAAATTTGCCATGGTATGTTTACCAAAGTTGCCATCTTTTTCGTAATAAATTTGCCGTGTATGTTAAAAAACAGAAACAAAAAATATCAAAATTTGCCATGTGTATGTAGTTGCAATTGCCATGGAATTAGAAAATTCAGATTTGCAATGGCAAATTTAAAGGTAAATTTGCCATGGCAAATTTGAAGGTAAATTTGCCATGCCAAACACTATAAGAACTGACCATGGCCTTTGAGCACAGATTTTTATCAATTGTCATGGCAAATTTCCATGGCAAAAAATTGATTAAAAATTGCCATGGCAAAATGCATTGCAATTTGCCATGGTTTGTTTACCAAAGTTGCAATCTTTTTCGTAATAAATTTGCCGTGTATGCCACATAACAGAAACAAAAAAATCAAAACTACCATGGCAAAATGCATTCAAATTTGCCATGGTGTATTTACAAGTTGCCATCTTTTTCGTAATAAATTTGCCGTGTATGTTCAGAAAGACATAACGAAAAGTTGTCGTCATGGCAACACATGCTTCTAGTTGCCATGCAAAACACATCTACATAGGCTTAACAAGAAACATGGCACACATTTCATTAAATTTACATGGCAAAAAACACAACCTTCTTGTAGTTCCGTGGCAGCATCATCATGACAAAACACATACATTTACATTGATAGTGTTTTCACACAAAAATCTGCTGAGTAGTACTTGGTCATGGCATGGCAATTTGAAGAAAAATAACTGAAAAAACGAAGCAGCAAGGGTTGGGTGCGGGTGCTACCTAGCGGAAGTCTTGTGCAGTGAGTAGTACTTGGTGATAGCATGGCATGGCAATTCGAGGTACAGGAGCTAGGAAGAGGCGCAACTCGGGTGTGTGTGTGTGTGTGTGTGTGTGGTCTGTGGTGTGAATGTATTCGTATGAATGGATAAGGCCGGCATTTTTTTTTTTTGAGAACTATGGATAAGGCCGGCTGTGTGGTTGATTCGTTCGGTCGTGGCGAGTGCAGCCCCAACGTCCCAATAAGATGACGTGTTAGCTCAATGCTTAGCGATTAGCTCTGGACTGAACTGAAGCTTGTGCCACGAGTATCAAGTTTGATTCTTTCTTCTCTTTGTAATTATACTTTGACTGAACTGCAGCTTGTGTTATTATACTACGTACTGAACTGATATGCTATAGTACTGAACTCATATGGTTATACTTTTGGAAAGAGATCGGTAAAAATTAATATATACTTTGTCTGATTGTAGGCATTGATATATATATGCTTGTGTTATCTATCGGAAAAATATATATGCTTGTGTTATCTATCGGAAAAAAAATATCAATTCTGAATATTTACTGATATACCAATTCTGAATATTTACTCTCTACTAAAGAGATATCAGTAAAGCTGCCGTTGGTGTTTTAATTCTGAATATTTACCATAGTTTTAAATAGCCGGCTATAGCCCGGCTATAGGTCGGCTATAGCCTTTTGAGAATCTCGGGGCTAAATGAATTCACTTACAATTTCCGGCTATAGCCCCGTTTAGCCCGGCTATAGCCCCATTTTGAGGGTCGGGGCTATTTTCTATAGCCCGCTATTTAAAACAGTGATATTTACTGATATATGAATTCTGAATATTCACTCTGTACTAAAGATATATGTACTGAACTGAATATTGTAGGCATTGATATATACTTTGTCTGATTGTAGGCATTGGTGTTTCAAGCACAACAACAACTGTACAAGGACAAGCTGTCGTTGTGAATGCGAAATCGAGAGACCCAGGATGGAAATATGCATTTGTCCTGACGAAAACAAGAGGAATTCTTGAAGTGCATCTACTGTCATCATGTGTTTTGTCCTGACAAAAAATTAGTTGCTTAAATACTTTATTTCTAGATATATTTGATTTTTTTTTGCAAACGCTATTTTAAAATATAGCACGCTATTAGCGCGCTATAACTTGTGTAGCATTTGGAGAAGGGCCTCGCTATATTTTGTAGCGTGCTATTTTTTTCATTGGTTTTTCCTGACCTTTCTCAGAGAATCCATGAAAAAAATCCCGCAGCAACAAGCGTCTGGTGCCTTCATTAACTCTAGCTAGTAGCATGACCACGAAGCATAACTGCGGCGACGCAACCTCTAGGGAGCGGTATACAACTATAATTGTATATCATTTGAAGAAATCATAAGCATTATGGTCGTATAGCAAATGTATACAGCTATAGTTCCAATATAGACGGAAGTAAATTAGTAAATTAGTATGGTGCACAGTCAATTATCAGTAGTTGTTTAACAATGGTTTAACATCTCTGAAGCACAAATAATTTCATTTTTACATCGACAAACACTGCATTTACAATAGAAGAACCGTAGCAGAGTGAATAGCAAAAAACTACCACATTACGGGTCATCGTTCCAAAAAACTACCGCTTTTTTAATCTTTTCAAAAAACTACCACAAAATTGTTCTGCTGTTCCGAAAAACTACCATGTCACACTGATGACTATGTTGGTTAACTTTAAGGGTGATTATGACAGCTCGGGTCCACTCGTCAGGTTGACCGTTATGACTGTATCCTTTCCTTGCTTCTCTCAGGCCACTTTTGCCCTTTCTATGAGGTCCATCAGAACAGATGGACAGCTCCTCTGTAAATGCTTGAAACCACCACTTTCCAAGACAACTTTCATATTCTTCGGAGAGACGAGGAAGTCGATGCATGCCGCCTTGAGCTTCTGGCAGTGGTGCTGCTCCGCTAACACCAGTGTGGTTACCACTGTGCCAGTGGAGACACGTTTGCACAGCATGTCCTCGCAGATCAGCTTCAGCCTCTCCATCTCATACCTATCCGCTGCTGCAAGCAATCCGTGCGCCATTGCTGTTGCCGCTTCGTCACCCTTGTCCATCTCATCAGGCAATGCGTCGGTGTATATGTGGTGTAGCAAAGCCTTGAACACTTTTGCCTTTATGCCGTCGATCCTTACGGTGGCCATGGGCATCTTCTTCTTCTCCCTTTCCGTCACGCCATGGAGCTCTGCTTCCGCTGCTGCCTTCAAGATCGGAGACCGGGCAGCCAGCACCCATCGATGGGCGGTGAGTGTCTCACCGCCCACCTCGAAGGCCACATCTGCCTCCTCCTTCTTCCACAGGAGATCGGCGAAATCACAATCCTCTGTTTCCTTGGCATGCAGCTCCGTGACAGTGATGTCGCACCTGAGAGTGAAGCAGTCGTCCTTGAGGCAGTTCTCTAGTGTCGACCTTGTGATGAATATGAGCCAGCCGTCTTCAGTGGTCGTGAAACGTCTATTGAAGGTACTGAATGGCACTGGTTTCCCGACCCGGTCGAGTAAACTGAGCGAGCCTTGAGCATTGAGCCCGGTCCAGTCAGGCACGACCGGCAAGTCCCTGCTAACACTGACAAGCTGAATGTAGACACCTATATATTCGGCAACACTTGAGTTGTAGCCACTGGGGTAATACTTGATACGCCAGCTGTGGCCTCCGACGTCAAAAGTGCAGGATTGGATGTAGGAGTAGCTAGCAACGGTGGCCACCTTCGTTTGCGAGTACCCGTCGATCTTGAGCAAGTGGTGCCCGCTCACCGCTTTGGCGATGATGGCGGAGTTAGAGCGTGACGACATCTTGTATATACTACGCACGGTTTGATGGCTAGTGATGGTAGGTTATTATGGCTATCTCAGAGAAGGGGAGTGTATGTGAGAATAGAATGGGCATGGAAACTGCGGCAGTGGCAGTGATGACCAATGGTACGAATATATATAAGCACAATTCGTTAATGAATGAATATATTTTATGGATCCTCAGGTGGAAGGAAGGTAATATGTTCTGATAAGACTTGCAAGTTTCTATGACGGATCCTTTGCTTTGCTTGGATTAAGCACGTACTATGTGCGGATAAGACTTGCAAGTTTCTATGACGGATCCTTTGCTTTGCTTCGATTAAGCATGCCCTAGTACAAACTTGCTGGCTGCTAATCCCAGAGTTGATACCAGGTTGCATGCCGTGGGTGGCTTGTTTCTTTGATGCTAGCTGCTTCCAGCCTTAATTCGCAAGCTAAGAATATCAAAGCACAAACACAAACTAATGCAATTGCTACTTCTATTTAGACAGAGACCGGATTTTGATCGCCCAAGTATTTTTGGAAACAAAGAAAAGCATGCATTGATATTTTGAAATATTCTGATTTTCTTGACATGTACATTGTCGGATGTGTTGTAATTCCAGGATCAACATAGCACTAGTTTGAGCCACAACAATTAGGAGAAGATGATTACTTTGATCAGAAGAACCTGCCATCTTCTCCACTTAGTCCTTCACCACCTAGAGCTCGATCAGGTGGCTGTGATGAGTCCTTCCCAGTGCTCCTGTGTTGTGCTTGATCGGCAGCTCAGTTGAGAGAAAGAGGAGTGAGTGTGTGTATATGTATGTATGGAATGACTTAGAGCAGCAGCCGGCCACACACCCCTTCCCTTATCTTTCTATCTCTCATTTCTTTATGCACAGTGCACCAGGGGGACTAACTCCTGGCTGGCCAGGGGCTGCCCCCGATCAGGGCAACTCACCTGGAATAGGTAGGTACTGTAGTTTTTTGCACTGTAGCCACCGCCTACTGTAGCATCACTTTAGATATTTCTCACTTAAGCTTAATATTTAATCTATAGAACATAATAGTGACAGTTTAGTCTTTAAGATCATCATAATATCCAGCATTCTCCCCCTTGATCGTAAGGCTAAACTTATAAGCTCACTTTTCAACAAAATAATGCATCAAGACGAAAAGATTATAGTGGCCAATATGAGATACCACTGAACCCAGTGACTATAGCACATCACTTCATATCAAAATAAAACTTCTTTAACTTATGAGCTCCATAAACTTTATTCACATAATTCATCAACTTAATTTACATAATTCTTTATATAAGCATCATGAACATTACGGACTCATCTCTTGATAAAATGGTACACCAAGACTACAATAGATTGCAACAGTCAATTAAGTACTGCTGAACCAATCGACTATGGTTCCCATTCGATCTCAAAATGAACCCTCTTTTGGGGAGATGGTGTCATAACAGTCCCAACTTTGCCATGATCAAAAGTTTTCAACCAAACCCATACCGGTAATGTGCTCTCTGAAAACACTGGGTGGTAAGCCTTTCGTGAGCGGATCCTCTAGCATCATTTTAGTACTGATGTACTTAACATTAATTGTCTGATCCCAGACTCTGTCTTTCACAACAAGAAACTTAATGTCAATGTGCTTGGCAGCATCACTTGACTTGTTGTTACTCGAAAAAATTAATGCAGGTTGATTGTCGCAGTTGAGGGTGATTGGCCTGAAAATGCTATCAATCACTCTCAGTCCCGGGATGAAATTCTTCAGCCATACTGCCTGCCCGGTAGCCTCAAAACATGCCACAAATTCTACCTGCATTGTCGACGATGCAGTGACAGTTTGTTTGGAGATTCTCCACGATATAGCTCCTTTTGCGAGAGTGAAAACATAACCTGACGTGGATTTCTTAGTATCAATACACCCCGCAAAATCAGCATCTGAATAACCCATCACCTCGAGGTTATCAGATTTCTTATATGTAAGCATGAGGCCTTTAGTGCCTTGCAAATAACGCAAGACTTTCTTAGCAGCCTTCCAGTGATTCAGACCTGGATTAGACTGATATCTGCCAAGCATCCCGGTCACGAATGTTAAATCAGGGTGAGTGCACACTTGTGCAGACATAATGCTTCCAATAATTGAGGCATAAGAAATTGACTTCATCTGCGCAGATTCATAATCATTTCTTTGGAACTGAAAAGTCCCAAATTTATCGCCGTTAACAACAGGAGCAGGCGAGGCTGAGCACTTATGCATATTGTACTTTTTCAGTACCTTTTCAACATATGCTCTCTGAGATAGCCCCAAGATCCCTCTAGATCTGTCTCGGTGAATTTTAATTCCTAAAACATAAGCTGCTTCACCGAGATCCTTCATGTCAAACTTAGAGGAAAGAAACCTCTTAGTTTCCAGCAGCATGTTTCTGTCACTGCTGGCTAAAAGTATGTCATCAACATACAGTATCAGAAAGATAAATTTACTCTCTCTGAACTTAACATAAACACAATTGTCCACTTTGTTTTCTTCGAAACCAAATTTCTTTCTGACTTCATCAAACTTAAGATACCATTCCTTTGATGCTTGTTTCAAGCCATAGATGGATTTCTTTAGATGACATCCGAAATGCTCATTTCCTTCCATGACAAAACCTTCTGGTTGTGCCATGTAAACATCTTCACGTAAGTCACCATTTAGAAATGCCGTTTTGACATCCATCTAATGCAGCTCCATATCATAATGGGCCACAAGTGCCATAATTATTCTGAATGAGTTCTTAGTAGAGACGGGTGAAAACGTTTCTTTGTAATCGATCCCTTCTCTTTGAGTGAAGCCTTTTGCCACAAGTCTTGTTTTAAATCTTTCGATATTCCCTTTGGAGTCATGTTTGGTCTTATAGACCCATTTACATCCAACTGTTTTGCCTCCTCTGGGAATTTCTACTAAGTCCCATACTTCATTAGTGCTCATGGACTTTATTTCATCTTTCATAGCATTAAGCCATTCAGATGAAAATTCATTTTGCATAGCTTCCTCGGACTGAACGTTTGGCGAAATCGCAATGTTTATTTTATAAGTATTTTAGCTATTTGATTTGATTGGGACTAAACATTTGGCGAAATCGCATCGTACCGCCAGGTCGCTCAGCTGACCAGCATGCATCATGCTGGATCTCTTGGCTGCCTGGGAGCAACCATGTGGATCTATGCCGTGGAAACAGCAGAGAAAGGAGCCAAAGTGGCCATGATCCACACGGGCGGGGCGGAACCCTCCCGCTGTTCGGACTGAACTTTTTTTTGGGGAGGGGGGGGGGGCAAGCAGAATATTTCAGCTGTTTTATATGGTAAGTTGGATGGTATCAGATTTAAATAATATCTTATTTGAACAGAGTATAATTCCGTACCACAAATGGCAAAAGTATATAGGTGTTGAAGAAGCAAAACATATGGTATAGAGTTGCATCAGATGACATGTAACACATGATATGTTCGATCAGATCGACAATAGTATATATCAGAAGCTAATTAATCTCTTTTTGTTATAATGACTAAGAAATATGATAGTAGAAACATATGATAGTCAATATGCAAACATCCTGTCTAGTGCTGTACATTTATAAGGAAATTTTGTAGCAATATCCATTCTAATAACATGTGACTTGGAGCACCATACCAGTTACATGAAAGCTGATGCGTGCACTTGTAAATTTCTTACCACCAAGTCCTCAGCAGCAATGGGGTTTCTTATTTCCAACCAAAGAAGTGGTTAATGATCTGAAAAATAGAACCAGAAAACCATTAGTAAAGATTGACCTAATTTGGAGGTCCTTTTTAGTGAAGTCGGACTTGCCGGATCTGGCCTGCTGGCTTCGTCTGGCAGCGAGGCATGGTGTGTGGTGGCTCTCGCGTGCCGGTGGCGCAGTGGCTTTGCGGGAGGTGGGCGGGCTAGCGGAGGTGCGGTGCATGGGGGTGTCGTGTTGGACGGTGCTCCGAACGAAATCTCATCGGGCTCTTGCCGGCAGGCAGCGTCGGCGTCGTGGACGTCGTTTCCCCTCCTTGGAGGCGCCACCATGGAGTTCACCCCCTGCACACCCTCGGTTCTAGTTCTTCGGGTGAAAGCCTAAGGCCCGGTCGGGTCGGGCGACGACGTCAGCATCGTCGCTTCCCTCTTTGGGGCGTCGTCTTGAAGACCTATGGATCCCATTCGCATTCTCCATGTGCTAGACGCTCACAACATTGCGGTCGGCAGGTGCCCGACCAGGAGTGTGGTGATGTGGTGTCGAGTTAGGCAACGATGATGATGGCCAGCGGTGCAGGGTCGTGGCAGGATTTCGGTAGTCGGCTCTTTCCGGCGTGTTCGACAGGTTTCTTCTTTGTCTCATAACGCCGTCGCGGAGTCGGGGATGCTCTGGAGGTGCCTAGGTGGTGACGATGACAGGTGATTGGTGGCCTTCGAGGAGGCATTGTTTGGCGTGAGCACTGCACTTTTCTCCTGTGTTTGGTGGCCTTCAAAGTTGGAGCTGTCTGGGCGTCTGCACGGGTGGCCAACTGTTTGGCATGGGCCGACATGGGTTCCGGCATCTGTGGCGACGCGGACTTCGTTGGTGGAAGTTGATGGTGAAGTCGGAGTCGCTGGCTTGTGGAGGAGTGATGACGATGACACTTGGTGCCTCGACTATGTGTTTCTTCTCTGCGGCGTTTTTTATCTTCGTGTCGGTGGCCATGTCGGCCGGTGTTGCCGTGTGTGGGCTGCTGTGACGGTTTTAGCCTGGTTTTCCGTACATTAACGGGGCAACTCTCCTCTTCTTTTTTAATGAATCGAGATCCTCCGGGGCCGACTTAAAAAAAAAGTCTGACTACTAAAGTAGTACCGCATGAACTATCTATCACTGATTCACAGGTATATCAGCATCATAGTTTCCAGATATTTTCTCAAAAGCCAATTCAACATGATTATTGATTAGTACAGGTGCAGGTCTTTCCTAGTTCCTTCAATTTATCTTCCACTTTTGGTCTTCTTTCAACATCTGAGAACTATTGGAACAAAATACCTTACTGGAACAAAATAGGCTAGGACACTATCTTAGACAACAGTGCAGGACAGGAGTAAGGAGATAAACATAAGGCTGAAGGCAGGGGGCATGGCCTTTCAATAAATTTGCCACACACAATACAGTAAGCTAAGGGGAAACACCTCCGAAATAAGCAAAGAAAGCTCTCAATTGAGCAGCATTTTGGTACATCATAGTAGCTTATTTCAGGCTCTATTGGTCACTAGATAGTACGAAGAAGTAAAGAGATCAAAGAAGAGGTCACCAAAAATTTCGGCGTTATGGAGCTTACAAAGTCTTTCACCTGAGTGTATGCTACATTGCTACAGGTATTTCCTTGCAAGAGCCCTGAACTTGGTATTGAAATGAGAGGATGTGATGCGAGAACCAGGTAAGTATAATGGGTTAAGGAATATCTGCACAGAAAAACGTACGTATATAAGTATAAGCAGAAATCTATTACAGCTCAAGCAAGAAGAATGCAGGATTGCATGAGAACATCATTGTGCAGGTTATGCAACACGGAATCAAGTTATTAGCAGAAACAAATAACTGCCAATACTACCAAGTGGAGGACCGGTTAGCTCCATCGCTTTGATGAAAGACAATGCTAATTGAATAAAAAGAGCACAAGAGAAACTATATTAGTTTTGGGGAGGAAAACCCAGGGGTTCTGGTTTTATATCTTTCGATTTTTTTTTAGTTGTGCGGCAAGTTCCCCTTTAACAATTCAACAGTAATATAAAGACTACGGACCTGAAAAATGTTTATAGGCGGGAGGGTGGAACCTGGATCAGAGTTTTATTTTATTTTTGTCGTTTTGGCTGAGCTGATTTGTAGCCTGATTGGATGATGCGTGCCTGACGCTGACTTCGGTTACGCGGGTGGTAATCTGTTGATCTCCGCACCAGATGAAATCTGAAGAATGAATATTCAGGACGTTTTGCGAAAAGAAAATCTGGAGGCGAAAGGAAGGCGTCCAGGCTCCCTCGGCCTGCCGTGGGGGTTCTCCAGCGGCGGGAGTAGTGGGGAACCCAAGATCTCTGCACCCCCCCCCCCCCCCCCCCCCCCCCGGGGCGTGTTCAGTATAGGGCTAGGTTTTTCCTGGGTTGTACCACCACTGATGGGCCCGACGCCCGTCATTGGCTCTTTTAGCACCACTGGCAATTGCGTAATGACAGGCGCCAAAACCCGTCAATGGAGGCGTTTTGGCGCCCGTCGGTATAGGTTGTTTCTGTTGTAGTGGTCGCCTCGTTGCTCACCAGCACCATCAACATGATGTCGCATCGCCTCTTGTTGCTGACTCTGCGCACCGAACTCCAAAGCTTCTCTATCACCAGCATTTTGAAGGCCTGCCTAGTATATCATAAAAGAACAAGTAAAACATATTATTTCAGCAGGAGATCGGATCAACCGTTTCTCAGAACATGCTCGATTACGTAGCTTCCAAATTGCCCAGCATATAGCTGCAAGCCCCGCGATTTACACATTTCGACTGGCACGAAGATTTTATGGAATCCACCAGAAGAATTGAGTAAAGCACCCCGGTCTGCTAAACTAACAATGCCCCAAACATATTTGGCTATCTGGCATTCAAAGAAAAGATGCCCTATACTCACCGTGGAAGAACAGAAACGGCAAGTGGGATCCCCTGTCCATTGCCGACTGAGCATATTGTCCTTCGTGGCAATAGCGCTGTGTCTAATAAGCCACAACCACACTTTAATTTTAAGTGGAATCTTAGCTCTCCATAGATGCTGAAAACATTGATCTGGCCCAGCATCCATCATGTGAAAATACATAGATTTGACAAAGTAGCTGCCCGATTTGGTCGACTTCCATCTTGGCTTGTCAGGTTCCCCGTTCAAGGCCACACTTATCAGCTTGCTTCTTATTAGGTCTGCATGTTGATCCTGCAATTGTGCATAGGGCCATCTTCTGAATCCAGATTGCCAGTTCCTTTCGGTCATCTGTCCCACTGTACTCCCTATATCCATACTAATTTCAAAGAGCTCGGGATATTGCTGCCTCAAGGAAATATCCCCACACCAAGCATCTTCCCAAAAGTTTGTCATCTTCCCATTTCCTACTACCAGCATTCTCCCTCTCAGATATATATGTTTAATCTGTAACAAATCTGCCCAGCATGCTGAATCAGTAGCTTTCCTCTTCAACAGACTGATACCAGCATGAATTTGGTATTTATTTCGCCATCTTTTGCCACATATCCTCCCCAGATTCAAGCTTCCACCATCACTTACACAGCAAGCTCACATTAAATATTTCTGACCGATGAACCCCTAACCATCCTTTCCCTTCTGGTCTGCAGATTTCGTCCCATCTCACCATATGATATTGACGATACGGATGACATTATGCATGTGAATGTCAATCTCTCAGTCAAATCCTTAATTATGGTTTGAATAATTTGTGTCCAATTGTATAACATCTTGAAGTGAAGGGAGTGAGGAATGAATCAATAAGGGATGTCACCATTTTCAATAAAAAAGAAACCTTTTCACTTTCACATTAGGATGATAATTAAGCACATGGGAGAAAAACATTCAATTATGTAAGTACAGAGCTAGGCAATATCTCAGTGGTCGGGTCGAAGTTGTGTATCCATACTGGCCAGTGAATCTGGTCAAGATTAGCAGCCCTCCCCTCCACCCCCCCCCCCCCCCCCCCCCCCCCCACTTTCATCTCCCGTGGGTTGCGCCCATATCCAACCACGCAAAGCTAGTTCGTTCTCTGAGACTACGTAGCGAATGTTCGATACATAGATTATTCGACTATGTGAAGTGTACGCGTCTCAGCTTTTGATTGAGATGTATTGACGATATAGGTGGCATTATAAAACAATCACCGGGGAAGAATCCCTACCTGACTTCAAAAGCGTTACAAGACCAAACTCTAGACCTCCTTTCAAGAGGTCATTGGTCATTATACATAGGTTGTTACCTTGCAATACGAGCATCGAGAAGTTACAACAAGTTGCCCATGACGAAGCACCACATAGACGGCGCACATGGCGACCACCACCACAAAAACAATCACATGCAGTGCATGGAGGAGCGCCAGTTGCACCATCAAAGGGTATCACAACACAGAGATCTTGTAAGTTACGGCAACATACCCGCATACTTGCTAGTTATCACCAGGACATGATACTAGATCAAACGCAAGTCAACGAGTGCCATCGTCATTGACCACAAACTCCGCCACAAAAAAGGGCATGATACAAAGAGCAT